>JASDDO010000001.1:359916801-361172479 GCA_030015575.1 Agapanthus africanus | reverse complement strand
CATACACACACACATACTATATATAAATATCCTATTCTACGGTTTCGGGGGTGCTATACGCCATCCACCAGATGTAACAACTCCAATTTCAATGTACAGAAACACTTGTAGCTCATTGGTAATGTACAATTTGGGTATTTGCAATCCTGTGTATACTATAAGTATTTGATTTGCTTTTGAACAACAAGGAAACACTTGTAGCTCATTGGTAAAGCCTTGCACTGCTGTGACGTAGCTTCTGTGATCGAATCCCCCCAGTCACATTATCTTTTTATTAAATTTTCTTTTTATCTTTTAGAAGCCCAAGAGTTTGCACGTGCACTACACGTAATATGATAAGTTACAGATTAAATAAATATGTGCACGAGGCTAGTTGAAGCGACAGGGACACATGGCCAAATCCTGAGCCCTCATCACCGGTTTTCGACCAGCGATTTTTCCCCTACGGTTGGGACCGCCAGGCCGCTCATAAAGAAGGGCTTCCATCTTTTCACCCGAGCACCCCTTCAATACCCCACTTCTCTCACATTATTTATTTCCTCTGCGTTCACCCAGAGCATAATTAAATACCAATTAATCTCATTTTAATGCAAATTTCAATGCAATCTTTAACCCTCTAAACCCTAATTTTTCCTATAAATACCACACTCCATTTCACTCATCCTCACTCAGAATCCTTGCCAAAAGTCTCAAGGATTCTCAAGTACTCTTAGTGTGCAAGCGGAGTTAGCGAAGGGTGAAGTTCCGGCGATGTTCTATGGTGATTCCGGCGACGGAACGACACCCTGAAGTCTTTCTTAGTTTCCTCTCTCCCTGCTCTTGTTCAATAGCCAGTAAGTCCCCTCTCCCCCACTCTTCTGCTATTATAAAATCTTTCAATTCTAAAACCCGACGGAAGCGGAGTTAATCCGACTTCCGATTCGGTTTTTCTTTAAAACTCTATTTTTCCTTAATCAATAAAATACCATACTCTCACATAATGTTTAAGAAACATTAACAAACACTTTAAAATAAGTTTCATCTAAAAATAATCTTTTATGCAACTTTTATCGTATTTTTACGGTAAAATACTGCATACTTTACATTTCTCCATAAAACAACATAAAACTTGTATTACCTTTAGATAACTCACGAGGTAATAACCTACCTTATCACAACACACATCTTTGACATGAAACGATGAAGTTTTGGGAATATATTCATGGGATAACACGACTTTACAAATAAATACCATTAACTTGCAAAACCATTTCTTTAAAAAGTGTATCAAACAATTCCTTGCAATTGCGCCTTTACAACTCACTTTTAGGGACCCCGTTCGGGATGGTGCAGGTTATCGCACATCCTCGGGCCTAGTAGAGCGAGATGCAGACCTCCGAAAGGAGCATTCGATCTCCGTGAAATTTTAATGCATTTTTCTTTAGAAAATTAGATTTCTACAAGAAAATTAATAAAATTTATTTTTAAATATATATATATATATTATCAGAATATCTATTTTAATTCTATTATATAAATATTCTAAGTTTTCTAAATCAAAGGAATCACCATTACATGAAAATACCATCCAAATACAAAACAATTCCAATATTTCAACAAAATACCATATACTTTGAAAAGTAGGTTCTACTCACTAGAAATTTCACTTTTATAAAATATACATCTATGAAAACCCTAAAAACGATAATTAAATGCTTGAGGTGTATTTTGAAATTATACCAAAATTATTTTTACATAAACCCCCCCTCAAGTTATACTAATTTACAATAAGGACCCTAGTAAATATAGGTTTAAGCGGGACCAATTCTCTTGAGCCTCAGGGAGCCGGAGAATATAGGTGATTGCTTATTTAAGATAGATAATCTAACAAACGGTGTTATTAACACGGTAATTGTCTTGAAAAAAAACACAAATCCTGCCATCCATATGCAGCAGTTACCGATAACATCAAAACTAATTCAGGGTTTCAAGTTCTTTCCAAAGCTTATGACTCAGACTGAGTCTCAATCTAATCAATGTGATTTGAATGTGATTCAAGTATAAACTACAATACAACGTGAATCCATAAATCCGTCTATTCAAACTATATCAATCTATATTGACCGAACCGAACCATGGATATACTCCGTCTACATGACTCTCAATGCATTCCTTCTACTGATATCATTGTTTCGGCAAGTCATCCATCTATATAAAAAAACAATACAATCAATACAAAAGACATCGCAGGGTTTATAAGGGTTAGATTGGTACGGAAGGTGTTAGAAGTGGCACGAGACTGTAACCATAATACACCAAACCTGAATATCCATTGCCGTTGTACTATGGCTGAACGGTTCCTTATGCTCCGTATACCTTAATCTCCAGAATAGTGAGACTCCTCTCGTGTACACTGGCATTTTCTGTACCAAGCTACAAACAACAACGTTAACAATATAATCTAACATTATAATGTTATATTCTCTTTCTGTCTATTCTATCTCTACTCATCTTTGGGACTTACCGAGCGATTGTTCACTGACGACATTCCTTTCTTCTTTCTTTGGAATGTTGTCAGGTATTTCGGACGCATTAGAGACCGAGCCCCGCACTAAGGATTTGGACTCGGAGCTTTAGACCCTTGTACATATTTATTTCATTTCAGTTATGCCATTGTTTAGCCATCGTTTTCTACTCATTTATTTACATTTCAGTTGTACTTATAAAAGAATGTTTAACAAATAATGTTGATGTTCATTTACATTCTTGTCTCTTATGTACTTTACTTTATATTGCTTAGATAAGCTTAGCGTGTTTACTTCTGAGTAAATACATCGCGTGACCCGTCGCGTCTCCTTGCCGTACACTGGGAAGTAGGGCATGACAGGTTTTGTTGGCGGCCCATGCAGGTCAGCTCTGTATGGACATGCAGGTCAGTTCTGCATGGACATGCGGGTTAATTCTGCATGAACTCCTAAGCAATATAACACAAGAACCAGCATCTAAAAACATTCTTTACATATTCCTTGAATCTTCCAATTTCATATATTTTGAATCTGTCCTAACCCAAAATTTTCTTTCAAGGTTATGGATTCCCCAAACAACACTAGCACCAACTTCAACAACACACCCCCACCTCTACCGCTAACTCCTACCGTCGCTGCTCCAATCAATGAGCAGACGGTACTGCTTGAGGCGATCCGCAGCCTCCTGGAGGGACAGCAGCAGCCGACTGCTATATTGATGAACCGTCCAGAAACAGAAGCACCTGGGGTAAAGCAATTCCGGGCCTTGCACTCTAAGCAATTCTCAGGAAAAGAGATCCCTCTAGAAGCTGGGAGTGGGCTCAGTGTATTGAAGATGACCTAGCAGTGGCACAAGTGCCAGAAATCGCTTAGGTTCGAGTTGCGAAGCTGCAGCTCACCGACAATGCATGGGTCTGGTGGAAGGCGGAAGAAAGCCGTCTTGACTAACCGATCGAATGGAGATCTTTTCGCGATATGTTTGATGCGAAATACTTCTCTGAGACTGCACGATTCGACATGGAGCGGCAATTTATCCATCTGTAACAGGGTTCGAGGTGGAACAAGTTCGTAGATGAATATGACGCTGAGTTCACCATGCTCAGTAGGTAAGATATGTCTCAATATTCGATTTTCAAATATCACATTCTACACAGCTAACACAATACCTTAACAGGTTTGTGGCACATTTGATACCAACAGCTGAGATCCGATCCAGACAATTTCAGGAAGGGGTAGATTTGGAAATCCAAGCTGCTTTAGCTATATGGGATTTCCCAACCCTCGAAATGGCCCAGAAAGCTGCCCGCCGATATGAGGCAGTAGTGAAAATGAGGGGCAGACCTCAATCTGTTGGGATGAAGCGCCCTGCCACTCAGATGGCAGGAGGAGCCTCTTCAAGGCCACCATTTATGCCCAGGAGACCGAGAGTACCGAACAACCGGCCCGACCCAGCCTTTTGTACCTACTGCAGGAGAGATGGACATTTGGCGAAAGACTGTCGGCATGCAAATTGCCTTTGCTTAGTCTGCGGTTCAGCTACTCACGACATTAGCTCTTGTCCTCGTAGACATAACCCAAATACTACACCCAGGCCAGCAATTACTTATCAGCAGCGCCTAGCTATCCAGGCACCTGCTCCATGACTCGCACTACCTGCTCCACCTCCTCGTGGACTGATTGCACCTCCTCCTCGTGAGTTTCATCAAGCTCAATGAAATGTACCTCAAGGACCAAGGAACAGATAGTGGAATGCTCCTCCAGCAAGGAGGAATGTGCCGATGCGACAGGCTTTCCCAATCACCGTGGAAGAAGCTGAAGTCACCGGCCAAGTCATTACCAGTAACACTTCCCCATCAAGCTTTATTTTCCATCTATACATACCTATATATTTTCCTTATACCTAAAACTATCCTACATAACTTTGGTATAATCTTAGTAGCCTCACTCCCTGCACTAGCACTCTTCGATACTGGAGTAACTCATTGCTTTTTGTCGCAAGGGTTATCCGAACTCATGCTATTCTAGTCAAACCCCTCGTATCTAGCTGGAATGTTAGTTCAGGGAATGACGTTCTAAAGGAAGTAATGGGATACGATCTGTGTCCAGTGGTCTTCTGCAGCAGAGAATTCTATGCTGACTTCAAGGTGCTGGACATGCCGAATTTTGATGTCATTTTGGGTATGCATTAGCTCAGAACATTCTATGCTACCATTGACTGTCATCAAAGGAAGGTAGTATTCGAGATTCCAGAGCATCCAGTCTTTTATTTCAAAAGTGGAGACCGTACCCTAGAGCCAAGTACATACAAGGCAAAACCGAAGAAGGCAGTGATTGCAACACTTCAAACGGAGGAAGGATCAAAGCCAGAAATAGTTCGAGAGTTTGACGATGTGTTTCCTAAAGACATATCAGGTTTGTCTCCCGATCTAGAAACGAGGCGATAGAGATTCATTGGAAAGATGACCTCTTGAATTCAGCATTGATTTAGTACCAGGAGCACAACCGGTGATCAAAACACCGTATCGATTAAGTCCGTAAGGTTTGAAGGAAGTCCGAACTAAGTTAGACGAATTATTGGCGAAAGGATGGATTCGTCCCAGCACTTCAAGTTGGGGATCATCAGTTCTGCTTGTAAAGAAGAAGGAATGTTCATATCGAATGTGCATTGATTATAGAACTCTGAACAATGTAACTATAAAGAACAAGTATCCACTCCCGCGCATCGACAATCTGTTCGATCAGCTAAGTGGATCTTGTGTTTTCTCCAAGTTAGATCCTCGTTCCGGTTATCATCAGGTGAAGGTTAAAGAATCTGATATCCATAAAACGGCATTCAGAACTCGCTATGGTCATTACGAATTTCTTGTGATGGCATTTGGAGTGACCAACGCACCAGCTATATTCATGAACCTAATGAATCAAGTTTTCCGAGAGTACCTATACAGGTTTGTTGTCATCTTCATCGAAGACATCCTGGTGTATTCTGAGAGTCGGAAAGAACATGCCAAGCACCTACGAATTGTTCTGGAAACTCTACGACAACATCAACTCTATGCCAAGTACAACAAATGCGAGTTTTGGCTAGATCAAGTTGGTTTCCTCAGACATATTGTTTCAGGCGATGGAATCTTTGTGGATCCAGCTAAAGTTTCAGCAATAAGCGAATGGCCGATACCGAAGTCAGTGAAGGACATTCAATGTTTCTTGGATTTAGCTAGATATTACAGAAGGTTCATTGAAGGATTTTCGAATATTGCAACACCCTGACCAAGCTTATATGTAAAGATGAAGAATTCGTGTAGTCAGAAGCATGCGAACAAGATTTCGTAGAACTCAAGTCAAGATTGACATCAACACCTATCCTTGTCATACCGGACCAATCTGGAGGTTTTGAAGTGCATTGCGATGCATCCGGTAAGGGATTAGGATGTGTTCTATATCAGCATGGCAAAGTTATGGCTTATGCTTCAAAGCAGCTAAAGATTCATAAGCACAATTATTCAACGCATGATTTGGAGTTGGTGGCCGTAATCTTTGCTCTTAAGATTTGGCGCTATTATCATCTTGGTGAACGAGTGGACATATACACAGATCACAAGAGTCTGAAATATGTTTTTACTCAGAAAGAGTTGAATATGCGCCGGAGAAGATGGTTAGAACTCATGGCGGACTTTGACATCAACCTGCAATATCATACGGGGAAGGTGAATGTAGTACCTGATGCACTTAGTTGCCAACCATTAGCATTGAATCTCACCGCACAGTGGAAGTTTCAACAAGACTTGTATCAGATGGATATTGAAGTGGTCATGTTAGGTAACGCTTCAAGTTTGGTGAACTTACAAGTTCAATCTACCATTGTCAATCAGATCAAAGCAGCTCAAGAAAGTGATGCTAAGTTGCAAAAGATCAAAGAACAAGTGGAAAATGGGCTTCAAAGAGACTTCATCATACATGAAGATGGATTTTTGAGATATGGCAGTAGATTGTGTGTACCAAAAGGTTCTGTGCGAGAAGAGTTGATGAAAGAAGCTCATAGCTCTCCTTATTCGGTACACCCTGGAGGTACAAAGATGTACAAAGATCTACGTCAGAATTACTGGTGGCATGGAATAAAGCGTGAAGTAGCCAGATGTGTGGCTAAATGCTTGGTGTGTCAGCAGGTAAAGGCTGAACATCACAGGACTGCTGGATTACTTCAACCGTTACCTATCCCAGAATGGAAGTGGTAACACATCACAATGGATTTCGTGATTGCATTCCCTCACAGCATGAAGGGTAACGATGCGGTATGGGTTATTGTGGATCGACTCACAAAGTCGGTTCACTTTATTCCATTTCGAGTTGGCCAATCTACTGAGACACTAGCAAAGAAGTATATAGAGGTAAGAATCTAAGTAAGATTTTAAATATTCAAATATGTACTATCTTTGATACCCATGAACTCATGCAGGAAATCATGAGATTAAAAGGAGTACCGGTTTGCATTGTTTCCGATCGTGACACCAGATTCCGATCGCAATTTTGGCAAAGTCTGCAAGCTAGTTTGGGAACAAGTCTGAACTTCAACACAGCTTATCATCCACAAACAGATGGTTAGTCTGGGCGAACTATTCAGATCTTAGAATATATGCTCAGAGCGTGTATGCTAGACTTCGGAGGATCGTGGGAAGATCTCCTACATCTTGTGGAGTTTTCATCCAACAACAGCTACCAAGCAAGTATAGGAATGACACCTTTTGCAGTGCTATATGGAAGGAAGTGTCGATCGCCATTAAGTTGGGACGACATTGAAGATAGAGAACTCCTTGGACCTAAGATGATAGTAGAAACTGTTGACGTAGTTCGTACTATCAGGAAAAGAATGCGCATAGCCCAAGATCGACAGAAACACTGGGCTGATGCAAAGCGCCGTCACTTGGAGTTTCAACCGGGAGAATATGCATTTCTGAAGATATCTCCGAACCATGGAGAGATCTGTTTTGGAAGACGGGATAAGCTAAGTCCAAGGTACATTGGACCGTTCGACATACTTGAACAAGTCAGTGAAGTGGCTTATCGCTTGGCACTTCCACCTTCATCTGAAGGAGTGCACAATGTGTTCCACATATCCCAACTCAGAAGGTATTTGAGTGACCCCAGCCATATTCTTGATCACTCCAAGGTCACTGTACAGCCAGATTTATCTTGTGAGCAACAACCTGTTGAGATCCTGGATAGAAAGGTGAAGTCACTTCGGAACAAGGAAGTCAACTTGGTTCGAGTGATGTGGAGAAAAGACACACGAGGAGAATCAACATGGGAAAGAGAAGATGAGATGCGTGCAAGATATCCTCATTTATTTGTAAACTAGTTCTTAAAATAAATTGTAAATTTCGAGGATGAAATTTTTGTAAGGAGGCTAGACTATAACAACTCCAATTTCAATGTACAGAAAATCGTTTAAAAGTTAATGTACAATTTGGGTATTAGCAATCCTGTGTATACTATAAGTATTTGATTTTCTTTTGAACAGCAAGAAAACACTTGTAGCTCATTGGTAAAGCCTTGCACTTCTGTGATGCAGCCCCTATGATCGAATCCCCTCAGCCACATTATCTTTTTATTAAATTTTCTTTTTATCTTTTAGAATCCCAAGAGTTTGCACGTGCACTACACGTAATATGATAAGTTACAGACTAAATAAACATGTGCACGAGGCTAGTTTAAGCGACAGAGACACGTGGCGAAATCCCGAGCCCTCATCACCGGTTTTCGACCGGCGATTTTTCCCCTACGGCCGGTACCGCCGGGCCGCCCGTAGGGAAAGGCTTCCATCTTTTCATCCGAGCACCGCTTCAATACCCCACTTCTCTCACATTGTTTATTTTCTCTGCATTCATCCAGAGCACAATAAAATACCATTTAATCCGATTTTAATGCAAATTTCATTGTAATCTTTAACCCTCTAAACCCTAATTTTCCCTATAAATACAACATTCCATTTCATTCATTCTCACTCAAAATCCTTTCCAAAACTCTTAAGAATTCTCAAGTCCTCTTAGTATGCAAGCGGAGTTAGCGAAGGGTGAAGTTCCGGCGACGTTCCTTGGAGATTCCGGCAATAAAACGACGCCCCAAAGTCTTACTTAGTTTCCTCTCTCCCTCCTCTTGTTCAATAGCCAGCAAGTCCCCTCTCCCCCTCTCTTCTCCTATTATAAAAGCTTTCAATTCTAAAACCCGACGGAAGCGAAGTTAATCCGACTTCCGATTCGCTTTTTCTTTAAAACTCTATTTTTCCTTAATCAAAAAAATACCATACTCTCACATAATATTTAACAAACATTAACAAACACTTTAAAACAAGTTTCATCTAAAAAATAATATTTTATGCAACTTTTATCGTATTTTTACGGTAAAATACCACATACTTTATGTTTTGCCATAAAACAACATAAAACTTGTATTACTTTTAGATAACTTACGAGTTAATGACCTACCTCATCACAACACACATCTTTGACATAGCACGATGAAGTTTTGGGAATATATTCATAGGATAACACGACTTTACAAATAAATACCATTAACTTGCAAAACCATTTCTTTAAAAAGTGTATTAAACAATTCCTTGTAATTGCGCCTCTACAACCCACTTTTGGGGACCCCGTTTGGGATAGTGCGGGTTATCGCACATCCTCGTTTCTAATAGAGCGAGATACAGACCTCCGAAAGGAGCATTCGATATCAATGTAATTTTAATGCATTTTTCTTTAGAAAATTAGATTTCTACAAGAAAATAAATAAAATTTATTTTTAAATATATATATATATATATAATCAAAATATCTATTTTAATTATATTATACAAATATTTTAAGTTTTCTAAATCAAAGGAATCACCATTACATGAAAATACCATCTAAATACAAAACAATTCCAATATTTCAATAAAATACCATATACTATGAAAACTAGGTTCTACTCATTAGAAATTTCACTTTTATAAAATATACATCTATAAAAACCCTAAAGACGATAATTAAATGCTTGAGATGTATTTTGAAATTATACCAAAATTATTTTTACATAAACCTGCCTCAAGTTATACTAATTTACAATAGGACCCGAATAAATATAGGTTTAAGCAGGACCAATTCTCTTGAGCCTCAGGGAGCCGGAGAATATGGGTGCTTGCCTAATTAAGGTAGACAATCTAACAAACGGTGTTATCAACACGGTAATTGTCATGGAAAAGGACACAAATCCTGTCATCCATGTGTAGCAGTTACCGATAATATCAAAACTAATTCAGGATTTCAAGTTCTTTCCAAAGTGTCTGACTTAGACTGAGTCTCAATCTAATCAATCTAAGTTGAATAAGATTCAAGTATAAACTACAATACATCATGAATCCATAAACCCGTATATTCAAACTATATCAATCTATATTGACCGAACCGAATCATTGATATACTCCGTCTACATGACTCTCCATGCATTCTATCTACTGATATGATGGTTTCGGAAAGTCATCCATCTATATAACAAAACAATACATTCAATACAAAAGACATCGCAGGGTTTATAAGGGGTAGATTGGTACGGAAGGTGTTAGAAGCAGCACGGGACTGTAACCATAATACACCTAACCTGAATATCCATTGCCGTTGTACCGTGGCTGAACGGTTCCTTGTGTTCTGTATATCTTAGTCTCCAGAATAGTGGGACTCCTCCCGTATACACTGGCATTTTCTGTACCAAGCTACAAACAACTGCATTAACAATATAATCTAACATTATAAAGTTATATTCTCTTTTTGTCTATTCTATCTTTACTCATCTTTGGGACTTACCGAGCGATTGTTCGCTAGCGACATTCCTTTCTTCTTTCTTTGGAATGTTGTCAGGTGTTTCAGACGCATTAGTGACCGAGCCCAGCACTAAGGATTTGGACCCGGAGCTTTAGAAACTTGTTCATATTTATTTCATTTCATTTATACCATTGTTTAGCCATCGCTTTCTACTTCTGTATTTACATTTCTGTTGTAGTTATAAAAAATGTTTAATAAATGAAGTTGTCGTTCATCTACATTTCTGTCTCTTTTGTACTTTACTTTATATTGCTTAGATACCTTAGCGTGTTTACTTCTGAGTAAATACGTCGCGTGACCCGTCGCTTCTCCTTGTCGTACATTGGGAAGCAGGGCGTGACACCTGACTTTCCCGTAGATATACATCTACTCACCTGCTAATCTCCTCGCTTAGCCGAAGTCGATATGCTTCGTCGTCTTGGATGTCCACACAAAGGTACCTACATATCAACACATGTCGTAACGTTATTAAAACCATGTTCGAAAACCGTACGGCACACGAAATGCTTATAGGTTAGAACCTATAGCTTACGCATGCAAAAAAAACCAAATAACCCTCGTCGTTGACGTACAAACATCCAACGACCAAATCACATCAAGAAATTCATAAATCCAAGTTTCAAATATTGGAAAATATTTTCAAAACCATCTCAAAAAGCTCCCAGATTTTAGCACAGGTAGACAAGGACAAAACAACCAATACAGTAGCTAGGTTATAAGGAGTGTGAGCTATAGACAAAACCCCATCACCAGAACCTAAAATTGGGCCGGTGAGATATGCTACAGTAACGGGTGGCGCTGGCCATATCTTTGAATTTGGGTCTCGTTCTTCTGCGGTGGTCTTCTAGTAGTTTAACTAGGTCAATGTAGTTTTTTGTTTTTATTACTAATATCCCAAGTTGCTCCAGATTTCCTGTAAATCCCCAAAACACCACGAAACAGACACAGGAAAATTCAAAGTTCGTGTATTGGTTTCTATACTCTGGTCTAGGCCAGTAAACATCACTATAGTCATGAAAAACACCTATTACTTCTCAAATACACCATAACAATTCAAAGAATCCCTTAACCCTTTTCTAGAAAATTTCTATCATTACTAATCTACACAAGTTTAACTCTAATGCACTGTATGATATTAGGAAACTGAAAAACTAAACTAGAAGTGTAGGATATACCACATTTGGAAACTCGAGAATTTTCTTCGGTTGCCCAAAGTGCTCAAAACCTTGAGTTAATCCTACCATAGTGTTTGTAGTGAGCTTGTGCACAATATTTGTGAAAGGGGGTAAAAGGTTTGGCTAAGTTTTGGGGTTTTTTCGTGATGATAGAGGAGATGGAGGGATGAAGGAGATGAATGAGGAAGAATGGTGGAGATGAAGGAAATGAGAGGTGAAGAGAAAAAATGTAGAGTGAAGTAGTAGCCATGGTTCTCTCTCTCTCTCTCTCTCTCTTGCCCTCTCTCATGCCATACCTACATGCCCCCTCTTTGAATTTTCTCTCTTGCCCTCTCTCATGGCATATCTACATGTTCCCTCTTTAACTTTTCTTCTCTTTTATTTTCTCTTTTTCTTATTAAAACCAAATATCAAGCATACAAAAGAAGCAACATACAACAAAATGCAACATATCATAGTGCACTAGACATAGATATTTAAAAATACGGTTTTGGCTTAATCGTGATTAGTAGTGCACTAATCAAGTTTAATTTAAACTTGCATAATATAATTGCATAATTATTCAGAAATGTCCAAATCTAAATAAATACCTTTTTAATAACTAAACCATATTAATTGTAGGGTTCCTAGGCACACTCTAGAGGTCTCACAAGGCATCAACCATGTCAAATTCAAATTTTTCCGGTGCCGAGAAACCCTAATGCGATCGTTAACTAGAGATTAGGCGAATACTACAAGCTAGTAAACAACTTTACTCTAAAGTGAATGGAAATACAACCTTTGTAGATCCGGTGCTCCACTTCCTTTGCTCCGTGATGATGTCCCTCCGCTGCGATCATCGGATCCCGGACTCTCGCGGTGGTTTTATCGAAGAAATGATCGGGCTAGGTCGATGATTTCAATGCCGAAGATGATCTACGTCGAGGCGACTCTAACTCGAGCTCCAACTTCACCAAGTCATGAAACATGTGAAGAAAACACCCTATACTACATGGCAAGTAGTAGAGGATGAAGAAATAGGAAGTGGATTCACTTTGGATTTTGATTTCTCACTTGGATTCATCACATGAAATTTTATGGAAAGCTTTTCTTTCTTCATCTTGAAGAAGTAGAAGAAGAAGAAGAATGAAAAAGATTAATAATATTGAAAACAAAATCAAGTGACGGTTATCATTAAGCAACCATGGTTAAGTGTAGAGAATAAACTAGGGTTAGGTGAATGGTTAGGTTAGGCAAAAGAAACAAAAATGGTTGAACTTTTCAAAGCTTCATGAAGCTTCAATGTAAATCCAAAAGAAGCAACCATTTCTTTTTCCTTTGCCAAAAAGAATATAGAGAATAAATAAATAAGTAAATCAAAACCCTAACCATTAACATAACCATGGTTTAATCATACACACCCAAGTTTGCATGTATCATCAAACATGATACAAACGAGTGCACAAAACTATATCATATATACAATGTGCACATCAAGTGAGAAAATCCATCTTAAGTGAACCAATACTAGTTAATGCAAAGTAATATATCAAATAATTAATTATACATTAAATCATTAAATCAACACTTGATTTGACGATCCGGTCATATCGCATATGACCGACTAATATCCAATATATCGACTTATCGAATCAATCATCGATTCGATAACTAGGTTATATCGCATACAACCAATCGATACATTCATCACGAGAATAAAATACGGTATCACATACACGCATTATTCTCGGTCCCGTACATATCTCTTATGCGCTCCTATTTCGTTTCGCTTGAGCCAGGAAACCTCTGTGTAGGACTCTAAAGACTCGTCAATACGTCGGCAGCAGGTGATGATCATATCAAACACCCACAAGCCACAAGCGATCTGCTAAACGTAACGGCCACCCGGGTATTAAGCGATCAGAAGATCAACGAGCAAGCCCGCTCACACTCCTGTGAATCCAACCAGTAACACTTACCGTACAGTCCGGTCTGATTGTCTGATATGTCGCATATCTCGCCTAAGGGTGGCAAACGTCAGACCCCAATAGCTCGATAAGTCGTGTCGATATGAGGTCTATAACAGTTCGAGAAACTACTGGTAACACTTACCAGTAAATCTCAGCAACCCTGGCCAGGGATTTCCGGTTATAGCCAATCGAACACAGCACAACATCAACTCCCTATACCGGGAGAGACGAATCCCCTCCTATCGCTCATTGCCTCCACATGATTCAGGACTGTACCCAAAAACCACCGTTTTGCACGCCCTCTTGGACGTGGTAAGGTGGAAATCAAAGCACAGTGGGAATCACACAAGACTCTATGACGATCTCGGGTCTACAGACTAACCTGTACCAGTGTCACTAGAGAACTGCCATCTGACGTAAGGTATAATACCATCTGGGAGTTCTCGGCGAGTCCGTCCAGTGTACCCAGTCTCTACTGAGCACCCGTATATCATCTCTGATTCAAACACCAATGGATATGGGATCATCCATCGCCCATCTGTATGGGTCGAGAAGGTATACGCGGTCAAGATGGTATACGCTAGTCTACTCTGGTATATCGATGCCCCGTCTCGATACACCCACGACTAGGGACCTTGAAGGATGTACTTATGGACTACCATATCCCCACTAGTATGATCTGCATCATAGTCCAAGTAGTCAAGTACACATCCTAAGGGCTTTACCAACATGTAACAGAGAGACAATCAGTGTACACGTTAAGGTAAAGAGCAACCAGATAGCTTACTATCATGTCGAGCAAGAAAGTCCTCCCTATATATGTCCCCGCATCCACTACAATATAGATCCTATGTACAGTAATGGCCTCTAGGGCATACATATAACTAACAATCTCCCACTTGCACTAGGGCCATCTAATAGCAGTGGTTGTAGTATCTCATACTCAACCATCCCATAAAAGTCTCTCTCTGGGAAAAGGCCTTTGTGAGTGGATCCACTGTGTTGTCCTCTGAGTCTACTCTCCTAACCTTGATCTCCTTGGAGATCAACCATCTCCATGATCAGGTGATACTGCCTTAGAATATGTCTGGATCACTGATGGGACGGACGTTCCTTGGCATAAGCCACAACTCCATTGTCACACAATGGGAGAAACTAAGTTCATCTCATGAACAAATATACATCCAGACTGCCTCTTTGGTAGCTTCTTAAGTAGCGATGTATCCAGCCTTTATCGTCTAGTATGTCACGGTATCTAGCTTGGAACTCTTCCAACATACCATCCCTTTATTGATGGTAAAGACAATGCCTGTGACTGACATTCAGTCGTCCTTATCACCCTGGAACCTTTCCAGTGATTCTCCCCAGGATCGATTGATACCATCTCACTACAACTAGTGAGAATCCTAACATCTAATTACTTCTATCTCATAGATCAAAACTCAGGATTTAGGAGGTATCACTTTGATCCTATATGGAGAATCCTTGTGATAAGCGGAGATTGACCGAGCGTAGCATAGGAAACTCCTTCCCCATCAAGAGTATGTCATCCATGTCCTCTACGAGGATCACTACCATACTCCCTACTACTTGTTTGTATATACAAGGTTCATCTACCATTTTGATGATGTCAACTTCTTTGACTATCTCATCAAAACAGATGTTCCAACTCCGTGATGCCTGCTTTAATCTTGTAAAACATCTTGTTCACGTTTCTGCTGCTCCCACTGTCTACGAAGCCCTCTGGCTGTGTACTTATAGACGCTCTCTTCTAAAACATCACTTGGAAAAGCAGTCATGGCACCCAACCGCCAGATATCGTAGTCATGGTATGTAGCCGTGGCAAGTAGGATCTAGATGGACTTAAGCATAGCCACTGAAAAAGGTTTCATCATTATCCACGCCTGGTCGATGATGAAAACCTTTAACATGTCTAGCTTTGAAAGTCTCAACTTTTCCATGTACACCAAGTAATCTTCTCAAGATATACTTGCTCCTGATGGGGATTTAACCCTTCAGATAAAGCAACCAAAGTCCATACTTTGTTGGTGCATAAGGATTCCATCTCAGATCGATAAGCATCCAGCCATTCTTACAGAGTCTCACTCCTAATGGCCAGCTCGAAACTAGTTGGGTCATCATCTCATGATGCAATCCTCGCTCCTACAGTCATAGAGAAACCGGAGTATCTCTCAGGAAGGTAAGGAATCCTACTAGATCGGCGGAGAGGCTGAGGTTCATTGGTAACTATTGAATCCTTTGGTTTTACCAAATCATTAGCTGTAATTTGTATAGCTGGAGCCTTTCCAGTTCTACATAACAGACTTTGCCTCGAGCTTGTCCGGATTTTGCTTTTAGACATAGCCCGGACAACCCTAAATCTTAACCACATTAAGATATGGGCTCTTCCCTTTCCATATCACATATGAAGTGGTAGGCAACAGATTTGATTTGAACCTTATTCAATAGGTATGCAGCTTCTCAAGTGCATAACTCCCATAAGGAAATAGGAAACTCAGTAGTACTCATCATAGAGCACACCATATCACATAGGGTGCTATTGCTCCGCCCCGATACACCGACGTGCTGTGGTGTATACGGAGGAGTAATGCTGAGAGAGAATCTCATTCTCCTTTAGAATAGTCCAGGAATTCCGTGCTCAAGTATTCTCCTTCTTGATTATATCAAAGGACATAATACTTATACCCGGTTTTTGGTTCTCTACTTCTAACTTATATTCTGTGAATATCTCAAAAGGTTTGGACTTGTGTTTCAACAAGAACATATGTCTGAATCTAAAGAGATTATCAGAGAATGTAATGAAGTACAAAGGACCGGTCTTGGTATGTATAGACAGGGGACCTTCATACATCAGTATGTATCATCCCAAGAGTTCACTAACTCTTTCTCTGTTTCCAGTAAGCAGAGCTATGGTCATCTTATCTCTGTGACATGACTGGCAAGTTTCACAAGATGTAAATTCAAACTGATTTAAATATGCATCTAAATGTAACTTCAGCCAGTCGGGTCGCATTGATATGACCTAGTCTACAATGCCTCAAGAAGGATTCGTTCATTTCTGAACTCTTCCTCTTGTGTGTGTTCTGTATACTAAGAACTGTAGTTTGATTTGGAACAACAATGCTTTTAGATAACGTGCCTTAACCGATCAACTTTTGATATAGGAAATGTTCAAAACATTATCCAACAATACAAAATTTTATCATTTCTTTACTAATAAAGAGACTGATATGATTTTGTATATTAGGTCCGGTATCTAATAACATTTGTTCAGAATCAATGTATTTGGAATACAGGGTGACAGTGACCAACAGACTTGGCTGCAACACTTGCACCGTTTTCTGTCTCATGAAACTTATCACCCGTTCTCAGTTCTCTACCTTTCTGTAGCCCTATGTAACAGATTACATATCTGGGATCCTTATCTGGTATCAAATACCGAGGACGTAGAGGATACAGAGAAATAGTTCTTTGTAATGAACACACCCGAAGGAGATGCATCATATGCACTTTCTTCGTTTGGGCGGCATAAGAATTCTGGTATTCCCTATTTCCTGCTCTGTCTTATATCAATTATAAGTTGGAGCGGGACCAACGTTCTCCAGCTCAGTATAACAAGCGGGTTCCGTCAATATCCGTATTAATATCTTGATTAAGGCGTGATATGGTCGCTACCAGGAGAGAGAGAGAAGAAAACACTCAGTGTGCTCTCTTGCAAGATCAGATTGGTTATTATTTTATCTAATCAGGATGGCTCCCACTGTTTTTATCAAATCTTCCTTCAAACCCTAAAAGGAAAGACTAGCCGGGATTAATTACACACTACAAGTTCGCCAATTTTTCAGCCAGGCCAGTGTCGGTACTTTGAGGGAGGTCCCCCGTGCTTTTGCACGAACCTAATTAGTGTAAACCTCGTTTTCCCAGAGGCGTAACCTCGTTAACACCTTTCTAGACACCTACTTGATCGGCTAATTGTAATGTGTAAAACTCTCCCAGGAGTAACTCTTACTCCAGTGGGTATCGGGATCCAACTATCTCATAGAAGGTATGCAATCTCATTGCAAATTTCAACACTTGAAATTCCCGATAATTTTGCCCCTAGCACCCTATGACCTTGACGGAGGTCAACAAACCATAGGCTACTAGTCAAGTTCAACCCGTCATTTCTTGATTGAATCAAACCCACCCGCACGACCCTTGACGGAGGTCAACAAGGTCGCACGACTACCCTAATCCAATCTGCATCATATGCATAAGAAGATAAATACTAGTTAGCTACCTACACTACGCCTTGACGGAAGTCAACAAACATAGCACGAATACTAAGTAGGACTTATCTGAAATTACGGAGGGCTACGATAGGTTTTTCTGAAAACCTATTGCGTAATGAACTTGATATCGTTGTAGAATCAAATGATTTTAAAATGGAGTGTTTTTGAGGCTTTTCTAGTTTTGCTAAAGGGGTCATTCCCGGTGAAGGGATCGTCGGCCCTTTCCTCGTCGAATGAGGTGCGGGATATATCATATATATCACTGTGCAAAGCAGAAACTATAGAAGCAATCAAAAGAAAAACCGAGTGTGTAGCATCTGCCAGTTATTGCTAAAGGGGTCACTCCCGGTGAAGGGATCTCGGCCCTTTCCTCATCGAATAAGGTGCAGGATATATCATATATACCGCTGTGCAAAGCAAGAACTGTAGCTACCTGTTTTAATTTTTGAAATTCGATTCTACAACATCTTTAGGTTTCTTTTACTTTCATTAATCACATTAATGAAGTCCCATCATTTAAGTTACCTAAACATCACAGATAAATACGACGTACACTTATGCCATCCGCATTCATCTCGATGTCCCCTCGTGCACCGTTAGGTTAGGTGACTAACGGCAGTGCGGGGCAGGGCTAGCGCGGGTGTAAAACATAAGTAACGCCTATATAATATATCATATATACTATATATAGTATCCATCACAGAACATCACATGATCACATCACGGATAACGCAGCAGAAAATGTCATATGAAATATTGGATATACTAGGACGTCCGTGTTTTTAATACGAGCCAGTATAAAACACGGATTCCAAGGTCGTGATGAATAGCCAAACCCACACCCCTAGACCCCTACGAGAGCGGCAAGCAACCCTACCAATTCTAGAGTTAGGAGACCCGGACTCGACTCCTCGAGTTGGTCTCCTACTGGACTCCAGAACCCGGTTACTTGTGCCCTCTTCCTTGGGTCTATCCTAGTGCGGAAAAGTAAATAATATACAAAAGGTGACATCTTCCGCAACCTGGAAGTGCCCCAATAAAAGAATATTACATACAAGTTTTTACATGAATGAAAATGAAAAACACTCATCTCACATAAAACCCCCCGGCTATTCAAACACGACGATCCAATATAACATATCCAGCAATACATAACATCACATGTCATCAACGTAAGTAAATATGCGCATCCCAATTGTCGTTGACATATAGCAACGAAACCGGCGATATCACATATTACACTTACGGTCACAGAAAAGAAAGTGTAAAACTACAACAGTTGGAATCCGCAAACACTTTAGACATCGCATGCCTAATCAAATGAATTCCTTAGACATCGCATGCCTAACAATTATAAACCCCGCATTTTAGTCTCATTCTCGAAAACTATTTTCAATATCAAGTCGGGCAATTCAACAAGATTCCCGACATCCTGATCGAATGCTCGTCGCAAACTTCAGTAGACGGCTGCACCCCCGATGCCGCCGGCGAAGTGCACCAAGGCGGAACATCGCTGCCGCGAGCACCCGAACGGATGCTTTCGGCGACGGGGTTCTCCTACAGTCACTTGGTCGGGGCTATGGAGTGAGGCTGTCTATTAAGTTTATCCGGCAAGTATCCGCGTACGCTACGTGATTGCGACGGACTTTTGATCACATCAAAATTCCGTGGTAACCGATCAAGTGAGACTAAACCGCTAGATTTATAACATTCATTCAGTTATCTCATAACTACTTGTGAATTCCAATTATTGTATCACATTCCGGATAAATAGAAAATGTCAAACTTTCCGATCGAACAATCGAACACCAAAGTTTTCCCGATACAACTCAACACATGAAATAAGTTCAAGAACATTCACTTCGTGCCACAGCACTAACGGTTCAGCCGTAGAAGGCTCAAGCCAACGCCTCACATGTGGCACATCGTACTGCCCCAAACCCTAAGGTTCAAAGGGCAGTTCAAGACGGTCACATAATCAAGTTAAGGTTTGTTGTCTTCTGTAAGTCCATATTGCGACCCCCGGTGCTTACGGGGAGGCGGAAACGGTATAAAATCAAAATTTTAACGCAAGAGGCAACATGGACTAAACTATGGTCGGGATCGTGTCTAAACTAAACTAGCAAATACGCTAAAAGGAGTTAGCTACTCGGATGAGGGTTATACCTAAACTTGAACTCCTTCTTCTTGAAATCTTGTAGAGGTTGATGGTTCTCTTTTGTCGCCTTCTTCCGTCGAAGATGGATCCACCTCGAAGGCTCGACCTTGGGCTCTTTCTCGGACTTGGAGTGAACTAGAATCGCCGGCTTGCTAAACCCTTGATCCTAGAGTGAGTAGAGAGAGTGTCTAAGGGTTGCTTTTGTTTTAAAAGAGAATGATTCTCAACTCATGAGAAGGTTTCTCTTTGCTAGAGGAAGAAGAAGATGAAGAGAGGAGAGAGAATGAGAATGATAGAATGAGCTATATCTTTTTCTTTCTTGCAACCATAATGCAAAAGAAAAGAATTATCTAATAATAATAATTGAAAATGAGAATAGTTGATGGCAATTTGGAATGACCACAACCATGCTTCATTTAAAAATGTAAGCATAAATCAAGGAAGACTTTTGAAGCATGATGGTGGTCAACTTTCAACCATGGTCAACAAGTCAACAAAATCAACCATAACAAAATTCTCATTTAATTACTATTATAAATAGATAATCCATAAATCCATTAGGGTTTGGAAAAAGATAACTGTCAACTGTGCATACGCACCCGTTCCGAAACCCTAATGAAATACCTCATCCTCCGCCTCAAGCAACTGTGCATACACACCTGCATTCTCGTTCCGAGGAACAAGAATACCAAGATATAAAAGCAACCCCAAATATATATACTAGTATCTGGCTCAAACCAGAGCCTGCCAGTATAATCCGTCCGGACTCCAAACGTGCACAAGTGCGCGGATGAGAACGAACCCTGTCGCAAAACCATGCGACCTCTACTCTGTTTTGCCCAGAGGCGAATACCCTCTGTGTGGGACTCTAAAGACTCGACACTACGCTGGCAGTGGGTTTAACCACAGACCGCAAGCGGCACTAGCTGTGCGTAACGGTCCCCAGGTAGATGCCGACAAGAAGGCTGACGAGGTGAAACCCCATCTGAACTCCTACTGAGTCTGAATGTGACAGTCTCCGTACAGTCCGGTCTGTTCGTCTGATACATCGCATGGCGGGCCTAGGGGGTGGTAATCGTCAGTCCCCCAATAGCGGTACATGTCGTGCCGGAGCGAAGCCCAAAACACCCTGAGATAACACTGGAAACCTACCAGTATATCTCGTTTGCCCTGGCCAGAGACTACTCGTGTAATGGCTCTCCTAGACACAGCGCGATGTCAACCCCCAATACCGGGAGAGACGAATCCTGTCTAACCGTCACTGCCTCCAAGTGCTTCGGGACTGCACCCAACCACCACCCGTTTGCACGACTCCTTTGAGCCGTGGTAGGGTAGTGATCAAAGTGCAGTGGGAACACACTTGAGGCGAAGTGCCAGTGTCAAGTCAGCGGACTAAGCTGTACTCATGTCACCTGGGAACTGATAACTGACGATAGGTATAATACCAACCTGTCAGTTCCCGACGAGTCCTGTCCAGTGTACTCGTAACCCAACGAGCACCCGTATACTATCTCCAGTACGACGTACTGATGGCTGTGGGACAGACCATCTCCCACACTGGGATGAGAAGCGCATACGCTAGTCTACTCCGGAGTATCGATGCCCTGTCTCGATAGTCCTGCGACTAGGGACCTGTATAAGGATGTGCTTATAGATTACCCAGCCCCCACTAGTGTGACTGCCATCACAACGCTGGTAATCAAGCAAAGATCCTAAGGGCTCCACTAATGCGTATAAGTGATATACTGAAATAAACACAAGTACACATTGAAGTAGAAACAAACCAAGTAGCATACTACTATTTTGAGCAAGATTGTATATACAAGGTGAATATCCCAAGCATCCATTAAGTAATATACAAACTAGTATGATACAGTAATGGCCTCTAGGGCATATACACTAACAATCTCCCACTTGCACTAAGGCCATGTACTGGCGTATCGAAGACCTATCATCTCGATCAGCCGCTCGAACTGAGTCTGGGGCAAGGCCTTGGTGAATGGATCTGCAGTGTTCTCTTCTGAAGCAACCCTCCGAACCTCGATCTCCTTGCGATCCACGATCTCCCTGATCAGGTGATACCGCCTTAAGATGTGCCTGGATCTCTGATGGGACCTGGGTTCCTTCGCTAAAGCTATAGCCCCGTTGTTGTCGTAATACAGAGGTATTGGGTCAACAATGGACGGAACCACCTGAAGTTCTTTCAAGAACTTCCTCATCCAGACAGCTTCTTTTGCGGCATCAGATGCAGCGATGTATTCCGCTTCCATCGTCGAGTCTGCAACGGTTTCCTGTTTGGAACTCTTCCAACACACCGCCCCTCCATTGAGGGTGAAGACAAAACCCGACATGGACTTGGAATCATCCTTGTCACTCTGGAAGCTGGAGTCAGCAAAGGCCTCGATCTGGAGGTCTTTTCCGCCATACACCAAGAACATCTCCTTAGTCCTCCTCAGGTACTTGAGAATGTTCTTTACTGCTATCCAGTGTTTCTCCCCAGGGTTAGACTGATACCGGCTTACCACACTCAGTGCATAAGCTACATCCGGTCTGGTACACAACATCGCATACATTATAGAGCCTACCGCAGAAGCGTAGGGTATAATAGACATGCGATCCCTCTCCAAATCAGTCTTGGGAGACATCTCTTTAGAGAGGGTGATCCCGTGACAAGCCGGTAGGTTACCGCGCTTGGAATCTTCCATACTGAATCTTTTCACTATGGTGTCGATGTACCTGGACTGAGAAAGTCCCAATATCCTCTTGGATCTATCACGATGGATCCGGATCCCCAGGATGTATGAGGCATCACCCAGGTCTTTCATGGAGAACCTTTGTGACAAGAACCCCTTGACAGATTGTAGCATAGGAATGTCATTTCCTATCAAGAGAATGTCATCCACGTATAAAACGAGGAATACTACAGTTCTCGCTACAAATCTACTATAGATGCATGGTTCATCTGGATTTTTGATAAAGCCAAATTCTTTGACTGTCTCATCAAAACAGATGTTCCAACTCCGCGATGCCTGCTTTAGTCCATAGATGGATTTAAGCAACTTGCACACCTTTCCGCTGCTCCCACTCTGAATGAAACCCTCTGGCTGATCCATATAGACACACTCCTCTAAATTTCCATTTAGAAAAGCTGTCTTTACGTCCATTTGCCAGATCTCATAATCGTGGAAGGCAGCAATGGCAAGAAGGATCCGAATGGATTTCAGCATGGCTACCGGAGAAAAGGTTTCGTCGTAGTCCAAGCCAGGTCTTTGACGAAAACCCTTTGCTACCAGCCTAGCTTTATAGGTCTCAACCTGTCCATCTACACCAATCTTCCTTTTGAAGATCCACTTGCATCCTACGGGTTTTACCCCGTCTGGAGCAATGTCCAACGTCCATACCTTGTTGGTGTACATGGACTCCATTTCGGTCCGCATTGCATCCAGCCATTTCACTGAGTCAACGCTCTGAACGGCCTGCTGGAAGCTAGTAGGCTCATCATAATCTATGATGCAATCCTCTCTATCCCCGTCTATGAGAAAACCGTAGTATCTCTCGGGCGGATGAGACTGCCTACTACTCCTGCGGAGCGGCGTAGGAATGTCCTGTTCTGTTGAACCCTCTGGTTCCACTAACCTTTCAGTAATAGTCTGTGGTTCTGGAATTTCTTCCAGTTCTACTGCGCTCCCACTAATCTCCTTTTCTAAGAACTGGTGTTCTAGAAAGTGGGCATTACGAGAAACAAGGACTTTTTGTTCCTCTGCGTAGTAGAAAGGATACCCCCTGGTGTTCTTTGGGTATCCCACAAACTTGCACAGTACTGAGCGTGCCTCGAGCTTGTCCGCATGCTGCTTTTTGACAAAAGCCGGACATCCCCAGACCTTCAGATATTGAAGATAGGGTTTCTTCCCACTCCACATTTCATATGGTGTGGAAGGCACAGTCTTAGTCGGAACTCGGTTCAAAAGGTACGCAGCTGATTCTAGCGCATACCCCCAGAATGATCGCGGTAACTCAGCGTTACTCATCATGGACCGCACCATATCCAATAGGGTGCGGTTCCGTCTCTCCGATACACCGTTATGTTGCGGGGTGTAAGGAGGAGTAAGCTGAGAGAGAATTCCGTTCTCTTTTAAATAGTCCAGGAATTCGGCACTTAAGTATTCTCCACCTCGATCCGATCTTAGAATCTTAATACTTTTGCCGGTCTGTTTCTCTACTTCATTCTTATACTCCTGGAATTTTCCAAAGGCCTCGGACTTATGTTTCATTAAGAAGACATAACCGTACCTTGAGAAGTCATCCGTAAAAGTAATGAAGTAAGAATGTCCGCTTCGGGCATGTGTAGACATTGGACCGCACACGTCACTGTGTACGAGTCCCAAGAGCTCGCTCGCTCTTACTCCATGTCCAGTAAACGGAGTCTTTGTCATCTTTCCCTTGAGACAGGATTGACAAGTGGCATACGATTGATATTCGAACGCATTCAAATACCCTTCTGTATGTAACTTCGTCAACCTTCTCTCATTGATGTGACCCAATCTACAATGCCATAAGAAAGTCTGATTTATTTCTGGAGACTTTCTTTTGTGTGTATTCTGGATGTTGAAAATCTGTGGTTGGTTTAACACGTATATACCATTACTCAGAGTACCTGACCCAATCAATACTTGATTAAGGTGAATGTTTACAACATTACTTACAAATGCAAATTCATAACCTTCTTTAGAAACTAAAGATACAGAAATGATATTACAAGTTGCGTTGGGTACAAAAAAGCAATTACGCAAAACCAAAACATGTCCATCTGACATTCCCAGGTGATAGTCCCCCACGGCTTTAGCATCCATGCTAGCTCCGTTCGCAACTCTGAGGGTCATGTCACCTGCCTTCAAATCCCTACGGTTTCTCAACGCCTGCAAAGAATTACAGATATGAGATCCTGATCCGGTATCCAATACCCAGGAAGTAGAGTTTATTGAAAGACAGTTTTCAATAACATACACACCTGAAGCTGAAGCTGCAACCTGCTTCAATTCCTGTGTTCTGGCCTTCCAGGCCCTGCAATCATTCTTCCAGTGTCCTTTCTTATGACAAAAGAAGCATTCTTCCTTATCCACAAGCTTCCCCGCTATCTTTGTTGCTTTACCTTTTCCCTTCGTATCCACTTTACTAACACCGCCCCTTGGTTTGGCGGGGGCCTTCTTCTTCTTTCCCTTGGCTTTCGCCTTGGACCTAGAAGAAGATGATCCTCCTACAAACAAAGTGGATGTATCCCTACTTTTCTGTAGGGTGCCCTCTGCGCTCCTCAGCATGTTGAGGAGCTCTGATAGTTCAACCTCTTTTTCTTGTAGGTTGAAGTTCAGTATAAACTGGGCGTAAGTGGAAGGAAGGGACTGGAGAACTATATCCGTATATAGTTCACTCTCCAATGTGATCCCTAGGTCAGCGAGCTCCTCAATGTAGCCGATCATCTTTAGCACGTGCTCGGCTACTGATGATCCGACGGCCATCTTTGTCGAAAACAACTTTTTCGACGCTTCGTATCTTGCGATACGTGATTGCTCTCCATACAGTTCTTTTGTATGGAGCAATATGGACTCCATGTCCATATTCTCATGCCTCCTCTGATGTTCGTTGTCCATCGAGGCAAGCAGGAGGCACTTGGCCTTCGCGCTATCAATCTCCCAAGTCTTGCGGATTTCCTTATCCGCGACACTGGAAGTTGGACCAGGGACAGGGGGAGCTTTGGTGGTAAGAAGATACCCCAGCTTGTCATAAGTGATTGCTATCTTGACATTCCTGAGCCAATCTTTGTAGTTTGGCCCTGTCAGTTTGTTTTTATCTAGGAGTAACTTAAGTCCAGTCATGTTGATTGGTCGCTGCAATTAGGAGAGAGAAGAAGAAACACTCAGCATGATGCTCTTGCAAGTTTAGAGTGGTTTTTAGTTTGTCTAAACAGGATGGCTCCCACTGTTTCTCGAATCCCTCCTCAAACCATAAAGGAAGAATTAGTCAGGATCAATCCCACCGTACAATACTTGCTTAACCGTTCAGCCAGGCCAGTGTCGGTACTTCGAGGGAGGTTTTCCAACGCTTTCGCGAAGTTCCTTAATTAAAGAACCTCTTTTCCCTGGGGGCGTAACCCCGCTAACACCTTTCTAGGCACCTACTAGGTTTATAGCATTGATCGTTAAGTGAGAAATTTCCCGAGGAGTAGCATATACTCACAGTAGGATCGGGATCCAAATATCATCGCGTGACGAAAATGAAGGAATCCTACCATAATCATCACACTCCAAATGGTATGCAAATCTAGCAAGTTTCAGTACTTATGAAACTCCCGATGTGGATTTTTGCCCCATGCTCTTATGACCTTGGCGTGAGGTCAAAATGTCATAAGTCACATGTCAAGTTCGTCCCATCATTATCCAGGTTAATTTGAATCCACCCGTACATACCCTTGACGTAGGCCAAAATGGCAGTACGACTGTCTCAAACCAACGCATTCTATCTATGCAACAGATAAATATCCGGCAGCTACCAATCACTATGCCTTGGCGTGAGGTCAAAATACATAGCTTGAATACTACCGAATATTTAACTGAAATGATGGAGGGCTACGGATGGTTTTGGCGAAACCGTGAACGTAGTGAACTTGATATAATCGATGGAACGAGATAGCTTTTAGAAGGAGTGGCTCAAGCTCCGCATTTAAAAGTTAGTTTTGAAAAGAACCGAGTGGTTTTTCGAAAGTGTTCCATCGACTTAAACTTGGTTTATTATCTTGCATTAGTTCTTTTAATGCGTGATATTCTTGCATTAGTACTTTTAATGCGTCCCATCATTTAATCCTACCATTGCAGAAAACAACCAAAATATGACGTACGCTTATGCCATTCGCATTCGCCACGGGGCCCCGTCATTACCCGTTAGGTTACTTAACTAACGACAGAGCGGGGGCTGGGCTAGCGCGTCTGTAAAACATAAGCAACGCCTAAATAGAAAGCAATGATAGACATTTCAGATCACAGATAAATACATTGGATATACTAGCAATCTGTAATTTGTACGAGCCTGTAACAAAAACAGATAACACGGTCGCGGTGAATAGCAAATACCCCACCCAAGACCCCTACGGGTGCGGCAAACTACCCTCCAAGTCCTCGGTAGTTTGTGCACCCCTCCATGGGTCTATCCTAGGAGCAAAAACAGTAAAAAGAATTATACAATGACGGCTACAACCCCGACCCGGTTGTGCGGCCAAACAAATAATATAATTACATCAATTTACATTTACAATGAATTGCAAGAAAAGAAAACTCTCGTCTCACAACCCCCGGCTATTCACCCGCGACAATCCAACATATTTATATACACATTCCAGCACATTACAGATCATGTATAACCCCGACTAATCGTCTTATAGCGATTAGCCGACGTTCAATACATGCAAACATCACAGATATAACCAACATAGCCAAAGTGCAGTGAAGTTCGGAAAAAATACGGAATTATAGGACCCCAAAAGTGAATTTCAGTTCTGGAAAATCTGGGTGCATATAATATATCTTAAAAATCCCAAAACCAACACAGAAGAACACTGCACGAAAAACGATGCAAAGATGACACCAACTTGCGGCGGTTCCGCGGCCAGATGAGTAGCTCAGGCCGCGGAAGGGCGGCGGTTTTGATGAAACATGCTATCGTTTTTCTTGTGTGTTCTTAGAAAACCCTGAGACAATTTTACAAGTATAAAGTTTTTCATTTTGAGCAGAAAAAATTTCAACAGAAAGTTAGGGTTTTGATTTTCCGGTTTTGCGATTTTTCGGTTCCGAACTTCGTTACACTTCACTACCAAGCTAGTTTAAGTTTAGTTAGGCTCTGATACCACTGTAAGTCCATATTGCGACCCCCGGTGCTTACGGGGAGGCGGAAACGGTATAAAATCAAAATTTTAACGCAAGAGGCAACATGGACTAAACTATGGTCGGGATCGTGTCTAAACTAAACTAGCAAATACGCTAAAAGGAGTTAGCTACTCGGATGAGGGTTATACCTAAACTTGAACTCCTTCTTCTTGAAATCTTGTAGAGGTTGATGGTTCTCTTTTGTCGCCTTCTTCCGTCGAAGATGGATCCACCTCGAAGGCTCGACCTTGGGCTCTTTCTCGGACTTGGAGTGAACTAGAATCGCCGGCTTGCTAAACCCTTGATCCTAGAGTGAGTAGAGAGAGTGTCTAAGGGTTGCTTTTGTTTTAAAAGAGAATGATTCTCAACTCATGAGAAGGTTTCTCTTTGCTAGAGGAAGAAGAAGATGAAGAGAGGAGAGAGAATGAGAATGATAGAATGAGCTATATCTTTTTCTTTCTTGCAACCATAATGCAAAAGAAAAGAATTATCTAATAATAATAATTGAAAATGAGAATAGTTGATGGCAATTTGGAATGACCACAACCATGCTTCATTTAAAAATGTAAGCATAAATCAAGGAAGACTTTTGAAGCATGATGGTGGTCAACTTTCAACCATGGTCAACAAGTCAACAAAATCAACCATAACAAAATTCTCATTTAATTACTATTATAAATAGATAATCCATAAATCCATTAGGGTTTGGAAAAAGATAACTGTCAACTGTGCATACGCACCCGTTTCGAAACCCTAATGAAATACCTCATCCTTCGCCTCAAGCAACTGTGCATACACACCTGCATTCTCGTTCCGAGGAACAAGAATACCAAGATATAAAAGCAACCCCAAATATATATATACTAGTATCTGGCTCAAACCAGAGCCTGCCAGTATAATCCGTCCGGACTCCAAACGTGCACAAGTGCGCGGATGAGAACGAACCCTGTCGCAAAACCATGCGACCTCTACTCTGTTTTGCCCAGAGGCGAATACCCTCTGTGTGGGACTCTAAAGACTCGACACTACGCTGGCAGTGGGTTTAACCACAGACCGCAAGCGGCACTAGCTGTGCGTAACGGTCCCCAGGTAGATGCCGACAAGAAGGCTGACGAGGTGAAACCCCATCTGAACTCCTACTGAGTCTGAATGTGACAGTCTCCGTACAGTCCGGTCTGTTCGTCTGATACATCGCATGGCGGGCCTAGGGGGTGGTAATCGTCAGTCCCCCAATAGCGGTACAAGTCGTGCCGGAGCGAAGCCCAAAACACCCTGAGATAACACTGGAAACCTACCAGTATATCTCGTTTGCCCTGGCCAGGGACTACTCGTGTAATGGCTCTCCTAGACACAGCGCGATGTCAACCCCCAATACCGGGAGAGACGAATCCTGTCTAACCGTCACTGCCTCCAAGTGCTTCGGGACTGCACCCAACCACCACCCGTTTGCACGACTCCTTTGAGCCGTGGTAGGGTAGTGATCAAAGTGCAGTGGGAACACACTTGAGGCGAAGTGCCAGTGTCAAGTCAGCGGACTAAGCTGTACTCATGTCACCTGGGAACTGATAACTGACGATAGGTATAATACCAACCTGTCAGTTCCCGACGAGTCCTGTCCAGTGTACTCGTAACCCAACGAGCACCCGTATACTATCTCCAGTACGACGTACTGATGGCTGTGGGACAGACCATCTCCCACACTGGGATGAGAAGCGCATACGCTAGTCTACTCCGGAGTATCGATGCCCTGTCTCGATAGTCCTGCGACTAGGGACCTGTATAAGGATGTGCTTATAGATTACCCAGCCCCCACTAGTGTGACTGCCATCACAACGCTGGTAATCAAGCAAAGATCCTAAGGGCTCCACTAATGCGTATAAGTGATATACTGAAATAAACACAAGTACACATTGAAGTAGAAACAAACCAAGTAGCATACTACTATTTTGAGCAAGATTGTATATACAAGGTGAATATCCCAAGCATCCATTAAGTAATATACAAACTAGTATGATACAGTAATGGCCTCTAGGGCATATACACTAACAGTCTTCTAGAGGGTCCATCGCGTTACTTGCACTACTTCGAACGTTCTTAAACTATGGAAAGATCCAACACTTGGAAATTTCCCGACAGGGGAAAAAGTGGGTATTTATATCCGGCCGAACTTTTCAACATATTCTAAAATTACCTGGAAAAACACATAGATAAAGTTTGACAATCCGATCGAATATACGAACTCCCAATACAACCCAGAATACTCAACTCTTGAGTAGAATTTAAAAATTCTCACAAAATACAGCACTAACAGATAGGAATTACTGTGCAATTTTAAAAGGGTGATGTGACTACTTGGCCGCGGAACCGCCGCACGAGCCATGCTCGTGCCGCGGTTCAGCCGCGCTTTAGATGAATCATGGGCACATGCTGCACAGTATTTCTTAAAATTCCCTGCTGAATTTTCTGCATATTTTTAATTCATGAAAATACCAGTTTTGTAAAAATGTACAGAGAAGGGTTAGAATTAGGGTTTCGGGGTTCGATCGGGTTTCTAACATCGTCTACGCATCGTCTAAGGCTCTAGCTAGGCTCTGATACCACTGTAGGGTTCCTAGGCACACTCTAGAGGTCTCACAAGGTATCAACCATGTCAAATTCAAATTTTTCCGGTGCCGAGAAACCCTAATGCGATCGTTAACTAGAGATTAGGCGAATACTACAAGCTAGTAAACAACTTTACTCTAAAGTGAATGGAAATACAACCTTTGTATATCCGGTGCTCCACTTCCTTAGCTCCGTGATGATGTCCCTCCGCTGCGATCATCGGATCCCGGACTCTCGCGGTGGTTTCATCGAAGAAATGATCGGGCTAGGTCGATTATTTCGATGCCGAAGATGATCTACGTCGAGGCGACTCTAACTCGAGCTCCAACTTCACCAAGTCATGAAACTTGTGAAGAAAACACCCTATACTACATGGCAAGTGGTAGAGGATGAATAAATAGGAAGTTGGTTCACTTTGGATTTTGATTTCTTACTTGGATTCATCACTTGAAATTTTGTAGAAAGCTTTTCTTTCTTCATCTTGAAGAAGAAGAAGAAGAAGAATGAAAAAGAATAATAATATTGAAAACAAAATCAAGTGATGGTTATCATTAAGCAACCATGGTTAAGTGTAAAGAATAAACTAGGGTTAGGTGAATGGTTAGGTTAGGCAAAAGAAACAAAAATGGTTGAACTTTTCAAAGCTTCATGAAGCTTCAATGTAAATCCAAAAGAAGCAACCATTTCTTTTTCCTTTGCCAAAAAGAATATAGAGAATAAATAAATAAGTAAATCAAAACCCTAACCATTAACATAACCATGGTTTAATCATACACACCCAAGTTTGCATTTATTATCAAACATGATACAAACTAGTGCACAAAACTATATCATATATACAATGTGCACATCAAGTGAGAAAATCCATCTTAAGTGAACCAATACTAGTTAATGCAAAGTAATATATCAAATATATAATTATACATTAAATCATTAAATCAACACTTGATTTAACAATCCGGTCATATCGCATATGACCGACTAATATCTAATGTATCGACTTATCAAATCAATCATCGATTCGATAACTAGGTTATATCACATACAACCAATCGATACATTCATCGTGAGGATAGAATATGGTATCACATACACGCATTATTCTCGGTCCCTCACATATCTCATATGCGCTCCTATTTCGTTTCGCTTGAGCCAGGAAACCTCTGTGTAGGACTCTAAAGACTCATCAATACGCCGGCAGTTGGTGATGATCATATCAAACACCCACAAGCCGCAAGCGGTCTGCTAAACGTAACGGCCACCCGGGTACTGAGCGATCAGAAGATCAACGAGCAAGCCCGCCCACACTCTTATGAATCCAACCAGTAACACTTACAGTACAGTCCAGTCTGATCGTCTGATATGTCGCATATCTCTCCTAGGGCTGGTAAACGTCAGACCCAATAGCTCGATAAGTCGTGTCGATATGAGGTATATAACAGTTCGAGAAACTACTGGTAACACTTACCAGTAAATCTCAGCAATCCTGGCCAGGGATTTCCAGTTATAGCCAATCGAACACAGCGCAACATCAACTCCCTAAACCGGGAGAGACGAATCCCCTCCTATCGCTCATTGCCTCCATGTGATTCGGGACTGTACCCAAAAACCACCGTTTTGCATGCCCTCTTGGACATGGTAAGGTGGAAATCAAAGCACGGTGGGAATCACACAAGACTCTATGACGATCTCGGGTCTACAGACTAACCTGTACCAGTGTCACCAGAGAACTGCTATCTGCCGTAAGGTATAATACCATCTGGGAGTTCTCGGCGAGTCCGTCCAGTGTACCCAGTCTCCACTGAGCACCCGTATATCATCTCTGATGTCAAACACCAATGGATATGGGATCATCCATCGCCCATCTGTATGGGTCGGGAAGGTATACGCTAGTCTACTCTGGTATATCGATACCCCGTCTCAATACACTCACGACTAGGGACCTTGAAGGATGTACTTATGGACTACCATGTCCCCACTAGTATGATCTGCATCATAGTCCAAGTAGTCAAGTACACATCCTAAGGGCTTTACCAACATGTAACAGAGAGACAATCAGTGTACACGTTAAGGTAAAGAGCTACCAGATAGCATACTATCATGTCGAGCAAGAAAGTCCTCCCTATATATGTCCCAGCATCCACTACAATATACATCCTATGTACAGTAATGGCCTCTAGGGCATACATATAACTAACATTAATCTCCAATAATTTTCCAAATATTGGTATATAATTATACCATTTTACGAAAACCCCAATTCGCAAATCGAATAGTTTTCGCGAAATATATTATTTTAATATTTAATTCTGAAAAATAATATTTTATATTTCTGAAATGTTACATCATATCTTATTGTTATTATTATTACTTGTATCATGAAATATTGAATTATGAGATTTCTCTTGTTTTGAGTTTTTATTCACTACATGTTATAGTTGGTACGACCTAAATTAGTTATAATTTTACGGGTCTTCATGATTTATATGATACATCCACCATGAGTTTCTGTTTTTATGATTTGGTTTTATTCCGAACTGAGTGGGGGAGCTATACGGTTGTGGATTATTACGTTATCCGGACTGAGTGTGGGAGTATACAGTCGGATACAAGGTGGATCTGGTCGAGACAGAGGGGCAGGAAAGCCGCATTAGAGGCGGAGAGCCTAGCGAGGACACTCGATATCGGAGATAGTTTGAGAAACACGGCAGATATTTGGAGGATACCGACCGATGTTGTTGGTTGTCAGGATTGTTCGGGGAACAATGCCTGCTAAATCTGAAGATTTGTGTCGATATTTGACACAGGATTTGAGGATCGTTTATGAAAATGACCAAGATTTTGGAACACTTGATGAGATTTCTGTTTTCTTCTATACATGCACTATAGTTATATATTCATGTTTCATATGCTATCACATATCATGACTACTTGATGCATAGTTTTATTCGCTATTTCGTTTATGCATACAATTTCAACTGTTGGATGTTAGTTTATTCACTGAGTTGGCAACTCACCCCTGTTGTGCCTTAGTCCTTTGCAGGAGACGCGTGGATGTATAGCGGCGTTGCGGACATACTTATCATAGCTTTCGTCGCTTATCTAGCTAGGTGGGTTAGATATTTAGTAGCCGTCTATTTTGGGTATTTTGTATATCGTATCTAGTGTCACTCCATCAGACCATGTATATTATTTGACTTAGAACGAGGGTATACTTATGTATTTATTTTGGGTCGATTTGAGTAGAATCGACTAGTTATGTTTGATTGTGTTTTCTTTTACTTTATGCATGTGATTCTTCGCTTTTGAGCGTCGTATATTATTTGTGTGGGTTGTTTCCGCCGATTGACATTAATTTTGCTCCCAGGTAGGGGATGCCACTATTATAATGATTATGTACTTGTTTTTCTCAAAAATTACAAAGAAGGTGCTGTAAAAATTTTCAATATTATTACCAATTGTTTTAGGCTCATTCCAAAAACCATTCGATATATGCTTTAAACTAAACAATCTTTGATTTTAAAATGTGGTCTCATTTTCATTACTTTTAAAACTGTACCTCCTTATTTCTGCAAATAGGGTTTAGATCTGGTTTCTGGTTTACTTGGATTGTGTCGGCATCTTTAGACGTCACACAATCTAAGTGCCGGTTACGTGCCAAATTCGAGTCATGACAAAGTTGGTATCAGAGCTTTAGGTTTAACCTTACGAAACCTAGACTTGACTTTAGGGGTTAATAGGCTCGCACTTTTGTTATTTAGATTTACCTTGGTTTGATGGAGTAGGTAACTCAGGAAGAGTAACATACCGTAACTATGTTCAACGGCATATTTACGATACGATACCCGGCTAAGTAACCTTGGGATGTATGTCTTGATTATTTCTTCCTTTGACTCTCTATATTTGTTGTTCCTGTTCTGACACCTTACCAACTCACGTTTCTTGTTCCAGTTGCCATGGATATGCGAGCTAGGCGAGCCACAGTTAGGGATGCAGCTCAGACATATCTGCCAGTAACGGTGAGTGACCCATAGGACATCCCGACGGCACGGGGATATGATGATTCTCCTCTTCCCGATCGGTTGACTAGATTGGAAGAGGGTATGTTGGGCTTACAATAGATGATGGGATAGTTAGCCGAGGCCACCCGTATTCAGAAGCAAGATTAGGCATCGATTATTATTGAGCCCATGATACAACTCGTTCAGACAGTCGCACCAGTAGTCGCGAGGTTTATGGAGGTATCACTCCCAGAGTTCATGAGGTTGAGACCTCCGGTGTTCATAGGGACAAACACAGTAGAGGATCCCCATTCGTTTCTTGATAGGATGGTTAGGATCGGTAGGTCTTTGAGATGCTCAGATACGAGGTCGGAGGAGCTAACCAGTTTTTGGTTGGAAGGACTTGCCCAGACATAGTGTGAGTCAATAGAGAGAGGTCGAGCAGCAGATCTTCCTTCGATGACATGGGCAGAGTTTTCCGAGGTTTTCCTTGCTAGATTCCTTCTGTAGAGCGTGAGAGATGCCAGAACCAGTAGTTTTAAGGCAATGCGGAAACCTGCCGACATGTCTGTGGCAGATTATGATTTACAGTTTACCCAGTTGTCATGTTATGCTCCATATTTAGTTTCCATAGAGGAGCTCAGGGTGAAGAGATTTGTGCGGAGACTGGATACGCACCTATTCCTTGCTATGGGCTCCCAGCACTTCGACACATATGCACAAGCTATGGATGCGGTGATTCGAGTAGAGGAGCATCTGAACGAGACGACGGTTGTTTCAGAATCAAAGGGAGCCAGACCTATTGGATTAGCCTCCGGGTAGTTTGGCAGAGGCCGAGGCAGATTCGTTCCTGGACGTAGTTGTGGTCGAGGTTGGGCTAAGGGCCGGATGTATGGCTCGTACCCTGAGGAGCAGAGGCCGCCGTCGACATGTTTCTGTTGCGGGCATCCAGGGAATTTCTCTAGAGATCGTAGACGCCATGGAGGGACTATAGTTCCGAAGGCTGCTTTACCCCCTCTACCTTCTTCGGTGGCATTACTTCCTCCACCAGTTGCTACTCTAAGACAAGCAGTTGCACCGAGAGGCTGCGGTTTAGCTGGACGTACACAGAGGGGACGAGGAAACCGAGGGAGAGGATATCAGAATGCAGGTAGGGGTCAGGCTAGGGTTTTTGCTTTGACTCCCTAGGATGCCGAGGCATCCAATGAAGTAGTTACAGGTATTATTCCCGTATGCTCCCTAGATGCGCATATTTTGTTTGATCCCAGTTCTACGCACTCATATGTGTCTGCACACTTCGCACTTTTTTTAGGGGGAGACTCGTCACTGTTAGACTTACCGCTAGTTGTGATTACTCCAGTGTGAGATTCTTTCATCGACCGATGTGTATTTAGGTCATGTTCCATACGTATTGGTGATAGAGATTCGTTAGTCGAGTTAATTCTTCTCAATATGTTAGATTTTAACATACTTCTCGGTATGGATTGGCTGGCCGCTTGTCATGCATACGTTGATTGCCAGGGAAAAGCGGTCAGATTCTGTTTTTCGGGTGAGTTGATTTGTCACGACCGGCACTTATATCACGCAATGTCTAGAGGCATAACGTAATTCAAGTAAACCGAAAAACTCAGAAATCTAAACCATAAAAAGATAGAATAGGAAAACATTTAAAACATTTGTTAAAACATTTCAATGTCTCAAGTTATAAAATCTCAATTTAATTTATTTTCTTAAAAAAATTCGGCAGCATCACCTTTGTAAAAACTAGCCCCAAACGGATACAAGCATAGAATAAATATAAAAGCATCCCCAAATCGGAGCAACTCATGCTAAAAGGTGGAACGCAACCACAACAAGTATATATGACGCCGTAGCGAAGAAATAAGTAATAAAGAAGTGAAACCAACCTCACAACATAAATAAAAGCCGACTCACATGAGCTCGACACCCAGAGTCACAAATAATACAATATTGATCCTCACAATTCTCGTTTTTAAGTCAAATACATGAAAGTGGTTGATGGAGAGTACTAGATACAATAAGATATACAACGAGATCATACGGATACCCGCAAAACCACCCACCTATCCAAAATCACGACCAACAGTAGCGGTATCCGCAGAAGTAGATGCAATGAGAAGCCCTACCGCGACTACATCGAGGGTCAAGTCTGCTTAACACTGTGGCCCAACGGGGCTGAGTTGCCAACTCGTGAATAGCAAATAATATCATACAGATAATTGCAAGTATGCACGAACGCAATAGTCTGAAATATGTAATCTGATGGCATAAGTATAACCGTACGGATATGCAGTAAAATCATGATCAAGGTACACCACCAGGGTATAACAACTTCATGAAACAATGCATGACAATAAATCCTGAGTATGGGATAACATATAAAACCTCATGTATGAACCATCAACATGGAAAACCCATGTCTATCAACGACACCCCAAATCCCAATATCTCAGGCGCCGTCATTCTGATCGGCCCTCATATCTGTCACATCATGGAACCTAAGTGTCCAACATGGACACTCGAAACGTCATGAGAACCCGTGTCCAGCATAGACACGTAAATACTTATATCTCAGGCACCACATACTCAGATCGGCAATCATATATATATTTCATCTCATGCGCCGCATACTCAGATCGTCCCTCATCTATCTCATATCATAACTCCAAAACGGTATCCTCCGGATATCCGTCGAGTTCGATACAATCACCGGTAGGTAGTACTCCCTCTGCCAGGCCCATCATCTACTACACAACATACCTTTCCTGCACCGGGGTACCATACCAGGTCCACCATGTGTAAGTTGATGCCACACACCACACGTGTTTGTGGGGAGGCGGAGTTTGCAAAAAACAATTTTTAAGTGCTTCGTAACATCGACTAAATTCCAGGATCGATACTAAACCCTAACTAACAAACTTAATCATAGGTTTAACTACTGTGTGAGAAAGTTATAGCTCAAGCCACAGCTGTCCTTCTCCACGTCGTGAGCTCCTCGAAGTGAGAACGGATCGTGCCTCCTCGTCGGCTTCTCCAAATCGAAGAAGATCCACCCGAGAGTTCGAACCTTGAGCTTAACCTCCAAGAAGAGGTAACTAGGTCACTTGGTGTGCTAAACTAAGTAGCCTAGAGTGAGTAGAGAGTGTTAAAGGATTTATTTATGTCTCAAACCCTAGGATTCTCAACTCATGAGACAATTAGGGTTTGCTTGAGGAAGATGAAGAGTGAGAGAGAGAGCTTGAGAGGAGAGAGAATGTGTTTGTGATAATGAAAATAATAACTTGAGCATGGCATCTATTTTAACTCTAATTCAAGATAAAAATATCTCTAACAAATATCTCATAAATATCACAAAATATCTAAGTCTTCTATTATCACAAGGGTCTAAAAGAGTCAACATGATGCCATGCCCAAATTCACTAAAATACCTTGAAGTTTTCCCCTCTCAAATATCCACATCATTAAGCATTTAACCTAAAATGTTAAAACAATTAATGAGGTTTAATCATCTTAAAGCAAACTTGAACAATTACAAGAATGCCCCTCGCATCTGTATATACATACCTGTATCCATGTTCTGAGAAACACGAATACAAAGAGACATATACAATATAATAACTAAATACTAGGATCCGGCTTAAACCAAATCCCACTAGTATTGTTCGCCCGAACATCATATGCGCACAAGTACACATATGTGATCGAACCCTGTCGTAAAACCATACGACCTCTACTCGTTTCGCCTGAAGCAGGAAAACCCTCTGTATGGGACTCTAAAGACTCGACAGTACGCTGGCAGAGGGTTTAACCACAGGCACGTCAGTGGTACTAACTGCACGTAATGGATACCCTAGTATTTGTCGATAAGAAGTTCGACGAGCAAACCAATCCGAACTCCTACTGAGTCTGTCTGTGGCAATCTCCGTACAGTCCGGTCTGTTCATCTAGGAGTAACGCATATCGGGCCTAGGGGGCGGCTGTTGGATATAGGGCCCTCAAAGTCAATAATTGGATCGCAGGCACGCGATTGCAATAATTGAGGGAGGACCTATGCCGGTAGAACAGTCTTACTCAAGATGATAGTATGCTATCTGGTTTATCTTTATCATCGTATACATGCTTCAGGTGATATCACAGATCACTATTACACATTGATAGAGCCCTTAGGATTCTTGCTTGACTACCAGCAGTATGATGGCTATCATATACGTGAGAGTTGGGTAGTCTATAATCACATCATTAAATTGGTCTCTAGTCATGGGAGTTTCGAGAATGGGCATCGATACTCCACCAGTAGACTAGTGTATACAGTCGAGACCCCGATGAGGGGCGGTGGCCTGTCTCACAAGCCATTAGTGTCAGTTGGTTCACATAAGATGTATAAAGGTGCTCATTGGGTTATGAGTACACCGGACAGGACTCGCCGGGAACATGCTAATTGGTATTATACCTGACGTCGGATAGCAGTTCCTTGGTGACATGTGTACAGGTTAGTCTATCGACCTGAGATCGTCATTTGTCTCGTGTGAGTTCCCACTTTGCTTTGATTACTACCCTACCATGGCTAAAAGAAATCGTCCAAACAGGTTTTAGCTGGGTATAGTCCCGAGCCACTAGGAGGCAGTGAGCGGATCAGCAGGGGTTTCGTCTCTCCCGGTATTGGGAGTGAGATCGCGTTGTGTCTAGGAGAGCCATTGCACGAAGTCCTTGGCCAAGGCAGGAGATTTACTGGAAGGTATTCCAGTAGTATCTCAGGGTGTTCTGGGCTACACTCCGACACGACTTGTACCGCTTTTGGGGGTCTGACGTTTACCAGCCCCTAGGCCCGACATGCGATACTCATAGACGACCGGACCAGACTGTACGGATATTGTCACTGACAGGCTCAGTAGGGTGTCAGGATGAGTTCACTCATCAGCCTCCCTTTTGGTCAATACCTGGGCGCCCGTTACGTACAGCTAGTACCACTGACGTGCTAGTGGTTAATCCATAGCTAGTGTATTGACAAGTCTTTAGAGTCCCCCAAAGAGAGTTTTCCTAAGTTTAGGGCGAAACGTTGTAGAGGCCGTATGGTATTATGGCAGGGTTCGGTCAGATACGTGCACTTATGCATGGATCATGATCGGACGGATCATACTAGTGGGCTTTGGTTTAAGCCGGATCCTAGTATTAGATTTGTTGGATTACTTTCGTCTCATAGCATTTGCATTCGGTCGGAATACGGATGCAGGTATGTATATACAGGTGAGGGGTATCCTTGTGATCCGTCACGAGCTTACTTTAGATGTTGCCATATCATTTTATTGTTGCAAACATTTGGATTAATGTTTGCTTGAGGAAATTGTGAGTGGATATCATCATGAAGGGCATTAAATGTGACATGGACATGGATGATGACTCATGGTCTTATTCTTTGAACCATGTCAACATTTGTGATTGATTGTTGTGACGAAATGAGAGGTGGAGAGAGGGAGAGCGAGGGCAGCCACATAGCCTTGGGCTTGCTCTTGAGATGATAATGCTTGCTCTCATTTTTTATCTCATCACAAGAATAACAAAAGCCTCTTCTTCTTCTTCTTCTTCCTCTAGCTCACTACTTCTATCATGGCATCATCTTCAACCTCCATCCATACACTCTCATGTGTCGAGAATCAATGGATGCTTGAGAAAAAGTTATCACACACATTCTCTACATCACCTTGGACATGTCGGCTAGCAAACTTCATGTTCGAGTTGCTCCGGTTTGAAGCGGAAGCCCGTAAAATGACTTCTTGATGTGGTGGCCTTTCCGACGAGGTGACCGGAGATCGAGCGAGATCGGAGATGCCACGAGGAGTTAGAGATGGTGGCCAAAGACCGAAGGACACGGATCGATCGGTATAGCCATTTGAACTTCTTGTTGATAGCTAGTATAGGTTAATGGTACGATCCGGGTTAAAGTATGCGTTAGCGCCAGTTTTGTAAAAAGTTTTTGTTTCTGAGTTTGGCCTTGGATTGACGGCCGGGGTGCTACCGTAGACTTACATGGTATCAGAGCCACGCCAGTAACCCATAGCTAGCTTCTTTAGACAATGTTAAATTATCAAAATCGTGACGACTACAATACACTGCACTGCACATTCAAGGTTCTGTTGTTTTTCAAAGTGTGTTTAAAAATTATTTTAACAAGTGCAGAAGACTACTGAACGTACCAGATGACCACTGGCCAAATAAGATCCTAAGCCCTCGGAAAAAAACCGAGCACCAAGCCTATAAATCCGGCTAGGCCAGCCTTTCTGATGTATTTGGGCTTCGTATCTGGGCTGTGGTCTGATCTCTGGGATGTGAGTGCAGTGGTATTGTTTGTTTGGCCCAATTTGGATATAGTTTTATCAGTTTGTTTGGGCTATTCGGGGGTTATTTCGAATTCGATATTTTCTAATATTGTTTAAATATTGTAGTGCATTACATTATATCTGCGACCGTGAATGTCATCTGATCGGTAAATCTTGTCTAATCGCTATAGCCCTTTTAGATGGATTTGTGAACGTGACATTCACGTTGATGTTCTGTGTTGTGCTGTGATATTGCGGATTTGTCGTGGTGGATAGCCTGGATGTAATGTTAGTACAGTTTGGTTATATTTGTACATTTGATATTGCGCGGCGAGCGTCCGACATGTGGACTTCCATCACTGCATGTTTGTATATTATTCTTTTGGGGCACGACCGGGTTGAGGTCGATGTACCCGTTTTACATATTTTACTTTCTGTACTAGGATTACCCCGCTGTGGAGTGCACGGGTAGCCGGGTTCTAGAGGGCAACAGGCCCGCATCTCATGGATTTGAGATGGACGGGGCTTCACTCTAGAATTGGCGGGCTATTGGCCACACTCATAGGGGGTATTGGTTGACCCAAGGAGGGGTGCTCAAGTTACCGGATTACTTGAAGTGCTGGGTGGTCCATTCACTTTGTTGAAGGGGGTTGCCTCGCTTCAGGTTTTGGCGCGTAACTTGCCGCACCCGTAGGGGTCTAGGATTTCATTACACAGGCTATCCACATGACCAGGGGAACTTCAGGTTTCACTTGCGGCTCAAAGGAAACCCGGGGATCCCGGATTATCTGTATTGTTCTGTGATGCTTATTACTTTTCTGTAATGTTGCATTTATCACTCCATGAGCGATTATTATATATTGATATATATACTAGTAAATGTTGTATATGTTTTACATCCGCACTAGTCCAGTCCCCGCTCTGTCATTAGTTAAGTAACCTAACATGTGATGACGGGACCCAGTGGCGAATGCGGATGGCATATACGTACATCATATTTTCGTTCTTTATTGGTGTGATCAATTGATGGGACTTCATTGATTCGGATCAATGCAAGCTAAACAAACCCGTTTGATGTTGTTGGAACATTTTTCAAAAAGCAGTTATTACAAGAATGTTCTCTTTTGTTTTGCACAGTGGTATTCGGTTATGAATATCCAGCACCTCATTCGACGAGGAAAGGGCCGAGATCCCTTCATCGGGAGTGACCCCTTGGACAGAGGTTTGCATCAGGGTAATAACTTCACTATAGTCAATTACTTTTTTCTTTGCATCGCGGTATTCAGTTGGAATATCCCGCACCTCATTCTACGGGGAAAGAGCCGAGATCCCTTCACCGGGAGTGACCTCATTAGCAAAGGTTTTCGCCACTATATATATATATATAAAAAGCTATCCGGTTCCTTCAACGATATCAAGTTCATTACGTTTAAGGTTTTTCGCCAAAAAACATTCGTAGCCCTTCGTCATTTCAGACGGGTAGCACTTAGTATTCATGCTATGTTTGTTGACCTTCGTCAAGGCATAGTGTATGGTAGCTGCTTGTTACCTTTCTGTTGCATAGATAGATTCGTTTGTTTGGGATAGTCATACAGCCTTGTTGACCTTCGTCAGGGGCTTGTACGGGTGGGTTCAAATTAACCTGGACAATGATGGGTAGAACTTGACATGTGACCTATGATTTGTTGACCTTCGTCAAGATCATAAGAGCATAGGGTAAAAATCACATCGGGTGTTTCTAAAAAAACTGAAACTTGCCAGGCATGCGCATACATTCTGGAGTGTGATAACGTGAGTGGATTCCATCACGTTATCATGCGATGATAGTTGGATCCCGATTCCCACTGATGAGTTGGTTTACTCCTCGGGTAATCCCGACTAATTCTTCTTTCAGGTTTGGAGGAGAATTTGAGGATACAGTGGGAAGTTTCCTGATTAGATAAATTGATAACCATTCTGATCTAGGTTAGAGTGCACGCAGAGTGTTTCTTTTCTCTCTCTCTTTGGCTACGAACATGGCCCAACCCTAGACTATAACTCAGTGACCAAGTTAACCGAACCTTCTTAAAACACTGGCTTTTGGATTGTCTGAGTTGCATACCTCATTGCCATATCTACTTTTACCCTTTTTCTATGAAACATATCGTATCACTACGAACATCCACTTCCATTGGATAAAACCATCGTATGGTTATATAGGAACTCCAAGGAACTTGTTCCAGATTCGAGGATGGTTTCCGGTTCTGGAGAAAATGAATAGGACTATTCAGTTTTCTGTTCCTTTTACCTTCTCTCAGCTTGCGAGGGCTCCTAGGATTAGGAGAGGGTACACCCATTACGCTAATTGGATAGTTTTCTTCCAAACTATAGGCAGCTGCCGAAAGGTTGGGAATGAAGAAAACCGATTATCTTAAGTGTGGTGTACAGAAGCTAATAAGTAAAGACAAATAAAGGGATTTGTAAGAAGGAAAAGTAAATTGCGACTGCTATCAATCACGACCAAACCAAATATTTCATCGCCACTCCTATTTCACCTTTGTATTTCTCCAGAACGCTCCGTATCACTACGAAGATCCACAGTTATTGGATACTCCATCGTATGGTTATATACGAACTCGAAGGAACTTGTTCCAGTTCGGGGTGGATTCTGGTTCAAGAGAAATAAGAATAAGGTTTATTCAGTTGTCTTTTATCTTTACCTTCTCTCACGTTGCGAGCGCTCCTAGGATTAGGAGAGTACACCCATTATGCATATTGGATAGTCTTCTTCCAAACCATAGGCTGGTGCCGAATGGTAGGGATGGAAGAAAACCATTTGGCCTAAAGGTGGTGTACAGAAGGTAATGACTAAAGACAAATAAAGGGATTTAGAGAGATGGAAAAGAATTATACGGTTACAGTTGTGAATCTGATAATGGAAGAGGCATTACTAGGAATACCCGGATACCCCTTCGAAACATTTACATGTTTCAGTTTCACTGTGTATTGTTAAAAGAAAACTGATATCCCAATTTACCCTTACTCCAGGGTATGTATTTAACAGGTTTGATTCTCACATCTGTATGGTTTTACAGATGATGAGTGGGAGTAAGTTATTAGGAATTAGGTGATCATCCTCATTATATCGGGATTCGTTGTAATTGGTGATATTTGAGGAAATCGCATGGGTTTCTGCCGGACGACAAATATTTGGTTTTGAATATCCGTTGTTATGCACCAATTTCAAACTGATATATCTGTACGTTTTTTTATAAAGTGAGATATAACTTTTTGAAATTATGTCCATGACATTTACCTATATCAATTGATGGTTAGGTAAGGAGCATTCAACAGCGGTGTAATTCTTCATAACCATAGTAAAGTTTTCAACCTACGATGCACAGGGTTTGAGTTATTCAACTCAGCGGACTTATACAAAGTATTGTATGTTGTCCAGTGTCCATTAGGACAAAGGGGTTGGTCCTTGTACTATATTCTGTTTACTTGTGACTTCTCTAGTTTTAGACAAGTGTTTCGTAGAAATACAAGGTCTAAGTTTTGAGAAGTTATAGGTATAAGAGTAAAGTAGAAAACTACGTGTTGCAAGTATTAGGATTCTTCAAGGTAATCGAAGATGTAGATACTTGTGTATGGTATTCATTTGATAGTAATGGTTTTGAGAAACTTGTTTCTCTTTCAGGTTACTCATATTTGGATGCACTCCTAAGTTGAGTAATGCTGATCGGCCTCTCTCCATTTAGTTGACATGCACTAGAGACAGCTGGATGATTTGAATCTTGTTCCAATTAAATCAGTGCCTCTGTTTCTATATTAGATATAGAATGGCTCATATCTTAATGATGTTAAGGTATATGGAGTTTTCTGGATTATGCTTAAAACCAGACTCTGGATAACTCAAGGCACGTTTCTGTAATAGCTGTTTGTGGGTTGAGCCGGGCTATGACGAGGGTTGACTTTCTACCATCTCGAAGATCAATAGTGATATTGTTCTTGACTCGCCACAGTTTTAATAAAAATGGATTTTTTCAGAAAACAGTAATGGGACTATAGTAGAACTGGAAGTGATTCCAGAACCACAAACGATTATTGGAAATTTGATAAGAACCTAAAGATTCAATCAGGTTTGACATTCCATTGGCCGCTTCGCAGATATGGTAGGTAACCTCGGGCACTCGAGAGGTATTTCGGTATGCTCAAAGACGGTAACAGGGAGGTTCTTGTTTTCCAAGACTTGACACTACTGTTGTTCTAGGCTATGAGACCCGGCAGGAGGATGAGTATAGCGTCGTTCTAAAGTAGCTTTAGAAGTGCACCTGTATATGACTCTGCCAGAGGGTTTTCATAGTCAGTGGGAGAAGCGGAAGCATAGTGGACAAGTAGCTTATGTCTATTTATGGACTAAAACAGATATAGCGGAGATAGATCATCTATTTTTGATGTGACAGTCATGGACATTGACTTCGTCAGAATAGGAGATGGATATGTTAAGAAGGTAGTAGGGTGTGATGTCCTAGTATATCGATGACATACACATAGTAGGACGTGAAATTCCTATACTATGATCGGTTATACTTTGGTTGTCACACAGTGGTTTCTCCACATAGGATATAGATATTATATTAGACATTTTGGTTACCAGATCTATGGTTTTAGATCTAGATTTGGGTAGTTTCCCAATCTGGGTACTTAGACAGCATTCTAAAGGTATTTTAGAATGGACGACTCCTGGCATGGTGGTGTATCTGCAGGTGATGGAGTCACCCTCTCTAAAGGTGTCTTACAGACTAAAGGGGAGAGGGATGTGCATGATTGACATATCACTTGCTTAGGCAATTGAGTCAATCATGAGATGTCAAGTACCACACCAGATGTTGTTTTTGCACTAGATGCAATAAGTTTATATTAATCCAATCCTGGAGAAACATTCGGAAGCAGGTTTAGAACATAAGTGGATGTTCTAGGGATATGATATCAACAGCCTCTTTCAGGAGTCGGTTATCATTCCAGGCTTCCAAGATGACCTGGATGACAGAGTGACTATCAGAGTTATAGTTTTCCCTCTGACGAGGGGCAGTAGTTTGGACAGGTGGTCTAAGTGGATATTGAGGGAGGCATGATGCAGGATACTGATTAGGTTCAGTTGACAATACAGTCTAAAAAGTTTGGATTTGGAGTTCATTTATGAACTATGTCTCATCAGATATCCAGACATATTCTAAGACAGGTATTGCTCATTTCGGGAGATGGCTTTCTCCGCAAACTTAAGATAAAGAGAGATAAAGAAAGAAACATTAAAGCGGATCCACTCACTGAGGCTATTTCTCGAAAGAAATAGTTTTACAAACGAGCTTTGTGAAACTGATTAGTAGAGGAGTAGGGTGTTCGGTATCACTCGGGCTGTGAGTATGCGATATCGCAATAATTAGCCTTGAGTGCAAGTGGGAGATTGTTGGATATAGTGCCCTCAAATTCAATTATTAGATCGCAGACACGTGATTGCAATAATTGAGGGAGGACCTATTCCGGTAGGACAGTCTTACTCAAGATGATAGTATGCTATCTGGTTTATCTTTATTGTCGTGTACATGCTTCAGGTGATATCACATATCACTATTACACATTGAAAGAGCCATTAGGATTCTTGCTTGACTACCAGCAGTATGATGGCGATCATATACGTGAGAGTTAGGTAGTCTATAAGCACATCCTTAAAGTGGTCCTTAGTCATGGGAGTTTCGAGACTGGGCATCGATACTCCACCAGTAGACTAGTATATACAGTCGAGACCCCGATGAGGGGCGGTGGCCGGTCTGACAAGCCATTGGTGTTAGTTTGTCACGACCCGAAAGTACGGAACATGACCGGCACTTAAACTACGAAACGTTTCGAGGCGTACGTAATCTCAGTAAACCGAAAACCCAGAAATCCAAACCAAGAAAAGTAGTAGAGTGAAGGAAAACCAATTTAAATCAAGTAGTTTTAATAGCATAAGCCGAATTATGCGTTTTTAGAAACATCGAGTATTTCCTGAAAATTTCGGCAGAGTCTCCTTTGTAAATACTGGCCTCCAAACGGGATACAATATGAATAGTATACGAAATCCATAAAAGGCATCCCCAAGCAGGAGCTAGCTCTTCGTCAATCGACGGTCACAACCACACAAGAAATATAATATACAACGCCAAGGGCAAGGATCAAAACTTAAAAGGAAACTCAAAACAATAAGAAATCCACAGAAATACAACGCGCGAATTTAAGGTCGAAAGAATAACATCACTGGTCTCTATCTCAAAAAATAAATACTGTTTGGTTGATGGAACTTCTAGATACAATCAGAATAATAATATACAATATATAATGATGGGTACGATACAAATAAACCCACCTACTAGCAAGTCACCCGAACGAAACTGTGCCCGCAAAACCGTAATGAAAACTGTACGGCAAACCTGCAAGAAACTGGGGCACAACGGGGGTGAGTTGCCTACTCGTGAATAGAAAAACATCTACGAATAGAAACCGCATGTATGACGCAATCCTAGGTCATACGATCATAATATATAATCCTCAAATATATAACCAGCAACCCATAACCATGGCTAGGGCAATTATCTAACCCAAGTGTAATCCCATGTGCCCGTGTCAGTGCCTCAGGTAGCAATGTATCATATAGATGATGTATGAATGCATGAAAAAGAATACATGTACTGAAGAAAACTGCTTTCATAAATCAGTGAGATTTCTGTATTTTAAAAATGAGATACCATAAATGAAATCAGCATAAAACAGTGCCCAGCATCGACACAAAACAAGTGTCCAAATATCTCGATATCTCTGTATCACAATCTCTGTACCTCAATATCTCAAAATCTCAATGGCTCAATCATAATATCTAGGGCGCCGTCAGTCCAGACCAGCCCCTACCATCCATCTCAAGACCACGACGGTATCTTCCGGATATCCAACGCGTCGGGTAAAATCACCGGTCGGTAGTGCTTCCCTGCCAGGCTCAACGTCAACAACACGATCCTCTTACCCCGGGGTACGGCACCGGGCCCACCATGTACCCGAAATGGTTCCTCCACTCCTCGAATCGGGTCTCGAAATCCATCAGCAAACTCATGGTGGACGACTCATACATTATGGGAAAAACCGCACTTTTTATTTAAAAAGAGAGAAAGCAGTTTATATAAGTTTTGCGGTTTTCCCCCCAAATCCATAAAATCTCATGGAAATCCGAATCCAAATCATCAATAGCATGTAAAACCATGAATATAGGCATAACAATGAATAACAGTATGCATGAAGTGACAAGTAATAACTACAATGTTAAGCTGGCATATAAGGCAGGTACACTAATATCATGTCAAATTACTAACTAACTAACAAGCTAAATCAAGCAATAATATTTTCTAAGGTGTACGTGACATGGCAATTACCGATGAAGATGTGTGTGAGCAGGCAAGTAAGTGTACGTGGTACATACGCATCATCGGTAATGGTGTTGGTGTCCTAACAGTATGATATCAATAATGCAATAAGAAATTATAATATAAGTATGCGATGCGGAGCGAATAGCAATAATGAGCGGGAGCTGAATACTAGACACAACGATAACTAAACTGCATTACCCTAATATAAGTCCTACAATAGTGCCTTTTGAAATAACACGAATCGCGGTGTTTTAAAAATAAGGGCTATGGTGTTTTTAAGAAAAGATACGTCTTTTGAAATATCCGTACAATCCCTTGACCTGTCTTTTAAAATACCCACGATCCGTTAGTTTGAAATAGGTAGGAATCTACCCTAGTCTAACAACTACACTAAACTATATGGCTGAACTAACAAGCAAACTGAAGGTAAGGAAACCGCCTAACATCTGAGTCGATACATACATACATATATATATATACATACATATATATATATATATACATATATATATATATATACATACATACATACATATATATATACATACATACATATATATATATATATATATTAGTTGGTGATCCCGCCTCGATAATATCATATCCGATAACATATCTATAATCAGATATTCCCAAGTCAAGAGTCCGGATCAAACATCAATATATAGCTCGTACGTAAATCCGTCAAACGGTATCCCAAATCTGGGTACGGGTCAATATCACATTCATCATACTATTCATCTGGTATCCCCTTTATCAAAGATCATAATCCGGGTACTGATCTATGTCTAGTACAATACTGATACCACCAACGTATGCATGCACGTGTGTGTAACACTACGTCAAAGGACCCGCTACAACGTCATGTCGTATCTCAAATACGAACCCTGCCAAATCACCGATCTCTCGGCCTCAAATCAAATCTCATCGACTCATCTCAATCCCAAGTATCATCAGCAAATCCAGTATGTGAACACCTAGTCCCATACCCAGGTGAACACATAAACACATATCCCCATATACACACAGGTAATAACATAAATGTATGCATGCGTGTGTGTGTATGTGGATATAACAACTACTCTAGGGTTTCGCAAGTAACACTAAACTAATCCATGAACATCTAGAATCTACCTTTATCATCAAGTCTCATATCAACATAATATATATAATCGAAATATATGTGTTTATATGTATTCGTATACATCACCACGAATTGCATGGGTGCTATACGTCATCCACCCGACTTCTCCCCGTAGATATAAATCTACTTACCTGGTCCTTGCTCGCCGGTACCGACGTCGCCACGCGCTTGCTTGTCGTCTCAAAGTCCTTATGGGGTACCTACATATCATAACGCACCGTATCGTATTAAAATCCGACTCATGACCAAAACGACACACGAATCCCACATAGGTCCAAACCTATGACTGCTTTCACAATTCAACCCAAAAACCCTCGACGTCGGCGTACAAACGCCAAACCATCGAGAAAAACCCAAACACACTCATTTGCACGATCACAAGCACTGATTATACTATAAAATAGGTTAAAATTCATACAAACCCCAAATTCACTTTAAAAGCCATTTTTCCGAAAATCCAGCAAGCAAAATATATCCGTTTTAGTACAAAACTCGACGTTTAAACAAATCTAGCGGCTATAATACTTATTAAACATCTTAAATAAGTCATACAACCTATTTCAAAGAATTTAATCTCAACAATTCTTAAAAAACTAAAAATTCTAGTTTTTCAATTATCTAATTTTAACAATTTCAACTAAAAATGCACAAAACAACCACTACGCTTGGTTTTGCAAGAACCAAAGGCATTAAACCACTCAATATAGTATTTATAATGACATGTAACTTTAATTAGATTTTTAATCTCACATTTGCAATTAAATTCCAAAACCTAGTTTGCATAAAATTCCAATTTTAACAATTTACAAGCATCAATTAGTAAACTAGCAACTAGGTTAGTTTTAGCATAACATTAACATATTAATCTACTCATTGTAACCTTACGAAAGTGACAACCACTCTAATTAAATCTAAACCCTAACTTTCTATTCCAAGCCTTCACTTAAAAATTCAAGTCTTGAAATAGAAACCAAATTAAACATCAAATTAGCTTTAAGAAATTAACTAACAAATTAAGCAAAAGGTTTAGAAATTATACCCAAAAACATTTGAAGATCCACAAGCACCCATAGCCTCCCAAATTGAAACCTTGTTCCTTAGATCCATGCTAGATAAGAAAATGAGAAATGGGTAGGAGTTGGATTTGATTTCGGTGAGGTTTTACTTGATTTTTGGACAATTTTTTTGATGGAAAAGAGAGGAGAAGGAGGAAGGGGGCTGCTGTTAGGGCATGGTGATTTTCAGCCAGAAATTGGGGGGGGGTGAGGGATGAGAGAGAGTGAGGTGGAGAAAGTGTTGAAAAAGTCAAAGTCTACCTTCTTTCATTTTCCTTTCTTTTCTTATTCAAAAGGAGGTGATTGGAGAGAGAGAGGGGAAGGGTTGTTCAAGGTGGGGCTAGCCACATGGGGAGAGGGAGAGAGGGTGAGGTGTGGGTGTGTGGGTTAGGGAAAAAGATAAATGTATTACCCAAATTCCCATTAACACTAATTTCACTAATTAAGCCCCTTTTCTTCGATATTTTGTAAACCGTTTTGGCAAACCATTTCATTTCAAAAATCACATGATAAAATTTTGTTTAATGTGTTATGATGCACAAAATTTGTTTCAACTCATTCCAATTTGTAATTTTCCCTAATTAAATGTATTAGGGACGGCTTAAAATAATATTAAAATAATTAATTTCGGAAAAATTTTCAGAAAATTTGAATTTTCACCAGTGGATAAATAAACAAAAAATACTAGCAATTACATAGCTAGAACATGTATATTTAATTTTATAATAAAGATATTTATATTTTACTTTTTACAGAAAACCCCCATATTTTACCGATTTTCCGAAATTTCACCGAAACGATTTTCAAATCGTTACAATCTTCCACCCTTAAAGAAATTCGGTTCCCGAATTTAAATTAAAACTCCCCCCAATTACTAAAACATCTTACCAAAACCATCAAGTCGTCGGGGCTCCGAAATCGTAAATACATAAAACAAATTGTAGCGCAGGGCATGCACATGAAAAATGAGCATATAACTCAAAATCAAAACTCCGTCAAGCATCTCTCAATCATCGAAGTCATCGTAAACACACAAATGTCAAATCCAATATGAAACCAATATGATATGACTCGAAACTATACACGTAAATATCAAATCTATATATGTAAATATTTGAAGGAAATGCATGCCAAATCTCTTAAGTCGCTGTGCAATGCGCATAATACTGCACAGTAGCGGACGTCTATCATAAGAAAATAACCATATACATATACTCCTTTTGTTTAAAATGTACGTTACGCCGTTTTGGGAAACAATTTAGAAGGGTTTCCTTGTTTTAAACGTTTTGTGTCATATCAGACACATAGGTAAATACTGAGACTATAGCTCGTTTTTTTGGAATTCCCTTTGATAGCTATCAATGCATGCAAAATACATTCAGGTACCGTCCTCTGACTACTCCTGCTCAGTACGAAAACACATAGCAAATCTCATAAAAACGTACTACTCTATAAGAAATCAATCTCAAAATACGTGTATGAATACTACGTGCGTCTGGTGCGCACGAAAATCAAAATCCATATACGTGCCATACAAGTGCACAGAAACAAGATCTAAGTGCATCAGGTGTGCACGAAGCATCTGTCGTAGGCAACGTGTGTGCCTGACAGCAAAATCAGGTGCATCTGACATGCACGAAAAATCTCGATTTAGTGCATCTGGTGTACACCAAAATCGCATCTCAAAACATGCGCTCAACATGTGCGAAAATCCAAGGCAGGTGCACAAGGTGCACAAAACCAATATCGAGCATCACAATCGAAATCGAAGTCCAATGCATCTAAGTGCACAAAATGTGTATCACTGCACTGCAAGCATATGTGAACTATACCGGGTGCAAAAACCAAATTGTATGCGTATATACGCACAAATCAACTCAACTGTATGAAATCCATATAATCACAAACATGAGAAACCAAGGCACGAAAACTATCTCAAGTGCAACAACTGTGCAAAAATCGTAAATACTCAGTAGGTGCATCCATGGTGCATGAAAACGATATCATGAAACTCAATCATCAAAACCAAATCATGCGAATATATCGCTCAAAATACCAAAATCAAGTATGGCGGAATAGTCCCGCTCAAGAACATCCTCCAAGAATCTCTGGCCAACTGTCGTGGTCACTTATAGCATGTCTCGTCGACGATCATGAGCTCTGGCCTGCCGGTGTGCGTAATATGACCACCCCTGGGCCTAAGTCTTCTCATAATTTATTCCAGAAAGGTCCTGTCGAGATCTCTCCTGAATCTCGTCTCTGCCGACCTGTCCAGAAGTCATCGTCCCTTACTAGATCTGTTCTCGTTCCGGAATGGCTGCATACTCATCGCGACTCCTTCTGGAAGGTATATCCAAGTACAATGCCTCGGCATGCGTATCGCATCTCTGATGGCGGAGTGGAACGTCGTCTCATCAAGATCTCGTACGAACCTCTTACTCCACTTTTCTCTGATGTCGACTGTATCGGACTCGTCTCGTCGTGGCTGCATGGACAAAGCTCCTACGGCTATCCTCGTATCAGGAGTCTCCCAAGAAATGCATCTCACCACCTAGCATCCGAATGAAGTCGAACCATCCGATCGATTCGTCAAAACTTCATAATCCTCCAAGAGCTCAACATCTTGGGTACAGTTTAATAGTATCGAGTACGTACCACTGCATCGATGGTCTAGCCGTAGAAGGGCAAACCCAAGCCTCACTAATGGCGCAGCGGAACTGCCGCAAACCCTAAGGTTCAAAGGCTTTCACACGGTCATTAAGTCGAGTTAGGGTTTCATTCTTCTAGAGGGTCCATAGAATTGCCTGCATGCTCTTCCATATACTTTAAACTTGGAATAATAGGTTTCTGACATTCGATCGTCTCTGTCGACTTTCAACGTCTCCGCGTGAAGTCGTCTCTTGCTGGGATCAATCTATCTGATATCCTCGCATCGGGGTAGGCGAACGAACCACATGTCCTAGTCATTCATCCTCGGGTGACTAGCGACCTCATATCATCTCTTAGTACAACTCGTACTGCAATAGCTCCAACACCTGGGGCGATATCTCGTCGTTCGCAGCAATAACTGGCTCACTCGTCTGCACGCTGAACAGTGCCTCAATCATCAGGAGTAAGCAATACGCCAACGGTTATCAAAATCTGGCTGGCCTCTATCATTGGCTCAATCATCTGGTACTGATCGGCACGTCCGAGAAATCTCGTAAAGGCGATCCGCCAAATGCTCGTGGCGCGAAAACACAGTAAAAAGACAGATCTCCGCAATCGTGTGTCGCCAGAATTACGCCCTGGTCAGTCCTCGTTCATGACGAGCTCGTGCTGACCGCAACTCTAGCCGTAGCTCTCCCTGCCCGTAATCGTGGCAGCAACCGTAACTGGTACCGAAGAGGCTATATCAGGAATGAATATGATACTGAGCAAAAAAAAATGTATATCCTAAGGCTCCTTAAGTGGAGTAGCGTATCGTAAGTATGCCGCAGAACATACCCACAGTACGTCACTCTACTTTAGTCACATATTCCATCAACAAAGGGTCATCCTACGCTCCGAAGGTAAAACCTAACGTTTTGATACCAACTTTGTCACGACCCGAAAGTACGGAACATGACCGGCACTTAAACTACGAAACGTCTCGAGGCGTACGTAATCTATGTAAACCGAAAACCCAGAAATCCAAACCAAGAAAAGTAGTAGAGTGAAGGAAAACCAATTTAAATCAAGTAGTTTTAACAGCATAAGCCGAATTATGCGTTTTTAAAAACGAGTATTTCCTGAAAATTTCGGCAGAGTCTCCTTTGTAAATACTGGCCCCCAAACGGGATACAACATGAATAGTATACGAAATCCATAAAAGGCATCCCCAAGCGGGAGCTAGCTCTTCTTCAATCGACGGTCACAACCACACAAGCAATATAATATACAACGCCAAGGGCGAAGATCAAAACTCAAAAGGAAACTCAAAACAACAAGAAATCCACAGAAATACAACGCGCGACTCTAAAGTCGAAAGAATAACATCGTTGGTCTCTATCTCAAAAAATAAATATTGTTTGTTTAATGGAACTTTTAGATACAATCAGAATAATAATATACAAGGTATAATGATGGGTACGATACAAATAAACCCACCTACTAGCAAGTCACCCGAACGAAACTGTACCCGCAAAGCCGTAATGAAACCTGTACAGCAAACCTGCAAGAAACTGGGGCACAACGGGAGTGAGTTGCCAACTCGTGAATAGAAAAACATCTACGAATAGAAATCGCATGTATGACGCAATCTTAGGTCTTACGATCATAATATATAATCCTCAAATATATAACCAGCAACCCATAACCATGGCTAGGGCAATTATTTAACCCAAGTGTAATCCCATGTGCCCGTGTCAGTGCCTCAAGTAGAATGTATCATATGGATGATGTATGAATGCATGAAACAGAATGCATGTACTGACTAAAACTGCTTTCATAAATCAGTGAGATTTCTGTATTTTAAAAATGAGGTACCATAAATGAAATCAGCATAAAACAGTGCCCAGCATCGATACAAAACAAGTGTCCAAATATCTCGATATCTCTGTATCACTATCTCTGTACCTCAATATCTCAAAATCTTAATATCTCAATCACAATATCTAGGACGCCGTCAGTCTAGACCGGCCCCTACCATCCATCACAAGACCATGACGGTATCCTCCGGATATCCGACGCGTCGGGTAAAATCACCGGTCGGTAGTGCTCCCCTGCCAGGCTCAACGTCAACAACACGATCCTCTTACCTCGGGGTACCGCACCAGGCCCACCATGTACCCGAAACGGTTCCTCCACTCCTCGAATCGGGTCTCGAAATCCATCAGCAAACTCATGGTGGGCGACTCATACATCATGGGAAAAACCGCACTTTTTATTTAAAAAGAGAGAAAGCAGTTTATATAAGTTTTGCGGTTTTCCCCCCAAATCCATAAAATCTCATGGAAATCCGAATCCAAATCATCAATAGCATGTAAAACCATGAATATAGGCATAACAATGAATAACAGTATGCATGAAGTGACAAGTAATAACTACAATGTTAAGCTGGCATATAAGGCAGGTACACTAATATCATGTCAAATTATTAAATAACTAACAAGCTAAGTCAAGCAATAATATTTTCTAAGGTGTACGTGACATGGCAATTACCGATAAAGATGTGTGTGAGCCGGCAAGTAAGTGTACGTGGTACATACGCATCATCGGTATGTAGGGTTCCTAGGCACTCTAGTGAAGTCTCACAAGTGATCAAACATGGCCAATTGAAATTTTACAAGTGCCTATAAACCCTAATACGGATCGTTAACTAGATAAATAGGCGAAACGATGCAAATAAACAACTTTATCTAAAAGGAAAGGAGCTACAACCTTTGTAGATCCGGTCCACCACTTCGTATGCTCCGCGATGATCTCCCTCCGCTGTCCAAATCGAACTCACGACTCTAGCATTGGCATCATCGAAGAATGGGCGGGCTTGATCGTCGGTTCGATGCCGAAGATGATCTACGTCGAGGCATCGCTAGAACAAGCTCAAACTTCACCAAGTCGGGAAAACTTGTGAAGGAAACACCCTATACTACTTGGCAAGAGGTAGAGGATGAAGAAATAGGAAGTGGGTAAACTTTAGATTTGGATTTCTCACTAGTTTTCATCACTTGCCATTGGAGTAGCAAGCTTTCTTCATTGAAGGAAGAAAATGAAGAAGAAGAAGATATGATATGTTAATTTAAAATAGAAAAGAAAATACAATACTTATCATATCTTCAACCATGGTTTAGTGTAGAGACTTAACTTAGGTTAGATAAGTGGTTAGGGTTAGAGAAGAGACAAGAATGGTGGACTTAGTCAAGGTTTCAAGAAGTTTCAACTAAAAACAAAATAAGTCCACCATTTATCTTTCTCTTTATCTTTTCTAAATGAAATAAATAAAACGATAAATGAATAACCAAATGAAAAGATACCCTAACCACTAACTAACCATGGTTCAATACTTTACACAAAACCAAGAAAGAATGTATCATCAAACATGATACAATAATGTGCACAAAAATATATCACATATACAATGTGCAATACAAGTGAGTAAATCCATTTAAAGTGAACCAATACTAGTTAATGCAAAGTAATATATCAAATATATAATTATACATTAAATCATTAAATCAACACTTGATTTAACGATCCGGTCATATCGCATATAACCGACTAGTATCATATGTATCGGCTTATAGAATCAATCCTTGATTCGACAACTAGGTTATATCGCATATAACCAATCGATACATTCATCGCGAGAATAGAATACGGTATCACATACACGCATTATTCTCGGTCCCGCACATATCTCATATGCGCTCCTATTTCGTTTCGCTTGAGCTAGGAAACCTCTGTGTAGGACTCTAAAGACTCGTCAATACGCCGGCAGCAGATGATGATCATATCAAACACCCACAAACCGCAAGCGGTCTGCTAAACGTAACGGCCACCCGGGTATTGAGCGATCAGAAGATCGACGAGCAAGCCCGCTCACACTCCTGTGAATCCAACCAGTAACACTTACCGTACAGTCCGGTCTGTTCGTCTGATATGTCGCATATCTCGCCTAGGGGTGGTAAACGTCTGACCCCAATAGCTTGATAAGTCATGCCGACTTGAGGTCCATAACATTCGTGAAACTACTGATAACTCTTACCAGTATATCACTACAACCCTGGCCAGGGATTTCCTGTTATGGCCAGTCGAGCATAGCACAACATCAACCTCCAATACCGGGAGAGACGAATCCCCTCCTATCGCTCATTGCCTCCATGTGAATCGGGACTGTACCCAAAAACCACCTGTTTGCACGACTCAGTAGAGCCGTGGTAGGGTGGAAATCAAAGCACAGTGGGAGACACACAAGACTCTATGACGATCTCGGGTCTACAGACTAAGCTGTACCAGTGTCACCAGAGAACTGCCATCTGACGTGAGGTATAGTACCATCTGGGAGTTCTCGGCGAGTCCGTTCAGTGTACCCAGTCTCCACTGAGCACCCGCATACCATCTCTGATGTCAAACACCAATGGATATAGGATCATCCATCGCCCATCGCATGAGTCGAGAAGATATGCGCTAGTCTACTCTGGAATATCGATGCCCCGTCTCGATATTCCCTCGACTAGGAACATTTCAAGGATGTACTCATGGACTACCCAGGCCCCACTAGTATGATCTACATCACAGTCCTGGAAGTCGAGTACACATCCTAAGGGCTTTATCAACATGTAATCAGAGAGACAGAAAGTATACATGTTAAGATAAAGTGCAACCAGATAGCGTACTATCATGTCGAGCAAGAAAGTCCTTCCTATATATGTCCCAGCATCCACTACAATATACATCCAATGTACAGTAATGGCCTCTAGGGCATACATATAACTAACAATCTCCTATTTGCACTAGGGCCATCTGTAGCAGTGGTTGCAGTATCACATACTCAACCATCCCCTAAAAGTCTCTCTTTGGGAAAAAGGCCTTCGTGAGTGGATCCGTCGTGTTGTCCTCTGAGTCTACTCTCCTAACCTCGATCAACCTGGAGATCAACTATCTCCATGATCAGGTGATGCTTCCTCAGAATATGTCTGGGTCACTGATGGGACCAGGGTTCCAGGGCCTAAGCCACACTTCCATTGTCATACAATGGCAGGAACCAAGTTCATCTTATGAACCAATATACACCCAAACTGCCTCTTTGGTAGTATCTTCAATAGCGATGTTACCAGCCTTTATCTTCTAGTTTGCCACGATATCTAGCTTGGAACTCTTCCAACATACCGTCCCTTTACTGAGGGTAAAGACAGTTCCTGTGACTGACATTCAGTCGTCTTTATCACCCTGGAACACTTCCAGTGATTCTCCCCAGGATCGATTGATACAATCTCACTATACCTAGTGAGAACCCTAATATCCCTTTAGATCTATCTCATAGGTCCAAATCCCAGGATTTAGGAGGTGTTATCTTTATCCTATTTGGAGAATCCTTGTGATAATAGGTGATTGACCGATCGTAGTATAGGAAACTCTTTTCCTATCAAGAGTATGTTGTCTACGTACAATACGAAGATGTCCACCTTACTCTCTACTACCCTTTTGTATATACAAGGTTCGTCTACAATTTTGATGAAGTCAAACACATTGACTATCACATCAAAACAGACGTTCCAACTCCGCGATGCCTGCTTCATTATGTAAAGCAACTTGCACACGTTTCCGCTGCTCCCACTGTTTACGAAGACCTCTGGCTGTGTTCTTATAGACGTTCTCTTCTAAATCAGTATTTAGAGAAGCAGTCATGGCACCCAACCGCCAGATATCGTAGTCATGGTATGTAGCTGTGGTAAGTAGAATCTGGATAGACTTAAGCATAGCTACTGGAAAAAGGTTTCATCATTATCCACGCCTGGTCGATGACGAAAATCTTTAACAAGTCTAGCTTTGAAAGTCTCAACTTTTCCATCTACACCAAGTAATCTTCTCAAGATACACTTGCTCATGATGGGGATTTAACCCTTCAGATATAGCAACTAAAGTCCATACTTTGCTGGTGTACATGGATTCCATCTCAGATCGCTAAGCATCCAGCCATTCTTACAGAGTCCCTACTCTCGATGGCCTGCTCGAAACTAGTTGGGTCATCATCTCATGAAGCAATCCTTGCTCCCACTGTCATCGAGAAACCGAGGTATCTCTTATGCGGATGAGGAACCCTACTAGATCGGCGGAGAGGCTGAGGTTCGTCGGAAACTATTGAATCCTTTGGTTCTGTCAAATCATTAGCAGTTTTGTACAGCTGGAACCTTTCCAGTTCTACAGAACTGATCCTGCCTCGATCTTGTCCGGATTTTGCTTTTGGCATAGGACGGACAATCCCAAATCTTAACTTACTTAAGAGATAGGATCTGCCCATACCATATCTCATATGGAATGGTAGGCAGTGATTTGATTAGAACCCTATTCAATAGGTATGCAGCTTCTCAAGCGCATAACTCCCAAAAAGGAAACAGGTAACTCAGTAGTACTCATCATAGAGCACACCTTATCATATAGGGTGTGATTGCTCCGCCCCGATATACCATCGTGCTATGGTTTATTCTGGGGAGTAATGCTGAGAGAGAATCTCATTTTCTTTTAGAATAGTCCAGGAATGCTGTGCACAAGTATTCTCCTCCCTGATCTCATCATAGGACATAATACTTATACCCGTATTTTGGTTCTCTACTTCCAACTTATATTCTGTGAATACCTCAGAAGCTTCGGACTTATGTTTCAACAGGAACATACGACTGAATCTTGAGAGATTATCAGAGAATGTAACGAAGTATAAAGAACCAGTCCTGGCATGTGTAAACAGGAGACCTTACATACATCATCATGCATCAGTCTCAAGAGTTCATCAACTCTTTCTCTGTTTCCAATAAACAGAGCTATGGTCATATTATCTTTGTGACATGACTGGCAAGTTTCACAAGATGTAAATTCAAACTGATTTAAATATACATCTAAATGTAACTTCAGCCAGTCGGGTCGCATTGATATGACCTAGTCTACAATGCCTCAAGAACGAATCGTTCATTTCTGAACTCTTCCTCTTGTGTGTGTTCTATATACAAGGAACTGTAGTTTGATTTAGAACGTCAATGCTTTTAGATAACGTGCCTGAACCGATCAACTTTTGATATAGGAAATGTTCAAAACATTATCCAACAATACAAAATTATATCATTTCTTTACTAATAAAGAGACTGTTATGATTTTGTATATCAGGTTCGGTATCTAATAGCATTTGTTCAGAATCAATGTATTCGTAATACAGGGTGACAGTGACCAACAGACTTGGCTGCAACACTTGCCCCGGTTTCTCTCATGAAACTTATCACCCGTTCTCAGTTTTTCTACCCTTTTGTAGCCCTATGTAACAGATTACATATCTGGGATCCTGATCCGGTATCATATACCCAGGATGCAGAGAATACTGAGAAACAGTTCTTTATAATGAACACACCCGAAGGAGATGCATCATATCCACTTTCTTCATTTGGACGGCATAGGAATTCTGGTATTCCCCAATTTCCTGCTCTGTCTTATAACAATTATAAGTTGGAGCGGGACCAACGTTCCCCAGCTCAGTATAACAAGCGGGTTCGGTCAATACATCCGTATCATTATCTTGATTAAGGCGTGATATGGTCGCTACCAGGAGAGAGAGAGAAGAAAACACTCTGCGTGCGCTCTTGCAAGATTAGATTGGTTATGTATTTTATCTAATCAGGATGGCTCCCACTGTTTTTATCAAATCTTCCTTCAAACCCTAAAAGGAAAGACTAACCGGGATTAATTACACTCTACAAGTTCGCCAATCTTTCAGCCAGGCCAGTGTCGGTACTTTGAGGGAGGTTCCCCGTGCTTTCGCACGGACCTAATTACAGTAAACCTCGTTTTCCCAGAGGCGTAACCCCGTTGACACCTTTCTAGACACCTACTTGATCGGTTAATTGTAAAGTGAAAAACTCTCCCAGGAGTAACAATTACTCCCAGTGGGTATCGGGATCCAATTATCACATAGAAGGTATGCAATCTCATTGCAAATTTCAACACTTGAAACTCCCGATAAAGGTTTTTACCCCTAGCAGCTATGACCTTAACTATGGTCAACAAATCATAAGTACTAGTCAAGTTCTACCCGTCATTTCGTGATTAATTAGACCCACCCACATGACCCTTAACTAAGGTCAACAAAGTCACGCGACTGTCCTAACTAATCGCATCGTATGCGGTGTAGGAAGACATCACTTAGCTACCGTACACCATGTCTTGACTATGGTCAACAAACACAGCACGAATACTAAGTACTCTACTTCCTAAAATGACGGAGGGTTGCGAATGGTTTTTGTGAAAACCTTTAACGCTTTGAACTTGATCTCGTTGCGGAATTAAATGGTTTTTAAATGGAATGTTTTTGAGGCTTTTCTAGTTTTGCTAAAGGGGTCACTCCCGGTGAAGCGATCGTCGGCCCTTTCCTCGTCGAATGAGGTGCGGGATATATCATATATATCACTGTGCAAAGCAGAAACTATAGAAGCGATCAAAAGACAAACCGAGGGTTGTAGCATCTGCCAGTTATTGCTAAAGGAGTCACTCCCGGTGAAGGGATCTCGGTCCTTTCCTTATTGAATAAGGTGCAGGATGTTCTATAATGAACACCGCGATGCAAAGCAAGAACTGTAGCTACCTGTTTTTATTTTGAAATTCGATTCCACAACATCAATTAGGTTTATTTTCTTTCATTAATCTCATTAATGAATATCCCATCATTTAAGTCCACCTAACCATCACAGATAAATATAACGTACGCTTATGCCATCCGCATTCGCCTCGATGTCCCGTCTGCACCGTTAGGTTAGGTAACTAACGGTAGAGCGGGGCAGGGCTAGCGCGGGTGTAAAACATAAGTAACTTCTATATAATATATCATATATACTATATACTACATCTATCTGAACAGAGCACAGAACATCGCATGATCACATCACAGATAACGCAGCAGAAGAAACATATGAAACATTGGATATACTAGGACGTCCGTGTTTTCAATACGAGCCAGTATAAAACACGGATTCCACGGTCGTGATAAATAGCCAAACCCACACCCCTAGACCCCTACGAGAGCGGCAAGCAACCCTACCAATTCTAGGGTTAGGAGACCCGGACTCGACTCCTCGAGTTGGTCTCCCACTGGACCCCAGAACCCGGTTACTTGTGCTCCCCTCCTTGGGTCTATCCTAGTGCAGAAAAGTAAATAATATACATCAACGGTGACAAATTCCGCAACCTGGAAGTGCCACAATAAAAGAATATTACATACAAGTTTTTACATGAATGAAAATGAAAAACACTCATCTCACATAAAAACCCCCCGGCTATTCAAATACGACGATCCAATATAACATATCCAGCAACACATAACATCACATGTCATCAACGTAAGTAAATATGCGCATCCCAATTGTCGTTGACATACAGCAACGAAACCGGCGATATCACATATTACACTTACGGTCACAGAAAAGAAAGTGTAAAACTACAACAGTTGGAATCCGCAACCTCCTCAGAGATCGCATGCCTGACCAAATGAATTACTTAGACATCGCATGCCTAACAATTATAAACCCCGCATTTTAGTCTCAAAATCGAAAACTCTTTTCAATATCAAGTCGGGCAATTCAACAGGATTCCCGACATTCTGATCGAATGCTCGTCGCAAACTTCAGTAGACGGCCGCACCCCTGACGCCGTCGACAAAGTGCACCAAGGCGAAACACCGCTACCGCGAGCACCCGAACGGATGCTTTCGGCGACGGGGTTCTCCTACAGTCACTTGGTCGGGGCTATGGAGTGAGGCTGTCTATTAAGTTTACCCGGCGAGTATCCGCGTACGCTACGTGATTGCGACGGACTTTTGATCACATCAAAATTCCGTGGCAACCGATCAAGTGAGACTAAACTGCTACGTTTACAATATTCATTCCGTTATCTCATAACTATTTGCGAATTCCAATTATTGTATCACATTCCGGATAAATAGAAAATGCTAAACTTTTCGATCGAAAAATCGAACACCCAAGTTTTCCCGATACAGCTCAACACATGAAATAAGTCTAACAACATTCAGTTCGTGCCTCAGTACCAACGGTCCAGCCGTAGAAGGGTCAAGCCAACGCCTCACATGTGGCACGCCGTACTGTCCCAAACCCGAAGGTTCAAAGGGCAGTTCAAGACGGTCACATAATCGAGTTAAGGTTTGTTGTCTTCTAGAGGGTCCATCGCGTTACTTGCACTACTTAGAACGTCGTTAAACTACGGAAAAAGCCAACAATTGGAAATTTCCCGGCAGGGGAAAAAGTGGGTATTTATATCCGGTCGAACTTTTTAACATATTCTAAAATTACCCGGAAAGCCACACCGACAAAATTAGACAGTCCGATCGAATATACAGAGTTCCCAATACAAGCCAGAAAATAAAACTCTGGAATAAATATTAAAATAATCCCAGGAAACCCAGCACTACTTACTAAGAGTTACTGTGCAAACGTCGATGCACAAAACGACAAACTGGCTGCGGAACCGCCGCATGAGCATGCTCATGCCGCGGATCCGCCGTGACTTTAAGGAATCAGTACACCGAATTTTGCAGTAACCCTTACATTTTCCTGCTGAATTTTCTGGATATTTTTAATTTCGAAAAATCCACATTTTACAGAAAAGTCCAGAGAGCAATTTTCAAAGTCGGGATTTGGGTCGATCGGACTTCTAACTCCGTCGGGACTTCGCCTAAGGCTCTAGCTAGGCTCTGATACCACTGTAGGGTTCCTAGGCACTCTAGTGAAGTCTCACAAGTGATCAAACATGGCCAATTGAAATTTTACAAGTGCCTATAAACCCTAATACGGATCGTTAACTAGATAAATAGGCGAAACGATGCAAATAAACAACTTTATCTAAAAGGAAAGGAGCTACAACCTTTGTAGATCCGGTCCACCACTTCGTATGCTCCGCAATGATCTCCCTCCGCTGTCCAAATCGAACTCACGACTCTAGCATTGGCATCATCGAAGAATGGGCGGGCTTGATCGTCGGTTCGATGCCGAAGATGATCTACGTCGAGGCATCGCTAGAACAAGCTCAAACTTCACCAAGTCGGGAAAACTTGTGAAGGAAACACCCTATACTACTTGGCAAGAGGTAGAGGATGAAGAAATAGGAAGTGGGTAAACTTTAGATTTAGATTTCTCACTAGTTTTCATCACTTGCCATTGGAGTAGCAAGCTTTCTTCATTGAAGGAAGAAGATGAAGAAGAAGAAGAAGATATGATATGTTAATTTAAAATAGAAAAGAAAATACAATACTTATCATATCTTCAACCATGGTTTAGTGTAGAGACTTAACTTAGGTTAGATAAGTGGTTAGGGTTAGAGAAGAGACAAGAATGGTGGACTTAGTCAAGGTTTCAAGAAGTTTCAACTAAAAACAAAATAAGTCCACCATTTATCTTTCTCTTTATCTTTTCTAAATGAAATAAATAAAAAGATAAATGAATAACCAAATGAAAAGATACCCTAACCACTAACTAACCATGGTTCAATACTTTACACAAAACCAAGAAAGAATGTATCATCAAACATGATACAATAATGTGCACAAAAATATATCACATATACAATGTGCAATACAAGTGAGTAAATCCATTTAAAGTGAACCAATACTAGTTAATGCAAAGTAATATATCAAATATATAATTATACATTAAATCATTAAATCAACACTTGATTTAACGATCCGGTCATATCGCATATAACCGACTAGTATCATATGTATCGGCTTATCGAATCAATCCTTGATTCGACAACTAGGTTATATCGCATATAACCAATCGATACATTCATCGCGAGAATAGAATACGGTATCACATACACGCATTATTCTCGGTCCCGCACATATCTCATATGCGCTCCTATTTCGTTTCGCTTGAGCTAGGAAACCCCTGTGTAGGACTCTAAAGACTCGTCAATACGCCGGCAGCAGATGATGATCATATCAAACACCCACAAGCCGCAAGCGGTCTGCTAAACGTAACGGCCACCCGGGTATTGAGCGATCAGAAGATCGACGAGCAAGCCCGCTCACACTCCTGTGAATCCAACCAGTAACACTTACCGTACAGTCCGGTCTGTTCGTCTGATATGTCGCATATCTCGCCTAGGGGTGGTAAACGTCAGACCCCAATAGCTCGATAAGTCATGCCGACTTGAGGTTCATAACATTCGTGAAACTACTGATAACTCTTACCAGTATATCACTGCAACCCTGGCCAGGGATTTCCTGTTATGGCCAGTCGAGCATAGCACAACATTAACCCCCAATACCGGGAGAGACGAATCCCCTCCTATCCCTCATTGCCTCCATGTGAATCGGGACTGTACCCAAAAACCACCTGTTTGCACGACTCAGTAGAGCCGTGGTAGGGTGGAAATCAAAGCACAGTAGGAGACACACAAGACTCTATGACGATCTCGGGTCTACAGACTAAGCTGTACCAGTGTCACCAGAGAACTGCCATCTGACGTGAGGTATAATACCATCTGGGAGTTCTCGGCGTGTCCGTTCAGTGTACCCAGTCTCCACTGAGCACCCGCATACCATCTCTGATGTCAAACACCAATGGATATGGGATCATCCATCGCCCATCGCATGAGTCGAGAAGATATGCGCTAGTCTACTCTGGAATATCGATGCCCCGTCTCGATATTCCCTCGACTAGGAACATTTCAAGGATGTACTCATGGACTACCCAGGCCCCACTAGTATGATCTACATCACAGTCCTGGAAGTCGTGTACACATCCTAAGGGCTTTATCAACATGTAATCAGAGAGACAGAAAGTATACATGTTAAGATAAAGTGCAACCAGATAGCGTACTATCATGTCGAGGAAGAAAGTCCTTCCTATATATGTCCCAGCATCCACTACAATATACATCCAATGTACAGTAATGGCCTCTAGGGCATACATATAACTAACACGGTAATGGCGTTGGTGTCCTAACAGTATGATATCTACAATGCAATAAGAAATTATAATATAAGTATGCGATGCGGAGCGAACAGCAATAATGAGCGGGAGCTGAATTCTAGACACAACGATAACAAAACTGCATTACCCTAATATAAGTCCTACAATAGTGCCTTTTGAAATAACACGAATCGCGGTGTTTTGAAAATAAGGGCTACGGTGTTTTTAAGAAAAGATACGTCTTTTGAAATATCCGTAGAATCTCTTGACCTGTCTTTTAAAATACCCACGATCCGTTAGTTTGAAATAGGTAGGAATCTACCCTAGTCTAACAACTACACTAAACTATATGGCTGAACTAACAAGCTAACTGAAGGTAAGGAAACCGCCTAACATCTGAGTCGATACATACATATATATATACATACATATATATATATATATATATTAGTCGATGATCCCGCCTCGATAATATCACATCTGATACCATATCTATAATCAGATATTCCCAAGTCAAGTGTGCGGATCAAACATCAATATATAGCTCGTACGTAAATCCGTCGTACGGTATCCCAAATCTGGGCACGGGTCAATATCACATTCATCATACTATTCATATGGTATCCCCTTTATCAAAGATCATAATCCGGGTACTGATCTATGTCTAGTACAATACTGATACCACCGACGTATGCATGCACGTGTGTGAAACACTACGTCAAAGGACCCGCTACAACGTCATGTCGTATCTCAAATACGAACCCTGCCAAATCACCGATCTCTCGGCCTCAAATCAAATCTCATCGACTCATCTCAATCCCAAGTATCATCCGCAAATCCAGTATGTGAACACCTAGTCCTATACCCAGGTGAACACATAAACACATATCCCCATATACACACAGGTAATAACATAAATGTATGCATGCGTGTGTGCGCGTATGTGGATGTAACAACTACTCTAGGGTTTCGCAACTAACACTAAACTAATCCATGAACATCTAGAATCTACCTTTATCATCAAATCTCATATCAACATAATATATATAATCAAAATATATGTGTGTATACGTATTCGTATACATCACCACGAATTGCGGGGGTGCTATACACCATCCACCCGACTTCTCCCCGTAGATATAAATCTACTTACCTGGTCCTTGCTCGCCGGTGTCGACGTCGCCACGCGCTTGCTTGTCGTCTCGAAGTCCACATGGGGTACCTACATATCATAACGCACCGTATCGCATTAAAATCCGACTCATGGCCAAAACGACACACGAATCCCACATAGGTCCAAACCTATGGCTGCTTTCACAATTCAACCCAAAAACCCTCGACGTCGGCGTACAAACGCCAAACCATCGAGAAAAACCCAAACACACTTATTTGCACGATCACAAGCACTAATTATACTATAAAATAGGTTAAAATTCATAAAAACCCCAAATTCACTTTAAAAGCAATTTTTCCGAAAATCTAGCAAGCAAAATTATCCGTTTTAGTACAAAACTCGACGTTTTAGCAAATCTAACGGCTATAATACTTATTAAACATCTTAAATAAGTCATACAACCCATTTCAAAGAATTTAATCTCAATAATTCTTATAAAACTAAAAATTCTAGTTTTGCAATTATCTAATTTTAACAATTTCAACTAAAAATGCACAAAACAACCACTACGCTTGGTTTTGCATGAACCAAAGGCATTAAACCACTCAATATAGTATTTATAATGACATGTAACCATAATTAGATTTTTAATCTCACATTTGCAATTAAATTCCAAAACCTAGTTTGCATAAAATTCCAATTTTAACAATTTACAAGCATCAATTAGTAAACTAGCAACTAGGTTAGTTTTAGCATAACATTAACATGTTAATCGACTCATTGTAACCTTACGCAAGTGACAACCACTCTAATTGAATCCAAACCCTAACTTTAAATTCCAAGCCTTCACTTGAAAATTCAAATCTTGAAATAGAAACCAAATTAAACATCAAATTAGCTTTAAGAAATTAACTAACAAATTAAGCAAAAGGTTTAGAAATTATACCCAAAAACATTTGAAGATCCAAAAGCACCCATAGCCTCCCAAATTGAAACCTTGTTCCCTAGATCCATGCTAGATAGGAAAATGAGAAATGGGTAGGAGTTGGATTTTGATTTCGGTGAGATTTTACTTGATTTTTTGACAATTTTTTTGATGGAAAAGAGAGGAGAAGGAGGAAGGGGAGGCTGCTGTTGGGGCATGGTGATTTTCAGCCAGAAATTGGAGGGGGGTGAGGGTGGAGAGAGAGTGAGGTGGAAAAAGTGTTGAAAAAGTCAAAGTCTATCTTACTTCTTTCATTTTCTTTTCTTTTCTTTTCTTTTCTTTTCTTATTCAAAAAGGAGGTGATTGGAGAGAGGGGGGAGGGCTGTTCAAGGTAGGGCCGGCCACATAGGGAGAGGGAGAGAGGGTGAGATGTGGGTGTGTGGGTTAGGAAAAAAGATAAATGTATTACCCCAATTCCCATTAACACTACTTTCACTAATTAAGCCCTTTTTCTTCGATATTTTCTAAACCGTTTTGGCAAACCATTTCATTTCAAAAACCACATGATAAAATTTTGTTTAATGTGTTATGATGCACAAAATTTGTTTCAACTCATTCCAATTTGTAATTTTCCCTAATTAAATGTATTAGGGACAGCTTAAAATAATATTAAAATAATTAATTTCGGAAAAAATTTCAGAAAATTTGAATTTTCACCAGTGGCTAAATAAACAACAAATACTAGAAATTACATAGATAGAACATGTATATTTAATTTTATAATAAAGATATTTGTATTTTGACTTTTTACAGAAAACCCCCTTATTTTACCGATTTTCCGAAATTTCACCAAAACGATTTTCAAAACGTTACACAGTTGGTTCACCTAAGATGTATAAAGATGCTCATTGGGTTATGAGTACACCGGACAGGACTCGCCGGGAACATGCTAATTGGTATTATACCTGACGTCAGATAGCAGTTCCCTGGTGACATGTGTACAGTTTAGTCTATCGACCTGAGATCATCATTTGTCTCATGTGAGTTCCCACAGTGCTTTGATTACTACCCTACCATGGCTCAAAGGAGTCGTCCAAACAGGTTTTAGTTGAGTACAGTCCTGAGCCATATGGAGGCAGTGAGCGGATCGGCAGGGGTTTCGTCTCTCCCAGTATTGGGAGTGAGATCGCGCGGTGTCTAGGAGAGCCATTACACGAAGTCCTTGGCCAAGGTAGGAGATTTAATGGTAGGTATTCCAGTAGTATCTCAGGGTGTTCTGGGCTACACTCCAACACGACTTGTACCGCTTTTGGGGGTCTGACGTTTACGAGTCCCCTAGGCCCGACATGCGATACTCACAGACGAATGGACCGGACTGTACGGATATTGTCACTGACAGGCTCAGTAGGGTGTCAGGATGAGTTCACTAATCAGCCTCCCTTTTGGTCAATACCTGGGCCCCCGTTACGTACAGCTAGTTGTTAGTTATATGTATGCCCTAGAGGCCATTACTGTACATTGGATGTATATTGTAGTGGATGCTGGGACATATATAGGAAGGACTTTCTTGCTCGACATGATAGTACGCTATCTGGTTGCTCTTTATCTTAACATGTATACTTTCTGTCTCTCTATTACATGTTGATAAAGCCCTTAGGATGTGTACTCGAGATGGGGCATCGATATTCCAGAGTAGACTAGCGCATGTCTTCCCGACCCATGTGATGGGTGATGGATGGTCCCATATCCATTGGTGTTTGACATCAGAGATGGTATGCGGATGCTCAGTGGAGACTGGGTACACTGAACGGACTCGCCGAGAACTCCCAGATGGTATTATACCTCACGTCAGATGGCAGTTCTCTGGTGACACTGGTACAGCTTAGTCTGTTGACCCGAGATCGTCATAGAGTCTTGTGTGTCTCCCACTGTGCTTTGATTTCCACTCTACCACGGCTCTACTGAGTCGTGCAAACAGGTAGTTTTTGGGTACAGTCCCGATTCACATGGAGGCAATGAGCGATAGGAGGGGATTCGTCTCTCCCGGTATTGGGGGTTGATGTTGCGCTATGCTCGACTGGCCATAACTGGAAATCCCTGGCCAGGGTTGCAGTGATCTACTGGTAACTGTTATCAGTAGTTTCACATATGTTATGGACCTTATGTCGGCATGACTTATCAAGCTATTGGGGTCTGACGTTTACCAACCCTAGGCGAGATATGCGACATATCAGACGAACAGACCGGACTGTACGGTAAGTGTTACTGGTTGGATTCACAGGAGTGTGAGCGGGCTTTCTCGTCGATCTTCTGATCGCCCAATACCCGGGTGGCCGTTACGTTTAGCAGACCGCTTGCGGCTTGTGGGTGTTTGATATGATCATCACCTGCTGCCGGCGTATTGACGAGTCTTTAGAGTCCTACATAGAGGTTTCCTGGCTCAAGCGAAACGAAATAGGAGCGCATATGAGATATGTGCGGGACCGAGAATAATGTGTGTATGTGATACCGTATTCTATTCTCGCGATGAATGTATCGATTGGTTGTATGCGATATAACCTAGTTATCGAATCGAAGATTGATTCGATAAGTCGATACATTGGATACTAGTCGGTTATATACGACATGACCGGATCATTAAATCAAGTGTTGATTTAATGATTTAATGTATAATTATATATTTGATATATTACTTTGCATTAACTAGTATTTTTTCACTTAAAATGGATTTTCTCACTTGAAGTGCACATTGTATATGTGATATATTTTTGTACACTTGTTTGTATCATGTTTGATAATACATGTAATCTTGGGTGTGTGTATGCTATACACTATATTTAGTTAATGGTTACGGTTTCCATTGCTTTATTTATTTATCTATTTATTTTTGTTAAAAGAAAAAGGAAAAACAAAATGGTTGCTTTTATACTAGAACTTTCTTGATGCTTCATGCATCTTTGACTAAGTGACCATTTTTCTTCATCTCCTAAACCTAACCATTCAACTAACCCTAGTTCATTATCTACACTTAACCAAGGTTGCATTATGATAAGAATGAATGGGATTTTCTTTTTAAAAACTAATCCTTTTTATTCTTTCATCATCATTATCTTCATCAAGCTTCAAAAAGCTTACTACCATTAATGGCAACATGAGAAAAAGAGTGAGAAATCCAATTCTAAAAGGAACCCACTTCCTATTTCTTCATCCTCTACCCCTTGCCACGTAGTATAGGGTGTTTTCATCACAAGTTTCATGACTTGGTGAAGTTGGAGCTTGATCTTGAGTTGCCTCGACGTAGATCATCTTCGGCATCGAAGTCGACGACCTAGCCCGATCATTTCTCCGACGAAACCTTCGTCAGAGTCCGGATTCCGATAGGTACAGCGGAGGGACGTCATCACGGAGCCTAGGAAGTGGAGGACCGGATCTACAAAGGTTGTAGTCACTTTCTTTTAGCAATAAAGTTGTTTACTTGCTTGCATCGCCTTATCATCTAGTTAACGATGCGTATTAGGATTTTTAGGCACATGAAAAAATTTGAATTGGGCATGTTTGATCTGTTGTGAGACCTCATTAGTGTGCCTAGGAACCCTACAGCGGTATCAGAGCCTAGCTAGAGCCTTAGGCGATTCGTAGACGGAGTTAGAAGTCCGATCGAACCGAAATCCTAATGCAAATTCCTTCTCTGTACATTTTTTGAAATCGAGGATTTTGGAGAATTAAAAATATGCAGAAAAATCAGCAGGAATTTCTAAGAATTACTGTGAAGCCCGTGCGCCAGATTCAATCAAAGCGCGGCGGAACCGCGGCATTAGCATGGCTAATGCGGCGGTTCCGCGGCCACTTAGTCGCTTCTTCAATTTATTTTTGCACAGTAATTCCTATATTTTGGTACTGTATTTTCTGGGAATTTTTAAATCTTACTCAAGAGTTGTGTTTTTTGGGTTGTATTGAGAGTTCGTAGATTCGATCGGATTATCAAATTTTGTCTATGTGTTTTTCCGGGTAATTTTAGAATATGTTAAAAGTTCGACCAGATATAAATACCCACTTTTTCCCCTACCGGGAAATTTCCAATTGTTGGATATTTCCGTAGTTTAATCACGTTCTAAGTAGTGCAACCAACGCGATGGTCCCTCTAGAAGACAACAAATCTTAACTCGATTATGTGACCGTCTTGAACTGCCTTTTTAACCTTAGGGTTTGGGGCAGTACGGCGTGCCACATGTGAGGCGTTGGCTTGACCCTTCTACGGCTGGACCGTTGGTACTGAGGCACGAAGTGAATGTTTTTAAACTTATTTCATGTGTTGAGCTGTTTCGGGAAAACTTGGGTGTTCGATTGATCGATCGGAAACTTTAACATTTTCTATTTACCCGGAATGTGATACAACATTTGGAATTCACAAGTAGTTATGAGATAACTGAATGAATGTTATAAACGTTGCAGTTTAGTCTCACTTGATCGGTTGCCACGGAATTTTGATGTGATCAAAAGTCCGTCGCAATCACGTAGCGTACGCGGATACTCGCCGGGTAAACATAATAGACAGCCTCACCCCATAGCCCCGACCAAGTGACTGTAGGAGAACCCCGTCGCCGAAAGCATCCGTTCGGGTGCTCGCGGCAGCGGTGTTCCGCCTTGGTGCACTTCGTCAACGGCGTCAGGGGTGCGGCCGTCTACTAAAGTTTGCGACGAGCATTCGATCAGGATGTCGGGAATCTTGTTGAATTGCCCGACTTGATATTGAAAAGTGTTTTCGATAATAAGACTAAAATGCGGGGTTTATAATTGTTAGGCATGTGATGTCTAAGTATTTCATTTGATTAGGCATGCAATTTCTAAAGAGTTTGCGGATTCCAACTGTTGTAGTTTTACAATTTCTTTTCTGTGACCGTAAGTGTAATATATGATAGCGCCGGTTTCGTTGCTATATGTCAACGACAATTGGGATGCGCATATTTACTTACGTTGATGACATGTGATGTTATGTGTTGCTGGATATGTTATATTGGATCGTCGTGTTTGAATAGCCGGGGGGTTTTATGTGAGATGAGTGTTTTTCATTTTCATTCATGTAAAAACTTGTATGTCATATTCTTTTATTAGGGCACTTCCAGGTTGCGGAAGATGTCACCGTTGATGTATATTATTTACTTTTCCGCATTAGGATAGACCCAAGGAGGGGAGCACAAGTAACCGGGTTCTAGGGTCCTGTGGGAGACCATCTCGAGGTGTCGAGTCCGGGTCTCCTAACCCTAGAATTTGTAGGGTTGCTTGCCGCTCTCGTAGGGGTCTAGGGGTGTGGGCTTGGCTATTCGTCACGACCGTGGAATCCGTGTTTTATACTGGCTCGTATTGAAAACACGGACGTCCTAGTATATCCAATATTTCATATGATACTTTCTGCTGCGTTATCTGTGATGTGATCATGTGATATGTTCAGATAGATATTATATATAGTATATATGATATATTATATAGACGTTGCTTATGTTTTGCATCCGCACTAGCCCTGCCTCGCTCTGGCGTTAGTTACCTAACCTAACGGTGCAGACGGGACATCGAGGCGAATGCGTACGTTATATTTATCTGTGATGTTTAGGTGGACTTAAATGATGGGACTTCTTTAATGAGATTAATGAAAGAAAATAAACCTAAAAGATGTTATGGAATCGAATTTCAAAATAAAACAGGTAGCTACAGTTCTTGCTTTGCATCACGGTGTTCCTTGAAGAACATCCTGTACCTTATTCGATGAGGAAAGGACCGAGATCCCTTCACCGGGAGTGACTCCTTTAGCAATAATTGGCAGATGCTACACACTCGGTTTGTCTTTTGATTGCTTCTATAGTTTCTTCTTTGCACAGTGATATATATGATATATCCCGCACCTCATTCGACGAGAAAAGGGCCGACGATCCCTTCGCCGGGAGTGACCCCTTTAGCAAAACTAGAAAAGCCTCAAAAACATTCCATTTAAAAACCATTTGATTCCGCAACGAGATCAAGTTCATAGCGTTAAAGGTTTTCTTAAAAACCATCCGCAACCCTCCGTCATTTTAGGAAGTAGAGTACTTAGTATTCGTGCTATGTTTGTCGACCATAGACGAGGCGTAGTATACGGTAGCTAAGTGATGTCTTCCTACACCGCATATGATTCGATTAGTTAGGACAGTCATGTGGCTTTGTTGACCTTAGCCAAGGGTCATGTGGGTGGGTCTAACTAATCACGAAATGACGGGTAGAACTTGACTAGTGTTTATGATTTGTTGACCTTAGCCAAGGTCATAAGTGCTAGGGGTAAAAATCTTTATCGGGAGTTTCAGGTGTTGAAATTTGCAATGAGATTGCATACCTTCTATGTGATAGTTGGATCCCGATACCCACTGCGAGTAATTGTTACTCCTGGGAGAGTTTTGCACTTTGCAATTAGCCGATCAAGTAGGTGTCTAGAAAGGTGTCAACGGGGTTACGCCTCTGGGAAAACGAGGTTTACTGTAATTAGGTCCGTGCGAAAGCACGGGGAACCTCCCTCAAAGTACCGACACTGGCCTGGCTGAAAAATTGGCGAACTTGTAGAGTGTAATTAATCCCAGCCAGTCTTTCTTGTTAAGGTTTGAAGGAAGATTTGATAAAAACGGTGGGAGCCATCCTGATTAGATAAAATATATAACCAATCTAATATTGCAAGAGCGCACGCAGAGTGTTTTCTTCTCTCTCTCTCTCCAAGTAGCGACCATATCATGCCTTAATCAAGATAATAATATGGATGTATTGACCAAACCCGCTTGTTATACTGAGCTGGGGAACGTTGGTCCCGCTCCAACTTATAATTGTTATAAGACAGAGCAGGAAATAGGGGAAACCAGAATTCCTATGCCCCCCAAACGAAGAAAGTGCTTATGATGCATCTCCTTCGGGTGTGTTCATTACAAAGAACTGTTTCTCAGTATCCTCTGCATCCTGGGTATTTGATACCGGATCAGGATCCCAGATATGTAATCTGTTACATAGGGCTACAGAAAGGTAGAAAACTGAGAACGGGTGATAAGTTTAATGAGACAGAAAACGGTGCAAGTGTTGCAGCCAGGTCTGTTGGTCACTGTCACCCTGTATTACAAATACATTGATTCTGAACAAATGCTATTAGATACCGAACCTGATATACAAAATCATATCAGTCTCTTTATTAGTAAAGAAATGATAAAATTTTGTATTGATGGATAATATTTTGAACATTTCCTATATCAAAAGTTGATCGGTTCAGGCACGTTATCTAAAAGCATTGAAGTTCTAAATCAAACTACAGTTCCTAGTATACAGAACACACATAAGTGGAAGAATTCAGAAATGAACGAATCCTTCTTAAGGCATTGTAGACTAGGTCATATCAATGCGACCCGACTGACTGAAGTTACATTTTAGATGCATATTTAAATCAGTTTGAATTTACATCTTGTGAAACTTGCCAGTCATGTCTCAAAGATTAGATGACCATAACTCCGTTTACTGGAAACAGAGAAAGAGTTAGTAACTCTTGGGACTGATACATGATGTTGTATGTAAGGTCCCCTGTCTACACATGCCAGGACCGGTTCTTTGTACTTCACTACATTCTCTGATGATCTCTCAAGATTCAGTCATATGTTCCTGTTGAAACATAAGTCCGAAACTTTTGAGATATTCAAAGAATATAAGTTAGAAGTAGAGAACCAAAATACGGGTATAAGTATTATGTCCTATGATAAGATCAGGGAGGAGAATACTTGTGCATGGAATTCTTGGACTATTCTAAAAGAAAATGAGATTCTCTCTCAGTATTACTCCTCTGAATACACCACAGCACAACGGTGTATCGGGACGGAGCAATCGCACAATATTAGATATGGTGTGCTCTATGATGAGTATTACTGAGTTACCTATTTCCTTTTGGGGTTGTGCACTTGAGAAGCTTGCTAGTTATATGTATTCCCTAGAGGCCATTACTGTACATACGATGTATATTGTAGTGGATGCTAGGACATATATAGGGAGGACTTTCTTGCTCGACATGATAGTATGCTATCTGGTTGTACTTTATCTTAACATGTACTCTGATTGTCTCTATGTTACATGTTGATAAAGCCCTTAGGATATGTACTCGACTACTGGGACTATGATGAGATCATACTAGTAGGGCCACGGTAGTCGACGAGTACATCCTATAACTGTTCCTAGTCGAGGGTGTATCGAGACAGGGCAACGATGCACCTGAGTAGACTAGCGTATACGCATCTTGACCCATATGATGGGCGATGGATGATCCCATATCCATCGGTGTTTGACATCAAGGATGGTGTACGGGTGCTCAGTAGAGACTGGGTACACTGGACGGACTCGCCGAGAACTCCCAGATGGTATTATACCATACGTCAGATGGCAGTTCTCCGGTGACACAGGTACAGAGTAGTCTGTTGACCCGAGATCGTCATAGAGTCTTGTGTGGTTCCCACTGTGCTTTGATTTCCATCATACCATGTCCAAGAGGGCGTGCAAAAAGGTGGCTTTTGGGTACAGTCCCGAATCACATGGAGGCAATGAGCGATAGGAGGGGATTCGTCTCTCCCGGTATAGGGAGTTGATGTTGTGCTGTGTTCGATTGGCTATAACAGGAAATCCCTGGCCAGGGTTGCTGAGATTTACTGGTAAGTGTTATCAGTAGTTTCTCGAACTGTTATAGAGCTCAAATCGACACGACTTATCAAGCTACTGGGGTCTGACGTTTACCACCCCTAGGCGAGATATGCAACATATCAGACGACGAGACCGGACTGTACGGGAGTGTTACTGTTTGGATTCGTAGGAGAATGTACAGGCTTGCTTGTTGATCTTCTGAGCGCTCAATACCTGGGTAGCTGTTACGTTTAGCTGACCGCTTGCAGCTTGTGGGTGTTTGATATGATCATCACCTACTGCCGGCGTATTGACGATTCTTTAGAGTCCTACACAGAGGTTTCTTGACTCAGGCAAAACGGAGTAGGGGCACATATGTGATATGTGCGGGACCGAGGATAATGTGATATGTGATACCGTATTATATTCTCGCGATATTTGATATCAGCCGGGTCATCGGATCAAGTGTTGATTCGATGAATCGGTACGGATAAATATTAGTCGGTTATATGCGATATAGCCGGATTGTCGGATCAAGTGTTGATTCGATAATTTAATGTATAATAATATATATGATATATTAAATTACATTAACTAATATTTGCTCACTAAAAGATTCTTTTTCTCACTCGGGTAATACATTGATATATATGCGATATATGTTAATTGTATTATTTTATTTGGTTACGATAAATATTATATATGTGATATATAATATTGTAACATGATATGATAACTAATGCAACTTGTTTAGTGGAGTTTAAACATGATTAGGGTTTGGATTAGGGTTAAGCTTTCTAGATGTTTCTAGAAGGTTTTCTTTTTGTCATGATAAAGATATTTACAAGTGACTCATGCTTTAACCCAACCCAAACCGTAACCCTAGTCAATTCTCTACAATGGTTAAGTGAACCATGTTTGCATAATTGATCATTATCTCCTTTTCCTATTCATCACAAAAGGATGATTATTATGTTCATCTTCTTCTTCCTTCATTCTTTCATGAAAAACCATGCTTGATTTTTCAAAAGTGATGAATAAATATGAGAAAAAGATAAATAAAGAGAGCAAAAATCCTACTTCATCATCCTCATCTTCCCTTGCCATTTAGATGAGGGTGTTCACATCATTTCATGAGTGTTAGCTTGTGTTAAAGAAACTTCAAGGTAGATCATCTTAGTATCGAAGATCGGAAGCAAAGGTTGCATCTTTCTCTTCGTGGAACCTCTCGAGAGTCCGGATCCCGATGATCGCAGCGAAGGGACCGCAACACGGAGCATATGAAGTGAAGGACCGGATCTACAAAGGTTGTAATCCCTCTCACTTAGTGTTAAAGTGTTTAGCATGCTAGTTTTCGCCTAATCTCTAGTTTAAAGTTCCGTATTCGGGTTGTTCGGCACGGCTAAATTTTTAATCGGGCATGGTTGATGCCTCGTAGACCCTTGTACGCGTACCTAGCAACCCTACAGTGGTATCAAAGCCAAGATAGTGCTTTAGGCAAAGTCTAGACGAAGTTTGAAGTCCGATCGAACCCGTAAAACCCGAATTAACCCCTTCTCTGGAAATTTTCTGAAAGTTTGGATTTTTGTGAATTAAAAATTGCCAAAAAATTCAGCAGGGAATTTGATGAATTACTGTGAAGCACGTGCCATTGATTCCACAAAAGAGCCGCGGAACCGCGGCGCCACCCTGGCTTGTGCGGCGGTTCCGCGGCCAAAGTGCCGAATCACTGCACGTGCTTTGCACAGTAATTAGTAACTTTATGTGCTGAGTCTTCTGGAAATTTTTATTTTTACTCAACTGTTGAGTTTTTCTGGGGTTGTTTTGGGGATTCGATTATTCGATCGGATTGTCTAATTTTGTCTATGTGTTTTGTCCGGATAACTTTTAGAAACTGTTAAAAAGTTCGAACGGATATCAATAACTCACTTTTTCCCTTGTCGGAAAATTTTTCAAAAGTTGGATTTTTTCTCGTGTTTAAGAATGTTCTAAGTCATGCAAGTAACTCGGTGGACCCTCTAGAAGACAACAAACCTTAACTCGATTATGTGACCGTCTTTAACTGCCTTTTGAACCTTAGGGTTTGGGGCAGTACGGCGTGCCACATGTGAGGCGTTGGCTTGACCCTTCTACGGCTGGACCATTGCTACTGTGGCATGTAATGGATGTTTTTAAACTGATTTCAAGTGTTGAGATACATTGGGGAAATCTTGGGTGTTTGATGATTCGATCGGAAAGTATTACTTTTTCTATTTATCTGGAATGTGATACAATATTTGGAATCCACAGGTAGTTATGAGATAACTAATTTGAATATTATAAACATAGCAGTTTAGTCTCAGATGATCGGTTGCCACGGAATTTTGATGTGATCAAAAGTCCGTCGCAATCACGTAGCGTACGCGGATACTCGTCGGGTAAACTTAATAGACAGCTACGCCCCATAGCCCCGACCAAGTGACTGTAGGAGAACCCCGTCACCGAAAGCATCCGTTCGGGTGCTCGCGGCAGCGGTGTTCCGCCTTAGTGCACTTCGTCGACGGTATCGGGGGTGCGGCCGTCTACTAAAGTTTGCGACGAGCATTCGATCAGTTTTTCGGGAATCTTGCTGAATTGCCCGACTTGATATTGAAAAGTGTTTTCGATAATGAGACTAAAATGCGGGGTTTATAATTGTTAGGCATGTGATGTTTAAGGAATTCATTTGGTTAGGCATGTGATGTCTAAGGAGGTTGCGGATTCCAACTGTTGTAGTTTTACACTTTCTTTTCTGTGACCGTAAGCGTAGTATGTGGTGTATTGCCGGCTTCGTTGCTATACATCAACGACAATCGGGATACGCATACTTGCTTACGTTGATGATATGAGATATTATATGTTGCTGTGATATGTTGTATTGGATCGTCGCGTTTGAATAGCCGGGGGTTTTATGTGAGATGAGAGTTTTTCTTTTTCATTCATGTAAAATTCATTTGTATGTAATATTCTTTTATTGGGGCACTTCCAGGTAGCGGAAGATGTCACCGTTGTATATTATTTACTTTTCCGCATTAGGTAAACCCAAGGCGGGGAGCACAAGTAACCGGGTTCTAGGGTCCAGTGGGAGACCATCTCGAGGAGTCGAGACCGGGTCTCCTAACCCTAGAATTGGCAGTGTTACTTGCCGCTCTCGTAGGGGTCTAGGGATGTGGGTTTGGCTATTCATCGCGACCGTGGAATCCGTGTTTTATACAGGCTCGTATTGAAAACACGGACATCCTAGTATATCCAATATTTCATATATGTTCTTCTGCTGCAATGTTCTGTGATGAGATCATATTACTGCCTGTGACGAATGTTTATATTATATATATGAGATATATGTTATATTGCAGATTTCGTTTCAAAAGAGATGCTTGTGAAGCATAATTAAAATGGGACTTCATTAATGAGATTAATGAAATAAAATAAACCTAAGATGTTGTAGAAACGTGTTTAATAAAAACTGGTAGCTCTAGTTCTTGCTTTGCATAGTGGTGTTCCTTGTAGAACACCCAGCACCTTATTCGATAAGGAAATGACCGAGATCCCTTCACCGGGAGTGACTCCTTTAGCAATAACTGGCAGATGCTACAAACTCGGTTTGTCTTTTGATTGCTTCTATAGTTTCTGCTTTGCACAGCGGTATATATGATATATCCTGCACCTTATTCGATGAGGAAAGGGCCGACGATCCCTTCACCGGGAGTGACCCCTTTAGCAAAACTAGAAAAGCCTCAAAAACACTCCATTTAAAATCACTCGATTCTACAACGACATCAAGTTCATTACGCAAAGGGTTGTCTTAAAAACCTGTCGTAGCCCTCCGTCATTTCAGATAAGTTGTATATAGTATTCGTGCTGCATTTGTTGGCTTTCGTCAAGGTGCAGTGTGCGGTAGCTATATGCTGCTTATCTGCTAGCATACGATGCGATTGGATTAGGGTAGTCGTGCGGCTTTGTTGGCTTTCGTCAAGGGTCGTGCGGGTGGGTTTAATTCAATCAAGAAATGTACGGGTTGAACTTGACTAGCGGGCTATGATTTGTTGGCTTTCGTCAAGGTCATAGCACGTTAGGGGCAAAATATTATTGGGAATTTCAAGTGTTGAAATTTGCATTGAGATTGCATACCTTCTATGAGATAGTTGGATCCCGATACCCGCTGAGAGTAATTGTTACTCCTGGGAGAGTTTTATACATTACAATTAGTCGATCAAGTAGGTGTCTAGAAAGGTGTCAACGGGGTTACGCCTCTGGGAAAACGAGGTTTACATTAATTAGGTTCGTGCGAAAGCACGGGGGACCTCCCTCAAAGTACCGACACTGGCCTGGCTGAAAGATTGGTGAACTTGTAGAGTGTAATTAATCCCGGCTAGTCTTTCCTTTTAGGGTTTGAAGGAAGATTTGATTAAAACAGTGGGAGACATCCTGATTAGATATATTAGATAACCAATCCAATCTTGCAAGAGCATACGCTGAGTGTTTTCTTCTCTCTCTCTCCAGATAGCGACCATATCACGCCTTAATCAAGATAATAAAACGGATATATTGACCGAACCCGCTTGTTATACTGAGCTGGGGAACGTTGGTCCCGCTCTAACTTATAATTGTTATAGGACAGAGCAGGAAATTGGGGAATACCAGATTTCCCGTGCCGCCCAAACGAAGAAAGTGCATGTTGATGCATCATCTTCGGGTATGTTCATTACACAGAACTGTTTCTCAGTATCCTTTACGTCCTGGGTATGTGATACCGGATCAGGATCCCGTAAATGTAATCTGTTACATAGGCTACAGATAGGTAGAGAACTGAGAACGGGTGATAAGTTTCATGAGACAGAAAACGGTGCAAGTGTTGCAGCCAAGTCTGTTGGTCACTGTCACCCTGTATTACCAGAATACATTGATTCTGAACAAATGTTATTAGATACCGAACCTGATATACAAAATCATATCAGTCTCTTTATTAGTAAAGAAAGGATATAATTTTGTATTGTTGGATAATGTTTTGAACATTTCCTATATCAAGAGTTGATCGGTTCAGGCACGTTATCTAAAAGCATTGTCGTTCTAAATCAAACTACAGTTCTTAGTATACGGAACACACACAAGAGGAAGAGTTCAGAAATGAACAAATCCTTCTTGAGGCATTGTAGACTAGGTCATATCAATGCGACCCGACTGGCTGAAGTTACATTTAGATGCATATTTAAATTAGTTTGAATTTACATCTTATGAAACTTGCCAGTCATGTCACAAAGATAAGATGACCATAGCTCTGTTTATTGGAAACAGAGAAAGAGTTAGTGAACTCTTGGGATTGATACATGCTGATGTATGAAAGTCCCCTGTCTACATATGCCAAGATCGGTTCTTTGTACTTCTTTACATTCTCTGATAATCTCTCAAGATTCAGACATATGTTCCTGCTGAAACACAAGTCCGAAACTTTTGAGATATTCACAGAATATAAGTTAGAAGTAGAGAACCAAAATACGGGTATAAGTATTATGTCCTTTGATGAGATCAAGGAGGAGAATACTTGAGCACGGAATTCCTGGACTATTCTAAAGGAGATTGAGATTCTCTCTCGGCATTACTCCTCCGGATACACCATAGCACGATGGTATATCGGGCGGAGCAATCACACCCTATATGATATGGTGTGCTCTATGATGAGTACTACTGAGTTACCTTTTTCCTATTGGGCGTTATGCACTTGAGAAGTTGCATACCTATTGAATAGGGTTCGAATCAAATCAGTTACCTACCACTTCATATGTGATATGGAAAGGGAAGAGCCCATATCTTAAGTTGGTTAAGATTTGGGGTTGTCCGGCCTATGTCTAAAAGCAAAATCCGGACAAGCTCGAGGCAAGGTCTGTTATGTAGAACTGGAAATGTTCCAGCTATACAGACTGCAGCTGATGATTTGATAGAACCAAAGGATTCAGTAGATTCCAACGAACCTCAGCCTCTCCGCCGATCTAGTAGGGTTCCTCACCCACCTGAGAGATACTTCTGTTTCTCTATGACAGTGGGAGCGAGGATTGCATCATGAGATGATGACCCAACTAGTTTCGAGCTGGCCATCAGGAGTAAGACTCTGTAAGAATGGCTGGATGCTTATCGATCTGAGATGGAATCCTTATACACCAACAAAGTATGGACTTTGGTTGCTCTATCTGAAGGGTTAAATCCCCATCAGGAGCAAGTATATCTTGAGAAGATTACTAGGTGTACATGGAAAAGTTGAGATTTTCAAAGCTATGCTTAAGTTCATCCAGATCCTACTTGCCACGGCTACATACCATGACTACGATATCTGGTGGTTGGGTGTCATGACTACTTTTCTAAATGATGTTTTAGAAAAGAGCGTCTATAAGTACACAGCCAGAGGGCTTCGTAGACAGTGGGAGCAGCGGAAACGTGTGCAAGATGTTTTATATGATAAAACAGGCATTGCGGAGTTGGAACATCTGTTTTGATGTGGTAGTCAAAGAGTTTGACTTCACCAAAATGGTAGATGAACCTTGTATATACGAAAAGGTAGTAGAGAGTATGGTGGTGATCCTCGTAGAGTACGTGGATGACATACTCTTGATAGGGAAGGAGTTTCCTATGCTACGCTCGGTCAATCTCCGCTTATCACAAGGATTCTCCATATAGGATAAAAGTGATACCTCCTAAATCCTGGGTTTTGGATCTATGAGATAGATCTAATTGGATGTTAGGATACTCACTAGTTGTAGTGAGATGGTATCAATCGATCCTAGGGAGAATCACTGGAAAGGTTCCAGGGTGATAAGGACGACTGAATGTCAGTCGCGGGCATTGTCTTTACCCTCAATGGAGGGACGGTATGTTGGAAGAGTTCCAAGCTAGATACCGTGACATACTAGACGATTAAAGGCAAGATACATCGTTACCAAGGATGCTACCAAAGAGACAGTCTGGATATATATATAAGTTCATAAGATGAACTTCGTTCCTACCATTGTGTGACAATGGAGTTGTGGCTTATGCCAAGGAACTACCGTCCCATCAGAAATCCAGATATAATTCTTAGGCAGTATCACCTGATCATGGAGATGGTTGACCTCCAGAGAGATCGAGGTTAGGAGAGTAGACACAGAGGACAACAGCGCGGATCCACTCACAAAGGCCTTTTTCCCAGTAGAGACTTTTACGGGATGGTTGAGTATGAGATACTTCAACCGCAGCTAATTGTTGGGTATGCGATACCATAACAGATGGCCCTAGTGCAAGTGGGAGATTGTTAGTTATATGTATGCCCTAGAGGCCATTACTGTACATACGATGTATATTGTAGTGGATGCTAGGACATATATAGGGAGGACTTTCTTGCTCGACATGATAGTATGCTATCTGGTTGTACTTTATCTTAACATGTACTCTGATTGTCTCTATGTTACATGTTGATAAAGCCCTTAGGATATGTACTCGACTACTGGGACTATGATGAGATCATACTAGTGGGGCCACGGTAGTCGACGAGTACATCCTATAACTGTTCCTAGTCGAGGGTGTATCGAGACAGGGCATCGATGCACCAGAGTAGACTAGCGTATACGCATCTTGACCCATATGATGGGCGATGGATGATCCCATATCCATCGGTGTTTGACATCAAGGATGGTGTACGGGTGCTCAGTAGAGACTGGGTACACTGGAGGACTCGCCGAGAACTCCCAGATGGTATTATACCATACGTCAGATGGCAGTTCTCCGGTGACACTGGTACAGAGTAGTCTGTTGACCCGAGATCGTCATAGAGTCTTGTGTGGTTCCCACTGTGCTTTGATTTCCATCATACCACGTCCAAGAGGGCGTGCAAAAAGGTGGCTTTTGGGTACAGTCCCGAATCACATGGAGGCAATGAGCGATAGGAGGGGATTCGTCTCTCCCGGTATAGGGAGTTGATGTTGTGCTGTGTTCGATTGGCTATAACCGGAAATCCCTGGCCAGGGTTGCTGAGATTTACTGGTAAGTGTTATCAGTAGTTTCTCGAACTATTATAGACCTCAAATCGACATGACTTATCAAGCTACTGGGGTCTGACGTTTACCACCCCTAGGCGAGATATGCAACATATCAGACGACGAGACCGGACTGTACGGGAGTGTTACTGTTTGGATTCGCAGGAGAATGTACAGGCTTGCTTATTGATCTTCTGAGCGCTCAATACCTGGGTAGCTGTTACGTTTAGCTGACCGCTTGCAGCTTGTGGGTGTTTGGTATGATCATCACCTACTGCCAGCGTATTGACGATTCTTTAGAGTCCTACACAGAGGTTTCTTGACTCAGGCAAAACGGAGTAGGGGCACATATGTGATATGTGCGGGACCGAGGATAATGCGATATGTGATACCGTATTATATTCTCGCGATATTTGATATCAGCCGGGTCATCGGATCAAGTGTTGATTCGATGAATCGGTACGGATAAATATTAGTCGGTTATATGCGATATAGCCCGATTGTCGGATCAAGTGTTGATTCGATAATTTAATGTATAATAATATATATGATATATTAAATTACATTAACTAATATTTGCTTACTAAAAGATTCTTTTTCTCACTCGGGTAATACATTGATATATATGCGATATATGTTAATTGTATTATTTTATTTGGTTACGATAAATATTATATATGTAATATATAATATTGTAACATGATATGATAACTAATGCAACTTGTTTAGTGGAGTTTAAACATGATTAGGGTTTGGATTAGGGTTAAGCTTTCTAGAAGGTTTTCTTTTTGTCATGATAAAGATATTTACAAGTGACTCATGCTTTAACCCAACCCAAACCCTAACCCTAGTCAATTCTCTACAATGGTTAAGTGAACCATGGTTGCATAATTGATCATTATCTCCTTTTCCTATTCATCACAAAAGGATGATTATTATGTTCATCTTCTTCTTCCTTCATTCTTTCATGAAAAACCTTGCTTGATGTTTCAAAAGTGATGAATAAATATGAGAAAAAGATAAATAAAGAGAGCAAAAATCCTACTTCATCATCCTCATCTTCCCTTGCCATTTAGATGAGGGTGTTCACATCATTTCATGAGTGTTAGCTTGTGTTAAAGAAACTTCACGGTAGATCATCTTAGTATCGAAGATCGGAAGCAAAGGTTGCATCTTTCTCTTCGTGGAACCTCTCGAGAGTCCGGATCCCGATGATCGCAGCGAATGGACCGCAACACGGAGCATATGAAGTGAAGGACCGGATCTACAAAGGTTGTAATCCCTCTCACTTAGTGTTAAAGTGTTTAGCATGCTAGTTTTCGCCTAATCTCTAGTTTAAAGTTCCGTATTCGGGTTGTTCGGCACGGCTAAATTTTTAATCGGGCATGGTTGATGCCTCGTAGACCCTTGTGCGTGTGCCTAGCAACCCTACAAAGCTGCATACCTATTGAATTAAGTTCGAATCAGATCACTGCCTACCACTCCATATAAGATATGGTATGGGAAGAGCCTATCTCTTAAGTAAGTTAAGATTTAGGATTGTCCGGCCTATGTCTAAAGCAAAATCCGGACAAGATCGAGGCAAGGTCAGTTCTGTAGAATTGGAAAGGTTCCAGCTATACAAAACTGCACCTGATGATTTTACAGAACCAAAGAATTCAATAGTTCCCGATGAACCTCAGCTTCTCTGCCGATCTAGTAGGGTTCCTCATCCGCCTGAGAGATACCTCGGTTTCTCGATGACAGTGGGAGCGAGGAATGCATCATGAGATGATGACCCAACTAGTTTCAAGCAGGCCATCAAGAGTAGGGACTCTGTAAGAAAGGCTGGATGCTTAGCGATCTGAGATAGAATCCATGCATACCAACAAAGTATGGACCTTGGTTGCTATATCTGAAGGGTTAAATCCTCATCAGGAGCAAGTATATCTTGAGAAGATTACTTGGTGTAGATGAAAAAGTTGAGACTTTCAAAGCTAGACTTGTTAAAGGTTTTCGTCATCGACCAGGCATGGATAAGGATGAAACCTTGTCCAGGGACTTTGCTTAAGTCCATCCAGATCCTACTTGCCATTGCTACACACCATGACTACGATATCTGGTGGTTGGGTGCCATGACTGCTTTTCTAAAATATTTTAGAAGAGAACGTCTATAAGAACACAGCCAGAGGGCTTCGTAAACAGTGGGTGCAGCGGAAACGTGTGCAAGTTGCTTTACATAATTAAGCAGGCATCGCGGAGTTGGAACGTCTGTTTTGATGTAATAATCAAAGTGTTTGACTTCATCAAAATGGTAGATGAACCTTGTATATACAAAAAGGTAGTAGGGAGTATGGTGGTGATCCTCGTAGAGTACGTAGATGGCATACTCTTGATAGGGAAGGAGTTTCCTATGCTACGCTCGGTCAATCTCCGCTTATCACAAGGATTCTCCAAATAGGATAAAGGTGAATCACTGGAAAGGTTCCAGGGTGATAAGGACGACTGAATGTCAGTCGCAGGCATTGTCTTTACCCTTAGTAGAGGGACGGTATGTTGGAAGAGTTCCAAGCTAGATACCGTGGCAAACTAGACGATAAAGGCTGGTAACATCGCTATTAAAGATACTACGAAAGAGGCGGTTTGGGTGTATATTGGTTCATGAGATGAACTAGGTTCCCACCATTGTGTGACAATGGAAGTATGGCTTTGGCCCAGGAACCCTGGTCCCATCAGTGACCCAGACATATTCTGAGGCAGCATCACCTGATCATGGAGATAGATGATCTCTATGGTGATCGAGGTTAGGAGAGTAGACTTAGAGGACAACACGGCGGATCCACTCACAAAGGCTTTTTCCCAAAGAGAGACTTTTATGCGATGGTTGAGTATTAGAAACTGCAACCACTGCTACAGATGGCCTTAGTGCAAGTGGCAGATTGTTAGTAATATGTATGTCCTAGAGGCCATTACTGTACATTGGATGTATATTGTAGTGGATGCTGTGACATATATAGGTAGGACTTTCTTGCTCGACATGATAGTACGCTATCTGGTTGCTCTTTATCTTAACATGTATACTTTCTGTCTCTCTATTACATGTTGATAAAGCCCTTAGGATGTGTACTCGACTTCCAGGACTATGATGTAGATCATACTAGTGGGGCCTGGGTAGTCCATGAGTACATCCTTCAATATTCCTAGTCGTGGGAATATCGAGACGGGGCATCGATATCCCAGAGTAGACTAGCGCATGTCTTCTCGACCCATGTGATGGGCGATGGATGATCCCATATCCATTGGTGTTTGACATCAGAGATGGTATGCGGGTGCTCAGTGGAGACTGGGTACACTGAACGGACTCGCCGAGAACTCCCGGATGGTATTATACCTCACGTCAGATGGCAGTTCTCTGGTGACACTGGTACAGCTTAGTCTGTTGACCCGAGATCGTCATAGAGTCTTGTGTGTCTCCCACTGTGCTTTGATTTCCACCCTACCACGGCTCTACTGAGTCGTGCAAATAGGTGGTTTTTGGGTACAGTCCCGATTCACATTGAGGCAATGAGCGATAGGAGGGGATTCGTCTCTCCCGGTATTGGGGGTTGATGTTGCGCTATGCTCGACTGGCCATAGCTGGAAATCCCTGGCCGGGGTTGCAGTGATCTACTGGTAAGTGTTATCAGTAGTTTCACACATGTTATGGACCTTACGTCAGCATGACTTATCAAGCTATTGGGGTCTGACGTTTACCACCCTTAGGCGAGATATGCGACATATCAGACGAACAGACCGTACTATACGGTAAGTGTTACTGGTTGGATTTATAGGAGTGTGAGCGGGCTTACTCGTCGATCTTCTGATCGCTCAATACCCGGGTGGCCGTTACGTTTAGCAGACCGCTTGCGGCTTGTGGGTGTTTGATATGATCATCACCTGCTGCCGGCGTATTGACGAGTCTTTAGAGTCCTACATAGAGGTTTCCTGGCTCAAACGAAATGAAATAGGAGCGCATATGAGATATGTGCGGGACCGAGAATAATGCGTGTATGTGATACCATATTCTATTCTCGCGATGAATGTATCGATTGGTTGTATGCGATATAACCTAGTTATCGAATCGAAGATTGATTCGATAAGTCGATACATTGGATACTAGTCGGTTATATGCGACATGACCGGATCATTAAATCAAGTGTTGATTTAATGATTTAATGTATAATTATATATTTGATATTTACTTTGCATTAACTAGTATTTGTTCACTTAAAATGGATTTTCTCACTTGAAGTGCACATTGTATATGTGATATATTTTTGTACACTTGTTTGTATCATGTTTGATGATACATGCAACCTTGGGTGTGTGTATGCTATACACTATGTTTAGTTAATGTTTAGGGTTTCCATTGCTTTATTTATTTATCTATTTATTTTTGTTAAAAGAAAAAGGAAAAACAAAATGGTTGCTTTTATACTAGAACTTTCTTGATGCTTCATGCATCTTTGACTAAGTGACCATTTTGTCTTCATCTCCTAAACCTAACCATTCAACTAACCCTAGTTCATTCTCTATACTTAACCAAGGTTGCATTATGATAAGAATGAATGCGATTTTCTTTTTAAAAACTAATCCTTTTTTATTCTTTCACCATCATCATCTTTATCAAGCTTCAAAAAGCTTGCTACCATTAATGGCAACATGAGAAAAAGAGTGAGAAATCCAATTCTAAAGTGAACCCACTTTATATTTCTTCATCCTCTACCACTTGCCAGGTAGTATAGGGTGTTTTCTTCGCAAGTTTCATGACTTGGTGAAGTTGGAGCTTGATCTTGAGTTGCCTCGACGTAGATCATCTTTGGCATCGAAGTCGACGACCTAGCCCGATCATTTCTCCGACGAAACCTTTGTCAGAGTCCGGATTCCGATAGGTACAGCGGAGGGACGTCATCACGGATCGTAGGAAGTGGAAGACCGGATCTACAAAGGTTGTAGTCACTTTCCTTTAGCAATAAAGTTGTTTACTTGCTTGCATCGCCTTATCATCTAGTTAACGATCCGTATTAGGGTTTGTAGGTGTTAGTGTATATGCCCTAGGGGCCATTATTGTATCATACTAGTTTGTATATTACTTAATGGAAGCTTGGGATATTCATATGTATATAACAGTCTTGCTAAACATGGTAGTATGCTACTTGGTTTCTTCTATCTTAATATGTGAGTATACGTATTGATAGAGCTCTTAGGATCTTGCTTGACTACCGGCGTTGTGATGGCAGTCACACTAGTGGGAGCTGGGTAGTCTACAAGCACATCCTTATTCAGGTCCCTAGTCGTAGGATTATCGAGACAGGGCATCGATACTCCGGAGTAGACTAGTGTGTACGCTTCTCATCCCAGTTGGGGAGATGGTCTGTCCCACAGCCGTCAGTACGACGTACTGGAGATAGTATGCAGGTGCTCGTTGGGTTACGGGTACACCGGACAGGACTCACAGAGAACTGTTGGATGGTTTTATACCAGTCGTCAGTGAACAGTTCCCAGGTGACATGAGTACAGCATAGTCCGCAGACTTGACACTGCTACTTCGCCTCGAGTGTGTCCCACTGTTCTTAGATTGCTACCCTACCACGGCTCAAAGGAGTCGTGCAAACAGGTAGCAGTTGGGTGCAGTCCCGAGCACTTGGAGGCAGTGGTGGTTAGACAGGATTCGTCTCTCCCGGTATTGGCGGTTGATATCGCGCTGTGTCAGAGAGCCATTAAGCAAAGTCCCTGGCCAGGGCAAGCGAGATTTGCTGGTAGGTTCCAGTAGTTTCTCAGGGTGTAATGGGCTTCGCTCCGACACGACTTATACCGCTATTAAGGGACTGACGCTTGCCGCCCCCCTAGGCCTGATATGCGATAGTCTTAGACGAACGGACCGGACTGTACGGAGATTGTCACATCAGACTCAGTAGGAGTTCGGATGGGTTTCCTCATCGGCCTTCTTATCGACATCTACCTGGGGACCGTTACGTACAGCTAGTGCCGCTTGCGGTCTGTGGTTAAACCCACTGCCAGCGTAGTAGTCGAGTCTCTAGAGTCCCACACAGAGAGTTTCCCTACTCCCGGCGAAACGATATAGAGGTCGTATGGTTTTACGACAAGGGTTCGGACGCATACGTGTGTTTACGCACGTACGACTTTCGGACAGTTTTTACCAGTCGGCTTTGGTTTAAGCCAGTTACTCGTATCCGGTTATTGGATTTATACAGTCTAAAGTTTTTCCGTATTTTTGCGGAAAGGAGGGGCGTTCTCGTAATTGCGCGAGAAGCTTCTAGAAGATGGTGACTAAGGAGGTTTAGGTGGCATATACAATGAATGTGATTAGTGAGTCATATGGATGATTCATCCATGTCATTAATGCTTCATAATTGCTTAATGACTCATGGAGATGAATCACCACAAGATATTTATCAAGCATGGTTGTAAATCATTTTCTTTTCTTTTCTTGATATAACAAAATGCTTGATATATATTATGATAACTCATTATTCTCACTTCATTATTATCTTCACCTTCTCTCTCCTCAAGCTCTCCCTCTTCAAACCATAATCCTCCCCTCTCATGTGTTGAGTACAAGGATTAGTTAGACTAATTAAACCATAACCCTCACTCTATATCACCTAGCTTCTTTGATTAGCACTTAAAGAAAGTTAGTTGCCTCAAGTTTAGAGGCTAAGCTTGGAGTAAAGCTCTCGGGTGGATCTTCTACTACTTCGAGAAGGTCGAGGAGGAGGTGGAGTTGGTAAAGACGAAGGACACGGTTCTTTAGGTATAATCCCTTTAAATAGTAGTTGTTAACTTCTATGTTTGATGTTAGTTATCGTTTAGCTTCGATTCATGCGGTTAGTCGATGTTTAGCATAAGAACAAGATCGTTTTTCATATTTCCGCCTCCCCGCAAGTCGTGGGGTATTGTACATCGACTTACAGTGGTATCATAGCCTCGCTAAACAATAAATAACTTACTTGCAAATTTGTATGAATTTCGAACGGAAAAAACGAAACCGGAAAAGCCCGAAATCACAAGTTTCTGCCGATTTTTAAATGAAGTCCAAAAATTTTTCAGGGATGTTCAGAAAGCTTGAAAAGACAATAGAAGAACACCCAAGAAAATTGGGCCCCTTTATCGCCTAAAGCGCTGCGGAACCGCGGCGGATCCCACCGATCCGCCGCGATTCCACCGCCGAGTTGGCGATTCAGGAACCCAATTTTCCTGTGTTGCTTCTCTGTGATATTTGGTATTTTCTGGAATATTTTATTTTTGCTCAGGTTTCTGATTTACAGAGAAGTATTGGAGAAAAATTAAAAGTGTTTTATCGATCAAAATTATACAGTATTTGCTTGTTGGATTATATCTGTGTTTGTATAATGTGTTCGTAAACCTCCCCTAACTGCTAGTATGTCGGTTGGCAGGGGGTTGCACATTTCTGTAATGGTTTTTACTGTTTGTGGATATGAACTGTGTTGGACTGTTGTGATGTATAGCCGGGGTTATGTGATGGGTTATTATTTAATTCATTTGATGTAAATGTAATTTGTTGTAATATTATTTTGCGGGGCACATCCAGGTTGCGGTTGTAGCCACCGTTGTATCATTTCATTTTACTGTTTTTGCTCCTAGGACAGACCCAAGGTGGGGTGCACAAACTGCCGGGCGGGTAGTTTGCCGTACCCGTTAGGGTCTTGGGTGGGGTAATGGCTATTCATCACAACTGTGTAATCCGTCTTTTTATTGCAGGCTCAAAACAAACACGGATTGCTTGCAAATCCAATAAAGTTCATCTGTGATCTGGAATGCCTATTATTGCGTCTGACGAATGTACAATATCTATATTTGATAGCTATTTAGACGTCACTTATGTTTTACACCCGCGCTAGCCCAGCCCCCGCTCTGTCGTTAGTTAAGTAACCTAACGGGTGATGACGGGACCCCGTGGCGAATGCGGATGGCATAAGAGGACGTTGTATTTTCGTTGTTTTCTGCAATGATAGGTTAATGATGGGACGCATTATTTATAATGCAAAGAAAATAAACCAAAAAGTTTAATCGTTGGAACAATTTAAAAGAAACCACTCGGTTAATTTTAAAAACAGATATTTTTAAATGCGGAGCTTTAACCACTCCTTTTAAAAGCTATCAGGTTCCTTCGGTTATATCAAGTTCACTAAGTTCACGGTTTCGCCAAAACCATTCGTAGCCGTCCGTCATTTCATCTGGGTATTTAGTAGTATTCAAGCTATGTATTTTGACCTAACGCCAAGGCATAGTGTTTGGTAGCTACTGGGTATTCATTTGTTGCATAGATAGATGAGTTAGTTTAGGACAGTCGTATTATCATTTTGGCCGAACGTCAAGGATATATACGGATGAGTTCAAATTGACAAGATAATGATGGGTAGAACTTGACATGTGACTTATGACATTTTGACCTAACGCCAAGGTCATAAGAGCATGGGGCAGAAAAACAAATATCGGGAATTTCTAAAGAAACTGAAATTTGCAAAGAGATGCATACCATTTGGAGTTTGATGAATGTTGGTAGCATTCCTTCAATATTATCATACGATGATATTTGGATCCCGATCCTACTGTGAGTATATGCTACTTATCAGGAGATTCGTCACTTAACGATCAATGCTATAAACCAAGTAGGTGTCCAGAAAGGTGTCAGCGGGGTTACGCCCCCAGAGAAAAGAGGTTATTTAATTAAGGAACTTCGCGAAAGCGTTGGAAAACCTCCCTCGAAGTATCGACACTAGCCTGGCTGAACGGTTAAGCAAGAATTGTACAGTGAGAATAGTCCTGGCTAATTCTTCTTTTATGGTTTGAGGAAGTATTCGAGAAACAGTGGGAGCCATCCAGTTTAGATAAACTAAAAACCACTCTAAACTTGCAAGAGCATCATGCTAAAGAGTTTTCTTCTCTCTCTCCTAATTGCAGCGACCCTGAAAATGACTGGACTTAAGTTACTTTTAGAGAAAAATATACTGACAGGGCCAAACTATAAAGATTGGCTGCGGAATGTCAAAATGGCTTTGACCTATGACAAATTGGGGTACGTCCTCACCGCTACGGCACCTGCTGTCCCTGGTCCCAAATCCAGCAATGCGGATAAGGAAATCCGCAAAACCTGGGATTTAGATTGTGCGAAAGCCAAGTGCATCGTGCTTGCCTCAATGAACAATGTGTAAGTGCACGGCGGCGCCCCGGCCGTCAACCCGACGGCCAAATGCGGAAACGGTGATAAACTTTAATTTTGCGAACTTTGCAAACCGGCACCACCGCGCACTAAACCCTGGATCGGGCCATTAAACTAGGTCTAGCTAAAAACAAGATGGGAAGAGATATACCGAGTGATCCGAGTCCTCCGGTCTTCATCTCCATGCCGATCTCCTCGCGGGATCTCCGTCCGTCTGCTCCTCGTCGGATAGGGCACCACATCGTCTGTATCTTTTACGGGCTCCCGCCTCAATACCGAGGCAACTCGGGCATGAAGCCGGCAAGTCGACATGCCCAAGATATGCTGTAGAATGTAGTGTAGATGATGCTTGTCTCATTTGGGATTTGTAGTTGCCTTGATGGAGGAATAAGGTTATGGAAAAATGGTGCTTTCATTTTTCCAAAACTAGATGAATGAGATGATGAAATGTGTGCTACCAAAGAATGGAAATTTCTCTCATTCTCACAAAATGTGGCCGGACATTACTTATGGAAAATGGTGGAGGGAAAGAATAAATCATGAAGGGAGGTGAGGGTAGGAGAAATCAAGAGGTGACCACAAACAAACATGAACCATGCTTATTACTTACATCCACATCAAATCTCATTAAAGCAAAAGCATGGATGAAAGATTCAAATCCTATCATAATCAAACCATTTGCATGAAACCCCTCCACAATGTGTTATTTGCAAACTTGCAAATAACACCCTCCATCGGAAAAGTCCGGCCGGGAAAGAACAAAGGAAAACCGGCCGGAACGGAATGCAAACTGGCAACTCCAGAAAACTGGTCCCGTAATAAATTACAGGAAAACCCCGATACTGTGCATACACACCCGCATCTGTATTCCGTCCGGATACAAATGCAAAGAGACATAATCTACACTGTACTATACTAGGATCCGGCTTAAACCAAAGCCGGCTAGTAATGTTCGTCCAATCCTGATCCGTGCAATACCGCACGTATCAGATCGAACCCTGCCATATAACTATACGGCCTCTAGTACAAACTGTCCAATCCTGATCCGTGCAATACCGCACGTATCTGATCGGACCCTGCCATATCTCCATACGGCCTCTACAACGTTTCACCCGAAAGCTGAGTAACTGAATGTGTGGTGGACTCTAAAGACTCGTCAATACTATGGCTGTGGATTTAACCACTAGCACGTCAGAGGTATAAGCCAATACGTAACGGGCCACCAGCTATTGACCAAAAGGGACGTCGATGAGCGAACTCATCCTGACACCCAACTGAGCCTGTCAGTGACAATATCCGTACAGTCCGGTCCGTTCGTCTATGAGCATCGCATGTCGGGCCTAGGGGGTGGGTAAAAGTCAGACCCCCAAAAGCGGTACAAGTCGTGTCGGAGTGTAGCCCAGAACACCCTGAGATACTACTGGAATACCTACCAGTAAATCTCCTGCCTTGGCCAAGGACTTCGTGTAATGGCTTTCCTAGACACAGCGCGACCTCACCCCCAATACCGGGAGAGACGAACCCTTGAAGATCCGCTCACTGCCTCCATGTGGCTCGGGACTGTACCCAACTAAAACCTGTTTGCACGACTCCTTTGAGCCGTGGTAGGGTAGTAATCAAAGTACAGTGGGAACTCACACGAGACAAATAACGATCCCCAGGTCGATGAACTAACCTGTACACATGTCACCTGGGAACTGCTATCTGACGTCAGGTATAAGACCAACTAGCATGTTCCCGGCGAGTCCTGTCCGGTGTACTCATAACCCAATGAGCACCTGTATACATCTTAGGTGAACTATCTGACACCAGTGGCTTGTGAGACCGGCCACCGCCCCTCGTCGGGGTCTCGACTGTATACACTAGTCTACTCTGGAGAATCGATGCCCTGTCTCGAAACTCCCACGACTAGGGACTTTTAAGGATATGCTTGTAGACCCCAGCTCTCACGTATATGATCGCCCTCATACTGCCGGCAGTCAAGCAAGAATCCTAGGGGCTCTATCAACGTGCAATAGCGACCTGTCAGGTCACCCAAAGCAGTACACGATGATAAAGGTAAACCAGATAGCAAACTATCATCTCGAGTAAGACTGTCGTACCGGGATAGGTCCTCCGTCAATCATTGCAATCACGTGCCTGTGATCCAATAATTGACTCTGAGGGCACTATCTCCAACAATCTCCCACTTGCACTCAAGGCTAATTATTGCGATGCCGCATACTCACAGCCCGTGTGATACCAAACACCCAACTCCTCTACTAGTCAGTCTCACAAAGCCTGTTTGCGAAACTCTTGCGTTCGAGGAATAGCCTCAGCGAGTGGATCCGCTCTGATGTTTCTTTCTATGTCTCTCTATATCTCAAGTTCGCGGAGAAAACCATCTCCCGAAATGAGCAATACCTGTCTTAGAGTGTCTGGATGTCTGATGGGACCGAGCTCATAAATGAACTCCAAATCCAAACTTCTTAGACTGTATCGTCAACTGAACTTAATCAGTATCCTGCGCCATGCCACCCTCAGTATCTGCCTGGATCACCTGTCCAGAATATTGTCCCTCGTCAGAGGGAAAACTATAACTCTGACAACCTCCTTGTCGTCCAGGTCACCTTGGAAGCCTGGAATGATAACTGTCTCCCAAATGAGGCTGTCGTTATCATATCCCTAGAACATCCACTTATGTTCTAAAACTGCTTCCGACTGTTTCTCCAGGATTGGAATAATATCAACTTATTGCATCTAGTGCAAGAACAACATCTGGTGTGGTACTTGACATCTCACGATTGACTCAATTGCCTAAGCAAGTGATCTGCCAATCATGCACATCCCTCTCTACTTTAGTCTATAAGACACCTTTAGAGAGGGTGACTCCATTACCTGCAGGTATACTACCATGCCAGGAGTCGTCCATTCTAAATACTCTTAGAATGCTGTCAAAGTACCCTGATTGGGAAACCACCCAAATCTAGATCTAAAACCATAGATCTAGTAACCAGTATGTCTGATATAATGTCCAATTCCCATGTGGAGAAACCACTGTGTGACGACCAAAGTATAACCGATCGTAGTATAGGAATATCACTTCCTACTACCTTCTCAACAGATCCATCCCCTATTCTGATGACGTCAAACCTATGACTGTCACATCAGAAACAGATGATCTAACTCCGCTATATCTGCTTTAGTCTATAAATAGACATAAGCCTGATGTCCACCAATGCTTCCGCTGCTCCCACTGACTACGACAACCCTCTGGCAGAGTCATATAGACGCGCACTTCTAAAGCTAGTTTAGAACGACGCTATACTCATCCTCCTGCCGGGTCTCGCAGCCTGGAACAACAACAATGGCAAGTGTGGGTAAACAAGAACTTCCCTGTCACCGTCCTTGAGGCTACCGGAGTACCTCTCGGGTGCCTGAAGTTACCCACCTTATCTGCGGAGTGGCCAATGGAATGTCAAATCAGATTGAATCTTTAGGTTCCTTATCAAATCTTCAGTAATCGTTTGTGGTTCTGGAATCACTTCCAGTTCTACCATACTCCCACTTACTGTTTTCTGAAAAAAAATCCATTTTTATTAAAACTGTGGCGAGTCAAGAACAATATCACTATTGATCTTTCTTATGGTAGAAAGTCAACCCTTGTCATAGCCTGGGTCAACCCACAAACAGCCATTACAGAAACGTGCCTTGAGTTATCCAGAGTCTGGTTTTAATCATGAGCCGGACAACTCCCCGTACCTTAACAATGTTAAGATATGAACTGTACTATATCCAATATAGAACCAGAGGCACTGATTTAATTGAACCAGATTCAAATCATGCAGCTGTCTCTAGTGCATGTCAACTAAATGGAGAGAGGCGGATCAGCGTTACTCAACTTAGGAATGCTTCCAATTATGAGTAACCTGAAAGAGAAGTAATTTCTCTTTATCATTACTATCAACTGAATACCATACACAAGTATCTACATCTTCGATCACTTTGAAGAATCCCGATACTTGCTACACTTGGTTCTCTACTCTATTCAAATACCTATAACTCCTCAAAACTTAGACCCTGTGTTTCTACGAAACACATGTCTAAGAACTAGAGAAGTTAAAAGTCAACAGAATATAGTATGAGGACCAACCCCTCTGTCCTAATGGACACTGGACAACATACAATACTCTGTATAAGTCCGCTGAGTCTAATAACTCTTTCACTGTGTGTCGTAGGTTGAAAACTGTACTTATGGTTAAGAAGAATTACACCGCTGTTTAATGCTCCTTACCTAACCATCCACTGATATAGGTAAATGTCATCGACATAATATCAAAAGGTATATCTCACTCTATGAAAATAGACGTACAGATATATCAATTTGAAATTGGTGCACAACAGCGGATATTCAAAACCAAATATTTGCCGACCGGCAAACAGCCCAGGTGATTTCCTCAAATATCACCGATTACAACGAATCCCGATATAATGAGGATGATCACCCTATTCCCAATAACTTACTCCCACTCATCATCTGTAAAACCATACAGATGTGAGAATCAAACCTGGTAAATACATACCCTGGAGCAAGTGTCTAATCAGGAAATCAGTTTTCTTTTAACAGCACACAGCTGAACTGAAACATTGAAATGTTTCGATGGGGTATCCTGGTATTCCTAGTAATGCCTCTACCATTATCCAGATTCACAACTATAACCGTATAATTCTTTGCCACCTCTCCAAATCCTTTTATTTGTCTTTTGTCGTTACCTTCTGCACACCCCTTAGGCCAAATGGTTTTCTTCCTTCCCTACCGTTCGGCACCAGCCTATGGTTTGGAAGAAGACTATCCAATAAGCATAATGGGTGTACTGTCCTAGTCCTAGGAGCACTCGCAATGCGAGAGAAGGTGAAGATAAAAGACAACCGAATAAACCTTATTCCTATTTCTCCTAGACCAGAATCCATCCCCGAACTGGAACAAGTTCCTTTCGAGTTCGTATATAACCATACGATGGAGTATCCAATAAACTGTGGATCTTCGTAGTGATACGGAGTGTCCTGGAGAGATACAAAGATGATTTAGGATCGGTGAAGAAATACTTGGTTTGGTCGTGAATATCAGTCGCATTTTACTTTGCCCTCTTACTAATCCCTTGCTTTGTCTTAATCTTAATACCTTCTGCACACCGTTTAGGCTAATTGGTTTTCTTCATTCCCTACCGGTCGGCACCAGCCTAAGGTTTGGAAGAAGACTATCCAATTTGCATAATAGGTGTACTATCTCCTAAACCAAGGAGTACTCACAACTTGAGAGAAGGTAAAAGGGAAAAGACAACTGAATAATCCTATCCGTTTTCTCCAGAACCGGAAACCATCCTCGAATTCCTTCGAGTTCGTATCTACTATACGATGGTTTTGTCCAATGGAAGTGGACGTTCGTAGTAATACGGGGTGTCATGGAGAAAAGGGTAAAAGTAGGAGTGGCAATGAGGTCTGCAACTCTGACAATCCAAAAGCCAGTGTTAAGAAGGTTCGGTCAACTTGGTCACTGAGCCATAGTCTTAGGGTCGGGTCAATGGTCGCTGCCAAGAGAGAGAGAAAAGAAACACTCAGTGTGCACTCTAACCTAGATCAGAATGGTTACCAATTTATCTAATCTGGAAACCTCCCACTGTACCTCAAATTCTCCTCCAAACCTGAAAGAAGAATTAGTCGGGGTCACCCGAGGAGTAAACTAACTCATCCGTGGGAATCGGGATCCAACTCTCATCGCATGATAACGTGACGGAATCCGCTCACGGTATCACACTCCAGAAGGTATGCTCATATCTGGCAAGTTTCAGTTCTTTTGAAACTCCCGATGTGATTTCTGCCCCATGCTCTTATGACCTTGACTTTGGCCAACAAATCATAAGTCACATGTCAAGTTCTGCCCGTCATTCTCCAGGTTAATTTGAGCGCATCCGTACAAGCCCTTGACTTTGGCCAACAAGGCTATACGACTGCCCCAAACCAACGCATCTATCTATGCTGCATATGAATAACCAACAGCTACCAAACACTGTGCCTTGACTTTGGCCAACAAACACAGCTTGAATACTATTGACTACCCATATGAAACGACGGAGGGCTACGAATGGTTTCTGGAGAAAACCTTTAACGTAATGAACTTGATATCGTTGAAGGAACGGATAGCTTTTTAGAAAATATAGTGACGAAAACCTTTACTAAAGAGGTCACTCCCGGTGAAGGTATCTCGGCTCTTTCCCCGTAGAATGGGGTGCTGGATATTCATAACCGAATATCACTGTGCAAAGCAAAAGTAATCGGCTATAGTGAAGTTAATGCCCTGACGCAAACTTCTGTCCAAGGGGTCACTCCCGGTGAAGGGATCTCGGCCCTTGCCTCGTCGACTGAGGAGCAGGATATTCCAAATGAATACCACGATGCAAAACAAAAGTGAACGTCCTTGCAATAACAGCTTTTTGAAAAGTGTTCCAACAACATCAGAATAGGTTTGTTTTAACTTGCATTGATCCGAATCAACACAGTCCCATCAATTGATCACACCACAAAGAACGAAAATATACTGACGTACGTATATGCCATCCGCATTCGCCACTGGGTCCCGTCATCACCCGTTAGGTTAGCTAACTAACGGCAGAGCGGGGACTGGACTAGCGCGGATGAAAAACATATACAACATCTACTAATATATATACCAATATATTATAGTATTTCGCTCAAGGCGTGAATAAAATGCAACATCACAGAAATGTACAGCATCACAGAACAATACAGATATCTGGGATCCCTGGGTTTCACAGAGCCACTACTGAAACCCGACGTTCCCCTGGTCGTGTGGATAGCCTGTGCAATGAAATCCTATACCCCCTACGAGTGCGGCGAATAGCAAGCCAATCCTGGAGTGAAGCCCCCTTCGTCCCAATGCCATGAGATGTGGGCCCGTTGCCCTCTAGAACCCGGCTATCCGTGCACCCCACCGCGGGGTAAACCTAGTACAGAAAGTAAAAAATACATACAACGGGTACATCGACCGCAACCAGGTCGTGCCCCAAAAGAATAATACAATCAGGCAGTGACGGCAGTCCACATGTCGGACGCTCGCCCCGCAAAATCAAATGTACATAATACAACAAAACTGTACTAGCATTGCATCCAGGCTATCTCCCACGACCGATCCGCAACATCACAGCAAAACACAGAACAACAACGTGAAAGTCACGTTCGCAAATCCGTCTAACCGGGCTATAGCAGTTAGGCCGGATTTACCGATCGAGTGACATTCACGGTCGCAGATATAATGTAAATACTGTGAAATAATGTGTTTAAAATATCCGATCGATCAAAAATTAACAAGTGGGCCCCCAAGCAATACTGTAGCACTCACAGAAATTCTGGGCCCAATTTTAATATTCCAAAACCCCTAAAATAAGCCCAGAAGCCCACTGGAAAAAATTGATACAGTGACGATACCAAAGTGCGGCGGAACCGCGGCCCAAGGGGGGTTTGGCCGCGGTTCCGCACTTCAGTGATCGAGTCACTGCGTCGAATTTTTACAGTGTTCTTAGAACTCCCTGCACATCATTCTGAGACAACCTGAAAAATTTTTAGAGACCAAAAAATTTCAACAGAAAACTGATGTGAACAAAAAATGCAAGTTTTGGAATTTTGGTCGATCGGAAATGAAAAACACATCAAACGAAGCTAGACGAAGTTAATGGCGAGGCTCTGATACCACTGTAAGTGTACGGCGGCGCCCCGGCCGTCAACCCGACGGCCAAATGCGGAAACGGTGATAAACTTTAATTTTGCGAACTTTGCAAACCGGCACCACCGCGCACTAAACCCCGGATCGGGCCATTAAACTAGGTCTAGCTAAAAACAAGATGGGAAGAGATATACCGAGTGATCCGGTCTTCATCTCCATGCCGATCTCCTCGCGGGATCTCCGTCCGTCTGCTCCTCGTCGGATAGGGCACCACATCGTCTGTATCTTTTACGGGCTCCCGCCTCAATACCGAGGCAACTCGGGCATGAAGCCGGCAAGTTGACATGCCCAAGATATGCTGTAGAATGTAGTGTAGATGATGCTTGTCTCATTTGGGATTTGTAGTTGCCTTGATGGAGGAATAAGGTTATGGAAAAATGGTGCTTTCATTTTTCCAAAACTAGATGAATGAGATGATGAAATGTGTGCTACCAAAGAATGGAAATTTCTCTCATTCTCACAAAATGTGGCCGGCCATTACTTATGGAAAATGGTGGAGGGAAAGAATAAATCATGAAGGGAGGTGAGGGTAGGAGAAATCAAGAGGTGACCACAAACAAACATGAACCATGCTTATTACTTACATCCACATCAAATCTCATTAAAGCAAAAGCATGGATGAAAGATTCAAATCCTATCATAATCAAACCATTTGCATGAAACCCCTCCACAATGTGTTATTTGCAAACTTGCAAATAACACCCTCCATCGGAAAAGTCCGGCCGGGAAAGAACAAAGGAAAACCGGCCGGAACGGAATGCAAACTGGCAACTCCAGAAAACTGGTCCCGTAATAAATTACAGGAAAACCCCGATACTGTGCATACACACCCGTATCTGTATTCCGTCCGGATACAAATGCAAAGAGACAGAATCTACACTGTACTATACTAGGATCCGGCTTAAACCAAAGCCGGCTAGTAATGTTCGTCCGATCCTGATCCATGCAATACCGCACGTATCAGATCGAACCCTGCCATATAACTATACGGCCTCTAGTACAAACTGTCCAATCCTGATCCGTGCAATACCGCACGTATCTGATCGGACCCTGCCATATCTCCATACGGCCTCTACAACGTTTCGTCCGTAAGCTGAGTAACTGAATGTGTGGTGGACTCTAAAGACTCGTCAATACTATGGCTGTAGATTTAACCACTAGCACGTCAGAGGTATAAGCCAATACGTAACGGACCACCAGCTATTGACCAAAAGGGACGTCGATGAGCGAACTCATCCTGACACCCTACTGAGCCTGTCAGTGATAATATCCGTACAGTCCGGTCCGTTCGTCTATGAGCATCGCATGTCGGGCCTAGGGGGTGGGTAAAAGTCAGACCCCCAAAAGCGGTACAAGTCGTGTCGGAGTGTAGCCCAGAACACCCTGAGATACTACTGGAATACCTACCAGTAAATCTCCTGCCTTGGCCAAGGACATCGTGTAATGGCTCTCCTAGACACAGCGCGACCTCACCCCCAATACCGGGAGAGACGAACCCCTGAAGATCCGCTCACTGCCTCCATGTGGCTCGGGACTGTACCCAACTAAAACCTGTTTGCACGACTCCTTTGAGCCGTGGTAGGGTAGTAATCAAAGCACAGTGGGAACTCACACGAGACAAATGACGATCCCCAGGTCGATGAACTAACCTGTACACATGTCACCTGGGAACTGCTATCTGACGTCAGGTATAAGACCAACTAGCATATTCCCGGCGAGTCCTGTCCGGTGTACTCATAACCCAATGAGCACCTGTATACATCTTAGGTGAACTATCTGACATTAGTGGCTTGTGAGACCGGCCACCGCCCCTCGTCGGGGTCTCGACTGTATACACTAGTCTACTCTGGAGAATCGATGCCCTGTCTCGAAACTCCCACGACTAGGGACTTTTAAGGATATGCTTGTAGACCCCAGCTCTCACATATATGATCGCCCTCATACTGCCGGCAGTCAAGCAAGAATCCTAGGGGCTCTATCAACGTGCAATAGCGACCTGTCAGGTCACCCAAAGCAGTACACGATGATAAAGGTAAACCAGATAGCAAACTATCATCTCGAGTAAGACTGTCGTACCGGGATAGGTCCTCCCTCAATCATTGCAATCACGTGCCTGTGATCCAATAATTGACTCTGAGGGCACTATCTCCAACACAATGAACATCAGAGGAGGCACGAGGATATGGACCTTGATGGCATATTTCTCCATACAAAGGAACTTTATGGAGAGCAATCTCGTATAGCAAGATACGAGACCTCTAAGAACTTGTTTCGAGCGAGGTTGGTTGTCGGGTCATCGGTAGGAGAACATGTCCTAAAGATGATCGGCTATATTAAAGAGCTCGCAGACCTTGGGACGACTTTGGATAATGAGCTCTATACAGACCTTATTCTCCAGTCCCTTCCTCACACTTACGCCTAGTTTATCCTGAACTTCAACATTCAAAGAAAAGAAGTTGAACTTCCGGAACTCCTGAACATGTTAAGGAGTGCAGAGAGCACCTTGCAGAAGACAAGGAAAACACCCGCTATGTTTGTTAGCGGTACATCTTCTTCCGGGTCCAAGGCTAGGGCCAAAGGAAGGAAGAAGAAGGCCACCACCAAACCTAGAGGAGGTGTTAGTAAGGTGGGAGGGAAGGGAAAGAAAAAGTTTGCGGTACCGGTAGTTGGCCAGGATGAATGCTTCCATTGTCACACGAAAGGGCACTGGAAGAAGGATTGCAAGGCGTGGAACGCCAAGAACCAGGAACCGAAGCAAGCTGTGGCTTCGACTTCAGGTGTGTTTGTAATTAAGAATTGTCTGTCGATCAACTCTACTTCCTGGGTATTGGATACCGGATCAGGATCTCATATTTGGAATTCATTGCAGGCACTGAGAAACCATAAGTGCTGAAGGAAGGTGATATGACCCTAAAGGTTGCTAACGGAACTAGGGTGGGAGCTGCGTCCGTCGGGGATTATCACCTAGGATTGACGAGTGGACACATTTTTGTTTTACATAACTGTTTTTTTGTACCAAGCTTAACGTGTAATATCATATCAGTTTCCTTGTTATCAAATAAAGGTTATGATTTCACGTTTGTAAGAGATGTTGTTAACATCCACCTTAATCATGGTTTGATTGGGTCCGGTACACTAAATAACGGTATATATGTTTTAAACCAACTCCAATTTTTCAATGTCCAGAACACACTTAAAAGAAAGTCTCCAGATTTAAATAAAGCTTTCTTATGGCATTGTAGACTGGGTCACATCAATGAGAGAAGGTTGACTAAGTTGCATAGAGAAGGATATTTGGACTCGTTCGAATATCAAACTTATGACACTTGTCAATCTTGTCTCAAAGGAAAGATGACAAAGACTCCATTTACTGGACATGGAGTAAGAGCGAGCGAGCTCTTAGGACTCATACACAGCGATGTATGTGGTCCAATGTCTACACATGCAAGATGTGGTTTTTCCTATTTCATTACTTTCACGGATGATTACTCAAGATACGGATTCATTTATCTGATGAAACATAAATCCGAGGCTTTTGAGAAATTCCGAGAGTATAAGAATGAAGTAGAAAACTAAACCGGCAAAAGTATCAAGACACTTAGATCTGATCGAGGTGGTGAATACTTGAGTGCCGAGTTCCTAGGTTACCTAAAAGAGAAAAGAATTCTCTCTCAGCTTACTCCTCCATACACTCCACAGCATAACGGTGTATCGGAGAGACGGAATCGAACCCTATTGGATATGGTACGATCCATGATGAGTAATGCTGAGTTACCGTGATCTTTCTGGGGTTATGCGCTAGAATCAACGGCATATCTTTTGAACATGGTTCCTACCAAAACTGTGCCTACCACTCCATATCAGATGTGGAGCGGGAAGAAACCCCATCTACAGTAGATAAAGATTTGGGGATGTCCAACTTTTGTTAAAAAGCAGCATGTGGACAAGCTCGAGGCACGGTCAATAAAGTGTAAGTTTATGGGATATCCAAAAAACTCCAGGGGATATCTATTCTATTACGCAGAGGAACAAAAGGTATTTGTTTCTCGTAATGCCCATTTTCTAGAACATCAGATTTTAGAAAAGGAATCAAGTGGGAGCGAAATAGAACTGGAAGAAATTCCAGAACCACAAACTAATACTGAAAGTTTGGTAGAACCGGTAGTTCAAGAAGAACAAGACATTCCCGCACCCCTCCACAGGAGTAGTAGGCCGTCTCATCCGCCTGAGAGATACTACGGTTTTCTCATAGATGGGGATAGAGAGGATTGCATCATAGATGATGATGAACCTACTGACTTCCAGCAGGCCATCCAGAGCGGCGACTCGGTACGATGGCTAGATGCAATGCGGACCGAAATGGAGTCCATGTACACCAACAAAGTATGGACTTTGGACTTTGCTCCAGATGGGGTAAAACCCATAGGATGCAAATGGATCTTCAAGAAAAAGATTGGTGTAGATGGACAGGTGGAAACCTATAAGGCTAGACTTGTTGCAAAGGGTTTTCGTCAAAGACCTGGTTTGGACTATGACGAAACTTTTTCTCCAGTGGCTATGCTCAAATCCATTCGGGTCCTTCTTGCTATTGCTGTCTTCTATGATTATGAAATCTGGCAGATGGACGTAAAGACGGCTTTTCTGAATGGAAATTTAGAAGAGTGCGTCTATATGGATCAGCCAGAGGGTTTCAATCGGAGTGGGAGCAGCGGGAAAGTATGCAAGCTGCTTAAATCCATTTATGGACTAAAGCAGGCATCGCGGAGTTGGAACATCTGTTTTGATGAAACAGTCAAAGAATATGACTTTATCAAAAATCCAGATGAACCATGCATATATAGTGAAGTTGTAGCCAGAAGTGTCGTATTCCTCGTCGTGTACGTGGATGACATTCTATTGATAGGAAATGACATTCCTATGCTACAATCTATCAAAGGATTCTTGTCACACAGGTTCTCCATGAAAGACCTGGGTGATGCCTCTTACATTCTGGGGATCCGGATCTATCGTGATAGATCCAAGAGGATGTTGGGACTTTCGCAGTCCAGGTATATCGACACTGTACTGAAAAGATTCAGTATGGAAGATTCTAAGCGCGGTAATCTACCGGCTTGTCACGGAATCACCCTCTCCAAAGAGATGTCTCCCAAGACTGATTTGGAAAGGGAACGCATGTCTATTATACCCTACGCTTCTGCGGTAGGCTCTATAATGTATGCGATGTTGTGCACCAGACCAGATGTAGCTTACGCACTGAGCGTGGTAAGCCGGTATCAGTCAGACCCAGGGGAGAAGCACTGGATAGCAGTAAAGAACATTCTCAAGTACCTGAGAAGGACTAAGGAGATGTTCTTGGTTTACGGCGTAAAAGACCTCAGGTTGGAGGCCTTTGCTGATTCCGGCTTCCAGAGTGATAAGGACGATTCCAAGTCCATGTCGGGTTATGTCTTTACCCTCAATGGAGGGGCGGTGTGCTGGAAGAGCTCCAAGCAGGACACCGTTGCTGACTCGACGATGGAAGCGGAGTATATAGCTACTTGCGATGCCGCAAAAGAAGCAGTCTGGATGAAGAAGTTCCTAACAGAACTTCAGGTGGTTCCTACCATAGTTGATCCAATACCTCTGTATTGCGAGAACAACGGAGCTATAGCTTTAGCAAAGGATCCAAGGTCCCATCAGAAGTCCAGACACATCTTAAGGCGGTATCACCTGATCAGGGAGATCATTGATCGTCAGGAGATCGAGGTACGGAGTGTTGCTTCTGAAGAGAACATTGCTGATCCATTCACAAAGGCCCTACCTCAGATTCAGTTCGAGAGGCTACTCGAGATCATCGGTCTTCGATATGCCAGTACATGGCCCTAGTGCAAGTGGGAGATTGTTAGTGTATATGCCCTAGGGGCCATTATTGTATCATACTAGTTTGTATATTACTTAATGGAAGCTTGGGATATTCACATGTATATAACAGTCTTGCTAAACATGGTAGTATGCTACTTGGTTTCTTCTATCTTAATATGTGAGTATACGTACTGATAGAGCTCTTAGGATCTTGCTTGACTACCGGCATTGTGATGGCAGTCACACTAGTGGGGGCTGGGTAGTCTACAAGCACATCCTTATTCAGGTCCCTAGTCGTAGGATTATCGAGACAGGGCATCGATACTCCGGAGTAGACTAGTGTGTACGCTTCTCATCCCAGTTGGGGAGATGGTCTGTCCCACAGCTGTCAGTACGTCGTACTGGAGATAGTATGCAGGTGCTCGTTGGGTTACGGGTACACCGGACAGGACTCACAGGGAACTGTTGGATGGTTTTATACCAGTCGTCAGTGAACAGTTCCCAGGTGACATGAGTACAGCATAGTCCGCAGACTTGACACTGCTACTTCGCGTCGAGTGTGTCCCACTGTTCTTAGATTGCTACCCTACCACGGCTCAAAGGAGTCGTGCAAACAGGTAGCAGTTGGGTGCAGTCCCGAGCACTTGGAGGCAGTGGCGGTTAGACAGGATTCGTCTCTCCCGGTATTGGGGGTTGATATCGCGCTGTATCAGAGAGCCATTACCCAAAGTCCCTGGCCAGGGCAAGCGAGATTTGCTGGTAGGTTCCAGTAGTTTCTCAGGGTGTAATGGGCTTCGCTCCGACACGACTTATACCGCTATTAGGGGACTGACGCTTGCCGCCCCCCTAGGCCCGATATGCGATAGTCTTAGACGAACGGACCGGACTGTACGGAGATTGTCACATCAGACTCAGTAGGAGTTCGGATGGGTTTCCTCATCGGCCTTCTTATCGACATCTACCTGGGGACCGTTACGTACAGCTAGTGCCGCTTGCGGTCTGTGGTTAAACCCACTGCCAGCGTAGTAGTCGAGTCTCTAGAGTTCCACACAGAGAGTTTCCCTACTCCAGGCGAAACGATATAGAGGTCGTATGGTTTTACGACAAGGGTTCGGAGACATACGTGTGTTTACGCACGTACGACTTTCGGACAGTTTTTACCAGTCGGCTTTGGTTTAAGCCAGTTACTCGTATCCGGATATTGGATTTATACAGTCTAAAGTTTTTCCGTATTTTTGCGGAAAGGAGGGGCGTTCTCGTAATTGCACGAGAAGCTTCTAGAAGATGGTGACTAAGGAGGTTTAGGTGGCATATACAATGAATGTGATTAGTGAGTCATATGGATGATTCATCCATGTCATTAATGGTTCATAATTGCTTAATGACTCATGGAGATGAATCACCACAAGATATTTATCAAGCATGGTTGTAAATCATTTTCTTTTCTTTTCATGATATAACAAAATGCTTGATATATATTATGATAACTCATTATTCTCACTTCATTATTATCTTCACCTTCTCTCTCCTCAAGCTCTCCCTCTTCAAACCCTAATCCTCCCCTCTCATGTGTTGAGTACAAGGATTAGTTAGACTAATTAAACCATAACCCTCACTCTATATCACCTAGCTTCTTTGATTAGCACTTAAAGAAAGTTAGTTGCCTCAAGTTTAGAGGCTAAGCTTGGAGTAAAGCTCTCGGGTGGATCGTCTACTACTTCGAGAAGGCCGAGGAGGAGGTGGAGTTCGTAATGACGAAGGACACGGTTCTTTAGGTATAATCCCTTTACATAGTAGTTGTTAACTTCTATATTTGATATTAGTTATCGTTTAGCTTCGATTCATGCGGTTAGTCGATGTTTAGCATAAGTACAAGATCGTTTTTCATATTTCTGCCTCCCCGCAAGTCGTGGGGTGTTGTACATCGACTTACAGTAGGCACAAGAAAAAATTTGAATTGGGCATGTTTGATCTGTTGTGAGACCTCATTAGTGTGCCTAGGAACCCTACACTAGTACCACTGACGTGCTAGTGGTTAAATCCACATCCAGTGTATTAACGAGTCTTTAGAGTCCCCCACAGATGGTTTTCCTAAGTTTCGGACGAAACGTTCTAGAGGCCGTATGGTATTATGGCAGGGTCCGTTCATATACATGCACTTGTGCACGGATCAAGATCGGACGGATCATACTAGTGGGCTTTGGTTTAAGCCGAATCCTACTATTAGATTTGTTGGATTTCTTTCGTCTCATCGCGTTTGTTGGAGATAGTGCCCTCAGAGTCAATTATTGGATCACAGGCACGTGATTGCAATGATTGAGGGGAGGACCTGTCCCAGTATGACAGTCTTACTCGAGATGATAGTATGCTATCTGGTTTATCTTTATCATCGTGTACTGCTTTAGGTGACCTTACGAGTCGCTATTACACGTTGATAGAGCCCCTAGGATTCTTGCTTGACTACCAGCAGTATGAGGGCGATCATATAAGTGAGAGCTGGAGTCTATAAGCACATCCTTAAAAGGTCCCTAGTCCTGGGAGTTTCGAGACAAGGCATCGATTCTCCAGAGTAGACTAGTGTATACAGTCGAGACCCCGACGAGGGGCGGTGGCCGGTCTCACAAGCCACTGGTGTCAGTTGGTTCACCTAAGATGTATACAGGTGCCCATTGGGTTATGAGTACACCGGACAGGACTCGCCGGGAACCTGCTAGTTGGGATTATACCAGACGTCAGATAGCAGTTCCCAGGTGACATGTGTACAGGTTAGTTCATCGACCTGAGATCGCCATTTGTCTCGTGTGAGTTCCCACTGTGCTTTGATTACTACCCTACCACGCTCAAAGGAGACGTGCAAACAGATTTTAGTTGGGTACAGTCCGGAGCCACATGGAGGCAGTGAGCGGATCTGCAGGGGTTCGTCTCTCCCGGTATTGGGGGTGAGGTCGCGCTGTGTCCAGGAGAGCCAGAACATGAAAAGTCCTTGGCCAAGGCAGGAGATTTGCTGGTAGGTATTCCAGTAGTATCTCAGGGTGTTCTGGGCTACACTCCGACATGACTTGTACCGCTATTGGGGGTCTGACTTTTACCAACCCCCTAGGCCCGCCATGCGATGCTCATAAACGAACGGACCGGACTGTACGGATATTGTCACTGACAGGCTCAGTAGGGTGTCAGGATGAGTTCGCTCATCGACGTCCCATTTAGTCAGTAGCTGGTGGCCTGTCACGTATGGCTGATACCTCTGACGTGCTAGTGGTTAAATCCACAGCCATAGTATTGACGAGTCTTTAGAGTCCACCACACACAGTTACTCAGGTTTCGGGCGAAACGCTGTAGAGGCCGTATGGAGATATGGCAGGGTTCGATCAGATACGTGCGGTATTGCACAGATCGTGATCGGACGGATTTTACTAGCCGGCTTTGGCTTAAGCCGGATCCTAGTATTAGATAGTGTAGTTTTGTCTCTTTGCATTTGTATTCAGTGGGAATACAAATGCGGGCATGTATTTGCAGTTGTGGGGTTTTCCTGTAATTTATTACGGGATCAGTTTTTTGTAGTTGCCAGTTTGCATTCCGTTCCGGCCGGTTTTCTTTTATTCCTTCGCGGGCGGACTTTTTGATGGAGGGGGTTAATTGCAAGTTTGCAATTAACTTATTTGATGAGGGGTTTCATGCATATATGTAGCTTCCTCATCATGAGATTCCTTTTGAATCAATTACTTGCTTTCATGTGATGGTTGTGTGTGATTTGATGAGATGAGATATTGTTGTGACCATTATTCTTATTGATCTTTTCTTTTTCTCCTTTGAAAAATCAATCATCTTTTTCCCACCCACAAATTGAGAGGCCGGCCACATGATATGTGAGAAGGGGAGAGGTTTATTTTTGTAAAATATGTTTCTTCATGCAATTTCGTGCCCCCCCCCTTGTGAGTGTGCTGACATTTCCTTTTGGATGGGTAATGGTTTCTTATTCTTGGGGGTTGATTAATTTATGAGATAGACAACTCCTTCACTAGATATGAGCTCACAATTTTTATTAGAAAGAGATTTTCCAGTGAGCAGTTTTGATTCTCCTGCCAAGCTCCTTTTGTGCATGTTCTTTTTCCAGCAAGAGATTTTCAAGGCCAAAATCTCTTGTGCTCACATTTTCATTCCTCCACATCAAAGGCAACTAAACCCCAAGAGACAAGTTTCATACACTATTCTACAGCAAATCTTGGACGCGTCGGCTAGCCAACTTCGCGCCCGAGTTGCCTCGGTCCAGAGGTGGGAACCCGTAAAAGACTTTGGCGATGTGGTGCCCGTTTCGACGAGGAGGTGACGGACGAAGTATCCGCGGGAGATCGGAGTTGAGACGAAGACCGAAGGACACGGATCGCTTGGTATAGCTTCTCTACTCTTTTCTATTTTGCTAATAGCTAGGTTAATGGCCCGATCCGGGGTGAAAAGTGCGCGGTGGTGCCGGTTGCAAGTTTTGCAAAGTTTTTTGTTTCCGCGTTTCCGGCGTCGGATCGACGGCCGGGGCGCCCCCGCAGACTTACATTGGTATCAGAGCCACGCCATTAACCATGCCTAGATTGCTCTAGTATGTTTAGTACTCGATCGAACAAAATTCCCTAAAAACCGTATTTTCGATGCACATGTGTTTTCTGTCGAAATTTTTTCTGCTCCAAAAAATTTTTCAGGTTGTCTTAGAATACTGTGCATGGATATAGAAGCAATCTGTGAAAATTTGGTGGCGCGATCTCTCCAAATCGCCGCGGAAAAGCGGCCCAACCCATGCTTGGGCCGCGGTTCCGCCGCGCTTTTGATTGATCACTTGATCAAAATTTTGCAGATAGCTTATGAGTTAAAAATAGGGGTTTTGGGATATTCTTTTTGGGCCCAGATTTTCTGTGAGTGCTACAGTACTGCTTGGGGCCCACTTTGATAAATTTGTTCGATTGGATATTTTAAACATGCCAGTTCACAGTATTTACATTATATTTGCGACCGTGAATGTCACTCGATCGGTAAATCCAGTCTATCTGCTATAGCCCTTTTTAGACGGATTTGCGAACGTGATATTCACGTTGATGTTCTGTGTTGTGTTGTGATGTTGCGGATCGGTCGTGGGGGATAGCCTGGATGCAATGTTAGTACAGTTTTGTTTTATATGTACATTTGATATTGCGGGGCGAGCGTCCGACATGTGGACTGCCGTCACTGTCTGTTTGTATTATTATTTTAGGGCACGACCAGGTTGCGGTCGATGTACCCGTTGTATGTATATTTTACTTTCTGTACTAGGATTACCCAACGGATGGGTGCACGGATAGCCGGGTTCTAGAGGGCAACGAGCCCGCATCTCATGGCATTGAGACGGAGGGGGCTTTACTCTAGAATTGGCGGGCTATTCGCCGCACTCGTAGGGGGTACAGGTTGGCCCAGGAGGGGTACCCAAGTTACCGGATTCCGTGAAGTGCTGGGTGGTCCATTCACGTTGCTGAAAGGGGCTGCCTCGCTTCAGGTTTTGGCGGGTTACTTGCCGCGCCCGTAGGGGTCTAGGTTTTCATTGCACAGGCTATCCACACGACCAGGGGAACGTCGGGTTTCAGTAGCGGCTCTATGAAACCCGGGGATCCCAGATATCTGTATTGTTCTGTGATGATGTACATTTCTGTGCTGCTGCATTTTATCACGCCTTGAGCGAAAATTATATATTATATATATACTAGTAGATGTTGTATATGTTTTGCATCCGCGCTAGTCCAGTCCCCGCTCTGTCGTTAGTTAGCTAACCTAACGGGTGATGATGGGACCCAGTGGCAAATGCGGATGGCATATACGTGCGTCATTATTTTCGTTCTTTATGGTGTGATCAATTGATGGGACTGCGTTGATTCGGATCAATGCAAGATAAACAAACCTACTCTGATGTTGTTGGAACATTTTTTTAAAAAGCTGTTATTGAAAGGGCGTTCTCTTTTGTTTTGCATCGTGGTATTCAGTTGGAATATCCTGCTCCTCAGTCGACGAGGCAAGGGCCGAGATCCCTTCACCGGGAGTGACCCCTTGGACAGAAGTTTGCGTCAGGGCAATAACTTCACTATAGCCAATTGCCTTTGCTTTGCATCGTGGTATTCAGTTGGAATATCCTGCACCTCATTCTACGGGGAAAGAGCAGAGATCCCTTCACCGGGAGTGACCTCTTTAGCAAAGGTTTTCGTCACTATATTTTTTTTTAAAAGCTATCAGTTCCTTCAACGATATCAAGTTCATTACGTTAAAGGTTTTCGCCAGAAACCATTCGTAGCCCTCCATCATTTCAGTTAAATATTCGGTAGTATTCAAGCTATGTATTTTGACCTCACGCCAAGGCATAGTGTTTGGTAGCTGCCGGGTATTTATCTGTTGCATAGATAGATGCGTTGGTTTGGGACAGTCGTACTACTATTTTGGCCTTCGTCAAGGGTATGTACGGGTGGTTTCAAATTAACCAGGATAATGATGGGTAGAACTTGACATGTGACTTATGATATTTTGACCTCACGCTAAGGTCATAAGAGCATGGGGCAAAAATCCACATCGGGAGTTTCGAAAGAACTGAAACTTGCCAGATATGCGCATACCTTCTTGAGTGTGATAGCGTGAGCGGATTCCATCACGTTATCATGCGATGATAGTTGGATCCCGATTCCCACTGATGAGTTGGTTTACTCCTCGGGTGATCCCGGCTAATTCTTCTTTCAGGTTTGGGGAAGAATTTGACTTTACAGTGGGAGGTTTCCAGATTAGATAAAGTGATAACCATTCTGATCTAGGTTAGAGTGCACGCTGAGTGTTTCTTTTCTCTCTCTCTGGCAGCGACCATTGACCCGACCCTAGACTATGACTCAGTGACCAAGTTGACCGAACCTTCTTAACACTGGCTTTTGGATTGTCCGAGTTGCAGACCTCATTGCCACTCCTACTTTTACCCTTTTCTCCAGGACACCCCGTATTATTACGAACGTCCACTTCCATTGGACAAAACCATCATATGGTTATATACGAACTCGAAGGAATTTATTCGAGGATGGTTTCCGATTTTGGAGAAAACGAATAGGACTATTCAGTTGTCTTTTCCTTTTACCTTCTCTCAGGTTGCGAGTACTCCTTGATTTAGGAGATAGTACACCTATTACGCAAATTGGATAGTCTTCTTCCAAACCGTAGGCTGGTGCCGACCGGTAGGGAATGAAGAAAACCAATTAGCCTAACGATGGTGTACAGAAGGTATTAAGTTAAGACAAAGCAAGGGATTAGTAAGAGGGAAAAGTAAACTGCGACTGCTATTCACGACCAAACCAAGTATTTCTTCGCCAATCCTAAGTCACCTTTGTATTTCTCCAGGACACTCTGTATCACTACGAAGATCCCAAGTTTATTGGATAATCCATCGTATAGTTATATACGAACTCGAAAGGAACTTGTTCCAGTTCGGGGATGGATCCTGGTTCAGGAGAAATAGGAATAAAGTTCATTCAGGTGTCTTTTATCATCACCTTCTCTCGCATTGCGAGTGCTTCTAGGATTAGGACAGTATACCCATTATGCTTATTGGATAGTCTTCTTCCAAACCATAGGCTGGTGCCGAACGGTAGGGAAGGAAGAAAACCATTTGGCCTAAAGGGGTGTACAGAAGGTAATGACTAAAGACATATAAAGGGATTTGGTGAAATGGCAAAGAATTATACGGTTACAGTTGTGAATCTGGATAATGGAAGAGTCATTACTAGGAATACCAGGATAACCCATCGAAACATTTCAATGTTTATGTTTCACTGTGTACTGTTTAAAGAAAACTGATTTCCCAATTAGACACTTACTCCAGGGTATGTATTTACCAGGTATGATTCTCACATCTGTATGGTTTTACAGATGATGAGTGGGAGTAAGTTATTGGGAATTAGGTGATCATACTCATTATATCGGGATTCGTTGTAATTGGTGATATTTGAGGAAGTCACCTGGGTTGTTTGCCGGTCGGCAAATATTTGGTTTTGAATATCCGTTGTTATGCACCAATTTCAAATTGATATATCTGTACGTATATTTTTATAGAGTAAGATATACCTTTTGAAATTATGTCTATGACATTTACCTATATCAGTGGATGGTTAGGTAAGGAGCATTGAACAGCGGTGTAATTCTTCTTAACCATAAGTACAGTTTTCAACCTACAACACACAGTGAATGAGTTATTAGACTCAAGGGACATATACAGAGTATTGTATGTTGTCCAGTGTCCATTAGGACAGAGGGGTAGGTACTCGTACTATATTCTGTTTACTTGTGACTTCTCTAGTTCTTAGACAGGTGTTTCGTAGAGACACAGGGTCTGAGTTTTGAGAAGTTATTGGTATAAGAATAAAGTAGAGAACCAGATGTTGCAAATATCGGGATTCTTCAAGGTGATCGAAGATGTAAATACTTATGAATGGTATTCAGTTGTTAGTAATGATTAAGAGAACTTGCTTCTCTTTCAGGTTACTCATAATTGGAAGTACTCCTAAGTTGAGTAACGCTGATCGGCCTCTTTCCATTTAGTTGATATGCACTGGAGACAGCTGCATGATTTGAATCTGGTTCAATTAAATCAGTGCCTCTGTTCCTGTATTGGATATAGAACAGTTCATATCTTAACGATGTTAAGATACGGGGAGTTGTCCGGCTTATGCTTAAAACCAGACTCCGGATAACTCAAGGCACGTTTCTGTAATGGCTGTTTGTGGGTTGACCCGGGCTATGACGAGGGTTGACTTTCTACCATCTGGAAGATCAATAGTGATATTGTTCTTGACTAGCCACAGTTTTAATAAAAATGGATTTTTTCAGAAAACAGTAGTGGGAGTATGGTAGAACTGGAAGTGATTCCAGAACCGCAAACGATTACTGAAGATTTGATAAAAAACCTATAGATTCAATCTGGTTTGACATTCCATTGGCCACTCCGCAGATAAAGTGGGTAACCTCAAGCACCCGAGAGGTACTTTGGTATGCTCAAGGACGGTGGCAGGGAGGTTCTTGTTTACCCAGACTTGCCATTGCTGTTGTTCCAGACTGTGAGACCCGGCAGGAGGATGAGTATAGCGTCGTTCTAAACTAGCTTTAGAAGTGTACGTCTATATGACTCTGCCAGAGGGTTGTCGTAGTCAGTGGGAGCAGCGGAAGCATTGGTGGACATCAGGCTTATGTCTATTTATAGACTAAAGCAGATATAGCGGAGATAGATCATCTATTTCTGATGTGAAGTCATAGGTTTTACTACATCAGAATAGGGGATGGATCTGTTAAGAGGATAGTAGGGTGTGATGTCCTGGTATTTGATGACATACACGGACTAGGAAGTGATATTCCTATACTACGATCGGTTATACTTTGGTCGTCACACAGTGGTTTCTCCACATAGGACTTGGATATTATATCAGACATTCTGGTTACTAGATTTATGGTTTTAGATCTAGATTTGGGTGGTTTCCCAATTAGGGTACTTAGACAGCATTCTAAGAGTATTTAGAATGGACGACTCCTGGCACGGTGGTGTACCTGCAGGTAATGGAGTCACCCTCTCTAAAGGTGTCTTACAGACTAAAGGGGAGAGGGATACGCATGATTGGCAGATCACTTGCTTAGGCAATTGAGTCAATCATGAGATGTCAAGTACCACACCAGATGTTGTTCTTGCAGTAGATGCAATAAGTTGATATTAATCCAATCCTGGAGAAACAGTCGGAAGCAGTTTTAGAACATAAGTGGATGTTCTAGGGATATGATAACGGCAGCCTCCTTAGGAGTCTGTTATCATTCCAGGCTTCCAAGGTGACATGGACGACATGGTGGTCGTCAGAGTTATAGATTTCCCTCTGACGAGGGGCGGTATTTTGGACAGGTGGTCCAAGCGGATACTGAGGGAAGGATGGCGCAGGATACTGATTAAGTTCAGTAGACGATACAGTCTAAGAAGTTTGGATTTGGAGTTCATTTATGAGCTAGGTCCCATCAGACATCCAGACATTCTAAGACAGGTATTACTCATTTCGGGAGACGTCTTTCTCCGGAAACTTGAGATAAAGTGAGACATAGAAAGAAGCACCATAGAGGATCCACTCACTGAGGCTATTCCTCGAACGCAATAGTTTCGCAAACGAGTTTTGTGAGACTGATTAGTAGAGGAGTTGGGTATTCGGTATCACACGGGCTATGAGTATGCGACATCGCAATAATGAGCCTTGAGTGCAAGTGGGAGATTGTTGGAAATAGTGGCCTCAGAGTCAATTATTGGATCATAGGCACGTGATTGCAATGACTGAGGGGAGGACCTGTCCCAGTATGACAGTCTTACTCGAGATGATAGTATGCTATCTGGTTTATCTTTATCATCGTGTACTGCTTTAGGTGACCTTACGAGTCGCTATTACACGTTGATAGAGCCCCTAGGATTCTTGCTTGACTACCAGCAGTATGAGGGCGATCATATAAGTGAGAGCTGGAGTCTATAAGCACATCCTTAAAAAGTCCCTAGTCGTGGGAGTTTCGAGACAGGGCATCGATTCTCTAGAGTAGACTAGTGTATACAGTCGAGACCCCGACGAGGGGCGGTGGCCGGTCTCACAAGCCACTGGTGTCAGTTGGTTCACCTAAGATGTATACAGGTGCTCATTCGGTTATGAGTACACCGGACAGGACTCGCCGGGAACCTGCTTGTTGGGATTATACCAGACGTCAGATAGCAGTTCCTAGGTGACATGTGTACATGTTAGTTCATCGATCTGAGATCGTCATTTGTTTCGTGTGAGTTCCCACTGTGCTTTGATTACTACCCTACCACGCTCAAAGGAGACGTGCAAACAGGTTTTAGTTGGGTACAGTCCCGAGCCACATGGAGGCAGTGAGCGGATCTGCAGGGGTTCGTCTCTCCCGGTATTGGGGGTGAGGTCGCGCTGTGTCCAGGAGAGCCAGAACATGAAAAGTCCTTGGCCAAGGCAGGAGATTTGCTGGTAGTTATTCCAGTAGTATCTCAGGGTGTTCTGGACTACACTCCGACACGACCTGTACCGCTATTGGGGGTCTGACTTTTACCAACCCCCTAGGCCCGCCATGCGATGCTCATAGACGAACGGACCGGACTGTACGGATATTGTCACTGACAGGCTCAGTAGGGTGTCAGGATGAGTTCGCTCATCGACGTCCCTTTTAGTCAGTAGCTGGTGGCCCGTCACGTATGGCTGATACCTCTGACGTGTTAGTGGTTAAATCCACAGCCATAGTATTGACGAGTCTTTAGAGTCCACCACACACAGTTACTCAGGTTTCGGGCGAAACGCTGTAGAGGCCGTATGGAGATATGGCAGGGTTCGATCAGATACGTGCGGTATTGCACGGATCGTGATCGGACGGATTTTACTAGCCGGCTTTGGCTTAAGCCGGATCCTAGTATTAGATAGTGTAGTTTTATCTCTTTGCATTTGTGTTCAGTGGGAATACAAATGCGGGCATGTATTTGCAGTAGTGGGGTTTTCCTGTAATTTATTACGGGATCAGTTTTCTGTAGTTGCCAGTTTGCATTCCGTTCCGGCCGGTTTTCTTTTATTCCTTCGCGGGCGGACTTTTTGATGGAGGGGGTTAATTGCAAGTTTGCAATTAACTTATTTGATGAGGGGTTTCATGCATATATGTAGCTTCCTCATCATGAGATTCCTTTTGAATCAATCACTTGCTTTCATGTGATGGTTGTGTGTGATTTGATGAGATGAGATATTGTTGTGACCATTATTCTTATTGATCTTTTCTTTTTCTCCTTTGAAAAATCAATCATCTTTTTCCCACCCACAAATTGAGAGGCCGGCCACATGATATGTGAGAAGGGGAGAGGTTTATTTTTGTAAAAAAAGTTTCTTCATGCAATTTCGTGGCCCCCCCTTGTGAGTGTGCTGACATTTCCTTTTGGATGGGTAATGGTTTCTTATTCTTGGGGGTTGATTAATTTATGAGATAGACAACTCCTTCACTAGATATGAGCTCACAATTTTTATTAGAAAGAGATTTTCCAGTGTGCAGTTTTGATTCTCCTGCCAAGCTCTTTTTGTGCATGTTCTTTTTCCAGCAAGAGATTTTCAAGGCCAAAATCTCTTGTGCTCACATTTTCATTCCTCCACATCAAAGGCAACTAAACCCCAAGAGACAAGTTTCATACACTATTCTACAGAAAATCTTGGACGCGTCGGCTAGCCAACTTCGCGCCCGAGTTGCCTCGGTCCAGAGGTGGGAGCCCGTAAAAGACTTTGGCGATGTGGTGCCCGTTTCGACGAGGAGGTGACGGAGGAAGTATCCGCGGGAGATCGGAGTGGAGACGAAGACCGAAGGACACGGATCGCTTGGTATAGCTTCTCTACTCTTTTCTATTTTGCTAGTAGCTAGGTTAATGGCCCGATCCGGGGTGAAAAGTCCGCGGTGGTGCCGGTTGCAAGTTTTGCAAAGTTTTTTGTTTCCGCGTTTCCGGCGTCGGATTGACGGCCGGGGCGCCCCCGCGGACTTACAGCATTTGCATTCGGTCGGAATGCGGATGCAGGTATGTATATACAAGTGAGGGGTATCTTTGTGATCCATCACGAGCTTACTTTAGATGTTGCCATATCTTTTTATTGTTGCAAACATTTGGATTAATGTTTGCTTGTGGAAATTGTGAGTGGATATCATCATGAAGGGCATTAAGTGTGACATGGACATGGATGATGACTCATGGTCTTATTCTTTGAACCATGTCAATATTTGTGATTGATTGTTGTGATGAAATGAGAGGTGGAGAGAGAGAGAGGGTAGCCACATAGCCTTGGGCTTTCTCTTGAGATGATAATGCTTGCTCTCATTTTTTATCTCATCACAAGAATAACAAAAGCCTCTTCTTCTTCTTCTTCCTCTAGCTCACTACTTCCATCATGGCAACCTCTATCCATACACTCTCATATGTTGAGAATCAATGGATGCTTGAGACAAAGTTATCACATATATTCTCTACATCACCTTGGACATGTCGGCTAGCAAACTTCATGTTCGAGTTGCTTCGGTTTGAAGCGGGAGCCCGTAAAATGACTTCTTGATGTAGTGCCCATTCCGACGAGGAGACCGGAGATCGAGCGAGATCGGAGATGCCGCGGGGAGCTAGAGATGGTGGCCAAAGACCAAAGGACACTGATCGATCAGTATAACCATTCTAACTTCTTGTTGATAGCTAGTATAGGTTAATGGTACGATCCGGGTTAAAGTCTGCGTTAGCGCCAGTTTCGTAAAAAGTTTGTGTTTCCGTGTTTGGTCTCGGATTGACGGCCGGGACGCTACCATAGACTTACAGCGGCAAGCGTCAACCCCAATAAGTCGTGTCTGAGTGCTGCCCAAAACACCCTGAGAACTACTGGAGTACCTACCAGTAAATCTCGCTTGCCCTAGCCAGGGACTTTGTGTAATGGCTTTCAGAATCACAGCGCGACATCAACCCCCAATACCGAGAGAGACGAATCCTATCTAACTGCCACTGCTTCCAAGCGCTTCAGGACTGCACCCAACTACTACCTGATTGGATGACTCAATAGAGCCGTGGTAGGGTAGTAATCTAAGAATAGTGGGAACACACCTGAGGTGAAGTAGCAGTGTCATGTCAACGGACTATGCTGTACTCATGTCACCTGGGAACTGCTGCCTGACAATAGGTATAGTACCAACCATCATTTTCCTACGAGTCCGTCCAGTGTAACTCATAACCCAATGAGCACCTGCATACTATCTCTAATAAGACGTACTGATGGTCGTAGGACAGACCGTCTCCCCTCCTGGGATGAGAAGCGTATATACTACTCTACTCTGGAGTATCGATGCCCTGTCTCGATAATCCTATGACTAAGGACAATTAGAAGGATGTGCTTGTAGACTACCCAGCCCCCACTAGTGTGACTGCCATCACAACGCTGGTACTCAAGCAAATATCCTAAGGGCTCCACCAATATGTATTAGCCATACGTCAAAAGAAACATATACACATATTAAGATAGATACAAACCAAGTAGCATACTACCATATTGAGCAAGACTGTCATAAATCCATGTATATATCTCAAGCTTCCAAAATGTAATATACAAACTAGTACTATACAATAATGGCCTCTAGGGCATATTACACTAACAATCTCCCACTTGCACTAAGGCCATGTGCTGGCATATCGCAGACCTATCATCTCGATTAGCCTCTCGAACTGTGTCTGAGAGATGGCCTTTATGAATGGTTCTGCAGTGTTGTCCTCAGTAGCAACTCTCCGTACCTCGATCTCCCGGCGATCCACGATCTCCCTGATCAGGTGATACTGCTTTAAGATGTGTCTGGACTTTTGATGGGACCTGGTTTCCTTTGGTAAAGCTATAGCCCTGTTGTTGTCACAATACAGAGGTATTGGATCAACAAAGGACGGAACCACCTGAAGTTCTGTTAAGAACTTCCTCATCCTGACTGCTTCTTTTGCGGTAACAGAAGCTGCAATATACTCCGCTTCCATCATCGAGTCAGCAATGGTGTCTTTCTTGGAACTCTTCCAACAGACTGCCCCTTCATTGAGGGTAAAAAAATAACCCGACTTGGACTTGGAGTCATCCTTGTCACTTTGGAAGCTGGAGTTAGCAAAGGCCTCGATCTGGAGGTCTTTTCCGCCGTACACCAAGAACATTTCCTTAGTCCTTATCAGGTACTTGAGAATGTTCTTTACTTCTATTCAGTGCTTCTCCCCAGGGTTTGACTGATACTAGCTTATGACGCTTAGTGCATAAGCTACATCTGGTCTGGTACACAAAATCACATACATTATAGAGCCTACCGCAGAAGCGTAGGGTACAATAGACATGCGATCCCTTTCCAAATCAGTCTTGGGAGACATCTCTTTGGAGAGGGTGATTCCGTGACAAGCCGGTAAATTACCGCGCTGTGAATCTTCCATACTGAATCTTTTCAGTATGGTGTCGATATACCGAGACTGTGAAAGTCCCAACATCCTCTTAGATCATCACTATAGATCTGGATCCCCAGAATGTAAGTGCAGGGTTGCCTAGCATTGCAGAAGGGTTTCGGGAGGCATCTTACATGCCAATTTCAAATTTTGCCGTTCTGGCTAACCCTAACTCTAGAATCGTCTACTAGAAATCCGACGGAATGAAATGCAAACGACTTTGCAAGTAAAGTGAACAAGGAATACAACCTTTGTAGACCGGTCCTTCACTTCATTAGCTCCGTGTAGTCGTCCCTTCACTGCGATCATGAACTTCCGGACTCTAAAGAGGCTCCACAAGATGTACGGATCAAGCTTGCTAGAAGACTTCAAGGCCGAAGATGATCCGCGTCGAGGAGACACTAACCCAAGCTATCTTTTCACTAATCGCCCAATACTAAATGGCAAGTAGTAGAGGATGATGAAGTAGGAAGTGGGCTCACTTTAGAATTGATTTTCTCATATTTTTTCTCACGTCTCAAAACCCTAGAAAACATTTTTCTTGAACTCATGAAGAAGAAGAAGAAGAGTGAACTCATGAGAGAGTGAAGCAACTATGGGTGAGTTAAGTATCATATACTTAACCTTTGTAGAGACTTAACTAAGGCTAGGTTAATTGGTAGGGTTAACAAATATCTTAGGTAAAATAAAACCTTGAAGACTTAGTCAAAGATCTACAAGCTTCTACAAGCTTATGTGCCATGACAAAATCAATTAGTTTTGTAATTACCAAAATAAATAAAACCCTAGCAATTAAACCATGCATGGTGTAAGTCATACATACACCTTTGTTGCATGTATCATCAAGCATGACACAAAATAATGTACACTTATATATAAATCACATATATACACATGCACAAAAACTAGTGAGAAAAGAAATCATAAGTGAGCTAATACTATTTAATGTAAATTAATATATCAAATATATAATTATACATTAGATTATCAAATCAACTCTTGATTTAATAATCCGGCTATATCATATATAACCGACAAATATCATATGTAACAAGTTATCGAATCAACACTTGATCCGATAATCCAGCCATATCGCATATAACCGACCAATGTCACAAATCGTGAGAATAGAATATGGTATCTCATATCATATCAATATCAGTCCTGCACATATCACATATGTGCTCCGACTCCGTTTCGCTTGAGCCAGGAAACCTCTGTGTAGGACTCTAAAGACTCGTCAATACGCCGGCAGTAGGTGATGATCATATCAAACTTCCTGTAACATTTTGAAAATTTAGAAATAAATAAAATTAATTAATTAAATAATAAGGTGTTAAATTAAAAAGTTATTGAAACCAAATAAGAAAATATCATAAGTTTTATGTAAAACAAATTAAATTTTAGTTTTGGTATGCAACATAAATAAATTATAAGGGTTTTAGTGATAAATTTAGCTTCATTTTAATAAAATGGTGTTTATATAATAATATAAGTTGTGAGGGGTTGTTATGTAAAGATTAGGACTCTGTGCAAATTGAAAATTGTTAAGGGTGTAACTAGAAAGGAGATGGGATAAGATTTAGTTCAGAATTTTATCATAAAATAAATCAAATTGGAAAGAGAATTCATTGCCACCACCCCCTCTCATGCACAACACACTCCCCACACCTCCTCCTTGCATGAAACCACCACATCTTGCTTGGTGACACCTCCTCCTACACCTCACCCTCTTCCCTTTACCATATATAACATGTGTTCAGATCTATTACTTAATTTAAAATCTGAAAAAAAATTAAATAAAGAAAAAGAAAACTAGAGCAAACAAAGAAGAACCAAAAGAAAGAGAAGAGATGAGCTAAGTTATAGGATTTCCACCATCAAGCTAAAGACTTGGAGCTTGTGTATCTTGGAGGGAGTTCTTCCAGCAAATTTATTGTAGGTAAAATCTTTAATCACTGTAGGAATTTAGTTCAGTAACTAGTTTAACTTAGAAATTAAAAGTGTCCAAAATGTCGTATATTATGCAAAACTGAACTCTGTAGTAATCTGCTATGAGTATGAATAAAATTAACTTAACTAAGACGGGCCTAAATGATGTATGTTAGACCTATAACAACCCATAGAATCTCGTACCCAATGGGCTCGGTTTTGGCCGGCGACCAACAAGGGAATTCCGGCGTCGCCGGATTTTTAGGGAGGTAAAGTGATTTGGGTTTTTGGATAGGTCTCTGTGTAGAATTATGGTTAAATTGGTATTGTTTAATCAATTCAGTTTAACTGTATATAAAATCTGGGAGCAAATATCGGAAAAAAGTATCTAAAAAAAACCATAATACGACACGGGAAATTCGTAACGCGTTCTGTTTATGTTATGAAACAGCGTTAGGTTAAATTCCAGTTAAAATAGGTATTAGATCATATGCAATAGTCGTATGTGGTGTAACTAGAATGTACAACTTGTGTTTTCATAATTTTGTCGTATCGGAGTGGCCGTTTCCTTATACAAGTTATTGCAATGTTAGATTCCAATACGGAACTTTGGAGGCCGCGAGGAAAGGAAAAGGATTGGCGATTCCTGAATGGATACGACGTATTTCCGGTGAGTAGATTTATATCTACGGGGGAAGTCGGGTGGATGGCGTATAGCACCCCAGCAATCTTATAACTATTATTGTGATATCTAGTTAAGTTAGCTTTTCTTCAAAGTATTGATACAGTGTTTACATAAAGTTTATATGAAGTTTTTAAATGAGATATACGTGATATTTGATCCATATGATATGGGCATGATTTGATGAGTTTGTACGAGGGATTATGCCGTACTTAAAATGATATGATTATAGCGATATGATGAGCTATAATACAAGAGTTTATACGTATCGGAAATGATGTACTTTGTATGCCGAATAATGGCAAATTTATTCTTTGATTCGTAGAGATAGATTATGTTCTGTTTTAGGAGGTAATATTGGTATGAGCTGTATTGTTTTTAAAAAAAACCACGGTTCATTGTATTTTAAATAAACAATCAGGATGCGTGCCAGTTTTTTAAACAAACATCTTTTTTAAATCTAAGGCAGCTTCCTTATTTTCAAACTTAACGATCAGATCATTTCTAAAGATAATGGAATAGTTCATAACAAGTAATTACAATAAGTACGTTTAGATTATATTATCTATAATTTATGTTTCTGCGTTACGCACACTCTGATAGAATACTGCACAAATACCAATGAGTATTATGCTGCACAAGCACGTAATTATATATTACACTACACCTCATTGGTACTGCCATATCACCGTAGAATCGTTCTGATATATACATGTAAATATATAGATTGTTACACCGTAAAACACTTGCACAAATACTAATGATTTCCGTTTTGCATGAGCACAAACGCATTTGCTACACTACACATCATTAGAAATGCTATGACACATTAGAATTGAAACCATTATGTTAGGTGATATGATTACGTAGTCGTTTCCTATTCATACTGTAGTACTATAGATGCTGTATTTGATTTCTTAGGATTTCAGAGTATTTTACTCCTGATGATATATATAGCGGTGGTATGGGACACTGTTATATATACATATATAATATATCATCAATACAACCTATGCAAGTTCTTATTCCTCACTTGATATTTTAAATGATGAGTAAATGCCCACCAGGAGATTTGTGTTTTCTGATTTGGATATCCGGAACGAGTCGTTGGGTATACGGTTACGGATTTACAACTTTTATCCAGACCGAGTCGGTGGGGATACAGTTGGATACCTGGTGGTCCCGGTAGAGACCGAGGGGCAGGATAGCCGCATTTGAGGCGGGGGAGCCTAATGAGGTGACTCGATTCTGGAGATCGAAATGAGCACGACAGATATCCAGGGGATACTGACCGGGGTTCAATTAGGTACGACAGATATCCAGGGGATACTGATCGTAGCCAGGATATCGGGTGGCGATCATCTGTTGAGATGGTGTCGACGGTATCTGTTTTTACGTATCGATGCTGGACACGAGATATTGCGGATTTCGATGTCGATGCTAGACATCTATATGTATATTGATGTGATCATTATCATTAGGTACACAGTTAGATATGTATTTATTGGATTCCACTAGGGCTGATCCGGGGGACAGTACATGTATATATTTGTTCAGACATTCATAGACAAAAAGGGAATTCCATTACAGATAATCGATTCGTGATTTTGATTCATATGACATTGAGATACTATTCTGGGGATTGCAGGATAGTTAGTATTACACATATGTATATCATATAGTATATCGATACAGATTATGATAGTACTATACTTATGACCTAGATATCGTCATGCATTTCGATTTCTACCTTTAGATGCACTTTTATTCACTGGGTTGGCAACTCATCCCCGTTGTGCCACAGTTTCTTACAGGTATTACCGCGTGGATTATCAGCGGTTTGGGCACACATTCTTTTGGGGATTGATGGGTAAGTGAGTTGTTATTATATCATACTCACTCTTGATTATTCATATGTTCTTGTATCTAGTGGAAACTCCACTAACTTAGAAATGATATATTATGGACTTAGAAGCGAGGATTAGAGTGGTGTCTTGAGTTGTCGCACTCTTTGGAGTCGACTCCTGATTTAGCTTGATTGGTTGCTCCAATGTTTGGACGTAGAGACTAGCTTCCGTTAGGATGCTATTTTATTATGTTGTATCGGGTTTTTATAAAAATACAAAGGAGGTGATGTCAAGTTTCAAAACGTCATAAATGCTTTTCAAAATACTTAATTAAAACTAGATGTTATTTAAATTTGATTTCATTGGATGATTATTTTAAACCTCACCTCAAATACTTTCAAAAATGGTTTAGATTCCGTGGTTCGGCTTACTTGGATTGCGTCGATATCTTTAGATGTCACGTGTTTATGTGCCGATCACGTGCCACATTTAGATCGTGACAAAGTTGGTATCAGAGAGTTTGGTTTAACCTTTGTTCGAGTCTAAGTTGTCTATATGGAGTCTGGGCATATATTTTGTTACCTAGGATCGACCTTATAGGACTTAGACTTGACTTTGGGGGTCTTATACCCGAACTTTCTTTATATAGGATGACCTTTGTTGATGGAGTAGGTATTAAGTAAAGTGACGTACCATACATTTATTCCGCGGCATATTTACGATATGATACTCTACCTAAAATACCTTAGGATTTATATCTTGAGATCTTCTTTCTATTCTTTCCGTTGATCTATCTTCGTCAGTGCATGATTGGTTGTTCGATCACTATGTTATGAGGGCCGCGAGGTGCTACAGTTAGAGATATGGTCAGAGCAGACTAGTCTGGGACAAGGACTTACTGGGGTGACTTTTTGATGATATAGAGATACGTTGTTCATTCATATATGATCGAGTTCAAATTGTAGGGCAAGTTTTTTCGGGATCCGCACCAGATGGTAAATTCATTGTTAGAGCTCAGACAGACTTGAGACTTGATGTCTTCCCCTTTTCCGAAAATCATGGTGTTGGGTACTGTTCAGATATCAGTATTAATCTTTGCTAAGATTATCGAGATGTTAATTCCGGAGTTCGTGAAGTTAAAGATTGATGAGGTTACAAGTGTAGATGGATCAGCAGGATTCAAAGTCGTTCAGGTGTGCGATGGTTAGGATTTTTAAATCCATTGTAGCACTTCGATACGAGATTGGTTAAGTTGATGTATTTCTTTCAATAGAGCTTGTTCAGACCTGATGCAAGTAGTTCAAGAAGGGGAACGTGTAGTAAGCTTTTCTCCGACAAATTAGGATGAGTCTTCGAAGGTGGAATTAGCCAGAATTTTTCAGGGTATCAGCAGTAACAGATTCGCTAAATTTTCCAAGTGTGCTTTCTGGCTAGATAGTGTAGATTTCTTAGGTCACGTAGTTTCAAGAGATGGGATATGTATAGACCCAACGAAGATAGAAGCGATACAGCACTGGCCCAGACCTGTGTCAGTTATAGAGGTTCGATATTTCTTGGGTCTGGCCGGTTATTACAGATGTTTTGTGCAGGATTTTCTCGGATCGCTGCACCATTTACCGGATTGACTAGGAAGGAAATTCCATTTCTTTGGACAGATGTATGTGAATAGTGTTTCCAGCAGTTAGAGACTCGATTGACGACGGGACCTGTCTTATCGTTACCTTACGGGTCAGGTGGGTTGTGGTATATTGTGATGCCTCTCGAGTGGGTTTAGATTGTGTATTGATGAAGCACGGCATGGTGGTAGCTTATGCTTCTCGGCGGTTGAAGAGACACGAGCAGAACTACCCCCCTCATGAAGTGGAGATGGCTGCTGTAGTATTCGCATTGATCATTTGGAGGAATTACTTGTACGGTGAGTCGTGTCAAATATTCACAAATCATAAGAGCTTAAAGTATATTTTCGGCAGAAGGATCTGAACCTAAGGCAGCGTAGGTGAATGGAACTCGTGATGGATTACGATTGTGAGATCTTGTATCATCCAGGTAAAGCAAATGTTGTAGCAGATGCCTTGAGTCGCAGGCCTTGAAATAGCTTATCTCATCTGCGCAACTTACAGAGGTAGTCTTCTACAGACTGTCAGATTTTATGTGATAGTCGTGTACAGTTCGAGTTCGCATCGACAGGAGTACAGTTAGCACATGTTCGCACCGTCCTCAGTTATTGGATCGTATTCTTGAGACATATCCGTAGAGGCTCGTATCTTAGAGATTATAGATCAGATTAGGAAGGACAGAAGTCGGAATTGGTGATAAATGACCGTGGAGTATTATGTTTTGGGACTTGTCTTTGTGTGCCAGATTCGGATGGGCTGTGACGTGAGATCTTAGAGGAGGCCCATAGATCAGCATACAGTAATCATCCCGGTTCTACCTAGATGTATCACGACTTGAGGGATGTTTATTGGTGGAAAGGAATGAAGAGGGACGTTGCGGAGTTCGTTTCAAGATGCTTGATTTGTCAGCAAGTCAAGGCAGAGCAACAGAGGCCGGCTGGAGAATTGCAGCCCTTACCCATTCCGGAGTGGAAATGGGAACATATTTCCATGGATTTCCTGGTGGGTCTACCCAGGACTAGCAGAGGGTATGATTCCATTTGGGTGATTGTAGGTAGATTGATAAAGACAACTCACTTTCTTCCGGTGAAGACGACTTATGGGTTACACAGTATGCTCAGATTTATATCGACGAGATGATACGATTGCATGGAGTTCCAACGAGCATAGTGTCAGATAGGGGTACCCAATTTACTAACAGGCTATGGCAGAAACTTCAAGAAAAGCTTGGAACACGGTTGAATTTTTGTACAGCTTTTCACCCATAGACGGATGGTCAGTCAGTAGTTGGGATCGTCACCTGCCATTGATAGAATTCTCGTAAAACAATCGTTTTCAGGAGACGATCCAGATGGCAACCTTTGAAGCTTTGTATGGAAGGAAATGTCGATCGTTTGTTTGCTAGACGGAACTAGGTGAGAGTAGCATTTTAGGACCGCAGATAGTACAGGAGACTACGGAAAAGATTCAACTGATACGAGACAAAATTAGAGCGGCCCAGTGCAGACAGAAATCATATGCAGATCGACGGCGTCGTAAACCCAAGTTTGATGTGGGAGACCGTGTGTTCCTCGTATGTCTCCGATGAACGCGAGGATGCGATGCGAAAGAGTTTTCCACATCTTTTTCATGGTATCTCTAGTTAATTTTTAAATTCGGGGACCGAATTTTCTTAAGGGGGGAATATTGTAACATTTTGAAAAATTAGAAATAAATAAAATTAATTAATTAAATAACAAAGTGTTAAATTAAAAAGTTATTGAAACCAAATAAGACAATATCATAAGTTTTATGTAAAAAAAATTAAATTTTAGTTTTGGTATGCAACATAAATAAATTATAAGGGTTTTAGTGATAAATTTAGCTTCATTATAATAAAATGGTGTTTATATAATAACATAAGTTTTGAGGGGTTGTTATGTAAAGATTAGGACATTGTGCAAATTGAAAATTGTTAAGGGTGTAACTAGAAAGGAGATGGGATAAAATTTAGTTCAGAATTTTATCATAAAATAAATCAAATTGGAAAAAGAATTCATTACTACCACCTCCTCTCATGCACAACACACTCCCCACACCTCTTCCTTGCATGAAACCACCACATCTTGCTTGGTGACACCTCCTCCTACACCTCACCCTCTTCCCTTTACCATATATAACATGTGTTCAGATCTATTACTTAATTTAAAATCTGAAAAAAATTAAATAAAGAAAAAGAAAACTAGAGCAAACAAAGACGAACCAAAGGAAAGAGAAGAGATGAGCTAAGTTATAGGATTTCCACCATCAAGCTAAAGACTTGGAGCTTGTGCATCTTGGAGGGAGTTCTTCCAGCAAATTTATTGTAGGTAAAATCTTTAATCACTGTAGGATTTTGTTCAGTAACTAGTTTAACTTAGAAATCAAAAGTGTCCAAAATGTCGTATATTATGCAAAACTGAACTCTATAGTAATCTGCTATGAGTCTGAATAAAATTAACTTAACTAAGCAGGGCCTAAATGATGTATGTTAGACCTAGAACAACCCATAGAATCTCGAACCCAAGGGGCTCGGTTTTGGCCGGTGACCAACAAGTGAATTCCGGCGTTGCCGGATTTGTAGGGAGGTAAAGTGATTTGGGTTTTTGGGTAGGTCTCTGTGTAGAATTATGGTTAAATTGGTATTGTTTAATCAATTCAGTTTAGCTGTATATAAAATCTGTGAGCAAATATCGGAAAAAAGTATCTAAAAAAACCATAATACGACACGGGAAATTCGTAACGCATTCTGTTTCTGTTATGAAACAGCGTTAGGTTAAATTCCAGTTAAAATGGGTATTAGATCATATGCAATAGTCGTATGTGGTGTAACTAGAACGTACAACTTGTGTTTTCATAATTTTGTCGTATCGGATTAGCCGTTTCGTTATACAAGTTATTGCAATGTTAGATTCCAATACGGGAACTTTGGAGGCCGCGAGGAAAGGAAAAGGATTGGCGATTCCTGAGTGGATACGACGTATTTCCGGTGAGTAGATTTACATCTACGGGGAAGTCGGGTGGATGGCGTATAGCACCCCCGCAATCTTATAACTATTATTGTGATATCTAGTTAAGTTAGCTTTTTTTCAAAGTATTGATACAGTATTGCATCTTGTATGCCCCTTGTTTACATAAAGTTTATATGAAGTTTTTAAATGAGATATACGTGATATTTGATCTGTATGATATGTTTATGATTTGATGAGTTTATACGAAGGATTATGCCATACTTAAGATGATATGGTTATAGCGATATGATGAGCTATAATACAAGAGTTTATACGTATCGGAAATGATGAACTTTGTATGCCGAATAACGGCCAATTTATTCTTTGATTCGTAGAGATAGATTATGTTCTGTTTTAGGAGGTAATACTGGTATGAACTATATTGTTTTAAAAAAAAAACCACGGTTCATTGCATTTTAAATAAACTACCAGGATGCGTGCCAGTTTCTAAAATATCTTTTTTAAATCTAAGGCCGCTTCCTTATTTTCAAACTTAATGTTCCGATCATTTCTAAAGATAATGGTATAGCTCATAACAAGTAATTACAATAAGTACGTTTAGATTATATTATCTATAATTTATGTTTCTGCGTTACGCACACTCTGATAGAACACTGCACAAATACCAATGAGTACTACGCTGCACAAGCACGTAATTATATATTACACTACACCTCATTGATACTGCCATGTCACTGCAGAATCGTTCTGATATATACGTGTTAATATATATATATTGTTACACCGTAGAACACTTGCACAAATACTAATGATTTCGATGTTGCACGAGCACAAACGCATTTGCTACACTACACATCATTAGTAATGCTATGACACATTAGAATTGAAACCATTATGTTAGGTGATATGATTACGTAGTCGTTTCCTATTCATACTGTAGTACTATAGATGCTGTATTTGATTTCTTGGGATTTTTGAGTATTTACTCCTGATGATATGTATAGCGGTGGTATGGGACACTGTTATATATATACATATATAATATATCATCAATACAACCTATGCAAGTTCTTATTCCTCACTTGATATTTTATATGATGAGTAAATGTCCACCAGGAGATTTGTGTTTTTTGATTTGGATATCCGGACCGAGTCGGTGGGTATACGGTTACGGATTTACAATTTTTATCCAGACCGAGTTGGTGGGGATACATTTGGATACCTGGTGGACCCGGTCGAGACCAAGGAGCAGGATAGCCGCATTTGAGGCGGGGGAGCCTAACGAGGTGACTCGATTCCGGAGATAGAAATGAGCATGGCAGATATCCAGGGGATGCTGGCCGGGGTTCGATTAGGGACGACAGATATCCAGGGGATACTGATCGTAGCTAGGATATCGGGTGGCGATCATCTGTTGAGATGGTGTCGACGGTATCTGTTTTTACGTGTCGATGCTGGACATGAGATATTGCGGATTTCGATGTCGATGCTGGACATCTATATGTATATTGATGTGATCATTATCATGAGGTACACAGTTAGATAGGTATTTATTGGATTCCACTAGGGCTGATCCGAGGGACAGTACCTGTATATATTTGTACAGACATTCATAGACAAAAAGGGAATTCCAATACAGATAATAGATTCATGATTTTGATTCATATGACATTGAGATACTATACTGGGGATTGCCTGATAGTTAGTATTACACATATGCATATCATATAGTATATCGATACAGATTATGATAGTACTATACTTATGACCTAGGTATTGTCATGCATTTCGATTTCTACCTTTAGATGCACTTTTATTCACTGGGTTGGCAACTCATCCCCAATGTGCCACAGTTTCTTGCAGGTTTTACTGCGCGGATTATCAGCGGTTTGGGCACACATTCTTTTGGGGATTGATGGGTAAGTGAGTTGTTATTGTTTCATGCTCACTCTTGATTATTCATATGTTCTTGTATCTAGTGGAAACTCCATCAACTTAAAAATGATATATTATGGACTTAGAAGCGAGGATTAGAGTGGTGTCTTGAGTTGTCGCACTCTTTGGAGTCGACTCCTGATTTAGCTTGATTTGTTGCTCCATTGTTTGGACGTGGAGACTAGCTTCCGTTAGGATGCTGTTTTCCTATGTTGTATCGGGTTTTTATAAAAATGCAAATGAGGTGATGTCAAGTTTCAAAACGTCATAAATGCTTTTCAAAATACTTAATTAAAATTAGATGTTATTTAAATTTGATTTCATTGGATGATTATTTTAAACCCCACCTCAAATACTTTCAAAAAGGGTTTAGATTCCGGGTTTCGGCTTACTTAGATTGCGTCGATGTCTTTAGATGTCACGTGTTTAAGTGCCGGTCACGTGCCACATTTAGGTCGTGACACTCCCACAAGCCGAAAGTGGTCTGCTAAATGTAACGGCCACCTGGGTATGTGCGATCAGAAGATCAACAAGCAAACCTGCTCACACCCCTGCGAATCCAATCAGTAACACTACCGTACAGTCCGGTCTCTTCGTCTGATATGTCGCATATCTCGTCTAGGGATGGCAAACGTCAGACCCTAGTAACTCGATAAGTCGTACCGATATGAGGCACATAACGGGTCGAGAAACTACTGATAACACTTACCAGTATATCTCTGAAGCAGTCCTGGCCAGGGACTTCCTGTTATAGCCAATCGAGCACAGCGCAACATTAACCCCCAATACCGGGAGAGACGGAACTCCTCCTGTCGCTCATTGCCTCCATGTGATTCGGGAAGCCAACGTTTTGCATGTTCTCTTGAATGTGGTAAAGTGGAAATCAAGGCACAGTGGGAATCACACAAGACTCTATGACGTTCTCAGGTCTACAGACTAACCTGTACCAGTGTCACCAGAGAACGACCATCTGACGTGAGGTATAATACCATCTGGGAGTTCTCGGCGAGTCCGTTTAGTGTACCCAGTCTCCACTGAGCACCCACATACCATCTCTGATGTCAAACACCAATGGTTATGGGATCATCCATCGCCCATCTACATGGGTCGAGAAGATACACGCTAGTCTACTCTGGTATATCGATTCCCTGTCTCGATACACCTACGACTAGGAACATCTGAAGGATGTACTTAAAGTCTACAATGTCCCTACTAGTATGATCTGCATCATAATCTTGGTAGTCAAGTACTTATCCTAAGGGCTTTATCAACATATAACATAGAGGCAATCAGTATACATGTTAAGATAAAAAGCAACCAGACAGCATACTATCATGTCGAGCAAGAATGTCCTCCCTATATATGTCCAAGCATCTACTACAATATACATTGTATATACAGTAATGGGCTCTAGGACATACATATAACTAACAATCTTCCACATGCACTAGGTCCATCTGTTGTACTATCTTATACCCAACAATCAGCAGTGTTGAAGTATCTCATACTCAACCATCTTATAACATCTCTTTTGGGAATAGGCCTTTGTGAGTGGATTCGCCCTGTTCTCCTCTGTGTCTACTCTCCTGACCACGATCTTCCTGGAGATCAACCATCTCCTTGATCAGGTGATACTGCCTAAGAATATGTCTGGATCACTGATAGGACGGGGGTTCCTAGGCCTAAGCCACAACTCCATTGTCACACAATGGTAGGAACGAAGTTCATCTCATGATCATATATACATCCAGACTACCTCTTTGGTAGTATCCTTTGTAGTCAAGTATCAAGCCTTTATCGTCTAGATTGCAACGGTATCTAGCTTGAAACTCTTCCAACATACCGTCCCTCCACTGAGGGTAAAGACAATGCCTTTGACTGACATTCAGTCGACCTTACCACTCTGGAAGCTATCCAGTGATTCTCCCCAGGATCGATTGATACCATCTCACTACACCTAGTGAGAATCCTAACATCCACTTAGATCTATCACATGATCCAAAACCCTGGATTTAGGAGGTATCACCTTGATCCTTTACGGAGAATCCTTGTGATAAGAGGAGATTGACCGAATGTAGCATATGAAACTCCTTTCCAATCAAGAGTATGTCATCCATGTACAATACAAGGATCACCACCATACTCCCTACTACCATTTTGTTTATACAAGGTTCATCTACCATTTTGATGAAGTCAAACGCTTTGACTATCACATTAAAATAGACGTTCCAACTCCACGATGCCTTCTTTAACCCATAAAGCAACTTGCACACGTTTCCACTGCTCCCACTGTATACGAAGCTCTCTGGCTGTGTACTTATAGACGCTTTCTTCTAAATCACTATTTAGAAAAGCAGTCATGACACCCAACTGCCAGATATCGTAGTTATTATATGTAGCAGTGGCAAGTAGGATCCGGATGGACTTAAGCAAAGCTACTGGAGAAAAGGTTTCATCATAAACCAGACCTGGTTGATGACGAGAACCTTTTGCAATAAGTCTAGATTTGAAAGTCTCAACTTTTCCATGTATACCAAGAAATCTTCTCAAGATATACTTGCTCCTGATGGGGATTTAACCCTTCAGATAAAGCAACAAAAGTCCATACTTTGTTGATGTACATAGATTCCATCTCAGATCGCATAGCATCCAGCCATTCTCACAGAGCCCCCACTCCTCATGGCCTGCTCGAAACTAGTTGGGTCATTATCTCATGATGCAATCCTCGCTCCCACTGTCATAGAGAAAACCGAAGTATCTTTCAAGTGGATGAGGAAACCTACTAGATCGGCGGAGAGGCTAAGGTTCGTTGGGAACTATTGATTCCTTCGGTTCAACAAAATCATCAGCTGTAGTTTGTATTGCTGGAACTACTTCCAGTTCTACCTCACAACCACAAATTTGTTTCCAAAATAAATTCCTTCTCTGAAAAGGTGCTATGCTGAGAAATAAAACACCTTTTGGTCCTCGGTGCGGAAGAAGATATTCCCTTGCGAATGCTTGGGATATCCAACAAACTTCCACAGAACAAACCTTACATCGATCTTGTCCGGATTTTGCTTTTGACATAGGCCGGACAACCCCAAATCTTAACTTACTTAAGAGATGGGCTCTTCCCATACATATCACATATGGAGTGGTAGGCACCTGATTTGGTTAGAACCCTATTCAATAGGTATGCAGCTTCTCAAGTGCATAACCCAAAAGGAAATAGGTAATTCAGTAGTACTCATCATAGAGCACACCATATCATGCGATTGCTTCGCCCCGATACACCGACATGCTGTGGTGTATATGGAAGAGTAATACTGAGAGAGAATCTCATTCTCCTTTAGAATAGTTCAGGAACTCCGTGCTCAAGTATTCTCCTCCCTGATCACATCAAAGGACATAATACTTATACCTATATCGGTTCTCTACTTCTAACTTATATTCTTTGAATTTCTCAAAAGTTTTAGACTTGTGTTTCAACAGAAACACTTGCGCGAATCTTGAGAGATCATCCGTTAATGTAATGAAGTACAAAGAACCAGTTCTGGCATGTGTAGACAGGGGACGTACATACATCATCATGTATCAATCCCAAGAGTTCACTAACTCTTTCTTTGTTTCCAATAAATGGAGCTATGGTCATCTTATCTGTAACATTTCAGAAAAATATAAAATATAATTATTGGAATGGTGTGAGTATTGTTTTTAGCCCCAAATTTTGTGTTGCAATTCATTTTCCAGCAAGTACAATTAGTGACCATTTCGTGGGCTTCTTATAGATAAGCATGGGCTTGAGTGAGTCATGCAATTGCATTGAATGGATTTTGTCAATGTTTAAGATATTTAGTGTTGAGATCTTTTGTGTTGTGGCTAGGTGGCTGCCAAATATGTGGGGGGATTAATTTATTCCTTTCATTACACTCACCCCCTTTATGCTTACACTCACCACTCACCAATTCACTGAGTGACAATTTCGAAATTCACATAGAGAACTCTTCTTGATTTTTTAAGAATGGCCGAGCCCATTTCTTCACATGAAAATTTCAAAAGCTCACATTTTTCTTCACTTCTCCTTTGGCAACTTCAGTTTACCTCCACCCAAATACTTGGGTGCTTTGAGACAAAGTATCTTACACTCTCTCTACTTCATTCTTGGACATCTAGGCTAGCAAACTAGATGTCCGAGTTGCCTCGGTTTTGAGGCGGGAGCCCGTATAAAAAATCCTCGACGTGCGTCCTCTTTGACGAGCGTGACCGGAGAGCGAAGTTCGTCGAGGCAGCCGCAACATGCTAAGGACAAAGATTTAAGACCCAAGGACACGGATCGATCGGTACCTTCTCGTGGATTCCGAGACGATAGAGTACATCGACTACGGCTGGACGAGGAGTTCCACAGGTGAGTAGATTTATATCTATGGGAGAAAGTCGGGTGGATGGCGTATAGCACCCCCGCAAATTATAAATGGAGACCGGTATATATAGAATACAGTCGGAGAAACCTACATTAGAAAACTATAGATGTGGTTAAAAAGATAGTCAGAGGTGATATTAATGATTGAATATATATATCGAGATATGAGATGAAAGGTATAGGGACATAACTCTTGGACATGATATGATGGAAATGATGTCTCGAATTGAGATATAAGGATATGAAAAGTGAATGCGAATCACGATGTATAGATATGTAGTTGCACGAGTTTAAGTATGAGAGTAGCGTGACATGAGATTCATATGATTAGCATGCATATGTAAAATGACATGATGTGAGAGATTGATGCGATGAAAAGAGTATACGATGAGATATGATGACTTGGTTGATATGTCGTTATATGGATGCGAATCGATAAGAAATAGTTGATACCTTGCCGGTCCCCTGATATGAGATTGACATGGATGTGACATGAGAAATAGGTATATATATATGGATACTGATGTGCATAATGAGTGATATATCGTACGAGACTTAGATCCATACCCCCGTTGCTGTACAGGTTGATAGAATCCCTAATTGTTTAATACCTCCGTACGATAGATTATACCGTATGTGTTGTTGTGAGGCTAGATGCCGATTGATAGATTCACCGACTCGAATATATTGTAGACGCATATACCTTGTAGCGTTTCGCTTACGATGTATTTTATGCTACGCTCATGTTATTCGCATTGCATTGCATATACCTGTGCTAGTACACCTACACCATTATCGATGATGCATATGTTATTGTTACACAGATTGGCCGGCTCAAACACCTTCATCATCGATAATTGCTATGTCACTACACAGTAGAATTGCCACGTCATGCCATGATATAGTTGCTATACTCACATCACTATGCTATGTTGCACTATATACTTGCTATATTCACATCACTATGCTATGTTTCATGATATACTTGCTATGTTGCATCACTATGCTATGTTGCATGATATACTTGCTATGCTCACATCACTATGCTATATTGCATGATATACTTGCTATGTTAATATCACTGTTCCGCGTTGCATGATATACGGATATGCTTACATTCTGTTATATGTCACATACCTACATGCTCACACATATATCTTGCTATAGCTAAATGTTCAGCTTCATATGATGTTGCGATGGATTTTGGATAAATTGGGAACCACTTGATATATTTAATAACTTGATGCATTTAAATATCGGTTTTCCTTTTATATGCTCATTTTACTGTTCTATGTTGCATATATTATGTTTCATGGATTTATGCATTGAGATACGGATTTCATGTGATTTATAGATTCGAGAACCGTGGGGATATTTCAAGATAGTATGCATTGTTTTGAAAACACGGTTTTTCTTAATATGATATTTCGATGCGTCCATCATGAGTTTTCTCGGTTCTGAGACTTGGGTTAGAAACCCGATATGGATATGTGGTTTGCGAGTGTCGAGGTTGGACACTCAGGTTCCATGGATTGGGAGTGTTGATGATGGACACTCAGGTTCTGTGAGATATATGGATATGTGGAATGCGAGTGTCGAGGTTGGACACTCATGTTCCGTGGATTGCGAGTGTCGATGTTGTACACTCAGGTTCAATGAGATGTATGGATATGAGGGCCAGTCCTGGTAACAGTGCCTGAGAGATGAGTATTTACGTGTCGATGCTGGACACGGGTTTTCATGATGTTTCGGGTGTCGATGTTGGACACTCAGGTTTTATGATTTTGATGTGTCGCGAGGGACACATGTTGATTTATATCCTCATATTTACGTGCATATACTTTCATGATATTTACATGCATGATGTTGTTGTGTCATTGGTTGACACGTGTCATGACCCGAAGGTACGGAACGTGACCGGCACTTAAATTACGAAACGTCTAAAAGCGTAACGTAATCGAAGTAAGCCGAAGCTCAGAAATCTAAACCATTGAAAGAAGAAGTGTAGGAAAACAAGTTTAAAAAGCAACATCAAATTTTCTCAAAAATTTCGGCAGAGTCTCCTTTGTAAAAATTGGCCCCAAACAGGTACATACAAGAATAATATATACAAGCAATAAGAAGGCATCCCCAAGTGGGAGCTAGCTCTACGCCAAAAGGCGGAAACAACCACACAATGCACTATAATATACAACGCCGAAGGGCGAGGCTCAAAACTCAAAAGAAAACCAAATCCACCAAAAACCATAATAATACAAGCACGACTCAATGGTCGAAATAAAAACAACTGGTCTTCTAAGTCTATCAAGTAATACAAGTCCGGTTGATGGAGCTTAGTAGATACAAATGAAATAATAAAAGTACAACGGCGGTCCTGATACAAGTGAACCAACCTACCAAGCAATCACCCAGAATGAAATGGTATGCCAGCAAGCCGCCAAAGAAACCTGTACATCTGAACCTGAAAGAAAATTTGGCACAATGGGGGTGAGTTGCCAACTCTAAGTAGAAGACATCTGCGAGAAGATATTGCATGCACGACAATCTCCTAGGTCATAATAATATATATATATATATATAACATAATCTAGACATCTAGTAGTGACAGGGTAAGAACCTATGCATGCAATACTCCGTGCTCGTGTCAGTGTCACAACAGTAACAAGTCATACGTATGAGTATGCATGCATCATGAATGTAAAACAATCAACCATGAAATCTGGATATATTTGTATAAGAAATCTTTAAACTTTATCATAGTAAAATTTGTATGGTGATCTGAAACATCATCAATGAATCCAACGAAATCCGTGTCAAGCATCAACAAAAAACATGTAAATCTCAAAGTCTCAATACCTCATAGTCTCAATATCTCATAGTCTCAATATCTCGGGCTCCGTCAGTCCGGATCGGCCCATATCATCAAATATCACGACAACGGTCGGTATCCTCCGGATATCCACCGCGCCAGACATCACCGGTCGGTAGTCTTCCCCTGCCAGGCTCTTCATCTACAACTCGATCTTCTTGCCCTGGGGTACCATACCGGGCCCACCATGTACCCGAGACGGTTCATCCACTCCTCGAATCGGGTCTCGAAATCCAACAGAAAACTTGAAATCTCATGGTGGACGATACATACATCACGAGAAAACCACAACTTGTATTTTAAAATGAGAGGGAAAGAGAGAAAAAAGTTTTTATATATATTCTTGCGGTTTTCCCCAAAATCCAGAAATCTCATAGAAATCAAAAATCCCAAAATCATGAGTAAGTAAATAATGAGTGTCGGCACAAGTCCCACAATACTGCATGATAATATGAATATGTGAATGCATGAAGTGTCTAAGTAATAAATGCAATGTCTAAACTAGCACACGAGAGTAATCACACAATATTATATTGGACTAGCATTTAGCTGATTATATCAATAAAAAGATGATTTGTTCTAAAGTGTACGTGACATGGCAATTACCGATGATGTGTGTGAGCCGGCAAATGAGTGTACGTGGAACATGCGCATCATCGGTAATAGTGCTGGTGTCCTAACAGGCAGAGTTTCAAATTAGCTTAAGAAAAATATGTATGAACATGCAATGCGATGAATACAACATGAATATAATGATGAATGTGTAGTAAACGCACAACTAGAGAATACATACTAATTACGAGTCTTACAGTTTGTTGTTTGAAAAGCGCGATTCGTTAGTTTTGAAAATAAGTATGACTCGAGCCTAAACTATGATCTCCCTAACCAACTAAGGAACTAACTAAAGACACTAGTCGAAAGGTAAGAAGAATTCTCCTAAGGTCTGAGTCGATATCTCTAGTTGTCGGCGATCAGCCTTAATAGCGTCACGTAGGTAGTAGGACTTTCTCGAGTCAAGAGTAAGGATCAATTATCACATCTATGCCTCATACAGTAAAATCCATCGTACGGCTTACCAAAATCGGGGTACGGGTCAACTATCACATATATACATCATCATTCGTATAGTATCATCATCAAACAATATCTTGATCAAGGGTACTGTACCATAATCACATACATCCCAATATCATCAAACATATATCATCATCTGTGTAAATATACATCGTCAAGTGATCCTTCGAAATATCATGTCATATATCATAACGTGATTAAGTCACATATTACAATCTGGGTTCTATTTTAGAGTCTCGTTCATTCCAATGTCCTCAACACATATTATCGTTTATGTAAAATATATTTTATATAATCTTATTGCCCAACGATCCGCTATTATCATAACACATCTCATGTCATAACTCGATCATCTATCCAATAAATCAAGGCATCAAGCCTAGTCATATCGACTCATCCCCATGTATTATATAACCTCCTCAAATCACAAGTATATGTTGTATGTGTGTGTGTGTGTGTGTGTGTGTGTGTGTACCTACAGACGTTCCTATATATATACACACACATATACACCAAGTCAAGTTTAGGTGTGAGCGTGTGTGTGTGTGTCTACATGAAACCTACGAATTCCCTCTAAGGCAGTTATCCTCTGGTTATGTCTTTCTAAATCAGTCTAGTCCAACCTAAAGTATTCAATAGGACCCTACTCGCCAAGAATCTAAGGTCACGTCTGACTTCCTAATAACAGTACGTAATATCCTTATTCTACGTTTGCGGGGGTGCTATATGCCATCAACCCGACTTCCCCCGTCGATATACATCTACTCACCTGTCCTTGTCTGCCGAAGTCGATGCCGCCATCCTCTTCTTCATCGTCCGAAGACCACATGAGAGGTACCTATATGCAAACATATATGTATATCGTAAACCGATTCGCGGATTAAACCAAAATGGCGCACGAAACGCGCATAGGTTAAAACCTATAACCAGCTCATGCAAAATAACCAAATAACCCTCGACATCGGCGTACAAATGCCGATTGATCGAGAAAAACCCAAACACACCAATCATGGTTTCATAATTCACTAATTATAATATGAAATAAATTGCAACTCATCTAAACCTCAAAACAAATCAAATCGATTTATTTCCAAAAACCTAGAAAGCCTCAAATAACCGTTTTAATTCGAAACTTGATGTTTTAACGAAACTAATGACCATAATATTCACTAAATATCATAACTAAGTCATACAAATCATTACTATATTTTTATCTCACTAATTTGTATAAATCCAAAAATTCTAGTTTGCAAATTTATCCAATTTTAACAACTTTAAAGCAAAAATTCACAAATCATCAACTAAAATAAGTTTTGCATGATCTAAGTTGCTAAACAACAAACTAAAATGTTAATAATTTCATGAAAACCATAATTAGATTTTAATCTCAATTATTTAATCAATTTCTAAAACCTAGCTAGCAAAATTAGCATATTTATCACAATTTCCAACTAATAATTTGAAACTAGTAACTAGATTAGCTATTGCATTCAATTAACATGTTAATCTACCCATTAAAACCATAACCTAATGATAAAAACCCAAATTATAATTTAATCTCACCAATATATATATATTATAAAAACCTAGTTTGCAAAAAACCTAATTAGGACAATTTAAATGCAACAATTAACAAATTTTTTACTAGATTAGGTTTTGTATTATTTAACATATTAAAATACACCATGTAATCATAAACAATTTATAAAAACCCTAACTTGATTTTCAAACCGTTTTCCTGAATTTTAAATCTAGAATTTAAAATCATAATAAACACCAAATTGAGCTAGATTAAAGTAATTAACCAAATATTAAAATTTAGGGTTAGGATTTATACCTCACAATCTCAAGAGATCAAACTTGAGTTCTTGGTCCTCTAAATTGCTCTCTAGCTCCAAGATCCATGCTTACTATTGATCAAAGAATAATGGGTAGAAATTGGATTTGGATTTTGAGGTTTTATTTTGGATTTTTTGATGAATTTTTTGGAGATTTTTGAAGTAAAATAAAGTGGAGAAATAGGGGGGCTGCCCAAGGTGAAGCCGGCCACTTGAGTGGGAGAGGGAAATATGAGACTTCTACACATTTCTACACTTGAGTGGGAGAGGGAAATATTTGTGAAACTTCTACACATTTAAATGCAACAATTTATTTGTGAATATTTTCCATAGAAATGTGTAGAAGTTTCACAAATAAATCACCTCACTTTAGTCTTTTCAATAATTTATTTAGTTTTATTTATTTTCTTTTCTAAATCAATCCTAGAAAAGTCTAGAACCATGGAAAAATTTGGGAAAGAATTTTTCATTTTGCACACTTGTTTTTAATTGTCATGGTTCACTTTGTAAAATTAACCCATTTCTAATTTGTAATTTGCACTAATTTAATGTATAATTAAAGCTTATGTTAATATTTGAATTTAATTAATTATGGAAAATATTTTAGTAAATTAATAATTTATAAGTCACTAAATAAACACCATTTACTAGTAACTACATAGTTAAAATAGGCGTATTTAAATTTATATTGAAAAATAATTATAGTTAAGTTTTACGGAAAATACGGTTTATTTTACCGATTATCTGAAAATTTACCTAAAGGATTTTATTTATTTATTTAATTATTTATTTATTTTTAAAACATTACAATCTTTCCCGCTTAAAGAAATTCGGTCCACGAATTTGAATTAAAACTCCGCCCAAATACTAAAACATTTAGCAAAGCACTCAAATCGTCGGGGCTCCGAAATCATGAATACATAACTAAAAATCAACTCCGTCATGCATAACGCAATCATCGGAGTTATGGTGAAAATATAATGTCAAAGTCCAACATGAAAACCAATATGAAATACATCAAAACCATAACTTGTATATAGTGCGCATCGTAATAAAATCGTCCAAACATCTGAATAGAGAAGCATGCAAAAACACCTAGGTACTGGTCACAGGACAGTCCTGCTCGATTATCAAACCAAATATTAAATATCATAAAAATGTACTGCTCAAAATGAAATCAATCTCAAATACAGTATACGAGATACCACGTGCGTCCGATGCGCACGAAAATCGAAATCAAATACAGATGCCATGAATACGCAGAGAAACAAAACTGAGTGCAACAGGTGTGCACCAAAAACATCTGTCAAGTGCAACGGGCGTGCACGACAATAATATCAGGTGCATCTAATCTGCACAAAACCCCGATTTAATGCATCTGGTGTGCACAAAATCGCATCAAGTGTGCCAAGTGTGCGCAAGAATCTCAATCAAGTGCACATGGTGCACGAAAACATAAATCGAATATCCAAAATCTTGTGCAACCCATATGCACGAATCCAAATCAATATCTCAAAATGTATAAAACCAAATCGAGTGCACTGGGTATGCACAAAAAAACATCAACACAACTGATATATGAAACACGAATAGAGTGTAATGAATGTACACATAGGAAATACCAATCATAGAACAAAATTCTCAAAATACCAAAATCCAATCAACGGAAATATGAAATTCAAATCACCAAATCTCAATCACTATCGCCAATGTTCGCCTTCTCTAATGTCGACTGATTCAGACTCGTCTCCTCATTGCTGTGTTGACTGCGTTACAAACGGCTATGCTCATATCTAAAGTCTCCCACGTAATCTATCCCTTCACCAGATATCTGGACTACATTAAACTTTTCGATCGATTCATCAAAATCCCATAATTCCCTGAGTGCTCAACACACTAGTACAGTTTAAAAATATCTTGTACATGCCCCAGCATCTGCGGACCAGCTGTAGAAGGGCAAACCCAAGCCTCACTAATGGCACCGCGGAACAGCCGCAAACCCTAAGGTTCACCAGCGTTCTTATGGACATTATATCGAGTTAGGGTTTCATTCTTCTAGAGGGTCCATAAAAATACCTGCATGTTCTTCCGAATACCTTAAACTTAGGAAAATGGGTTCCTGACATTCGTTCGAACCTTTTAACTTCGTCTGGACGACATGTGAATACCCTTCATCCGCACGCTAAACGATGCTTCAATCCTCAAGAATAGACGATACTAATGGTCATCGCATTCGAGCTGCAGCTCGCTCTGCCCGTGCGATCGTGGTAACAGAAACCACCAACCGACATTGACGAAAATAGATCATAGGAACGAATAGAATACGATGCAAAGAAATGTACCTCCTAAGGTTTCTTAAGCAAAGTACCGAATCGTAAGTATGCCGCGGATCATACCCACGGTACGTCACTCTACCTAAGTCACCTACTCCATCAACTAAGGTCAACCTAGACTCAGACAAAGGTTAAACCTAGCGCTCTGATACCATCTTTGTCACGACCCGAAGGTACGGAACGTGACCGGCACTTAAATTACGAAACGTCTAAAGGCGTAACGTAATCTAAGTAAGCCGAATCCCAGAAATCTAAACCATTGAAAGAAGAAGTGTATGAAAACAAGTTTAAAAAGAAACATCAAATTTTCTCAAAAATTTCGGCAGAGTCTCCTTTGTAAAAATTGGCCCCAAACAGGTACAAACAAGAATAATATATACAAGCAATAAGAAGGCATCCCCAAGCAGGAGCTATCTCTACGCCAAAAGGCGGAAACAACCACACAATGCACTATCATATACAATGCCGAAGGGCGAGGCTCAAAACTCAAAAGAAAAAAAATCCACCAAAAACCATAATAATACAAGTGCGACTCTATGGTCGAAATAAAGACAACTGGTCTTCTAAGTCTATCAAGTAATAAAAGTCCGGTTGATGGAGCTTACTAGATACAAATGAAATAATAAAAGTACAACGGCGGTCCTGATACAAGTGAACCAACCAACCAAGACATCACCCTGAATGAAATGGTGTACCAGCAAGCCGCCAAAGAAACCTGTATATCTGAACCTGAAAGAAAATTTGGCACAACGGGGGTGAGTTGCCAACTCGTGAGTAGAAGACATCTGTGAGAAGAAATCGCATGTACGACGATCACCAAGGTCATAATAATATATATATATATATATAACATAACACTAGACATCTAGTAGTGACAGGGTAAGAACCTAGGCATAAGTGCAATACTCCGTGCTTGTGACAGTGTCACAACAGTAACAAGTCATACGTATGAGTATGCATGCATCATGAATGTAAAACAATCAACCATGAAATCTGGATATATCTGTATAAGAAATCTTTAACCTTTATCATAGAAAAATTTGTATGGTGATCTGAAACATCATCAAAGAAATCCATAGAAATCTGTGTCAAGCATCGACAAAAAACATGTAAATCTCAAAGTCTCAATACCTCATAGTCTCAATATCTCGGGCTCCATCAGTCCGGATCGGCCCATATCATCAAATCTCATGACAACGGTCGGTATTCTTCGGATATCCGCCGTGCCAGAAATCACCGGTAGGTAGTCTTCCCCTGCCAGGCTAATCGTCTACAACTCGATCTTCTTGACCCGGGGTACCATACCGGGCCCACCATATACCCAAGACGGTTCATCCACTCCTCGAATCGGGTCTCGAAATCCAACGCAAAACATGAAATCTCATGGTGGACGACACATACATCACGAGAAAACTGCAACTTGTATTTTAAAATGAGAGGGAGAGAGAGAGAGAAAAGTTTTTATCTATATTCTTGCGGTTTTCCCTAAAATCCAAAAATCTCATTGAAACTCAAAATCCCAAAATCATGAGTAAGTAAATAATGAGTGTCGTCATAAGCCCCACAATACTGCAAGATAATATGAATATGTGAATGCATGAAGTGTCTAAGTAATAAATGCAATGTCTAAACTAGCACATGAGAGTAATCACAAAATATTATATTGGACTAGTATTTAGCTGATTATATCAATAAAAAGATAATTTGTTCTAAAGTGTACCTGACATGGCAATTACCGATGATGATGTGTGTGAGCTAGCAAATGAGTGTACGTGGAACATGCGCATCATCGGTAATAGTGCCGGTGTCCTAACAGGCAGAGTTTCATATTAGCTAAAGAAACATATGTATGAATATGCAATGCGATGAATACAACATGAATATAACGATGAATGTGTAGTAAACACACAACTAGAGAATACATACTAATTACGAGTCATACAGTTTATTGTTTGAAAAAGCACGATTCGTTAGCTTTGAAAATAAGTATGACTCAAGCCTAAACTAAGATCTACCTAAACAACTAAGGAACTAACTAAAGACACTAGTCGAAAGGTAAGAAGAATCCTCCTAAATTCTGAGTCGATATCTCTATTAGTCGACAATCAGCCTCAATAGCGTCACGTACGTAGTACGACTTCCTCGAGTCAAGAGTGTGGATCAATCATCACATCTATGCCTCGTACAGTAAAATCCATCGTACGGCTTCCCAAAATCGGGGTACGGGTCAACTATCACATATATACATCATCATTCGTATAGTATCATCATCAAACAATATCATGATCAAGGGTACTGTACAATAATCGCATACATCCCAATATCATCAAACATATATCATCGTCTGTGTAAAAGTACATTGTCAAGTGATCCTCAGAAATATCATGTCATATATCATATCGTGATTAAGTCACATATTACAATCTGGGTTCTATTCTAGAGTCTCGTTCATTCCAATGTCATCAATATATATTATCGTTTATACAAATATATCTTATATAATCTCATTGCCCAGCGATCCGCTATTTGTTAGTTATATGTATGCCCTAGAGGTCATTACTGTACATACGATGTATATTGTAGTGGATGCTTAGACATATATAGGTAGGACTTTCTTGCTCGACATGATAGTACGCTATCTGGTTGCTCTTTATCTCAGCATGTTGACTTATATTAGTTTACTGTCGTACTCTCACATGTTGATAAAGCCCTTAGGATATGTACTCGACTACTGGGACTATGATGAGATCATACTAGTGAGGGCCGCGGTAGTCGACGAGTACATCCTATAACTGTTCCTAGTCGAGGGTGTATCGAGACAGGGCATCGATACACCAGAGTAGACTAGCGTATACGCATCTTGACCCATATGATGGGCGATGGATGATCCCATATCCATCGGTGTTTGACATCAAGGATGGTGTACGGGTGCTCAGTGGAGACTGGGTACACTGGACGGACTCGACGAGAACTCTCAGATGGTATTATACCTCACGTCAGATGGCAGTTCTCCGGTGACACTGGTATAGGTTAGTCTGTAGACCCGAGATCGTCAAAGAGTCTTGTGTGATTCCCACTGTGCTTTGATTTCTATCATACCACGTCCAATGGGGCGTGCAAAACGGTGGCTTTTGGGTACAGTCCCGAATCATATGGAGGCAACGAGCGATAGGAGAGGATTAGTCTCTCCCGGTATAGATAGTTAATGTTGTGCTGTGTTCGATTGGCTACAACTGGAAGTCCCTAGCCAGGGCTGATATAGAGATTTACTGGTAAGTGTTACCAGTAGTTTCTCGACCTGTTATGAAACTCACATTGACACCAGGGTCTGACGTATACCACCCCTAGACTAGATATGCAACATATCAGACGAAGAGACCGGACTGTACGGGAGTGTTACCGATTGGATTCACAGGAGAATGTACAGGTGTCACGACCCGAAGTTCGACCCGTGACCGACACTTAACCACGTAACGTCTACAGGCGTAACGCGACTAAGTAAGCCGAAAACCAGAAATCAAACCATTAAAAGAAGCGAGTGTTGAAAACATTTGTTTAATAACATTTAGAAAACCTTAAGTAGTTTAGTAACATTCTATAAAGTGCAAGTTATTTTCTTAAAAATTTTGGCAGCATTTCCTTTGTAAAACTAACCCCGAAATTGGGTACAAGACATGATATGAGTAAAATGATAACAATATAATAAAAAATCCCAAACGGAAGCAATCATGCCCAACGGCGGAAACAATCACCACAAAAGTAATATACGACGCCGTAGTGAAGAAATGAGCAATAAATGAAAAACATCATAAATGATAAAAATTGCATAAGTAAAGTCGGCTCACACGAGCTCGACACCAAAATACAAATAATATACATCGTCGTCCTCACACTGTCTCTAAGTCAAATACATATAAAGGAAGATGGAGAATACTAAATACAAAAGTATGTATATAATGGAAATAACCGGATACCACAACCCACCTAACAGCAAAACAGCTCACGCACCAACTGCAGTGGTATCCGTAGCCAAAAAGATACAAGAAGACAGCCTGCGGCGACTATTCTGAGGGGCAACCTGCAAACACTGTGGCACAACGGGGGTGAGTTGCCAACTCATGAATAGAGATAACATATAAAGGTAATCACGAGTATGCACGTATAGCACTACTCTAACATAAGCCAGCAGATAATATCTATACGCGATGAGCAGGATGTACAATAATCATGCATAAGTACTCTATCAGGTAATATGACTACAGGATGAGATCCAAAATAATAAAAGCTGAGCATGAGAAAAATAACATCCACACGGAATGCCAACGTGGAAAATATAATCGGTGTCTATCAATGCACCCAAATCCCAATAAAACTCAGACGCCGTCATCCTCATCGGCCCTCAAATCCTGTAAATCTCTGAGAATCGCGAATGCCCAAAATCGGCACTCAAAATATCATGAAATAATCGTGTCCAATATCGACACACAAATCCTCATATATCGGGCTCCGTCAGTCCGGATCAGCCCACGGGCTCCGTCTGCGCTATCGGCCCTCGACCCCGGCAGTACGAGTCATCCCGTATCCATCTATCGACTTTGGTCAGTATCCTCCGAATAACCGTCAGGACCAATCAATCACCGGTAGGTAGTAATCCCTCTGCCAGGTTCACCGTCTACTGCACAGCGATCCGTTCTCGCCCCGGGGTACCATACCAGGTCCACCATGAACCCGCAAACAGATCATCTAACTCCTCGAATCGAGTTTCAAGCACACGTCTCAGAACCTAGAAAACGTGTGGTGGACGCAACAAAATATCATATCAAGTGGAACCGGGTTTTCAAAATAGTGCATATTTTCTTAAATAACCCCACGGTCCTCAAATCCAGAAATCACATGAAATCCAAAGCCAATGCATAAATCCATGCGATGTGATGTATGCATCAGAAAGTCATACTATAAGAACAAAGGGGGAAACCGCTCTTTAAAATAGATTCAGGTTTTCAAAAAGGTATCATGCGGTCCCCAGTTTCTACCAAAAATCAGCTTATTTAGGTAGGTACAGTTTGAATATGCATAAGTATGGATATGCAAATGAGTACGTGCACAAGTATGAATATGTAAATGAGTACGTGCACAAGTAAGAATATGTAAATGAGTACATGCACAGGTATCAATATGTAAATGAGTATGTGCACAAGTATCATAATCATGTCAAATCATATAGGAGGTGAGCTACAGTATATTGTTCAAGGCAATTCTATAGTGTGAGGGTTATGGCAATTACTAATGGTGTGTGTGTAACATGCAGATTAGTGCTCATGCGACATGAACCGTTAGTAACAGTGCGGTGTGTTATCCGTTTTAAGTTAATATAGATATAGCAGGGAATGCGGTATCCAACAAATAGTATCCATGAACAGTCAAATATATGCAAAATGCAAAATGCTACTACAATTCCTATCAGCCCTAACGCATAACGCCATATGGGCGATTTCCCCGTAGATGTTAAATCTACTCACCTGGTCATGCTGTGTAGCCGACGACTTGCTTCCCCTTCTTCGCGGCGTCCGTCGTGCTCGCCTGCGAACCTAGATTTTCACAAAATAATACACCTAAGCTAACATCTACAAAAACGCGACATTAAAGCCAAACGAGAAACCCGCGTCGCGAACCAAACGCGTGTGTGTGCGATACGCTACAACGTGTGATTACACGCCTGAAACTACCCCGACACGTCGCGATACGCAGAAAACCCCCAACCTACACACATATCACACGTGTCGCGAAGGTTAAAAGTATACAAAATAAGGTAATTGGGTGCAGATTTTTCTACAGAAAGAATTTTACAAAGTTGCATATACTATAAGTCTTAGAATAACAGCAGACACCCACACAGCAAACCCCAAAACCCAGGTCCCCCATTTGGCCGCAATTTGCGGCCAAAACGATTTTTCCGGCGGCCCGACTAGGGAGTTGGGCTCCCGTGCTTCGTGTGTGTTCTCTATACCTAGTGTACATGCTTCAGTAAATATAATATTGGTCTGAAGCAACCGGGGTACAAGCAGATTTCCACAGAGCCCAAAACCTAGTTAAAAAGCTATTTTGACACTAAATCGATACATTCAGGTATTTTAGTGAAAGCTGAAGCAAACTCTAGGTTTAAACAACACTATAAGCATATAACTAAGCTAATCAAGCCATAAAAACGTTAACTTATCACAAGCTTCACTAATTTCCCTTCAATATCACAAAAAAGCACAAAAGTACGATTTTTATCAAACAAGGCTACAAGTTATGATCTAAGGTGATATGGGTGAATTTTGATACCTTCAAAAGATCCTACGGAACTCAATTTTCCAGCCCTTGCCCTCACATGCACTGACTTGCCTCCAAAGTCCACAAAGAGGCCACTTCCCAAGGTTTTTGTGTGAAAGGATAAGGGTTTTTGTGTAGGGTTTGAGTAAGGATCCAAAGAGAAGTGAAAGAAGAAGAGGAGATAATGAAAATGTTGTTGTTGCTGCTGCTATTCTGCAGGAATTCAGAAAGAGAGGGAGAGAGAAAAGAGAGAGAGAGAATGGTCAAAAAGTCAAGCCAATCTCACCTAACCACCATACCTCCCATTCCCTCATTTAAATTTTGAAATTTAAAGGGGTTTAAATTGATTTAGTGGGGAAAAATAGGCCATGCATGAAGGAATGAAAAGGTTACACTAACATGTTTCAAGAAAAAAAAGATAAGTGTGCAAGTTGTACACTAACCATTGCTTAGGAAAATAATTAAGGAAAAATTTCCAAATAGGGTAAACACAAACTAAATTATAATTAATAAACCCTATATACATATAAAAACACCTCTCATCACAATTTGCACCAGTTTAAAAGGAAAATAGGATTTTCGGGTTTTTATGAAAAAAAAACACGCATCATTACTAACTAACGCGAAATTATCCTAAACGAATTTCAAAGCGTTACAATCTACCCCCCTTAATGTTAGGTCCACGTTACCTCTTCCGGTTCTTACGGTGTTGCGGAAACGGTGAAAAACAATTTTTAGGGTTTTGGTAACATGGACTAGAAAACCCGGATCTTTGCTAAACAACACACTAGCAACAACTACGAGCTTTACCTACTCGGTTAGGGGGTTATACCTTGTCTTGAACTCCTTCTCTTCTTTTTGTTCCCTCCTTGCTTGCTCCTTGTGGTAGTTTGAACGGCTCCTCCTCTTTGTCTCCTCTTTGCCGAAGATAGATCCACCCAAGGTCCTCGAACTTGAGCTCCTACCTCAACCTAGAGGTAACTAAGGTGCTTGGTTTGCTAAACCTAGAACCCTAGAAAGAGTAGAGAGTAGTCTTGGTGTTTTATCTCAAAGGAAAATGGTTCTCAACTCATGATAGGGATTTTCCTTGAGCTAGAGGAAGAAGGAGAGCAATGGATGAGAGAGAAGATGCAAGTGAGAATGAATCAATTTTACAACCATGCTCTCATATTTTAGAAAATGATAATAATAATAATAATTAACAATTTGTGATGGTGATTTGATGAATGACCATTATCATTTGGTTCATTAAATGCTTTTGCAAAGAATAAGAAGCATCTTTGAAAACAAATGATGATGGTCAACAAGTCCACTTTGGTCAACCGGTCAACTAAAGTCAACAAGTCAACAAAAGTCAAGAATTCAACTCAACCATGGCACAATAATTGTTAACTAATATTATTAATCATATTTCCTTTTCTCATAAGGGTTTGGAAAAAGACAACAGTCAACTGTGCATACACACCCATGCAATAACTCTAATGAGAATCCTCTGCCTCTGTCTCAGTCAACTGTGCATACACACCCGCATCCGTGCTCCGAGGAACACGAATACAATGAGATAAAACCAATCCCAAAACATATACTAGGATCTGGCTTAAACCAAAGCCCGCTAGTAATAACTGTCCGGACACCAAACGTGCATAAGTGTGCGGATGTGAACGAACCACGTCGCAAAACCATGCGACCTCTACTCTGTTTTGCCCAAAGGCGAATAACCCTCTGTGTGGGACTCTAAAGACTCGACACAACGCTGGCAGTGGGGTTAACCACAGACCGCAAGTGGCACTAGCTGTACGTAACGGTCCCTAGGTAGATGCCGATAAGAAGACTGATGAGGTGAACCCATCCGAACTCCTACTGATCCTGTATATGACAATCTCCATACAGTCCGGTCTGTTCGTCTAAGAGTATCATATGGCGGGCCTAGGAGGGTGGCAAACGTCAGTCCCCTAATAGCGGTACAAGTCGTGTCGGAGTATAGCCCAAAATACCCTGAGAAACTACTGGTAACACTACCAGCAAATCTCGCTTGCCCTGGACAGGGACGACTATGTGTAATGGCTCTACTAGACACAGCGCGATATCAACTCCCAATACCGGGAGAGACGAATCCTGTCTAACCGTCACTGCCTCCAAGTGCTTTAGGACTGCTCCCAACTACTACCTGTTTGCAAGACTCAGTAGAGCCGTGGTAGGGTAGTAATCAAAGAACAGTGGGAACACACTCGAGGAGAAGTGACAGTGTCAAGTCAGCGGACTAAGCTGTACTTATTTCACCTGGGAACTGTTAACTGACGATAGGTATAATACCAACCAACAGTTCCCGATGAGTCCTGTCCAGTGTACTCGTAACCTAACGAGCACCTGCATACTATCTCCAGTACGACGTACTGATAGCTGTGGGACAGACCATCTCCCCTGCTGGGAAGAGAAGCGTATGCACCAGTCTACTCTGGAGTATCGATGCCCTGTCTCGATAATCCTAGGACTAGGGACCAGAATGAGGATGTGCTTATAGACTATCCGGCCCCCACGAGTGTGATCGCCATCACAACGCCGGTAGTCAAGCAAAGATTCTAAGAGCTCCATCAATATGTTTTAGCGATATGTTAAAAGAAACATATAAACATATTAAGATAGAAACAAACCAAGTAGCATACTACTATATCGAGCAAGACTGTCGTAAAACCGTATATATATCCCAAGCTTCCAAAATGTATTATACAAACTAGTACTATACAATAATGGCCTCTAGGGCATACATATCTAACAATCTCCCACGTGCACTAAAGGCCAGTAATTGGTGTACCGCATACCCAACGTCTGCACTAGGGCCAGCTGCTGGCGTACCGCATACCCAATAGCTCAAAAAGTCGCTCGAACTATGTTTGAGGGAAGGCCTTTGTGAATGGATCCGCCGTGTTGTCTTTTGTGTCCACTCTCCGTACCTCGATCTCCTGGCGATCAATGATCTCCCTGATCAGGTGATACCGCCTTAAGATGTGTCTGGATTTCTGATGGGACCTTGGTTCCTTCGCTAAAGCTATAGCCCCATTGTTATCGCAATACAAAGGTATTGGGTCAACAATGGACGGAACAACCTGAAGTTCACTAATGAACTTCTTCATCCAGACCACCTCTTTTGCGGCATCGCTTGCAGCAATTTATTCAGCCTCCATCGTCGAGTCTGCGACGGTATCCTGTTTAGAACTTCTCCAACACACCGCCCCTCCGTTGAGGGTAAACACAAAACCCGAGACAGACTTGCTGTCATCTTTGTCACTCTGGAAGCTTGAATCGGTAAATGACTCGACCCTGAGGTCTCCATTACCGTAAACCAGGAACATCTCCTCAGTCCTTCTCAGGTACTTGAGAATGTTCTTCACTGCCGTCCAGTGGTCCTCACTTGGGTTTGACTGATACCGGCTCACCACGCTTAGTGCGTAAGCTACATCTGGTCTTGTACATAGCATCACATACATTATAGATCCTACCGCCGAAGCGTAGGGTATAGTGCTCATGCGAACCCTCTCCTCGTCAGTCTTAGGAGACATCTTCTTGGAGAGGGTAATTCCGTGAAATGCGGGTATGTTACCGCGCTTGGAATCCTCCATACTAAATCTCGTTACTACGGTCTCTATGTACCTGGACTGCGAAAGTCCTAGTAGTCTCTTGGATCTATCTCTGTAGATCTTGATCCCCAGAATGTACGAGGCATCACCCAGGTCCTTCATGGAGAATCGTTGTGACAAAAATAGCTTGACCGATTGTAGCATAGGAATGTCATTTCCTATCAAAAGAATGTCGTCCACGTACTAGACTAAGAATACGACAGTTCATCCTACAATCTTCTTATAGACACAAGGTTCATCTTCGTTCTTGATGAAATCAAATTCCTTGATTGCCTCATCAAAACAGATGTTCCAGCTCCGCGATGCCTTCTTTAATCCATAAATGGATTTAAGTAACTTGCACACCTTCCCGCTGCTCCCACTGTCTACGAAACCTTCTGGCTGATCCATGTAAACGCACTCTTCTAAATAGCCGTTTAGAAAATCCGTTTTAACGTCCATCTGCCAGATTTCATAGTCATAGAAGGCAGCAATGGAAAGTAGGATCCTAATGGATTTGAGCATAGCCACCGGAGAAAAAGTTTCGTCATAGTCCAAACCAGGTCTTTGACGAAAACCTTTTGCAACGAGTCTAGCTTTATAGGTTTCCACCTGGCCATCTACACCAAGTTTCCTTTTGTAGATCCATTTGCATCCAACGGGTTTTACCCCAGGTGGAGCAATATCCAAGGTCCACACTTTATTGGCGTACATAGACTCCATTTCGGATTACATTGCTTCCTGCTATTTATCAGAGTCCCTACTGATAATGGCCTGCCTGAAACTGGTAGGGTCATCTTCTTCCAAGATGCAATCCTCTCGATCCCCGTCTATGAGAAAACCGTAGTATCTTTCCGGCGGATGAGAAATCCTACCAGATCTGCGGAGTGGCTGAGGTTCGTTGGGTGTAACTGAATCTAGCGGTTCCTCCAAATCTTTAGTTAAACTTCGTGTTTCAGGAATTTCATCCAGTTCTACCGTGCTGCCACTAATATTTTTAACAAGAAATTCTTTTTCCAAAAATGTGGCATTCCTGGAAACAATTATCTTCTGTTCCTCTGCATGGTAGAATAGATACCCACTTGAATCTTTTGGGTATCCCACAAACTTGCATAAAACTGCCCGTGCCTCAAGTTTGTCTGGGTTCTGCTTTTTGACATAAGCTGGGCAACCCCAAATCTTAATACGTTTAAGATACAAACTCTTACCACTGCATATTTCATACGGAGTCTTAGGCACGGATTTGGATGGAACTTGATTCTATAGATGCGCTGCAATTTGATGTGCATATCCTCAGAATGAAAGAGGCAACTCGGCACTACTCATCATGGAGCGAACCATATCCAATAGGGTACGCTTCCTCTGCTCCGACACACCGTTGTGCTGTGGTGTATAAGGAGGAGTAAGCTGAGAGAGAATACCATTCTCTTCTAAGTAATCTAGGAATTCGGTGCTTAAGTACTCCCCTCCTCTATCAGACCGGAGGATCTTGATACTTTTGCCAGTCTGGTTCTCTACTTCGTTTATGAATTCCTTGAATTTCTCAAAAGGTTCAGATTTGTGTTTCATAAGATACACATATCCGAATCTAGAGAGATCGTCAGTGAATGTGATGAAGTACGAGAACCCACCCCTTGCATGTATAGACATTGGACCATATACATCACTGTGTATGAGTCCCAAGAGCTCTGCTGCCCTTTCTCCATGTCCGGTGAACGGAGATTTGGTCATCATCCCTTTGAGACAAGACTGACAAGTTTCATAAGATGAAAACCCGAACGCATTCAAGAGTCCATCTTTATGCAACTTACTTAGTCTTTTCTCTCCGATATGACCAAGTCTACAATGCCACAAGTAGGATTCATTCGTATCTGAATTCTTCCTCTTGCGTGTGTTTTGTATATTGAGAACTGTATTCTGATTTAGAACGTAGATACCATTACACAGTGTACCTTCTGCAACGAGTATCTTATGAAGGTAAATGTTCATGATATTTCTATCAAGAACAAAGTTATATCCATCTTTATCGAGTAAAGAAACTGATATGATGTTGCAAACCATGGAAGGTACATAGTAGCAATCATTCAAAATCATAGTATTGCCATTTGGCAACAGTAGGTGATATTCACCGACGGCTGCAGCATTAACTTGTACTCCGTTCGCTACTCTGAGCGACATATCACCAGGTGCAACTTTCCTACTTTTTCTCAGTCCCTGCAATAAATTACAGATATGAGATCCAGATCCGGTATCAAGTACCCAGGAGGTAGGGCTGACCGTAAAGCAGTTCTTAATTACAAGAACACCTGAAGTAGATGCAAAACCATGCTTCTTCTTCAACTGGGTATCCTTGGAATCCATACAATCCTCTTTCCATTGCTCAAACTTATGACTGTTGTCACAAGTTAGAGCCAAACCAACGTTCCCCAGCCCCGAATAAGAATTCGGATCGGTCAAGCGATACATTTTATTATCTTGATTAGGGCTTGAAATGGTTGCTTCCTGGAGAGAGAGAAAAGAAACACTCAGCGTGCGCTCTTGCAAGATTAGATTGGTTTATTGATTTATCTAACCAGGATGGCTCCCACTGTTTCCTCAAATTCTTCTTCAAATCCTAAAAGACGAACTAGTCAGGATTAATCGCACATCATAATACTTGCTTAATCTTTCAGCCAGGCTGGTGTTGGTACTTCGAGGGAGGTTTTCCAACGCTTTCGTGAAGTTCCTTAATTAAATAACCTCTTTTCCCTGGAGGTGTAGCCCCGCTAACACCGTTCTAGACACCTACTTGGTTTATAGCATTGATTGTTAAGTGAAAAAATCTCTCGAGAGTTATCCAACTCATTAGTGGGATCGGGATCCAACTATCATTGTGCGATGACCTAGATGGAATCCACTCTAGTCACCACACTCCAGAAGGTATGCTAAATCTGCAAGTTTTAGTTTCTTTAGAAACCCCCGATGTGGATTTTTGCCCCTAGGACCCAAGTGACCTTGACACGGTCAACAAATCAAAGAGTCCTAGTCAAGTTCAACCCGTCATTACCCGTTAGGTTACTTAACTAACGACAGAGCGGGGGCTGGACTAGCGCGGATGCAAAACATAAGCAACGCCTAAATAGATATCATATATAGATGTATTCACATTCGTCAGATGCAATGATAGCCATTCCAGATCACAGATGAATATTTTGGATATACTAGGAATCTGCATTTCGTTCGAGCCTGCAACGAAGAACAGATTACACGGTAGCGATGAATAGCCAAATACCCCACCCTATACCCCTACGGGTGCGGCAAACTACCCGCCAAATACCCGAAGTGAAGCAACCTCCCTCAACAACGTGAGCAGGCTACTCGGCACTTCGAGGTACCCGGTAGTTTGTGCACCCCTGGGTTTATCCTAGGAGCAAAAACAGTAAAAAGAAATTATACAATAGCGGCTACAACCTCATCCCGGATGTGCGGCCATACAAATAATATTACATCAATTTACATATGACATGAATTGAAAGATAAAGAAAACTCTCATCTCACAACACCCCGGCTATTCATCCGCGACAATCCAACGAATTCATATACACAAACCATCCACATTACAGATCACAGATATGTATAACCCCAACTAATCGACGTATAGTGATTAGCAGACGTTCAATACATATATCACATTATAGATATAACCCATTAGCCAAAGTCTACAGAAATCCGATCAAAATACGGACTTGTAACCACCCCAAAAACAAATTTTGTTCTCTGGAAATTCTGGGCAGAAACAAACCATCCTAAAAATTACAAAACAATCCTAAAAATTACAAAACACCAACATAAGAACACTGCAAGAAGTTTGACCCACGGCCGAGTTAACTCGGCCGCGGATCCGCGGCAAGAGCATGCTCTTGCCGCGGTTCCGCTGGGCGTTAACCGACTCACTGGACCAAATTTCTTCTGTGCTCTGTTAAAACCCTGAGCTGATTTTTAGCATGTGATTTATTATTTTTTGAACAGATCTAAAAATCGGCAGAAAGTTAGCTTTTTCGGCATGTTTTGCAGTTTTTTGTCCGATCAAAATTCTTGATACTTTGCTAATATGCTAGTGTGTTTAGCCAGGCTCTGATACCACTGTTAGGTCCACGTTACCTCTCCCAGTTCTTACGGGGTTGCGGAAACGATGAAAAACAATTTTTAGGGTTTTGGTAACATGGACCAGAAAAACCGGATCTTTGCTAAACAACACAATAGCAACAACTACGAGCTTTACCTACTCGATTAGGGGGTTATACCTTGTCTTGAACTCCTTCTCTTCTTGTTGTTCTCCTCCTTGCTTGCTCCTTATGGTAGTTTGAATGGCTCCTCCTCCTTGTCTCCTCTTTGCCGAAGATAGATCCAACGGAGGGCCTCTAACTTGAGCTCCTACCTCAACCTAGAGGTAACTAAGGTGCTTGGTTTGCTAAACCTAGAACCCTAGAAAGAGTAGAGAGTAGTCTTGGTGTTTTATCTCAAAGGAAAATGCTTCTCAACTCATGAGAGGGATTTTCCTTGAGCTAGAGGAAGAAGGAGAGCAATGGATGAGAGAGAAGATGCAAGTGAGAATGAATCAATTTTACAACAATACTCTCATATTTTAGAAAATAATAATAATAATAATAATTAACAATTTGTGATGGTGAGTTGATGAATGACCATTATCATTTCACTCATTAAATGCTTTTGCAAAGAATAAGAAGCATCTTTGTAAACAAATGATGATGGTCAACAAGTCCACTTTGGTCAACCGGTCAACTAAAGTCAACAAGTCAACAAAAGTCAAGAATTCAACTCAACCATGGCACAATAATTGTTAACTAATATTATTAATCATATTTCCTTTTCTCATTAGGGTTTGGAAAAAGACAACAGTCAACTGTGCATACACAACCGTACCATAACCCTAATGAGAATCCTCTGCCTCTGTTTCAGTCAACTGTGCATACACACCCGCATCCGTGTTCCGAGGAACACGAATACAATGAGATAAAACCATTCCCAAAACATATACTAGGATCTGGCTTAAACCAATGCCCGATAGTAATAACTGTCCGGACACCAAACGTGTACAAGTGCGCGGATGTGAACGAACCCCGTCGCAAAACCATGCGATCTCTACTCTGTTTTGCCCAAAGGCGAATAACCCTCTGTGTGGGACTCTAAAGACTCGACACTACGCTGGCAGTAGAGTTAACCACAGACCACAAGCGGCACTAGCTGTACGTAACGGTCCCCAGGTAGATGCCGATAAGAAGACTGATGAGGTGAACCCATCCGAAATCCTACTGAGCCTGTATGTGACAATCTCCGTACAGTCCGGTCTGTTTGTCTGAGAGTATCGCATGGCGGGCCAACGGGGTGGCAAACGTCAGGCCCCTAATAGCGTTACAAGTCATGTCAGAGTATAGCCTAAAACACCCTGAGAAACTACTGGTAACACTACCAGCAAATCTCGCTTGCCCTGGCCAGGGACGACTATGTGTAATGGCTCTCCTAGACACAGCGCGATATCAACTCCCAATACCGGGAGAGACGAATCCTGTCTAACCGTCACTGCCTCGAAGTGCTTCAGGACTGCTCCTAACTACTACCTGTTTGCACGACTCAGTAGAGCCGTGGTAGGGTAGTAATCAAAGAACAGTAGGAACACACTCGAGGCGAAGTGACAGTGTCAAGTCAGTGGACTAAGCTGTACTCATGTCACCTGGGAACTGTTAACTGATGATAGGTATAATACCAACCAACAGTTCCCGACGAGTCCTGTCCAGTGTACTCGTAACCTAACGAGCACCTGCATACTATCTCCAGTACGACGTACTGATGGCTGTGGGACAGACCATCTCCCCTGCTGGGAAGAGAAGCGTATGCACCAGTCTACTCTGGAGTATCGATGCCCTATCTCGATAATCCTATGACTAGGGACCAGAATAACGATGTGCTTATAGACTACCCAGCCTCCACGAGTGTGATCGCCATCACAACACTGGTAGTCAAGCAAATATCCTAAGGGCTCCATCAATATGTTTTAGCGATATGATAAAAGAAACATATACACATATTAAGATAGAAACAAACCAAGTAGCATACTACTATATCGAGCAAGACTGTCATAAAACCGTATATATATCCCAAGCTTCCAAAATGTATTATACAAACTAGTACTATACAATAATGGCCTCTAGGGCATACATATCTAACACTTAAAGAAATTCGGTCCCCGAAATTAAAAATCTAGCTACACGTACCTTCAAAAAGATGGGGATACTTCTTCCTCATCACGCTCTCGGTCTCCCAAGTGACCTCCTCGCTGCTTGAGCCACGCCAAAGGACCTTGACGGACGGTATATCCTTCGATCTCAATTTCTTCACTTGTCGATCCAAGATGACCACCGGCATGCGAAGGATCATGAAGATACTTGCGGAGCATCAAAACGTGAAATATGGGGTGCACATCTGGGAAACTGGGCGGAAGGGCTAACCAATACGCAACTGCACCAACACGCTCGAGGATCTTGTAGGGACCCACGTACCTGGGACTAAGCTTCCCCTTCTTTCTAAACCTCATCACACCTTTCATTGGGGAGAGCCTCAAGAAAACATTATCACCTATAGAAAACTGAAGTCTGTGCCGACGACGGTCCGCATAAGATCTCTGCCTACTCTGGGCTGCTCTCATCCTATTGCGAATCAACTGGATTTTCGCGGTCATCTCCTCAACAATCTGCGGCCCTAAGATACTGCTCACGCTGAGCTCTGTCCAAAAGACAGGCGATCTGCATCTCCTACCATATAGAGCCTCGAATGGTGCCATCTGAATGGTCTCCTAGAAACTGTTGTTGTAGAAAAACTCTACTAAGGGTAAATGATGATCCCAGCTACCTCCGAAGTCTAAGACGCACGCTCGGAGCATGTCCTCGAGAGTCTGAATAGTCCGCTCTGACTGGCCGTCGGTCTGCGGATGAAATGCTGTGCTGAAACTCAAGCGGGTGCCCAAAGCCTCCTGAAGCTTCTGTCATAGTCGGCTGGTAAACTGGGTGCCTCTGTCGGACACCATACACGTCGGGACTCCATGCAGTCGTACAATCTCGTCGATGTATATCTGGGCATACTGAGCAAAACCGAAAGTTGTCTTCACCGGCAGGAAGTGAGCCGCTTTCGTCAGTCGATCCACGATCACCCAAATGGAGTCATACCCTCGGCTAGTCCTGGGTAAACCCACAATGAAGTCCATAGAAATCTGCTCCCATTTCTACTCTGGAATGGGTAACGGCTGTAGCTCTCCCGCGGGCCTCTGGTGCTCGGCTTTGACTTGCTGACAATTCAGGCATCTCGACACGAAATCTGCGATGTCCCTCTTCATTCCGTCCCACCAGTAAACATCTTTCATATCATGGTACATCTGGGTGGAACTCGGATGAACACTGTACACCGATCGATGTGCCTCCTCAAGAATCTCGCGCCGCAGTCCCTCAGCCTCTAGTATGCACAGTCTAGTCCTAAATCGCAGTATCCCCTGATCATCGATCACGAACTCGGAAAATCTGCCCTGTCCAATCTGTGCTATGATCTCTGAACAACGGTCATCACTATACTGTGCCTTATGTATACGGTCAAGCAACAATGGGCGTGCACGAACATACGCAATCTGTCCCCCGATCGGCGTGAACTTGAAATGCACTCGGCTGTCGCATAAAATCTGCCAATCTGCCGACGACTGTCTCTGCACTGCACTCAAGTAAGATAGACTACCCCCGGGCCTCCTACTCAAAGCATCCGCCACTACATTTGCCTTGCCCGGGTGATAAAAGATCTCACAATCGTAGTCCTTTAGTAGTTCCATCCAATGGCGCAGTCTAAGATTCAGGTCCCGCTGCTGAAATATATACTTTAAGCTCTTATGATCAGTGCTGGCACTACTCGCCGTATAGGTAATGTCGCCAGATCATGAGTGCAAAGACTACTGCAGCCATCTCTAAGTCATGAGTGGGGTAGTTCTGTTCATGTTTCATCAACTGTCGTGAAGCGTACGCGATCACCCTGCCATGCTGCATCAATACGCACCCTAACCTCACCCGAGAAGCATCACAATAAACCACCAATCCACCCGATCCTGAAGGCAAAGATAACACCGGCGCCGTAGTCAGTCGAGTCCGTAGCTGCTGAAAACTGTGCTCGCACTCTTCTGTCCAATCAAAAGGAACTCCCTTCCAGGTCAACCCGGTCAAAGGTGTAGCAATACGGGAGAAGTCCTGCACAAATCGCCTGTAGTACCCGGCCAGTCCTAAAAAGCTGCGAATCTCCGTAACTGATGTGGGTCTGGGGCAACGCTGAATGGCCTCGATCTTCCTCGGGTCCACACATATACCATCTCGTGTAATCACGTGACCCAAGAAGTCTACGCTATCCTGCCGAAATGCACACTTGGAAAATTTTGCGAAAAACTGGTGCTCCCTCAAAGTCTGCAGTGTAGTCCGCAGGTGCTGCTCGTGCTCCTCTCTGCTCCGGGAATACAACAAGATATCGTCAATGAATACTATGATGAACAGATCAAGATACGGTCGGAAAATACGGTTCATCAAGTCTATGAATGCTGCAGGGGCGTTGGTGAGTCTGAACGACATCACAAAAAACTCATAATGGCCATAGCGCGTGCGGAAAGCTGTCCTCGAAATGTCCTACTGTCGAACCCGCAGCTGATGGTAGCCTGATCGCAAATCGATCCTCAAAAAGTATCCTGCCCCCTGAAGCTGGTCGAACAAGTCGTTGATGCGTGGCAAAGGATACCTGTTCCGCACTGTAACCCTGTTCAGCTGGCGGTAGTTGGTACACAAACGCAAACTGCCGTCCTTCTTCTTGACAAACAGGACCGGAGGACCCCAAGGAGAAACACTGGGTCGAATAAGTCCCTTGTCCAGCAAATCTTCCAACTGACCCTTCAATTCTCTATGTTCCGTCGGGGCCATCCGATAAGGCGATATGGAAATAGGCCCCATGCCGGGAATCAAATCAATACAGAAGGCGATGTCGTGCTCAGGCGGTAGCCTAGGAAGCTCGTCAGGGAACACATCAGGGAACTCGCTAACAATCGGAACCTGATTCAACGGAACCTCTATAGCTCTAGTATCGTAAACATAGGCGAGAAATCCCTGACATCCCTTCCTCAAAAGCTGTTCAGCGCGAAAAGAAGAAATCAAACTGTGAGGGGCGGCACCACGGTCCCCCAGCACAACAAAAATTGACTCGCCGGGAAAACAAAATCTAACTGTCTTCTCGCGGCAGTCCACAGACGCATAGCACGTGGCTAACCAATCCATGCATAAAAGAACGTCGAAGTCCAACATCTCAAGAAGGATCAAGTCGACAGGCAGCTCTCTCTCGCCAAGACGGACAACACAGGACCGGAACACGCGCCTAGCAACAAACGACTCTCCCACAGGGGTGGTCACAACAAGCGGCTGATCAAGTAAATTGGACTCTCTATCCAAACTCGGCACGAAGTGTGCGGAAACGTATGAGTGCGTGGACCCCGGATCAAACAACACGTGTGCATCAACAGAACATACTAAAAGGATACCTGAGACCACCGCATTGGACGCCTGCGCATCCTGATGCATCAAAGCAAAAACCCGCTCATGTCCTCCACCTGCGACTGACTGTCCCTTACTAACAACTGGCTGTGCTCTACCTTGGACATCTTGTCCTCTATGAGCAAATCCCCCGCGACCACGACCTCTCTGTGCATGAAACTGGTGCGGAGCAACGGTAGGTACAATAGGAAATGCCCTCTGGGGTGGTGAAGGTGGTAACCTGACATGCGGTACGACAGTATTGCCCTCACAGGGCTCCGGGCAATCTCGAACACGATGATAAGTACTCCCGCATCGGAAACATCTGGATGGTGCCGGCTGACTCTCCTAGGGATAAGTACTGAACAACCGGCCTCGCCCCAAGTCTCTGCCACCTACAAGGTGTCTGTCGCGGTGCCTAAATGGCCGTCTCTGCGCCGTAGTATCAGTACGAACTCTCTTCGGCTCTGAAACTACCAAAGTCTCATCAAGGCGCTCCTCGACCAATAAGGCTGCGTCTACAGTTGCTCCATAAGTCTCGCAATGCTGAGCGCTGATCGCAAGGAACAGTGGTGTAAGTAAGCCTCGGACAAATCTCTTGACTCGCATCTCCTCAGTAGCCACTAAGTATGGAGCGTAAACTGACAGCTCGGTGAATAGCATATCGTACTCTGCCACTGTCATCTCTGGCGTCTGGCGCAAGGACTCGAATCTGTGCGCTCTGGCATCCCTGACACTCTGGGGAAGGAATCGGGCTAGAAATACCGTCAAAAACTCTGTCCAGGTCATAGGAGGAAGACCTGCTACTCTGCCCTTCTCGATCGATTCACACCATTTCTGCGCAAGACCTTCAAAACGAAAGCTCGCGAACTCGACCCATCTCGCATCTGAGCATCTGAGTGAACGACATATCCGAGCCATCCTATCAATGAAAGACTGTGGGTCCTCGGCTGCATCGGTGCCTGAGAAGACCGGAGGCTTCAGCCTCATAAACTCTGATAGCGATACCGTAATAACCTCTGTAGCTGCAGGGGCAACTGCTTGTACTGCGGGTACCATCACGGTCCCTGCAACGGGTGGAACTACCTCTGGTCGCTGCGCTCGAAATGTCTCAACTAGCGATCCCATCATCTGGCGCATCTCCTGCAAACTGGATCCCACCGTCTGGCGCATCTCCTGCATACCAGCCCCTAACATGGCGATCTGATCTGTCGTATGAGGAACAGCCTGCTCGGGTACAACCGGTGTACTACCCGGATCAGTCCTCGTCTCGGACGAGTCAACTCGAATCTCGGCTCTCACGGCCGCTCTCTGCGCCCTCGTAGTCTTTGGCGGCATAATGGTTAAAAAGAAAATAGGATTCGATAAGGATACGTAAATCGAATCGCAAGAATGCATATAATCATGAAGGAATTTCAATCAATAAGCCCTAAGGTCGCTTAGGCGGAGTACCGTGTCGTGAGTATGACGCGGAATATACACACGCTATGTCACTCTGCTTCAGCAACCTACTCCATCATACCAGGGTCATCCTACACTCCGAAAGGTAAAACCTACGCTCTGATACTAACTTTGTCACGACCCGAAGTTCGACCCGTGACCGGCACTTAACTATGTAACGTCTACAGGCGTAACACGACTAAGTAAGCCGAAACCCAGAAATCAAACCATTAAAAGAAGCGAGCATTGAAAACATTTGTTTAATAACATTTGGAAAACCTTAAGTAGTTTAGTAACATTCTTTAAAGTGGAAGTTATTTTCTTAAAAATTTTAGCAGCATTTCCTTTGTAAAACTAACCCCGAAATTGGGTACAAGACTTGATATGAGTAAAATGATAACAATATAATAAAGCATCCCAAACGGGAGCAATCACGCCCAACGGCGGAAACAATCACCACAAAAGTAATATACGACGCCGTAGCGAAGAAATGAGCAATAAATGAAAAACATCACAAACGATAAAACTGCATAAATAAAGCCGGCTCACACGAGCTCGACACCAAAATACAAATAATATACATCGTCGTCCTCACACTGTCTCTAAGTCAAATACATATAAAGGTAGATGGAGAATACTAGATACAAAAGTATGTATACAATGGAAATAATCGGATACCACAACCCACCTAACAGCAAAACAGCTCATGCACCAACTGCAGTGGTATCCGTAGCCAAAAAGATACAAGAAGGCAGCCTGCCGCGACTACTATGAGGGGCAACCTGCAAACACTGTGGCACAACGGGAGTGAGTTGCCAACTCGTGAATAGAGATAACATATAAAGGTAATCACGAGTATGCATGTATAGCGCTACTCTAACATAAGCCAGCAGATAATATCTATACGCGATGAGCGGGATGTACAATAATCATGCATAAGTACTCTATCTGGTAATATGACTACAGGATGAGATGCAAAATAATAAAAGCTGAGCATGGGAAAAATAACATCTACACGGAATGTCAACGTGGAAAATATAATCGGTGTCTATCAATGCACCAAAATCCCAATAAAACTCGGGCGCCGTCATCCTCATCGGCCCTCAAATCCTGTAATTCTCTGAGAATCGCGAATGCCCAACATCGGCACTCAAAATATCATGAAATAATCCTGTCCAGCACCGACACACAAATCCTTATATATCGAACTCCGTCAGTCCGGATCAGCCTACGGGCTCCGTCTGCGGTATCGGCCCTCGGCCCCGGCAGTACGAGTCGTCCCGTATCCATCTATCGACTCTGGTCAGTATCCTCCGGATAACCGCCAGGTCCAACTAATCACCGGTAGGTAGTAGTCCCTCTGCCAGGCTCACCGTCTACTGCACAGCGATCCGTTCTCACCTCGGGGTACCATACCAGGTCTACCACGAACCCGCAAACGGATCATCCAACTCCTCGAATCGGGTTTCAAGCACACGTCTCAGAACCGAGAAAACGCGTGGTGGACACACCAAAATATCATATCAAGAGGAACCGGGTTTTCAAAATAGTGCATATTTTCTTAAATAACCCCACGGTCCTCAAATCCAGAAATCACATGAAATCCAAAGCCAATGCATAAATCCATGCGATGTGATGTATGCATCAGAAAGTCGTACTATAAGAACAATGGGGGAAACCGCTCTTTAAAATAGATTCTGTTTTTCTAAAAGGTATCATGCGGTCCCCAGTTTTTACCAAAAATCAGCTTATTTAGGTAGGTACCGTTTGAATATGCATAAGTATGGATATGCAAATGAGTACGTGCACAAGTATGAATATGTAAATGAGTACGTACACAAGTATCAATATGTAAATGAGTACGTGCACAAGTATCATAATCATGTCAAATCATATAGGAGGTGAGCTACAGTATATTGTTCAAGGAAATTCTATAGTGTGAGTGTAATGGCAATTACTAACGGCGTGTGTGTAATATGCAGATTAGTGCTCGTGTGACATAAACCGTTAGTAACAGTACGATCTGTTATCTGTTTTAAGTTAACATAGATATAGCAGGGAATGCGGTATGCAACAAATAGTATCCATGAACAGTCAAATATATGCAAAATGCAAAATGATACTACAATGTCCTATCAGCCCTGACGCATAACGCCATACGGGCGATTTCCCTGTAGATGTTAATCTACTCACCTGGTCGTGCTAAGTGTAGCCGGCGACTTGTTTCCCCTTCTTCGCGGCGTGCGTCGTGCTCGCCTGCGAACCTAGATTTTCAGAAAATAATACACATAAGCTAACATCTACAAAAACGTGACATTAAAGCCAAACGAGAAACCCGCGTCGCGAACCAAACGCGTGTGTGTGCGATACGCTAAAACGTGTGATTACGCGCCTGAAACTACCCCGACACGTCGCGATACGCAGAAAACCCTAAACCCACACACGTATCACACGTGTCACGAAGGTTAAAAGTAAATAAAATAGGGTAATTGGCTCCAGATTTTTCTACAGAAAGAATTTTACAAAGTTGCATATACCATAAGTCTTAGAATAGCAACAGACACCCACACAGCAAACCCCAAAACCTAGGTCCCCCATCTGGCCGCAATTTGCGGCCAGAGCGATTTTTCCGGCGGCTCGACTAGGGAGTTGGGCTCCCGTGCTTCGTGTGTGTTCTCTATACCTAGTGTACATGTTCCAGTAAATACAATAATGGTCTGAAGCAAACGGGGTACAAGCAGATTTCTACAGAGCCCAAAACCTAGTTAAAAAGCTATTTTGACACTAAATCGATAAATTCAGGTATTTTAGTGAAACCTGAAGCAAACTCTAGGTTAAAACAACACTATAAGCACATAACTAAGCTAATCAAGCCATAAAAATGTTAACTTATCACAAGCTTCACTAATTTCCCTTCAATATCACAAAAAAGCACAAAAATACGATTTTTATCAAACAAGGCTACAAGTTATGATCTAAGGTGATATGGGTGAGTTTTGATACCTTCAAAAGATCCTAAGGAACTCAATTTTCCATCCCTTGCCCTCACATGCACTGACTTGCCTCCAAAGCCCTCAAAGAAGCCATTTCCCGAGGTTTTTGTGTGAAGGGATAAGGTTTTTTGTGTAGGGTTTGAGTAAGGATCCAAAAAGAAGTGAAAGAAGAAGTGTAGATGATGAAAATGTTGTTGTTGCTGCTGCTATTTTGCAGGAATTCAGAAAGAGAGGGAGAGAGAAAAGAGAGAGAGAGAATAGTTAAAAAGTCAAGCCAATCTCACCTAACCACCATATCACCCATTCCCCCACTTAAATTTTGAAATTTAAAGTGGTTTAAATTGATTTAGTAGGGAAAAATAGGCCATGCATGATGGAATGAAATGGTTACACTAACATGTTTCAAGAAAAAAAGATAAGTGTGCAAGTTGTACACTAACCCTTGCTTAAGAAAATAATTAAGGAAAAATTTCCAAATAGGGTAAACACAAACTAAATTATAATTAATAAACCCTATATACATATAAAAACACCTCTCATCACAATTTGCACCAGTTTAAAAGGAAAATAAGATTTTCCTTTTTATGAAAAAAACACGCATCATTACTAACTAACGCGAAATTATCCTAAACGAATTTCAAAGCGTTACAACAGGCTTGGTTGTTGATTTTCTGATCGCTCAATACCTGGGTGGCTGTTACATTTAGCTGACCGCTTGCAGCTTGTGAGTGTTTGATACGATCTTCACCTACTGCCAGCATATTGACGATTCTTTAGAGTCCTGCACAGAGGTTTCTTGACTCAGGAAAAACGGAGTAGGTGAACATATGTGATATCTGCATGACTGAGGATAATGCGATATGAGATACCGTATTCTATTCTCGCGATATTTGATATCAGCCGGGTCATCGGATCAAGTGTTGATTCGATTAATCGGTACAGATATATATATTAGTCGGTTATTTGAGAAATAGACGGATTGTCGGATCAAGTGTTGATTCGATAATTTAATGTATAATTATATATATGATATATTACATTACATTATCTAATATTGGCTCGCTTTATTATTTCATTTTCTCACCGGATAATACATTGATATTTATGCGATATATGTTAATTGTATTACTTTTTTTGTTAAAAAAATATATTATATATGTGATATATAATATTGTAACACGTTATAATTACTAATGCAACGTGATTAGTGGAGATTAAACAAGGTTAGGGTTTGGTTTGGGTTAAACTTTTCTAGAATCTTCTAAAAGCTTTTATTTTGTTTCTTGCAAAGATATTTTGTTTAGATATTTTGCAAGATATTTCCTAACCCAACCCACACCCTTTAACCCTAGTTAACTCTCTACAATGGTTAGCCCTCTCTTTGGTCAACCATGGTTGCATTTGTAATTATTATTATTTTTTCATTTATTCATCAATAAAAGGAATTTTTCATTCTTTTTCTTCTTCTTCCTCCTTGCAAAGCTTTCTAACTTTGAGTTTTGTGATGATTTAGTGTGAGATTATGAAAACAAATTAGAGCCAAATTCCTACCTCATCATCCTCATCTAATCTAGCAAATTAGATTAGGGTGTTCACTTCATTAGTGAGTGAGATCTTGTATTAAAGAAACTTCAAGGTAGATCATCTTTGTTATCGAAGATCGGAAGCAAGCATGCATCTTTCTCTTCGTGGAGCCTCTCTAGAGTCCGGGAACTTGATGATCGCAGCGAAAGGACCACAACACGGAGCTTATGAAGTGAAGGACCGGACTACAAAGGTTGTAATCCCTAACTCTTAGAAGTAATGTTGTTTACTTGCTATATGTTTTGCCTAATCTCTAGTCTGAGATCTTGGTTAGGGTTGTTTGGCACGTCTAAATTTTAAATGAGGCATGGTTGATGACTTATAGACCCTTATGACAGTGCATAGTAACCCTACAGTGGTACCAGAGCCAAGCTAGAGCTTTAGCCGAAGTCTAGACGAAGTTTAAAGTCCGTTCGAACCCCGAAACGTCGTAAAATACCCCTTCTCTGGAAATTTTTCAAAATGTTGATTTGGCAGCGGAAATCTAAGAATTACTGTGAAGTACGATACCCCAACTCCATCATTGGAGCATGGAACCACGGCCAAACCATGGGTTTGGCGGCGGTTCCGCGGCCATAATGTGGAGTCAGGGGCTCATACTTCTAGGTATGATTCTTGGGTACTTTTTCATGCTTCTGGGAATTTTTTATTTTACTCAAGTGTTGAGTTTTCTGGAGCTCTTTTGTGTTCGATGGTTTGATCGGAAAGTTTAACTTCGTTTAAGTGTTTTTCCGGTTAATTTTAGAACGTGTTAAAAAGTTCGAACGGATATCAATAACTAACTTTTTCCCCTGCCGGAAAATTTCCAAGTGTTGGATTTTTCCTTAATTAAAAAACGTTCTAAGTCGTGCAAGTAACGCGGTGGACCCTCTAGAAGAACACAAACCTTAACTCGATTATGTGACCGTCTGAACCACCTCTAAACCTTAGGGTTTGGGCAGTACGGTGTTGCCGCATGTGAGGCGTTGGTTTGACCCTTCTACGGCTGGACCTTTGGTACTGTGGCATGTGATGGATGCTTTTATACTCCGCTCAAGTGTTGAGCCATTTGGGAAAACTTAGGTGTTTGATTATTCGATCGGAAAGTTTAACATTATCTAGTTATCTGGAATATGATACAATATTTGGAATCCACAAGTAGTTATGAGATAACTAATTTAAATATTATAAATCTAGTAGTTTAGTCTCAGATGATCGATTGCCACGGGATTTTGATGCGATCAAAAGTCCGTCGCAATCATGTAGCGTACGCGGATACTCGCCGGGTAAACTTAATAGACAGCCATGCCCCATAACCCCGACCAAGTGACTGTAGGAGAACCCCATCGCTAAAAGCATCCGTTCGGGTGCTCACGGCAGCCGTGTTCCGCCTTAGTGCACTTCATCGTCGGCATCGGGGGTGCGTCCATCTACTAAAGTTTTCGACGAGCATTCGGTCAAAATGTCGGAATCTTGTTGTATTGCCCGACTTGATATTAAAAAGAGTTTTCGAGATTGAGACTAAAATGCGGGGTTTATAATTATTAGGCATGCGATGTCTAAGGAATTGATTTGGTTAGGCTTGCGATGTCTAAGGAGGTTGCGGATTCCAACTGTTGTAGTTTTACACTTTCTTTTCTGCGACCGCAAGTGTAATATGTGGTATATCGCCGGTTTCGTTGCTATACATCAACGACAATTGGGATACGCATATTTACTTACGTTGATGATATGTGATATTATGTGTTGCTGTGATATGTTATATTGGATCGTCGTGTTTGAATAGCCGGGGATTTTATGTAAGATGAGAATTGTAACATTTTAAAAATAATTAAATAATTAAAATCGTTAAAATGAATTTTATAATTTTCGGTAAAGTAAAACGTAGTTTTCATAAAACTAAACCGTAATTATTTTTCACTATAAATTTAAAAATACCTATTTTAATTATGTTATTACTAGTAAATGGTGTTTATTTAGCCACTTATAAATTTTTAGTTTAATTAAATAATTTTCTTAAATTAATTATTTTAAATATTAACATAAGCTTTATTTTTACACTAAATTAGTGTAAATTACAAACATGAATGAGTTTAATTAGCAAAAGTGAACCATTACATATTAGAATCAAGTGTGTTTCATGCAAAATTTATTTTCAAAATTTTACAATGGTTCTAGACCATTCTAGGTCAAATGGAGTGAAGAAAATAAAGAATTTTTAAATAAATTCATGAAAAGACTTAATTGTGTGATATTTTTGTGAAACCTTCTACACTTTTCTTCACCTTTTCTCACTCTCCTCTCTTTTTCTCACCTCATGGCCGGCCTCACCACCATGGGCAGCCCCAAAATTCCCCCCCCCCCCTCATTTTTGTATTAAAAATCATCAAAAATTCAATAAAAAACCCAAAAAATCCTAATTAATTCCTACCCTCTATTCTTTGCTCATCTTTACATGGATTTCGAAGATGGAATGCATTCATTTTGGAGGCTTATTTTCATTTTTGGATTTCATGTTGTGGAGGTATAAATCTTCTTCTTTTGATTTATTGTTATTAGATGTTTCATTTAAGCATAATTAGATTTAATAAATAATTTCTATCTACAAGTTTTAAAATTCAAGTTAGGGTTTATAAAATTAAGTTATGGTTTTTATTAATTAAGTAGGGTTATAATAAGTAGTTTAACATTTTTAGAAGTGGAAAATCTTGTATGGATGATATATTGTAAATTGTTTATCCAAAATTGTTTAAATTAATCCATTTTGCAAACTAGATTTCTATATATTGTATATATTGGTGAGATAAAATTCCAATTAATGTTTGTAATACTAGATTGTGGTTTTAATGAGGATATTAACTTGTTAGTGGAATGAAAAACTTAAATTGGTTACTAGTTTCTATTGATAATTGAAAAATACTAATAAAAATGCTATTTTTGCTAACTAGATTTTGGAAATTCTTAAATAAATGAGGTTTAAAATCTAAATTATGGTTTCATTGTATTATTATCATCATGAATTGTAGTTTAATGCATTAATTCATGCAAAATCCAGTTTAGATGTGATATTGAGAAATTTTACTTAAAAGTATCGAAATCGGGTAAGTTTGTAAACTAGAATTTTCAAACTAATATAAATTAGGGTGTTAAAAATATAGTGATGGGTTATATAGTCTAGTTATGCTAATTAATGAATACTATGACCATTAGTTTCTTTTAAATATCAAGTTTTGAAATAAAACGGTAAATTGGTGTTTTCAGGTTTTACGGAATCGGACGATTTGATCGATTTTTAGGGTTTCGATGAATTAAATCATGTTTTATATGATAAGTAATGAGTTTTATAACTATGAGTTGTTTGTTGATGCTTATCTCGATCAATCGGCGTTTGTACGCCGATATCGAGCGATATTTGGTTCTTTTGCATGAGCGGGACATAGGTTTTAACCTATGCGCGTTTCGTGCGTCGTTTTGATGTTGTCGTGATTCAGTTTACGATATTATATGTGTTTGCGTATAGGTACCCCTCACGTAGACTGCGAGCGATGAAGAAGAGTATGGCGATATCGTCTTCGGCAGACAAGGACCAGGTGAGTAGATGTATATCTACGGGGGGAAGTCGGGTGGATGGCGTTTAGCACCCCCGCAAACGTAGAATAGGGATAGTACTTATTGTCATTAGAAAGCCAGACATGACCTTAGAATTTCATTGAGTAGGACCCTAGTAGTGACCTTAGGTTGGACTAGATTGATTTAGAAAGACCTTACCCGAGGATGAATATCTTGGAGGAGATTCGTAGGTTTCAGGTAGATACACACACGCACACACTGAGACTCGACGTGGTGTATACGTGTATGTGTATATATATATAGGACTAGGTGTAGATATATATATATATACACACAATACGTATATGTGATACAAGGATGTGATATGATACACGGGGATGAAACAATATAACTGGGCTTGATGCCGTGATTCTTGGCTTTACGGTCGTGTTATGATATTAGCGGATCATTAGGAAATGAGATAATGAATAGGTATACATAAATAATAAAGGGTGGTGATGATATTGAAGTATATGGGACTCTAAAATAGAACCCGGACCATAACCTGTGCCTGAAATTCTGATATGATATCATATAGGTGTGACTTGATTACGACATCATATAGGTGTGTCTTGATTTCGATATCATATATGTGTGACTTGATTACGATATCATATAGGTGTGACTTGATTACGATATGATCTAAGTGTGACTTAATCACAATATGATACATATGATATGATATTTCTGAGGATAAATTAACGATGTATATTTATGCTGACAATGATATATGATTGATGTATGCGATTACAGTATAGCACCTTGGTCTTGACATGTGTTGATGATGATATTATACGAATGATGAGACATGTAGGTTATACTTGACCTGTACCCCGATATTGGGATGCCGTACGATGGATTTTACCGTACGAGGCATAGATATGATGATTAATCCGCACTCTTGATTCGAGGAAGCCGTACTACGTACGTGATGCTATTGAGGCTGGATTGCCGACTATTAGAGATATGGATTCAGACATTAGGTGGACTCTAATTTCTTATTGACTAGTTTCTTAGGTTTAGTTCCTTAGGAGGTTAGATGGAAACTAGTTTAGGCTTGAGTCATATAGTTGTAGTTATACTTGTATATCACAGATGAGTGGTTATTACACATCCGTCTTTACATTCATACCGTAATCATAATGGTGCATATTCATTCATATGTTTCTATAATCAGAATAAAACTTTTCCTGTTAGGACACCAGCACCATTACCGATGATGCGTATATTCCATGCACACTTATTTGCCGGCTCACACACATCATCATCGGTAATTGCCATGTCACATACACTTTTGATCATATTATCTTTTATTAATACAATCAGCTAACAGCTAGATCGATATAATATTGTGATTACTCTCTGGTGTTAGTATAGACATGGTATTTATTACTTAGACATTTCATGCATTCGCATTTTCATGTTATCATGCAGTATTATGGGGCATATGCCGACACTTATCATATACTTACTCATGATTTTGGGATTTTGGATTTCTATGAGATTTCTGAATTTTTGGGGAAAACCGCAAGAATATATAAAAACATCTCTCTCTCTCTCTCCTCCTCTCTTTTTAAAACATAAGATGCGGTTTTCTCGTGATGTATGTGTCGTCCACCATGAGATTTCATGTTTTCTGTTGGATTTCGAGACCCGATTCGAGGTGTGGATGAACCGTCTCGGGTACATGGTGGGCCCGGTATGGTACCCCGGGGCAAGAAGATCGAGTTGTAGACGATGAGCCTGGCAGGGGAGGACTACCTACCTGTGATGTCTGGCGCGGCGGATATCCGGAGGATACCGACCGTTGTCGTGAGATTTGATGATATGGACCGATCCGGACTGACGGAGCCCGAGATATTGAGACTATGAGACATTGAGATTAAGAGGTATTGAGACTTGAGATTTACATGTTTTGTGTCGATGCTTGACACGGATTTCCATGGATTTCATCGTTGATATTTCAGATTTCTATACACATTTTACCATGATAAAAGTTAAAGATTTCTTATACAGATATATCTAGATTTCAGGATTGGTTGTTTCACATTCATGGTGCATGCATACTCATTCATTTGACATAGTTCTATGTGAGGCACTGATACGAGCACGAAGCATTTGCACTTACACGTAGCTTATTATCCCGTCTTTACTTGATTACTAGTAGTATATTAGTATATTATTATGACCTAGGACAGCGTCGTGCATTCGATCTCTTTTCGCTGATATCTTCTACTCGCGAGTTGGAAATTCACCCCCGTTGTGCCAAATTTTATTACAGGTTCGATGTACAGGTTTTCCTGGCAGCTTGCTGGCACATCATTTCATTCCGGGTGATTTGCACGGTAGGTTGGTTCACTTGTATCTGGACCGCCATTGTACTTTTATTATTTCATTTGTATCTAGAAAGCTCCATCAACCAAACTTGTATTACTTGATAGTTTATTGGATCAGTTGTTTATTTCGACCTTAGGGCCGCGCTTGTATTATTATGATATTTGGTGGTTTTATTTTCTTTTGAGTTTTGAGCCCAGCCCTTTGGCGTTGTATACTATTGTGCATTGATGTGGTTGTTTCCGCCTTTTGGCGTAGAGCTAGCTCCCGTTTGGGGATGCTTTTTATTGTTTGTATATATATTATTCTTGTTTGTACCCGTTTGGGGCCAGTTCTTACAAAGGAGACTCTGCCGAAATTTTTGAGAAAATTGGATGTTGCTTTTAAACTTGTTTTCTACATGTTTTCCTTTACTTCTTCTTCTTTTTATGGTTTAGATTTCTGGGTTTCGGCTTACTTAGGTTACGTTGTGCCTCTAGACGCTTCGTAATCTAAGTGTCGGTCACGTTCCATACTTTTGGGTCGTGACAAAGTTGGTATCAGAGCGCTAGGTTTAACCTTGTATATGTCCAGGGTGACGCTTAGTTGATGGAGTAGGCGACTTAGGTAGAGTGACGTACCGTGGGTATGATCCGCGGCATACTTATGATACACTACTCTTCTTAAGTAGCCTTAGGATGTACATTTGTTTGCACCGCATTTCATTCGTTCCTTTGATCTATCTTCGTCGATATTGAAGGGTGGTTTCTGTTACCACGGGCGCACGGGCAGAAGGAGCTGCGGCTCGAATGCGATAACTATTAGGATATCGGTTATTCTTGAGGATTGAAGTATTGTTTAGCGTGCGGACGAAGGGTATTCACATGCCGTCCAGACGAAGTTAAAGGATTCGAACGATTGTCAGAAACCAATTTTCCCAAGTTTAAGGTATTCGGAAGAACTTGGAGGTATTTCTATGGACCCTCTAGAAGATTGAAACCCTAACTTGACATAATGACCACGAGAACGCCCTTGAACCTTAGTGTTTACGGCAGTTTCATGGTGCCATTAGTGAGGCTTGGGTTTGCCCTTCTACGGCTGGACCATCGATGCTGGGGTATGTACCGGATATTTTTAAACTGTACTTAAGTGTTGAGCTCTCGGGGAATTATGGGATTTTAATGGATCGATCGAAAAGTTTAATATAGTTCGGATATCAGGTGGAGGGATCGACTATATGGGAGACTTTAGATATAAGTATTGCCATTGGTAGCGCAGTCAGCACACCTATGAACAGACAAGTTCGAAGCAGTCGACACCAGAGGAAAGGGGGAAAGAGGCGCACATTGACGATAGTGTTTACGATTGTGATTTGGTGATTTGAATTTCATATTTCCGTTGATTGGATCTTTTTTGGTATTTTGAGGATTTTGTTCTACGATTGGTATTTCTTATGTGTGCATTCATTACATTCTATTCGTGCTTCATATATCAGTTGTATTGATGTTGTTTTGTACATACCCAGTGCACTCGATTTAGTTTTATACATTTTGAGATTTTGATTTGATTTCGTGCATATGGATTACACATGATTTTGACATATGCTTCGACCTAGTTTTCATGCATTTTCGTACTGTGATTTCGATTTTGATATTCGGTGTATATTTTCGTGCACCATGTGCACTTGATTGAGATTCTTGCGCACATTCGATGCACCTGATATGATTTGTGCACACCAGATGCACTAAATCGTGGTTTTGTGCAGATTAGATGCACCTGATATTAGAGCCGTGCACGCCCGTTGCACTTGACAGATGTTTTTGGTGCACACCTGTTGCACTCAGTTTTGTTTTTGTGTGAATTCGTGGCATTTGTATTTGGTTTCGATTTTAGTGCGCACCGGACGCACATGATATTTTTATGATGTGATTGGGATTGATTTCAGTTTGATCAGTATATTTTTATAATCATTACTATTGATTTGGTAACCAGGCGGGACGTGTATGTTAAATAAAAGATATATATATATATATATATAGCTATTTTTTTTTAAAAATAAACATCCGCTACTTATGCCGTGGCACGTGCATCACACGGCGATTTTCAAAAGGGGTTCTTGCATGCTTCTTTATCCAGATATTTGGGCGGTTCTACTATGATGCGCACAATATATAAGTTGTAGTTTTGATGTATATTATGTTGGTTTTCGTATTGGGTTTTGGTATTTTATTTTCTCCATAACTCCGATAATTGTGTTATGTTTGACGGAGTTGATTTTAGTTATGTATTGATAATTTCGGAGCCCTAACGATTTGAGTGTTTTGGCTGAATGTTTTAGTAATTGGGGGGAGTTTTAATTTAAATTCGGGGACCGAATTTCATAAAGGGGGGAAGATTGTAACATTTTAAAAATAATTAAAAAAATAAAATCGTTTCAGTGAATTTTATAATTTTCGGTAAAGTAAAACGTAGTTTTCATAAAACTAAACCGTAATTATTTTTCACTATAAATTTAAAAATACCTATTTTAATTATGTTATTACTAGTAAATGGTGTTTATTTAGCCACTTATAAATTTTTAGTTTAATTAAATATTTTTCTTAAATTAATTATTTTAAATATTAACATAAGCTTTATTTTTACACTAAATTAGTGTAAATTACAAACTTGAATGGGTTTAATTAGCAAAAGTGAACCATTACATATTAGAATCAAGTGTGTTTCATGCAAAATTTATTTTCAAAATTTTACAATGGTTCTAGACCATTCTAGGTCAAATGGAGTGAAGAAAATAAAGAATTTTTAAATAAATTCATGAAAAGACTTAATTGTGTGATATTTTTGTGAAACTTTCTACACTTTTCTTCACCTTTTCTCACTCTCCTCTCTTTTCCTCACCTCATGGCCAGCCTCACCACCATGGGCAGCCCCAAAATCCCTCCCCCCCTCATTTTTGTATTAAAAATCATCAAAATTCATAAAAAATTCAATAAAAAATCCACAAAATCCTAATTAATTCCTACCCTCTATTCTTTGCTCATCTTTACATGGATTTCGAAGATGGAAAGCATTTATTTTGGAAGCTTATTTTCATTTTTGGATTTCATGTTGTGGAGGTATAAATCTTCTTCTTTTGATTTATTGTTATTAGATATTTCATTTAAGCATAATTAGATTTAATAAATAATTTCTATCTACAAGTTTTAAAATTCAAGTTAGGGTTTATAAAATTGAGTTATGCTTTTTATTAGTTAAGTAGGGTTATAATAACTAGTTTAACATTTTTAGAAGTGGAAAATCTTGTATGGATGATATATTGTAATTTGTTTATCCAAAATTGTTTAAATTAATCCATTTTGCAAACTAGATTTCTATATATTGTATATATTGGGGAGATAAAATTCCAATTAATGTCTGAAACACTAGATTGTGGTTTTAATGAGGATATTAACTTGTTAATGGAATGAAAAAGTTAAATTGGTTACTAGTTTCTATTGATAATTGAAAAATACTAATAAAAATAATATTTTTGCTAACTAGATTTTGGAAATTCTTAAATAAATGAGGTTTAAAATCTAAATTATGATTTCATTGTATTATTATCATCATGAATTGTAGTTTAATGCATTAATTCATGCAAAATCCAGTTTAGATGTGATATTGTGAAATTTTCCTTAAAAGTATCGAAATCGGGCAAGTTTGTAAACTAGAATTTTCAAACCAATATAAATTAGAGTGTTAAAAATATAGTGATGGTTTATATAGTCTAGTTATACTAATTAATGAATACTATGACCATTAGTTTCTTTTAATCATCAAGTTTTGAGGTAAAACGGTAAATTGGTGTTTTCAGGTTTTACGGAATCGGACGATTTGATCGATTTTTAGGGTTTCGATGAATTAAATCATGTTTCATATTATAAGTAATGAGATTTATAACTATGAGTTGTTTGTTGATGCTTATCTCGATCAATCGGCGTTTGTACGCCGATATCGAGCGATATTTGGTTCTTTTGCATGAGCGGGACATAGGTTTTAACCTATGCGCGTTTCGTGCGTCGTTTTGATGTTGTCCGTGATTCAGTTTACGATATTATATGTGTTTGCATATAGGTACCTCTCACGTGGACTGCGGGCGATGAAGAAAAGGATGGCGACATCGTCTTCGGCAGACAAGGACCAGGTGAGTAGATTTATATCTACGGGTGGAAGTCGGGTGGATGGCGTTTAGCACCCCCGTAAACGTAGAATAGGGATAGTACTTATTGTCATTAGAAAGCCAGACGTGACCTTAGAATTTCGGTGAGTAGGACCCTAGTAGTGACCTTAGGTTGGACTAGATTGATTTAGAAAGACCTTACCCGGAGATGAATATCTTGGAGGAGATTCGTAGGTTTTAGGTAGATACACACACGCACACACTGAGACTCGACGTGGTGTATACGTGTATGTGTATATATATATAGGACTAGGTGTAGATATATATATATATACACAATACGTATATGTGATACAAGGATGTGATATGATACACGGGGATGAAACAATATAACTGGGCTTGATGCCGTGATTCTTGGCTTTACGGTCGTATTATGATGTTAGCGGATCATTAGGAAATGAGATAATGAGTAGGTATACATAAATAATAAAGGGTGGTGATGATATTGAAGTATATGGGACTCTAAAATAGAACCGGGACCGTAACCTGTGCCTGAAATTCTGATATGATATCATATAGGTGTGACTTGATTACGATATCATATAGAAGTGACTTGATTTCGATATCATATATGTGTGACTTGATTACGATATCATATAGGTGTGACTTGATTACGATATGATCTAAGTGTGACTTAATCACAATATGATACATATGACATGATATTTCTGAGGATAAATTAACGATGTATATTTATACTGACAATGATATATGATTGATGTATGCGATTACAGTATAGAACCTTGGTCTTGACATGTGTTGATGATGATATTATACGAATGATGAGACACGTAGGTGATACCTGACCCGTACCCCGATATTGGGATGCCGTACGATGGATTTTACCGTACGAGGCATAGATATGATGATTGATCCGCACTCTTGATTCGAGGAAGCCGTACTACGTATGTGATGCTATTGAGGATGGATCGCCGACTATTAGAGATATGGATTCAGACCTTAGGCGGACTCTTATTTCTTATTGACTAGTTTCTTAGGTTTAGTTCCTTAAGAGGTTAGATGGACACTAGTTTAGGCTCGAGTCATATAGTTGTAGTTATAGTTGTATATCATAGATGAGTGGTTATTACACATCCGTCTTTACATTCATACCGTAATCATAATGGTGCATGTGTAAGTCTACGTTAGCGCCCCGGCAGTCTACAGACGCCAAATGCGGAATAAAACTTTTAAACTTGGCGCTATCGTATACTTTAACCCGGATCTGCCATTATTGCTAAACTAACAAACTGTAAAGAGTGTAGAAAGGTTGTACCGAACGATCCGAGTCCTTCGTTCTTCAACCATCATCCCACGCTCCGTTGCGGCTGCTCCGATCTCTTCGAACTCCGATTCCTTCGTCGAGGTGGCACCACATCGACGATTCTTTAAACGGGCTCCCGCCTCTGACTCGAGGCAACTCGGTCGTCAAGTTTGCTAAAAGAGACGACCAAGAATTGATGTAGAGAATGAGTAGATGACTTTGTCTCACTTCGTCCAAGTCCGTGGACGATCGGTTAATAAAGTTGCCGTTTTAATCGGGTGATGGAACTTGAAAGAAGCAATAAAATTTCCATGCACTCAAAACCATAGTCTTTAGCCAAAAATGAATGAATCAATTCTCTCTCTCACTCAAGGGTGGCCGGCCACATATTTATGAAGAGGTGAGAATGAGTGTAGAAGCAAGGAAAGGGGGGTGACAATATACAAGAAGCTTCATGAAAGAATGAATCACTAATATGAACCAATTAGAACAAACCTAGTCACCAAAAGCTTTAATGACACCATTAATGCCTAATGAGTCACCATGTCAAGTCACCAAACTAGAAGCTTCTAGAAGCACGACTCACCCCATCAGTAGAAAAGATAAACCCGTCTTTAACCAAATGTTAAAAGACGGCTGATAGAAAACTGGAAACTGGCAACTTCCAAAAGTGATCCTGAAACGACTTTCAGGATAACCCCGAAACTGTATAAATATACCCGCATTTGTATTGCGACCGAATACAAATGCAACTGAGACAAAGATATTATACCTACTAAATATAATACTCGGATCCGGCTTAAACCAAAGCCGACCAGTATCATCTGTCCGAAAATCGACACGTGCGTAAACGCACGTGCATTTTCCGAACCCTGCCATAAAACCATACGGCCTCTACAACGTTTCGCCCGAAACTTGGGAAACTGTCTGTGGGGGACTCTAATGACTCTTCAGTACCCTGGCAGTGGGTTTAACCACAAACCGTCAACTGCACTAGCTATGCGTAACGGTTGCCCACGGACTGAACTTAAGGGAGGCTGATGAGCGCACTCAAGGGTGGCCGATGAGCTAACACATCCAGAAACCCTACTGAGTCTAACAGTGACAATGTATATACAGTCCGGTCCGTTCGTCAATGAGTATCGCATATCCGCCTAGGGGGCTAGTAACGTCAGACCCCCAGAAGCAGTATAAGTCGTGTCGGAGTGTAGCCCAATAACACCCTGAGATACTACTGGAGTACCTACCAGTAAATCTCCTGCCACGGCCGTGGGCTATGTGTAATGGCTCTCCTAGACACAGCACGATCTCGCCCCCAATACCGGGAGAGACGAACCCCTGCCGATCCGCTCACGTGCCTCCATATGGCTCGGGACTGTACCCAAAAGCTACCTGTTTGCACGACTCCTTTGAGCCGTGGTAGGGTAGAAATCAAAGCACAGTGGGAACTCACACGAGACAAATGACGACCTCAGGTCGATGAACTAACCTGTACACATGTCACCTGGGAACTGCTATCTGACGATAGGTATAGTACTAACTAGCAGATTCCCGGCGAGTCCTGTCCGGTGTACTCATAACCCAATGAGCACCTGTATACATCTTAGGTGATCCAACTGACACCAGTGGCTTGTGAGACCGGCCACCGCCCCTCGTCGGGGTCTCGACTGTATACACTAGTCTACTCCGGAGTATCGATGCCCTGTCTCGAAACTCCCACGACTAGGGACCACAATTAAGGATATGCATATAAACTACCCAACTCTCACGTATATGATCGCCATCATACAGTTGGTAGTAAAGCCAGATCCTAAGGGCTCTATCAAAGTGTAACATGCAATCAGTCACCTGAACATGTACACGACTGATAAAGGCAAACCAGATAGTATACTATCATCTCGAGTAAGACTGTCCTACCGGGATAGGTCCTCCGCAATCATTGCAATCACGTACCTGCGATCCAATAATTGACTATGAGGGCACTATCTCCAACAGCATGTTCATTCATATGTTTCTATAATCAGAATAAAACTTTGCCTGTTAGGACACCAGCACCATTACCGATGATGCGCATATTCCACGCACACATATTTGCCGGCTCACACACATCATCATCGGTAATTGCTATGTCACGTACACTTTAGATCATATTATCTTTTATTGATACAATCTGCTAACAGCTAGATCGATATAATATTGTGATTACTCTCTGGTGTTAGTATAGACATGGTATTTATTACTTAGACATTTTATGCATTCGCATTTTCATGTTATCATGCAGTATTATGGGGCATATGCCGACACTTATCATATACTTACTCATGATTTTGGGATTTTTGATTTCTATGAGATTTCTGAATTTTTGGGGAAAACCGCAAGAATATATAAAAACTTCTCTCTCTCTCCTCCTCTCTTTTTAAAACATAAGATGCGGTTTTCTCGTGATGTATGTGTCGTCCACCATGAGATTTCATGTTTTCTATTGGATTTCGAGACCCGATTCGAGGAGTGGATGAACCGTCTCGGGTACATGGTGGGCCCGGTATGGTACCTCGGGACAAGAAGATCAAGTTGTAGACGATGAGCATGGCAGGGGAGGACTACCTACCGGTGATGTCTGGCGCGGCGGATATCCGGAGGATACCGACTGTTGTCGTGAGATTTGATGATATGGGCCGATACGGACTGACGGAGCCCGAGATATTGAGACTGTGAGACATTGAGATTATGAGGTATTGAGACTTGAGATTTACATGTTTTGTGTCGATGCTTGACACGGATTTCCATGGATTTCATCGTTGATATTTCAGATTTCTATACACATTTTACCATGATAAAAGTTAAAGATTTCTTATACAGATATATCTAGATTTCAGGATTGGTTGTTTCACATTCATGGTGCATGCATACTCATTCATATGACATAGTTCTATGTGAGGCACTAATACGAGAACGGAGCATTTGCACTTACACGTAGCTTATTATCCTGTCTTTACTTGATGACTAGTAGTATATTAGTATATTATTATGACCTAGGACAGCGTCGTGCATTCGATCCTCTTTTCACAGATATCTTCTACTCACGAGTTGGCAATTCACCCCCATTGTGCCAAATTTTATTACAGGTTCGATGTATAGGTTTTCCTGGCAGCTTGCTGGCACATCATTTCATTCCGGATGATTTGCACGGTAGGTTGGTTCACTTGTATCTGGACCGCCATTGTACTTTTATTATTTCATTTGTATCTAGAAAGCTCCATCAACCAAACTTGTATTACTTGATAGTTTATTGGATCAGTTGTTTATTTCGACCTTAGGGCCGCACTTGTATTATTATGATATTTGGTGGTTTTATTTTCTTTTGAGTTTTGAGCCCAGCCCTTTGGCGTTGTATACTATTGTGCATTGATGTGATTGTTTCCGCCTTTTGGCGTAGAGCTAACTCCCGTTTAGGGATGCTTTTTATTGTTTGTATATATATTATTCTTGTTTGTACCCGTTTGGGGCCAGTTCTTACGAAGGAGACTCTGCCGAAATTTTTGGGAAAATTGGATGTTGCTTTTAAACTTGTTTTCTACATGTTTTCCTTTACTTCTTCTTTTTATGGTTTAGATTTCTGGGTTTCGGCTTACTTAGGTTACGTTGCGCTTCTAGACGCTTCGTAATCTAAGTGCCGGTCACGTTCCGTACTTTCGGGACGTGACAAGAATTTTTCTTTTTCATTGATGTAAAATTCATTGTATGTAATATTCTTTTATTGGGGCACTTCCGGGCTGAGGATGATGTCACCATTGTATATTATTTACTTTTCCGCATTAGGATAGACCCAAGGCAGGGAGCACAAGTAACCAGGTTCTACGGTCCAGTGGGAGACCATCTCGAGGTGTCGAGACCGGGTCTCCTAACTCTAGAATTGGCAGGCTTACTTGCCGCTCTCGTAGGGGTCTAGGGATGTGGGTTTAGCTATTCATCACGACCGTGGAATCCGTGTTTTATATAGGCTCGTATTAAAAACACGGACCTCCTAGTATATCGAATATTTCTTATATGTTCTTCTGCTGCAATGTTCTGTGATGAGATCATATTACTTCCTGAGACGAATGTTTATATTATATATATGAGATATATGTTATATTGCAGATTTCATTTGAAATGTGATGCTTTTGAAGCATAATAAAATGGGACTTCATTAATGAGATTAATGAAATAAAAGAAACCTAAAGATGTTATAGAAACTTTTTTAAAAACTGGTAGCTCTAGTTCTTTCTTTGCATAGCGGTGTTCCTTGTAGAATATCCAGCACCTTATTCGATAAGGAAAGAGCCGAGATCCCTTCACCGGGAGTGAGCTCTTTAGCGAAACTAGCAGATGCTGCATACTCAGTTTGTCTTTTGATTGCTTCTATAATTTTTGCTTTGCATAGTGGTATTTGTGAAATATCCTGCATCTTATTCGATGAGGAAAGAGCCGACGATCCCTTCACCGGGAGTGACCTCTTTAGCGAAACTAGAAAAGACCTAAAAACACTCCATTTAAAATCACTCGATTCTACAACGATATCAAGTTCATTACGCAAAAGATTTTCTTAAAAACCTGTCGTAGCCCTCCGTCATTTTAGAAAGTAGAGTACTAAGTATTCGTGCTGCGTATGTCGACTTTAGTTGAGGCGTAGTGTACGGTAGCTAAGTGATGTCTTTCTACACAGCATATGATGCGATTAGTTAGGATATTCATGTGATTATGTCGACCATAGTTGAGGGTCATGTAGGGTGGGTCTGATTAATCATGAAATGACTGGTAGAACTTGACTAGTGCTTCCAATATGTTGACCTTAGTTAAAGTCATAAGTGCTAGGGGTAAAATATTATTGGGAATTTCAAGTGTTGAAATTTGCAATGAGATTGCATACCTTCTATGAGATAGTTGGATCCTGATACCCGCTGTGAGTAAGAGTTACTCCTGGGAGAGTTTTACACATTACAATTAGCCGATCAAGTAGGTGTCTAGAAAAGTTTCAACGGGGTTACACCCCTGGGAAAATGGGGTTTACTTTAATTAGGTCCATGCGAAAGCACGGGGAACCTCCCTCAAAGTACCGACACTGGCCTGGCTGAAAGATTGGCGAACTTGTAGCGTGTAATTAATCCCGGCTAGTCTTTCCTTTTAGGGTTTGAAGGAAGATTTGACTAAAACAGTGGGAGACATCCTGATTAGGTATATTAATAACCAATCTAATCTTGCAAGAGCATACGCTGAGTGTTTTCTTCTCTCTCTCTCCAGGTAGCGACCATATCACGCCTTAATCAAGATAATAATACGGATGTATTGACCGAACCCACTTGTTATACTGAGCTGGGGAACGTTGGTCCCGCTCTAACTTATAATTGTTATAAGACAGAGCAAGAAATAGAGATTTACCAGAATTTCCGTGCCGCCCAAACGGAGAAAGTGCATGCTGATGCATCTTCTTCGGGTGTGTTCATTACAAAGAACTGTTTCTCAGTATCCTTTACTTCCTGGGTATGAGATACCGGATCAGGATCCCACAATATGTAATTTGTTACATGGGCTACAGATAGGTAGAGAACTGAGAACGGATGATAAGTTTCATGAGATAGAAACGGTGCAAGTGTTGCAGCCAAGTCTGTTGGTAGTTATCACCCTGTATTAACAAATACATTGATTCTGAACGAATGTTATTAGATGCCGAACCTGATATACAACATCATATCAGTCTCTTTATTAGTAAAGAAGGATATAATTTTGTATTGTTGGATAATGTTTTGAACATTTACTATATCAAGAGTTGATCGGTTCAGGCACGTTATCTAAAAGCATTGACGTTCTAAATAAAACTACAGTTCTTAGTATACAGAACACACACAAGAGGAAGAGTTCAGAAATGAACGAATCCTTCTTGAGGTATTGTAGACTAGGTCATATCAATGTGACCTGACTGGCTGCAGTTACATTTAGATGCATATTTAAATCTGTTTGAATTTACATCTTGTGAAACTTGCCGGTCATGTCACAAAGATAAGATGACCACAGCTCTGTTTATTGGAAACAGAGAAAGAGTTAATGAACTCTTGGGATTGATACATGATGATGTATGTAAGGTCCCCTGTCTATACATGCCAGGACTGGTTCTTTGTACTTTACTATATTCACTTATAGTCTCTCAAGATTCGCACATGTGTTCCTGTTGAAACACAAGTCTGAAGCTTTTGAGATATTCACAGAATATAAGTTAGAAGTAGAGAACCAAAAACGGGTATACGTATTATGTCCTTTGATGAGATCAAGGAGGAGAATACTTGAGCACGGAATTCCTGGACTTTTCTAATGGAGAATGAGATTCTCTCTCAGCATTACTCCTCCGTATACACCACAGCACGTCGGTGTATCGGAGCGGAGCAAATACACCCTAGTTGATATGGTGTGCTCTATGATGAGTACTACTGAGTTGCCTATTTTCTTTTGGGTGTTATGCACTTTAGAACTGCATACCTATTGAATGGGGTTTGAATCAAATCAATTGCCTACCACTTCATATGTGATATGGAATGGGAAGAGCCCATATCTTAAGTATGTTAAGATTTGAGGTTGTCCAGCCTATGCCTAAAAGCAAAATCCGGACAAGCTCGAGGAAAAGTCAGTTCTGTAGAAGTTTGTTGGATATCCCAAGCATTCGCAAAGGAATAACTTCTACCAAACCGAGAAACAAAAGATGTTTTGTTTCTCAACATGCCACCTTTGTGAAAGGGAATTTATTGTGAAGAAATTAGTGGTCATGAGGTAGAATTGGAAACGGTTCCAGCTATACAAAACTGCAGCTGATGAGTTGGTAGAACCAAAGGATTCAATAGTTTACAACGAACCTCAGCCTCTCCGCCGATCTAGTAGGGTTCCTAACCCACCTAAGAGATACTTCGATTTCTCTATAACAGTGGGAGTGAGGACTGCATCATGAGATGATGACCCAACTAGTTTCGAGCAGGCCATCTGGAGTGGGACTCTGTAAGATTGGCTGGATGCTAAGTGATCTGAGATGGAATCCTTATACACCAACAAAGTATGGACTTTGGTTGCTTTATCTGAAGGGTTAAATCCCCATCAGGAGCAAGTATATCTTGAGAAGATTACTTGGTGTACATGGAAAAGTTGAGACTTTCAAAGCTATGCTTAAGTCCATCCAGATTCTACTTGCCACTGCTACATACCATGACTATGATATGTGGTGGTTGGGTGTCATGACTGCTTTTCTAAATGATGTTTTAGAAGAGAGCGTCTATAAGTACACAGCCAGAGGGCTTTGTAGACAGTGGGAGCAGCGGAAACGTGTGCAAGTTGCTTTATGGGATTAAGCAGGCATCGCGGAGTTGGAACGTCTGTTTTGATGTGGTAGTCAAAGATTTTGACTTCATCAAAATGGTAGATGAACCTTGTATATACAAAAAGGTAGTAGAGAGTATGGTAGTGATCCTCGTAGAGTACGTGGATGACATACTCTTAATAGGGAAGGAGTTTCCTATGCTACGCTCAGTCAATCTCCGCTAATCACAAGAATTCTACATATAGGATCAAAGCGATACCTCCTAAATCCTAGGTTTTGGATCTATGAGATAGATCTAATTGGATGTTAGGATTCTCACTAGTTGTAGTGAGATGGTATCAATCGATCCTGGGGAGAATAACTGGAAAAGGTTCCAGGGTGATAAGGACGACTGAATGTCAGTCGCAGGCATTGTCTTTACCCTCAGTGGAGGGACGGTATGTTGGAAGAGTTCCAAGCTAGATACCGTGACTTACTAGACGATTAAAGGCAAGATACATCGTTACCAAGAATGCTACCAAAGAGGCAGTCTGGATATAGATAATAGTTCATGAGATGAACTCAGTTCCTGCCATTGTGTGACAATGGAGTTATGGCTTTAGCCAAGGAACCACCGTCCCATTAGAAATCCAGATATAATTCTTAGGCAGTATCACTTGATCAAGGAGATGGTTGATCTCCAGGGAGATCGAGGTTAGGAGAGTAGATACAGAGGACAACAGCGCGGATCCACTCACAAAGGCCTATTTCCCAGTAGAGACTTTTATGGGATGGTTGAGGATGAGATACTTCAACCACAGCTGATTGTTGGGTATGCGATACCACAACAGATGGCCCTAGTGCAAGTGGGAGATTGTTAGTTATATGTATGCCCTAGAGGCCATTACCGTACATACGATGTATATTGTAATGGATGCTTGAACATATATAGGTAAGACTTTCTTGCTCGACATGATAGTATGCTATCTTGTTGCTCTTTATCTTAACATGTTGACTTATATTAGTTTACTGTCTTACTCTCAAATGTTGATAAAGCCCCTAGGATATGTACTCGACTACTGGGACTATGATGAGATCATAATAGTGGGGGCCACGGTAGTCGACGAGTACATCCTATAACTGTTCCTAGTCGAGGGTGTATCGAGACAGGGCATCGATACACCAGAGTAGACTAGCGTATACGCATCTTGACACATATGATGGGCGATGGATGATCCCATATCCATCGGTGTTTGACATCAAGGATGGTGTACGGGTGCTCAGTGGAGACTAGGTACACTGGACGGACTCGCCGAGAACTCCCAGATGGTATTATACCTCACGTCAGATGGTAGTTCTCCGGTAACACTGGTACAGGTTAGTCTGTAGACCCGAAATCATCATAGAGTCTTGTGTGATTCCCACTGTGCTTTGATTTCCATCATACCACGTCCAATGGGGCATGAAAAACGGTGGCTTTTGGGTACAGTCCCGAATCACATGGAGGTAATGAGCGATAGGAGGGGATTCGTCTCTCCCGGTATAGGGAGTTGATGTTGTGCTGTGTTCGATTGGCTATAACTGGAAGTCCCTGGCCAGGGCTGATATAGAGATTTACTGGTAAGTGTTACCAGTAGTTTCTCGACCTGTTATGAGCCTCACATCGACACGACTTATCGGTTACTGAGGTCTGACGTATACCACCCCTAGACTAGATATGCAACATATCAGATGAAGAGACCGGACTGTACGGGAGTGTTACTGATTGGATTCATAGGAGAATGTACAGGCTTGCTTGTTGATATTCTGATCGCTTAATACCTGGGTGGCTGTTACGTTTAGCTGACCGCTTGCAGCTTGTGGGTGTTTGATATGATCATCACCTACTGCCGGCGTATTGACGATTCTTTAGAGCCCTAAACAGAGGTTTCTTGACTCAGGCAAAACGGAGTAGGAGCACATATGTGATATCTGCATGACCGAGGATAATGTGATATGAGATACCGTATTCTATTCTCGTGATATTTGATATCAGCCGGGTCATCGGATCAAGTGTTGATTCGATTAATCGGTAAAGATATATATATCAGTCGGTTATTTGAGAAATAGCCGGATTGTCGGATCAAGTGTTGATTCGATAATTTAATGTATAATTATATATATGATATATTACATTACATTATCTAATATTGGCTTGCTTTATTATTTCATTTTCTCACCGGATAATACATTGATATATATGCGATATATGTTAATTGTATTATTTTCTTTTGTTACAAAAATATATGATATATGTGATATATAACATTGTAACATGTTATAATTACTAATGCAACATGATTAGTGGAGATTAAACAGGGTTAGGGTTTGATTTGGGTTAAACTTTTCTAGAAGCTTCTAGAAGCTTTTATTTTGTTTCTTGCAAAGATATTTTATTTAGATATTTTGCAAGATATTTCCTAACCCAACCCACACCCTTTAACCCTAGTTAACTCTCTACAATGGTTAGCCCTCTCTTTGGTCAACCATGGTTGCATTTGTAATTATTATTATTTTTTCATTCACTCATCACAAAAGGAATTTTTCATTCTTTTTCTTCTTCTTCCTCCTTGCAAAGCTTTCTAGCTTTGAGTTTTGTGATGATTTAGTGTGAGATTATGAAAACAAATTAGAGCCAAATTCCTACCTCATCATCCTCATCTAATCTAGCCAATTTGATTAGGGTGTTCACTTCATTAGTGAGTGAGAGCTTTGTAGGGTTACTAGGCACACTAATAAGGTTCTACAAGGCATCGACCATGATAAAATTAAATTTTTATGTGTCGAACAACCCTAAGCAAGATCGTATACTAGAGTTTAGGCGAAACTAAAAGCAAGTAAATAACTTTACTCTAAAGGGATACGAAATACAACCTTTGTAGATCGGTCCTTCACTTCTTTAGCTCCTTGATGAAGTCCCTTCGTTGCGATCGTGGTTCTCCGGGACCCTTGCATGGCTTCACGAGGCGAAAAGTGCGACCTTGGTTGAAGTCTCCGAGGCCGAAGATGATCTACGTCGAGGGAATTCCAACTCAAGCTTCTACTTCACTAACTTGATAATTAATGAAGCAAACACCCTATCCTAAAGTGCTAGTCTAGTAGTGGATGGAGAAATAGGAAGTGGATTCTCTTTAGAATTTGTTTTCTCACAAGCTATCTCACTTTGGATCAAACCCTAGCTATCTTTTCTTTTGAACAAATGAATAAGATGAACAAAAGAAAGAGGAGAGGATAATGATCAAGTGTGTGAGCTAACCGTGGTGAGTGAGTATCATATACTAACTCATGTAGAGACATTACCATGGCTAAATTTAAATGGTTAGGTTAATAAAAATCTAAGGTAAAACAAATCTGGTGGACTTTATCAAAGCTTCCACAAGCTTCAAGCTTATGACAAAATATCAACTAATTTGTAATTACCTTAAATAATTATTAACCACCATTTAAATATAGAATGGTGTAAGTCTTACACACCCATGTCATGTGTATCATCAACCATGATACAATAAGAAAAACACATTTTAATATATATCATATATACATTAAAATTGTGTTCATGTGAGAAAAACCCTAAAGTGAACAAGTGTTAGTAAATGTAAATTAGTATATCTAATATACAATTATACACTTAATTATTAAATCAACACTTGACTTAATAATCCGGTCATATCTCATATAACCGACTAACAACCAATGTATCGACTTATCGAATCAACACTTGATTCGATAACCCGGCCATATCATATATAACCGACTGATACATTAAGTCGCGAGAATATAATACGGTATCACATACACACATTATTCTCGGTCCTGCGCATATCACATATGTGCTCCTATTTCGTTTTGCCTGAGCTAGTAAAACCTCTATGTAGGACTCTAAAGACTCGTCAATACACGGGCAGTAGGTGTTGATCACATCACGCACCCACAAGCCGTCAGCGGTACTAGCTGGACGTAACGGCTACCCGGGTATTGAGCGATCAGAAGATCAGCAAGCAAGCCCGCTCCAACTCCTGTAAAAGCCTGCCGGTAACACTTCCCGTACAGTCCGGTCTCCTCGTCTGATATGTCGCATATCAAGTCTAGGGGTGGTAAACGTTAGACCCTAATAACCGATAAGTCGTGCCGATGTGAGGCTCATAACGGGTCGAGAAACTACTGGTAACACTTACCAGTAAATCTCTAAATCAGCCATGGCCAGGGACTTCCTTGTTACGGCCAATCGAGCACTGCGCAACATCAACCCCCAATACCGGGAGAGCCGAAACCCCTCCTATCGCTCATTGCCTCCATGTGACTCGGGACTGTACCCAAAAACCACCGTTTTGCATGCCCTTATGGACGTGGTAAGGTGGAAATCAAAGCATAGTGGGAATCACACAAGACTCTATGACGATCTCGGATCTACAGACTAAGCTGCACAAGTGTCACCAGAGAACTACCATCTGACGGGAGGTATAATACCATCTGGGAGTTCTCGGCGAGTCCGTCCAGTGTACCCAGTCTCCACTGAGCACCCGTATACCATCTCTAATGTCAAACACCAATGGATATGGGATCATCCATCGCCCATCTCATGGGTCGAGAAGCGTATACGCTAGTCTACACTGGTATATCGATGCCTCGTCTTGATACACCCACGACTAGGGACCTTGAAGGATGTACTTATGGACTACCATGTCCCCACTAGTATGATCCGCATCATAGTCCAGGTAGTCAAGTACACATCCTAAGGGCTTTACCAACATTTAACTATAAGACGGTATAAAGAGACAAGTATACATGTTAAAGTAAAGTGCAACCAGATAACATACTATCATGTCGAGCAAGAAAGTCCTCTCTATATATGTCTAAGCATCCAATATATTATACATCATCTGTACAATACTGGCCTCTAGGGCATACATACAACTAACAATCTCCTACTTGCACTAGGGCCAGCTGCTTGTAGTATCGCATACCAAGTGATTGTAAAGATTTTTGTGATGTGTATGTGGGAAAATAGTAAAGAAATCACAACCAAAAATATTTGACCGCAATCAACTACGGTGTCGGATTTAGATTGTTAGTGAGTGCGGATCGTCCACAGGGAAAGTGTAATCGTTCGTCTTTTGAATTAGATGAGTCGAAACTTTAAGAAAAGAAAACAAACAATTCATGATTTAAAGAATTGAAGCTCAAGAATGAGAAAATATAGATCTAATAACAAGAAAAAGATAGAATCAAGAATTGATCGTTTGATGATTTTTCCAAACCAAATATCAAGAATCGAAATGAGGCTCGTAGGAATCGATCGGATCTATAGATGTGATGTAATCTTACAATTACGTATTCTTATCCTTCGATGAATTGATACTAGATCGATGATGATCGATCGAGAATTAGGGATTTCTTGTGAAACTAGGTTTTCATCTTATCCCTTGTTCTTTCGTCGATATCATTCACATTCTAGCCTCTAGTAAATTCAAGAAACGATCGTAGATCCCTAATTTCGAGCGATCACAATCAAGAAAGCATCGCTACGAAACTAGGTCATCGATTCTTGAACTTACTAGGGTTTACAAAACTCGTAGGACTTAAAAATCGTATTAAGATTTGTTACATCATCATTCTACAATCGTCTCGACTCCTTCACGAGCGGAGTTTTACTCAAACATCACAACAAGAGCAACAATTACAAATTGAGATCTAATCATGATGCAAGAATTAAAAGAAAGCAAGATTCAAGAATTTCACCTTTTATTTATATCAACAATTTAGTTACATTCGCTCAAGAACTACAAGTGGAAGAACTCGATCGTCGATTTGGCTTCGCTCGTCTCCGTGGATCGCGGATCGGCTTGGATCACTTGCCCGATTGAAGATCGGCTCGGCTCCTAAAAGGTTGAAGGCTTCTCGCTTGATTGGTACTCAAGATCTTGAATTTGGAGTGGAATTAGGGTTAGGGTTTCGCACAAGCCTTGTCACTAGACTTGTGGAAGAAGATGGTGTAGAATGAACTAACTAAAGATTGAACCAATGGTTATTGATTAGCCTTTAACCCTAGGTCTAGGTTCCTATTTATAGATATCCAAACCCTAGATCTAGGATTTCAAATTCTAAGTTTCCCTCCTAAAGTTTGTTGAGGAAATTTGAATTTCCCTCCAAAAGTTAGTTAGAGGAGAAGCTTCTAGATGTGATTAGTTAGGAGGGAGCATCTAGAAGCGGTTAGTTAGGAGCTTAATTATGTTTAGCCTTGCTTAATGATTTTTGCTGATCTGGCAGTAGCTTCGAGGGTATTCTGGAACTTGACATATCAGAAAGGAATGTGGGCCCAGAGATTGAGATTCTGCACTGAATTTGGATGGCTGACGTGGCCAAACCGCCGCGGATCCGCGGCGCAAGCAGTCTCCTGCCGCGGATCCGCGGCTACTTGTAAGCCTTGGGCTTTGATCTTTCTGGTACTTGTTTGGGATGTCTCATGGGCCTTTGTTTGATATATAGAATTGTATGATTCCTTCTGAATTGCTACCAGATCTGAAATGATTTAGTTGGCGTATTTTTGATCAGCTCTTTTGCTTTTCTTCCGTATTTTCCTGCACAAACTCAAGACAAGTGTTGCGCAAATACAGAAATGATGCGATGCCATGAAATGCGGTTAATTTCCCTTAAAGTGTCGGTTTAAAAGTCTAACACATGAAATCTGATATTTAATGACTGATTTGCTAATATGTGAAATATGAATACCGAACACTTCTAAATGAGTGCAAATGTTAGGGAAATTGCCGTGTTAAAAATACATTATTTTCGACTGATCAAATACCCCCAAACTTAATTTCGATCGTCTCGAGCGAATGTTTTATTAAAAAGAGAAGGAGAAAATAAAGAAAGAGAAAAACTAACTAGCACACTTTCGTAGGCAACACGATTGCACTGAGCACGTGCAACAAGCCTTTAAACCTCTAGGTGTCCCTAGTAGGAGGAGTGTTGTCTCCTGAGGGTTTTCAGCGGATTGCACCCACAAAATCCAATAATAAAAGAAAGATCATGAATATTACATTTAAAGAAAAGAATTGTAAAAGAAAAGCCTTGAAAATTAGGGTTTCCAACTAAGCTAGCTTTTCAGTTGTCATGAGCCCTATCTTAATGGTCATGAAAAGATGTTAGAAATCACGTCCTCCCTCAATAAAACATCGTCTTATTCTTCATTCCTATCTTTCTTCCAAACATCGATCATATCACCCTGCGTGTGTATAAAGGACATCCCTACACTCGGAGAATTCAATTCAAGCTATCATACTCTTGCCCATCAGCCTCAGTACTTTTTAATTAATGAATATTTAGATGAGATTGCTCACACACTTTCATGCGACCGTTAATACTTCTTGAGGTACTAACAGACCGATTACTCATGTGCTTGCTTATTTGGTGTATTTTCCTCGTCTTGCACCACCTTAGGCATAGCAGTGACTCCCAGACCAGTTGGCCTTAGGGCACTAGGTGAAGAGGCACCCTCGCTATATATTTTTATTGCCCTTGGTGATAACAAAACCAGTGTCCATTTTTCTCACCATTTTATATTTTCTTCATTTTTTTTTTATTTCCTTCAAACTTTTGGCTTTAAGACAAGAGCATTTCAAGGTATCCTCTACTATCCCAGGCTTCAAGACGTGTGCAAGTGCGAATAGCAGGGTAGCAACGTTCAAAATGTTTGGCTTCCAGAATAGAAACAATTTTTCAGACTTATTTTTATCCTCAGATTAGTGACGTCTTTCATCTTACTAACCCTTGGGACAACGGCTCATAACTACTTATTACTAGTTCGTATAAGAAAACTTCTAATTTTCTTGGTTTTCTTAAATTTTTCTAATCTCATGGATGTAATTTTTCACTATCTAAACTTTTATTATCTTATTTATGTACGAAAATCTTTTTATAGTTTTGAAAATTTTTAAATTTTTATAGGTTTTTCAAAAATGTTTTGTGCTTATGCAAATGATATGCAAATGATGCAAAAAATAAGCACAAACCTCCCCCAAACTTGTTTTCAACAGTGTCCTCACTGTTGCTATCTGCTAAAGCTCAAAAAACCTGTAAGCTCGGGAGGAATTTATTAGTGGGGGCAAAATATTTAAGTGAAGAACCTCCCCTAAACTTAATTTTTTTTTTTTTGGCTCATCATTTTGTAAAAATTTTCTTTTCAAGAGCCGGAAAAAATAATACCCCCCCAAACTTGAGTTATGCAATGTTAATCTTTTGAAAATCATATGAGGGGGTCAAAAATCAGTGGTCGATGCCAAGCTTTGCAAAGACCAAACGTCAACACCAACCATTCAAAAATTTTATCAATGCAGTGCTCTGGTTGGTGGAAGAAAAAATGGGGAAAGGGTAAGGGGTGGAATAGAATGTGTGTGCGTCTCGTTTTGGAGAGACGATGCAGTGAATGTGATGGATTACTCGCATTCTTTTTACAGTTCAGAAGAAGGGGTGGAGGTTCAATTTCAGTGATTGGGACATGATTCATCTCAATACCCGTGTCATTCAAAAATGCGAGTTCATCAGCGAAGATCTCCTCAAAAGTCCCATCAATACCCCGATGAATAATGTCATCACAAAGTGCGGGGTGATCTTCAGACTCTGAAAGCAGTTCATAATCAGTGTTAATTGTTGACCCGGATATCTCGGTGGAAGAGTCCGTATATGTATGATACATAGTTGGGTCAAACAATAACGTGTAAAAAGAGTCTAGATCAATATCAGGAGGATCATCAAATTCGCTGCTGTCGACATCCATTAAGTCGACAGAACAGACCTGAGCAGTTGGTTCGGAGGGTACACTTCCCAACTTGTAAATGTTTAGGTCTATTGACCTATTCCCGAAAGATAGGGTCATAGAACCGTTACGACAGTTGATAATAGCATTGGAAGTGGCCAAAAAGGGGCGACCTAAAATCACCGGAATTTGATTCCGTGGGTTCGCTACAGGCTGTGTATCAATTACAATAAAGTCCACAGGGAATATAAATTCCCCGATTTTTATTAACACATCCTCCAGTTCACCCCTAGGTTTCGTGATTGATCGGTCAGCCATCTGGAGTGTGCAATTGGTTGGCTTCAACTCTCCGATCCCTAATTGCTCATAGACTGAGTATGGAAGCAAGTTAACACTAGCGCCAAGGTCTAGTAGAGCACGGTTAATGTGTTTTTCCCCAATAGAAACGGAAATAGTAGGATATGTAAGTCCATGCTACCTCTCCCGGTACTTTTGGGAATGCGGAATTTGGTAAAAACGATTTTCTTAAAGATGGTAACATGGACCTAAGACCCGGATCTTGGTTAAACATCTATCTAACAACCTAACTATGAGTTTCTAGCTACTCGGTTAGGGGGTTATACCTTGTTGTCTTGAACTCCTTCGTCTTCAAGTTCCGATGGTGGTCCGGACCGGCTTCTTCTCGTCATCTCCGTACGCCGAAAATAGATCCACCTGAAAGCTCCAACCTTTAGCTCCTTCTTCGTTCTTTGAAGAAACTAGTTCACTTGGTTTGCTAAACCTAGTGAACTAGAATGAGTAGAGATGAATTAGAATGGGATTTTATCTATGGTTCTTGATTCTCAACTCATGAGAGATATGAACCATAGAATCAAGAGAGGGAGCAAGAGCAAGTGGGTGAGAGCAAAAATGGAGAGCTCAAGAACAAGAGAGAGAATGAGCAAGAAAGAATGAGCAAGTATTTTGTCTCTCACCCTCTCATAATTTAAAGTGATCATAACTCATCATATCAAAAAAAGTCTTATGTGATGGTTGAAGCAACCATAACCATATCATTTCATGCACTCATTTTACACAAATGAGCAAGTAAACAAAAGTCTTTGCCATGAAATGATGGCTATGGTTATCATGATGGTCAACTAGTCAAGCCTAGTCAACCGGTCAACAAAGTCAACAAGTCAACAAAAGTCAACAAGTCAACAAAGTCAACAAAAGTCAACAACCATGTCACCATAATACTTAATTAATATAATAGTTAATCACATATCAAATTCTCATTAGGGTTGAGCAAAAAGTCAAATAGTCAACGGTCAACTGTCAACAACCCTAATGAGAATCCGCTGCCTCTGCCTCCCTGTCAACTGTGCATACACACCCGCATCCGCGTTCCGAGGAACACGAATGCAAACTGGATAAATCCAATCCCATAAGGCACACTAGGATCTGGCTTAAACCAAAGCCCGCTAGTGTAAACTGTCCGGACACTGTACGCGCACAAGTGCACGGATGTGACCGAACCCTGTCGCAAAACCATGCGACCTGTCGCAATACCATGCGACCTCTACTCTTTTGCCTAAAGGCGAAAAGCTTTCTGTGTGGGACTCTAAAGACTCGACACTACGCTGGCAGTGGGTTTAACCACAGATCGCAAGCGGCACTAGCTGTGCGTAACGGTCCCCAGGTAATGCCGACAAGAAGACCGACGAGGCGAAACCCATCTGAACTCCTACTGAGCCTGAGTGTGACATTCTCCGTACAGTCCGGTCTGTTCGTCTGATACATCGCATGGCGGGCCTAGGGGGTGGTAAACGTCAGTCCCCCAATAGCGGTACAAGTCGTGCCGGAGCGAAGCCCAAAACACCCTGAGATAACACTGGAAACCTACCAGTATATCTCGTTTGCCCTAGCCAGGGACTACTCGTGTAATGGCTCTCCTAGACACAGCGCGATGTCAACCCCCAATACCGGGAGAGACGAATCCTGTCTAACCGTCACTGCCTCCAAGTGCTTCGGGACTGCACCCAACCACTACCTGTTTGCACGACTCCTTTGAGCCGTGGTAGGGTAGTGATCAAAGTACAGTGGGAACACACTCGAGGCGAAGTGACAGTGTCATGTCAGCGGACTAAGCTGTACTCATGTCACCTAGGAACTGATAACTGACGATAGGTATAATACCAACTAGTCAGTTCCCGACGAGTCCTGTCCAGTGTACCCGTAACCTAACGAGCACCCGCATACTATCTCAAGTACGACGTACTGACGGCTGTGGGACAGACCGTCTCCCACACTGGGATGAGAAGCGCATGCGCTGGTCTACTCCGGAGTATCGATGCCCTGTCTCGATAGTCCTGCGACCAGGGACCTGCATAAGGATGTGCTTATAGATTACCCAGCCCCACTAGTGTGACGGCCATCACATCGCTGGTAATCAAGCAAAGATCCTAAGGGCTCTACTAATGTGTATAGGCGATATACAAAAATAAACACATGTACACATTGAAGTAGAAACAAACCAAGTAGCATACTACTATTTTGAGCAAGATTGTATATACAAGGTGAATATCCCAAGCATCCATTAAGTAATATACAAACTAGTATGATACAGTAATGGCCTCTAGGGCATATACACTAACAATCTCCCACTTGCACTAAGGCCATGTACTGGCGTATCGAAGACCTATCATCTCGATCAGCCGCTCGAACTGAGTCTGGGGCAGGGCCTTGGTGAATGGATCTGCAATGTTATCTTCTGAAGCGACTCTCCGAACCTCGATCTCCTGGCGATCTACGATCTCCCTGATCAGGTGATACCGCCTCAAGATGTGCCTGGATCTCTGATGGGACTTGGGTTCCTTCGCTAAAGCTATAGCCCCGTTGTTGTCGCAATACAGAGGTATTGGATCAACAATGGACGGAACCACCTGAAGTTCTTTCAAGAACTTCCTCATCCAGACAGCTTCTTTTGCGGCATCAGATGCAGCGATGTATTCCGCTTCCATCGTCGAGTCTGCAACGGTTTCTTGTTTGGAACTCTTCCAACACACCGCCCCTCCATTGAGGGTAAAGACAAAACCCGACATGGACTTGGAATCATCCTTGTCACTCTGGAAGCTGGAGTCAGCAAAGGCCTCGATCTGGAGGTCTTTTCCGCCAAACACCAAGAACATCTCCTTAGTCCTTCTCAGGTACTTGAGAATGTTCTTTACCGCTATCCAGTGTTTCTCCCCAGGGTTTGACTGATACCGGCTTACCACACTCAGTGCATAAGCTACATCCGGTCTGGTACACAACATCGCATACATTATAGAGCCTACCGCAGAAGCGTAGGGTATAATAGACATGCGATCCCTCTCCAAATCAGTCTTGGGAGACATCTCTTTAGAGAGGGTGATCCCGTGACAAGCCGGTAGGTTACCGCGCTTGGAATCTTCCATACTGAATCTCTTCAGTATGGTGTCGATGTACCTGGACTGTGAAAGTCCTAATATCCTCTTGGATCTGTCACGGTAGATCCGGATACCCAGAATGTACGAGGCATCACCCAGGTCTTTCATGGAGAACCTGTGTGACAAGAACCCCTTGACAGATTGTAGCATAGGAATGTCATTTCCTATTAAGAGAATGTCATCCACGTATAAAACGAGGAATACTACAGTTCTCGCTACAAATCTACTATAGATGCATGGTTCATCTGGATTTTTGATAAAGCCAAATTCTTTGACCGTCTCATCAAAGCAGATGTTCCAACTCCGCGACGCCTGCTTTAGTCCATAGATGGACTTAAGCAACTTGCACACCTTTCCGCTGCTCCCACTCTGAATGAAACCCTCTGGCTGGTCCATATAGACACACTCCTCTAAATTTCCATTTAGAAAAGCTGTCTTTACGTCCATTTGCCAGATCTCATAATCGTGGAAGGCACCAATGGCAAGAAGGATCCGAATGGATTTCAGCATAGCTACTGGAGAAAAGGTTTCGTCGTAGTCCAAGCCAGGTCTTTGACGAAAACCCTTTGCTACCAGCCTAGCTTTATAGGTCTCAACCTGTCCATCTACACCAATCTTCCTTTTGAAGATCCACTTGCATCCTACGGGTTTTACCCCGTCTGGAGCAATGTCCAACGTCCATACCTTGTTGGTGTACATGGACTCCATTTCGGTCCGCATTGCATCCAGCCATTTCACTGAGTCAACGCTCTGAACGGCCTGCTGGAAGCTAGTAGGCTCATCATAATCTATGATGCAATCCTCTCTATCCCCGTCAATGAGAAAACCGTAGTATCTCTCGGGCGGATGAGTCTGCCTACTACTCCTGCGGAGCGGCGTAGGAATGTCCTGTTCTTCCGAACCCTCTGGTTCCACTAATCTTTCAGTAATAGTCCGTGGTTCTGGAATTTCTTCCAGTTCTACTGTGCTCCCACTTATCTGGGTTTCCAAAAACTCAGTTTCCAAGAAGTAGGCATGACGAGAAACAAGAACTTTTTGTTCCTCTTCACAGTAGAAGAAATATCCTTTGGAGTTCTTCGGATACCCCACAAACTTGCACTGTACCGAGCGAGCCTCGAGCTTGTCCGCATGCTGCTTTTTGACAAAAGCTGGACATCCCCATGTCTTAATGTGCTTAAGATAGGGTCTCTTCCCACACCACATCTCATATGGTGTAGTAGGCACGGTCTTAGTGGGAACTCGGTTCAAAAGGTATGCTGCTGATTCTAGCGCATATCCCCAGAATGATCGCGGCAACTCAGCGTTACTCATCATGGACCGCACCATATCCAATAGGGTGCGGTTCCATTTCTCCGATACACCGTTATGTTGCGGGATGTATGGAGGAGTAAGCTGAGAGAGAATTCCGTTCTCTTTTAAATAGTCCAGGAACTCGGCACTTAAGTATTCTCCACCTCGATCCGATCTTAGAATCTTAATACTTTTGCCGGTCTGTTTCTCTACTTCATTCTTATACTCCTGGAATTTTCCAAAGGCCTCGGACTTATGTTTCATTAAGAAGACATAGCCGTACCTTGAGAAGTCATCCGTAAAAGTAATGAAGTAAGAATGTCCGCTTCGGGCATGTGTAGACATTGGACCGCACACGTCACTGTGTACGAGTCCCAAGAGCTCGCTCGCTCTTACTCCTTGTCCAGTAAACGGAGTCTTTGTCATCTTTCCTTTGAGACAAGATTGACAAGTGGCATACGATTGATATTCGAACGCATTCAAATATCCTTCTGTATGTAACTTAGTCAACCTTCTCTCATTGATGTGACCCAATCTACAATGCCATAAGAAAGTCTGATTTATTTCTGGAGACTTTCTTTTGTGTGTATTCTGGACATTGAAAATCTGTGGTTGGTTTAACACGTATATACCATTACTCAATGTACCTGACCCAATCAAAGCTTGATTAAGGTGAATGTTTACAACATTACTTACAAACGCAAATTCATAACCTTCTTTAGAAACTAAAGATACAGAAATGATATTACAAGTTGTGTTGGGTACAAAAAAGCAATTACGCAAAACCAAAACATGTCCATCTGAAATTCCCAGGTGATAGTCCCCCACGGCTTTAGCATCCATGCTAGCTCCGTTCGCAACTCTGAGGGTCATGTCACCTGCCTTCAAAACCCTACGGTTTCTCAACGCCTGCAAAGAATTACAGATATGAGATCCTGATCCGGTATCCAATACCCAGGAAGTAGAGTTTATTGAAAGACAGTTTTCAATAACATACACACCTGAAGCTGAAGCTGCAACCTGCTTCAATTCCTGTGTTCTGGCCTTCCAGGCCCTGCAATCATTCTTCCAGTGTCCTTTCTTATGACAATAGAAGCATTCTTCCTTATCCACAAGCTTCCCCGCTATCTTTGTTGCTTTTGCTTTTCCCTTCGTATCCACTTTACTAACACCGCCCCTTGGTTTGGCGGGGGCCTTCTTCTTCTTTCCCTTGGCTTTCGCCTTGGACCTAGAAGAAGATGATCCTCCTACAAACAAAGTGGATGTTTCCCTACCTTTCTGTAGGGTGCCCTCTGCGCTCCTCAGCATGTTGAGGAGCTCTGAAAGTTCAACCTCTTTTTCTTGTAAGTTGAAGTTCAGTATAAACTGGGCGTAAGTGGAAGGAAGGGACTGGAGAACTATATCCATATATAGCTCACTCTCCAATGTGATCCCTAGGTCAGCGAGCTCCTCAATGTAGCCGATCATCTTTAGCACGTGCTCGGCTACTGATGATCCGACGGCCATTCTTGTCGAAAATAACTTTTTCGACGCTTCGTATCTTGCGATACGAGATTGCTCTCCATACAATTCTTTTGTATGAAGCAATATGGATTCCATGTCCATATTCTCGTGCCTCCTCTGATGTTCGTTGTCCATCGAGGCAAGCAGGAGGCATTTGGCCTTCGCGCTATCAATCTCCCAAGTCTTGCGGATTTCCTTATCCGCGACGCTGGAAGTTGGACCAGGGACAGGGGGAGCTTTGGTGGTAAGAAGATACCCCAGCTTGTCATAAGTGATTGCTATCTTGACATTCCTGAGCCAATCTTTGTAGTTTGGCCCTGTCAGTTTGTTTTTATCTAGGAGTAACTTAAGTCCAGTCATGTCGATTGGTCGCTGCAATTAGGAGAGAGAAGAAGAAACACTCAGCATGATGCTCTTGCAAGTTTAGAGTGGTTTTTAGTTTGTCTAAACAGGATGGCTCCCACTGTTTCTCGAATCCCTCCTCAAACCATAAAGGAAGAATTAGTCAGGATCAATCCCACCGTACAAAACTTGCTTAACCGTTCAGTCAGGCCGGTGTCGGTACTTCGAGGGAGGTTTTCCAACGCTTTCGCGAAGTTCCTTAATTAAAGAACCTCTTTTCCCTGGGGGCGTAGCCCCGCTAACACCTTTCTAGGCACCTACTAGGTTTATAGCATTGATCGTTAAGTGAGAAATTTCCCGAGGAGTAGCATATACTCACAGTAGGATCGGGATCCAAATATCATCGCGTGACGAAACTGAAGGAATCCTACCAGAATCATCACACTCCAAATGGTATGCAAATCTAGCAAGTTTCAGTACTTATGAAACTCCCGATGTGGATTTTTGCCCCATGCTCTTATGACCTTGACTTTGGCCAACAAATCTTAAGTCACATGTCAAGTTCTGCCCATCGTTCTCGAGGTTAATTTGAATCCACCCGCACCTACCCTTGACTTTGGCCAACAAGGCAGTACGACTGTTCCAAACCAACGCATCTATCTATGCTTCATATGAATACCCAATAGCTACCAATCACTGTGCCTTGACTTTGGCCAACAAACACAGCTTGAATACTATTGACTATTCATGTGAAACGACGGAGGGCTACGGATGGTTTTGGCAAAACCGTGAACGTAGTGAACTTGATTTGGTCGATGGAACGAGATAGCTTTTAAAAGGAGTGGCTCAAGCTCCGCATTTAAAAGTTGTTTTGAAAAGAACCGAGTGGTTTTTCGAAAGTGTTCCAACGACTTTAACTTGGTTTATTATCTTGCATTAGTTCTTTTAATGCGTGATATTCTTGCATTAGTTCTTTTAATGCGTCCCATCATTTAATCCTACCATTGCAGAAAACAACCAAAATATGACGTACGCTTATGCCATTCGCATTCGCCACGGGGCCCCGTCATTACCCGTTAGGTTACTTAACTAACGACAGAGCGGGGGCTGGGCTAGCGCGTCTGTAAAACATAAGCAACGCCTAAATAATATCATATATAGATATACTGCAATGATAAACATTTCAGATCACAGATGAATACATTGGATATACTAGGAATCTGTAATTCGCACGAGCCTGTAACGAAAGACAAATTACACGGTCGCGGTGAATAGCCAAAACCCCACCCAAGACCCTTACGGGTGCGGAAAACTACCCGCCAAGTACCCGAAGCGTAGCAACCTCCCTCATCTCCATGAGTAGGCCACTCGACACTTCGGCATACCCGGTAGTTTGTGCACCCCCTCCATGGGTCTATCCTAGGAGCAAAAACAGTAAAAAGAAATTATACCATGACGGCTACAACCCCGACCCGGTTGTGCGGCCATACAAATAATTATTACATCAATTTACAAATTTACATGAATTGAAAGAAAAGAAAACTCTCGTCTCACAACCCCCGGCTATTCACCCGCGACAATCCAACATATTCATATACACATTCCAGCACATCACAGATCACAGATTTGTATAACCCCCACTAATCGACATATAGCGATTAGTAGACGTTCAATACAAATATCACATTACAGAAAAACCCGTTACCTAAAGTCTTTTAGAAGTTCGATCGAAAATACGGATTTTCGGGACCCCAAAATAAAATTTTCGTTCTGGAAAATCTGGGTTGAAAATATATATACTAAAAATCCCAAAATACCCCCAGAATAACAATGCACCAAAGATTGACCTCGGCCGAGTCAACTCGGCCGCGGATCCGCGGCGGGAGCGTGTTCCCGCCGCGCTTCCGCGGCGCTTTGACTCGATCGTGGGTCCATCTTTGGTGGTTATTCACAGAAAAGCCTGAGCCGATTTTTGGTGTTAAAATAATCAATTTTTGAACAGTAAAAAAATCGACAGAAACTGCAAATATTCGGGGTTCGTTTTCGGGACTTTTTCTTTGATCGATCTTCTAGTTACTTGCTAACAAGTTAGATAGAGTTTAACTAGGCTCTGATACCACTGTAAGTCCATGCTACCTCTCCCGGTACTTTCGGGAATGCGGAATTTGGTAAAAACGATTTTCTTAAAGATGGTAACATGGTCCTAAGACCCGGATCTTGGTTAAACATCTATCTAACAACCTAACTATGAGTTTCTAGCTACTCGGTTAGGGGGTTATACCTTGTTGTCTTGAACTCCTTCGTCTTCAAGCTCCGATGGTGGTCCGGACCGGCTTCTTCTCGTCGTCTCCGTACGCCGAAGATAGATCCACCTGAAAGCTCCAACCTTTAGCTCCTTCTTCGTTCTTTGAAGAAACTAGTTCACTTGGTTTGCTAAACCTAGTGAACTAGAATGAGTAGAGAAGAATTAGAATGGGATTTTATCTATGGTTCTTGATTCTCAACTCATGAGAGATATGAACCATAGAATCAAGAGAGGGAGCAAGAGCAAGAGGGTGAGAGCAAAAATGGAGAGCTCAAGAATAAGAGAGAGAATGAGCAAGAAAGAATGAGCAAGTATTTTGTCTCTCACCCTCTCATAATCCAAAGTGATCATAACTCATCATATCAAAAAAAGTCTTATGTGATGGTTGAAGCAACCATAACCATATCATTTCATGCACTCATTTTACACAAATGAGCAAGTAAACAAAAGTCTTTGCCATGAAATGATGGCTATGGTTATCATGATGGTCAACTAGTCAAGCCTAGTCAACCGGTCAACAAAGTCAACAAGTCAACAAAAGTCAACAAGTCAACAAAAGTCAACAACCATGTCACCATAATACTTAATTAATATAATAGTTAATCACATATCAAATTCTCATTAGGGTTGAGCAAAAAGTCAAATAGTCAACGGTCAACTGTCAACAACCCTAATGAGAATCCGCTGCCTCTGCCTCCCTGTCAACTGTGCATACACACCCGCATCCGCGTTCCGAGGAACACGAATGCAAACTGGATAAATCCAATCCCATAAGGCACACTAGGATCTGGCTTAAACCAAAGCCCGCTAGTGTAAACTGTCCGGACACTGTACGCGCACAAGTGCACGGATGTGACCGAACCCTGTCGCAAAACCATGCGACCTGTCGCAATACCATGCGACCTCTACTCTTTTGCCTAAAGGCGAAAAGCTTTCTGTGTGGGACTCTAAAGACTCGACACTACGCTGGCAGTGGGTTTAACCACAGATCGCAAGCGGCACTAGCTGTGCGTAACGGTCCCTAGGTAATGCCGACAAGAAGACCGACGAGGCGAAACCCATCTGAACTCCTACTGAGCCTGAGTGTGACATTCTCCGTACAGTCCGGTCTGTTCGTCTGATACATCGCATGGCGGGCCTAGGGGGTGGTAAACGTCAGTCCCCCAATAGCGGTACAAGTCGTGCCGGAGCGAAGCCCAAAACACCCTGAGATAACACTGGAAACCTACCAGTATATCTCGTTTGCCCTGGCCAGGGACTACTCGTGTAATGGCTCTCCTAGACACAGCGCGATGTCAACCCCCAATACCGGGAGAGACGAATCCTGTCTAACCGTCACTGCCTCCAAGTGCTTCGGGACTGCACCCAACCACTACCTGTTTGCACGACTCCTTTGAGCCGTGGTAGGGTAGTGATCAAAGTACAGTGGGAACACACTCGAGGCGAAGTGACAGTGTCAAGTCAGCGGACTAAGCTGTACTCATGTCACCTGGGAACTGATAACTGACGATAGGTATAATACCAACTAGTCAGTTCCCGACGAGTCCTGTCCAGTGTACCCGTAACCTAACGAGCACCCGCATACTATCTCAAGTACGACGTACTGACGGCTGTGGGACAGACCGTCTCCCACACTGGGATGAGAAGCGCATGCGCTGGTCTACTCCGGAGTATCGATGCCCTGTCTCGATAGTCCTGCGACCAGGGACCTGCATAAGGATGTGCTTATAGATTACCCAGCCCCACTAGTGTGACGGCCATCACATCGCTGGTAATCAAGCAAAGATCCTAAGGGCTCTACTAATGTGTATAGGCGATATACAAAAATAAACACATGTACACATTGAAGTAGAAACAAACCAAGTAGCATACTACTATTTTGAGCAAGATTGTATATACAAGGTGAATATCCCAAGCATCCATTAAGTAATATACAAACTAGTATGATACAGTAATGGCCTCTAGGGCATATACACTAACAGGATATCCAGGATCCTTACGTTTTCTCGGTAATTGCTGGGGGAAAGCCGTGTCTATTGTTTTTTCTATGAATATCTTCTTGGGCGCTTGAGTCTTCCTCTTCCTAGTGCACAAGTTCTTAAGAGTTTTCGCATAGGACGGAACTTGTTGGATGGTATCTAGGAGAGGGATGTTGGTGTTTACTTGCTTAAAAATGTTCATAATCTTCTCCATATGTGGACTCGGTGTGTTTGCCCTTAACCGATTAGGATAAGGTGCTTTAGCAATAAGCGCTGGGTCCATCATAGGAGAAAGTAGTGGGTGTGGAACCGATCCCAGAATAGAAGTGGGGATCGTCCGTGGAGGGGTAAAAGAGGTGGGATGTAGTGGCGAGCCTTTTGGAAAACGAAGAATAGGCTCGGAAGAAGATGGTGGGGTAGAAGAACTGGGGTCAGAAGTGTGTGTGTGAGGAAAGGTCTCAGCCGGGGTGTTATTGATTGATTTTTCTGTATCATCAAACTCTTCCCCAAGGTGATGGTCAAGCACTCTTCCAGATCTCAACGTGATCTCATCCACATGATGTGAATAGCTAGGATTAGGTAAAGGTTGAGCTGGAAGTTTCCCTTTCTCTCTTGCACTCATTTCGGCTTTTAGTTGTGCAATTTGTTCTTCCATCGATTTGATATTATCATTTTGAGAGACAATGATCTTTATTACATTCTCGATGGAAGATTGCAAACTTGCCGTCCCTTGGATGGATTGTTTCATGAAAGTATCCAAGGTTTGTGCTAGTGCAGAGGTATTATCTGTACCGGTCAATTGCAAAGGACTAGACGGTGCAAAAGTGTTGGCCGGATTTTGAAAGTTTTGTGATTGGAAGGGGTGCTGACTCAATTGAAGTTGTGGGTGCTGTTGTGGTGGAGGGACCCATTGGTAATTGTTTTGGGTTGGAACCGTGTTTTGAAATTGTGATTGGTTCCATGCGAAATTTGGGTGATTCCTCTAACCCTGATCATATGTGGAGGAAGATGGATCGTTTCTAGGTCTTTGAAATGCGGCATTGGTATGCTCAGGACCTTGAAACGGACATTCTTCCGTCATGTGAGACGGATCAGAACAGCATCCACATACAGTTTTGGAGAGTGATATTAGACTTAGGGTGGCGGCTAAAAATTTGTTTTCCATATTCTCGAGTTTCTTATTGATAGCTGCAATGTCAGCTCTAACTCCTATGGAAATATCATTGCCATCCCTAGACGATTGACTCACACCCTCCCACTGTAAAGTCTTTTCAGCGAAATCTTCTAGAAATTTTCAGGCTTCCCCATCATCTTTAGTCATGAAGTTGCCTTGACACATGGATTCAAGGGTCTGTCTTGTGTAAGGAGTAATGCCCTCATAAATGATTCGTCACAATTCCCATCTCGGGATGCCGTGATGTGGACATTGGACTAGCAGATCCTTGAAACGTTCAAGACATTTTGAAAATGTTTCATTTGGAAGCTGGGTGAATTGATAGATTTCGCTACGGACTCGAGCTGTCTTTTGATGTGGGTAGAATTTCTTAAGGAATGCTTTGACGAATTCGTCCCAATTTGAAATGGAATGTGCGGTAGTTTTATATAGCCACTTCTCGGCTAAATCGCACAAGGTAAATGGGAGAAGACGAAGACGTAAAGCATCCACAAACAACTGTGAGGTACCCATCATTGCGCATACATTTTCAAATTTTGTGATAAACACGTATGCGTCTTCAGACTCGAGACCGTGGAATTTTGGTAGAAGGTTGATGTATTGGGGTTTTATTTGAAAATTTTCCCCGTTGGCTGGTGGAATGGAAAGACAGGTGGAAAGGGGGCCTCGTGTTGGATAGCACCTCTCTTGGAGAGAGATGCGAGGTGGAATCTGCGCACCAACGGACGGCGGCAGGGTAGTGGAAAAGAAGTTCGATGGATATGGATCCATCGATGTGGGTGTGGTGGTGGGTAAAGAAAAGGATAAATGTAGAAATACCGACTTTAGGGTCGATCGGGGGACGCGGACAAACAGGCACTAGAATCCCGTTGTCCAGCCTATCTTGTACTAAAAAGGGTTAGTACAAGTGGCAGCGTGAATTTATAATTAGGGGAAATGATGTATGCGGTGTTTGCTTTGAAAATTGATACGGATTTTGAAAAATATGATGCAACACAACAAATGCAACACACAAACCCTAGAATCTAGTGGTCACCTAGGTCCGGCTCTAGACCGCTCCTAACTGCCAAAAGACAAGTCGCAGGATCAATCCTCCACTGCCTCTTTGTCCCCCTGTGGCCGGATAAGTGCTAGGTAAGTGGGAAGGTACTCCACTACGTAAGTAGTGGGCCTAATTAAAAACCACTAGCCTTAGACACACTCGCCTTAGACACCACAAGAAAACGCGGATAAGAAATGAATTACCCACGGCCTTCTGTTGTCCTAATTGAGCGCGACGGTCCTTAGAGTCATCTCCAGATATTTTTTTGTTAATGTGGGTCAATGCGGATGCAAGTTTATGATTTTCGGGGCTTAGGAAGGGTAATGAACTCCCCACCTAATTTGGATTTGGCCGTGCCCCTTAAATTTCCGTATTAGAATGCAAACAACCAAGAATCAAAAACACGCACAAATTTTTATTTTGCTTTTTGCGCGCTGCGATTTATTTGCAAAGAAACCTGCACAAAATGTTAATTGGAGCAGATGAGGGGAGAGAAAAGAAAGTTAGAAGCTTACAGAGAAAGTTTGGCACAGAGATCCCTTCAATGAAGCGCGGAACCGCCGCAATAAGGCTCTTATGCCGCGGAAGGGCGGTCAAAATGACTGTTCACTGCACCAAAATTCTTGACACTGTTTCAGTTGAACTCCTCAGCTCTCTGGAAAATTCAGAAAAAATTTTCTCCAGCTCCAATGATTCCAGAATTCCTCGCACAAATCACAACACACGTATTAGAGTTTGTACGAGTTTAGATCTAAAAATTATGATGGAATAAAATTTTCAACTCAAATTCCAAAATACGAACAATTAGCGCACTATCTCCGGCAACGGCGCCATTTGATTGTAAAGATTTTTGTGATGTGTATGTGGGAAAATAGTAAAGAAATCACAACCAAAAATATTTGACCGCAATCAACTACGGTGTCGGATGTAGATTGTTAGTGAGTGCGGATCGTCCATAGGGAAAGTGTAATCGTTCGTCTTTTGAATTAGATGAGTCGAAACTTTAAGAAAAGAAAACAAACAATTCATGATTTAAAGAATTGAAGCTCAAGAATGAGAAAATATAGATCTAATAACAAGAAAAAGATAGAATCAAGAATTGATCGTTTGATGATTTTTCCAAACCAAATATCAAGAATCGAAATGAGGCTCGTAGGAATCGATCGGATCTATAGATGTGATGTAATCTTACAATTACGTATTCTTATCCTTCGATGAATTGATACTAGATCGATGATGATCGATCGAGAATTAGGGATTTCTTGTGAAACTAGGTTTTCATCTTATCCCTTGTTCTTTCGTCGATATCATTCACATTCTAACCTCTAGTAAATTCAAGAAACGATCATAGATCCCTAATTTCGAGCGACCACAATCAAGAAAGCATCGCTACGAAACTAGGTCATCGATTCTTGAACTTACTAGGGTTTACAAAACTCGTAGGACTTAAAAATCGTATTAAGATTTGTTACATCATCATTCTACAATCGTCTCGACTCCTTCACGAGCGGAGTTTTACTCAAACATCACAACAAAAGCAACAATTACAAATTGAGATCTAATCATGATGCAAGAATTAAAAGAAAGCAAGATTCAAGAATTTCACCTTTTATTTATATCAACAATTTAGTTACATTCGCTCAAGAACTACAAGAGGAAGAACTCGATCGTCGATTTGGCTTCGCTCGTCTCCGTGGATCGCGGATTGGCTTGGATCACTTGCCCGATTGAAGATCGGCTCGGCTCCTAAAAGGTTGAAGGCTTCTCGCTTGATTGGTACTCAAGATCTTGAATTTGGAGTGGAATTAGGGTTAGGGTTTCGCACAAGCCTTGTCACTAGACTTGTGGAAGAAGATGGTGTAGAATTAACTAACTAAAGATTGAACCAATGGTTATTGATTAGCCTTTAACCCTAGGTCTAGGTTCCTATTTATAGATATCCAAACCCTAGATCTAGGATTTCAAATTCTAAGTTTCCCTCCTAAAGTTTGTTGAGGAAATTTGAATTTCCCTCCAAAAGTTAGTTAGAGGAGAAGCTTCTAGATGTGATTAGTTAGGAGGGAGCTTCTAGAAGAGGTTAGTTAGGAGCTTAATTATGTTTAGCCTTGCTTAATGATCTTTGCTGATCTGGCAGTAGCTTCGAGGGTATTCTGGAACTTGACATATCAGAAAGGAATGTGGGCCCAGAGATTGAGATTCTGCATTGAATTTAGATGGCTGACGTGGCCAAACCGCCGCGGATCCGCTGCGCAAGCAGTCTCCTGCCGCGGATCCGCGGCTGCTTGTAAGCCTTGGGCTTTGATCTTTCTGGTACTTGTTTGGGATGTCTCATGGGCCTTTGTTTGATATATAGAATTGTATGATTCCTTCTGAATTGCTACCATATCTGAAATGATTTAGTTGGCGTATTTTTGATCAGCTCTTTTGCTTTTCTTCCGTATTTTCCTGCACAGACTCAAGACAAGTGTTGCGCAAATACAGAAATGATGCGATGCCATGAGATGCGGTTAATTTCCCTTAATGTGTCGGTTTAAAAGTCTAACACATGAAATCTGATATTTAATGACTGATTTGCTAATATGTGAAATATGAATACCGAACACTTCTAAATGAGTGCAAATGTTAGGGAAATTGCCGTGTTAAAAATACATTATTTTCGACTGATCACCAAGCATCCCGAAGAGTCTCTCAAACTGTATCTGGGGAATGGCCTTCGTGAGTGGATCCGCAGTGTTGTTCTTCGTGTCAACCCTCCTGACCTCAATCTCCCGGCGATCAACTATCTCCCGGATCAGGTGATACCGCCTCAGAATATGCCTGGATCGCTGATGGGACCTGGGTTCCTTGGCCAAAGCCACCACTCCATTGTTATCCCAATACAAAGGTATTGGATGCTCAATGGATGGAACTACACCAAGTTCAGTAATGAACTTCTTGATCCAGACAGCCTCTTTGGCAGCATCGTTGGCAGCGATGTATTCAGCCTCCATCGTCGAGTCTGCCACGGTTTCCTGCTTGGAACTCTTCTAGCTAACCGCCCCTCCGTAAAGGGTAAAGACAAATCCCGACTGCGACTTAGAGTCGTCCTTATCACTCTGGAAGCTCGAATCGGTAAAGGACTCCACTTGGAGTTCTCCGTTACCATACACCAAGAGCATCTCTTTAGTCCTTCTTAAGTACTTGATAATGCTCTTCACAGCTGTCCAGTGACTCTCTCTAGGATCAGCTTGATACCTACTCACTACACTTAGTGAGTATGCTACATCGGGTCTGGTACATAGCATTGCGTACATGATAGAGCCTACTGCCGACGCATAGGGTATCCCTTGCATGCGAGCTCTCTCCAAATCAGTCTTGGAAGACATCTCTTTGGTGAGAGTGAGCCCTGAGATCGTGGGTAAAAACCCACGTTTAGACTCTTCCATACTAAACCTCTTTAGTATGGTGTCAATGTATCTGGATTGGGACAATCCCAATATCCTATTAGATCTATCTCTATAGATCATAATTCCCAATATGCAGGAGGCATCACCAAGATTTTTCATTGAGAATCTTTTTGATAAGAAGAGCTTGACCGATTGCAGCATAGGAATATCATTTCTTATCAAGAGTATGTCGTCGACGTACAATACGAGGAAGACAACCTTACTCTCTGCCACCTTCTTGTAGATACAAAGTTCGTCTACATTTTTGACGAAATCAAACTCTTTGATAACGACGTCAAAGCAGATGTTCCAACTCCGCGATGCTTGCTTTAATCCATAAATGGATTTAAGCAGCTTGCACACCTTCCCGCTGCTCCCACTATCTATGAAACCCTCTGGCTGAGTCATGTACACGCACTCTTCTAAATCACCGTTTAAAAAGGCGGTCTTAACATCCATTTGCCAGATTTCGTAGTCATGATATGCAGCGATGACAAGCATGATCCGGATGGATTTAAGCATATCCACTGGAGAAAAGGTTTCGTCATAGTCCACACCTGGTCTTTGACGAAAACCCTTTGCAACAAGTCTAGCTTTGAAAGTCTCCACTTTCCCAACTACCCCAAGTTTTTTCTTGAAGATCCACTTGCTCCCAATGGGTTTTACCCCTTCAGGAGCATCTTCCGAAGTCCATACTTTGTTGGTATACATGGATTCCATCTCGGACCGCATTGCATCCAGCCAATTCACTGAGTCCCCACTCGTGATGGCCTGCTCGAAGCTAGTTGGGTCATCATCAACCATGATGCAATCCTCGCTCCCACCATCTACGAGAAAACCGTAGTATCTCTCAGGTGGGTGAGGAGCCCTACTAGATCGGCGGAGAGGCTGAGGTTCATTGTGAACTACCGAATCCTCCGGTTCCACTAAATCTTCAGTTTGAGTTTGTGTTTCTGGAACCTCTTCCAGCTCTACCACTTTGCCACTAATTTCTTTTATAAGAAATTCCTTTTCTAAAAAGGTGGCATGTTGAGCAACAAACACCTTTTGTTCCTCACTGTGGTAAAAAAATATCCATATGAATTCTTTGGATATCCCACAAACTTGCAAAGAACTGACCGTGCCTCGAGTTTGTCCGGATTTTGTTTTTTGACATAGGCCGGACAACCCCATATCTTAACTCGTTTAAGATATGGTCTCTTCCCACTCCATATCTCATATGGTGTGGTAGATACAGATTTAGATGGAACTTGATTTAATAGGCATGCTGCTGTCTCCAGCGCATACCCCCAGAAGAAAATAGGTAACTCAGTTGTGCTCATCATAGAGCGCACCATATTTAATAGGGTGCGGTTCCTCCATTCTGATACACCGTTGTGCTGTGGTGTATATGGAGGAGTCAGCTGAGAGAGAATCCCATTCTCTTTTAGGAAGTCCAGGAATTCATTGCTCAAGTATTCACCTCCTCGATCAGATCGAAGGATTTTAATACTTTTCCCGGTTTGGTTCTCGACTTCTTGTTTATATTCTTTAAATTTCTCAAAAGCTTCTGATTTGTGTTTCATCAGGAATACATATCCGAATCTAGAGAGATCGTCAGTGAATGTAATGAAGTACGCAGAACCATTCCTGGCATGTGTAGACATGGGGCCGCATACATCACTATGTACCAGTCCCAAGAGTTCCGTAACTCTCTCTCCGTGTCCTATAAACGGAGTTTTGGTCATCTTGCCTCTGAGACATAACTGGCAAGTGTCATAAGATGAAAATTCAAACGGATTCAAATATCCATCTTTATGCAACTTAGCTAGTCGTGTCGCATTGATGTGACCCAGTCTACAATGCCACAAGAAGGATTTGTTCTGTTCTGAACTCTTCCTCTTGTGTGTGTTTGTTATGCTCAGAACTGTTGATTGATTTAGAACATAAATGCCATTGCACAACGTGCCTGATCCAACCAACTTTTGGTTTAGGAGAATGTTCATAAAATTATCCTGTAATACAAAATTATATCCCTCTTTACTTAACAAAGAAACCGATATAATGTTGCATATCAGGTTCGGCATGAAATAGCATTCGTTCAGAATCAATGTATTACCAGTTGGCAATACAAGGTGATATTCCCCGACGGTTTTAGCTGCAACAATTGCACCATTTCCAACCGTTATGTCTTTATCACCTTCTCCAAGTTCTCTACATTTCCTAAGCCCATGTAACTGATTACATATATGGGATCCTGACCCGGTATCCAATACCCAGGACGTAGAGCAAATGGAGAAACAGTTCTGTGTAACGAACACACCCGAAGAAAATGCATCAACATGTACTTTCTTCAATCGGGTGGCATGGGAATCCTGGTATTCCCCTATATCCTGTTCAGTCTTATAACTCTTATAAGAAAGAACGGAACCAACGTTCCCCAGCACAGTATAACATGCGGGTTCGGTCAATACATCCATATTATTATCTTGATTAAGGCATGATATGGTCGCTACCTGGAGAGAGAGAGAAGAAAACACTTTAGCGTATGCTCTTGCAAGATCAGATTGGTTATTATTTTATCTAATCAGGATGGCTCCCACTGTTTTTATCAAATCTTCCTTCAAACCTTAAAAGGAAAGACTAGCCTGGATTATTTACACCGTACAATTTCGCCAATTTTTCAGCCAGGCCAGTGTCGGTACTTTTAGGGAGGTTCCCCGTGCTTTCGCACGGACCTAATTAAAGTATACCTCGTTTCCCAGAGGCGTAACCCCATTGACACCTTTCTAGACACCTACTTGATCGGCTAATTGTCCTGTGTAAAACTCTCCCGGGAGTAACAATTACTCGCAGTGGGTATCGGGATCCAACTATCTCATAGAAGGTATGCAATCTCATTGCAAATTTCAACACTTGAAGTTTCCGATAATATTTTGCCCCAAACGATCTATAGCCATGACAAGGTCAACAAACCATAGACCGTAAGTCAAGTTCAACCCGTCATTTCTTGATTGAATTAAACCCATCCGCACGACCCTTGACAAGGTCGACAAGGCCGTACGACTACCCTAAAACAATCTGCATCATATGCATAAACAGATAAATACTGGTCAGCTACCGCACACTACACCTTGACAAGGTCAACAAACGCAGCATGAATACTAAGCAGGACTTATCTGAAATGACGGAGGGCTACGACAGGTTTTTCTGAAAACCTATTGCGTAATGAACTTGATATCATCGTAGAATCGCGTGAATTTTGAAATGGAGTGATTTTGAGGCTTTCATTAGTTTTGGTAAAGAGGTCACTCCCGGTGAAGGGATCTCGGCTCTTTCCTTATGGAATAAGGTGCAGGATATATCATATACATCACTATGCAAAGCAAAACTCCAAAAGCAATCAAAAGCAAACCGAGTGTTGTAGCATCTGCCAGTTTAGCTAAAGAGATCACTCCCGGTGAAGGGATCTCGGCTCTTTCCTCATCGAATAAGATGCGGGATATATCATATATATCGCCGTGCAAAGCAAAACTGTAGCTACCCTTTTTTATTAAAATTTGATTCTACAACATCTTTTAGGTTTCTTTTCTTTCATTAATCACATTAATGAAGTCCCATCATTTAAGTCACCTAAACATCACAGATAAATACGACGTACACTTATGCCATCCGCATTCGCCTCGATGTCCCCTCGTGCACCGCTAGGTTAGGTAACTAACGGCAGAGCAGGGTAGGGCTAGCGCGGGTGTAAAACATAAGTAACGCCTATATAATATATCATATATACTACATACAGTATTTATCACATCTCATCACATGATCACATCACAGATATCGCAGCAGAAGAAACATATGAAATATTGGATATACTAGGACGTCCGTGTTTTATTTTGAGCCTCTATAAAACAAGGATTCCACGGTCGCGACGAATAGCCAAACCCACACCCCTAGACCCCTACGAGAGCGGAAAGCAACCCTACCAATTCTAGAGTTAGGAGACCCGGACTCGACTCCTCGAGTTGGTCTCCCACTGGACTCCAGAACCCGGTTACTTGTGCTCTCCTCCTTGGATCTATCCTAGTGCGGAAAAGTAAATAATATACAAATGGTGACAACGACCTCATCCTGGAAGTGCCCCAATAAAAGAATATTAAATACATTTAATTTTACATGAATGAAAATAAAAACTCTCATCTCACATAAAAAAAACCCTGGCTATTCAAAACGCGACGATCCAATTTAACATATCCAGCAACACATAACATCACATGTCATCAATATAAGTAAATATGCGCATCCCAATTGTCGTTAACATATAGCAACGAAACCGGCGATATCACATATTACACTTACGGTCACAGAAAAGAAAGTGTAAAACTACAACATTTGGAATACACAATCTCTTTAGACATCGTAAATCCGAAATATCACATATTTCGCATTTCATGCCTAACTATATGAATTCCACATATTGTATCACATTCCAGATAAATAGACAGTATTAAACTTTCCGATCGAATAATCAAATACCCAAGATTTCCATAATAGCTCAACACTTAAGCGGAGTTCAAAAATTCCATAATACGTCACAGTAGCAACGGTCCAGCCGTAGAAGGGTCAAGCCAATGCCTCACATGTGGCACGCCGTACTCCCCCAAACCCTAAGGTTCAAAGGGCAGCTCAAGACGGTCACATAATCGAGTTAAGGTTTGTTGTCTTCTAGAGGGTCCATCGCGTCACATGCACGTATTTCCGAAAGATTTAAACCAGAGAAAAATTCAACACTTAAATGTTTTTCGTGCCGGAAAAAATTGAGTTAATGATTTCCGTTCGAACATTTTAATACTTTCTAAATTATCCGGAATAACAATACGAAATTAAATCTTCCAATCGAATCGACGAATACAAAAGGATCCCCAGAATACTCAACACTTGAGTCAGTTTAAAAATACCCATAAAATAGTACTATCAGATAAAAGTATTACTGTTCAAACCCCAAGTCAAGAACTCACTGTACGGCCGCGGTTCCGCGGCACAAGCAGGGTATTGCCGCGGAACCGCGGCGGTCCGTATGGATGACGTCACCAATTTTACACCATAATGCTTAGAAATCCCTGCTGTATTTTTTAGGTATTTTTAATTCTGCAAAAACCCAGATTTTGAAAAAAGTCCAGAGAGGGGGTCGTTTTGACGTTTTCGGGTTCGATCAGGGTTTTAACTTCATTAACACATCGCTTAATGCTCTAGCTAGGCTCTGATACCACTGTAGGGTTACTAGGCATACTAAAAAGGCTCTACATGGCATCGACCATGCCATAATTAAATTTTTATGTACCGAACAACCCTAAGCAAGATCGTATACTAGAGTTTAGGCGAAACTAAAAGCAAGTAAACAACTTTACTCTAAAGGGATACGAAATACAAGCTTTGTAGATCGGTCCTTCACTTCTTTAGCTCCTTGATGAAGTCGCTTCGCTGCGATCGTGGTTCTCCCGGACCCTTGCATGGCTTCACGGGGCGAAAGGTGCGACCTTGCTTGAAGTCTCCGAGGCCGAAGATGATCTACGTCGAGGGAATTCCAACTCAAGCTTCTACTTCACTAACTTGAGAATTAGTGAAGCAAACACCCTATACTAAAGTGCTAGTCTAGTAGAGGATGGAGAAATAGGAAGTGGGTTCTCTTTAGAATTTGTTTTCTCACAAGCTATCTCACTTTGGATCAAATCCTAGCTAGCTTTTCTTTTGAACAAATGAAGAAGATGAACAAAAGAAAGAGGAGAGGATAATGATCAAGTGTGTGAGCTAACCATGGTGAGTGAGTATCATATACTAACTCATTTAGAGACATTACCATGGCTAAGCTTAAATGGTTAGGTTAATAAAAATCTAAGGTAAAACAAATCTAGTAGACTTTGTCAAAGTATCCACAAGCTTCCACAAGCTTCAAGCTTATGACAAAATGTCCACTAATTTGTAATTACCTTAAATAATTATTAACCACCATTTAAATATAGAATGGTGTAAGTCTTACACACCCATGTCATGTGTATCATCAACCATGATACAATAAGAAAAACACATTTTAATATATATCATATATACATTAAAATTTTGTTCATGTGAGAAAAACCCTAAAGTGAACAAGTGTTAGTAAATGTAAATTAGTATATCTAATATACAATTATACACTTAATTATTAAATCAACACTTGACTTAATAATCCGGTCATATCTCATATAACCGACTAACAACCAATGTATCGACTTATCGAATCAATACTTGATTCGATAACCCAGCCGTATCATATATAACCGACTGATACATTAAGTCACGAGAATATAATACGGTATCACATACACGCATTATTCTCGGTCCTGCACATATCACATACGTGCTCCTATTTCGTTTTGCCTGAGCCAGTAAAACCTCTATGTAGGACTCTAAAGACTCGTCAATACGCCGGCAGTAGGTGATGATCACATCACGTACCCACAAGCCGTCAGCGGTACTAGCTGGACGTAACGGCTACCCGGGTATTGAGCGATCAGAAGATCAGCAAGCAAGTCCGATCCAACTCCTGTAAAGCCTGCCGGTAACACTTCCCGTACAGTCCGGTCTTCTCGTCTGATATGTTGCATATCAAGTCTAGGGGTGGTAAACGTCAGACCCCAATAACCGATAAGTCGTGCCGATGTGAGGCTCATAACGGGTCGAGAAACTACTGGTAACACTTACCAGTAAATCTCTAAATCAGCCCTGGCCAGGGACTTCCCTGTTACGGCCAATCGAGCATTGCGCAACATCAACCCCCAATACCGGGAGAGACGAAACCCCTCCTATCGCTCATTGCCTCCATGTGACTCGGGACTGTACCCAAAAACCACCGGTTTTGCATGCCCTTATGGACATGGTTTGGTGGAAATCAAAGCACAGTGGGAATCACACAAGACTCTATGACGATCTCGGGTCTACAGACTAACCTGCACAAGTGTCACTAGAGAACTGCCATCTGACGTGAGGTATAATACCATCTGGGAGTTCTCGGTGAGTCCGTCCAGTGTACCCAGTCTCCACTGAGCACCCGTATACCATCTCTGATGTCAAACACCAATGGATATGGGATCATCCATCGCCCATCACATGGGTCGAGAAGCGTATACGCTAGTCTACACTGGTATATCGATGCCCCATCTCGATACACCCACGACTAGGGACCTTGAAGGATGTACTTATGGACTACCATGTCCCCACTAGTATGATCCGCATCATAGTCCAGTTAGTCAAGTACACATCCTAAGGGCTTTACCAACATGTAACTATAAGACGGTATAATGAGACAAGTATACATGTTAATGCAACCAGATAGCATATTATCACGTCGAGCAAGAAAGTCCTCTCTATATATGTCCAAGCATCCAATATAATATACATCATCTGTACAATATTGGCCTCTAGGGCATACATACAACTAACAAGCTTGTGTTAAAGAAACATTAAGCTAGATCATCTTTGTTATCGAAGATCGGAAGCAAACATGCATCTTTCTCTTCGTGGCGCTTCTCAAGAGTCCGGAAACTTGATGATCGCAGCGAAAGGACCACAACACGGAGCTTATGAAGTGAAAGACCGGACTACAACGGTTGTAATCCCTAACTCTTAGAAGTAAAGTTGTTTACTTGCTATATGTTTCGCCTAATCTCTAGTCTAAGATCTTGGTTAGGGTTGTTCGGCACGTCTAACTTTTAAATCGGGCATGGTTGATACCTTATAGACCCTTGTGACAGTGCATAGTAACCCAACACTATTATCATAACACATCTCATGTCATAACTCAATCATCTATCCAATAAATCACGGCATCAAGCCTAGTCATATCGACTCATCCCCATGTATCATATAACCTCCTCATATCACTTGTATACACATACACACACACATTCCTATACACACACACACACACACACACACACATACACCAAGTCAAGTTTAGGTGTGTGCGTGTTTGTGTGTCTATATAAAACCTACGAATTCCCTCCAAGGCAGTCATCCTCTGGTTAAGTCTTTCTAAATCAGTCTAGTCCAACCTAAAGTATTCAATAGGACCCTACTCGCCAAGAATCTAAGGACATGTCCGACTTCCTAATAACAGTACATAATATTCTTATTCTACGTTTGCGGGGGTGCTATACGCCATCCACCCGACTTCTCCAGTAGATATACATCTACTCACCTGGTCCTTGTCTGCAGAAGTCGATGCCGCCATCCTCTCCTTCATCGTCTGAAGTCCATGTGAGAGGTACCTATATGCAAGCATATATGTATATTGTAAACCGAATCGCGGATAAAACCAAAACGGCGCACGAAACGCGCATAGGTTAAAAGCTATGACCCGCTCATGCAAAATAACCAAATAACCCTCGACATCAGCGTACAAACGCCGATTGGTCGAGAAAAACCCAAACACACCAATCATGGTTTCATAATTCACTAATTATAATATGAAATAGATTGCAACTCATCTAAACCTGAAAACTGTAGGGTTCCTAGGCACGCTAATGAGGCCTCACAAGGCATCAACCATGCCAATTTCAAATTTTACGGGTGCCGAGAAACCCTAATACGGATCGTTGACTAGAAGTTTAGGCGAAATACGAATCTACTTAACAACTTAACTAAAGATAAGAAGCTACAACCTTTGTAGATCCGATTATCCACTTCCTTAGCTCCACGTAGACGTCCTCTCGCTGTTCATCTCGAATCCTGAACTCAAGCATCGGCTTCATCGGAGAAATGGGCGGGCAAGGTCATCGGCTTCGTGCCGAAGATGATCTACGTCGAGGCTTCACAAGATCAAGCTCCGACTTCACCAAGTTGTGAAACTTGTGAAGAAAACACCCTATACTACTTGGCAAGAGGTAGAGGGTGAAGAAATAGGAGGTGGGTTCACTTTAGATTTGGATTTCTCTCACTATTGCTCAAGTTGCCAATGATGGACTTAAGCTTTTTCTTGAAGAAGAAGATGATGATCCAAATAGAATATGATAAGTGTTGGATTTAAAATGATAATAAATCAATACTTATCATAAGCTAACCATGGTAAAGTGTAGAGAATGAACTAGGGTTAGTTCAAATGGTTAGGGTTAAGCATGAGACAAGAATGGTTATAAAGTCAAAGCTTCATGAAGCTTCAACTAGAAACAATGAAAGCCACCATTCTTATCATAATCTTTTCAAAATAAATAAACAAATAAATAAATGAAAAGGAAAAACCCTAATCATCAACTTAACCAAGGTTTAATTCTTTACACTTAACCAAATGAGCAAGTATCATCAAACATGATACAAACATATGCACAAAAGTATATCACATATACAATTTGCACATCGAGTGAGAAAAACCATTTAAAGTGAACCAATACTAGTTAATGCAAAGTAATATATCAAATATATAATTATACATTAAATCATTAAATCAACACTTGATTTAACGATCCGGTCATATCGCATATAACCGACTAGTATCCTATGTATCGGCTTATCGAATCAATCCTTGATTCGATATCTAGGTTATATCACATATAACCAATTGATACATTCATCGCGAGAATGGAATACGGTATCACATACACGCATTATTCTCGGTCCTACACATATCTTATATGCGCTCCTATTTCGTTTCACTTGAGCCAGGAAACCTCTGTGTAGGACTCTAAAGACTCGTCAATACGCCGGTAGCAGATGATGATCATATCAAGCACCCACAAGCCGCAAGCGGTCTGCTAAACGTAACGGCCATCCGGGTATTGAGCGATCAGAAGATCGACGAGCTAGCCCGCTCACACTCCTGTGAATCCAACCTGTAACACTTACCGTACAGTCCGGTCAGTTCGTCTAATATGTCGCATATCAAGTCTAGGGGTGGTAAACGTCAGACCCCAATAACAGATAAGTCGTGCCGATGTGAGGCTCATAACTGGTCGAGAAACTACTGGTAACACTTACCAGCAAATCTCTGATCAGCTCTGGCCAGGGACTTCCCTGTTACGGCCAATCGAGCACAGCGCAACATCAACCCCCAATATCGGGAGAGACGAAACCCCTCCTATCGCTCATTGCCTCCTTGTGACTCAGGACAGTGCCCAAAGACCACCGTTTTGCATGCCCTCATGGACGTGGTAAGGTGGAGATCAAAGAACAGTGGGAATCACACAAGACTCTATGACGATCTCGGGTCTACAGACTAACCTGCACAAGTGTCACCTGAGAACTGCCATCTGACGTGAGGTATAATACCATCTGGGAGTTCTCGGCGAGTCCGTCCAGTGTACCCAGTCTCCACTGAGCACCCGTATACCATATCTGATGTCAAACACCAATGGATATGGGATCATCCATCGCCCATCTCATGGGTCGAGAAGCGTATACGCTAGTCTACTCTGGTATATCGATGCCCCGTCTCGATATACCCATGACTAGGGACCTTGAAGGATGTACTTATGGACTACCATATCCCCACTAGTATGATCTGCATCATAGTCCAGGTAGTCAAGTACACATCCTAAGGGCTTTACCAACATGTAACTATAAGACAATTTAAAGAGACAAGTGTACATGTTAAGAAAAAGAGCAACCAGATAGCATACTATCATATCGAGCAAGAAAGTCATCTCTATATATGTCCAAGCATCCAATATAATATACATCATCTGTACAATACTGGCCTCTAGGGCATACATACAACTAACAATCTCCCACTTGCACTAGGGCCAGCTGCTGTAGTATCGCATACCGAGCATCCCGAAGAGTCTCTCAAACTGTATCTGGGGAATGGCCTTCGTGAGTGGATCCGCCGTGTTGTTCTTCGTGTCAACCCTCCTGACCTCGATCTCCCGGCGATCAACTATCTCCCGGATCAGGTGATACCGCCTCAGAATATTCCTGGATCGCTGATGGGACCTAGGTTCCTTGGCCAAAGCTACCGCTCCATTGTTATCGCAATACAAAGGTATTGGATGCTCAATGGATGGAACCACTCCAAGTTCAGTAATGAACTTCTTGATCCAGACAGCCTCTTTAGCAGCATCGTTGGCAGCGATGTATTCAGCCTCCATCGTCGAGTCTGCCACGGTTTCCTGCTTGGAACTCTTCCAGCTAACCGCCCCACCGTAAAGGGTAAAGACAAATCCCGACTGCGACTTAGAGTCGTCCTTATCACTCTGGAAGCTCGAATCGGTAAAGGACTCCACTTGGAGTTCTCCGTTACCATACACCAAGAGCATCTCTTTAGTCCTTCACAAGTACTTGAGAATGCTCTTCACAGCTGTCCAGTGACTCTCTCCAGGATCAGCTTGATACCTGCTCACTACACTTAGTGAGTATGCTACATCGGGTCTGGTACATAGCATCGCGTACATGATAGAGCCTACAGCCGAAGCATAGGGTATCCTTTGCATGCGAGCTCTCTCCAAATCAGTCTTGGGAGACATCTCTTTGGAGAGAGTGACTCCAGAGATCGTGGGCAAGTTCCCACACTTGGATTCTTCCATACTAAACCTCTTTAGTATGGTGTCAATGTACCTGGATTGGGACAATCCTAATATCCGTTTGGATCTATCTCTATAGATCCTTATTCCCAATATGCAGGAGGCATCACCAAGATCTTTCATTGAGAATCTTTGTGATAAGAAGAGCTTGACCGATTGCAGCATAGGAATATCATTTCCTATCAAGAGTATGTCGTCCACGTACAATACGAGGAAGACTACCTTACTCTCTGCTACCTTCTTGTAGATACAAGGTTCATCTGGGTTTTTGACGAAATCAAACTCTTTGATAACGACATCAAAGCAGATGTTCCAACTCCGCGATGCTTGCTTTAATCCATAAATGGATTTAAGCAGCTTGCACACCTTGTCGCTGCTCCCACTGTCTACGAAGCCCTCTGGCTGAGTCATGTACACGCACTCTTCTAAATCACCATTTAGAAAGGCGGTCTTAACATCCATTTGCCAGATTTCGTAATCATGATATGCAGCGATGGCAAGCATGATCCGGATGGATTTAAGCATAGCCACTGGAGAAAAGGTTTCATCATAGTCCACACCTGGTCTTTGACGAAAACCCTTTGCTACAAGTCTAGCTTTGAAAGTCTCCACTTTCCCATCTACACCAAGTTTTTTCTTGAAGATCCACTTGCTCCCGATGGGTTTTACCCCTTCAGGAGCAATATCCAAAGTCCATACTTTGTTGGTGTACATGGATTCCATCTCGGACCGCATTGCATCCAGCCATTTCACTGAGTCCCTACTCGTGATGGCCTGCTCGAAGCTAGTTGGGTCATCATCCTCCATGATGCAATCCTCGCTCCCACCATCCATGAGAAAACCGTAGTATCTCTCAGGTTGGCGAGGAACCCTACTAGATCGGCGGAGAGGCTGAGGTTCATTAGGAGCTACTGAATTTTCTGGTTCCACTAAATCTTCAGTTACGGTTTGTGTATCTGGAACTTCTTCCAGCTCTACCACTTTGCCACTAATTTCTTTTTCAAGGAATTCCTTTTCTAAAAAGGTGGCATGTTGAGCAACAAACACTTTTTGTTCCTCACTGTGGTAGAAAAAATACCCATATGAGTTCTTTAGATATCCCACAAACTTGCTAAGAACTGACCGTGCTTCGAGCTTGTCCGGATTTTGTCTTTTGACATAGGCTGGACAGCCCCATATCTTAACTCGTTTAAGATATGGCCTCTTCCCATTCCATATCTCATATGGTGTGGTAGGTACAGATTTAGATGGAACTTGATTCAATAGGTATGCTGCTGTTTCCAGCGCATATCCCCAAAAGGAAATAGGTAACTCAGCTGTGCTCATCATAGAGCGCACCATATCTAATAGGGTGCGGTTCCTCCGTTCTGATACACCGTTGTACTGTGGTGTATATGGAGGAGTCAGCTGAGAGAGAATCCCATTCTCTTTTAGGAAGTCCAGGAATTCATTGCTCAAGTATTCACCTCCTCGATCAGATCGTAGGATTTTAATACTTTTTCCGGTTTGGTTCTCAACTTCTTATTTATATTCTCTAAATTTCTCAAAAGCTTCTGATTTGTGTTTCATCAGGAACACATACCCGAACCTAGAGAGATCGTCAGTAAATGTAATGAAGTATGAAGAACCATCCCTGGCATGTGTAGACATAGGACCACATACATCACTATGTATCAGTCCTAAGAGTTCAGTAACTCTTTCTCCGTGTCCTGTAAACGGAGTTTTGGTCATCTTGCCTTTGAGACATAACTGGCAAGTGTCATAAGATGAAAATTCAAACGGATTCAAATATCCATCTTTATGCAACTTAGCTAGTCGTGTCGCATTGATGTGACCCAGTCTACAATGCCACAAGAAGGATTCGTTCAGTTCTGAACTCTTCCTCTTGTGTGTGTTTGTTATGCTCAGAACTGTTGATTGATTTAGAACATAAATGCCATTACACAACGTACCTGATCCAACCAACTTTTGGTTACGGAAAATGTTCATAACATTGTCCTGTAATAAAAAATTATATCCCTCTTTACTCAACAAAGAAACCGATAAAATGTTGCATATCAGGTTCGGCATGTAATAGCATTCGTTCAGAACCAATGTATTACCAGTTGGTAATACAAGGTGATATTCCCCGACAGTCTTAGCTGCAACAATTGCACCATTTCCAACTCTAATGTCTTTATCACCTTCTCCAAGTTCTCTACCTTTCCTAAGCCTATGTAACTGATTACATATATGGGATCCCGACCCGGTATCTAATACCCAGGACGTAGAGCAAATGGAGAAACTGTTCTCTGTAACGAACACACCCGAAGAAAATGCATCATCATGTACTTTCTTCAATCGGGTGGCATGGGAATCCTGGTATTCCCCTATATCCTGTTCATTCCTATAACTCTTATAAGAAAGAACGGAACCAACGTTCCCCAGCACAGAATAACATGCGGGTTCGGTCAATACATCCATATTATTATCTTTATTAGGGCATGAAATGGTCGCTACCTGGAGAGAGAGAGAAGAAAACACATTAGCGTATGCTCTTGCAAGATCATATTGGTTATTATCTTATCTAATCAGGATGGCTTCCACTGGTTTTTATCAAATCTTCCTTCAAACCCTAAAAAGAAAGACTAGCAGGGATTAATTACACACTACAAGTTTGCCAATCTTTCAGCCAGGCCAGTGTCGGTACTTTGAGGGAGGTCCCCCGTGCTTTCGCACGAACCTAATTAATATAAACCTCGTTTTCCCAGAGGCGTAACCCCGTTGACACCTTTCTAGACACCTACTTGATCAGCTAATTGCAATGTGTAAACCTCTCCCAGGAGTAACTCTTACTCGCAGTGGGTATCGGGATCCAACTATCTCATAGAAGGTATGCAATCTCCTTGCAAATTTCAACACTTGAAATTCCCAATAATGCTTTTGCACCAAACGATCTATGACGTTGACAAGGTCAACAAACCATAGACCGTAAGTCAAGTTCAACCCGTCATTTCTTGATTGAATTAAACCCACCCGCACGACCCTTGACAAGGTCAACAAGGCCGTACGACTACCCTAACTCAATCTGCATCATATGCATAAACAGATAAATACTGGTTAGCTACCGCACACTGCGCCTTGACAAGGTCAACAAACGCAGCACGAATACTAAACAGGACTTATCTGAAATGACGGAGGGCTACGACAGGTTTTTCTGAAAACCTATTGCGTAATGAACTTGATATCGTTGTAGAATCAAATGAAGTTTTGAAATGGAGTGATTCTAAGGCTTTTCTAGTTTTGCTAAAGGGGTCACTCCCGGTGAAGGGATCGTCGGCCCTTTCCTCGTCGAATGAGGTGCGGGATATATCATATATATCACTGTGCAAAGCAGAAACTATAGAAGCAATCAAAAGTCAAACCGAGTGTGTAGCATCTGCCAGTTATTGCTCAAGGAGTCTCTCCCGATGAATGGATCTCGGTCCTTTCCTCATCGAATAAGGTGCAGGGTATATCATATATACCGCTATGCAAAGCAAGAACTGTAGCTACCTGTTTTGTTTAAAATTTGATTCTACAACATCTTAGGTTTCTTTTCATTCATTAATCACATTAATGAATTCCCATCATTTAAGTCACCTAAACATCACAGATAAATACGACGTACACTTATGCCATCCGCATTCGCCTCGATGTCCCCTCGTGCACCGTTAGGTTAGGTAACTAACGACAGAGCAGGGTAGGGCTAGCGCGGGTGTAAAACATAAGTAACGTCTATATAATATATCATATATACTATATACTGTATCTATCACAGAACATCACATGATCACATCACAGATATCGCAGCAGAAGAAACATATGAAACATTGGATATACTAGGACGTCCGCGTTTTCAATACGAGCCAGTATAAAACACGGATTCCACGGTCGTGATGAATATCCAATCCCATACCCTCTAGACCCCTACGAGAGCGGCAAGCAACCCTACCAATTCTGGGGTTAGGAGACCCGGACTCGACTCCTCGAGATGGTCTCCCACTGGACCCTAGAACCCGGTTACTTGTGCTCCCCTCCTTGGGTCTATCCTAATGCGGAAAAGTAAATAATATACAAAAGGTGACATCTTCCGCAACCTGGAAGTGCCCCAATAAAAGAATATTACATACAAATTTTTACATGAATGAAAATGAAAAACACTCATCTCATATAAAAACCCCCGGCTATTCAAACACGACGATCCAATATAACATATCCAGCAACACATAACATCACATGTCATCAACGTAAGTAAGTATGCATACCCCAATTGTCATTGACGTATAGCAACGAAACCGGCGATATCGTCATACTACACTTACGGTCACAGAAAAGAAAGTGTAAAACTACAACAATTGGAATCCGCAACCTCTTTAGACATCACATGCCTAATCAAATGAAATACTTAGACATCACATGCCTAACAATTATAAACCCCGCATTTTAGTCTCATTATCGAAAACTCTTTTCAATATCAAGTGAGACTAAACTGCTAGATTTATAACATTCATTCAGTTATCTCATAACTGTTTGTGAATTCCAATTATTGTATCCCATTCCGGATAAATAGAGAATATTAAACTTTCCGATCGAACATTCGAACACCCAAGTTTTCCCGAAACCGATCAACACATGAAATAAGTTCAAAGACATTCACTTCATGCCTCAGTACCAACGGTCCAGCCGTAGAAGGGTCAAGCCAACGCCTCACATGTGGCACGCCGTACTGCCCCAAACCCGAAGGTTCAAAGGGCAGTTCAAGACGGTCACATAATCGAGTTAAGGTTTGTTGTCTTCTAGAGGGACCATCGCGTTACTTGCACTACTCAGAACGTCCTTAAACAGCGGAAAAGTCCAACAATTGGAAATTTCCCGGCAGGGGAAAGATTGGGTATTTACATCCGGTCGAACTTTTTAACATATTCTAAAATATCCGGAAAAACACATAGACAAGGTTTGATAATCCGATCGAATCGTCGATTCCCAATACAACCCCAGAACACTCAACTCTTGAGTCAAATTAAAAATTCCCAGAAAATTCAGCATAATAAAATAGGAATTACTGTGCAAAAAGGGACAGATGATGTCATCAGATGGCCGCGGAACCGCCGCAGAAGCCAGGCTTCTACCGCGGTTCCGCCGCGCCCTTAGCAGATCATGGAATAAATTTTGCATCGTAATTCTTAAAATTCCCTGCTGAATTTTTTAAGCATTTTTAATATGGAAAAATCCCAGATTTTAGAAAAAGTCCAGAGAGCATATCGGGAATTAGGGTTTCGGTTCGATCGGGTTTCAAACGTCGTCTAGACTTCGCCTAAGGGTCTAGCTAGGCTCTGATACCACTGTAGGGTTCCTAGGCACGCTAATGAGGTCTCACAAGGCATCAACCATGCCAATTTCAAATTTTACGGGTGCCGAGAAACCCTAATACGGATCGTTGACTAGAAGTTTAGGCGAAATACGAATCTAGTTAACAACTTAACTAAAGATAAGAAGCTACAACCTTTGTAGATCCGGTTATCCACTTTCTTAGCTCCACGTAGACGTCCTCTCGCTGTTCGTTTCGAATCCCGAACTCAAGCATCGGCTTCATCGGAGAAATGGGCGGGCAAGGTCGTCGGCTTCGTGCCAAAGATGATCTACGTCGAGGCTTCACAAGATCAAGCTCCGACTTCACCAAGTTGTGAAACTTGGGAAGAAAACACCCTATACTACTTGGCAAGAGGTAGAGGGTGAAGAAATGGGAGGTGGGTTCACTTTAGATTTGGATTTCTCTCACTATTGCTCAAGTTGCCATTGATGGACTTAAGCTTTTTCTTGACGAAGAAGATGATGATCCAAATAGAATATGATAAGTGTTGGATTTAAAATGAAAATAAATCAATACTTATCATAAGCTAACCATGGTAAAGTGTAGAGAATGAACTAGGGTTAGTTCAAATGGTTAGGGTTAAGCATGAGACAAGAATGGTTACAAAGTCAAAGCTTCATGAAGCTTCAACTAGAAACAAAGAAAGCCACCATTCTTATCATAATCTTTTCAAAATAAATAAACAAATAAATAAATGAAAAAGCAAAACCCTAATCATCAACTTAACCATGGTTTAATTCTTTACACTTAACCAAATGAGCAAGTATCATCAAACATGATACAAACATGTGCACAAAAGTATATCACATATACAATTTGCACATCGAGTGAGAAAAACCATTTAAAGTGAACCAATACTAGTTAATGCAAAGCAATATATCAAATATATAATTATACATTAAATCATTAAATCAACACTTGATTTAACGATCCGGCCATATCGCATATAACCGACTAGTATCCTATGTATCGGCTTATCGAGTCAATCCTTGATTCGATATCTAGGTTATATCACATATAACCAATTGATACATTCATCGCGAGAATGGAATACGGTATCACATACACGCATTATTCTCGGTCCTGCACATATCTTATATACGCTCCTATTTCGTTTCGCTTGAGCCAGGAAACCTCTGTGTAGGACTCTAAAGACTCGTCAATACGCCGGTAGCAGATGATGATCATATCAAGCACCCACAAGCCGCAAGCGGTCTGCTAAACGTAACGGCCATCCGGGTATTGAGCGATCAGAAGATCGACGAGCTAGCCCGCTCACACTCCTGTGAATCCAACCTGTAACACTTACCGTACAGTCCGGTCAGTTCGTCTGATATGTCGCATATCAAGTCTAGGGGTGGTAAACGTCAGACCCCAATTACCGATAAGTCGTGCCGATGTGAGGCTCATAACGGGTCGAGAAACTACTGGTAACACTTACCAGCAAATCTCTGATCAGCCCTGGCCAGGGACTTCCCTGTTACGGCCAATCGAGCACAGCGCAACATCAACCCCCAATACCGGGAGAGACGAAACCCCTCCTATCGCTCATTGCCTCCATGTGACTCGGGACTGTGCCCAAAGACCACCGTTTTGCATGCCCTCATGGACGTGGTAAGGTGGAGATCAAAGCACAGTGGGAATCACACAATACTCTATGACGATCTCGGGTCTACAGACTAACCTGCACAAGTGTCATCTGAGAACTGCCATCTGACGTGAGGTATAATACCATCTGGGAGTTCTCGGCGAGTCCGTCCACTGTACCCAGTCTCCACTAAGCACCCGTATACCATCTCTGATGTCAAACACCAATGGATATGGGATCATCCATCGCCCATTTCATGGGTCGAGAAGCGTATACGCTAGTCTACTCTGGTATATCGATGCCCCGTCTCGATACACCCACGACTAGGGACCTTGAAGGATGTACTTATGGACTACCATGTCCCCACTAGTATGATCTCCATCACAGTCCAGGTAGTCAAGTACACATCCTAAGGGCTTTACCAACATGTAACTATAAGACAGTTTAAAGAGACAAGTGTACATGTTAAGATAAAGAGCAACCAGATAGCATACTATCATATCGAGCAAGAAAGTCATCTCTATATATGTCCAAGCATCCAATATAATATAAATCATCTGTACAATACTGGCCTCTAGGGCATACATACAACTAACAAAAACAAATCAAATCGATTTATTTCCGAAAACCTAGAAAGCATCAAATAACCGTTTTAATTCGAAACTTGATGTTTTAACGAAACTAATGGCCATAATATTCACTAAATATCATAACTAAGCCATACAAATCATTACTATATTTTAATCACACTAATTTGTATAAATCCAAAAATTCTAGTTTGCAAATTTATCCAATTTTAACACCTTTAAAGCAAAAATTCACAAATCAACAACTAAACTAAGTTTTGCATGATCTAAGTTGCTAAAGTATAAACTAAAATGTTAACAATATCATGAAAACCATAATTAGATTTTAATCTCAATTATTTAATCAATTTCTAAAACCTAGTTAGCAAAATTAGCATATTTATCACAATTTCCAACTAACAATTTGAAACATGTAACTAGATTAACTTTTGCATTCAATTAACATGTTAATCTACTCATTAAAACCATAACCTAATGATAAAAACCCTAATTAGAATTTTATCTCACCAATATATATATATATATATATATATATATATATATATATATATATATATTATAAAAACCTAGTTTGCAAAAAAACCTAATTAGGACAATTTAAATGCAACAATTAACAAATTTGTTACTGGATTAGGTTTTGCATTATTTAACATGTTAAACTACACCATGTAATCATAAACAATTTATAAAAACCCTAACTTGATTTACAAACCCTTTTCTTGAATTTAAATCTACAATTTAAAACCATATTTAACAACAAATTGAGCTAGATTAAAGTAATTAACCAAATATTAAACTTTAAGGTTAGGATTTATACCTCACAATCTCAAGAGATCAAACTTGAGTTCTTGGTCCTCTAAATTGCTCTATAGCTCCAAGATCCATGCTTACTTTTGATCAAAGAATAATGGGTAGAAATTGGATTTGGATTTTGAGCTTTTATTTTGGATTTTTTTTTTGGATTTTTTGGAGATTTTTGAAGTAAAATGAAGTGGAGAAATGAGGTGGGGCTGTCCAAGGTGAGGCCGGCCACTTGAGTGGGAAAGGGAAATGTGAGATGAGTGTAGAAATGTGGAAGTTTCACAAATAAATCACCTCACTTTAGTCTTTTCAATAATTTATTTTGTTTTATTTATTTTTTTTTCTAAATCGATCCTAGAAATGTCTAGAACCATGGAAAAATTTGAGAAAGTATTTTTCATGTTACACACTTGTTTTTAATTGTCATGGTTCACTTTGTAAAATTAACCCATTTCTAATTTGTAATTTACACTAATTTAATTTATAATTTAAGCTTATGTTAATATTTGAATTTAATTAATTACGGAAAATATTTTAGTAGACTAATAATTTATAAGTCACTAAATAAACACCATTTACTAGTAATTATATAGTTAAAATAGGTGTAATTAAATCTATATTGAAAATTAATTATAGTTAAGTTTTACGGAAAATACAGTTTATTTTAGCGATTATCTGAAAATTCACCTAAAAGATTTTATTTATTTAATTAATTAATTATTTATTTTTAAAACGTTACAATACGTAGATGAGATCCACATGCATACAAGAAATTAATTATATGGCTGGATGATGAGATCCACATGCATACAAGAAACTAATTATATGGTTGGATGATATCCACTTGCTAATAGGCATTGATTATTTTGTTGACCCATATGCAGATACGGTCACCCTAGATATCATAGTACCTTTATGATATAGTTGACTTAGGAATCTTTGTTTATATCGATTTCTACCTGATGATCTTTTCTACTCACGAGTTGGCAACTCATCCCCGTTGTGCCACAGTTCTTGCAGGTTGACCGCATGGATCAGTAGCGACATCGATGACACACAGCTATTTTGGGTGATTTGCTTTGGTAGGTGGTACATGTTGGATCGTGCCACTCTTGTATTACTATTCCTATTGTATCTAGTCAACTCTATCAAATCAAAAACTAGTGTTTGTATATGTTAAGAGACTTAGCAAGATTTGTAGTTGCGAGACTTAGAGCGATGAGTTATATGTTCGCTTGGTGGGTTTGATTTCTTGCTTTTCATTTTCCTTTGTGTTGATCATCGCCGTTTGGCATCGTATACATATTTATGCTTGTGGTGGTTGTTTCTGCCGTTGGGTGTGATTTGCTCCCGTTTGGAGATGCTTTCTTTATATTCTATGTTGTACCCGTTTCGGGGCTAGTTTTTACAAAGGAGGTGCTGCCGAATTTTTTTTAAGAAAACAAAAAGAAAGTAAAAAAATAAGTTTAAGGATTTTTACTTAAGGTTTCCAATGTTCTATCATTGTTTTCATTACTACTTCTTTTTTATGGGTTTAGATTCTGGGCTTCAGCTTACTTAAGTTACGTTACGCTTATAGACGTTGTGTGATTTAAGTGCCGGTCACGAGCTAATATTTTCGGGTCATGACAAAATTGGTATCAAAGCGCTTGATTTAACCTTAGTTCGAGTTTAGGTTTGACTATGTGGAGTCTGGGGCGTAATCTATTTCGGAAACTAGGCATGATCTTACAGAACTTAGACTTGAACATGGGGTAATAGACCCAAACTTTCGTTACATAGGATGACCCGGATTGATGGAGTAGGTAGCTTGAGTAGTGTGACGTACCGTGCGTATGTTACACGGCATATTTACGATACGATACTCCACTTAAGTGACCTTAGAATGTACATATCTTGAGACTTGTGATTCTCTTCATTTCCATGATCATACCCTCACTGATTCCGTTTCTCCTTATGATCATGTATTCATTCTGGATCTGTTGATTCATTTCATCCCATTGATCTATTTTCGTCGATACATGATTGAGGTTCCTGTCACCATGGTTTGAGCATTGTTTGAGCTGCTGCTAGTGATGCGGTCAGGACGAGCTCGTCGTGGACGAGGACTGACCATCATGTTTTCTGGTGACATGGGAACGTATTGTTGTAGTGTGGTGTTGTGACCTCTCGTTTGAGACGAGTGTGCGGTTTTGTACCGGATGATCGGGCCATTGTTAGAGGCTGCTTGTTGCGAGAGGACTATTGATGTCCATCACACATCAGAGATTGTGATGTCATCTACCGTGCAGACAGATGACCTAGCTGTTGCTGAGATTGATATGACGTCGCTTCCAGAGCCTACGAGCTAAGATCACTGGAGCTTTCTGACAGAGATGCGACAGAAGATAGCTAGTTTATCTTGAGTTGAGAGATGAAGTGATTCGTCAGATTTGATGCGCCGACGCAGGCCCTGTTGAGTTGAAGATTTCCAGTGTGGAGAATCATACTCAGATCTAGAGTAGCTCGATCCAGAGATGACGTTGTTTGTTGGATGATCCGATAGGAGATTAGTAAGTGGACCAGCTTCAGATAGAGGACCTCACCCAGATGCGTTGTGAGTTGATCGAGAACGGACGAATATGGAGTATTCTTCCGATGATTGGGTCGAGTTCCCGAGGACGCGTTCGGCTAGATATTTTCTACAGAGTGATGAAAATACCGAGTTCGTGATTTTGAGTCCGTATGAGAGATTCCGGATTGACTGTAGCCAAGAACATTTGTCGTACGCAAATAGCATGACGTGACGTCAAAGTGGAAGATAATAAGGACAAGTGGAACAAGAGGTTCGAGCGTGATGCTGACTGGCTGTTGTTACTCCCCATCAAGATTAGAGATCTGATATGTATACAGGGCATTAGGATACGGCCAGTTCCCGAGGAAATGTTGTTCTTAGAACGCAGATGTCCAGAAAGCGAGAAAAGATTTGTAAGAGTACCATCCTCCGTATAGTTCGGAATAGGCGAGATGGGAAGATACCTTGAGCAGGTTCCTTCCAGGACACTGTTGCAATAAGATTTGCACCGAGGATCAGTTGTGTTACGTGTATTCAAATGGCCAGAGGCCGACGCCAATGATGTGCTGCTTTACGAGTGATCTTACTAATTGGCCGAGAGATGACCGGAGGAGTGCCAGAGCGGAATCGTTTCCGTTAGCACACCTGACCGGGATGATGAGCCGATAGATTGCGAGATTGGTAATCTGCGGAGAAATGAGGACCCAGAGATAGAGGACGCCAGACCGTGAGCAAGAGGCAAGCGGACGTTCTTGCTCTGCCAGTTTGGGCGCACCGACATTTTTTCGACATTTTAGGAGGTGTACCTCAATGCCAATTGTTGCGATTTGCGTTGTGATCCGAGTATTACGCTTATATCACTCGGATTTGAGTTTTGATGATTGAGTTTCAGGATATTGTTTTTGTGCACCATGGCTGCACTTACTGGGTATTTAAATTTTGTGCATAGTTATTGCACTTGATATACGTTTTACACACTGTTGTGTTGGTTTATAATTTGTGCATATTTATTGCACTAGATATCGAGTTTCTACCTTGGCTACACGTGTTTGTGATTTCACAGATTTCATATGGTTGATTTGAAATTGTGCATGTGTTACGCACATGATTTGATATTTCGTGCACTGGCTGCACATGATTTGATATTTCGTGCATTGGATGCACAGGATTTGATATTTCGTGCATTGGATGCACCGAATTTGATATTTCGTGCACTGGATGCACAGGATTTGTATTTCGTGCACTGGATGCACCCGATTTGTATTTTGTGCATTTGTTACACCGGATTCGTATTTCGTGCATTGGTTGCACTAGATTTGCAATTCATGCGTTTGTAGCACCAGGTGAGTATTTCGTGCATTGGTTGCATTAGATTTGTACTTCGTGCATTGGTTGCACCCGATTTATGTCTTTAAGCATTCGTTTTCCCAGATTTGTGTTTTCGTGCGTGTGTGTACTTGATATTCGTTTTCGTGCATACTACTGCACTAGACGCTTTTACGGATCTGACGCGCTTGGGCCGGATTTTGCGCATATTTGGCGTTTGGTATTGGATTCTGTGCGCATCGGATGCGTTTGATTGAGATTTTATTCGTGCATGTTGGATGCACTTGATTTAGATTTTTATTTGTGCATTATGGATGCACTTGATTTGGATTTTCACGTATGTTGGGCGCATGATATGAGGTGTGATTTGTGCATAGCAGATGCACTCGATTGGGGTTTCTATTTGTGCATGCTAATTGCACTGGATTGAGATTTTCGTGCACTATCGATGCACTAGATATTGTAGTTGTGCACACCTGTTGCACTGGACAGATGCTCTCGTGCACACCCATTGCACTTAGTTTGCTTTTGTGCATATCATAGAACTTGTATTGGATTTGATTTCCGTGCACACCAGACGTACGTGACGTTGGACATGCCTTTTGAGGCTGATTTTGCTCTTGAGCTCTTTGTTTTCATGATGGTACTATATTATGTAGTAGCCGAACAGGACTGATTTGAGGACCGTGCCTGAGTACTTTGCATGCATAAAAAGTTTACTAAGAGGTTGTCAAAAGGATCTATAGTCTCGCTATTTCCTACGTGTCCATGAGAAGCACGAACGTTTTTAAAGGAAAACCATTTGGGATATTTTAAAAAGGGCGAAACGTATATCTGAGCAAAACATATATGAGCATATAGTTATTACTTTACCAATGAGCGTCCGTCACTTGTGCCGTAAGTTACGCATCACGCAGCTATTCAGAAAATATTTTGCATGTGTTTTATTCTGTTTTAGAAGATTTTCCAAGGATGCGTACTGTATACGTATTATTGTATTCGACTAGTGTATATTGGATTTCAGTAGTGGATTTCGAGATCTGTATCTCCATTGTAACTCTAATGATATGCGTACAAATCCAATGATTTGCATGACGCTTGACGGAGTTCGATTTTAAGTTTCGTACTCGTTTTCAGGCGGACGCGATACGCTGTAGTATTTCTATATCTTCCGTGATTTTGAAGCCCCGTTGATTTGAGTTGATTATTTAAATGTTTTATTATTTGGGAGTTTAAATTTAATTCGGGGACTGAATTTATTTAAGGGGGGAAGATTGTAACATTTCAGAAAAATATAAAACATAATTATTGGAATGGTGTGAGTATTGTTTTTGGGCACAAATTTTGTGTTGCAATTCATTTTCCAGCAAGCACAATTAGTGACCATTTCGTGGGCTTCTTCTAGATAGGCATGGGCTTGAGTGAGTCATGCAATTGCATTGAATGGATTCTGTCAATGTTTAAGATATTTAGTGTTGAGATCTTTTATGTTGTGGCTTGGTGGCTGCCAAATATGTGGGGGGGGATTAATTTATTCCTTTAATTACACTCACCCCCTTTATGCTTACACACACCACTCACCAATTCATTGAGTGACAATTTCAAAATTCACAGAGAGAATTCTTCTTGATTTTTGAAGAATGGCCGAGACCATTTCTTTATATAAAAATTTGGAAAGCTCACATTTTTCTTCACTTCTCATTTGGCAACATCAATTTACCTCTACCCAAATACTTGGGTGCTTTGAGACAAAGTATCCTACACTCTCTCTACTTCATTCTTGGACATCTTGACTAGCAAACTGGATGTCCTATTTGCCTCGGTTTTGAGGTGGGAGCCCGTATAAAGAATCCTCGACGTGCGTCCTCTTTCACGAGCGTTACTGGAGAGCGAAGTTCGTCGAGGCAGCCGCAACATGTTATGGACAGAGATTTAAGATCGAAGGACACGGATCGATCGGTACCTTCGTGTGGATTCCGAGACGACGGAGCACATCGACTACGGCTGGAAAAGGAGTTCCACAGGTGAGTAGATTTATATCTACGGGAGAAAGTCGCTGGATGGCGTATAGAACCCCCACAAATTATGAATGGAGACCGATATATATATATATATATATATATATATATATATAATACAGTCAGCGAAACCTACAATAGAAAACTATAGATGTGGTTAAAAAGATAGTTAGAGGTGATATTAATGATTGAATATATATATCGAGATATGAGATGAAAGCTATAGGGACATAACCCTTGGACATGATATGATGGAAATTATGTCTCGAATTGAGATATAAGGATATGAAAAGTGAATGTGAATCACGATGTATAGATATGTAGTTGCACGAGATTAAGTATGAGATTTAGAGTAGCGTGACATGAGATTCATATGATTAGCATGCATATGTAAAATGACTTGATGTGAGAGATTGATGCGATGAAAAGAATATACGATGAGATATGATGACTTGGTTGATATGTCGCTATATGAATGCGAGTCGATAAGAAATAGTTAATGCCTTGTCGGTCCCCTGATATGAGATTGACACGGATGCGACCTGAGATATATATATATATATATATATATATATATATATATATATATATGGATACTGATGTGCATAATTAGTGATATGCCATACGAGACTTAGATCCGTACCCCCGTTGTTGTACAGGTTGATAGAATCCCTAATTAATGCCGCCGTACGATGGATTATACCGTACGTGATATTGTGAGGCTGGATGCCGATTGATAGATTCAACGACTCGGATATATTGTAGACACGTATACCTTGTAGCGTTTCGCTTACGATGTACTTTATGCTACGCTCATGTTATTCGCATTGCATTGCATATACCTGTGCTAGTACACCTACACCATTATTGATGATGCGTATGTTACACTTACACAGATTGGCCGGCACACACACCTTCATCATCTATAATTGCTATGTCACTACACAGTAGAATTGCCACATCATGCCATGATATACTTGCTATACTCACATCACTATGCTATGTTGCATGATATACTTGCTATGCTCACATCATTATGCTATGTTGGATGATATACTTGCTATGTTCATATCACTGTTCCACGTTGCATGATATACGGATAAACTTACATTCTGTTATATGTCGCATACCTACATGCTTACACATATACCTTGCTATATCTACGTGTTCAGCTTCATATGATGTTGCGATGGATTTTGGAAAAATTGGGAACCACATGATATATTTAATAACTTGATGCATTTAAATATCGGTTTTTCCTTTATATGCTCATATTACTGTTATATGTTGCATATATTATGTTTTATGGATTTACGCATTGAGATACGGATTTCATGTGATTTATGGATTCGATAACCGTGGGGATATTTCAAGAAAGTATGCATTGTTTTGAAAACCCGGTTTCTCTTAATATGAAATTTCGATGTGTCAACCATGAGTTTTCTCTGTTCCGAGACTTGGGTTAGAAACCCGATATGGATATGTGGATTGAGAGTGTCGAGAATGGACACTCATGTTCCGTGGATTGCGATTGTTGATGTTGGACACTCAGGTTCCGTGAGATGTATGGATATGTGGATTGCGAGTGTCGAGGTTGGACACTCAGGTTCCGTGGATTGCGTGTGTCGATGGTAGACACTCAGGTTCCATAAGATATATGGATATGAGGGCCAGTCTTAGTGACGGTGCCTGAGAGATGAGTATTTACGTGTCGATACTGGACACCGGTTTTCATGATGTTTCGGGTGTCGATGTTGGACACTTAGGTTCCATGATTTTGATATGTCGCGAGGGACACATGTTGATTTATATCCTCATATTTACCTGCATATGCTTTCATGATATTTACATGCATGATATTGTTGTGTCATTGGTTGACACGTAGATGAGATCCACATGCATACAGGCATTTGATTATATGGTTGAATGATATCCACTTGCTGATAGGCATTGATTATGTTGTTGACACATATGCAGATATGGTCACCCTATATATCATAGTATTACTTTTATGATATAGTTAACATAGGAATCTTTGTTTATTTCGATTTCTACCTGATGATCTTTTCTACTCACGAGTTGGCAACTCACCCCCGTTGTGCCACAGTTCTTGCAGGTTGACCACTTGGATCAGTAGCGGCATCGATGGCACACTGCTGTTTTGGGTGATTTGCTTTGGTAGGTGATACATGTTGGATCGTGCCACTCTTGTATTACTATTCCTATTGTATCTAGTCAACTCCATCAAATCAGAAACTAGTATTTGTATATGTTGAGAGACTTAGCAAGACTTGTAGTTGCGAGACTTAGAGCGATGGGTTATATGTTCGCTTGGTGGGTTTGATGTCTTGCTTTTCATTTTCCTTTGTGCTGATATTCGCCGTTTGGCGTCGTATACATAATATGCTTGTGGTGGTTGTTTCCGCCGTTGGGCGTGATTTGCAACCGTTTGGGGATGCTTTCTTTATATTCTATGCTGTACCCGTTTCGGTGCTAGTTTTTACAAAGGAGGTGCTGCCGAATTTGTTTTAAGAAAACAAAAAGAAAGTAAAAAAATAATTTTAAGGATTTTTACTTAAGGTTTCCATTGTTCTATCATTGTTTTCATTACTACTTCTTTTTGATGGGTTTAGATTCTGGGCTTCGGCTTACTTAAGTTACGTTACGCCTGTAGACGTTGCGTGATTTAAGTGCCGGTCGTGAGCTAATATTTTCGGATTGTGACATTATCTTTGTGACATGACTGGCAAGTTTCACAGGATGTAAGTTCAAACTGATTTAATTATGCATATTAATGTAACTTAGCTAGTCGGGTCGCATTGATATGACCTAGTCTACAATGCCTCAAGAAAGATTCGTTCATTTCTGAACTCTTCCTTTTGTGTGTGTTCTGTACGTTAAGAACTATAGTTTAATTTAGAACGTATATGCCATTAGATAATGTGCCTGAACCGATCAACTTTTGATATAGGAAATGTTCAAAACATTATCCAACAATACAAAATTATATCCTTCTTTATATAATAAAGAGACTGATATGATATTGTATATCAGGTTCGGTATCTAATAACATTCATTCAGAATCAATGTATTTGGTAATACAGGGTGATAACTGCCAACTTGCTTTGGCTATAACACTTGCACCGTTTCTAACTCTTAAAACTTATCACCCATTCTCAGTTCTCTACCTATATGTAGCCCACGTAACAGATAACATATACGGAATCCTGATCCGGTATCACCTACCCAGAACGTAGAGGATACTAAAAAATGGTTCTCGGTAATGAACACACCCGAAGAAGATGCATCATTATGCACTTTCTTCGTTTAGGCGGCACGGGAATCCTGGTAATCCCCTATTTCCTTCTTTGTCTTATAACAATTATAAGTTGGAGCGGGACCAACGTTCCCTAGCTCAGTATAACAAGAGGGTTCGGTCAATACATCCATATTATTATCTTGATTAAGGCGTGACATGGTCGCTACTTAGAGAGAGAGAAGAAAACACTCAGCATATGCTCTTGCAAGATTAGATTGGTTATTAATTTATCTAATCAGGATGGCTCCCACTGTTTAGTCAAATCTTTCTTCTAATCCTAAAAGGATAGACTAGCTGGGATTAATTACACCGACAAGTTCGCCGGTCTTTCATCCAGGCCAGTGTCGGTACTTTGAGGGAGGTTCCTAGTGCTTTCGCATGGACCTAATTAAAATAAATCTTGTTTTCCCAGGGGAGTAACCCCGTTGACACCTTTCTAGACACCTACTTGATCGGCAAATTGTAATGTGTAAAACTCTCCCTGGAGTAACCGTTACTCGCAGTGGGTATCGGGATCCAACTATCTCATAGAAGGAATGCAATCTCATTGCAAATTTCAACACTTGAAATTCCCAATAATATTCTGCCCTTAGCATCCTATGACCATGACGCAGGCCAACAAACCATAGTCCGGTAGTCAAGTTCAACCCGTACATTTCCTGATTGAATTAAACCTACCCGCACGACCCTTGACGCAGGCCAACAAAGTCACATGACTACCCTAATCCAATCGCATCATATACTGCAGATAAGCACTAGTTAGCTACCGCACACTACGTCTTGACGCATGCCAACAAACGTAGCACGAATTCTAAGTAGTACTTATCTGAAATGACGGAGGGCTACGACAGGTTTTTTAGAAAACCCTTTGCGTAATGAACTTGATCTCGTCGTAGAATCGAGTGATTTTAAATGGAGTGTTTTTGAGGCTTTTACTAGTTTTGCTAAAGAGATCACTCCCGGTGAAGGGATCTCGGCTCTTTCCTTATCGAATAAGGTGCGGGATATTTCACAAATACCACTATGCAAAGCAAAAACTATAGAAGCAATCAAAAATGAAACTGAGGGTTGTAGCATATGCCAGTTATTGCTAAAGAGGTCACTCCCGGTGAAGGGATCTCGGCTCTTTCCTTATCGAATAAGGTGCTGGATATTCTATAAGGAATACCACTATGCAAAGCAAAAACTAGAGCTACTTGTTTTTAAAAATTCGATTCCACAACATCTTTAGGTTTATTTTCTTTCATTAATCTCATTAATGATGTCCCATCATTTAAGTTACCTAAACATCACAGATAAATACAACGTACGCTTATGCCATCCGCATTCGCCTCGATGTCCCATTTTGCAACGTTAGGTTTGGTAACTAACGGCAGAGCGGGGCAGTGCTAGCACGGGTGTAAAACATAAGCAGCGCCTATACAATATATCACATATACTATATACAGTATCTATCTCAACATATACAGTGATCACATCGAAGAATATCACAGCAAAACACAACATATGAAATATTGGATATACTAGGATTTCCGGGTTTTATTTTAAGCTGGTATAAAACACGGATTCCACGGTCGTGGTGGATAGCCAATCCCACACTCCTAGACCCCTACGAGAGCGGCAAGCAACCCTACCAATTCTAGAGTTAGGAGACCCGGTCTCGACTCCTCGAGATGGTCTCCCACTGGACCCTAGAACCCAGTTACTTGTGCTCCCCGTCTTGGGTCTATCCTAATGCGGAAAAGTAAATAATATACAATGGTGAAATCATCCTCAACTCGAAAGTGCCCCAATAAAAGAATATTACATACAATGAATTTTACATGAATGAAAATGGAAAACTCTCATCTCACATAAAACCCCGGCTATTCAAAATACGACGATCCAATATAACATATCCCGGCAACACATAACATCACATGTCATCAACGTAAGTAAATATGCGTATTGTAAGTACACGGCGGCGCCCCGGCCGTCAATCCGACGCCGGAATGCGGAAGCGGTGATTTACTTTAACTTTTCAAACCGGCACCACCGCGCACTATAAACCCGGATCGTGCCATTAAACTAGTCCTAGCTAACTACAAGATGGGGAAGAGAGATATACTGAGCGATCCGTGTCCTCCGGTCTTCTCACCGTCGTCCTGATCTCCTGCGGAATGTCGGGTCTCCACCTCCTCGCCGGAAGGGCACCACGTCGCCTGCTTCTTTTACGGGCTCCCACCTCTATACCGAGGCAACTCGGGCACGAAGTTGGCGAGTCGACGTGCCCAAGGTTTACTGTAGAATAGTGTAGGGATCTATGTCTCATTGGGGTTTGAGTGGAGTTGCCATAGAGGTGGAGGAATGAGATGTAGTTTGGAGATGGAATTTGTGGGAATTTTTGCAAAGCCAAATGAACAAAAACCCTACCTCCATAATTTGGGCAGCCCCTCCAATATGTGGCCGGCCATGTAGGAATGGAGAGGAGAGAGTGAATGAGGGAGTGTCTCACAATAATAATGCAAAAGAGAGACCAAAATGTTATCATCAAAAGAAATGATCACACACTCAAAACCACACTTAACCAACCACCATCATTACTCTAAAGTCAAGCAATGATCAACAACCTAATCATCAACAACCATGATGAAAAGAAGAAGAAGTCAAAAGGTCAAGGGATGGTGCAACCATCATGATCCAACAAAATGCAAAGAACACCCTCTACAAATGCTTATTTGCACAAATGCAAATAAGCCCTCCTCCACCAATCTTCGGCCAATGAAAGATACAAATGAAAATGGCCGAAACGGAAAGCAAACTAGCAACTCCAGAAAACTGGTCCCGTAATAAATTACAGGAAAACCCCGATACTGTGTATACATACCCGCATCTGTATTCCGACTGAAATACAAATGCAATGAGACAAAATCTACACTGTACAATACTAGGATCCGGCTTAAACCAAAGCCTGCTAGTATTATCCGTCCGATCCTGATCCGTGCAATACTGCACGTATCTGATCGAACCCTGCCATATCTCCATACGGCCTCTACAGCGTTTCGCCCGAAAACTTGAGCAACTGAATGTGGGGGACTCTAAAGACTCGTCAATACTATGGCTGTGGATTTAACCACTAGCACGTCAGAGGTATTAGCCATACGTGATGGGGTACCAGCTATTGACCAAAAGGGACGTCGATGAGCGAACTCATCCTGACACCCTACTGAGCCTGTCAGTGACAAATCCATACAGTCCGGTCCGTTCGTCTATGAGCATCGCATGGCGGGCCTAGGGGGTTGGTAAAAGTCAGATCCCCAAAAGCGGTACAAGTCGTGTCAGAGATCAGCCCAGAACACCCTGAGATACTACTGGAATACATACCAGTAAATCTCCTTCCTTGGCCAAGGACTTTTCATGTTCTGGCTCTCCTAGACACAGTGCGACCTCACCCCCAGTACCGGGAGAGACGAACCCCCGAAGATCCGCTCACTGCCTCCATGTGGCTCGGGACAGTACCCAACTAAAACCTGTTTGCACGTCTCCTTTGAGCGTGGTAGGGTAGTAATCAAAGTACAGTGGGAACTCACACGAGACAAATGACGATCCTCAGGTCGATGAACTAACCTGTACACATGTCACCAGGGAACTGCTATCTGACGTCAGGTATAAGACCAACTAGCATGTTCCCGGCGAGTCCTGTCCGGTGTACTCATAACCCAATGAGCACCTGTATATATCTTAGGTGAACCAACTGACACCAGTGGCTTATGAGACCGGCCACCGCCCCTCGTCGGGGTCTCGACTGTATACACTAGTCTACTCTGGAGTATCGATGCCCTGTCTCGAAACTCCCACGACTAGGGTCCTTTTAAGGATGTGCTTATAGACTACTAGCTCTCACGTATATGATTGCCCTCATACTGCTAGCAGTCAAGCAAGAATCCTAGGGGCTCTATCAACGTGCAATAGTGACCTGTCAGGTCACCAAAAGCAGTACACGATGATAAAGATAAACCAGATAGCATACTATCATCTTGAGTAAGATTGTCCTACCGGGATAGGTCCTCCCTGAATCATTGCAATCACGTGCCTATGTTCCAATAATTGACTCTGAGGGCACTATCTCAAACACGTATCCCAATTGTCGTTGACATATAGCAACGAAACCGGCGATACACCACATATTACACTTACGGTCGCAGAAAAGAAAGTCAAAAACTACAATAGTTGGAATCCGCAACCACCTTAGACATCACATGCCTAACTAAATGAATTCCTTAGATATCGCATGCCTAACAATTATAAACCCCGCATTTTAGTCTCGATCTCGAAAACACTTTTCAATATCAAGTCGGGAAATTCAACAAAATTCCTGACATCCTGATTGAATGCTCGTCAGAAACTTTAGTAGACGGCCACACCCCCCGATGCCATCGACGAAGTGCACTAAGGAGAAACACTGCTGCCGTGAGCATCCGAACAGATGCTTTTGGCGACGGGGTTCTCCTATACTCACTTAGTCGGGGCTATCTAGTAAGGTTACCCGGCGAGTATCTGCATACGTTACGTGATTGGGACGGACTTTTGATCACATCAAAATCCTGTGGCAACCGATCAAATTAGACTAAACTGCTAGATTTATAAAATTCAATTTAGTTATGATTCCAAGTATTGTATCCCATCACATAATATCCAGACGACGTTAAAATTTTCGATCGATTCATCAAAGTCCCACAATTTCCCGACAGCTCAACACTTGAGCATATTTTAATAATACCCAGAATATGCCACAATACCTATGCACTAGCCGTAGATGGGCAGACCCAAGCCTCACTCATGTCGCCACGGAACTGCGGCAGACCCTATGGTATGACCGCGGTTCCGTGATCCAAAAAGTCAAGTTAGTGTTTCATTCTTCTAGAGGGTTCACAGAATTACATGCATGTTTTTCCGAGTACGTTAGACTTGGAAAAATAGGTTTTTGACATTCGATCGAACTTTTTAACTTTGCCTAGACAATATGTGAATTACCCGAAACAATGTTAAAATTACGAATACGAAACACTCCGAATTGCTTATAGTGCAAGATTACATCACATGCAAAATTAGCAAAAACAAACAACACCTGAACACCAAAACACAGTCACTGGAACACAGTGAAAATTTCAAGTAAAACCAACACTATTGGGCCGGCCTCAACTACCTTGATCTCAGACAAAATCCGAGCAAACTGCCTGAAATTTTCGCGGTGTTCTTGATATATCCCATATAACATTTGAACTTGTTTAAAAAAAATTTTGACAACTTTTAAGAATCGACAGAAACTACATTTTCGCGTTTCAAGTTTCGGAGTATTTCGGTTTCGTAATCTTAACAAAATATTTCTAAATTTATAGCATGGCTCTGATACCACTGCAGGGTTGCCTAGCACGGCAGCAAGGTTTCGGGAGGTATCTTACATACCAATTTCAAATTTTGCCGTTCTAGCTAACCCTAACCCTAGAATCGTCTACTAGAAATCCGACGGAATGAAATGCAAACGACTTTGCAAGTAAAGTGAACAAGGAATACAACCTTTGTAGACCGGTCCTTCACTTCATTAGCTCCATGTAATCTTCTCTTCGCTGCGATCATGAACTTCCGGACTCTAGAAAGGCTCCACAAGATGTACGGATCAAGCTTGCTAGAAGACTTCGAGGCCGAAGATGATCTACATCGAGAAGACACTAACCCAAGCTATCTCTTCCCTAATTATGAAATTGGTGAAGCAAACACCCTATTCTAAATTTTAAGTAGTAGAGGATGATGAAGTAGTTAGTGGGCTCACTTTAGAATTGATTTTCTATTATTTTTTCTCACATCTCAAAACCCTAGAAAACATTTTTCTTGAACTCATGAAGAAGAAGAAGAAGAAGAGTGAACTCATGAGAGAGTGAAGCAACCATGGGTGAGTTAAGTATCATATACTTAACCTTTGTAGAGACTTAACCAAGGCTAGGTTAATTGGTAGGGTTAACAAATATCTTAGGTAAAACAAAACCTTGATGACTTAGTCAAAGATCTACAAGCTTCTACAAGCTGATGTGCCATGACAAAATCAATTAGTTTTGTAATTACCAAAATAAATAAAACCCTAGCAATTAAACCATGCATGGTGTAAGTCATACACACAACTTTGTTGCATGTATCATCAAGCATGACACAAAATAATGTACACTTATATATATATCACATATATACACATGCACAAAAACTAGTGAGAAAAGAAATCATAAGTGAGCTAATACTAGTTAATGAAAATTAATATATCAAATATATAATTAGACATTATATAATCAAATCAACTCTTGATTTAATAATCTGGCTATATCACATATAACCGACTAATAACATATGTAATAACTTATCGAATATGAAGGGTTTCGGCAGCGTCCCGGCCATCAAAATGCGGCCAATATGCGGAACAAAATTTTTCTAAACCCGGCGCTACCGCTACCCGATTTCCAGATCGACCTTAAACCCTATTCTAGCGTGCTAACTAAGAGTTAGAAAGGTTATACCGAGTTCATCCGAGTCTTTCGGTCTTCATTCCAAGCTCCTGGTGACTCCTTGATGAAGTTTGGTTGCTGGTCTTTCTCCATCTCCGATGATCCACCTGAGGGAAACGACGCAAGCTTCAACCTCGTCGAACGAGGTAACCGACGCTCCAAAGTTACTAGAGATGGAGAGTCGAGGTATAGTAGTGTGTCACTCTGTTTTTCTCTCTACCCTTGAGCTCAAGAGATCATCCATAGAAGATGAATGGAGTGAGGTGATGAAGACTTGGCATGAACAACAATAGAATTGGCTAAGTCCTTTTGTGTGAGAATGAGAGAGTGGGAAAGCAAAATGTGTAATGTCAAATTAACCAAATGAAATGAGCTCTCCCCAAAATGAAGTGGCCGGCCCCACCATCTTCTCTCGATCCCACTCAAAAAGAAATCTTATACAATTGCAATAAACAAATCCAAACCATACTATACACCATGCTTTGACTCATGCCCATACCATGAACTATGTTCATGCCACCTCATATATTTCACCTCATTTATGAGTCAAATGAATTTTCCAAAAATGGAAAATCATACAAAATAGGTGGACACCTTCTAGAAGCTATTCCGTATAAAATACGGAATACTTCCCGGTACATGTATCAAAATACATATACGCGTATTCGTACCAAAAATATGAGTAGCCAAGAGAGAAAACGAATAGTGAACAATAATACTAGAATACGTATATACAAATACATATATAAATTATTAAATCAAAAACCCGATTTAATAATCCTGCTTAATCCTAAACCGCTAGTATTATCAACCATCCGATTAAAGTCTGCACAGCATGCACATATTTAATCGGACACCTATGTACCAACATACGCCATGTACACCATATCGCCTGAACCGTGAAAAACACTCTGTGTAGGACTCTAAAGACTCGTCAATACGTTGGCAGTGTATTTAACCACAAGCACGTCAGCGGTACTAGCTGTACGTAACGGCTACCCAGGTATTGAGCGAAAAGGGAGGCCGATGAGCAAACTCATCCTGAACCCCTGCTGAGCCTGACAGTGACAATATCCGTACAGTCCGGTCTGTTCGTCTAAGAGTATCGCACATCCAGTCTAGGGGGTGGATAAAGTCAGACCCCTAACAACGCGATATTTAGTGTCGGCATGATACCCATCACCTCCTGAGAAACTATCGATCCTGGATCGGTAATCCCCGTCTACCATGGCCATGGATTTGTGGTGATGGCCACCCATACACAACGCGACATCAACCCCCAATACCGGAAGAGACGAATCCCCGACGATCCTATCACTGCCTCCATGTGGCTCGGGACTGTACCCAACTAAAACCTGTTTGCATGACTCCTTTGAGCTGTGGTAGGGTAGTAATCAAAGCACAGTAGGAACTCACACGAGATAAATGACGATCTCAGGTCGACAGACTAACCTGTACACATGTCACCTAGGAACTACTATATGACAATAGGTATAATACCAACTAGCAGGTTCTCATCGAGTCCGTCCAGTGTACTCATAACCCAATGAGCACCTGTATACTATCTTAGGTGAACAAACTAACACCAATGGATTGTGAGACCTGGCCACCTCCCCTCGTCGGGGTCTCGATCAGTATACACTAGAGTATCGATGCCCGGTCTCGATACTCCTACGACTAGGGACATTTAAGGATGTGCTTATAGACCCCGGCTCCCACATATACGATCGCCATCATAGTGCTGGCAGTCAAGCAAGAATCTTATGGGCTCTATCAACACGTATATGAAGATAAAGACAAACCAGATAGCATACTATCATCTTGAGTAAAACCGTTTTATCGGTATAGGTCCTCACTCATTCATCATAATCACAAGTCCGTGACTATGATAATTGCTTTGAGAGCACTATAGCAAACATTCTCCCACTTACACTTAAGGCTAATTATTGCGATGTCGCATACTCACAGCCCGTGTGATACCGAAGACCCAACTTCTCTACTAATCAGTTTCGCAAAGCCCGTTTGCGAAAATGATTGCGTTCGAGAAATAGCCTCAGTGAGTGGATCCGCTCCAATGTTTCTTTCTGTATCTCTCTATATCTTAACTTCGCGGAGAAAACTATCTCCCGAAATGAGCAATACTTGTCTCAGAATTTGTCTGGAAATCTGATGGGACCCAGTTCACAAAAGAACTCCAATTCCAGCAAACTTCTTAGACTGCATCATTCATTGAATTTAATCATTATTCTGCGCCATGCCTTTTCTCAGTATCCGCTTGGACCACCTGTCCAACATACTGTCCCTCAAAAGAGGGAAAAACTATAACTCTGACAGTCACTCTGTCATCCAGGTCACCTTGGAAGCCTGAAATGATAACCGTCTCCCGAAGGAGGCTGCCATAATCATTTCCCAAGAACATTCACTTATGTTCAATAACTGCTTCCTAATGTTTCTCCAGTATTGGATTAATGTATCTTCTTATTGCATCTAGTGCAAAATCAATATCTGGTGTGGTACTTGACATTTCATGATTAACTCAATTTCCTAAGCAAATGATATGTTAATCATGCATATCCCTCTCCCCTTTAGTCTGTAAGACACCTTTAGAGAGGGTGACTCCATCACCTGCAGGTACACCACCATGCCAGGAGTAGTCCATTCTGAAATTCCTTTAGAATAATGTCAAAGTACCCAGATTGGGATACATCCCAAATCTAGATCTAAAACTATAGATATTGTAACCAGAAACCCTGATATCACATCCATATCCTGTGTGGAGAAACAACTTTGTGACAACCATAGTACAACCGATCGTAGTATAGGAATATCTCCTCCTATCAGGTGCATGTCATCCCAAAGCCTGGACATCACTCTCTACTACCTTCTTAGCAGATCCATCTTCTACTCTGATGAAGTCAATGCCTATGACTGTCACATCAAAAATAGATGATCTATTTCCGCTATACCTGCTTTAGTCTGTAAATAGACATAAGCTACTTGCCTACTATGCTTCCGCTGCTCCCACCGACTACAGCAACCCTTTGGCAGAGTCATATACACGTGCACCTCTAAAGCTAGTTTAGAATGACGCTATACTCTTTCTCCTGCCGGGTCTTATAGTCTTGAACAGCAGCAATGACAAGTCTGGGTAAACAAGAACCTCCCTGTCACCATCTCTAAAAAGACCGAAGTACGTCTCGGGTGCCTGAGGTTACCCATCAAAATTGCAGAGTGGCTAATGGAACATCAAATCCAATTGAATCCTTAGGTTTTATTAAATTTCCAGTAATCGTTTGTGGTTCTGGAATAACTTCCAGTTCTACCATACTCCCATTTCTGTTTTCTGAAAAATCCATTTTATTAAAACTGTGGCGAGTCAAGAATAATATAAATATTGATCTTCCTGATGGTAGAAAGTTAACCCTCGTCAAAGCCCGGGATAACCCACAAACAGCCATTAATGAAACGTGCCTTGAGTTTATCAGGATTCTGGTTTTAAGCATCAGCCGGACAACTCCCTATATCTTAACATCTTTAAGATACAAATTGATTCTATATATATCTGATATAGAAACAAAAGCGCTAATTTAATTTGAACCGGATTCAAACTCATGCAGCTGTCTCCAGTGCATATCAACTAAATGGAAAAAGGGCAATTCAGCATTACTCATCTAGGAGTGCATCCATATATATGTAACCTGAAAGAGAAGCAAGTTCTCGAAACCATCACTATCAACGGAATACCAAACACAAGTATCTACATCTTCGAACACTTAGAAGAATCCCGATACTTCTAATAAATGGTTCTCTACTTTATTCTTATACCTATAACTTCTCAAAATCTAATCCATGCACTTCAACGAAATACATGTTTAGAATCAGAGAAGTTATGAGTAAACAGAATACAGTGCGAGTACCAACCCCATTGTCCTAATAGACACTTAACAACATACAATACTTTGTATAAGTCCCCTGAGTTCAGTAACTCAAACTCTGTGCGTCGTAGGTTGAAAAAATTGTACTTTGGTTAAGAAGAGTCACACCGCTGTTGAATGCACCTTACCTAATCACCAACTGATATAGGTAAATGTCATAGACACAATATCAAAAAGTTATATCTCACTTTATAAAATAAATGTACAGATATATTAGTATGAAATTAGTGCATAACAACGGATATTCAAAACCAAATATTTGCCATCCGGCAAAATCCAGATGATTTCCTCAAATATCACCAATTACTATGAATTCCGATATAATAAGGATCTAATCACCCAATTCCCAATATCTAACTCCCACTCACCATCTGTAATAACATACAAATATGAGAAACTGATCTGGTAAATACATACCCTGGAGTTAGATTCTTATTGGGAAAACAGTTTTCAATTAATATCGCACAGTAAAACTGAAACATGAAAATGTTTCAAAAGGGTTAACTGGTATTCCTAGTAACGCCTCTTCCACTACCCTGATTCACGATAGTAACCATATACAATACCTGCCCTCACTCCAATCCTATTATTATGTCTTTACTTATTACTTTCTGTACACCTCCTTTACGCTAATTGGTTTTCTTCATTCCCTACCTTTCGGCACCAGCCTAAGGTTTGGAAGAAGACTATCCAATAAATGTAATAGGTGTACTCTCCTAATCCTAGGAGCCCTCGCAACCTGAGAGAAGGTAAAGAGAAAAAACACCTGAATAATTCTATTCTATTTCTCCTGAACCGGAAACCATCCCCGAATCTGGAACGAATTCCTTCGAGTTCGTATGTTACTATACGATGGCATATCCAATGGAAGTGGATATCCGTAGTGATACGGAGTGTTCTAGAGAAAAGCAAAGTGGATGTAGGAGTGGCAGGGGTACACATGGTCTTTGTCGTGAATGATGGTGATCGCAATTTCCTTTGCCATTATTCTAATCCCTTTATATGTCTTTACTTATTACCTTCTGTACACCACGGTTAAGCTTGTTGGTTTTCTTCCTTTCCTACCGTTCGGCACCTGCTTATAGTGTGGAGGAAGACTATCCAATAAGCTCAATAGGTGTACCCTCTCCTAATCCTAGGAGCCCTCACAACCTGAGAGAAGGTAAAGAGAAAAGACAACCGAATAATCCTATTCAATCTTTCCAGAACCAGAATCCATCCTCGAAAAAGTTCATTCGAGTTCATATGTAACTATACGATGGATTTATCCAATGGAAGTGGATGTTTGTAGTGATACGAGGTGTTCTGGAGAAATGCAAAGGTGATATAGAAGTAGCAATGATGTATATGACACCGTGACATTCCAAAAGTCAAAGTGTTTTAAGAAGGTTCGGTTAATTTGGTTCATGAGTTTTAGTTTAGGGTCGAGTCATAGTTGCAGCCAGAGAGAGAGAGAAAAAATACTCAGCGTGCACTCTAACCTAGACCAGAATGGTTAATCATTTTATCTAATCAGGATGGCTCCCACTGTTTCCTCGAATTCTCCTCCAAACCCAAAAGAAGAATTAGTCGGAATCACCTGAGGAGTAATCCCACTCATCAGTGGGAATCGGGATCCAACTATCATCGCATGATAACCTGATGGAAGCCACTCAAGTCATCACACTCCAGAAGGTATGCGCAAGCCTGGCAAGTTTCCTGTATGTTTGAAACTCCCGATATGATTTTTACCCCAAGCGGTTTATAGCCTTGACTTTGGCCAACAAATCATAACCCGCAAGTCAAGTTCTACCCGTCATTGTCCTGATTAATTTAGACCCATCCGCACACACCCTTGACTTTAGCCAACAAAGTGGTACGACTGTCCTAAACTAAAGCATATCCATGCAACGGACAAGCAATACACAGGTACCGCACACGATGCCTTGACTTTGGCCAAAAAACACCGCACGAATACTATGCACTATTTATTCGAAATGACGGAGGGCTACGGATGGTTTTTGGTGAAAAACCTTTAACGTAATGAACTTGATATCGTTGAAGGAATCCAAGTGGTTTTATAAATATATAGTGGCGGAAACTTTTGCTAAAGAGGTCAATCCCGGTGAAGGGATCTCGGCTCTTTCCCCGTCTAATGGTGTGCAGGATATCCCAAACTGAATACCACGATGCAAAGCAAAAATAATCGACTATAGTAAAGTTATTACGTTGACGCAAACTTTTACCCAAGGGGTCACTCCCGATGAAGGGATCTCGGCCCTTGCCTCGTCGAATGAGGTGCTGAATATTCATAACCGAATACCACTGTGCAAAGCAAAAGAGAACGTCTGTAATGTCAGTTTTTAAAAACTTGGTTCCAACAACATCATATATAGGTTTGTTTTATCCTTGCATTGATAAGAATCTATGCAGTTCCATCAATTAATCACACCAGAAAAGAACGAAAATAAAATGTACGTATATGACATCCGCATTCGCCATTGGGTCCCGTCATCACCCGTTAGGTTACTTAACTTACGACAGAGCGGGGACTGGGCTAGCGCAGGTGCAAAACATATACAACATCTACTAGTATATATAAATATATATATATAACATTTATCCCAGGCATGATATAAAGCAACATCACAGAAGTAACACAGAATGGTGGATAATCTGGAGCCCCGGGTTTCACTTGAGCCGCAAGTGAGACCCGACGTTCCCTGTCCTGTGGATAGCATGTGCAATGAAACCTAGACCCCTACGAGCGTGGCGAGTTACCCGCCAAAACCAGAAGTGAGGCAGCCCCCTTCAACAACGTGAATGGGCCACCCAGCACTTCACGGAATCCGGTAACTTGAGCACCCCTCCTGGGTCATCCTATACCCCCTACGAGTGCGGCGAATAGCCCGTCAATTTTAGAGTAAGGTCCCCTCCGTCCCAACGCCATGAGATGCGGACCAGTTGACGTCTAGAACCCGGCTATTCGTGCACTCCACCGCGGGGTAATCCTAGTACAGAAAAGAAAATAATATACAAGGGTGACATCGACCTCAACCCGATCGTTCCCCAAAAGAATAATATACAAACCGGCAGTGACGGCAGTCCACATGTCGGACGCTCGGCCTCAATATCAAATGTACAAATGAAAATAAACTGTACTAACATTGCACCATAGCTATCCACCACGACGATCCAACCAACATCACGGCACAACACAGAACATCAATGTGAATGTCACGATCGCAAACTCGTCTAAAAGAACATAGAGCAGTTAGACGGGTTTACCGATCAAATGACATTCACGGCCGCAGATAAAAATGTATGTACTGTTAAACGCACACTTAAAATATCGATCGACTAAATTCCAAATTGGCCCTAATAGCAAAATCTACACTTCACTGAAACCTGGGCCAAGACAGTATATGTCAAAAATCACAATTCCAATTCAGGGGAATACAGGAAAAATTTCGAAGGCCGTCGCTACTAAATGGCCGCGGAACCGCCGCCAATATGGGGTAAGTGCGGCGTTTCCGTGGCGACCTGGAGGCATTAGGAGCCCAAATTTTTTCTGTACCCTTAAAATCGCCTGCACGGATTTTTAACACTCTGGAAATAATTTTTTGAACACTTTTGAAAAACGACAACAAACACAAAATTGAAGTCGTGATTTTGGCAATTTCCGTCGATCGATCTTTTAAGCACGTTTAATAGTAAGGGGTTTAAAGGGTGGCTCTGATACCATGAAGGGTTGCAGCAGCGCCCCGACCAACAAAACGCGGCCAATATGCGGAACAAAAATTTTCTAAACTCGGCGCTACCACTACCCGATTTCCGGATCGAACTTAAACCCTATTCTAGCGTGCTAACTAAGAGTTAGAAAGGTTATACCGAGTTGATCCGAGTCCTTTGGTCTTCATTCCATGCTCCTAGTGACTCCTTGACGAAGTTTGGTTGCCGGTCTTCCTCCATCTCCGATGATCCATCTGACGGAAACGGCGCAAGCTTCAACCTCGTCGAACGAGGTAACCGGCGCTCCAAAGTCGCTAGAGATGGAGAGTCGAGGTGTAGTAGTGTGTCACTATGTTTTTCACTCTACCCTTGAGCTCAAGAGAGCATCCATAGAAGATGAATGGAGTGAGGTGATGAAGACTTGGCATGAACAACAATAGAATTGGCCAAGTCCTTTTGTGTGAGAATGAGAGAGTGGGAGAGCAAAATGTGTAATGTCAAAATTAACCAAATGAAATGAGCTCTCCCCAAAATGAAGTGGCCGGCCCCCCATCTTCTCTCATTCCCACTCAAAAAGAAATCTTATCCAATTGCAATAAACAAATCTAAACCATACTATACTCCATGCTTTGACTCATGCCCATACAATGAACTATGTTCATGCCACCTCACATATTCCATCTCATTTATCAGTCAAATGAATTTTCCAAAACTGGAAAATCATACAAAAGAGGTGGACACCTTCTAGAAACTATTCCGTATAAAATATGGAATACTTCCCGGTACATGTAACAAAATACATATACGCGTATTCGTACCAAAAATACGAATAGCTAAGAGAGAAAATGAATAGTGAACAATAATACTAGAATACGTATATACAAATAAATATATAAATTATTAAATAAAAAACCCGATTTAATAATCCGGCTTAATCCTAAGGCACTAGTATTATCAGCCGTCCGATTAATGTCTGGGCAGCATGCACATATTTAATCGGACACCTGTATGTACCAACATATGCCATATACACCATATCGCCTGAACCGTGAAAAACCCTCTGTGTGGGACTCTAAAGACTCTTCAATACGCTGGCAGTGGGTTTAACCACAAGCGCGTCAGCGGCACTAGCTGTACGTAACAGCTACCCAGTTATTGAGCGAAAAGGGAGGACGACGAGCAAACTCATCCAGAACCCCTACTGAGCCTGACAGTGAAAATATCTGTACAGTCCGGTCTATTCGTCTTAGAGTATAGCATATCGAGTCTAGGGGGGTGGATAAAGTCAGACCTCTAACAACGCGATATTTAGTGTCAGCATGATACCCATCACCTCTTGAGAAACTATCGATCCTGGATCGGTAATCCTCGTCTACCATGGCCATGGATTTGTGGTGATGGCCACCCGTACACTAGCGACATCAACCCCCAAGACCGGGAGAGACGAATCCCCGAAGATCCGATCACCGCCTCTATGTGGCTTGGGACTGTACCCAAATAAAACCTGTTTGCACGACTCTTTTGAGCCGTGGTAGGATAGTAATCAAAGCACAGTGGGAACTCACACGAGATAAATGACGATCTCAGGTCGGCAGATTAACCTGTACACATGTCACCTGGAAACTGCTATCTGACAATAGATATAATACCAACTAGCAGGTTCCCGGCAAGTCCGTCCGGTGTACTCATAACCCAATGAGCACCTGTATACTATCTTAGGTGAACAAACTAACACCAATGGCTTATGAGACCTGGCCACCGCCCCTCGTTGGGGTCTCGATCAGTATACACTAGTCTACACTGGAGTATCGATGCCCGGTCTCGATACTCCTACGACTAGGGACATTTAAGGATGTGCTTGTAGACCCCAGCTCCCACATATATGATCGCCATCATAATGCTGGCAGTCAAGAAAGAATCCTATGGGCTCTATTAACACGTATATGATGATAAAGACAAACCAGAAAGCATACTATCATCTTGAGTAAGGATGTTTTATTGGTATAGGTCCTCACTCATTCATCATAATCACAAGTCCGCGACTATGATAATTGCCTTGCGGGCACTATAGCCAACAGAATCAACACTTGATCCGATAACCCGGCTATATCGCATAAAACCGACCAATGTCGTAAATCGCGAGAATAGAATATGGTATCTTATATCGTATCAATCTCGATCCTGCACATATCACATATGTGCTCCTACTGCGTTTCGCTTGAGTCAGGAAACCTCTGTGTAGGACTCTAAAGACTCGTCAATACGCCGGCAGTAGGTGATGATCATATCAAACTCCCACAAGCCGCAAGCGGTCTGCTAAACGTAACGGCCACCCGAGTATTGAGCGATCATATCAACAAGCAAGCCTGCCCACACTCCTGCGAATCCAATCAATAACACTACCTTACAGTCCGGTCTCTTTGTCTGATATGTCGCATATCTCATCTAGGGGTGGTAAACGTCAGACCCCAGTAACTAGATAAGTCATGCCTATATAAGGCTCATAACGGGTTGAGAAACTACTGATAACACTTACCAGTATATCTCTGAAGCAGCCCTGGCCAGGGACTTCCTGTTATAGCCAATCGAGCATAGCGCAACATCAACCCCCAATACCGAGAGAGACAAAACCCCTCCTATCGCTCATTGCTTCCATGTGATTCGGGACTGTACCCAAAAGCCACCATTTTGCACGTTCTCTTGAATGTGGTAAGGTGGAAATCAAGGCACAGTGGGAATCACACAAGACTCTATGACGATCTCGGTTCTACAGACTAACCTGTACCAGCGTCACCAGATAACTGCCATCTGACGTGAGGTATAATACCATCTGGGAGTTCTCGGCAAGTCCGTTTAGTGTACCCAGTCTCCACTAAGCACCCGCATACCATCTCTGATGTCAAACACCAATGGATATGGGATCATCCATCGCCTATCTACATGGGTCGAGAAGATACACGCTAGTCTACTCTGTATATCGATGCCCTGTCTCGATACACCTACGACTAGGAACATCTGAAGGATGTACTTCACGACTACTCTGTCCCCACTAGTATGATCAGCATCATAATTCTAGTAGTCTAGTACTCATCCTAAGGGCTTTATCAACATGTAACATAGAGACAATCAGTGTACATGTTAAGATAAAGAGCAACCAGATAGCATACTATCATGTCGAGCAAGAAAGCCCTCCCTATATATGTCCAAGCATCCACTACAATATACATCGTATGTACAGTAATGGTCTCTAGGGCATACGTATAACTAAAAGTAAGAGGCATCACCCAGGTCTTTCATGGAGAACTTTTATGACAAGTGCCCTTTGATACATTGTAGCATAGGAATGCCATTTCCTATCAAATGAATGTCCTCCACGTACAAGATGAGCAATACTACAGTTCTTGTTACAATCTTACTATAAATGCATGGCTCATTTGGATTTTTGATAAAGTCAAATTTTTTGACCGTCTCATCAAAACATATGTTCTAACTCAGCGATGCCTACTTTAGTCCATAGAAGACTTAAGCATCTTGCACACTTTTCCGCTGCTCCCACTCTGAATGAAACCCTCTGGTTGGTCCATATAGATGCACTCTTCCAGACTTCCATTTAGAAAAGCGGTCTTTACGTCCATCTGCCAAATCTCATATTCGTGGAAGGCAGCAATGGCATGAAAGATCCGAATGGATTTAAGCATAGCCACTGAAGAAAAGGTTTCATCATAGTCTAAACCAGGTCTTTGACCAAATCCTTTTGCAACAAGTCTAGCCTTATAGGTTTCAACCTGTCCATCTACACCAATCTTCTTTCTGAAGATCCATTTGCAGTCTACGGGTTTTACCCCTTCTGGAGCAATGTCCAATGTCCATACTTTGTTGGTGTACATGGACTCCATCTCGGTTCGTATTGCATCCAGCCATTTTACCGAGTCTGTGCTCTGAATAGCTTGCTGGAAGTTAGTTGGCTCATCATTTTCAATGATGCAATCCTCTCTATCCCCGTCCAGGATAAAACCGTAGTATCTCTCGGGAAGATGAGACAGCCTACTACTCTTGCGGAGTGGCACGGGACTGTCTTGTTCTTCTGAAACTTCTAGTTCTATCAAGCTTTCAGTAATAGCTTATGGTTCCGGAATTTCTTCCATTTCTATTGCGCTCCCACTAGATTCCTTTTCCAAAAATTGATGTTCCAAAAAGTGTGCATGACGAGAAACAAAAACCTTTTGTTCCTCTACATAATAGAAAAGATACCCCATGGAGTTCTTTGGGTATCCCACAAACTTACACAGTACTGAGCGTGCCTCGAGCTTGTCTGCATGCTGCTTTTTGACGAAAGCTGGACATCCCCATATCTTCAGATATTGAAGATAGGGTTTCTTCCCACTCCACATCTGATAGGTGTGGTAGGCACAGTCTTGGTAGGAACCTTGTTCAAATGATTTGCAGCTGATTCTAGTGCATAGCCCCAGAATGATCGCGGTAACTCAGCGTTACTCATCATGGAACATACCATATACAATAGGGTTCGATTCCGTCTCTCCGATACACCGTTGTGTTGTGGTGTGTATGGTAGAGTAAGTTGAGAGAGAATTCCATTCTCTTTTAGGTAATCCAGGAACTCGGCACTCAATTATTCACTACCTCGATCAGATCTCAGTGTCTTCATACTTTTGCCGGTTTGTTTTTCCACTTCATTCTTATATTCTCGTAATTTCTCAAAGGCCTCGGATTTAAGTTTCATCAAGAAGACATGTCCATACCTAGAGAAATCATCCGTAAAAGTAATGAAATAGGAATAACCACTTCTTGCATGTGTAGACATTGGACCACACACGTCGCTGTCTATTAGTCCCAAGAGCTCGCTCGCTCTTACTCCATGTCCAGTGAACGGAGTCTTTGTCATCTTTCCTTTGAGACATGATTGACAAGTTGCATAAGATTGATATTTGAACGGATCCAAATATCCTTCTTTATGTAACTTGGTCAACCTTGTTTCATTGATGTGACCCAGTCTACAATGCCATAAGAAAGCTTAATTTAATTCTGTAGTCTTTCTTTTATGTGTGTTCTTGACATTGAAAATTGCATTTGGTTTATTACGTATATACCGTTGTTTAGTATACCTGACCCAATCAGACCATGATTATGGTGAATGTTTACAACATCGCTTACAAATGTAAAATTATAACCTTCTTTATATAACAAAGATACAGAAATGATATTACAAATCAAACTAGGTACACAAAACCAGTTACGCAAAACTAAAATATGTCCACTCGTCAATCCTAGGTTATACTCCCCTACGGACACAGCATCCACGCTCACTCCGTTAGCAACCTTGAGGGTCATATCACCGGTCTTCAGAACTCTACGGCTTCTCAGCGCCTGCAAAGAATTACAGATATGAGATCCTGATCTGGTATCCAATACCCAAGAAATAGAGTTGACTGACAGACAGTTTTCAATTACAAACACACCTGAATTCGAAGCCACAACCTGCTTCGGGTCCTTTTTCTTGGCCTTCCAAGCACTGCAATTTTTCTTCCAATGGCCCTTCTTAAGAAAGTAGAAGCATTCTTCCTTTCCTACCATTGGCCCCGCTACCCTTACCTTACCCTTTGCTTCCACCTTACTAACACCGCCTCTCGGCATGGTGGAGGCCTTCTTCTTCTTTCCTTTGGCTTTCGCCATGGATCTAGAAGAGAAAGCTCCACCAACAAGTAGAGCGGGTGTTTCCTTAGATTTTTGCAGGGTGCCCTCAGCACTCCTCAATATGTTGAGGAGTTCTAGAAGTTCAACTTCTTTACCTTGAATATTAAAATTCAAGATAAACTGGGTGTAGGTGGAAGGGAGGGACTGTAGAATTAATTCTGTATACAGCTCATTCTCTAACGTGATCCCGAGGTCCGCGAGCTGCTCAATGTAGCCGATCATCTTAAGGACGTGTTCCTCTACAGATGACCCGATGGCCAACCTCGCCTGAAATAGCTTCTTTGAGGTCTCGTATCTTGCGATACGAGATTGCTCTCCATATAATTCCTTGGTATGGAGGAATATGGATTCAAGATCCATATTCTCATGCCGCCTCTGGTGTTCATTGACCATAAAGGCCAGCACGAGACACTTAGCCTTCGTGCAGTCAATCTCCCAGGTCTTATGGATTTCCCTATCCGCGCTGGACTTTGGACCTGGGATGGCGAGGGCTTTAGTAGTAAGAATATAGCCCAATTTGTCATATGTTATTGCCATCTTGACATTCCTGATCCAATCTTTATAGTTTGGCCCATGTTTTTATCTAATAGTAACTTAAGACCCGTCATCTTGGTTGCTGCAATTTGGAAAGAGAGAATAAACACTTTAGCATGATACTCTTGGAAGTTCAGATTGGTTTTTAGTTTATCTAAACAGGATGGCTCCCACTGTTTCTTGAATCTTTCTTCAAACCATAAAAGAAGAATTAGCCAGGATTAATTTCACCGTACAATACTTGCTTAACCTTTCAGCCAGGCTAGTGTCGGTATTTCGAGAGAGGTTTTATGACGCTTTCGCAAAGTTACTTAATTAAATAACATCTTTTCTCTGGAGGCATAGCCCCGCTAACACTTTACTAAACACCTACACGGTTTATAGAATTGATCGTTAAGTGAAAAAAATCTCCCGAGGAGTAGCATATACTCACAGTAGGATCGAGATCCAAATATCAACGTGTGATAAAGTCGAAGGAATCCTACCAAAATTATCACACTCCAAATGGTATGCAACACTAGCAAGTTTCAGTTTCTTTAGAAACTCCCGATGTTGATTTTTTCCCCATGCTCTTATGACCTTGACGAAGGCCAACATATCATATGTCACGTGTCAAGTTCTACCCGTCATTGTCCAGGTTAATTTGAACCCACCCGTACATACCCTTGATGAAGGCCAAAATAGTAGTATGACTGTCCCAAACCAACGCATCTATCTAGGCTACAGATGAATATTCAGCAGCTACCAATCACTATGCCTTAGCGAAGGTCAAAATACATAGCTTGAATACTACTGAATGTCCAACTGAAATGACGGAGGGCTATGAATGGTTTTGGCAAAACCGTGAACGTAGTAAACTTGATATAATCAAAGGAACCTAATTGCTTTTAAAAGGAGTGGTTTAAGCTCCGTATTTTAAAAGTTTTACTGTTTTTGAAAAACCGAGTGGTTTTGAAATTGTTCCAACGATTCAGTTTTGGTTTGTTTGATTTGCATTAATGTAATGCAGTCCCATCAATTAACCTACCGTTGCAGAAAAATACGAAAATACAACGTACGCTTATGCCATCGGCATTCGTCTCGGGGCCCCGTCTTACACCGTTTGGTTAGATAACTAACGCCAGAGCTGGGGGCTGGACTAGCGCGGATGCAAAACATAAGCAACGTCTATTATATAATATATATATATATAATAATATCCATTCGTCAGACGCAATAATAGGCATTCCAGATCACAGATAAATATATTGGATATACTAGGAATTCCGCGTTTCGTTTAAGCCTGTAACGAAAGACGGATTCCACGGTCATGATGAATAGCCAAATCCTAACCCAGACCCCTACGGGTGCAGCAAACTACCCGCCAAATACCCGAAGTGAAGCAATCTCCCTCATCAAAGTGATTAGGCAACTAGGCACTTCAAAGTATCCGGTAGTTTGTGCACCCCACCTTGGGTCTATCCTAGGAGCAGAAAACAGTAAAAGAAATAATACAACGGTGGCTACAACCTCAACCCTGATGTGCCCCGCAAAATAATATTACATCACTTTACAATTTACATTTGAATGGAATAATATAACACCTCACATCCCCGGCTATTCAATCACGACAATCCAACAATATTCATATACACAAACCACAAAAGCATCACAGATATGTGCAACCCCCAACTAACCGACATATAGCAATTAGCGAAAGTTTACGAACACATATATAAAAACTTGAAACATTAAACGACGTTAAAACTGCTACTTCGAAACACCCCGTATTGCCACAGTGAAGAATTGACAGCATATTCAAAATTACCAAAAACAAACAAACAAACAACTCCTGAAACCCTAGATCCAAGTAACAAGACCACAGACCAAAACACGAAGCATTCCCCTACCATAAAACCGATGAGGCCGGATTATTTGGCAATGTGGCCGGTCCAGTACGTAGGGAAATGCCACGTTTTTGGTGTGTGTTCACTTTAAAAGTGAAGGAATTCTTTGCAATTGGTAAAAAAAATTTTAGAGCCTCATAAAAATTCAACAGAAACTAGGATCAATGTTTCGATGTTTTGGGGTCATTTCGGTTTTGTAGTTTTAGCTGTCATTTAATCTGTTAGTCATGGTTTAGTTGGCTCTGATACTGCTGTAAGTCGATACCACGCACCCCACGTGTTTACGGGGAGGCGGAGTTTGAAAAAACGAATTTAAGTGCTTCGTAACATCGACTAAACTCTAGGATCGATACTAAACCCTAACTAACAAACTTAATTGGAGGTTTAACTACTGTGTGAGAAAGTTATACCTCAAGTCACCGCTGTCCTTCTACTCATCGCCGTCCTTCTCCACGTCGTGAGCTCCTCGAAGTGAGAACGGATGGCGCCTCCTCGTCGGTTTCTCCAAATCGAAGAAGATCCACCCGAGATTTCCAAACTTGAGCTTAACCTCCAAGAAGCGGTAACTAGGTCACTTGATGTGGTAAACTAAGTAGCCTAGAGTGAGTAGAGAGTGTTAAAGGATTTAGTTATGTCTCAAACCCTAGGATTCTCAACTCATGTGAATATTAGGGTTTGCTTGGGGAAGATGAAGAGAGAGAGAGAGAGAGAGAGCGCTTGAGAGGAGAGAGAATGTGTTTGTGATAATGAAAATAATAACTTGAGCATGGTATCTATTTTAACTCTAATGCAAGATAAAAATATCTCTCACAAATATCTCAAAAATATCACAAAATATCTAAGTCTTCTATTATCACAAGGGTCCAAAAGAGTCGACATGATGCCATGCCCAAATTCACTAAAATACCATGAAGTTTTCCCCTCTCAAATATCCACCTCATTAAGCATTTAACCTAAAATGCTAAAACAAATAATGAGGTTTAATCATCTTAAAGCAAACTTGAACAATTACAAGAATGCCCCTCGCATCTGTATATACATACCTGTATCCATGTTCCGAGAAACACGAATACAATAAGACATATAAAATCCAATAACTAAATACTAGGATTCGGATTAAACCAAAGCCCACTAGTATTGTCCGTCCAAACATCATATAAGCACAAGTACACATGTGTGATCGAACCCTGTCGTAAAACCATATGACCTCTACTCGTTTCTCCCGAAGAAGGGCAACCCTCTGTGTGGGACTCTAAAGACTCGACAGTATACTGGCAGTGGGTTTAACCATAAGCACGTCAGCGGTACTAGCTGCACGTAACGGCTACTTATGTATCTTTCGATAAGAAGGCCGACGAGAAAACCCATCCGAACTCTTACTGAGTCTGTCTGTGGAAATCTCCGTACAGTCCAGTCTGTTCGTCTAAGAGTATCGCATATCGGGCCTAGGGGGCGGCAAGCGTCGGACCTCTAATAGCGCAATAAGTCATGTCGGAGTGCAGCTCAAAACACCCTGAGAAACTACTGGAGTATCTACCGGTAAATCTCGCTTGCCTTGGCCACGGACTTTGTGTAATGGCTTTCCGAATCACAGCGCGACATCAACCCCCAATACCGGAGAGACGAATCCTATCAACTGCCACTGCCTCCAAGCGCTTCGGGACTGCACCCAACTACTACCTGTTTGCACGACTCAATAAAGTCGTGGTAGGGTACTAATCTATGAACAGGGGGAACACACTTAAGGCGAAGTTGTAGTGTCAAGTCAATTGACTATGCTGTATCATGTCACCTGGGAACTGCTACCTGACGATAGGTATAGTACCAACCAGCAGTTCCCTACGAGTCTGTCCAGTGTAACTCATTACCCAATGAGCACCTGCATAATATCTCTAGTACAACGTACTGATGGCTGTAAGACAGACCATCTCCCATCCTAGGATGAGAAGCGTATACACTAGTCAACTCTAGAGTATCGATGCCCTGTCTCGATAATCCTATGACTAGGGACCATTATAATGATATGCTTGTAGACTACCAAGCCTCCACTAGTGTAGTTGCCATCATAGCGCTGGTAGTCAAGCAAAGATCCTAAGGGCTCCACCAATATGTATTAGCGATACGTCAAAAGAAACATATACTCATATTAAGTTAGATACAAACCAAGTAGCATGCTACCATATTGAGCAAGATTGTCATAAATCCGTATATATATTCCAAGCTTCCAAAATATAATATACAAACTAGTACTATACAATAATGGCCTCTAGGGCATATTACACTAACACCATGTACCCGTAGACAGCTTATCCAGCTCCTCGAATCGGGTATCACATAGCTCAGAATAGAGAAAACCCATGGTGGACGTCTCGAAATATCATATCAAGAGAAACCGCATTTTTGAAGCAACATATAGTTTCCTTTTGAAATATATTCGCGGTTCTCAAATCCAGAAATCGCATGAAATCGGTACATCAATGCATATATCCATGAAATACGATGTATGCAAACACAGAACAGTAATGTGAGTATATCAAGGGAAAGCCGCTCCATTAAATATATCAAGTTTTCAAAGGTATCTTGCGGTTTCCCAAATCCACGAAATCGAAATGCAATATCTTGTGAAAGTAACAGTTGACTATAGCGATGTATGTATGTATGCATGTATGTATGATGCAATTCATATGTGCAATAGAACTAGATTTAACATCTATTAATGATAAAGAAAGCAGTACAATAATTTATCCATGGTAATTTCTATAGTGTGCGTGTCATGGCAATTACTAATGGTGTGTGTGTGGCATACAATTTAGTACTCATGCAACATGAACCGTTGGTACTTGTGTTGTGTCGCATTAATACTATGTCCATATACAACAGGTAATGGGATATGCAACAATGGTACTCATGCACAATCGATGTACATATATACATATAAACAGTAGTCATATCATTGAATCTAACTCTCGACGCATAACTGTTAGTGTATATGCCCTAGGGGCCATTATTGTATCATACTAGTTTGTATATTACTTAATGGAAGCTTGGAATATTCACATGTATATAACAGTCTTGCTAAACATGGTAGTATGCTACTTGGTTATTCTATCTTAATATGTGAGTATACGTATTGATAGAGCTCTTAGGATCTTGCTTGACTAGCAGCGTTGTGATGGCAGTCACACTAGTGGGGGCTGGGTAGTCTACAAGCACATCCTTTTTCAGGTCCCTAGTCGTAGGATTATCGAGACAGGGCATCGATACTACGGAGTAGACTAGTGTGTACGCTTCTCATCCCAGTTGGGGAGATGGTCTGTCCCACAGCCGTCAGTACGTCGTATTGGAGATAGTATACAGGTGCTCGTTGGGTTACGGGTACACCGGACAGGACTCGCAGGGAACTGTTGGTTGGGTTTTATACCAGTCGTCAGTTAACAGTTCCCAGCTGACATGAGTACAGCATAGTCCGCAGACTTGACACTGCTACTTCGCCTCGAGTGTGTCCCACTGTTCTTAGATTGCTACCCTACCACGGCTCAAAGGAGTCGTGCAAACAGGTAGCAGTTGGGTGCAGTCCCGAGCACTTGGAGGCAGTGGCGGTTAGACAAGATTCGTCTCTCCCGGTATTGGGAGTTGATATCGCGCTTTGTCAGAGAGCCGTTACGCAAAGTCCCTGGCCAGGGCAAGCGAGATTTACTGGTAGGTTCCAGTAGTTTCTCAGGGTGTAATGGGCTTCACTCCGATACGACTTATACCGCTATTAAGGGACTGACGCTTGCCGCCCCCTAGGCCCGATATGTGATAGTCTTAGACGAACAGACTTACGGAGATTGTCACATCAGGCTCAGTAGGAGTTCGGATGGGTTTCCTCATCGGCCTTCTTATCGACATCTACCTGGGGACCGTTACGTAAAGCTAGTGCCGCTTGCGGTCTGTTGTTAAACCCACTGCCAGCGTAGTAGTCGAGTCATTAGATTCCCACACAGAGAGTTTCCCTGCTCCAGGCGAAACGATATAGAGGTTGTATGGTTTTACGACAAGGGTTCGGACGCATACGTGTGTTTACGCACGTATGACTTTCGGACAGTTTTTACTAGTCGGCTTTGGTTTAAGCCAGATTCTAGTATCAGGATATTGGATTTGTACAGTCTAAAGTTTTTCCGTGTTTTCATGGATAGGAGGGGCATTCTCGTAATTTCACGAGAAGCTTCTAGAAGATGGTGACTTGGGGGTTTAGGTGGCATATGCATTTATTGAGATTAGTGACTCATTTGTGTGATTCATCCATGTCATTAATGCATCATAAATTGTTAATGACTCATGGAGATGAATCACCCATTTGTATTTATGAAGCATGGTTGTTAAATCCTATTTTCTATTTATTTGATAAAGTTTAATGCTTCATATATATCATGAGAGATCATTATCTCATTCCATTCTCATGCCCACATTCACTCTCCTCAAGCTCTCTCTCTTCAAACCCTAATCCTCCCCTCTCATGTTTTGAGATCAAGGGTTAGAATAGACTAATCACTCCATAATCCGACTCTATATCACCTAGGTTACTTGGATTAGCACTTTAAGAAACCTAGTTACCTCTATTTTGAGGTGAAGCTTGAAGTAAAGCTCTCGGGTGGATCGTCTACTACTTGGAGAAGGCCGAGGAGGAGGTGGAGAACGAAAAGACGAAGGACACGGTTCATTAGGTATAATCACTTCACATAGTAGTTTAGAACTCCTATGTCTTTTGTTAGTTATAGTTTAGTAATGATTCTTCGGTTAGTCGATGTTTAAGCAAAGAACAAGATCGTTTTTCATATTTCCGCCTCCCCGCAAGTTGTGGGGTGTTGTACATCGACTTACAGTGGTATCAGAGCCTCGCTAAACAATAATTAACTCATTAGCAAAGTCATATGAATTTCGAACTCCAAACGAACCGGAAAACACATCGATATCACCATATTCCTGTCGAATTTAAAACAGGCTCTAAAAATTTTTCAGGTTGCTGCAGAATAACAAGCATAGAAAGATAAGAACACTGGAGAAAAATGGGTTAGTGAATCGGCCATACAGCCGCGGAACCGCTGCCGATCCCACCGATCCGCCGCGGATCCGCGGCCGAGTTGGGGCCGATTCGACCCAGTTTGCTCCAGTTATTCTTTTGTGATATTTTTGTATTTTCTGGAATGTTTATTTTCTGCTCAAAGTCTCAGGTGCACAGAGAAGTTTTGGGAGTAGAATCTGATATGTTTGCTTGATCGAAATTATACGATGTTTGCTAATTTGATTATATCTGTGATTGTATAATGTGTTCGTAAACCTCCCCTAACTGCTAGTATGTCGGTTGGCAGGGGGTTGCATATTTCTGTAATGGTTTTAACTGTTTGTGATTATGAACTGTATTGGACTGTTGTGATGATTAGCCGGGTTTTTGTGATGGGTTATTATTTCAATTCATTCAATGTAATTGTAATATGTTGTAATATTATTTTGCGGGACGCATCCAGGTTGCGGTTGTAGCCACCATTGTATTATTTCATTTTACTGTTTTTTTTGCTCCTAGGACAGACCCAAGGTGGGGTGCACAAACTACCAGGTACTTTGAAGTGTTTAGTGGCCTACTCACTTTGTTGAGGGAGACCGCTTCACTTCGGGTACTTGGCGGGCAGTTTGCCATACCCGTAGGGGTCTAGGGTGGGGTAATGGCTATTCATCACAACTGTGTAATCCGTCTTTTGTTGCAGGCTTAAAGCAAACACGGATTGCTTGCAAATCCAATAATGTTCATCTGTGATCTGGAATGCCTATTATTGCGTCTGACGAATGTACAATATCTATATATGATAGCTATTTAAACATCACTTATGTTTTACACTCGCGCTAGCCCAGCCCCCGCTCTGCCGTTAGTTAAGTAACCTAACGGGTGATGATGGGACCCAGTGGCGAATGCGGATAGCATAAGAGGACGTTGTATTTTCGTTGTTTTCTGCAATGATAGGTTAATGATGGGACGCATTATTATTAATGCAAAGAAAATAAACCGAAAGTTTAATCGTTGGAACAATTTAAAAGAAACCACTCGGTTATTTTTAAAACAGAAGATATTTTTAATTGCGGAGCTTTAACCACTCCTTTTAAAAGCTATCAGGTTCCTTCGGTTATATCAAGTTCACTATGTTCACGGTTTTGCCAAAACCATTCGTAGCCCTCCGTCATTTCATTTGAGTATTCAGTAGTGTTCAAGCTATGTATTTTGACCTAACGCCAAGGCATAGTGTTTGGTAGCTACTGGGTATTCTTTTGTTGCATATATAGATAAGTTAGTTTGGGACAGTCGTATTATCATTTTGGCCGAACGTCAAGGATATATACGGATGTGTTCAAATTAACAAGATAATGATGGATAGAACTTGACATGTGACTTATGACATTTTGACCTAACGCCAAGGTCATAAGAGCATGGGGCAAAAATTTATATCGGGAATTTCTAAAGAAACTGAAATTTGCAAAGAGATGCATACCATTTGGAGTTTGATTAATGTTGGTAGGATTCCTTCAGCATTATCAGACGATGATATTTGGATCCTGATCCTACTGTGAGTATATGCTACTTATCAGGATATTCGTCACTTAACGATCAATGCTATAAACCAAGTAGGTGTCAAGAAAGGTGTCAGCGGGGCTACGCCCCCAGAGAAAATAGATTATTTAATTAAGGAACTTCGCGAAAGCGTTGGAAAACCTCCCTCGAAGTATCGACACTGGCCTGGCTGAACGGTTAAGCAAGTATTGTACGGTGAGAATAATCCTGGCTAATTCTTCTTTTATGGTTTGAGGAAGGATTCGAGAAACAGTGGGAGCCATCCAGTTTAGATAAACTAAAAACCACTCTAAACTTGCAAGAGCATCATGCTAAAGAGTTTTCTTCTCTCTCTCCTAATTGCAGCGACCCTGAAAATGACTGGACTTAAGTTACTTTTAGAGAAAAATATACTGACAGGGCCAAACTATAAAGATTGGCTGCGGAATGTCAAAATGGCTTTGACCTATGACAAATTAGGGTACGTCCTCACCGCTAAGGCACCTGCTGTCCCTAGTCCCAAATCCAGTAATGCGGATAAGGAAATCCACAAAACCTGGGAGATAGATTGCGCGAAGGCCAAGTGCATCGTGCTTGCCTCGATGAACAATGAACATCAGAGGAGGCATGAGGATATGGAACTAGATGCCATATTTCTCCATACAAAGTAACTTTATGGAGAGCAATCTCGTATAGCAAGATACGAGACCTCAAAGAACTTGTTTCGAGCGAGGTTGGCCGTCGGATCATCGGTAGGAGAACATGTCCTAAAGATGATAGGCTATATTGAAGAGCTCGCAGACCTTGGGACGACTTTGGATAATGAGCTCTATACAGACCTTATTCTCCAGTCCCTTCCTCCCACCTACACCCAGTTTATTCTGAATTTCAACATTCAAAGAAATGAAGTTGAACTTTCAGAACTCCTTAACATGTTGAGGAGTGCAGAGGGCACCTTGCAGAAGGTAAGGGAAACACCCGCTATGTTTGTTAGCGGTGCTTCTTCTTCCGGGTCCAAGGCTAGGGCCAAAGGAAGGAAGAAGAAGGCCGCCACCAGACCTAGAGGAGGTGTTAGTAAGGTGGGAACGAAGGGAAAGAAAAAGATTGCAGTACCTGTAGTGGCCCAGGATGAGTGCTTCCATTGTCACAGGAAAAGGCACCGGAAAAAAGATTGCAAGGCGTGGAACGCCAAGAACCGGGGACCGAAGTAAGCTGTGGCTTCGACTTCAGGTGTGTTTGTAATTGAGAATTGTCTGTCTATCAACTCTACTTCCTGGGTATTGGATACCAGATCAGGATCTTATATATGCAATTCATTGCAGGCACTGAGAAACCGTAGAGTGCTGAAGGAAGGTGATATGATCCTAAAGGTTGCTAATGGAGCTAGCATGGGAGCTGTGTCCATCGGGGATTATCACCTGGGATTGACGAGTGGACATATTTTGGTTTTACATAACTGTTTTTTTGTACCTAGTTTAACGTGTAATATCATATCAGTTTCCTTGTTATCAAATAAAGGTTATGATTTCACGTTTGTAAGTGATGTTGTTAACATCCACCTTAATCATAGTTTGATTGGGTCCGGTATACTGAATAACGGTATATATGTCTTAAACCAACTTCAGATTTTCAATATCCAGAACACACTAAAAAGAAAGTCTCCAGATTTAAATAAGGCTTTCTTATGGCATTGTAGACTAGGTCACATCAATGAGACAAGGTTAACTAAGTTACATAGAGAAGGATATTTGGACTCGTTCGAATATCAAACTTATGCCACTTGTGAATCATGTCTCAAAGGAAAGATGACAAAGACTCCATTCACTGGACATGGAGTAAGAGGGAGCGAGCTCTTAGGACTCATACACAGTGATGTATGCGGTCCAATGTCTACACATGCAAGAGGTGGTTTTTCCTATTTCATTACTTTTACGGATGATTATTCAAGGTACGGATTTATTTATCTGATGAAACATAAATCCGAGGCTTTTGAAAAATTCCAGTAGTATAAGAATGATGTGGAAAACCAAACCGGCAAAAGTATCAAGACACTAAGATCTGATCGAGGTGGTGAATACTTAAGTGCCGAGTTCCTAGTTTACCTAAAAGAGAAAGGAATTCTCTCTCAGCTTACTCCTCCATACACTCCACAGCATAACGGTGTATCGGAGAGACAGAATCGAACCCTATTGGATATGGGACGATCCATGATGAGTAATGCTGAGTTACCGCGATCTTTCTGGGGTTATGCGCTAGAATCAGCGGCATATCTTTTGAACATAGTTCCTACCAAGACTGTGCCTACCATACCATATCAGATATGGAGTGGGAAGAAACCCCATCATCAGTATGTAAAGATATGGGGATGTCCAGCTTTTGTTAAAAAGCAGCATGTGTTCAAGCTCGAGGCACGATCAGTAAAATGTCAGTTTGTGGGATATCCAAAGAACTCCAGGGGATGTCTATTCTATTACGCAGAGGAACAAAAGGTTTTTGTTTCTCGTAATGCCCATTTTCTAGAAATCAGTTTTTAGAAAAGGAAACAAGTTGGAGCGAAATAGAACTGGAAGAGATTCCAGAACCACAAACTACTACTGAAAGTTTGGTAGAACCAGTAGTTCAAGAAAAGCATGACATTCCCACACCCCTCCGCAGGAGTAGTTGGCCGTCTCATCCGCCTGAGAGATACTACGGTTTTCTCATAGATGGGGATAGAGAGGATTGTATCATAGATGATGATGAACCTACTAGCTTCCAACAGGCCATCCAGAGCGGCGACTCGGTACGATGGCTAGATGCAATGCGGACCGAAATGGAGTCCATGTACACCAACAATGTATAGACTTTAGACTTTGCTCCAAATGGGGTAAAACCCATAGGATGCACATGGATCTTCAAGAAAAAGATTGGTGTAGATGGACAGGTGGAAACCTATAAGGCTAGACTTGTTGCAAAGGGTTTTCGTCAAAGACCTGGTTTGGACTATGACGAAACTTTTTCTCCAGTGGCTATGCTCAAATCCATTCGGGCCCTTCTTGCTATTGCTGCCTTCCATGATTATGAAATCTGGCAGATGGACGTAAAGACGGCTTTTCTGAATGGTAATTTAGAAGAGTGCGTCTATATGGATCAACCAGAGGGTTTCGATAAGAGTGGGAGCAGCGGTAAAGTATGCAAGTTGCTTAATTCCATTTATGGACTAAAGCAAGCATCGCGGAGTTGGAACATCTGTTTTGATGAAACAGTCAAAGAATATGACTTTATCAAAAATCCAGATGAACCATGTATATATAGTAAAGTTGTAGCCAGAAGTGTCATATTCCTCGTCTTGTACGTGGATGACATTCTATTGATAGGAAATGATATTCCTATGCTACAATCTGTCAAAGGATTCTTGTCACACAGGTTCTCCATGAATGACCTGGGTGATGCCTCTTACATTCTGGGGATCCGGATCTATCGTGATAGATCCAAGAGGATGTTGGGACTTTCGCAGTCCAGGTATATCAACACTATACTGAAAAGATTCAATATGGAAGATTCTAAGCACGGTAATCTACCGGCTTGTCACGGAATCACCCTCTCCAGAAAGATGTCTCCCAAGACTGATTTGGAAAGGGAACGCATGTCTATTATACCCTACGCTTCTGCGGTAGGCTCTATAATGTATGCGATGTTGTGCACCAGACCAGATGTAGCTTACGCACTGAGCATGGTAAGCCGGTATCAGTCAGACCCAGGGGAGAATCACTGGATAGTAGTAAAGAACATTCACAAGTACCTGAGAAGGACTAAGGAGATGTTCTTGGTTTACGGCGGAAAAGACCTCAAGTTAGAGGCCTTTGCTGATTCAGGCTTCCAGAGTGATAAGGACGATTCCAAGTCCATATCGGGTTATGTCTTTACCCTCACTGGAGGGGCGGTGTGCTGGAAGAGTTCCAAGCAGGACACCGTTGCTGACTCGACGATGGAAGCGGAGTATATTGCTGCTTGCGATGCCGCAAAAGAAGCGGTCTGGATGAAGAAGTTCCTAACAGAACTTCAAGTGGTTCCTACCATTGTTGATCCAATACCTCTGTATTGCGACTACAACGGAGCTATAGCTTTAGCAAAGGAACCAAGGTCCCATCAGAAGTTCAGACACATCTTAAGGCGGTATCACCTGATCAGGGAGATTATTGATCTTCGGGAGATCGAGGTTCGGAGAGTTGCTACTGAAGAGAACATTGCTGATCCATTCACGAAGGCCCTACCTCAGATTCAGTTCGAGAGGCTACCCGAGATCATCGGTCTTCGATATGCCAGTACATGGCCCTAGTGAAAGTGGGAGATTGTTAGTGTATATGCCCTAGGGGCCATTATTGTATCATACTAGTTTGTATATTACTTAATAGAAGCTTGGGATATTCACATGTATATAACAGTCTTGCTAAACATGGTAGTATACTACTTGGTTATTCTATCTTAATATGCGAGTATACATATTGATAGAGCTCTTAGGATCTTGCTTGACTACCAGCGTTGTGATGGCAGTCACACTAGTGGGGTCTAGGTAGTCTACAAGCACATCCTTTTTCAGGTCCCTAGTCGTAGGATTATCGAGACAAGGCATCGATACTCCGGAATAGACTAGTATGTACGCTTCTCATCCCAGTTGGGGAGATGGTCTGTCCCACAACCATAAGTACGTCGTACTGGAGATAGTATACAGGTGCTCGTTGGGTTATGGGTACACCAGACAGGACTCGCAGGGAACTGTTGGTTGGGTTTTATACCAGTCGTCAGTTAACAGTTCCTAGGTGACATGAGTACAGCATAGTCCGCAGACTTGACACTGCTACTTCGCCTCGAGTGTGTCCCACTGTTCTTAGATTGTTACCCTACCACGGCTCAAAGGAGTCGTGCAAACAGGTAGCAGTTGAGTGCAGTCCCGAGCACTTGGAGGTAGTGGCGGTTAGACAGGATTCGTCTCTCCCGGTATTGGGAGTTGATATCGCGCTGTGTCAGAGAGCCATTACGCAAAGTCTGTGGCTAGGGCAAGCGATATTTACTGGTAGGTTCCAGTAGTTTCTCAGGGTGTAATGGGCTTCACTCCGACACGACTTATACCGCTATTAGGGGACTGACGCTTGCCGCCCCCAAGGCTCGATATGCGATAGTCTTAGACGAACAGACCAGACTGTACGGAGATTGTCACATCAGGCTCAGTAGGAGTTCGGATGGGTTTCCTCATCGTCCTTCTTATCGACATCTACCTGGGGACCGTTACGTACAGCTAGTGCCGCATGCGGTCTGTGGTTAAACCCACTGCCAGCGTAGTAGTCGAGTCATTAGAGTCCCACACAGAGAGTTTCCCTGCTCCAGACGAAATGATATAGAGGCCGTATGGTTTTGCGACAAGGGTTCGGACGCATATGTGAGTTTACGCACGTACGACTTTCGGACAGTTTTTACTAGTAAGCTTTGGTTTAAGCCGGATTCTAGTATCAGGATATTGGATTTGTACAGTCTAAAGTTTTTCCGTGTTTTCACAGATAAGAGGGGCGTTCTCGTAATTTCACGAGAATCTTCTAGAAGATGGTGACTTGGGGGTTTAGGTGGTATATGCATTTAATGCGATTAGTAACTCATTTGTGTGATTCATCCATGTCATTAATGCATCATAAATGCTTAATGACTCTTGGAGATGAATCACCCATTTGTATTTATGAAGCATGGTTGTTAAATCCTATTTTCTATTTATTTGATAAAGTTTAATACTTCATATATATCATGAGAGATCATTATCTCATTCCATTCTCATGCTCACCTTCTCTCTCCTCAAGCTCTCTCTCTTCAAACCCTAATCCTCCCCTCTCATGTGTTGAGATCAAGAATTATAATAGGCTAATCACTCCATAATCCAACTCTATATCACCTAGGTTACTTGGATTAGCACTTTAAGAAACCTAGTTACATCTAGTTTGAGGTGAAGCTTGAAGTAAAGCTCTTGGGTGGATCGTCTACTACTTGGAGAAGGCCGAGGAGGAGGTGGAGAACGAAAAGACGAAGGACACGGTTCATTAGGTATAATCACTTCACATAGTAGTTTAGAACTCCTATATCTTTTGTTAGTTATAGTTTAGTAATGATTCTTCGGTTAGTCGATGTTTAAGCAACGAACAAGATAGTTTTTGATATTTCCGCCTCCCCGCAAGTCATGGGGTGTTGTACATCGACTTACAATAACGCCATATGGGTGATTCCTTCCATAGATATTAAATCTACTCACCGATGACCTTGAGCTAGGTGAATCCAACCACCTCATTCTCTTTCCTAGTAGCGCCCGAAATCCCCGCAATCGATCCTAATATCACACAAAACATCACGAGAGAAAATTATCAAACTACGATAACACACAAAAACAACGGCAACAAACAAACCGGCTCCCACAACATACCAAGTGTTCACATAGCGGCTAAACGCTTGTAACGACAACCTAGACCAATCCTATGGCCACCAACGTACGAAACACTTAAACGAATATCGGATAAATCCGTATCATACGTAGCCGAAACGCTTGAATTCTAGCTAAACGGTCCCAGATTTTTCTACACAAAGAATTAGCGAAAGTTGCAAGTTCCACGAGCCTAAAATAACCCAGTGACCCCACGACAAAGACACAAAACCCCAGTCCTCAGTATGGCCGCAAATTGCGGCCAGAAGCATTATAATTATGGCCAAAAGTTGAGGGGGTGGTCTCAGGTTTTCAGGGTAGCTTCTAGGTCTCCAAACTAGGTCTCTGTGATGGCAACTTCTCAAAAAAAACCTGATTTGATAGCAGATTCAACCAAGACCCAAACTTAACCAAAATACGATATTTGCACAAAAACTTTAACTTTAGTGTTTAAAACTGAAACCGATAAGCATACAAACTTCCATTGAGCCTAATAAAGGTTTAAAGATCACTACCTCACCAAAACTTGGGAAAAGCCCTAGCTTTCCAAGCTCTAAGTCATCACAATAGGCTTTAACATGAGTTGTGAAGGGTTTAGTGAGGTTTGATCAAGGTTTAGGCTTAGGATTTGTGATGAAAATATATCAAGCAAAGAACTTAGTGAAGAATTGTGAAGGGGGAGAAGAACAAGAGAGTTGAGAGTATGAGGTGAGAATGAGAGAGTGAGAGGTGAAGAATGAGAGTTGAAGTTTTAGGAATGAGAGTGTATGAGTGTGAGGTGAGTGTATGGCTTACACTCACTCTCTCTCTCTCTCTCATCATTAAATGGCAGCCATGCCCCCAAAGTCTCCTCAATAATTCAACCTTCTCTTCTCTTCTTTTCGAAAACAATAAAAAAAAAACCTGTTTCCTTAAAACTAAAATAGATATAATTGTTAAAATGTAACGTGGCATGTTAAAAAGGAATGGTTAAGTGTGCCATGGCTAGGAAAGGATGGTTAACACCTCCTTAACCCTAATTCAACATGCACATGTGTGTGCAAGTGTAAAAATAATTAAATAAAATATGTTTAAAATAATAATTTGTTAAATTTCATTAAAAACCAGCATTAGCACTTAATTAACACTAACCACATTCTAAAGTGTTACAATCTTCCCTTCTTAAAGAAATTCGGTCCCCGAATTTAAAATTTTTACTATATGTACCTTCGAAGAGATGAGCGAATTTCTTCCGCATCTCGCTTTCGGCTTCCCATGTGACCTTTTCACTATTCGGGCGACGCCAAAGAACTTTTACTGATGGCAAGACCATTGACAGATGTTTCTTCACCTGCCTATCCAATATAACTACCGGCTGCTCGGTGAACGAAAGATCGCGCTCCAGCTGGATAGTCTGGTACTGAATCTTGTGAGAAGGGTCATGAAGGTACTTGCGAAGCATAGATACATGAAATAAGGGGTGAACATCCAGAAAACTGGGCGGAAGTGCCAAACGATATGCAACGGTACAAACTCACTCAAGGATCTCAAAAGGACCCACAAATCTGGGATTAAGCTTCCCATTCTTCCTAAATCTCAGCACATCCTTCTTCGGAGAAATCAGTAAGAATACATGATTACCCATTGAGAACTCAAGTCTGTGATGATGACGGTCGGTATAAGACTTCTTCCTGCACTGGGCTGCTCTCATCCTGTCTTGAATCAACTGGATCTTCTTTGTATTCTCCTGGACTAGCTGTGCTCCCAAAATCCTGCTCTCGCTGAGTTCAGTTCAACAGACCGGCGATCGACACTTCCTCCCATTCAAAGCCTCAAAAGGTGCCATCAGAATCATCTCCTGATAACTATTATTGTAGAAGAACTCTATCAACGGCAAGTGACGATTCCAACTACCACAAAAATCAAGCATGCACGCACGAAGCATATCCTCATGAGTTTCCATAGTCCGCTCTAACAGACCATCGGTCTGCAGATGGAAAGCGGTGCTAAAACTTAATCGGGTACCCAAAGCTTCTTGAAGTTTCTGCCAAAGACGGCTGGTAAACTGGGTGCCCCTGTCGGATACGATGCATGTAGGAACGCCGTGCAAACGTACAATCTCATCAATGTACAACTGAACATACTGAGCATATCCAAAAGTGGTCTTCACTGGAAGGAAGTGAGCCGCTTTCGTCAACTGGTCAACAATCACCCAAATGCAGTCATACCCTCGACTTGACCTGGATAGATCCATAACGAAATCCATAGAGATCTGCTCCCATTTCCACTCCGGAACGGGTAAATGCTGCAAGTCTCCTGCCGGTCTCTGATGCTCAGCCTTGACTTGCTGACAAGTCAGGCACCTCGAAACGAAGTCCGAAACATTCCTTTTCATCCCTTCCCACCAGTAGACATCTTTCAAGTCACGATATATCTTGGTGGAACCTGGATGAACACTATAAGCTGACTGATGTGCCTTCTCTAGGATCTCACACCTCATGTTAGTTATATGTATGCCCTAGAGGCCATTATTGTACATATGATGTATATTATAGTAGATGCTAGGACATATATAGGGAATACTTTCATACTCGACATGATAGTATGCTATCTGGTTGCTCTTTATCTTAACATGTACACTGATTATCTCTCTGTTACATGTTGATAAAGCCCTTAGAATGAGTACTTGACTACCATGATTATGATGCAGATCATACTAGTAGGGACAGTGTAGTCGGTAAGTACATCTTTCAATTGTTCCTAGTCGTGGGAGTATCGAGATGGGGCATCGATATTCTATAGTAGACTAGCGTATACGCTTTTCGACCCAGTAGACTAGCGTATACGCTTTTCGACCCATATGATGGGCGATGGATGATCCCATATTCATTGGTGTTTGACATCAGAGATGGTATACTGGTGCTCAGTGGAGATTGGGTACACTGGACGGACTCGCTGAGAACTCCTAGATGGTATTATACCTATCGTCAGATAGGAGTTCTCTGGTGACCATGGTACAAGTTAGTCTGTCGACCCAAGATCGTCATAGAGTCTTGTGTGATTCCCACTGTGCTTTGATTTCCACCTTACCACGTTTAAGAGATCATGCAAAACGGTGGTTTTTGGGTACAGTCCCAAGTCACATAGAGGCAATGAGCGATATGAGGGGATTCGTCTCTCCCGGTATTGGGGGTTGATGTTGCGCTGTGCTCGATTGACTATAACAGGAAGTCCCTGGACAGGGCCGATTCCGAGATTTACTGGTAAGTGTTATCAGTACTTTCTCGACCCATTATAAGCCTCATATCGGCAAGACTTATCAACCTATTAGGGTCTGACATTTACCAACCCTAAGCGAGATATGCGACATATCAGACGAAGAGGCCAGATTGTACGGTAGAGTTACTGATTGGATTCGCATGAGTATGAGTAGGCTTGCTTATTGATCTTCTGATCGCTCATTACCCGGGTGGCTGTTACGTTTAGCAGACCGCTTGTGGCTTGTGGGTGTTTGATATGATCATCACCTGCTGCCGACGTATCGACGAGTTTTTAGAGTCCTACAAAGAGATTTCCTGGTTCATGGAAAACGAAGTAGGAGCGCATATGTGATATGTGCAGGACCGAGATTAATACGCGTATGTGATACCGTATTCTATTCTCGCGATTTGTGTTATCGGTCGGTTATATGTGATATAACTGGGTTATCGAATCAAGTGTTGATTCGATGAGTTGATACACATAATATTAGTCGGTTATATGTGATATAGCCGGATTATTAAATCAAGTGTTAATTTGATAATTTAATATATAATAATATATTTGATATATTAACTTACATTAACTAATATTAGCTCACTTATGATTTCTTTTTCTCACTTGTGTACACTTAGTATATATGTGATATATATTAATGTACAATATTTTGTGTCATGCTAGATACCACATGCAACATGGGTGTATGAGACTCACACCATGCTTGATATAATGAAGGGTTTTATTTATTTAAAGTTAATCAAAATTAGATGGAAATTGGTTTAATGGTTGAATCTTGTAGAAACTTGTGGAACCATTGACTAAGTCCACTAATTTTGTTTTACTTAAGATATTTATTAACCCAACCATTACATTAGCCATGGTTTAGTCTCTACAAGGGTTAGTATATGATATTAACTCTCCCATGGTTTCCATTTACACACTAGATTTTTTCCATGGTTGCTTTTCTTCATCTCCTTCCTCTAGCTCTCTTGGATTTTGGGAGGAGAAGAAATATTGTGAGAAAAATATTTCTAAAGTGAGCAAAATTTCTACTTCATCATCCTACACTAAACTAACCATTTAGCTTAGGGTGTTTGCTTCACTAATCTACCATTAGTGAAGAGGTAGCATGAGCTTGAGTCTCCTCGACGTAGATCATCTTCGGCCTCGAAGACTTCGAACAAGCTTGTTCATTTCTTCATGTGAACCTTTACTAGAATTCTGGTGTTGACTACTTAAAGCGAAGGGACTACTACACGTTGCTTTAAAAGTGAAGGACCGTTCTACAAAGGTTGTATTCCTCATTCACTTAGATGTAAAGTTGTTTACATTCATGTTTTCGTTGGATTCTCTACTAAAAATTCAAGGTTAGGGCTCTTTAGCATACCAAGTTTTTGAAAATGGCATGGACGATGCCTCCCGAAGCCTTGCAGCGGTGCTGCGGAACCCAACAGTGGTATCAGAGCCATGCAAGAGAATTAGATGATGTCTGTTAGATTATGAAACCGAAACCACTCCGAAACATGAAACAATAAATCCTAGTTTCTGTTGAATTTTTAAAGTCCTCTAAAATTTTTTTTAGCAACTGCAGAATGTTGTATGTGATATAACATGAACACCACAGAAATTTGAAGCATGACGGTTGGATTTTGGCCAGCCAAATTCATTAAAATTCCGAGCTCATCGATTTTTCTAGGGCATTTTGGCTTCAAATTTTTATGCTGTTCCAGTCTCTGGGTTTTGGTGTTTAAAGTGTTGCTTGTTTTTGCTAAGATTGCATGTGATGTATTCTTACTGTTTAGGCAATTTGGAATGTTTCGTAGTCGTAATTCTAACATCGTTTCGTGTTATTTAGACGACGTTAAAAAGTTCGAACGGATATCAATAAACCAATTTTTCCCTTGTTGGAAATTTTCCAAGAGTTGGATTTTTCTGTGTTTAAAATCTTCAGAAAATCATGCAAGCGATTCTGTGGACCCTCTAGAAGAACGATACCCAAACTTGACTTTTTGGATCGCGGAACCGGGGTCATACCCTAGGGTTTGCGGCAGTTCCGCGGCGACATGAGTGAGGCATTGGTTGGCCCTTCTACGGATGGTTCATAGGTGTCGTGGCATGTTCTCGATATTTTTTAAAGTCCGCTCAAGTGTTGAGCTCTTTGTGAAATTTTGGGTGTTTGTTGATTCGATCGAAAAGTTTAACATCGTCTAGCTATTTGTGATTGTGATACAATACTTGGAATCCACAATAATTAGTTATGTGATAACTAGTTTGAATTTCATAAATCTAGCAATTTAGTCTCATTTGATCGGTTACCATGGGATTTTGATGTGGATCAAAAGTCCGTCGCAACCACGTAGCGTACGCAGATACTCGCCGGGTAACCTTATTGGATAGCCACGCCCCAAAGCCCCGACTAAGTGACAGTAGGAGAACCGCGTTGCCAAAAGCATCCGTTCGGGTTCTCGTGGCCGCGGTGTTCCGCCTAAGTGCACTTCGCCGACGGCATCGGGGGTGCGACCGTCTACTAAAGTTTCCGACGATCATTCAATCAGGGTGTCGGGAATCTTGTTGAATTACCCGACTGGTTGTTTGAAATTGTTTTCAATATCGAGACTAAAATGCGGGGTTTATAATTGTTAGGCATATGATGTCTATGGAATTCATTTGGTTAGGCATTAAATCTAAAGTATGTGATACATTAGGTTTATGATGTCTATGGTGGTTGCGGATTCCAATTGTTGTAGTTTTCATTTTGTTTTCTGCGAACGTAAGTTTAATATTTGGTGTATTTCCGGTTTCGTTGCTATATATCAATGACAATTGGGATACGCATATTTACTTACGTTGATGACATGTGATGTTATGTGTTGCTGTGATATGTTGTATTGGATCGTCGCGTTTGAATAGCCGTGTTTTTTTTATGTGAAATGAGATTTTTTCATTTTCATTCATGTAAAAACTTATATGTAATATTCTTTTATTGGGGCACTTCCGGGTTGAGGATGATGTCACCATCGATGTATATTATTAACTTTTCCGTATTAGGATAGACCCAAGGCGGGGAGCACAAGTAACTAGGTTGTAGGGTCCATTAGGAGACCATCTCAAGGAGTTGAGACCGGGTCTCCTAACTCTAGAATTGGTATGGTTGCTTGCCGCTCTCGTATGGGTCTAGGGATATGGGTTTGGCTATTCATCGTGACCGTGGAATCCGTGTTTTCTACTGGCTTAATTTAAAAAAAGGAATTTCTAGTATATCCAATATTTCATATGTTATCTTCTATTGCCGATATTCTGTGATGTGATCACTTGATATTCTGAGATGAATGCTTATATTATATATATGATATATAATAAATATTGCAGTTTTCGTTTCTTCTGTGATGCTTAGGAAGATAATTGATGGACTTCTTTAATGAGATTAATGAAAGAAAATAAACCAAAAGATGTTGTGGAATCTTGTTTTAAAAACTGGTAGCTCTAGTTTTTGCTTTGCATAGCGGTATTCCTTGTAGAATATCCTGCACCTTATTCGATAAGGAAAGAGCCGAGATCCCTTCACTGGGAGTGACCTCTTTAGCGAAACTGGCAGATGCTACAACCCACTCAGTTTTGTTTTTGATTGTTTTTTTGGTTCATGCTTTGCATAGCGGTATTGTGAATATCCTGCACCTCATTCGGTGAGGAAAGAGCCGAGATCCCTTCACCGGGAGTGACATCTTTAGCAAAACTAGTAAAAGCCTCAAAACACTCCTTTTTCAAAATCGCTCGATTCTACGATGATATCAACTTCATTACACAAAAGGTTTTCTTAAAAACCTGTCGTAGCCTCCGTCATTTCAGATAAGTACTATTTAGTATTCGTGCTACGTTTGTTAACTATGTTAAAGCGTAGTGTGCGGTAACTAATTAGTTCTTATCTGCTAAAGCATGAGATGCAATTGGATTAGGGTAGTCATACGACTTTGTTGACTATGTAAAGGGTCGTACGGGTGGGTTTAATTAAATCAGAAAATGACGGGTTGAACTTGGCTAGCACTTATGATTTGTTGAATATGTTAAGGTCATAAGTTTCTAGGTGCAAAATATTATTGGGAATTTCAAGTGTTGAAATTTTCAATGAGATTGCATACCTTCTACGAGATAGTTGGATCCCGATACCTACTGCGAGTAAGAGTTATTCCTGCGAGAGTTTTGCACATTACAATTTGCCGATCAAGTAGGTGTCTAGAAACGTGTTAACGGGGTTACGCCCCTAGAAAAACGAGATTTATTTTAATTAGGTCCATGCGATAGCACGGGGAACCTCTCTCAAAGTACCGACACTAGCCTGGCCAAAAGATTGGCAAACTTGTAGGGTCCAATCAATCCCGGCTAATCTTACCTTTTAGGGTTTGAAGGAAGATTTGATAAGAAAAGTTGGAGCCATCCAGATTAGATAAAATAATAACCAATCTTATCTTGCAAGAGCGCCCTCAGAGTGTTTTCTTCTCTCTCTCTCTCCTGGTAGCGACCATATCATGCCTTAATCAAGATAATAATATGGATGTATTGACCGAACCCGCTTGTTATACTGTGCTGGGAAACGTTGGTTCCGCTCCATCTTTTAATTGTTATAAGTTCGAGCAGGAAATAGGGGAATACCTGAATTCACATGCCACCCATTCGAAAGAAGTGCATATTGATGCATCTTCTTCGGGTGGGTTCATTACCGAGAACTGTTTCTCAATATCCTCTACGTCCTGAGTATGAGATACCGGATTAGGATCCCACATATATAATCTGTTACATGGGCTACAGATAGGAAGAGAACTGGAAATGGGTGATATGTCTCTATGTGTAGAGAATGGTGCAAGTGTTGCAGCCAAACTTGTTGGCAAATATCACCTTGTATTAATACATTGATTCTGAACGAATCTTATTACATACCGAACCTGATATACAACATTACATTGGTTTCTTTATTAAGTTAATGAAGGATATAATTTTGTATTGTTGGATAATGTTGTGAACATTTTCCTTAATCAAGAGTTGATTCGATCAGGCACGTTATATAATAGCATATACATTCTAAATCAAACCACAGTTCAAAGTATATAGAACACACACAAGAGGAGTAGTTCAGAAATCACCGAATCTCTCTTGGGGCACTGTAGACTAGGTCATATCAATGCAACAAAACTAGCTAAGTTATATAAGGATGAATATTTGAATCCGTTCGAATTTTCATCTTATGGTCCTTGCCAGTCTTGTCTCAAAGGTAAAATGACCAATACTCCGTTTCTAGAAACAGAGGAAGAGCTATTGAACTCTTGGGACTAATACATGGTGATGTATACGGTCCTTTGTCTACATATGCCAGGGTTGGTTCTTTGTACTTCATTACATTCATAGGCGATCACTCAAGATTCGGACTTGTGTTCCTATTGAAACACGAGTCTGAAGCTTTTGAGAAATTCATGAAATATAAGTACGAAGTAAAGAACCAAACGGGTATAAGTATTAAAGTCCTTCGATGTGATCGAGGAGGAGAATGCTTGGGCATGTAGTTCCTGGGTTATTTAAAGGAGAGTGTGATTCTCTCTCAGCTAACTCCTTCGAGTACACCACATCATAACGGTGTATCGGGGCGGAGATATCGGGTCCTGTGAGATTTGGCATGCTCTATGATGAGTACTGCTGAATTGCCTGCTTCCTTTTAGAGTTGTGCACTTAAGAAGCTGCATACCTATTTAATAGGGTTCCCACCAAATCAGTGCCTACCACTCCATATGTGATATGGTATGGGAAGAGACCATGTCTTAAATGAGTTAAGATATGAGGTTGTCCGGCCTATGTTGAAAAGCAAAATCTGGACAAACTCGAAGCAAGATCAGTTCAGTAAGTTTGTTGGATATCCCAAACATTTGCGAGGGAATATCTGTTACCAAACCCAGGAACAAAAGCTGTTTTGTTTCTCAACATGCCACCTTTCTAAAAAAAAGTGAATTTCTTGAAAAACAAATTTGTGGTCATGAGGTAGAACTGGAAGGAGTTCCAGCTATACAAACTAGGACTGATGATCTAGTAGAACCAAAGGATTCGATAGTCTCCAACGAACCTCAGCCTTTCCGCGAATCTTGTAGGGTTCCTCATCCACTTGAAAGGTACTATGGTCTTCTCGGTGATAGTGGGAGCGAGGATTGCATCATGGTAGATGATGACCCAACTAGGTTCAGGCAAGCCATCACAAGTGGAGACTTTGCGAAATGGCTGGATGCTATGCGATCAAAGATGGAATCCATGTACACCAACAAAGTGTGACTTTGATTGTTGCACCTGAAACGGTAAAACCTATTGGGAGCAAGTGGATCTTTAGAAGATTCTTGGTGTAGATGGAAAAGTTGAGACTTTCAAAGCTAGGCTTGTAGTAAAAGTTTTTTGTCAATAACCAGGTGTGGTTTATGATGAAACCTTTTCTCAAGTGGTCATGCTTAAGCCCATCATGATTGATGCGGGCATCACGGAGTTGGAACATCTGTTTTGATGTGGCAGTCAAAAAGTTTGACTTCATCAAAAAGGATGATGAACCTTGTATATACAAGAAGGTTGTAGAGAGTAAGTTTGTCTTCTACGTATTGTACGTAGATAACATACTCTTGATAGGAAAAGGTTTCCTATCTACACTCGGTCAAGCTCCTCTTATCACGAGGATTCTCCATGGAAGATTTGGATGATACCTACTATATCTTATAGATTATGATCTACGGTGATAGATCTATGTGGATATTGGGAGTGTCCCAAATCTAGGTACATTAACACCATACTAAAGGGGTTTAGTATGGAAGATTATAAGCGTGGTGGTTCTCCCACTGACCCAGGAATCCCTCACTCCAAAAAGATGTCTTCCAAGACTGATTTGGAGAGAGCTCGCGTGCAAGGGATACCCTATGCTTTGGCACTAGGCTCTATCATGCATGCGATGTTATGTGCCAAACTAGATGTAGCTTACTCACTAGGTGTAGTGATCAGGAATCAATCGGATCTTGGAAGAATCACTGGAAAGCTGTGGAGGACATTCTTATGTACTTGAGAAGCACTAAATGAATGTTCTTGGTTCGAGCTTCCAGAGTGATAAGGTCGACGGAGAGTCAGTCACAGGCTTTGTCATTACCCTTAATGGAGGGACGGTATGTTGGAAGAGTTCCAAGCTATATACTGTGGCAGACTAGACGATAAAGGCTGAATACATTGCTACCAACGATGCTACCAAAGTGGCTGTCAGGATATTTCTTGTTCATGAGATTAACATGGTTCCTACCATTGAGCATCCAATAATTGTTATTGTGACAAAAATGGAGTTGTGGCTTTGGCCTGGGAACATCGATCACATCAGCGATCCAGACATATTCCGAGGCAGTATCACCTGATCGGAGAGATGGTTGATCTCTAAGGGATCGAGGTTAGGAGAGTTGACGCGAAGGATAACATGGCGGATCCACTCAAAAAGGCCTTTCCCGCGAGAGACTTTTATAGGACGTTGGGTATGAGACACTACAACAACTGGCCCTAGTGCAAGTGGGAGATTGTTAGTTAGATGTATGCCCTAGAGACCATTATTGTACATATGATGTATATTATAGTGGATGCTGGGACATATATAGGGATGACTTTCTTGCTCGACATAATAGTATGCTATCTGGTTGCTCTTTATCTTAACATGTACTCTGATTATCTTTCTGTTACATGTTGATAAAGCCCGTAGGATGAGTACTTGACTACCAGGATTATGAAGCAGATCATACTAGTGGGGACAGTGTAGTCGGTAAGTACAACCTTCAATTGTTCCTAGTCGTGGGAGTATCGAGACGGGGCATCGATATTCCAGAGTAGACTAGCGTATACGCTTCTCGACCCATATAATGGGCGATGGATGATCCCATATCCATTGGTGTTTAACATCAGAGATGGTATACGGGTGCTCAGTGGAGACTGGGTACACTGGACGGACTCGCCGATAACTCCTAGATGGTATTATACCTTTCGTCAGATAGCAGTTCTCTGGTGACAATGATGCAGGTTAGTCTGTCGACCCGAGATCATCATAGAGTCTTGTGTGATTCCCACTGTGCTTTGATTTCAACCTTACCACATTCAAGAGATTGTGCAAAACGGTGGTTTTTGGGTATAGTCCCGAGTCACATAAAGGCAATGAGCGATAGGAGGGGATTCATCCTCTCGGTATTAGGGGTTGATGTTGCGCTGTGCTCGATTGGCCATAACAGGAAGTCCCTGGCCAGGCTGATTCCGATTTACTGGTAAGTGTTATCAGTAGTTTCTCGACCCGTTATGAGCCTCACATCTGCATGACTTATCAAGCTATTGGGGTCTGACATTTACCAACCCAAGGCTGTAGGGTTATTAGGCACAATCACAAGGGTCTATAAGGAACCAACCATGCCGAATTTAAAATTTACATGTGCCGAACAACCTAAAGCGAGGATCTTTGCTATATAATTAGGGTTAACAAAGCATGTAAACAACTTTACATCTAAAGGAAAGGGATTAAAACCTTTGTATTCCGCTCCTTCGCTTCATAAACTCCGAGTAGTACTCCCTTCGCCGTGATCCATGAACTTCCGGACTCTAGAGAGGCTCCACAAGCCGAATGATCCATGCTTATTTGAAGTCTTCCTTTTCGAAGATGATTTGAAGAATCCTTAACTCAAGCTCTCACTTCTCTAATCAAATATTAGTGAAGTGAACACCCTAGTCTAACTGGCTAGAATAGACGAGGATGATGAAGTAGGAATTTAGCTCTCTTTTTATTTCAATTTCTCATTTTTATTCATCACTTGCGAAAATCTAGCAAGCTTTTCAAGAGGAAGAAGAAGAAGAAAAGTATTTGTGATGAATAATGAAATTCTTATCCATGGTTACAAATCCAATCTTGGGTTAAGCATGATGGCTTAACCCTTGTAGAGAATTGACTAGGGTAAAGGGATTGGGTTGGGTTAAGAAATATCAACTCAAAATATCAACCAAAAATATCTAAGCATAAAACAAAAATAAAGCTTCTAGAAGCTTCATGAAAATACTACCCCAAATCAAACCCTGACTATGTTTAAACTCCACAAATCATGTTGCATTTGTAATCATAACTTGTTACAATATTATATATCACATATATAATATATTTTTGTAACAAAAGAAAATAATACAATTAACATATATCGCATATATATAAATGTATTATCCGGTGAGAAAATGAATCAATAAAGCGAGCTTATATCAGTTAATATAATTTAATATTTCGCATATATAATTATACATTAAATTATCGAATCAACACTTGATCTGACAATTCGGCTATTTCTCAAATAACCGACTAATATAATCTGTATCAGTTCATCGAATCAACAGTTGATCCGATGACCCGGCTATATTACATATACCCGGCCGATATCTAATATAGCTAGAATAGAATATGGTATCTCATATCGTAATATTCTCGAACCCGCACATATCACATATGTGCTCCTACTCCGTTTTGCCTGAGTCAAGAAACCTTTATGTAGGACTCTAAAGAATCGTCAATACGCCGGCAGTAGGTGATGATCATATCAAACACCCACAAGCTGCAAGCGATCAGCTAAACATAACAGCCACCCAGGTATTGAGCGATCAGAAGATCAACAAGCAAGCCTGTACATTCTCCTGTGAATCCAATCACTAACACTACCGTACAGTCCGGTCTTTTCTTCTGATATGTCGCATATCTAGTCTAGGGGTGGTAAACGTCAGACCCCAGTAACCGATCAGTCGTGTCGATATGAGGCTCATAACAGGTCGAGAAACTACTGATAACACTTACCAGTAGAACTCTATATCAGCCCTGTCCAGGGACTTGCAGTTATAGCCAATCGAACACAGCATAACATCAACTCCCTATACCGGGAGAGACGAAACCCCTCCAATTGCTCATTGCCTCCATGTGATTCAGGACTGTACCCAAAAGCAACCGTTTTGCACGCCCTCTTGGACGTGGTAAGATGGAAATCAAAGCACAGTGGGAATCACACAAGACTCTATGACGATCTCGGTTCTACAGACTAACCTGTACCAGTGTCACCGGAGAACTGCTATCTAACGATAGGTATATTACCATCTAGGAGTTCTCGGCGAGTCCGTTCAGTGTACCCAGTCCTCACTGAGCACTCGTACACCATCTTTGATGTCGAACACCGATGGATATGGGATCATCCATCGCCCATCATATGGGTCAAGATGCGTATACGCTAGTCTGCTCTGGTGTATCGATGCCCTATCTCGATACACCCTTGACTAGGAACAATTATAGGATGTACTCACTGACTACCATGGCCCCACTAGTATGATCTCATCATAGTCCCAGTAGCCGAGTACATATCCTAAGGGCTTTATCAACATGTGAGAGCAAGACAGTAAACTAATACAAGTCAATATGTTAAGACAAAGTGAAACCAAATAGCATACAATCATGTCGAGCAAGAAAGTCCTCTCTATATATATCCAAGCATCAACTATAATATACATCATATGTACAACAATGGCTTCTAGGGCATATATAAAACTAACAATCTCCCACTTGCACGAAGGCCGGCTGTTGTAGTATCTCATACCCAACATCCCGAAGAGTCTCTCAAACTGTGTCTGGGGAATGACCTTCGTGAGTGGATCCGCAGTGTTGTCCTTTGTATCAACTTTCCTGACCTCGATCTTCCGGCGATCAACTATCTCCCGGAACAGGTGATACCACCTCAGAATATGTCTGGACTTCTGATGGGACCTGCGTTCCTTGGCCAAAGCCACAACTCCATTGTTATCACAATACAAAGGTATTGGATGCTCAATGGATGGAACCACACAAAGTTCAGTAATGAACTTCTTCATCCAGACAACCTCTTTTGCAGCATCGTTGGCAGCGATGTATTCAGCCTCCATCGTCGAGTCTGCAACGGTTTCCTATTTAGAACTCTTCCAACACACCGCCCCTCCATTGAGGGTAAAGAAAAATCCCGAGTGCGACTTAGAGTCGTCCTTATCACTTTGGGAGCTCGAATCGGTAAAGGACTCCACCTGGAGTTCTCCGTTACCATACACCAAGAACATCTCTTTAGTCCTTCTTAAGTACTTAAGAATGTTCTTCACAGCTATCCAGTGACTCTCTCCAGGATCTGCTTGATTCCTACTCACTATACTTAGTGAGTATGCTACATCGGGTCTGGTACATAGCATCGCATACATGATAGAGCCTACTGCCGAAGCATAGGGTATCCTTTGCATGCGAGCTCTTTCCAAATCAGTCTTTGGAGATATCTCTTTGGAGGGAGGGAGTCCAGAGATCGTGGGTTGGTTACCACGCTTGGATTCTTCCAAACTAAACCTCTTTAGTATGGTGTCAATGTACCTGGATTGGGACAATCCCAGTATCCTTTTAGATCTATCTCTATAGATCATAATTCCCAGTATGCAGGAGGCATCACCAAGATCTTTCATTGAGAATCTTTGTGATAAGAAGAGCTTGACCGATTGCAGCATAGGAACATCATTTCCTATCAAGAGTATGTCATCCACGTACAATACGAGGAAGACAACCTTACTCTATGCAACTTTCTTATATATACAAGGTTCATCTACGTTTTTGATGAAGTCAAACTCTTTGACTACAACATCAAAGCAGATGTTCCAACTCCGCGATGCCTGCTTTAACCCGTAGATGGATTTAAGCAGCTTGCACACCTTTTCGCTGCTCCCACTATCTACGAAGCCCTCTGGCTGAGTTATGTACACGCACTCCCCTAAATCACCATTTAGAAAGGCGGTCTTAACATCCATTTGCCAGATTTCATAGTCATGGTATGCAGCAATGGTAAGTAAGATCCGGATGGACTTAAACATAGCTACTGGAGAAAAGGTTTCGTCATAATCCACACATGGTCGTTGACGAAAACCCTTTGCAACAAGTCTAGCTTTGTAAGTCTCAACTTTTCCATCTACACCAAGTTTCTTCTTAAAGATCCATTTGCTCCCAATGGGTTTTACCCCTTCAGGAGCAACTTCCAAAGTCCATACTTTTTTGGTGTACATGGATTCCATCTCAGATCGCATTGCATCCAGCCACTTCACAGAGTCACCACTCATGATGGCCTGCTCGAAACTAGTCGGGTCATCATCTTCCATGATGCAATTCTCGCTCCCACCATCAACGAGAAAACCATGGAATCTTTCAGTTGGATGAGGAACCCTACTAGATCGGCGGAGAGGCTGGGGTTCGTCAGGAACTATTGAATCCTCTCGTTCCATCAAATCTTCTGTTGTAGTTTGTTCTGCTGGAACTTCTTCCAGTTCTACCTTAGAGCCACTAATCTCTATTGCAAGAAATTCCTTTTCTAAAAAGGGGGCGTGTTGAGAAACAAACACTCTTTGTTCCTCACTGTGGTAGAAGATATACCCTCGCAATTGCTTGGAATATCCAACAAACTTACATAAAACAGACATTGCCTCGAGTTTGTCCGATTTTTGTCTTTTGACATAGGCCGGGGAACCCCATATCTTAACAAAATTAAGATATGGTCTCTTCCCTTCCCATATCTCATATGGGGTGGTAGGCACAGATTTGGTAGGAACTTTATTCAATAAGTATGCAGCCGTCCCCAGTGCATATCCCCGGAAAGAAATAGGCAACTCAGCTGTGCTTATCATAGAGCGCACCATATCTAATAGGGTGCGATTCCTCCGCTCCGATACACCGTTGTGCTATGGTGTATATGGAGGTGTAAGATGAGAGAGAATCCCATTCTCTTTTAGATAATCTAGGAACTTATTGCTCAAGTATTCTCCTCCTCGATCAGATCGAAGGATCTTAATACTTCTGCCCGTTTGGTTCTCTACTTCGTTCTTATATTTTCTGAATTTCTCAAAAGCTTCAGACTTGTGTTTCATCAGGAACACATGTCCATATCTTGAGAGAGCGTCAGTGAATGTAATGAAGTAGGAAGAACCGTTCCTGGCATATGTAGACATGGGACCACATACATCACTATGTATCATCCCTAAGAGTTCTGTAACTCTTACTCCGTGTCCACTAAACGGAGTTTTGGTCATCTTGCTTTTGAGACATGACTGGCAAGTATCATAAGATGATAATTCGAACGGATTCAAATATCCATCCTTATGAAACTTAGCTAGCCGTGTCGCATTGATATGACCTAGTCTACAATGTCATAAGAAGGATTCGTTCATTTCTGAACTTTTCCTCTTGTTTGTGTTCTGTGCATTAAGAATTGTAGTTTGATTTAGAACGTACATGCCATTATTTAACGATCCTGATCCTATCAACTTTTGATTCAGAAATATGTTCATAACATTATCCTGTATTACAAAATTATATCTTTCTTTATTCAATAAAGAAAATGATATAATATTGCATATCATGGTCGGAATGTAATAACATTCGTTCAGAATCAATGTATTACCTTTTGGTAACACAAGGTGATATTCGCCAACAGCCTTGGCTGCAACATCTGCACCATTCCCTACTTTTACCGAAATGATCACCCATTCCCAGTTCTCTACCATTACGTAGCCTATGTAGCATATTACATATGTGGGATCCCGATCCAATATCTAATACCCAGGACATAGAGTGAACTGAGAAACAGTTCTCGATAACAAACACACCTGAAGAAGATGCAACAGCATGCTTGTTCTTCATTTGGGCGGCGTGAGAATCCAGATATTCTCCTATTTCCTGTTCAGTCTTATAACACTTATAAGAAAGAACGGGACCAATGTTCCCCTGCTCAGTATAATAAGCGGGTTCAGTCATTTCATCCATGTTATTATCTTGATTAAGGTCTGACATGGTCGCTACCTGGAGAGAGAGAGAAGAAAACACTTTAGCGTTTGCTCTTGCAAGATTAGATTGGTTATTATTTTATCTAATCAGGATGTCTCCCACGGTTTTTATCAAATCTTTCTTCAAACCCTAAAAGGATAGACTAGCTGGGATTAATTACACCTTACAAGCTCGCCAATCTTTCAGCCAGGCCAGTATTGGTACTTTGAGGGAGGTTCCCCGTGGTTTCACACGGCCTAATTAAAATAAACCTCGTTTTCCCAGAGGCATAACCTCATTAACACATTTCTTGTCACCTACTTGATCGGCTAATTGTCCTGTGTAAAATTCTCCCACGAGTAACTCTTACTCGCAGTGGGTATCATGATCCAACTATCTCATAAAAGGTATGCAATCTCATTGCAAATTTCAACACTTGAAATTCCTGATAATATTTTGCCCCAAGCATCCCATGACCTTGACGGAGGTCAACAAATCATAGGGTGCTAGTCAGGTTCAACCCGTCATTTCTTGATTGAATCAAACCCACTCGCACGACCCTTGACGGAGGTCAACAAGGCCGTACGACTATCCTAATTTAATCTGCATCATATGCATAAACAGATAAATACTAGTTAGTTACCGCACACTACGTCTTGACGGAGGTCAACAAACGTAGCACGAATACTAAGTAGGACTTATATGAAATGACGGAGGGCGACGACAGGTTTTTCTGAAAACCTATTGCGTAATGAACATGATATTGTTGTAGGAACAAGTGATTTTGAAAAGGAATATTTTTGAGGCTTCTCTAGTTTTTGCTAAAGAGGTCACTCCCGGTGAATGGATCTCGGCTCTTTCCTCATCGAATAAGGTGCATGATATTTCATAAATACTGCTGTGCAAAGCAAGAAATATAGAAGCAATCAAAAACTAATCCGTGAGTTTGTAGCATCTGTCAGTTTTGCTAAAGAGGCCACTCCCGGTGAAGGGATCTCGGATCTTTCCTCATCGAATAAGGTGCAGGGTATATCATATATACCGCTGTGCAAAGCAAGACTGTAGCTACCCTTTTTATAAAGTTTTGATTCTACAACATCTTTTTAGGTTTCTTTTCTTTTATTAATCTTATTAATAAATCCCATCAGTTATGCTTCCTAAGCATCACAGAAGAAATGAAAGCAGTAATATTTATATATCAACATATATATATATATGTATAGTATAAGCATTCATCTTAGGCAGTAATATGATCTCATCACAGAACATTGCAGCAGAAGATAACATATGAAATATTGGATATTCTAGGACGTCCGTGTTTTATTTCGAGCCTGTATAAAATAGAGATTCCACGGTCGCGATGAATATCCAAACCCACATCCCAAGACCCCTACGAGAGCGGAAAGTAACACTGCCAATTCTAGGGTTAAGAGACCCGGTCTCGACTCCTCGAAATGGCCTCCCTCTGGACCCTAGAACCCGGTTACTTGTGCTCTCCTCCCGGGTCTACCTAATGCGGAAAAATAAATAATATACACTGGTGACATCAGCCTCAACCCGAAAGTGCCCTAATAAAAGAATATTACATACAAATGAATTTTACATGAATGAAAATTAAAACCCCCATCTCACATAAAACCCCCGGCTATTCAGAACACGACGATTCAATATAACATATCACAGCAACAAATAATATCTCATATCATCAACGTAAGCAAGTATGCGTATCCCGATTGTCATTGATGTATAGCAACGAAGCCGGCGATACACCACATACTACGCTTACGGTCACAGAAAAGAAACTGTAAAACTACAACATTTGGAATCCACAATTATTTTAGACATCTTAAATCCGAAATATCACATACTTCGCATTTCATGCCTAACAATATGAATTCCACATATTGTATCACATTCCAGATAAATAGAAAATGTTAAACTTTCCGATTGAATAATCAAATACCCAAGATTTCCCAAACAACTCAACACTTGAGCGGAGTTCAAAAATCCCAGAAAATGTCACTGCACTAATGAACCAGCCGTAGAAGGATCAAACCAACGCCTCACATTTGGCAACGCTAAAGTACCACAAACCCTAGGGTTCAGTGGCAGTTTTGACGGCCATATAATCGAGTTAAGATTACGTTCTTCTAGAGGGTCTACAGATACGCTAGCAAGATTTCCTGAATGTTTTAAACAGAGGAAAAATCCAACACTTGAATGTTTTCTGTCATGAAAAAAATGAGTTATTGATATCCGTTCGAACATTTTAACACGTTCTAAATTATCCTGAAAAATAAACGATGTTAAACTTTCCGATCGAATCAACGAATACTAAAGATCTCCAGAAAACTCAACACTTAAGTAATATTAAAAATTCCCAGAAGCATGTAGTAATACATACGGATGAACCCTAGAAATAACTATCCCTGACACTCAAGTACTACCGCGGAACCGCCGCCAAAAGCATGGTATGGCCGCGGTTCCGCGGCGACTTAAGGGCTACAGTGAGTCGTATTTCACAATAATTCATACAATTACCTGCTTGATTTTTTGAGTATTTTTAATGTGGAAAAACATCTTTTTAAAAAATTTCCAGAGAGGGGGTCAAACATGACATTTCGAGGTTCGATCGGACTTTTAACTTCGTCTACACGTTGTCTAATGCTCTAGCTAGGCTCTGATACCACTGTAGGGTTACTAGGCACAATCACAAGGGTCCATAAGGCATCAACCATGAAGAATTTAAAATTTACAAGTGCCGAACAACATAAAGCGAGGATCTTTGCTAGATAATTAGGGTAAACAAAGCATGTAAACAACTTTACATCTAAAGGAATGGGATTACAACCTTTGTAGTCCGCTCCTTCGCTTCATAAGCTCCGAGTAGTAGTCCCTTCGCCGCGATCTATGAACTTCCGAACTCTAGAGAGGCTCCACAAGCCGAATGATCCATGCTTGCTTGAAGTCTTCCTTTTCGAAGATGATCTACCTTGAAGAATCTTTAACTCAAGTTCTCACTTCTCTAATCAAGTATTAGTGAAGTGAACATCCTAATCTAAGTGGCTAGAATAGATGAGGATGATGAAGTAGGAATTTAGCTCTCTTTTTATTTCAATTTCTCACTTTTATTCATCACTTGCAAAAAGCTAGCAAGCTTTTCAAGAGGAAGAAGAAGAAGAAAAAGTATTTGTGATGAATAATGTAATTCTTATCCATGGTTACAAATCCCACCTTGGGTTAATTATGATGGCCTAACCCTTGTAGAGAATTGACTAGGTAAAGGGTTTTGGTTGGGTTAAGAAATATCAACTCAAAATATCAATCCAAAATATCTAAGCATAAAACAAAAATAAAGCTTCTAGAAGCTTCATGAAAATGCTAACCCAAATAAAACCCTAACTATGTTTAATCTCCCACGAATCATGTTGCATTTGTAATCATAACTTGTTACAATATTATATATCACATATATAATATATTTTTGTAACAAAGAAAATAATACAATTAACATATATCGCATATATATCAATGTATTATCCGGTGAGAAAACAAATCAATAAAGCGAGCTTATATCAATTAATGTAATGTAATATATCAGCATGAATAATTATACATTAAATTATCGAATCAACACTTGATCCGACAATCTGGCTATTTCTCAAATAACCGACTAATATAATCTGTATCAGTTCATCGAATCAACACTTGATCCGATGACCCGGCTATATCACATATACCCGGCCGATATCTAATATCGCGAGAATAGAATACGGTATCTCATATCGTAATATTCTCGAACCCGCACATATCACATATGTGCTCCTACTCCGTTTTTCCTGAGTCAAGAAATCTCTGTGTAAGACCTCTAAAGAATCGTCAATACTACCGGCAGTAGGTGATGATCATATCAAACACCCACAAGCTGCAAGCGGTCAGCTAAACGTAACAGCCCACCCAGGTATTGAGCGGTCAGAGATCAACAAGCAAGCCTGTTCATTCTCCTGTGAATCCAATCAGTAACACTACGTACAGTCCGATCTCTTCGTCTGATATGTCGCATATCTAGTCTAGGGGTGGTAAATGTCAGACCCCAGTAACCGATAAGTCGTGTCGATGTGAGGCTCATAATAGGTCGAGAACTACTGATAACCGTTACCAATTTCACTCTATATTAGCCCTGGCCAGGGACTTCCAGTTATAGTCAATCGAACACAACACAACATCAACTCCCTTTACCGGGAGAGGACGAAGACCACCTCCTATCGCTCATTGCCTCCATGTGATTCTGGATTGTACCAAAAGCCACCGTTTTGCACGCCATCTTGGACGTGGTAAGGTGGAAATCAAAGCACAGTGGGAATCACACAAGACTCTATAACGATCTTGGGTCAACAGACTAACCTGTACCAGTGTCACCGGAGAACTGCTATCTGACGATAGATATATTACCATCTAGGAGTTCTCGGCGAGTCCGTTCAATGTACCCAGTCCTCACTGAGCACCCGTACACGCATCTTTGATGTCAAACACCGACGGATATGAGATCATCCATCACCCATCATATGGGTCAAGATGCGTATACGCTAGTCTGCTCTGGTGTATCGATGCCCTGTCTCGATACGCCCTCGACTAGGAACAATTATAGGATGTACTCATAGACTACCGTGGCCCCACTAGTATGATCTCATCATAGTCCCAGTAGTCGAGTACATATCCTAAGGGCTTTATCAACATGTGAGAGCAAGACAGTAAACTAATACAAGTCAACATGTTAAGGCAAAGTGAAGCCAAATAGCATACTATCATTTCGAGCAAGAAATCCTCTCCATATATATCCAAGTATCCACTATAATATACATCATATGTACAACAATGGCCTCTACGGCATATATATAACTAACACAGGCGAGATATACGACATATCAGACGAAGAGACCGGACTGTATGGTAGTGTTAATGATTGATTCGCTGGAGTATGAGCAGGCTTGCTTGTGATCTTCTGATCGCTCAATACCCGGGTGGCCGTTATGTTTAGTAGACCGCTTGTGGCTTGTGGGGGTTTCATATGATCATCACCTTCTGCTGGCGTATTGACGAGTCTTTAGAGTCCGACAAAGAGGTTTCCTGGTTCATGAGAAACGAAGTAGGAGCGCATATGTGATTGTGCGGGACCGAGATTAATACGCGTGTGTGATACCGTATTCTATTTTCGCGATTTGTGTTATCGGACGGTTATATGTGATATAGCCGGGTTATCGAATCAAGTGTTGATTTGATAAGTTGATACACATAATATTAGTCGGTTATATGTGATATAGCCGGATTATTAAATCAAGTGTTGATTTGATAATTTAATGTATAATTATATATTTGATATATTAACTTACATTAACTAATATTAGCTCACTTAAGATTTTTTTCTCTCACTTGTGTAAACTTACTATATATGTGATATATATTAGTGTACAATATTTTGTGTCATGCTAGATGCCACATGCAGCATGGGTGTATGAGACTCACACCATGCTTGATATAATGAAGGGTTTTATTTATTTAAAGTTAATCAAAATTAGATGGAAATTGGTTTAATGGACGAAGCTTGTAGAAATTTGTGGAACCATTGATCAAGTCCACTAATTTTGTTTTACTTAAGATATTTATTATCCTAACCATTACATTAGCCATGGTTTAGTCTCTACAAGGGTTAGTATATTATATTAACTCACCCATGCTTGCCATTTACACACTAGATTTTTTTCCATGGTTGTTTTTCTTCATCTCCTTCCTCCAGCTCTCTTGGATTTTGGGACGTGAAGAAATATTGTGAGAAAAATATTTCTAAAGTGAGCAAACTTCCTACTTCATCATCCTACACTAAACTAGCCATTTAGCTTAGGGTGTTTGCTTCACTAATCTACCATTAGGGAAGAGATAACATGAGCTTGAGTCTCTTCGACGTAGATCATCTTCGGCCTCGAAGACTTCGAACAAGCTTGTTCATTTCTTCATCTGAACCTTTAGTAGAGTTCGGGTGTTCACTACTTGGAGCGAAGGACTGCTACACGGAGCTTTCGAAGTGAAGGACCGGTCTACAAAGGTTGTATTTCTCATTCACTTAGATGTAAAGTTGTTTACATTCATGTTTTCGTCGGATTCTCTAGTTAGGATTCTAGGTTAGGGCTATTTAGCATGCCAAATTTTTGAAAACGGCATGGAAGATACCTCCCGGAACCTTGCGGCGGTGCAGCGGAAACCTATACCTCAGCCCCTCAGTATCAGGTACACATAAACAAGTCCCAAAACGTAGCACACCCTGGTCATCAATCACAAACTCCGAATCTCTACCCTGCCGAATGTTCATATCAGATTTTTGCATTTTTATACTGCCCATTCTTGATCACATTGTATATAGGTGGGTACTCTTGATCCGTGTTTGCTAAATAATTGCAGGTTACAGGTTCTCAGCTCTAAGCTGTGAAATTCAAGAAAAAGCACAACAAATTCAGGACTTCCGCCAACCATAGATAAATACGGGTTTCCGCGCACTATCCGTATAATGCCGCCTACTAGTTCAAGGGACAAAATAGCAAATCATTGGTCATTTTCATGCACAAAGCACAAGGAAAGCACAAGATCCAAGACTTCTACGCGGAGCTCAAGAAAATCAAGGAAAAAAGTCCACACCAATTCACCTTTTTAATCTGCTGAAAATCTGGAAGAAAAATGAAGAGTTTCTGAGAAGCCAAGTATACCAAACAGAAGAGAACAGCAACATGAAGAAGCCCTGAGAAGATGGCCCCATAATTCAACCAAATGGCCGCGGAACCGCAGCCGCGTCATAACAGCGTTGACTCGGCTCTTTTGGGGTAGTTTTGTAATCTCATGATTGGCATAGAATGTATACCTAGTGTTTCACTCTCCTGCCTATAAATAGCTGAGCTCAAAACCAAATTAGGGTATGCTTTTCTTTATTAGATCGTGGATTAAATTCTGTAGTTCTTCTTCCTTGTTATTTTCTTCCATTAAAAATTGTAGTGAGTTTTAGAGTGGTGATAAATAAAAAAAAGAGTGTTCTTTTATTATCTTGCATGTCTTTATATATATTGCTCGTAATTTTTCATTTTCTAATCTAGTTGTAATTATTTTGTTGCTTTCTTTATTTTTTTTTTCTTCTTCTATTTTTTTTATCCTTTACAACCATCATGCTTGAGTAAGATCCTTGCCAAGGTGAGCTCTCAAATAGCTAGTTGTACTTTTTCTCAACCTCATTTCTTTCTACCTTCCTTTTGTTTTTTTAATCTTTTTAATAGGTGAGTAATTTTTCACTTGTTAGGGCAGGAGAAGGAAAGTTTGAGAGAAGGATATCTCTCTCACTTTTTTCTTTGCCCAACACCTTAATTCGAACTCCCTTTAATTGAACCATAATCCGCTCACTACAGCACCCTATCCTACATGATAGCGGTGATTCCATAGTTAGACCGGTTGTTGTTGAATTAACCGGAGGATAGGCCAAGAGCCAAGAACAGACGGACAAGGACCAAAAAGAAGAAACTTAGCATGGAAAGCCTAGCTTATACTAGCAAGTTTCTTCCTAGTCGTGCTATTCCCCGTTGTTGCCGATTACCTTAACACCGATATTAAGAGTGGCAATGAAAGAAGTGAGAAATTCCTAACTCAAACTAACCTAATCCTAACCCTTGCAAGTTCATTTATCATTCGTTATCTCATTAGTTGATCTTAAAACAAATCTGGACATATTTGGATTTTACTTGTTAAAACATAACGAAAATGATTCCATCTCCGTGTGGATCGACCCGTACTCAACCGGCTAGCTACCAAACGAAACCGTCTTGATTGCGGTAAGTAAATTAAGTACGCAAAAACATAACAATCAAATGGCGCCGTTGCCGGGGAGACGGTAGTTTATTTCTTTGTGTAATTTCGGGTTAAAAAATATAAAAATATAAAAATACAAAAAAACAAAAATATATAAAAAAAATCATCTTGTTATTTTTGATTAGTTTTTGTGTAAGTGTGCAGGATAGGAAGAAGGTCAAGTTCAGTGCCAAAGTCGTGGGGAGTTAGACCCATCTCTCACGGCTACACCGCAGCGGATTAAGACGGAACCATGGCTTTGCTGTAAAATTCTGGAGCACATTCAGTGAGCAAATAAAGATTCAGGAGATCTAAACAGGAACAGGAGAACCAAATCAGCACATGGAAAAAATTTGAAGCCGTCAACCTTCTGAACTGCCGCGGAACCGTGGCAGAATCACAAGTTTGATCGCGGAACCGCGGTTAAAGGGTGACGTCAGCACCCAAAACTCGCTGTGAGTATTCCATTTCTCTTCTCCACTCCTCTGAACTCCACTGAACTATATTTTTCTGCAGCATTCTTTGCACAAATTCTCTTCCTCTCTCCAATAAACTGTTTTTGTGCAGGATTCTTTACACCGCTGCCAAATAAATTTTTGCAAGTGTTTTAGATTTTTGGTTGTTACTGTTTTGCATAAATAATATGGATTTTAAGAGGCTATAACACCAATTCAGATTGGGTGGGGATTTCATCACCCTTCCTAAGACCCAAAAAATCACTAAAAGCATACGCATTCTCCTTGAGCTTAATTAAAAAATATCTAGACTCAGCCAACTAAGGACTGTCGTGCTCAATAGGACAGAGGAAGGTTGTGGGCATTCAATCGTTTATCTAAACTTGATTTTGTGGTTCCTAGGTTAGACAAGTGAGAAAGGTAATTTTAAAAGGCCCGTCACATGGTGATTCATGAGCGGAACCCTCATTTCTTCATTTGTGCTTAACTGGCCACAATTGGCATTGAAGAGACGATTTGAGGGTTATCTCACAACTTGTCACTTTGGAACAGTTAGGAGCAGTCTAGTGGACTTTGAAGACCATAGCTCTAGCTATGATTGTGCATGTTTTAACTGTGATTGTTTGAAGTTGTGCCGTAAGTCCGTACACATTTTTGCTGAACTCTTTCTAAAAAAACAACAAAACAAAAACTTTTATAAAAACTTGCGCTTTGACGCCAGAATCCCATTTCACTCACCTTTCATCCGCATTTCTTCATTGACGTTTTCTTACCTTCACATTCTACGCTTTGACTATACTAAACTCGTTTAGTGTATGTCCTGTTGGACTCGGGACACTAGTGCCTGCCTAGTCCACGTTTCGTTAGTCGCTACCGACAACGCGATCGACTCCGACGTCGAAACTCCCTCCACACCTCTTTCATCCTTACCTTTGCCGGCTAACTCCGACGTTGACCGGAATTCTGTTCATACATCCTCACCTTCACCTTCACCATCATCATCACCAATTCTTCTTTTGTGATGTCAGGATTTCCTCCTAACATCACTTTACCTCCCGCCGGACTGATTACACCTCATCTGGGTGCGAATAACCCGCAGCCACCTCCTGTTGAAGCGCCATAGCGAATCGCGCTCCAGGATCGTTTCTATCCTACCCGCTTCGCACTTCCTACCTGTCTTTCACTTCCACCGGCTAATGGGGTTAATTTCGAAATTAAGCCCCACTTCATCAACATGTTGCCCAAATTTCATGGGTTGGAATCTGAAGATGCCTACATCTTCATCAACAAGTTCCAGAACGTCTGTGCAATGATGTAGACAACCTAACTGTCCGACGATGCTATACGGATACGAGTCATTCCTTTCACTCTGTGTGACCTTGTTGAGAAGTGGCTGTATAGTACCGCATCGCATTCCATAAACAGTTGGGATGAGTTTGTAAAAGCGTTTCTTAAAAAATTCTACTCAAATCACAAGACCGCGAGAATACGTAACGGAATTAACCAATTTTCCCAACTTCCTTGTGAACCTTTTTGGAAGTGCTTTGACCAATACAAATACCTTCTTGTTCAGTGCCCTCTTCATGGTATTGAGAGATGGAAACTTTGCCAAACCTTATATGAGGGCCTGTATCCAGCAACTAAGCAGTTGCTGGAAATCATTTGTCAAGGCCACTTCCTATCCAAATCTGACGAGGAAGCTTGGCAATTTTTCGACGATCTCGCGGAACAAACACTTCAGTGGGAAAGCACCAGACCGAACACTTCATCTACTTCTTCTACTTCTGCCGGTCTCTCTAAGGCAAGCGTTCATCAACTTGATATCTCAATTACAATGAAGGCCGAAATGGCAGCGATCACGCGAAAACTGGAAGCAATTGAGGGCAAATTTTCATCTTCTTCTCCTGCCCCTGCTCTTCCCCCCGTACCATATGTCCTTATTGTTCAGACCCATCACATTTGACCGAAGAGTGTCCTTACAACCCACCTGCTCAAGGATAGGATCAAGTCAATGCTGCATTTCAGCAAAGACCAAGAAATGATCCATACTCTTCCACTTACAATCCTGGTTGGAGGAACCACCCCAATTTCTCTTGGAATCAGAACCAACAAAAATTCCAAGGCCACAACAACTTCCAGAGGCCTCCTCCTCCTCAACAACAAGCTCAGCAACAAATTCAACATCAATATCAGCAGCCCTTACAACCCCAACCTTTTCAAAATTCAACGAACAATTTTGCACCCAACAATTCTTTTCCTCAAAACAATTTTGTTCCGCCAAACAACGATAAGGTTTCCTCGTTAGAATGAAATCTGGAGGCATTTGTAAAGCGATCGACTCAATCCACTGCCAACATCCTGTCTTCTATTCAGTCTTTGGTACAACACACTGCTGCACATGGGTAAAGCATCAAAACCATCGAAACCAAGATTGCACAACTGAATGCGGCTTTAAGCGAGTGAGAGAAAGGGAAGCTTCCAACTCAACCACTCCCAAATCCTGGTCACCCACATAATGTACATATTGCTCTTGAACAACAAAACCATAATGTGAGTGCCATGACTACGTTGAGATCTGGAAGGCTGCTGCACAACAACGTTGGCACAGATGATGACACCCCAGCTTCTTCTTCTTCTTCTTCTTCTGAGCCTGTTCTCCATTCTTCAAAAGGCTCCTTCTGCTGCTCCGAACGGACCCACATCTCACTCCACGAAAACACCAGCACCGGGATCCGTTCCAACTCCACAATCTCCTCCACAAGTATTGGACTCAACAAATTTCAAAAACGTTCCATTTCCAAACCGGTTGAGATCCAATAAACAAAATCCATAAATGGAGAAGATTCTGGAGTTGTTTAAACAGGTTAACATTAACATTCCCCACTTGGATGCAATCCAACAAGTCCCTTCCTACAAAAAAATCTTGAAGGACCTATGCACTAAGAAGAGGAAATCTCAGGTACCCAAAAAGTTTTTCTTAGCTAGTACCGTGAGTGATGCTCTTAACCAAGCTTTACCTCAAAAACGGAAGGACCCTGGCTGTCCTACGATTTCAATAACCATTAGGGATAAGAACATCGACCGCGCACTTTTGGATCTTGGTTCCAGTGTTAACCTGCTTCCGTTTTCGGTATATGAGCAACTAAGTGTAGGAGAGCTGAAACCCACACACTGTACTCTCTAAATGGCCGACCGATCTATCACCCATCCTAGGGGTGAGCTAGAGGATGTGTTAATAAAGGTAGGGGACTTCATATTCCCCGTTGATTTCATTGTTTTAGACACACAACCTGTAGCCAACCCCCGGAATCAAATTCCGGAGATACTCGGTCGCCCATTCCTTGCAACCTCAAATGCTGTGATCAATTATCGAAATGGTTCTATGAACCTATCTTTTGGAAACATGACAATTGAACTTAACATTTTTAGGTTGGGGAATCAACTTTCCGAACCTAATGCCCATATACTAGACATTTGTTCGATCCAGGAGATCGTCCCTGAGGACTGTGAGTTCGAGAAATTTTTGTTCAATCACAGCAATCTTGATGCCAATAGTGCGTTCCTCCTTGAACCTGATATTGCTTCTGCTGCCGATAGTGATTATGAGTGTTTCACTTTCTCGAACGATCTTGGTTTCTCGCCACCTGGGCTTGAATCCTTTGAATTTTCGTATGCGTTAGCTGAACCATCCAACTTGGTCGCGTACACTCGTTTTGTGCCTCTGTTAGAATCCGTCGAGTTCGAGACATTTTCGTCGATCTTGCCTTCAGTCGTTTCACCTCCAACGCTCAAACTCAAGCCGTTGCCGTCTCACCTCATGTATGCTTGCTTAGGTGAGAACGAGACCCTCCCTATCATCATCTCGGCTTCTCTAGCTTCAGAGCAGGAGAAAGCCCATCTGACGGTCTTGCAGAGCAACCGGCAAGCTTTTGGCTGGACTATGGCGGACATCAAGGGGATTAGTCCCCTGATCATTGAACATCACATTCATACGATGGATGATGCCAAACCAGCCAGGGATCCACAGAGGCGACTCATTCCAGTCATGAAGGAGGCTGTGAAAAAAGAGATCGTCAAATCTCTTTATAGTGGTATCATTTACCCTATCTCTGATAGCCAGTGGGTCAGTCCGATACATGTTATCCCCAAAAAGTCGGGCATAACGGTCATCACCAATCTAGCAAACAAGTTAATCCCTACTCGCACCCAAACTAGGTGGCGAGTATGCATTGATTATAAAAAACTCAATGCCGTAACGCGGAAAGACCATTTTCCGCTACCATTTATTGACCAAATGCTCGAACGATTGGCTAGACATGAGTACTACTGCTTTCTTGATGGCTACTCCGGCCATAACCAGATTCCCATCGCCGAAAATGACCAGGACAAAACCACGTTCACCTGTCCTTTCGGCACGTTTGCATATCGCCGCATGCTCTTTGGGTTATGCAATGCACCCGCTACCTTCCAGCGATGTATGGTGGGAATTTTTTCAGACATGGTGGCGAAATTCTTGGAGATATTCATGGATGATTTCTCCATTTTCGGCGATTCCTTTGACGAGTGTTTGCAGCATCTCAACGCTGTCCTTACCTGGTGTAAGGATAAAAACCTCACTTTGAACTGGGAGAAGTGCCACTTTATGGTATGTGAATGTATTGTCTTAGGACATATCATCTCGCAAAATGGCATTGAGGTGGATAAAGCTAAGATTGAGGTCATTTCCAATCTCCCTCCTCCCAGATGCGTCAGAGACATCCGAGCTTTCCATAGCCACGCCGGTTTTTATAGACAGTTTATCAAGGATTTTAACAACATTGCTAGACCCTTAACTATTCTACTGGACAAGGACACCACATTCGATTTCAACTCGAGCTGTGTGACAGCGTTCGAATCACTAAAAAGCTCAGTCACTTCTGCTCCCGTACTTTCTTCTCCTAACTGGACGTATCCCTTTGAGATTATGTGCGATACATCCGACTTTGCCATCGGTGCTGTCCTAGGACAGCACATCAATAAGATGCCGCACGTAATCTACTATGCTAGCTGAACCCTGAACGATGCCCAGCTGAATTACATAACAATAGAGAAGGAATTCTTGGCTGTTGTGTTTGCATTAGAAAAATTCAGGCCTTACTTGATCGGCTCTTCAGTCATTGTCTACACAGACCATTCTGCTCAATGCCATCTTTTTGCAAAGAAGGACGCAAAATTTCGGCTGATTCGTTGGATCCTCTTACTCCAAGAGTTTGACTTTGTCATCAAAGAAAAAAGAGGATGTGAAAACGTAGTGGCCGACCATCTTTCACGACTTCCTTCTTCGCAGACGCTTCCACTTCCAATAAACGACGTTTTTCCGGATGAACAGCTTGACAGTATCATACGAACCCTAGTTCGCAGATATTGTGAACTATTTGGCAACAGGATTACTACCAAACGAATGGTCAAGTCAGGACAGACTTCGATTCTTATCCCAAGTAAAATACTTTTACTGGGATGAACCCTATCTGTTCAAATACTGTCCCGACCAGATTATTCATCGGTGTGTGCCTGATAATGAATTCAAGAGTGTGCTGTCATTTTGCCACGATCAAGCGTGTAGCGGGCATTTTGGCCCAAGAAAGACAGCCGAGAAGATCTTGCAGTGTGGCTTCTACTGGCCACATCTCTTCAAAGATGCTCTTGATTACTGCAAGACTTGATCCCGGTGGCAACGCTTGGGCCGGATATCCAGGAGAAACGAGATGCCACTCCAACCAATCTTGGTTGTCGAGATTTTCGATGTTGGGGGACTGATTTCATGGGGCCGTTTCCCAGATCTTTTGGGAACCTGTATATTCTTCTAGCTGTTGATTATGTCTCTAAATAGGTCGAGGTCGTGCCCAGCTGGACTAACGACAACAAGGTTGTCGTTAGATTCCTTAAGAAAAACATCTTTTTCCGGTTTGGACACCCCCGTGCGATCATTAGTGACAATGGAACACATTTCTGTAATAGGACTTTCAAGGCCTTAATACGGAAATACTCCATTAATCATAAGCTATCCACGCCCTCCCACCCCGAAACATGTAGGCAAGCCAAAGTGTCTAATCGGAAAATCAAACAGATTTTGGAGAAAACGGTTTCCATGAACCGTAAGGATTGGTCTTTAAAACTCACTGATGCCCTTTGGGCATTTCGAACTGCTTATAAGACTAATCTTGGCATGTCTCCTTATCGGCTTGTTTACGGGAAGGCTTGCCACCTTCCAGTGGAAATCGAGTATCGCGCATTTTGGGCGATCAAGGAGCTGAATCTATCTCTTGATAATGCGGGCAGCCATCGGAAGCTGCAGATCAACGAACTAAACGAGCTTCGGGATGAAGCTTACGAAAACGCGGTTGTCGTTAAGAACCGAACGAAGGTGTTTCATGATAAACACCTTATGCGCAATACTTTCACACCTGGTCAACAGGTACTTCTTTACGACACCCGACTACATTTCCATCCCGGGAAGCTCAGATCTCGCTGGAAAGGACCATATTTTGTGCGGACTGTATATCCACACGGTGTGGTGGATTTGGAAAATCCAGAGGATGGTTCACTATTTAAAGTGAACGGACACAGGTTAAAACCGTTCCTCACTACTGACCCATCAGAGGAGCTCCTGATGTTGCAGGACCCGGTTTACATCGACTGATTTTCCTCCGCTTACCACCAAATTTTGGTTATCCAGCCATAAACAGTGGAAACACTGTTTCAAATATGTTTGGGGGTATGTATATACCATTTTCCCACTTCTAATTATAGAATAAAATAACTATAAAAAAATTCAAATTTTCAGGGGGTGTTTTTGTAAATATTCTGTTCTATTAAAAAAATAAATAATAATACAATTTTTTCTTTACAAAATAAATTCCTCTTTTTAAGGGGGATTTTGTACATATAACCAAATAACCCCTATAAAAACATCCCGACCCCTCTTCTGCATTTAAAAAACCCTAATTTTCACCCTCAACAAAACTCTAGCCGTCGGAGCAGAAAGTGCAGAGAGATCGCCTCTTCCTGCCGCGGAACCGCCGCCCAAGCCCCCTCCTGACCGCGCAACCACCGCCGTTTTGCCTCTTCACCCTCTGAAATTTTCAGAAGAGGTTCGATCGTCTAAACTCTTCTCTGTAAATTTCATTGATCTATATTTTGCTCTCTGTCATGGCCCCTACCCTGCAATTTGAAAGGGATTTTTCACAATTGTTTGCGCATAATGTTTACGGTAGTTATTTCGTCGACGAGATCAGAAAGCGCGGATGGAACTTTCTATTATTTAACCATCCGAACGCATTCGCGCTTCCGGATCTTGTTGCACGTTTTTATAAATGTATGGAGGGTTGTTTGGCACAACACGAGTACATTCGATTACTGTAGGGGGATCGGGAAATTTTAATTGATAGGGACTTAATTCACAAAGTCACCTTAATACCACGATTCCCCATTCATGATCAACCCCTCCGATTTGAGTACTACCTACCCTTAATCAGAAATGACTGTTCTAGGGAGCCTAGAAAGGGCATTTAGGCTCGCACGCTTTTTGCGAACTTTTTAACTGTGTGCCGTTGGGCACAAAACAATGTTTTAGGAAGTTCGCACAATACAACATTTTTTACACCATCTTTACACATAGTGCACGCATTGATGACTCGAAACCCTAGCTACGACATGTGCACTGTGTTGCTTCACTCGATTGGCGCCGGCAAAAGGACGACCAATTAACTATGCCCAATGTTGGTGACACAACTGTGTTGCCATTTCCTTCCTGTTGAGGAATTTGAATTTTATATGCATGGTGGGATTCCCATTCGACCCCTTCTTGAGGGTGTCTCCACGTCCTATACACGACTTCATGATTTATGGTCGCGCACCAAGCCGGCCGAGGACGTGATGGCAAAGACCCCTAGCCCGAGCTCCACAGCGAGCGATGAAGAGCTTACCCCCGCTGCGCAAGCGCGCTTAATTCAACAAACCCATAGGGGGTAGAACGAGTGATAGGGATGCTGACTAACTTTGATCAGCGACTAACGAGCCTAGAACAAGGAATGTCCACCCTACTGGTAAGAGAGGAACGTTCACGATCACGATCGAGGGGACCGGGGACAGATAGAGATGAGGCTCGGACCAGTGAGGCCGCTTCTAGTAGACGCCGCAGGGGGCAGTGAGGATACTGCTATCAGTAAGTTTGGGGGTGAGAGTTGGCTGTTAATAGTTATCTTTGCATTGCATTTGCATGTTTCTATTTCTTTGTACATATTTTTTTTTCTTTGCATATTTAATTCCGTATCTTATTTTTCAGCATTGCATCTTTATAAAAAAATATATTGTAACGTTTTAAAAATAATTAAATAAATAATTAAATGAATAAAAGTGTTTAAGTGAATTTTAGGATTTTCGGTAAAGTAAAACGTATTTTTCGTAAAACCAAACCGTGATTGTTTTTCATTATAAATTCAAAAATACCTATTTAATTATGTAATTACTAGTAAATAGTGTTTATTTAGCCACTTATAAATTTTTAGTTTAATTAAAAAATTTTCCTAAATTAATTATTTTAAATATTAACATAAGCTTTATTTTTACACTAAATTAGTGTAAATTACAAATTTAAATGGTTTTAATTTGTAAAAATGAACCATGGCATATTATAATTTAGTGTGTATCATGCAAAAATTATTTGCAAATTTTTCCTAATTTCTAGAGCTTTCTTGAGTTGCTATAGTAAATAAATAAATAAATAATTAATTAAACCATGAAAAGACTTTAAATGATGATTCTTTCTTGAAACTTCCACACTTTTCTTCACTCTTTTCTCTTTCTCCCTCCCCATGGCCGGCCACAACTCATCCATGGCAGCCCCCCCATTTTCCACCTCATTTTTATTCAAAAATCATCAAAAATACATCAAAAATTCAATTAAAATTCCACAAAATCATATATATTTTCATACCCTTTATTCTCTACTCTTCTTTACATGGAATTTGGAGTGGGAAAGCATGTATTTTTGAGGCTCATTTTCAAGTTTGGACATGAGGTTGTGGAGGTATAAATCCTTCTCTTTTATTTTATTTCTATTAGATATTTCTTTTAAAGTTTAATTAGATTTAATCTATTAATTCTATTTACTACTTTTAAAATTCAAGTTAGGGTTTGAAAAATCAAGTTGTGATTTTTATTAATTAATGAGGGTTATAATCACTAGTTTAACATATTTAGAAGTGGAAATTCTTATAGGGATGATATGTTGTAAATTGTTAACCTAAAATTGATTTAATTATACTTTTTAGCTAACTAGTTTTTTATAAAATATGTTTATGGGTAATATAAAATTCCAATTAAGATTTCTATCATTAGATTGTAGTTTTAGTGAGCATATTAACATGTTAATGGGAAGAAAAACTTAGTTTGATCACTAGATTCAATTGATAATTGGAAAATAGTAATAAAATGCTATTATTTTATTAACTAGATTTTGGAAAATTCTAAATAAAAGGGATTTAAAATATAATATTGGTTTCATTATATCATTATCATCATAAATTGTGGTTTAAGTCATTAATTTATGCAAAATCATGTTTTGAGGTGGAATTGTGGTATTTTGCTTGGAAAATGTTGAAAATTGTTAAATGTTGTAAACTAGAAATTTCAAATTTATATAAATTTGTGTAATAAAAATATAGTAATGGTTTGTATAGTCTAGTAATGCTATTTAATGAGTTTTATGACCATTAGTTTCATTTAAATGTCAAGTTTTGATGAAAAACGGTATATTGGCATTTTCGGGTTTTTGCGAAATTGGACAGTTTGATAGATTTTAGGGTTTCGATGGATTTAATCGTGTTTTATGGTATAAGTAATGTGTTTTTAAACTACAAGTTGTTTGATGATGTTATCTCGATCCATCGGAGTTTGTACGCTGATATCGAGCGGTATTTGGTTCTTTTGCGTGGACGGGACATAGGTTTTAACCTATGCTTGTTCTTTGTATCGTTTGACTTTTGTATGTGATTCAGTTTACGATGCTATTTAAATGTTTGCGTCTAGGTACCCCTCACGTAGACTGCGGGCGATGAAGAGGAGGATGGCGACACTGTCTTCGGCAGACATGGACCAGGTGAGTAGATGTATATCTACGGGGGGAAGTCGGGTGGATGGCGTTTAGCACCCCCGCAACGTAGAATAGGAATAGTACTTAGTGACATTAGGAAACCCGATGTGACCCTAGATTCTTACCGAGCAGGACCCTAGTAATGACCCTAGGCGGGACTAGACTGATTTAGGAAAACCATACCTGAGGATGAATACTTTGGGAAAGGTTCGTAGGTTTCTGATAGAAACATACACGCACACACTAAAACTTGACTTGGCGTATACGTATATGTGTGTATATATATAAAACTAGGTATAGGTGTATATATATACACCACACGTATATGGGATTCATTGATGTGATATGATATCCGAGGTATGATGAAACAGTATAACTGGGCTTGATGCCGTGATTCTTGACTATACAGTCGTAATAAAGTGTTAGCGGATCATTAGAGAATGAGATAATGAACATGCATTTATAAATTATAAAGAGTGGTGGTGATATTGATGTACATGAGACGCTAGAATAGTACCCGGACTGTAACTGGTGACTGATCACGATATGATATATGTATAACTTGATTACGACATGATATTCCTGAGGATAAACTAATGATGCTTATCATGATGGCAATGATATATGATTGATGTATGCGATCACAGTTTAACACCTTGATCATGAGATGTGCTGATGATGACATTATACGAATGAGGAGACACCTAGGAGATACTTGACCGTACCCCGATATTGGGATGCCGTACGATGGATTTTACCGTACGAGGCTTAGATTTGATGATTGATCCGCACTCTTGATTCGAGGAAGCCGTACTACGTACGTGACGCTATTGAGGCGGGATCGCCGACTATTAGAGATATTGATTAAGACCTTAGGTAGACTCTAGTTTCTTACTGACTAGTCTATTAGGTTTAATTCCTTAGGATGTTAGATGGACACTGGTTTAGGTTCGACTCACATAGTGGTAGTTGTACTCGTATCTCGCAGAGGAGTGGATAATGCACATCTGTATTTACATTCATACTGTAATCATCATGGTGCATGTTCTTTTATATGTTACTATAATCAGTATAAACTTTACCTGTTAGGACACCAGCACTCTTACCGATGATGCGCATGTTCCACGCACACTTATTTGCCGGCTCACACACATCATCATCGGTAATTGCTATGTCACGTACACTTTAGATCATATTGTCTTTTATGGATAGAATCAGTTAGCAACTAGACAGATATAATATTGTGATTATTTTCTGACATTAGTATAAGACATGATATTTATTACTTAGACATTGATGCATTCATATTTCATGTTATCGCACAGTAGTATGGGCATATGCTGACACTTATCATATACTTACTCATGATTTTGAGATTTGGATTTCTATGAGATTTCTGGATTTTTGGGGAAAACCGCAAAAATATATAAAAACTTCTCTCTCTCTCCTCTTCTCTTTTTAAATAAGATGCGGTTTTCTCGTGATGTATGAGTCGTCCACCATGAGTATTTCATATTTTCTGTTGGATTTCGAGACCCGATTCGAGGAGTGGATGAACCGTCTCGGGTACATGGTGGGCCCGGTATGGTACCCCGGGGCAAGAAGATCGAGTTGTAGACGATGAGCCTGTCAGGGGAAGGCTACCTACCGGTGATGTCTGGCGCGGCGGATATCCGGAGGATACCGACCGTTGTCGTGAGATTTGATGATATGGGCCGATCCGGACTGACGGAGCCTGAGATATTGAGACTTGAGATTACATGTGTTGTGTCGATGTTTGACACGGATTTCCATGGGTTTCATTATTCAGATTTCAGATTCTTATACACATTCTACTATGATAATAGCTAAAGATTTCTTATACATATATATCTGGATTTCAGGATTTGTTACTTTACCTTCATGGTGCATGCATTTCATTCATATGACATAGTATTATATGAGGCACTGACACGACACGGAGTATTTGCACTTACACGTAGTATTACCCTGCTATTACTAGATGATTGGGATATTATAGTGTATTATTATTATGACCTAGGATAGCGTCGTGCATTCGATTTCTTTTCGTAGATGTCTTCTACTCACGAGTTGGCAACTCACCCCCGTTGTGCCAAATTCTTTATAGGTTCGATGTACAGGTTTCCGTGGTAGCTTGTTGGCACATCTTTTCTTCAGGGTGATTTGCACGGTAGGTTGGTTCACTTGTATCCGAACCACCATTGTACTTTTATTCATTCATTTGTATCTAGTAAGCTCCATCAACCATATTTGTATTACTTGATAAGTTTATTGGACCAGTTGTTTATTTCGACCTTAGAGTCGCGCATGTGTTATTCAGATCTGGTGGTTTTGTTTTCTTTTGAGTTTTGAGCCTCGCCTATTGGCGTTGTATATTATTGTGCTTGCTGTGGTTGTTTCCGCCTGTTGGCGTTGATGCTAGCTCCCGTTTGGGGATGCTTTTTATTGTTTATGTATATTATACTTGTTGTACCCGTTTGGGGGCCAGTTTTTACAGAGGAGACTCTGCCGAAATTTTTTTGGGAAAATTGCTGATGCTTTTAAACTTGTTATCTTTTTCTTCTTCTTCTTCTTCTTCTTCTTCTTCTATGGTTTAGATTTATGGGCTTCGGCTTACTTAGGTTACGTGGCGCCTCTAGACGCTTCGTAATCTAAGTGCCGGTCACGTTCCGTACTTTCGGGTCGTGACAAAGTTGGTATCAGAGCGCTAGGTTTAACCTTGTATAAGTCTAGGTGACCCTTGGTTGATGGAGTAGGCGAGTTAGGTAGAGTAACGTACCGTGGGTATGGTCCGCGGCATACTTACGATACGCTACTCTGCTTAAGGAGCCTTAGGATGTACATTTGTTTGCACCGTATTTCATTCGTTCCTTGATCTATCTTCGTCGATGTCGGAGGGTGGTTCTGTTACCACGGGCGCACAGGCAGAGGAAGCTGCGGCTCGAATGCGATAACCATTAGAGTATTGGTTATTCTTGAGAATTGAAGCATTGCTTAGCGTGCGGGCGAAGGGTATTCACATGCCGTCCGGATGAAGTTAAAGGGTTCGAACGATTATCAGAAAACCATTTTCCTAAGTTTAAAGTATTCGGAAGAACATGCAGGTATTTCGATGGACCCTCTAGAAGAATGAAACCCTAACTCGACATAATGACCACGAGAACGCCCTTGAACCTTAGGGTTTACGGCAGTTCCGCTGTGCCATTAGTGAGGCTTGGGTTTGCCCTTCTACAGCTGGATCATCGATGCTGGGGTATGTACCGGATATTTTTAAACTGTACTTGAGTGTTGAGCTCTCGGGGAATTATGGGATTTTGATGGATCGATCGAAAAGTTTAATGTAGTCCGGATATCAGGTGAAGGGATCGATTACATGGGAGACTCTAGATATGAGTGTTGCCGTTGGTAGCGCAGTCTGCATAGCTACGAAGAGGCGAGTTTAAAGCAGCCGACATCAGAGGAAAGAGGCGCACATTGACGATAGTGTTTACGATTGTGATTTAGTGATTTGAATTTCATATTTTCATTGATTGGATTTTGGTATTTTGAGGACTTTGTTCTACGATTGGTATTTCATGTGTGTACCTTCATTCTATTTGTGTTTCATATATCAGTTGTATTGATGTGGTTTAGTACGCACCCAGTACACTTGATTTGGTTTTATATATTTTGAGATTTTGATTTGATTTCGTGCATATGGGTTACACATGATTTTGATATATGGTTCGACCTAGTTTTTATCCATTTTCGTACTGTGATTCGAGTTTGATATTCGATGTATGTTTTCGTGCTCCATGTGCACCTGATCAGGATTCTTGCGCATACTTGGCGCACTTGATGCGATTTTGTGCACACCAGATGCACTAAATCGGGGTTTTGTGCAGATTAGATGCACCTGATATTGTGTCGTGCACGCCCGTTGCACTTGACAGATATTTTTGGTGCACACCTGTTGCACTTAGTTTTGTTTTGTAGGTATTCATGGTATCTGTAATTGGTTTCGATTTCAGTGCGCACCGGACGCACATGACATTTTATTGATGTGATTGGGATTGATTTTAGTTTGAGCAGTATGTTTTCCTAATTATTATTATTGATTTAGTAACCAGGCGGGACGTGTATGTTAAATAAACGATATATATATATAGTTATTTTTTTTTTTAAATAAACGTCCGCTACTTATGCCGTGACACGTGCATCACACGGCAATTTTCAAAAGGGGTTTTTGTATATTTCCTTATCCAGATACTTGTACAGTTTCACTATGATGCACACTATATATAAGTTGTAGATTGATGTATATTATGTTGGTTTTCATATTGGGTTTTGATATTTTATTCTCGCCATAACTCCGATGATTTCGTTATGCTTGACGGAGTTGATTTTTGTTATGTATTGATGATTTCGGAGCCCCGATGATTTGAGTGTTTTGCTAAATGTTTTAGTATTTGGAGGGGGAGTTTTAATTTAAATTCGGGGACCGAATTTCTTAAAGGGGGGAAGATTGTAACGTTTTAAAAATAATTAAATAAATAATTAAATGAATAAAAGTGTTTAAGTGAATTTTAGGATTTTCGGTAAAGTAAAACGTATTTTTCGTAAAACCAAACCGTGATTGTTTTTCATTATAAATTCAAAAATACCTATTTAATTATGTAATTACTAGTAAATAGTGTTTATTTAGCCACTTATAAATTTTTAGTTTAATTAAAAAATTTTCCTAAATTAATTATTTTAAATATTAACATAAGCTTTATTTTTACACTAAATTAGTGTAAATTACAAATTTAAATGGTTTTAATTTGTAAAAATGAACCATGGCATATTAGAATTTAGTGTGTATCATGCAAAAATTATTTGCAAATTTTTCCTAATTTCTAGAGCTTTCTTGAGTTGCTATAGTAAATAAATAAATAAATAATTAATTAAACCATGAAAAGACTTTAAATGATGATTCTTTCTTGAAACTTCCACACTTTTCTTCACTCTTTTCTCTTTCTCCCTCCCCATGGCCGGCCACAACTCATCCATGGCAGCCCCCCCATTTTCCACCTCATTTTTATTCAAAAATCATCAAAAATACATCAAAAATTCAATTAAAATTCCACAAAATCATATATATTTTCATACCCTTTATTCTCTACTCTTCTTTACATGGAATTTGGAGTGGGAAAGCATGTATTTTTGAGGCTCATTTTCAAGTTTGGACATGAGGTTGTGGAGGTATAAATCCTTCTCTTTTATTTTATTTCTATTAGATATTTCTTTTAAAGTTTAATTAGATTTAATCTATTAATTCTATTTACTACTTTTAAAATTCAAGTTAGGGTTTGAAAAATCAAGTTGTGATTTTTATTAATTAATGAGGGTTATAATCACTAGTTTAACATATTTAGAAGTGGAAATTCTTATAGGGATGATATGTTGTAAATTGTTAACCTAAAATTGATTTAATTATACTTTTTAGCTAACTAGTTTTTTATAAAATATGTTTATGGGTAATATAAAATTCCAATTAAGATTTCTATCATTAGATTGTAGTTTTAGTGAGCATATTAACATGTTAATGGGAAGAAAAACTTAGTTTGATCACTAGATTCAATTGATAATTGGAAAATAGTAATAAAATGCTATTATTTTATTAACTAGATTTTGGAAAATTCTAAATAAAAGGGATTTAAAATATAATATTGGTTTCATTATATCATTATCATCATAAATTGTGGTTTAAGTCATTAATTTATGCAAAATCATGTTTTGAGGTGGAATTGTGGTATTTTGCTTGGAAAATGTTGAAAATTGTTAAATGTTGTAAACTAGAAATTTCAAATTTATATAAATTTGTGTAATAAAAATATAGTAATGGTTTGTATAGTCTAGTAATGCTATTTAATGAGTTTTATGACCATTAGTTTCATTTAAATGTCAAGTTTTGATGAAAAACGGTATATTGGCATTTTCGGGTTTTTGCGAAATTGGACAGTTTGATAGATTTTAGGGTTTCGATGGATTTAATCGTGTTTTATGGTATAAGTAATGTGTTTTTAAACTACAAGTTGTTTGATGATGTTATCTCGATCCATCGGAGTTTGTACGCTGATATCGAGCGGTATTTGGTTCTTTTGCGTGGACGGGACATAGGTTTTAACCTATGCTTGTTCTTTGTATCGTTTGACTTTTGTATGTGATTCAGTTTACGATGCTATTTAAATGTTTGCGTCTAGGTACCCCTCACGTAGACTGCGGGCGATGAAGAGGAGGATGGCGACACTGTCTTCGGCAGACATGGACCAGGTGAGTAGATGTATATCTACGGGGGGAAGTCGGGTGGATGGCGTTTAGCACCCCCGCAACGTAGAATAGGAATAGTACTTAGTGACATTAGGAAACCCGATGTGACCCTAGATTCTTACCGAGCAGGACCCTAGTAATGACCCTAGGCGGGACTAGACTGATTTAGGAAAACCATACCTGAGGATGAATACTTTGGGAAAGGTTCGTAGGTTTCTGATAGAAACATACACGCACACACTAAAACTTGACTTGGCGTATACGTATATGTGTGTATATATATAAAACTAGGTATAGGTGTATATATATACACCACACGTATATGGGATTCATTGATGTGATATGATATCCGAGGTATGATGAAACAGTATAACTGGGCTTGATGCCGTGATTCTTGACTATACAGTCGTAATAAAGTGTTAGCGGATCATTAGAGAATGAGATAATGAACATGCATTTATAAATTATAAAGAGTGGTGGTGATATTGATGTACATGAGACGCTAGAATAGTACCCGGACTGTAACTGGTGACTGATCACGATATGATATATGTATAACTTGATTACGACATGATATTCCTGAGGATAAACTAATGATGCTTATCATGATGGCAATGATATATGATTGATGTATGCGATCACAGTTTAACACCTTGATCATGAGATGTGCTGATGATGACATTATACGAATGAGGAGACACCTAGGAGATACTTGACCGTACCCCGATATTGGGATGCCGTACGATGGATTTTACCGTACGAGGCTTAGATTTGATGATTGATCCGCACTCTTGATTCGAGGAAGCCGTACTACGTACGTGACGCTATTGAGGCGGGATCGCCGACTATTAGAGATATTGATTAAGACCTTAGGTAGACTCTAGTTTCTTACTGACTAGTCTATTAGGTTTAATTCCTTAGGATGTTAGATGGACACTGGTTTAGGTTCGACTCACATAGTGGTAGTTGTACTCGTATCTCGCAGAGGAGTGGATAATGCACATCTGTATTTACATTCATACTGTAATCATCATGGTGCATGTTCTTTTATATGTTACTATAATCAGTATAAACTTTACCTGTTAGGACACCAGCACTCTTACCGATGATGCGCATGTTCCACGCACACTTATTTGCCGGCTCACACACATCATCATCGGTAATTGCTATGTCACGTACACTTTAGATCATATTGTCTTTTATGGATAGAATCAGTTAGCAACTAGACAGATATAATATTGTGATTATTTTCTGACATTAGTATAAGACATGATATTTATTACTTAGACATTGATGCATTCATATTTCATGTTATCGCACAGTAGTATGGGCATATGCTGACACTTATCATATACTTACTCATGATTTTGAGATTTGGATTTCTATGAGATTTCTGGATTTTTGGGGAAAACCGCAAAAATATATAAAAACTTCTCTCTCTCTCCTCTTCTCTTTTTAAATAAGATGCGGTTTTCTCGTGATGTATGAGTCGTCCACCATGAGTATTTCATATTTTCTGTTGGATTTCGAGACCCGATTCGAGGAGTGGATGAACCGTCTCGGGTACATGGTGGGCCCGGTATGGTACCCCGGGGCAAGAAGATCGAGTTGTAGACGATGAGCCTGTCAGGGGAAGGCTACCTACCGGTGATGTCTGGCGCGGCGGATATCCGGAGGATACCGACCGTTGTCGTAAGATTTGATGATATGGGCCGATCCGGACTGACGGAGCCTGAGATATTGAGACTTGAGATTACATGTGTTGTGTCGATGTTTGACACGGATTTCCATGGGTTTCATTATTCAGATTTCAGATTCTTATACACATTCTACTATGATAATAGCTAAAGATTTCTTATACATATATATCTGGATTTCAGGATTTGTTACTTTACCTTCATGGTGCATGCATTTCATTCATATGACATAGTATTATATGAGGCACTGACACGACACGGAGTATTTGCACTTACACGTAGTATTACCCTGCTATTACTAGATGATTGGGATATTATAGTGTATTATTATTATGACCTAGGATAGCGTCGTGCATTCGATTTCTTTTCGTAGATGTCTTCTACTCACGAGTTGGCAACTCACCCCCGTTGTGCCAAATTCTTTACAGGTTCGATGTACAGGTTTCCGTGGTAGCTTGTTGGCACATCTTTTCTTCAGGGTGATTTGCACGGTAGGTTGGTTCACTTGTATCCGAACCACCATTGTACTTTTATTCATTCATTTGTATCTAGTAAGCTCCATCAACCATATTTGTATTACTTGATAAGTTTATTGGACCAGTTGTTTATTTCGACCTTAGAGTCGCGCATGTGTTATTCAGATCTGGTGGTTTTGTTTTCTTTTGAGTTTTGAGCCTCGCCTATTGGCGTTGTATATTATTGTGCTTGCTGTGGTTGTTTCCGCCTGTTGGCGTTGATGCTAGCTCCCGTTTGGGGATGCTTTTTATTGTTTATGTATATTATACTTGTTGTACCCGTTTGGGGGCCAGTTTTTACAGAGGAGACTCTGCCGAAATTTTTTTGGGAAAATTGCTGATGCTTTTAAACTTGTTATCTTTTTCTTCTTCTTCTTCTTCTTCTTCTTCTATGGTTTAGATTTCTGGGCTTCGGCTTACTTAGGTTACGTGGCGCCTCTAGACGCTTCGTAATCTAAGTGCCGGTCACGTTCCGTACTTTCGGGTCGTGACATATATGAAAATAAAAAAATATAAAAATTGAATTTTTTTTTAAAAAAAATTGAAAATTTCAATATTGGCCATATTTGACTCAAGTTCAACATTACGGTTGACTAGTTAGGAAAAACTAGATCCTAAACTTAGTAAATTAAAAACCCTAAAAATAACCTTTCTTAAAGTTTAACTGTAGAAAATTTACGTTCTTGCAGTTTATTTAGAAATAAGAAAATTTTGAGTTCAGTTCTTGGGCTAAGTTGAAATAAGGGAAGAGTATTGAAAGCTCTATTTGAAGTATAAGTCTGAAAAATAATTCTGAACCTTAAGTCTAAATTCTGAAAATATATACCTTACTATACGCACTTACACACATCTTGAAAATTGGGATAGTAGAGGATGCCTTAAAATGATCTTGTCTAAAAGCCTTAGTATGAAGGAAAATAAAATAAAAGTATAAGTGGTGAAGAAAGAAAAAGAAAAAAAATGAACACTGGTTTTGTAATTGCTTAAGGCAGCATAAAAAAATATATAGCGAGGGTGCTTTATCACCTAGTGCCTTAGACCAACTGGTTTGGGATTCACTGCTAAGCCATAGGTGTTGCAAGACGAGGAATTACGCCTAAATGCGCAAGCACATTTTGTTATCGGTCATTTAGTACCTCAAGAAATATTAACGGTCGCATGAAGGATGTGTGACCAATTTCATCTAGAATTCACCAACTAAAAAGTATTTTAGAAAATGGACAAGAGTATGATAGCTTGAATTGAATTTCCAAGTGTAGGGGTGATAATTACACACACGTAGGGGTATATGATTGGAGTTTGGTGAAGAGATAGGAATAAAAGATATGGCTTATAACTTCAGTAGAGATGATACAAATTCCTGAGTTAAGACCGCGCCTTAGAAGGAAAACTCAGGAGATGCTGAAAGCTTTATAAACTGGCAAAACGTATATGATCTTAAGTTAAATAAAAAGGAAGTGTGAAAAATACGGGTTGATGATTTCTAAGTTGAAGATGATAGAATTTCTTGTTAGAATACGGAATTGAAGAATTAGAGTCAACGGCCAAATTGATCGGATTTTGTGGGTAATATCCGCTGAAAACCCTCAGGAGACAACACTCCTCCTACTAGGGACACCTAAAGGTTTAACGGCTTGTTGCACGTGCTCAGTGTAATCGCGTACCCTGTGAAACTGAGGTTAGGACTTTTTGAATAAATTGGCTTTGCTCGGGATGAGCAAAAGATCAGTTCGAGGGTATTTGTTCATATCAGATTTTTGCATTTTTATACTACCCATTCTTGATCACATTATATATAGGTAGGTACTCTTGATCCGTATTTGCTAAATAATTGCAGGTTACAGTTTCTCAGCTCTAAGCAGTGAAATTCATGAAAAAGAACATCAAATTCAGGACTTCCGCCAACCACAGATAAATACGGATTTCCGCGCACTATACGTATAATACCGCCTACCAAATCAAAGGACAAAATGGCAAATCATTGGTCATTTTCATGCACAAAGCACAAGGGTAGCACAAGATCCAAGACTTCTACGCGCAGCTCAAGAAAATCAAGGCAAAAAGTCCACATCAATTCACCTTTTTGATCTGCTGAAAATCTGGAAGAAAAATGAAGAGTTTCTGAGAAACCAAGTATATCAAACAGAAGAGAACAGCAACATGGAGAAGCCCTGAGAAGATGGCCCCATAATTCAACCAAATGGCCGCAAAACCGCGGCCAAAATGGCACTTCTGCCGCGGAACAGCGGCCGCGTCATAATAGCGTTGACTCGGCTCTTTTGGGGTAGTTTTGTAATCTCGTGATTGGCTTATAATGTATACCTAGGGTTTCACTCTCCTGCCTATAAATAGCAGAGCTCAAAGCCAAATTAGGGTGTGCTTTTTTTTATTAGATCTAGGATTAAATTATGTAATTTTTCTTCTTTGTTATTTTCTTCTATTAAAAATTGTAGTGAGTTTTTGAGTGGTGATAAATAAAAAAAGAGAGTTCTTTTATTATCTTGCATGTCTTTTGATATATTGCCCATAATTTTTCATTTGGTAATCTAGTTATAATTATTTTACGGCTTTCTTTATTTTTTTTCTTCTTCTATTTTTTTTATCCTTTACAATCATGATGCTTGAGTAAGATCCTTGCCATGTTGAGTTCTCAAATAGCTAGTTCTACTTTTTCCCAACCTCATTTCTTTCTACCTTCCTTCTTCTTTTTTTTATCTTTTTAATGGGTCAGTAATTTCTCACTTGTTAGGGTAGGAGAAGGAAAGTTTGAGAGAAGGAAATCTCTCTCACTCTTTTCTTTACCCAACACCTTAATTCGGACTCCCTTTAATTGAACCATAATCCGTTCACTACGGCACCCTATCCTACATGATAGCGGTGATTCCATAGTTAGACCGGTTGTGGTTGAATTAACCGGGGGTTAGGGCTAAGAGCCAAGAACAGACGGACATGGAACAAAAGGAAGAAACTAAGCATGGAAAGCCTAGCTTATACTAGCAAGTTCCTTCCTAGTCGTTCTTATCCCCGTTGTTGCCGATTACCTTAACACTAATAATAAGAGTGGCAATGAAAGAAGTGAGAAATTCCTAACTCAAACTAACCTAATCCTAACCCTAGCAAGTTCATTTATCATTCGTTATCTCATTAGTTGATCTTAAAATAAATCTGGACGTATTTGGATTTAACTCGTTAAAACATAAAGAAAAAGATTCCATCTCCCTGTGGATCGATCCGTACTCAACCGGCTAGCTACCAAACGAAACCGTCTTGATTGCGGTAATTAAATTAAGTATGCAAAAACATAACAATCACCGAACATGCTCAAAAATCTCAGACAAACGGGCAACGTCGGGCTGCGCCTCACGGATACGATCAAGTAGAAGTGGACGGGCACGGACATGAACAAGCTGTCCACCAGTGGAAGTGAACTCGATCTACACTCTACTGTCGCACAAGATCTTCCAATCTGCAGAAGACTGTTTCAGAACTACGCTCAACTGGGACAAGCTACCTCCGGGCTTACGACTCAAAGCATCAGCTACCACATTCGCCTTGCCCGGGTGATAAAGGATCTCACAATTATAATCCTTCACAAGCTCTATCCAACAGTGTTATCTCAAATTCAGATCGCGCTGCTGGAAGATGTACATCAAGCTCTTATAGTCCGTAAAGATTTGACACGACTCTCCGTACAAGTAATGTCTCCAAATCTTAAGCGCAAAGACCACCACGACCATCTCAAGATCATGAGTGGGATAGTTCTGCTCGTGCTTCTTCAGCTGCCGAGAAGCATAAGCAATAACTCTATCATGCTGCATCAAAGCACAACCGAGCCCCACTCGAGAAGCATCACAGTAAACGACATAGCCGTCCGATCCAGAAGGCAAAGATAGAACTGGTGCAGTCGTCAACCGAGTCTTCAACTGTTGAAAACTCTGATCGCATGCCTCAGTCCAAAGAAAAGTAACCCCTTTCCGGGTCAGTCTGGTCAGCGGTGCAGTGATACTCGAGAAATCCTGCACGAAACGGCGGTATTAATCTGCTAAACCCAAAAATCTGTGAACCTCTGTCACTGATACAGGTCTGGGTCAAAGCTGTACGGCCTCGATCTTCTTTGGGTCCACATGAATACCGTCTCCCGTAACCACATGACCCAAGAAATTAACACGATCAAGGCAGAATGCGCACTTCGAGAATTTAGCAAACAGCTGGTGCTCTCTTAAAGTCTGCAAAGCAATCCTCAAGTGCTGCTCATGCTCCTCTCGACTTCTCGAATAGACCAGAATATCATCCATAAACACAATAATGAACTGGTCGAGGAATGGCCTGAAAATCAGGTTCATCAAATCCATAAACGTTGCTGGGGCATTGGTGAGTCCGAACGACATCACCAAGAACTCATAATGCCTGTACCGCGTACGAAAATCAGACTTCGGAATCTCATCATTCTGAACCCACTATTGATGATAACCTGACCTCAAATAAATCTTGGAAAAATGTCCCGCACCCTGGAGCTGATCAAACAAATCATCAATGCGAGGTAATGGATACCTATTCTGCACAGTAACGCGGTTCAATTGACAATAATCAACGCACAACCTCAAACTGTCACCCTTCTTCTTGACGAACAGAACATGAGCTCCCCAAGGAGAAACACTCGGACACACAAGTCCCCTATCAAGCAACTCTTGCAACTGATCCTTAAGCTCTTTAAGCTCTGCCGGGGTCATTCGATAAGGCGGTATAGAAATAAGCTCCGTGCCGGGAATCAAATCAATGCAAAACTCGATATCGCGCTCTGGTGGCAATCCAGGTAACTCATCGGGAAATACGTCGGGAAACTCTCTCATAATAGGAACTTGGTCAAACGAATCTACTTTGGCATTAGTATCATGAATAAAGGCTAAGAATCCTCGACATCCTATCCTCAAGAGCCGACTAGTGCAAAGGGCAGAAATCAAACTGTGAGGGGTGGCACTACGGTCCCTCTGCACAACAAGAACCGACTCGCCTGGAAAACAAAACCTGACAGCCTTCTCACGGCAGTCCACAGACGCATAGCAAGTAGCTAACCAGTCCATGCCAAGGAGAACGTCGAAGTACAACATATCAAGAAGGATCAAGTCAACGGAAGAATCTCTATCTCCAATATGAACGGCACACGACCAAAACACATTTCTTGAAACAAAATACTCACCAACGGGAGTAATCACGACAAGCGGTTGATCTTGCAAAGATGACTCTTGGCCCAACCTCGGCACGAAGTGTATGGAAACATACGAGTGCGTAGATCCCGGATCAAATAAAACATGCACATTGAAAGAACATAAAGAAAGAGTACCTAACACAATTGCGTTTGACGCCTGCGCGTCCTGATAAGTCTAAGCAAATACTCAAGCCTGCTCTCTACTGGCAACTGGTTGTCCTCCGCCTATGCCACCCCATCCTCTCTGAATAAGACCGCCATGACTATGGCCTCTCTGAGCATCTGCCTGGCGTGGAGCAATAACATGCGTAGGAGGCAATGCCCTCTGAGGTGGTGAAGGTAAGCTAACATGTGGAACTGCTGCCTAGCCCTGGCGTACCTCAGTACAATCTCTGACGCGATGATACAGGCTCCCACACTGGAAACATCCAGACGACGGTTGCTGACCTCGTGGGTAAGAGCTATATAACTGGACTCGTCTCATGCCTCCGCTACCCCCATGACCTGAAAGGAATCTGTCGAGGCGTCTATACATCGGTCTCCGGGATGATACATCAATATGAATCTTCTTCGGTCCTGGAATGACCGAAGTCTTAGAAAGATGCTCCTCAACCAGTAGGGCTGCGTCCACCGCGGCTGCATATGTATCAAAATGCTGGGCGCCGATAGAAAGGAACAACCGGGTGATCAGGCCTCATACAAATCTCTTAACCCGCCTCTCATCAGTATCTACCAAATACGGATCATATACGGATAGCTGGGTAAACTGAATGTCATACTCCGCCACTGTCATGCCAGGAGTCTGGCACAAGGACTCAAAGCTGCGAGCTCGGGCATCCCTGACGCTCCGCGGAAGAAAACGGGCAAGAAATACTGTCACGAACTCAACCCAAGTCATAGGAGGAAGACCTGCGGCTCGGCCTCTCTCCAAAGACTCGCACAAATTCTGGGCAAGACCCTCCAGACAAAAACTAGTGAACTGTACGCATCTCGCATTGGAGCATCTCAACGAACGACAGATCCTGGCCATCCGATCGAGGAACGACTGTGGATTGTCAGCTGCGTCCGTGACGTTGAAAATCGTAGTGTTCAGCCTCATGAACTCTGATAAGGATACGGTGATAACCTCCATGGCGATAGGTACGACTGTCTGAACAGTAGGTACCACCATGGTCCCCGTAACAGGTGGAACAACCTCCAATCTCCGTGCCAGACTGGCCTCAGCCAGGCAGGTATTGGTACTTCGAGGGAGTCTCCCCGTGCTGTCGCATGGAACTAATTAAATAACCTCGTTTTCGCAGGGGCATAACCCCGTTAACACCTTTCTTAGACACATACTAGATCAGCTAATTGTAACGTGGATGACACTCTCAGGAGTAACACTTACTCGCAATGGGTATCGGGATCCAACTATTATATAGAAGGTATGCAATCTCATTGCAAATTTCAACACCTGAAATTCTCAATATCTGTTTTTACCCCCATGCGGTTTTTGACCTTGATAAGGTCAACAAACCATAAACCGCAAGTCAAGTTCAACCCGTCATTTTGTGATTGAATTAAACCCACCCGCACGACCCTTGACAAGGTCAATAAGGTCGTACGACAACCTTTATCTAATCGCATCATATGCGGCAGATAAGCACTAATCAGCTACTGCACACTACGCTTTGACAAGGTCAATAAACGCAGCACGAATACTAAATAGTACTTATCTGAAATGACGGAGGGCTACGACTGGTTTTGAAGAAAACCTTTAGCTTAATGAACTTTATATCATCGTAGAATCTAGTGATTTGAAAAGGAGTGGTTTAAGCTCCGCTTTAAAAATCGAGTAGTTTTCAAAACAAATCAAGTGGGTTGTAGCATATGCTAGTTTTGCTAAAGAGTTCATTCCCGGCGAAGGTATCCAGGCTCTTTCCTCATCGAATGAGGTGCTGGATATTTATAATGGAATACCACTATGCAAAGCAATAACTAGAGCTACCATTTTCAAAAATTCGATTCTACAACATCTTTAGGTTTCTTTTCTTTTCATTAATCTCATTAATGACGTCCCATCATTTATGTTTCTTAAACATCACAGAAGAAATGAAAATAAAACACACGCATATGTCATCCGCATTCGCCACAGGGACCCGGGTCTTCATCGTAAGGTTACTAAACTTATGGCAAGGCGGGGTCAGGACTAGCACGGATACAAAACATATAAGCATTCATCTCATGCAGTTATATGATCACATCATATCACAGAATCCAACAAAAGCAAACATATGAAATATAGGATATACTAGTAGGTCCGTGTTTTAGATTAAGCAAGTAATGAAAAATACGGATTCCACGGTCATGATGAATAGCCAAACCCACATCCCTAGACCCCTACGAGAGTAACAAGCAACCCTGCCAATTCAAGAGTTAGGCGACCCGGTCTCAACTTCTTGAGATGGCCTCCCACTGGACTCTAGAACCCGGTTACTTATGCTCTCCGCCTTGGGTCTATTCTAACACGGAAAAGTAAATAATATACATCAATGGAGATAACAACCTCAACTCGAAAGTGTCATAATAAAAGAATATTACATACATAATTTTTACATGAATAAAAATTTAAAAACTCTAATCTCACGCAAAACCCCCGGCTATTCAATCACGACGATCCAATATAGCAAATCAACCAGCAACACAATAACATCACATGTCATCAACATAAGTAAATATGCATATCCCTAATGTCGTTGACATATAGCAACGATATCAGGATACACCACATATTACACTTACGGTCGCAGAAAAGAAATGAAAAGTACAATAATTAGAATCCGCATCATCCTGAGAAATCATAAACCTGGAATATCACATATTCAGGATTTCATGCCTAACCCTATAAACCTTGCATTTAAGTCTCGAATTGAAAACACTTTTCAAAAGAATGTTGGGTAATTCAACAAGATTCCCAATTAATGATCGAATGCTTGTCGGGAACTTTAGTAGATGGCCGCACTCCCGATGCCGTCAATGAAGTGCGCTTGGGCAGAACACCGCGGCTACAGTACCCGAGTGGATGCTTTTGGCCATAGGGTTCTTCTATAGTCACTTTGTCAGGGCTATGGAGCGTGGCTATCTAGTAGTGTTTCCCGGCGAGTGTTGGCGTACAATACGAGATTACGATGGAGTTTTGATCCGAATCGAAACTTTGTGGCAATCCATCAAATGAGACTAAAATTCTAGATTTACAAAATGCTAACTAGTTTTCACAAAACAAATCAATGTGGATTCCAAAAATTATATCACATAACCATAACTATCTAGACGATGTTAAACATTTCGTTCGTTATTTCAAACACCTGAAAATCATAGAGACCACAACAACATGAGCCTCACTAAAAATACCCAGAAAGTCCAAAATGACACAATGGAGCAGCAGAAAAAAGACTAGACCATAACTCCTCAAATCCGTGGCGGAATTACGTCCAAACCAAGGTTTATGTGGAGGTCCACGACCATTTGATAGAGTTAGGCTCTCGAACTTCTTGGAGCTCCATAAAATTACCTGCATGATTTTCTGGAAATTTTTAACCTGAAAAATTTCAACTTTTGAAAAATTTAACAGAAACTTGTAATTTTAGGGTTTCGAAACATCGATTGAACACAATAACGTTGTCTAGACTACACCTAAGTCTCTAGCTTGGCTCTAATACCATGAAAGTATGTCTTTGCACCTCTATTAGGTTTATACAAGCATTAAGTATGCAATTTAAAAAAATCTAAAGGTCTAAGCTATACTAACCTAGAATCGAACTTGAGAATTAGGGTTTGATGCAAGAAAACAAGTTCTATACTAAGTGATAAGGGTTTACAACCTTTGTAGACTGGTCCGTCATTTCTAAATCTCCAAGCAGTAGTCCCTAGAACTCTTCTTAAACTCCACTTAGTGAAAGTAACGAGCTTGCTTCATAGTCTTTGATGCCAGAGATGATCCACCTTGAAGTCTCTCTCACTCAAGGTCACTCTTCACTAATCAAAGTATTAGTGAAGCAAATAACCTTAACTAAAGGGCTAGTAAAGTGTAGGTTGATGAAGTAGGAATTTTGCTCACTAATTATTCTTCTTTTCTTTTCTTTTTCTCACCTAAAGAAAAACTCTAGAGAGCATGAGAGGAAGAAGGAGATGAGAATGAACTTGGATAGAGAGAGTGAACCATGAAGTGAAATGTGAGATGATGTAGGAAAATATCTATGAATAAAAACAAAACACGAGGTGGGTCATGGCTTCTTGAGGTTTCCAGAAGCATCTTAGAAAATGTGACTCATTTCCTATTTTTTTTAATTCATAAATCAAACCATTATCATCTCATCACTAATCTTGTGTGATTCTCATACATTCTAATTCCATGTATCATCAACCATGATACATAAATAATACATATATTTATATATATCACATATATATATATTAATATGCATAAAGAGAAGAAAATGTTTAGTGAGCTAATATTAGTTAATATATATATATATATATATCAAATATATAAACATATATCAAATTATTAAATCAACACTTGATTCAATAATCCGGGCATATCCCGACTAATATCACACATATATATGTATATCTCATTATTAAACCAACAATGATTAATTAATACGGTTATATCACATATAACCGTCTAATATTTTATACTAGTTATTATATATATATATATATCAAATTATTAAATCAACACTTGATTCAATAATCCGGTTATATCAAATATAATTTGACTAATATCTAATATACAAATATATATATCAAATAAATATTAACAACATATACATATTTCATTGAATCAACACTTGATTCAATATTCCGATTATATCACATATAACCCGGCTGATGTCAAATATCGCGAGATTAGAATACGGTATCACATACTTGTATCCAATCAAGCACCCGCACCTATCTCCATATGTGCCCTACTTCGTTTCGCTTGAGCTAGGAAACCTCTGTGTGGACTCTAAAGACTCGTCAATATGCCAGCAGTAGGTAATGATCAAATCAGATACCTACAAGCCGTCAGCGGTACTAGCTAGACGTAACGGATACCCAGGTATTGAACGAATAGAAGATCAATAAGCAAGCTTGTCCAAACTCCCGTAAAGCCTTTTAGCAACACTTCCTGTACAGTTCGGTCTCTTCGTCGGATATGTCGCATATCGAGTCTGGTGGTGGAATCGTCAGACCCCAGTAACTTGATAAGTCCTGCTGATGTGTGGCCTATAACCATTCAAGAAACTATTGATAACACTTACTAGTAAATCTCATCAGTCCTGTCCATGGACTTGCTCTTATAGCTAATCGAGTATAGCGCAACATCAACTCCTAATACCGGGAGAGACGAAACCCCTCCTATCACTCACTGCCTCTATGTGACTCGGGACTGTACCCAAAATCCATCTGTTTGCACGATTCCTTTGAGCCGTGGTAGGGAGAAAATCAAAGCACAGTAGGAACCACACAAGACACTATGACGATCTCGGGTATATAGACTAACATGTACAAGTGTCACCAGAGAACTGCCATCTGACGATAGATATGGTACCATCTGCGAGTTCTCGGCGAGTCCTATTCGGTGTACCCATTCTCTGAAGAGCATCTGTATACAATCTTTGAAGTCAAACACTAATGGTTCTAGGATCAACCATCGCCCTATACAGGATCAAGAAACGAACACACAAGTCTACTCTGGAATATCGATGCCCTGTCTCGATACTCCCTCGACTAGGAACTGTTAAAGGATGTGCTTGCAGACTACACAAGCCCTATTACTATGATCTGCATCATAATCATGGTAGTCAAGCCAACATCCTAAGGGCTTTATCAACATGTATCAGAGAGACAGTATAATAATACAATTGTACATGTTAAGATAAAGAGCAACCAGATAACATACTATCATATCGAGTAAGAAAGTCCTATATATATATATATATATATATATATATATATATATATAAATATATATGTCCAAGCTGTTAGATATATGTATGTCCTAGAGGCCATTATTTGATATTGGATGTATCGGCATGTATATATATATTCGGATGATATTTTTGCTCGACATGATAGTATGCTATCTGGTTACTTTTTATCTTGACATGTTCACTTTATCATGCATATTATTCATTTGATACATGTTGATAAAGCCCTTAGGGTATTTGCTTGACTACTATGATTATGATGCAGATCATACTAGTGGGACATGTGTAGTTTATAAGCATATCTTTTAAATGTTCCTAGTCGTGGGTGTATCGAGACGGGGTATCGATATTCCATAGTAGACTAACGTATACGTTTCTTGACCCATATGATGGGCGATGGATGATCACATATCCATTGGTATTTGACATCAAAGATTGTATACGGGTGCTCAGTGGAGACTGGGTACACTGAATGGACTCGCCAAGAACTCCTATTTGGTATTATATCTATTGTCGGATAGTAGTTCTCAGGTGACTCTGGTACAGGTTAGTCTGTATACCTGAGATCGTCATAGAGTCTTATGTGTTCTCCCACTTTACTTTGATTTCCACCCTACTACTGCTCTACTGAGTCGTGCAAACATGTGACTTTTGGGTACAGTTGTTCAGTTGATAAAACTGCACATTTGTTATTACATTTTTCCTACTATTTCCATATTTAAAAAGGTCTTTATTATAATATATAATATATATGAGGGTTTATTTGTAAAAAAACTATTTTCCATGTTTTGATATATTATAATTAGCATTTGGTAGGAAAATGTATGCAAATAATATCATTGACCAAATCCTAAGAGAACAAAGTCTACTAAATATTATTTAAGTTGTGCAAAATTTTTCCAAGTTGTTGTGCAGAATTTTTCCAAGACTAAAATCAAGGAAATCAAGTTATTAAAGAAACCAGCCTAATTAAGAAAGCAAAACTTGGAGATCAAGTCTGGCAGCAACTACGAGAAGATTTCAAAGATCCAAAGATTCCAGAGAAGTCCACGTACCAAGTAGAGAGAAGCTGCTGAAATAAAATCAAAGGCTCTGATTAAAAGACCACGGATCCGCGGCCATACCCCCCCGGGCCGCGGATCCGCGGCAATCTTGAAGATTTAAATGTTGCAAAATTTTGGCGAGAATCTCTACTGTTAACTTCCATATTTGGAAGCAAGGGTTTCTGGCTTTGGACTATAAATATGGACCGAGAGCCTCTTGGAAAAATTATCAAGCCGACGAGATCACGAATTCCAAGACGGCTCATGCATCCAGGCTGATCATCAACGGTTCATCTACCTCCTTAGAAGAGATCGAGAAGCAAACTAGCATTTGTAATCATTTTCTAAGGATTCAAGTGTAATGAATATTGTTGATTAATAAAGGTAGCTTTCTTCTTCTTATTCTATTTCTTCGTAGTTTAATTATGCAATTTCTCTCCATCTCTTTTTCTCCCAACATGCGCGAGTAATTCCCCGCTTGTTAGGGTTCGTAGGATTAGGGTAGGCTAATGGATGATGAACATCCCTAAACCCTTTTTAAGTCCTATAAAGTTTATGAACTTTATCAAAAGAATCATTAACATCCTAATCGGGCGCGCTAACAATTCATTGTTAGTCCTGACCGCGATTAGTGATTAGATTAATGATTGTTTTGGTAAAGACTAGATATGAACGGAGTTCCGTGTCGAGATAAGGATTAAGAGTGGGATTCCTTTTCCCTCCAGAAACCCTAATCTACACGCATCACCGTCGTTCTAGTTTTAAATCTATTAAAGGATAAAAGGGTAACTTTTAATTAATCGTCCATAACTACTAAATCCTAACGAACCCTACAAGCCCTTTTATTATATTAACTACATTCCTAAAATAATCTAGATCTATATATTTTGCATTCTTGCTTAACGTAGATCTAGAAACAATTCCACAAAATTCTTTATCCCTCCTCTCTTTCAACACATCTAAAGTAAGAGTATAAGATTCAACGTTTTCCTGAGGACGACCCGTACTCATCTCGGTCTAGCTACACGCGATACCGTTATTGATTGCGGTTAACTACAAACACACTTTTTCGTTTCAATCAACAGTCCCGAGACACATGGAGGCAATGAGCGATAGGAGGGGGTTCATATCTCTCGGTATTAGGGGTTGATGTTATGCTGTGCTCGATTGGCTATAACAGGAAGTCTCTGGCCAGGGCTGATGAGATTTACTGATAAGCGTCATCAGTAGTTTCTCGATCTGTTATAGGCAATACATCGGCATGACTTATTGAGTTATTGGGGTCGATAATACCATCCCTAGACTCGATATATAGCATATCTGACGAAGAGACCGGACAGTACGGTAAGTGTTGCTGGTTGGCTCTACAGGACATTTTGACAGGTTCGCTTGTTGTTCTTCTGTTACCTCAATACCTGGGAGCTGTTACGTACAGCTAGTGCCACTGATGGTTTGTGGGTATGTAATATGATCACTACCTACTGCTAGCGTATTGACGAGTCTTAGAGTCCCACAAAGGGGTTTCCTAGCTCAGGTGAAACGATGTGGGGCACATATGGGGATATGCGCAGGAGCTTGATTAAATGCGTGTATATGATACCGTATTTTAATCTAGCCTTTTCTATTGGTCGGGTCATATATGATATGACCATATTATTAAATAAAGTGTTTATTTAATATCAAATGACCATTAGCTCATTTATTAAACTCTTTCTTTATTTTGTATGCATGTATGTATGTATGTTTATATTGATATGTATGCACAGATGCATGCATACATGTGTCATGGTTGATGATACATTGGAGATGTTAGTGATATATGCCCTATAGGCCATTGTTATATCATACTGGATTGTATATTACTTAATGGGAACTTGGGATAAACATTGATATAGTAACAGTCTTGCTCGAAATGCTAGTATGCTACTTGGTTTGTTTCTACCTCAATATATGCATGTGTTTCTTTTAGCATATTGCTTACACATATTGGTAGAGCCCTTAGGATCTTTACTTGATTACCAGCGTTGTGATGGCAGTCACACTAGTGGGGGCTAAGTAGTCTATATGCACATCCTTATACAGGTCCCTAGTCATAGGATTATCGAGACGGGGCATCGATACTCTAGAGTAGACTAGTGTATACGCTTCTCATCCCAGCAGGGGAGATGGTCTGTCCCACAGCCATTAGTACGTCATACTGGAGATAGTATGCAGGTGCTAATTAGGTTATGAGTACACTGGACAAGACTCGTCAGGGACTGCTTGTGGGTATTATACCTAACTTCAGGTATCAGTTCCCAGCTGACATCAGTACAGCTTAGTCCGTCGACTTGATACTGCTACTTCGCCTCGAGTGTGTTCCCACTGTACTTTGATTACTACCCTACTAGGGCTCAAAGACGTCGTGCAGACAGGTAGTAGTAAGGTGCAGTCCCGAAGCACTTGGAGGCAGTAGCGGTTAGATAGGATTTGTCTCTCCCAGTATTGGGGGTTGATATCGCGCTATGTTTGGAGAGCCATTACATAAAGTCCCTAGCCACGGCAAGCGAGATTTACTGGTAGGTATTCCTGTAGTTTCTCAGGGTGTTTTGGGCTACACTCCAGCATGACTTATTACGCTATAAGGGGTCTGACGATTACCGCCCTTAGGCCCGATATATGATACTCTTAGACGAATAGACTGGACTGTACGGAAATTGTCACATTCAGGCTAGTAGGAGTTTGGATGGGTTTCCTCATCGGCCTTCTTATTGATAGATACCTGGGTAGCTGTTATGTGTAGCTAGTACCGCTTGTGGCTTATGGTTAAACCCACTGCCAGCGTACTGTCGAGTCTTTAGAGTCCGACAATGAGAGTTTCCCTGTATCGGGCGAAAGATGTAGAGGCCGTATGGTTTTACGGCAGGGATTCGATCACGTACGTGCACTTGTGCGCGTATGATGTTCGGGCGGATAATACTAGTGGGCTTTGGTTTAAGCCGGATCCTAGTATTATATTGATGGACCAATTTCGTCTTTTTGTATTCGTGTTTCTCGTAACACGGATGCGCGTATGTATATACGGATGAGAGGGGCATTCTTGTAATTACTTAAGATTGTTATAGAAGGAGACACCTCATTAGGGTTTTGACCATTGACTTTATTAAAACAATTATGAGGTAGAGGAATGTATTTTTTATTTTTGTAAATGATAATTGTGGCATGGCTACTTGTTTTGACTACTTGACTTGGTTTGACCACTTGACTTGGTTTGACTCTTTGACTTTGATATTTCTTGTGAGATATTTTGTGACACTAGATATTTTAGGTTAGATATTTTCTTGCTATGCTTGTAGTCATATCAAGTGATCTATCTCATTTTTTATCATTATCAAAAATCATTTCTCTTTCCTCAAGTTAACTCTCTTCTTCCTCCTCTGAACTTTCAACCCTTAAGGTCACATGAGCTGAGTAAATTAGGGTTCCAAGAGACAAATAAATCAATATTCAATCTCTACATCACCTAGGCCATCTAGTTTAGCAAGCTAGTTGCCCTAGTTACTTCGTATTTGAGGTTGGAGCTCGGACTATAGACTCTCGGGTGGATCGTCTTTGACTCGAGGATGCCGACGAGGAAGCAACGATCCGGATCGATCTTCGGAGCCTACGATGATGAGGAGGAAAGCGGAGAAGACCCGAAGGACTTGTATCATGGAGTATAACATTCTTTCCGATTAGTTAAACCTCATGTAGTTTGCTAGCTAGGGTTTATGGTCGATCCTTGGTTCTAGTCAGTGTTACGAAGCCCGTAAAAATCATTTTTTGCAAATTCTGCCTCCCCGCGAACACGTGGGGTACGCGACATCGACTTAAAGTGATATCAAAGCCTCTCATAAATCTTAGATAGCTTGTAGTGATGTTAGATATCCGCCGTTTTTGTCGCGCAAAAACTGCCGACAAAAACAGTTTCCAAAATTGATGTTTTGAGTTGTTTGCATACCCTGCCGGGTCATGGCTTGAACTGAGAAGATGCGGGGAGGAGAATGCACATCCCAGGGACCCCTCGAGGGGATGGAATGGCTGGGCCCACTTCCCAAGATCACCACAAGGTGGTCTTGGCGGTAAGGACCCGAAACTGCCCCACCATAGGCAGTTTCGGGTCTGTCTCATCCCCTGGCCACCTCGTGGAGGCCTCAGGGGTGGGGTACCCCCTCTAGGCCCCCTAACTCAAAGTTAATTTTGTTCTCTAACTCTCTGTAAAGATTCGGGTAGGTTTCGAGTTTGTTTCGACTCCCGGATTAGCTTAAAACGATCGATTTTGGAACTTTAGCTCACTGGATTTTCAAGCTTTGGAAAATTGGTATAGTTTGCTAATTGCGTGCGGAATTCTAATGTCGTAGTTACTTTACAAGCTTTGTGATGTGTATATGTGTTTGGAAATGTCGACTAATTTATACTTCGATTAGTCGGGGTTGCACATATCTGTGATGATGTTATGTTGGTTTGTGTATATGAACTTGTTGGATCGTTGTGGATGAATAGCCGGGGATGTGAGATGAGTGTTTTATCTTTTGTTAGATGTTAAAATTATAAAGCGATGTAATATTATTTTGCAGGGCACATCTGGGTTGAGGTTGTAGCCACCGGTTTATTATTTCTTTTATTGTTTTCTGCTCCTAAGATCGACCGAAGGTAGGGTGCACAAACTACCGGATTCTTGAAGTGCCGAGTGACCTAATTACTTTGTTGAGGGGGGTTGCTTCACTTCGGGAATTTGGCGGGTAGTTTGCCACACTCATAGGTGTCTGGGGTGGGGTTTGGCTAGTCATCACGACCATGAAATCCGTCTTTCATTACAGGCTCAAACGAAACGCGGAATTCCCAGTATATCCAATGTGTTCATCTATGATCTGGAATGCCTATCATTGCGTCTGACAAATGGATATTATTATATATATATATATATTATAATAGACGTTGGTTATGTCTTGCATCCTCTCTAGTCCAGCCCCCACTCTGTCAATAGTTAAGTAACCTAACGGGTGATGATGGTGCCCCATGGCGAATGCAGATGACATAAGCGTACGTTGTATTTTCGTTGTTTTCTGCAATGGTAGGTTAATTGATAGGACTGCATTAAATTAATGCAAAGCAAACAAAGCAAAGCTGAATCGTTGGAACAATTTTAAAACCACTCGGTTTTATCAAAACAGCAAAACTTTTAAAATGCGGAGCTTAAAAAACTCCTTTTAAAAGCTATCGGGTTCCATCGATTATATCAAGTTCACTAATTTCACGGTTTCGCCAAAACCATTCATAGCCCTCCGTCATTTCATATGAATATTAAATAGTATTCAAGCTATGTTTGTTGGTCTTAGTCAAGGCATAGTGATTGGTAGCTGCTGGGTATTCGTATGTTGCATAGATAGATGCGTTGGTTTGGGACAATCATACTACTTTGTTGGCCTTAGTCAAGAGTATGTAGGGGTGGGTTCAAATTAACCTGGACAATGCCGGGTAGAACCTGACATGTGACTTATGATTTGTTGGCCGTAGTCAAGGTCATAAAAGCATGGGGCAAAAATCCACATCGGGGGTTTCTAAAGAAATTGTAACTTGCTAGTGCTGCATACCATTTGGAGTGTGATAATATTGGTAGGATTTCTTCGGCATTATCACACAATGATATTTGGATCTCGATCCTACTGTGAGTATATGCTACTCCTCGGGAGATTTTTAACGATCAATGCTACAAACCAAGTAGGTGTCTAGAAAGGTGTTAGCGGGGCTACGCCTGCAGGGAAAAGAGGTTATTTAATTAAGGAATTTCACGAAAGCGTCGTAAAACCTCCCTCGAAGTACTGACACTAGCATGGCTGAACTGTTAAGCAAGAATTGTAGGGTGAGATTAATCCTGACTAATTCTTCTTTTATGGTTTGAGGAAGGATTCAAGGAACTGTAGGAGCCATCCTGTTTAGATAAATTAAAAACTAATCTAAACATGCAAGAGTATCATGCTAAAATGTTTCTTCTCTTTCTCATAATTGCAGCGACCAGTTGACCACACATAGGTTACAACTAGCTAATAAATTGACTGGGCCAGACTATATTGACTGGCAAGGGTTTGTCCAGATGTCCATTGTCTGTGACAAGCTGGACCACCACATTACTACTCAATCCCCAACCGTCCCAGGTCGAGTTTCCACCGTCACTAATATTGATATCCATAAGACATGGGAAAATGATAGTGCGAATGACAAGTGCCTCATGTTGGACTCAGTAGATAGTAAGAACCAGAGGCAGCATGAGAAATGGACTTAGTTTCCATCTTCCTCCATAACAAAGTTTTTTATAGAGAGCAATCTCGTATCGCAAGATATGAGACCTCGAAGGAATTGCTTCAAGCGAGGTTGGCTGTCGGGTCATCTGTATAGGATAACGACCTTACAATTACTAGCTATATTGATGAGCTCACGGACCTGGAGACCATGTTGGAGAACCAGTCAAATGCTGACTTGATTCTACAGTCCCTAACTTCTACTTACACTCTAAAGGAAACCACGGAGACACCCGCTCTATTTATTGGGGAATCTTCCTCTTCTACATCCAAAGCGAAAGCAAAAGGTGAGACGAAGAAGTCCTCTACAAAGCCGATATGCGGTGTCAGTAAGGTAGAAGGACAGGGAAGGGCAAAAGTTTCGGGGCTAACTGTAGGGAACAAGGGATGTTCCTATTATCACAGAAAATGGCATTGGCAGAGGGATTGTAGGGCTTTGAAAGCAAGAATCCAGGATCCGAAGCATGTTGTGGCTTCGACTTCGGGTGTGTTTGTAATCGAAAACTGCATGTCAATTAAATCTACTTCCTGGGTACTAGATACCAGATCAGGATCTCATATCCGTAATTCTTTACAGGCTTTGAGAAACCGTAGAGTTATCAGGATAGATGATATGACTCTCATGGTTACTAACAGAATGAGCGTGGACGCTGAATCCGTAGGGGAATATCACCTTGGATTGACAAGTGGGCAGATATTGATTCTACGTAACTGTTTGTATGTACCTAGTCTAGCTTGTAACTGTTAGCTATGTATATGCCCTAGAGGCTATTATTATACACATGCTGTATATTATAGTGGATGCTTGGATATATATAGAAAGGACTTTCTTGCTCGATATGATAGTGTGGTATCTTGTTTCACTTTGTCTAAACATGTTGACTTGTATTGTGTTACTGTCTTGCTCTCACTTGTTGATAAAGCCCTTAGGATATCTACTTGACTACTAGGACTATGATTCAGATCATACTAGTAGGTCCAGGGCAGTCCACGAGTACATCCAATAAATTGTTCCTAGTCGAGGGTGTATCGAGACAGGGCATCGATACTCCAGAGTAGACTAGCGTATACGCATCATGACCCATATGATGGGCGATGGATGATCCCACATCCATTGGTGTTTGACATCAAAGATGGTGTACGGGTGCTCGGTGGAGACTGGGTACACTGAACGGACTCGCCGATAACTCCTAGATGGTATTATACATATCGTCAAATAGCAGTTTTCTGGTGACCCTAGTACAGGTGAGTCTGTAGACCCGAGATCGTCATAGATTTTTGTGTGATTCCCACTGTGCTTTGATTTCCACCTTACCATGTTCATGAGAATGTGCAAAACGGTGGCTTTTGGGTACAGTCCCGAATCACATGGAGGCAATGAGCGACATGAGGGGTTTCGTCTCTCCCGGTATTGGGGTTGATGTTGCGCTGTATTCGATTGGCTATAACTGGAAGTCCCTGGCCAGGGTTGATATGGAGATCTATTGGAAAGTGTTATCAGTAGTTTCTCGACCCGTTATGAGCCTCACATCGACACGACTTATCAGTTACTGGGGTCTGACGTTCACCACCGCTAGACAGGATATGCGACATATCAGACGAAGAGACCAGACTGTACGGTAGTGTTATTGATTGGATTCACAGGATTGTGTGCAGGCTTGCTTATTGATCTTCTGATCGCTCATTACCCGGGTGGCTGTTACGTTTAGCTGACCGCTTGCAGCTTGTGGGTGTTTGATATGATCATCACCTACTGCCGACGTATTGACGAGTCTTTAGAGTCCTACACAGAGGTTTCCTAGCTCAGGCGAAACGGAGTAGGAGCACATATGCGATATGTGCGGGAACGAGATTAATACGATATGTGATACTGTATTCTATTCTCGTGATATATGATATCGGCCGGTTATATGTGATATAGCCGGGTCATCTGATCAAGTGTTGATTCGATGAAATGATACATTTTATATTAGTTGGTTATATGTAATATAGCCGGATTATCTGATCAAGTGTTGATTCGATAATTTAATGTTTAATTATATATTTGATTAAATTACATTAACTAATATATTTTCTCACCTAAGTATTTCATTTTCTCACTTTGGATACATTGATATATATGTGATATATGTTAAATGTATTCTTTTCTTTTGTTACAAAATTATATATATATATGTGATATGTATAATTGTAACATGCTAGGTTATAAATGCAACTAGGGTTTATGAGAATTAAATCATGCTAGGGTTAAGATTAGGGTTTATATTTATCATTAAGTAATTCAAATATTATGGATTTTGTCATGGTTGATATTTAGTGAAATCTTGTATAAGCTTGTAGGCTTCTTTGACTTTGTCCACTCATTTTGTCTAGCATAAGATATTTTTGACCTAACCTTTAACCCTAAATCATGGTTGAGTCTCTGCAAGGGTTAAGCATTACATGCTTAACCCTTGGTTCCAATTCTAACCAAAACATTTTTTCTTTTATCACTTCATCTTCTTCTTCCTCAAAAGCTTTACTAGCTTTTTCATAAGTTGTAAAAGATTGTGAGAAAAAGAAAACAAAAGAGAGCAAAATTCCTACTTCATCATCATCTTCTATACTAGCCATATAGATTAGTGTGTTAGCTTCCCTAATCCCTAATTAGTGAAGAGATAGCTTGGGTTTGTGACTCCTCAAGCTAGATCATCTTGGATTGTGCAGACTTCAAGATAGCATGGATCATTCACCTCATGAAGCCTTTCTAGAGTCCTGGAGCTTGACGATCGCAGCGAAGGGACCACAACTTGGAGCTTATGAAGACAAGGAACAGACTACAATGGTTGTAATCCCTCTCACTTAGTAGTAAAGATGTTTACTTTATCGATTCCGCATGATTCTCTAGTATCGATTCTAGGTTAGGGTTAGATAGAAGGACAAAAACTTAAAATTGGCATGGACGATACCACCCGAGACCTAGCTGCCGTGCTATACAACCCAACAGTGGTATCAGAGCCTAGCTAGAGAATTAGACAGATATGAGTAGGATTACGAAACTGAAACAACTCCGAAACACCCGAATATGAACCCTATTTTCTGTCGAAACTTTCTAAGAATCAATTTTGTTTAAACAGTTGAAGAATGTTGTATAAGATGCAACATGAACACAGTACAAAATTCACCACCCCTCACTATATTTTGGCAGATCAAAACCTTCAAAAAACCGAGCAGGCCGGCCGTACTGTCTCCTCTGGGGTTGAAATTTTTACTGTGTTCCAGTCTCTGGGGTTTAGTATTTCAAGTGTTGTTTGTTTTTGCTAAATTTGCATATGTTGTTATCTTTTTACAGAGACAATTAGGAGTGTTTTGTATTCGTAATTCTAGTTTGTTTTCGGGTTATTTAGACGGTGTTAAAAAGTTCGAACAGATATCAATAACTCACTTTTTCCCTTGCTGGAAATTTTTTCAAGTGTTGGATTTTTTCTTTAGTTAAAGAACATTCAAATATCATGCAAGTGATTCGGTAGAACCTTTAGAAGAACGAAACCGTCATGTTTAGTTTTGGATTGAAATTGCTAATGATGAAAATCAAGAAAGGTTTTGTTTATGGAAATTAGGTTTTTAAGCATTGCTAATGGTTTAAAACTAATGTAATGGCTATCTAGTGGGTTAGTTGGATGTTGTGTTGGATTGTGAGCACTTTATCGCATAACGGCGATGTTGCGTCGTTTTTTTTAGAATGTTTGTGCTTACTAGTTTTGTGATAAAAGTATGTGATAAATTAGTTTTGATATCTTGATGATTTATTGGCTTATCCTATGACATTTAGGATGCGTGAGTGCGGATTTTTGAGTAGTCGGCATTTAGTTTTGCCGGGCGACCAAATCGGCGATTTTTTTTGCAGTTTTTGCGATTTTCGCGTGTGTTCCGCGCACCTTGTGCACGTTGTACCTAGCTGTGAACGTTAGTATTTTCGTTTGGGTTTTGCGCCGTTCTTGATATGTAACTTTATGTTTGGTATTGATGTTAATTCCAGGTTCGGTCGCGGAGACGTCAGACGCGGCTCGAAAAGGGAAAGCGGTGATTGGACGCAGCTAGCTAGGGATTCCGGTGAGTAGATGTAACATCTACGGGGGACTATCGTTGGATGGCGCAAGTCGCCCGATAGTTTTAGTACCTTAAAAAGATTCTTAGTAATGTTAGTAATTAGGGGTGTAATACTTGTATGATTATTTGCTACATTCATGCCCTATATTGACATACATATACGAAACCGTTTTATAGGACACCTGCACCATTGCCAGGGTTTTTATATGCAGCACGAGCACTATTCATGCTTACACACACACCCTGGTAATTGCCATGCCACCACAATAGATAACCTTTAAATTGAAACCTTTTACTATAATTGATACTTAAACTCGCGCTATTGCTTTAATTCCTTAAAATGAAATCGTAGGATTGCTATTCATGTGCATGTGCTTCATCATATTATTTGTTCATGCCTAATCTATTAATCACACATCGCAACTTGATTATTGATACCATATGCATTCATTATCATTGACATATGCACTTATGAGGATTTCTTGAGATTTTATGATATTTCTGGATTTCGGGGGAAAGCCGCAAAATTTCTAAACTTATTATATTTTTAAAATATGTAAATTACGGTTTTCTAGTGATGTAAGTGTCGTCCACCATGAGTTTGCTGTGGTTTTCGAGATCCGTGTCGAGGAGTGGAGGAACCGTCACGGGTACATGGTGGGCCCGGTATGGTACCCCGGGGCAAGATGAATGTGGTGTTGACGTTGAGCCTGGCAAGGGACGGATTACCTACCGGTGACTGTTTGGCATGGCGGATATCCAGAGGATACCGACCGTGGCCGCGAGATGATGAGATTTTGATATTGAGCTGGGTCAGCCGGATGGCTGAGGCCAGAGATACTATGACATGGATATATGAGATTTGTGATAGTTTTGAGGTGTCATTGCTGGACACAGGTTCTGGTTGATTCTATTGGTATTGTGCTGGTATTTCAAAAGAGATTCTTAAAGGGAAAAACATGATTTCTTATACTTACACATTCAGATCACGAGTTGATTCACATTGCATTCATACCTGCTAGTATATTCATATTGCATACATACTTGCCATTATGTCCTGCCTTACCTGTATTTAAATGCTAGGATGCTTGTGTGCTTGCATTCGATAGCCTGTGTAGATGTTATTTATTACTCACGAGTTGGCAACTCACCCCCGTTGTGCCACAGCCTTTTGCAGGTCCGCTCCGTCAGTACAGTAGCGGCGGGCGCACTTGCCTCTTTTGCCTGGACTCGAGGTTTTGCTCTTAGGTGGGTTATATTATTATTTTTGCACCACCTTGTATATTCTTTGTATCTAGAGTACTCCATCTACTGTATCTACCAGCATTATTGTATATTGACCTAGAGATGAGACTGTGAGATTTGTGGACTTTTTATGCTATATTTTGGGGTCGAGCTCACTTGAGTCGACATGTTGTTTTCTCATGCTTCTTTATGTTTATTTTGCATGTTGTTGTTTTATATTGCATGGGATTTGTGACCACCTTGTGGCGAAGAGCAAGCTCCCGCTTGGGGATGCCTTATTTGTTGGATTCATATATATTCTTGTTGTACCCATTTTGGGGGCCAGTATTTACAAAGGAGACTCTGCCGAAATTTTCGGAAAAATTGATATTGTTTTTAAAAGGGGTTTTATATGACTTATTTGATAAACTCGCTTTCAATTGATTGGGTTTTCTTCACTCCTTTGCTTATTTGGTTTTGGTTTCTGGGCTTTGGCTTACTTATTTTACGGACGTCTTGAGACGTTTCGTAAACTTAAGTGCCAGTCACGTTCCGTACCCTGCGGGTCGTGACAAAGTTGGTATCAGAGCGATAGGTTTTACCTTTTTGAGTGTAGGATGACCTTTGGTAGATGGAGTAAGTGACTTAAGTAGGGTAACGTAGCGTGTGTATGTCCGCGGCATACTTGCGATACGGTACTCCGCCTATGTGACTTTAGGATATACTTGCTTGAAATTCCTTCTTCATTTCCGTGTATCCTATGATTCTATTGCACCGTTCTTACTATCCGTTTTCCTGTAACAGCCACTATGCCGCCAAAGGCTATGAGGGCACAGAGGGCTGCCGCCCGAGACGAGATTCGAGCTGGCTTGTCCGAAACTAGGACTGAGCAGGGTGGTATGCCTACGCCGCAGGGACAGACCGATCCACCTTCCCCAGGCCGTATGGATAGGCTCGAGACTGGTATGGAGGAGTTGCGATAGATGATGGGGGGCATGCAGGAGCTACGTCAGATGGTAGGATCCCTAGTTGCAGCCGGTCGTACACCGAGGCCAGATGACGTACCTACTACATCACAGACGACCATGATACCAGCTCCTACTACTACCACCGTGGCCATTCCGGTTTCACTACAGGATTTCATGAGGCTGAGACCCCCAGTATTCACCGGCACCGAGGCAGCGGAGGACCCGCAGACGTTCCTTGACAGTTTAGCCAGGATCTGCCGTTCGCTGAGATGTTCGGATGATCGATGGGTAGAGCTTGCGAGTTTCCGACTAGAGGGTCTCGCGCAGACATGGTGGGAGTCAGTCTTGAGAGGTCGAGCTGCAGGTTTACCGCCTATGACTTGGGCCGAGTATACAGCGGTCTTTCTAGCTCGTTTCCTCCCAGAGAGCGTTCGTGACGCCAGAGCTCGTAGCTTCGAGGCCTTAGTCAAGACACCTGGGATGACGGTGTCTGAGTATGACATCCAGTTTACACAGTTATCCCGATATGCTCAGTATTTGGTAGATACCGAAGAGAAGATGGTGAAGAGGTTTGTACAAGGACTTGATGCCCAGCTATATCTTGCCATTGGCGCCCAGCACTACGACACTTATTCAGCTGCTATGGATACGGCATTACGGATGGAGGCACGCATATCACTGACTTCGTCCGTTTCTGGGCCAAAGAGGATTCGCACTGATGTACCGTCTCAGAGGCAGCGCGCCAGATTTTTTCCGAGAGATAGGCCTGGCAGAGGATTTGGACGGGGACAGTTGTATGGTTCATATCCCCAGGGACTGCAGCCGTCGCCAGGGTGTTTTGGGTGCGGGAGTCTGCACCATCTTGTCAGAGACTGTCCGGCGAGACGACAGGGAGCAGCGACAGTTCCGCATGTGACCCTACCATCATCACCACCCCCTCCTCAGAGAGCCCTACTTCCTACCACCGGCGATGCTCCACGCCAGTTAGGTGCACCCAGAGGCCGTGGACGCGGCGGTCCTGTTCAGAGAGGACGAGGAGGCAGAGGCCGAGGTCGAGGTCAGCCCGCTATCGGTGGAGGACAGGCCCGAGTATTTGCTTTGACACCGCAGGATGCACAGGCATCCAATGCCGTTGTGACAGGTACCTTGCCAGTTTGCTCTTTCGACGCACGGGTATTATTTGACCCAGGTTCCACACATTCGTACGTCTCTACACACTTTGCACCGATGTTGGGCCGTGAGTCGTCGTCGTTAGATCATCTGCTTATTGTTGTTACTCCGGTAGGCGAGTCGTTTGTCGCTCGTTTTGTATTTCGTTTGTGTTCCGTTCGTATCGGGGAGAGGGATTCATCGGTTGATTTGATTCTCCTCGATATGTTGGACTTTGATGTGCTTCTGGGCATGGATTGGCTAGCCACTTGTTATGCTTCGGTGGACTGCCGTGAGAAGGCAGTCATATTTAGCTTTCCGGGAGAGCCAGTCCTTATTATTCAGGGAGACCGCAGCGTCACCCTTCCCAGCTTGATTTCGTCTCTTCGCGCTGGTCAGCTCTTGCGGAAGGGATGTCAGGGATTCTTAGCGTTTATTTGCGATACTCGAGCTGCAGAGGTTCCGTTGGACCGGGTCCCGGTTGTTTGTGAGTTCCCTGATGTTTTCCCTTATGAGCTACCTGGGCTACCACCTGAGCACGATATTGAGTTCTGCATTGATTTGATTCCTGGCTCGGGGCCTATTTCTATACCGTCTTATCGGATGGCCCCGGCAGAGCTTCGAGAGCTGAAGGATCAGTTGCAGGATTTGTTAGATAAGGGGCTTATTCGACCTAGTGTTTCTCCGTGGGGTGCTCCGGTCCTGTTTGTCAAGAAGAAGGATGGAAGTTTGCGCTTATGTATCGACTACCGCCAGCTGAAAAAGGTTACCGTGCGGAACAGATATCCGTTGCCACGCATTGATGATTTGTTCGACCAGCTTCAGGGTGCGGGGTATTTTTCGAGGATCGACTTGCGATCAGGATACCATCAGCTGCGAGTTCGACAGGAGGATATACCGAGGACAGCTTTCCGCACGCGCTACGGCCACTACGAGTTTTTGGTGATGTCGTTCGGACTCACCAACGCCCCAGCAGCATTCATGGATTTGATGAACCGTACTTTCAGGCCGTATCTTGACTTGTTCATCATCGTGTTTATCGACGATATCTTGGTGTACTCCCGGAGCAGAGAGGAGCACGAGCAGCACTTGCGGATTACGTTACAGACTCTGAGGGAGCACCAGCTGTTCGTAAAGTTCTCCAAGTGTGCATTCTGGCTGGACAGCGTCGGATTCTTAGGTCACGTGGTTACGAGAGACGGCATATGTGTGGACCCGAAGAAGATTGAGGCTGTTCAGCAGTGGTCCTGACCTACATCGGTTACTGAGATCCGTAGTTTTCTAGGCCTGGCGGGCTACTACAGGCGTTTTGTTCAGGACTTCTCCCGTATAGCTGCACCTTTGACCGGTTTGACCCGGAAGGGAGTTCCTTTCGTTTGGACAGATGAGTGCGAGCGTAGTTTTCAGCAGCTACGGACTTGTTTGACTACAGCGCCGGTATTATCCTTGCCTTCGGGATCAGGCGGATTTGTGGTCTACTGTGATGCTTCGCGAGTGGGATTAAGATGCGTATTGATGCAGCATGGCCGGGTGATCGCTTATGCTTCTCGGCAGTTGAAGAGGCACGAACAGAACTACCCCACTCACGATTTGGAGATGGCTGCAGTGGTCTTTGCACTGAAGATTTGGTGACATTACCTATATGGCGAGTCGTGTCAGATATTCACCGATCACAAGAGCTTAAAGTACATATTTCAGCAGCGAGACCTGAATCTCAGACAGCGTCGTTGGATGGAGTTGGTGAAAGACTACGACTGCGAGATCTTATATCACCCAGGCAAGGCGAATGTAGTGGCAGATGCGTTGAGCAGGAGGCCCGGGGGTAGTCTATCGTGTTTGCGCGCAGTGCAGAGGCAGTCGTCAGCAGATTGGCAGATGTTATGCGACAGCCGAGTTGAGTTCGAGTTCACTCAGACAGGGGGACAGCTCGCGCATATTCGTGCACGCCCACAGTTGCTTGATCATATACATGAGGCACAGCGCAGTGACGACCGTTGCTCAGAGATCATGGCACAGATGGGACAGGGCAGATTTTCCGAGTTCGTGATTGACGATCAGGGGATTTTACGATATGGATCTAGACTGTGCGTACCAGATGCTGATGAATTGCGGCGCGACATTCTTGAGGAGGCACACTGATCAGTGTATAGTGTCCACCTCGGTTCCACCAAGATGTACCATGATATGAGAGAGACCTACTGGTAGGACGGGATGAAGAGGGACATTGCGGAGTTTGTATCGAGATGCCTGACTTGCCAGCAAGTCAAGGCAAGTACCAGAGGCCCGCAGGAGAGCTACAGCCGTTACCCATTCCGGAGTGGAAATGGGAGCAGATTTCTATGGATTTCGTTGTGGTTCTACCCAGGACCAGTCGAGGGTATGACTCCATCTGGGTGATCGTTGATCGATTGACGAAAGCGGCTCACTTCCTGCCAGTGAAGACGACTTTCAGCTTCGCTCAGTATGCTCAGCTCTACATTGACGAGATCATGCGACTACATGGCGTACCGACTTGTATCGTGTCAGATCGAGGCACCCAGTTCACCAGCCGACTGTGGCAGAGACTTCAGGAGGCTTTGGGCACTCGTTTGAGCTTCAGCTCAGCGTTTCATCCGCAGACCGACGGACAGTCAGAGCGGACCATTCAGACTCTCGAGGACATGCTCAGAGCGTGTGTTTTAGACCTCGGCGGTAGCTGGGATCGTCATTTACCTCTAGTGGAGTTCTCCTACAACAACAGCTTCCAGGATACTATTCAGATGGAACCTTTCGAGGCATTGTATGGGAGGAGATGCAGATCGCCCGTCTGTTGGACAGAGCTCAGCAAGAGCAGTATTTTGGGGCCGCAGCTTGTTGAGGAGACGACAGCGAAGATACAGCTGATCCGAGACCAGATGAGAGCGGCTCAGAGCAGGCAAAAATCGTATGCGGACAGGCGCCGTCGCAGACTAGAGTTCGCAGTTGGCGATCATGTTTTTCTGGGAGACTCTCCGATGAAGGGCGTGATGCGTTTTGGGCGAAAGGGGGAAGCTTAGCCCTAGATTCGTAGGTCCCTTCGAGATCCTCGAGCGTGTCAGCGCTGTTGCATATCGTTTGGCCCTTCCACCCAGCTTTCCCGATGTTCACCCCATCTTCCATGTTTCGATGCTCCGCAAGTACCTTCACGACCCTTCGCATGCGATTCAGCACCCGACAGTCCAGCTAGAGCGCGACCTTTCTTTTGCAGAGCTGCCGGTGGCCATCCTGGATCGGCAGGTGAAGAAGTTGAGATCGAAGATTATACCAACCGTCAAGGTCCTTTGGCGTAGGCCGAGCAGCGAGGAGGTCACCTGGGAGACCGAGGGCGAGATGAGGAAGAAATATCCCCATCTCTTTGAAGGTACGCGTAGTTATTTTTTAAATTCGGGAACCGAATTTCTTTAAGGAGGGAAGATTGTAATGCCTCGAAAAGTCGTTTTGGTGTTTTCCTGAAAATCGGTGAAAATTCGGTATTTTTCCGAAAACCGTCTTTCTCGTTATTTTGCAGTTTAGGACTAATTATACCTAAAATGGATAGGTAATTGCTTGTTTTTAGTAGCTAATTAGTTACTTATGAAATTTTGGTCATTTAAAAAAATTTCCCTTTTTTTCAATTTTTAATATTATTTTAAGCCGGTAAGAAAATACATTAAATTAGCGATAAATACAAATTTAAATGGTCTAAAATTAATCTTTAAAATCATGTTAATTAAAATCTAATTGTAATATAAATTTTTAGTAATTTATTTTAAGTTTTAACTAATTTTTATTTTGGAAAACGAAATTTATTGAATTTAAGCTTAAACTTGCAATTTTTGACTTGTAGGGGGTCTTTTTGCATAAAATTTCTTTTTGTATTCACTCCCACTCACCCCCACTCCCCAAGGCTGACCCCACCACTGCTGAAGCAGCCCCCATCCCTATCTTTTTTGACCTTAAGTCTTGTGAATGAATGGTTTTGAATAGGATTTAAATATAGTATTTAGGTGGGGGTATTATGGTATTTTTGGGGGGGTTTTGACTAAGACTTTTTGCACCATCCTCTCACATCCCCCATCCCCCTCTCTCTCCACCGAATTCCTGCAGTTTGCAGCAGCCCCTCCCCCATTTTTTGCCTCATCTCTTTTCTTCATCAAAGTTAATCCAAATATTGCTCCAAAAATCAACAATTTCCTTCACCATTTCAACACAAAACCTTGTTCCATCTCTTCTCACACCCACTTTAGTTTAAATCTTGTGGAAAGGAGGCATCTTTGGAGGCAAATTATTCTTGCTAGATCTCTAGTTGAGGTATAAATTCTTGCTAATTAAATTCTTTTAGTTAAGTTTCTTAAGTTAAATGGTTGTAGTGTTAATTTAGTGTTAGTTCTAATCTAGTTTTTTTTAAAGTTTATGGTTAGAGTTTAACTAGGGTTTTTAGAAACCATTATTTAGTTAATTAAATCTATTTTGCTATCTAGTTGTTTGCTAATCTAAGTTAATGAGGTTACTTTATTTGTGTGGGATTCAAATTAGTGCTAATTTGGTATTGTCATGTTTAGTTTTGGATTGAAATTGCTAATGATAAAAATCAAGAAAGGTTTTGTTTATGGAAATTAGGTTTTTAAGCATTGCTAATGGTTTAAAACTAATGTAATGGCTATCTAGTGGGTTAGTTGGATGTTGTGTTGGATTGTGAGCACTTTATCGCATAACGGCGATGTTGCGTCATTTTTTTTAGAATGTTTGTGCTTACTAGTTTTGTGATAAAAGTATGTGATAAATTAGTTTCGATATCTTGATGATTGTATTGGCTTATCCTATGACATATAGGATGCGTGAGTGCGGATTTTTGAGTAGTCGGGTTTTAGTTTTGCCGGGCGACCAAATCGGCGATTTTTTTTTGCAGTTTTTGCGATTTTCGCGTGTGTTCCGCGCACCTTGTGCACGTTGTACCTAGCTTGTGAACGTTAGTATTTTCATTTGGGTTTTGCGCCGTTCTTGATATGTAACCTTATGTTTGGTATTGATGTTAATTCCAGGTTCGGTCGCCGAGACGTCAGACGCGGCTCGAAAAGGGAAAGCGGTGATTGGACGCAGCTAGCTAGGGATTCCGGTGAGTAGATGTAACATCTACGGGAGACTATCGTTGGATGGCGCAAGTCGCCCAATAGTTTTAGTACCTTAAAAAGATTCTTAGTAATGTTAGTAATTAGGGGTGTAATACTTGTATGATTATTTGCTACATTCATGCCCTATATTGACATACATATACGAAACCGTTTTATAGGACACCTGCACCATTGCCAGGGTTTTTATATGCAGCACGAGCACTATTCATGCTTACACACACACCCTGGTAATTGCCATGCCACCACACTAGATAACCTTTAAATTGAAACCTTTTACTATAATTGATACTTAAAGTCGCGCTATTGCTTTAATTCCTTAAAATGAAATCGTAGGATTGCTATTCATGTGCATGTGCTTCATCATATTATTTGTTCATGCCTAATCTATTAATCACACATCGCAACTTGATTATTGATACCATATGCATTCATTATCATTGACATATGCACTTATGAGAATTTCTTGAGATTTTATGATATTTCTGGATTTCGGGGGAAAGCCGCAAAATTTCTAAACTTATTATATTTTTAAAATATGTAAATTGCGGTTTTCTAGTGATGTAAGTGTCGTCCACCATGAGTTTGCTGTGGTTTTCGAGATCCGTATCGAGGAGTGGCGGAACCGTCACGGGTACATGGTGGGCCCGGTATGGTACCCCGGGGCAAGATGAATATGGTGTTGACGTTGAGCCTGGCAGGGGACGGATTACCTACCGGTGACTGTTTGGCACGGCGGATATCCAGAGGATACCGACCGTGACCGCGAGATGATGAGATTTTGATATTGAGCTGGGTCAGCCGGATGGCTGAGGCCAGAGATACTATGACATGGATATATGAGATTTGTGATAGTTTTGAGGTGTCGTTGCTGGACACAGGTTCTGGTTGATTCTATTGGTATTGTGCTGGTATTTCAAAAGAGATTCTTAAAGGGAAAAACATGATTTCTTATACTTACACATTCAGATCACGAGTTGATTCGCATTGGATTCATACCTGCTAGTATATTCATATTGCATACATACTTGCCATTATGTCCTGCCTTACCTGTATTTAGATGCTAGGATGCTTGTGTGCTTGAATTCGATAGCCTATGTAGATGTTATTTATTACTCACGAGTTGGCAACTCACCCCCGTTGTGCCACAGCCTTTTGCAGGTCCGCTCCGTCAGTACAGTAGCGGCGGGCGCACTTGCCTCTTTTGCCTCTTTTGCCTGGACTCGAGGTTTTGCTCTTAGGTGGGTTATATTATTATTTTTGCACCACCTTGTATATTCTTTGTATCTAGAGTACTCCATCTACTGTATCTACCAGCATTATTGTATATTGACCTAGAGATGAGACTGTGAGATTTGTGGACTTTTTATGCTGTATTTTGGGGTCGAGCTCACTTGAGTCGACATGCTGTTTTCTCATGCTTCTTTATGATTATTTTGCATGTTGTTGTTTTATATTGCGTGGGATTTGTGACCGCCTTGTGGCGAAGAGCTAGCTCCCGCTTGGGGATGCCTTATTTGTTGGATTCATATATATTCTAGTTGTACCCATTTTGGGAGCCAGTATTTACAAAGGAGACTCTGCCGAAATTTTCGAAAAAATTGATATTGTTTTTAAAAGGGGTTTTATATGAATTATTTGATAAACTCGCTTTCAATTGATTGGGTTTTCTTCACTCCTTTGCTTATTTGGTTTTGGTTTCTGGGCTTTGGCTTACTTATTTTACGGACGTCTTGAGACGTTTCGTAAACTTAAGTGCCAGTCACGTTCCGTACCCTGCGGGTCGTGACAGAAACCTTAACTCGATTCTGTGACCGTCAGAACCACCACTAAACCCTAGGGTTTGTGGTAGTTCAGCGGTGCCACAGGTGAGGCATTGGTTGGCCCTTCTACGGCTGGTTCATTGGTACTGTTGGATGTACTGAGTATTTTTAAAATATGCTCAAGTGTTGAGCTTTTGGGAAATTTTGGGTGTTTGTTTTTTCGATCGGAAAGTTTAACATTGTCTAGTTATCTGGAATGTGATACAATATATGGAATTCATATAGTTAGGCATGAAATTCGTAATATGTGATATTTCAGGTTTATGATGTCTAAGGTGATTGTGGATTCCAAATGTTGTAGTTTTTCACTTTCTTTTCTGCGACCGTAAGTGTAATATGTAGTGTATCGCCGATTTCATTGCTATACATCAACGAAAATTGGGATACGCATATTTTACTTACGTTGATGACATGTGATGTTATGTGTTGCTGTGATATGTTATATTGGATCGTCGTAATTTGAATAGCCGGGGGTTTTATGTCAGATGAGGGTTTTTTGTTTTCATTCATGTAAAATTCATTGTATATAATATTCTTTTATTGGGGCACTTCCGGGTTGAGGATGATGTCACCATTGTATATTATTTACTTTTCCGCATTAGGATAGACCCAAGGAGGAGAGCACAAGCAACCGTGTTTTATTGGGAGGGTTGTTAGCCGCTCTCGTAGGGGTCTAGGGTTGTGTGTTTGGCTATTCATCCCGACCGTGGAATCCGTGTTTTATACAGGCTCAAAATAAAATATGGACCTCCTAGAATATCCAATATTTCATATGTTATCTTCTGCTGCTGATATAGTATGATGTGATCATTTTATATGCATGAGAAGAATGCTTTATTATTGTATATATGATATATAATAAACGTTGCTTATGTTTTGCACCCACGCTAGTCCCGCCCCGGTATAGCGATAGTTAAGTAACCTAACGGTGCATAACGGGACACTGTGATGCGGATGGCATAAGCGTACTGTCACGTCCCGAAAGTACGGAACATGACCGGCACTTGAACTACGAAACGTCTCGAGGCGTACGTAATCTAAGTAAGCCGAAACCCAGAAATCCAAACCAAGAAAAGTGGTAGAGTGAAGGAAAACCAATTTAAATCAAGTAGTTTTAATAGCATAAGCTGAATTATGTGTTTTTAAAATACATCAAATATTTCCTGAAAATTTCGGCAGAGTCTCCTTTCTAAATACTGGCCCCCAAACGGGATGCAACATGAATAGTATACGAAATCAAATAAAGGCATCCCCAAGCGGAAGCTAGCTCTTCGTCAATCGACGGTCACAACCACACAAGCAATAAAATATACAACGCCAAGGGAGAGGATCAAAACTCAAAAGGAAACTCAAAACAGCAAGAATCCATAGAAATATAACGCGCGACTCTAAGGTCGAAAGAATAACATCACTGGTCTCTATCTCAAAAATAAATACGTATTTGGTTGATGGAACTTCTAGATACAACTGAATAATAATATACAATGTATAATAATGGGTACGATACAAATAAACCAACCTACTAGCAGGTCACCCGAAAGAAGCAGTGCCAGCAAAGCCGTAATGAAACCTGTATGGCAAAACCTGCTAAAAAATGTGGCACAACGGGGGTGAGTTGCCAACTCGTGAGTAGAAAAACATCTACGAACAGAAATCGCATGAACAACGCAATCCTAGGTCATACGATCATAATATATCCTCAAATATAACCAGCAGCCTAAACAATGGCTAGGGTAAAGTCTAACCCAAGTGTAATCCCATATGCCCGTATCAGTGTCTCATGTAGCTATATATCATATGGATGATGTATGAATGCATGAAAATAGAATACATGTACTAAAGAAACTACTTTCATAATTTAGTGAGATTTCCTTTGTATTCTTAAAATGAGGTATCATAAATGAAATCAACACAAGCAGTGTCTAGCATCGACACAAAACGTAAATCTCAATGTCTCAAAATCTCAGGCTCCGGCTATCCGGACTGGCCTGTATCATCAAATCTCAGTACATCAATATCTCAAAATCTCAATTTCTCAATCTTAATATCTAGGGCGCTGTCAGTCCAGACCGGCCCCTACCATCCATCTCAAGACCACGACGGTATCCTCCGGATATCCGACGCGTCGGGTAAAATCACCGGTCGGTAGTGCTCCCCTGCCAGGCTCAACGCCATCATCTGCGATCCTCTTGCCCCAGGGTACCGCACCGGATCCACCATGTACCCGAAACGGTTCCTCCACTCCTCGAACTCGGGTCTCAAAATCTATCAGCAAACTCATGGTGGACGACTCATACATCATGGGAAAACCGCACTTTTTATTTTAAAGAGAGAAAAGAGGTTTATATAAGTTTTGCGGTTTTCCTACAAATCCAGAAAATCTCATAGAAATCCGAATCCAAATCCTCAATAGCATGTAAACAGTGAATATAGGCACAAAAATCCATGAATGCGGCATAACAATGAATAATAACATGGATGAATTAACAAGTAATAACTACAATGTCTAATCTAGCATATAAGGCAAGCACACTAATATCATGTCTAAATTATTAGCAAACAACCTATGTCAATGCAATAGTATTTCTAAAGCGTACGTGGCATGGCAATTACCGATGAAGATGTGTGTGAGCCGGCAAGTAAGTGTACGTGGTACATACGCATCATCGGTAATGGTGCTGGTGTCCTAACAGCATGATATCAACATTGCAAATAGGAATCACAATATAAGTATGCGGTGCGGAGCGAACAGCAATAATGAGCGAGAGCTAAATACTAGACACAAGATAACAAATCTATATTTAATATAAATTTAGTCTAACAACTACACTAAACTAAAGGCTAAGCCAACTGGCTACTGAAGGTAAGGAAACCGCCTAATCTCTGAGTCGATACATATACCTACATGTATATGTTACTCGGTGATCCTGCCTCAATAATATCAAATCAGATACTATATCTAAATCGGACATTCGCAAGTCAAGAGTGCGGATCAAACATCAATATATAGCTCGTATGTAAATCCGTCGCACGGCACCCCAAATCTGGGTACAGGCCAGTATCACATTCATCAAAATAATCATTTGGTATCCTCTTTATTAAAGATCATAATCCGGGTACTGACCTACGTTTATACTAATATCATCAATATAGTCATGAACTGACTGCTGATCTACAGCTTCATACAAACCGATATCATCATCATTTATCGTCATAAAGAGGTATGCATCGCCTAATGCGACCTATTATGCATATCTTAATATATCTTATCTCATATCACGATCATATGTCAACCATTCAATGTGTAACACTATTCACATGTATCATTGTCCCAACATCCGCTATAACATCAGGACGTATCTCAAATACGAATCCTGCTATATCACCGATCTGACGGTCTCAAATCAATCTCATCGACTCACCTCAAATCCCAAATACTATCCTCAAATCCAGTATGTGAACACATAGTCCCATACCCATGTGAACACATAAATACATATTCCCGTATAAGCACAACTGAAAGAAGAATGTATGCAAGTATGGATGTGTGTGTGTGTGTGGTGGAACCACTACTTTAGGGTTTCGCAACACTAAACCTATCCAATCATACCTAAAATCTATCTTTATCATTAATAACCTCAACAATAAATAATCAATATATATGTGTGTATACGTATTGGTATACATCACCATGAACTAGGGGGTGCTATACGCCATCCACCCGACTTCTCCCCGTAGATATAAATCTACTCACCTGGTCCTCGCTCACCTGTGCCGACGTCGCCACGCGCTTGCTTGTCGTCTCGAAGTCCACATGGGGTACCTACATATCATAACGCACCGTATCGCATTAAAACCAAATTCGAAATCGAAACGGCATACGAAAATCAAATCGGCACGCGTATCACGCATAGGTCCAAACCTATCACGTACGAATGCAAGAATAGCCAAACCACCCCTCGATGTCGATGTACAAACGTCAAACCATCGAGAAAACCCAAACACACTCATTTGCGCATTCACGAACACTAATTATAATATAAAAAAGGTTAAAATTTACAAAAAACCCCAAACTCACTTTAAAAGCCATTTTTCCGAAAATCTAGGAAGCAAAAATTACCCGTTTTAGTACAAAACACAACGTTTAAACAAATCTAGCGGCCATAATACTTATTAAATAACTTAAATAAGCCATACAAACTATTTCCACGATTTAAGTTCACCAAACCATATACGTTCGAAAAAACTAGTTTGCAAAAATACCGATTTTAACTCTTTTTAAAGTAAAATTCATAATTTTACAATTAACATTGGTTTTGCATGGTCCAAAGGCATTAAACCACTTATTATAATATTAATAATGACATGAAACCATAATTATATTTTAATCTAAAGTATTTAATAATTTTCCAAAAACCCTAGTTAGCAAAATAGCTTAATTAGGACATTTTATAAGTAATGGTTTGTAATTAACAACTAGATTAACTTTCAACAAGTTTTAAGATGTTAATCCACATCACAAAACCATGCACAATAGATCACAACCCAATTCCACAACAAAATCCTAACTTGAATTCCTTAACCATGCAATTAAACTCATCTAAAACCTAATTAATCACTTAGTTAACTTAGATTAAAGCAACTAGACAACAAATTTAACAAAAGCATGAGATTATACCTCCCATGTTGAGATCAAACTTAAGATCTAGCCTCCCAAAATGCTCTCTTTTCATAAGGATCCATGCTTGAAAGGCCAAGGAATAATGGGTAAAACTTGGATTTGGAATTAGAGTTGAATTTATATGGATTTGAAGTGATTTTTGTGGATTTTTTTGATGCAAAATGGGGTGAGATTTTGGGGGGAGGGGCTGCTGTTGTAGCCTGCAATTTTCGGCCAGAAATGGGGGTGGTTGAGGGAGGAGAGAGAGTGAGGTGGAGAAAGTGGAGAGAAAAGTCAAAGTCCACCTTTACTTCTTTCATTTTCTTTTCTTTTCTTTTCTTTTCAAAAGAAGAGGTGATTTGGAGAGAGGGAGGGAGGGAGGGCTGTCAAGGTGGGTCCGACCATATGGGGAGAGGGAGAGAGGGTGAGGTGTGGGTGTGTGGGTTAGGGAAAAAGATAAATGTATTACCCCAATTCCCACTAACACAACATTCACTAATTAAGCCATTTTTCTTCGATATTTTCTAAACCGTTTTAGCAAACCATTTCGTTTCAGAAACAATATTTTACAGGTCAGTTTAGGGTGTCATGAATTATAAAATTTGTATCAACATATTCCAATTTATAATTTTCCTTAATTAAATGTATTAGTGACGGCTTAAAATAATATTAAAATAATTAATTTCGGAAAAAATTTCTGAAAATTTGAAATTTCACCAGTGGCTCAATAAACACCAAATACTAGCAATTACAAAGCTAGAATATGTATATTTAATTTTATAATAAAAATATTTGTATTTTGACTTTTTACAGAAAACCCCCTTATTTTACCGATTTTCCGAAATTTCACCGAAACGATTTTCAACACGTTACAATCTTCCCCCCTTAAAGAAATTCGGTCCCCGAATTTAAATTAAAACTTTTCCCAAATACTAAAACATCTAAGCAAAACCATGAAGTCGTCGGGGCTCCGAAATCATAAATACATAAAACAAATCGTAGCGCATGCGCATGAAAAATGAGCATATAACACAAAATCAAAACTCCGTCAAACATCCCGCAATCATCGGAGTCATGGTAAAGACAAAAATGTCAAATCCAATACAAAACCAATATGATATAACTCGAAACTATACATGTAAATATCAAATCTATATATGTAAATATCTGATGGAAATGCATGCCAAATCTCTTAAAGTCGCTGTGCAATGCGCATAACACTGCACAATGGCGGACGTCTATCATAAGAAAATAACCATATACATATATACCTTTGTTTAAAATGTACGTTCCGCCGTTTTGAGAAACAATTTAGAAGGGTTTCCTAGTTTTAAACGTTTCATGTCATATCAGACACGTAGGTAAATACTGAGACTCTAGCTCGCTTTTTTTTTTTAGAATTCCCTTCGATAGCTATCAATACATGCAAAATACATTCAGGTACTGTCCTCTGACTAGTCCTACTCAGTACGAAAATACATAGCAAATATCATAAAATCGTACTGCTCTATAAGAAATCAATCCCAAAATACGCATATGAATACTACGTGCGTCTGGTGCGCACGGAAATCAAAATCCATATACGTGCCATATAAGTGCACAGAAACAAGATCTAAGTGCATCGGGTGTGCACGAAGCATCTGTCATAGGCAACGTGTGTGCCTGACAGTAAAATCAGGTGTATCTGACATGCACGAAAATTCTCGATTTAGTACTTCTGGTGTGCACCAAATCGCATCTCAAAACATGCGCTCAACATGCGTGAAAATCCAAGGCAGGTGTATCTATCATGCACGAAATCATGAAATCCAATATCAAGCGCCGAACATGCGCAAAATCAAATCAGGTGCACAAGGTGCACAAAACCAATATCGAGCATCATAATCGAAATCGAAGTCCGGTGCATCTAAGTGTACAAAATGCGTATCACTGCACTGCAAGCATATGTGAACTATACCGAGTGCCAAAAATAAAATCGTATGCGTATATATGCACAAATCAACTCAACTATATGAAATCCATATAATCACAAGCATGAGAAACCAAGGCACGGAAACTATCTCAAGTGCAACAACTGTGCAAAAATCGTAAATACTCAGTAGGTGCAACCATGGTCCATGAAAACGATATCATGAAACTCAATCATCAAAACCAAATCATGCGAATAGATCACTCAAAATACCAAAATCAAGTATGGCGGAATAGTCCTGCTCAAGCACATCCTCCAAGAATCTCTGGCCAACTGTCGTGGTCACTCATAGCATGTCTCGTCCATGATCATGAATTCTGGCCTGCCGTGTGCGTAACATGACCACTCCTGGGTCCAGGTCTTCTCGTAATTCATCCCAGAAAGGTCCTGTCGAGATCTCTCCTAAATCTCGTCTCTGCCGAACTGTACGGAAGTCATCATCCCTTACTAGATCTGTTCTCGTTCGGGAATGGCTGCATACTCATCGCGACTCCTTCTGGAAGGTATATCCAAGTACAATGCCTCGGCATACGTATCGCATCTCTGATGTCGGCGGAGTGGAACGTCGTCTCATCAATATCTTGTACGAACCTCTTACTCCACTTTTCTCTAATGTCGACCGCTTCGGACTCATCTCGTCGTGGCTGCATAGACTGAGCTCCAATGGCTATCCTCGTATCTTGAGTCTCCCAAGAAATGCATCTCACCACCTAGCATCCGAATGAAGTTGAATCATCCGATCGATTCGTCAAAAACTCATAATCCCCCAAGAGCTCAACATCTTGGGTAAATTTTAATAGTATCGAGTATGTACCACAGCATCGATGGTCCAGCCGTAGAATGGCAAACCCAAGCCTCACTAATGGCGCCGCGGAACTGCCGCAAACCCTAAGATTCAAAGGCTTTCACACGGTCATTAAGTCGAGTTAGGGTTTCATTCTTCTAGAGGGTCGATAGAATTGCCTTCATGCTCTTCCGAATACTTTAAACTTGTAATAATAGGTTTCTGACATTCGATCGTCTCTGTCGACTCTCAACATCTCCGCGTGAATTCATCTCCAGCTGGAATCAATCTATCTGATGATCTCGCATCGGGGTAGCGAACGAACCACATATCCTAGTCATTCATCCTCGGTGACTAGCGACCTTCTATCATCTCTTAGTATAACTCGTACTGCAATAGCTTCAACACCTGGGGCGATATCTCATCGTTCGCAGCAATAACTGGCTCACTCGTCTGCACGCTGAACAGTGCCGCAAACATCATGAATAAGCAATACACCGACGGTCATCAAAATCTGGTTGGCCTCTATCATTAGCTCGATCCTCTGGTACTGATCGGCACGTCCGAGTAACCTCATACAGCGGTCCATCCCACGTTCGTGGCGTGAAAACACAATAAAAAGACACATCTCTGCAATCGTGTGTCGCCGAAATTACGCCCTGCTCAGTCCTCGTTCTTAACGAGCTCGTGCTGATCGCAACTATAGCCATAGCTCTCCCTGCCCGTAATCGTGGCAGCAAAACCATAACTGATACAGATGAGGCTAGATTATAGGAAGGAATAAAACACTGAACAAGAAATGTACATCCTAAGGCTCCTTAAGTGGAATAGCGTATCGTAAGTATGCCGCGGAACATACCCATGGTACGTCACTCTACTTTAGTCACCTATTCCATCAACCAAGGGTCATCCTATGGTCTGAAGGCAAAACCAAACGTTCTGATACTAACTTTGCCACGTCCCGAAAGTACGGAACATGACCGGCACTTAAACTACGAAACGTCTCGAGGCGTACGTAATCTAAGTAAGCCGAAAACCCAGAAATCCAAACCAAGAAAAGTGGTAGAGTGAAGGAAAACCAATTTAAATCAAGTAGTTTTAATAGCATAAGCCGAATTATGTGTTTTTAGAACACATTAAATATTTCCTGAAATTTTCGGCAGAGTCTCCTTTGTAAATACTAGCCCCCAAACAGGATACAACATGAATAGTATACGAAATCAAATAAAGGCATCCCCTAGCTCTTCGTCAATCGACGGTCACAACCACACAAGCAATAAAATATACAACGCCAAGGGCGAGGATCAAAAGTCAAAAGGAAACTCAAAACAGAAAGAATCCACAGAAATATAACGCGCAACTCTAAGGTCGAAAGAATAACATCACTGGTCTCTATCTCAAAAATAAATACATGTTTGGTTGATGGAACTTCTAGATACAACTAAATAATAATATACAATGTATAATGATGGGTACGATATAAATAAACCCACCTACTATCAAGTCACCCAAAAGAAGCAGTGCCAGCAAAGCAGTAATGAAACCTGTACGGCAAAAGCTATAAGAAACTGTGGCACTACGGGGGTGAGTTGCCAACTCGTGAGTAGAAAAACATCTACGAACAGAAATCGCATGAACAACGCAATCCTAAGTCATACGATCATAATATATTCTCAAATATAACCAGCAGCCTAAACAATGGCTAGGGTAAAATCTAACCCAAGTGTAATCCCATATGCCCGTGTTAGTGCCTCAGGTAGCAATATATCATATGGATGATGTATGAATGCATGAAAACAGAATACATGTACTAAAGAAACTGCTTTCATAATTTTGTGAGATTTCCTTTGTATTCTTAAAATGAGGTATCATAAATAAAATCAACATAAGCAGTGTCTAGCATCGACACAAAACATAAATCTCAATGTCTCAAAATCTCAGGCTCCAGCTATCCGGACTGGCCTGTATCATCAAATCTCAGTACCTTAATATCTCGAAATCTCAATATCTCAATCTCAATATCTAGGACGCCGTCAGTCCATACCGGCCCCTACCATCCATCTGAAGACCACGACGGTATCCTTCGGATATCCGACGCATCGGGTAAAATCACCGGTCGGTAGTGCTCCTCTGCCAGGCTCAACGCCATCATCTGCGATCCTCTTGCCCCGGGGTACCGCACCGGGTCCACCATGTACCCGAAACGGTTCCTCCACTCCTCGAACTCGGGTCTCGAAATCCATCAGCAAACACATAGTGGACGACTCATACATCATGGGAAAACCGCACTTTTTATTTTAAAGAGAGAAAAGAAGTTCATATAAGTTTTGCGGTTTTCCCCCAAATCCAGAAAATGTCATGGAAATCCGAATCCAAATCCTCAATAGCATGTAAACAGTGAATATAGGCATAAAAATCCATGAATGCGGCATAACAATGAATAATAACATGCATGAAGTAACAAGTAATAACTACAATGTCTAATCTAGCATATAAGCCAAGTACACTAATATCATGTCTAAATTATTAGCTAACAACCTATGTCAATGCAATAGTATTTCTAAAGTGTACGTGGCATGGCAATTACCGATGAAGATGTGTGTGAGCCGGCAAGTAAGTATACGTGGTACATACGCATCATCGGTAATGGTGCTGGTGTCCTAACATCATGATATCAACAATGCAAATAGGAATCACAATAGAAATATGCGGTACGGAGCGAACAAAAATAATGAGCAGGAGTTAAATACTAGACACAAGATAACAAATCTATATTTAATATAAATTTAGTTTAACAACTACACTAAACTAAAGGCTAAGCTAACTGGCTACTGAAGGTAAGGAAACCGCCTAACCTCTGAGTCGATACATATACCTACATGTATATGTTAGTCGGTGATCCTGCCTCAATAATATCACATCCGATACCATATCTAAAATCGGACCTTCCCAAGTCAAGAGTGCAGATCAAACATCAATATATAGCTTGTACGTAAATCCATCGTACGGCACCCCAAATCAGGGTACAGGCCAGTATCACATTCATCAAAATAATCATTTGGTATCCTCTTTATCAAAGATCATAATCTGGGTAATGACCTACGTCTAGTACGATACTAATATCATCAATATAGTCATGATCTGACTGCTGATCTACAGCCTCATACAAACCGATATCATCATCATATATCGTCATAAAGAGGCAAACATCGCCTAATGCGACCTATTCTGAATATCTTAATATATCTTATCTCATATCACGATCACATGTCAACCATTCAATGTATAACACTATTCACATGTATCGTCGTCCCAAGATCCGCTATAATATCAGGACGTATCTCAAATACGAATCCTGCTATATCACCGATCTCACGGTCTCAAATCAATCTCATCGACTCACCTCAAATCCCAAATACTATCCTCAAATCCAGTATGTTAACACATAGTCCCATACCCATATGAACACATAAATACATATTCCCGTATAAGAACAAATGAAAGAAGATTGTATGCAAGTATGGGTGTGTGTGTATGTGTGGTGCAACCACTACGATAGGGTTTTGCAATACTAAACCTATCCAATCACACCTAAAATCTATCTTTATCATCAATAACCTCAACAATAAATAATCAATATATATGTGTGTATACGTATTCGTATACATTACCACGAACTGCGGGGGTGCTATACGCCATCCACCCGACTTCTCCCCGTAGATATAAATCTACTCACCTGGTCCTCGCTCGCCAGTGCCGACGTCGCCACGCGCTTGCTTATCGTCTCGAAGTCCACATGGGGTACCTACATATCATAACGCACCGTATCGCATTAAAACCAAATTCGAAATCGAAACGGCATACGAAAATCAAATCGGCACGCGTATCACGCATAGGTCAAAATCTATCGCCTACGCATGCAAGAATAGCCAAACCACCCCTCAATGTCGATGTACAAATGCCAAACCATCGAGAAAACCCAAACACACTCATTTGCACATACACGAACACTAATTATAATATAAAATAGGTTAAAATTTACAAAAACCCCAAACTCACTTTAAAAGCCATTTTTCCGAAAATCTAGCAAGCAAAAATTACCCGTACGTTTAAACAAATCTAGCGGCCATAATACTTATTAAATAACTTAAATAAGCCATACAAACCTTTTCCACGATTTAATTTCACCAAACCTTATACGTTCGAAAAAACTAGTTTGAAAAAATACCGATTTTAACTCTTTTTAAAGTAAAATTCACAATTTTACAATTAACCTTGGTTTTGCATGGTCCAAAGGCATTAAACCACTTATTATAATATTAATAATGACATGAAAGCATAATTATATTTTAATCTAAAGCATTTAATAATTTTCCAAAACCCTAGTTAGCAAAAAAGCTTAATTAGGACATTTTATAAGTAATGGTTTGTAATAAACAACTAGATTAACTTTCAACAAGTCTTAAGATGTTAATCCACATCACAAAACCAAGCACAATTGATCACAACCCAATTCCACAACAAAAACCTAACTTGAATTCCTTAACCATGCATTTAAACTCATCTAAAACCTAATTAATCACTTAGTTAACTTAGATTAAAGCAACTAGACAACAAATTTAACAAAAGCATGAGATTATACCTCCCATGTTGAGATCAAACATAAGATCTAGCCTCCCAAAATGCTCTCTTTTCACAAGGATCCATGCTTGAAAGGCCAAGGAATAATGGGTAAAACTTGGATTTGGAATTAGAGTTGAATTTATATGGATTTGAAGTGATTTTTGTGGATTTTTTTGATGCAAAATAGGGTGAGATTTTGGGGTGAGGGGCTACTGTTGTAGCCTTCAATTTTCGGCCAGAAATGTGAGGAGGGGGTGAGGGAGGAGAGAGAGTGAGGTGGAGAAAGTGGGGAGAAAAAATCAAAGTCCACCTTTACTTCTTTCATTTTCTTTTCTTTTCTTTTCTTTTCTTTTCAAAAGAAGAGGTGATTTGGAGAGAGAGAGAGAGGGAGGGCTGTCAAGGTGGGGCCGGCCATATGGGGATAGGGAGAGAGGGTGAGGTGTGGGTGTGTGGGTTAGGGAAAAAGATAAATGTATTACTCCAATTCCCACTAATACAACATTAACTAATTAAGCCCTTTTACTTCGATATTTTCTAAACCGTTTTGGCAAACCATTTCGTTTCAGAAACAATATTTTATATGTCAGTTTAGTGTGTCATGAATTATAAAATTTGTATCAACCCATTCCAATTTGTAATTTTCCCTAATTAAATGTATTAGTGACGGCTTAAAATAATATTAAAATAATTAATTTCGGAAAAATTTTCAGAAAATTTAAAATTTCACCAGTGGCTCAATTAACAACAAATACTTGCAATTACATAGCTAGAATACGTTTATTTAATTTTATAATAAAGATATTTGTATTTTGACTTTTTACACAAAACCCCTTTATTTTACCGATTTTCCGAAATTTCACCGAAACGATTTTCCACACGTTACACATACGTTGTATTTTCGTTTCTTCTTTGATACTCAAGAAGAATAATTGATGGGACTTCATTAATGAGATTAATGAAAGAAAAAGAAACCTAAAAGATGTTGAAGAATCAAATTTTGAAGAAGGGTAGCTCTACCTTTTGCTTTGCATAGCGGTGTTCCTTATAGAATATCCAGCACCTTATTCGATAAGGAAAGAGACGAGATCCCTTCACCGGGAGTGACCTCTTTAGCGATACTAGCAGATGCTACAACTCACATGGTTATGTCTTTTGTTTGCTTCTATAGTGTTGGGTTCCGGCAGCGCCCCGGCCATCAAAACACGGCCAAAATACGGAACAAAAATTTCTAAATCCGGTGCTACCGTTACCCGATTTACGGATCGATTTTAAACCCTAAACTAGCAAACTAAGAAGAGGTTAGAATCGTTATACTGAGTTGATCCGTGTCCTTCGGTCATCATTCCAAGCTCCTAGTGATCCTTTGATGATGTTTGGTTGCCGGTCTTCCTCCATCTCCGATGATCCACCCGAGGGAAACGGCGCAAGCTCCAGCCTCGTCGAACGAGAAAACCGACGCTCCAAAGTCGCTAGCAATGGCGAGTGGAGGTGTATGAAAGTGTCACTATAATTTTCTCTCATCTCATGTGCTCCATGTAGCAACCATAGAAGAAGAATGGAGGTAGTGAAGCTTTGGCATGAACAAAAATGGTTAAGTCTTTTTCTTGATAGCATGAGAGAGTGGGAGTAATGTGTAATCAATCATGAGCCAAATGAAAATCAAAAACCCCTCCTCCTCAAGTGGCCGGCCCCCCCTCTCTCATTCCCACAAAAAAAATCATTTCCTTTGTTTAATTTCATTAAACAAATGCAACCATACCTAGGTCGATGCTTTGACCCATACCTTCTTTCCACCTCATTTCCCAAATGATTTTCAATAAAGAAAATCATTAATGAGGTAGCACCTTCTAGAAACTATTCCATATAAAATACGGAATACTTCCCGGTACATGTATCAAAATACATATACGTGTATTCATGCAAAAATACGAATAGCCGAGATAGAAAACGAATAGTGAACAATAATACTAGAATACGTATATACAAATACATATATAAATTATTAAATCAAAACCCGATTTAATAATCCGGCTTAATCCTAAGCCGCTAGTATTATTAACCGTCCGATTAAAGTCTGCACAGCATGCACATATTTAACCGGACACATGTATGTACTAACATACGCCATGTACACCATATTGCCTGAACCATGAAAACCCTCTGTGTGGGACTCTAAAGACTCGTTAACACGCTGGCAATGGGTTTAACCACAAGCACGTCAGCGGCACTAGCTGTATGTAACAGCTACCCAGGTATTGAGCGAAAGGGAGGCCGACGAGCAAACTCATGCAGAACCCTTACTGAGCCTGACAGTGACACTATACGTACAGTCCGGTCCGTTCGTCTAAGAGTATCGCATATCGAGTCTACGGGGTTGGATAAAGTCAGACCCCCAAAAACGCAATATTTAGTGTCGGTATGAAACTCATCACCACCTGAGAAACTATCGATCGTGGATCGATAATTCTCGTCCACCGTGGCCACGGATTTATGGTGATAGCCATCCGTACACAACGCGACATCACCCCCGAATACCGGGGGAGACGAATCCCCGATGATCCGATCACTGCCTCCATGTGGCTCGGGACTGTACCCAACTAAAACCTGTTTGCACGACTCCTTTGAGCCGTGGTAGGGTAGCAATCAAAGCACAGTGGGAACTCACACGAGACAAATGATGATCTCAGGTCGACAGACTAACCTGTACACATGTCACCTGGGAACTGCTATCTGACAATAGGTATAATACCTACTAGCAGATTCCCGGCGAGTCCGTCCAGTGTACTCATAACCCAATGAGCACCTGTAAACTATCTTAGGTGAACAAACTAACACCAATGGCTTGTGAGACTTGGCCACCGTCCCTCGTCGGGGTCTCGATCAGTATACACTAGTCTACACTGGAGTATCGATGCTCGGTCTCGATACTCCCACGACTAGGGACATTTATGGTTGTGCTTATAGACCCCCAGCTCCTACGTATGTGATCGCTATCACAATGATGGCAGTCAAGCAAGAATCCTACGGGCTCTATCAACATGTATATGATGATAAAGACAAACCAGATAGTATACTATCATCTTGAGTAAGACTGCTTTATCGGTAAAGGTCCTCACTTGATCATCATAATCACAAGTCCGCGACTATGATAATTGCCTTGAGGGCACTATAGCCAACAATCTCTCATTTGCACTTAAGGCCAATTATTGTGATGTCGCATACTCACAGCCCGTATGATACTGAACACCCAACTTCTCTACTAATCAGTTTCGCAAGGCCCGTTTGCGAAAATGATTGCGTTCGAGAAATAGCCTCAATGAGTGGATCCGCTCCAATGTTTCATTCTGTATCTCTCTGTATCTCAACTTCGTGGAGAAAACTATCTCCCGAAATAAGCAATACCTCTCTTAGAATTTATCTGGATATCTGATGGGACCCAGTTCACAAACAAACTCCAAATCCAGCAAACCTCCCAGACTGTATCGTCCACTGAATTCAATCAGTATCTTGCGCCATGCCTTCCCTCAGTATTCGCTTAGACCACCTGTCCAACATACTGTCCCTCAAAAGAGGGAAAACTATAACTCTGACAGTCACTCTGTCATCCAGGTCACCTGGGAAGTTTGAAATGATAACCGTCTCTTGAAGGAGGCTGCCGTTACCATATCCCTAGAACATCCATTTATGTTCATAAACTGCTTCCCAATGTTTCTCCATGATTGGATTGATATATCTGCTTATTGCAGCTAGTGTAAAAACAACATTTGGTGTGGTACTTGACATTTCATGATTAACTCAATTGCCTAAGCAAGTGATATGTTAATCATGCAGATCCCTCTCCCCTTTAGTCTGTAAGACACCTTTAGAGAGGTTGACTCCATCACCTGTAGGTTCACCACCATGCCAGGAGTCGTCCATTTAATATTAAAGCACCCAGATTAGGATACTTCCCAAATCTAGATCCAAAACCATAGATCTAGTAACCAGAAACCCTGATATTATTTCTATATCTTATGTGGAGAAACAACAGTGTAACAACCAAAGTATAAACGATCGTAGTATAGGAATATCCGTTCCTATCAAGTGCATGTCATCCCAATACCTGGACATCACTCTCTACTACCTTCTAGGCAGATCCATCTCCTATTCTGATGAAGTCAAAGCCTATGACTGTTACATCAAAAATAGATGATCTATTTCCGCTATACCTTCTTTAGTCTATAAATAGACATAAGCTACTTACCCACTATGCTTCCGCTGCTCCCACTGACTACAACAACCCTCTGGCAGAGTCATATACACGTGCACTTATAAAGCTAGTTTAGAATGGCGGTATACTCATCCTCTTGCCAGGTCTTATAGTCTAGAACAGCAGCAATGGCAAGTCTGGGTAAACAAGAACCTTCCTGTCACCGTCTCGGAAAAGACCGAAGTACCTCTCGGGTGCCTGAGGTTACACACCAAATCTACGGAGTGGATAATGGAACGTCGAAACTAATTGAATCGTTAGGTTCTATTAAATCATCAGTGATCGTTTGTGGTTCTGGAATCACTTCTAGTTCTACCATACTCCCACTTTTGTTTTTCTAAAAAAATCCATTTTACTAAAACTGTGGCGAGTCAAGAACAATTTAAATACTGATCTTCCTGATGGTAGAAAGTTATCCCTCGTTAAAGCCCGGGATAACCCACAAACTTCCATTACTGAAACGTGTCTCGAGTTTATCCGTATTCTGGTTTTAAGTATCAGCCGGACAACTCCCTATAACTTAACATTGTTAAGATATAAATTGATTCTATATATATCTGATATAGAAACAAAAGCACTAATTTAATTAGAACCAGATTCAAAATCATGCAGATGTCTCCAGTGCATATCAACCAGATGGAAAAAGGACAATCGGCATTACTCATCTAGGAGTGCATCCATATATGAGTAACCTGAAAAAGAAGCAAGTTCTCAAAACCATTACTATTAACTGAATACCAAACATGAGTATCTACATCTTTGACTTCCTCGAAGAATCCTGATACTTACAACAAATTGTTCTCTACTTTATTCTTATACCTATAACTTCTGAATATCTGGACCTTGCATTTCAACGAAATACATGTCCAGAACTGGAGAAGTCATAAGTAAACAGAATATAGTATGAGTACCAACCCCATTGTCTTAATGGACACTGGACAACATACAATACTTTGTATAAGTCCCCTGAGTTCAAGAACTCAAACCCTGTGCGTCGTAGGTTGAAAAACTATACTATGGTTAAGAAGAATTACACCGCTGTTGAATGCACCTTACCTAATCACCAGCTGATATAGGTAAATGTCACATACATAATATCAAAAAGTTATATCTAACTTTATAAAATAAATGTACAGATATATCAGTTTGAAATTGGTACATAACAACAGATATTCAAAACCAAATATCTGCCATCCGGCAAAATCCAGATGATTTCCTCAAATATCACCATTTACTACGAATTCCGATATAATGAGGATCTAATCACCCAATTCCCAATATCTTACTCCCACTCACCATCTGTAATAACATACAGATGTGAAAAACTGATCTGGTAAATACATACCCTTGAGTTAGATTCTTATTGGGAAAACAGTTTTCAGTTATCATCGCATAGTAAAACTGAAACATGAAAATGTTTCAAAAGGGTTAACTGGTATTCCTAGTAACGCCTCTTCCATTATCCTGAATCATGACAGTAACCATATATTTACCTGCCCTCACTCCAATCCATTTATTATGTCTTTACTTATTACCTTCTGTACACCTTCTTTATGCTAATTGGTTTTCTTCATTCCCTACCTTTCGGAACCAGCCTAAGGTTTGGAAGATGACTATCCAATAAGCGTAATACGCGTACTCTCCTAATCCTAGGAGCCCTCGCAAACTGAGAGAAGGTAAAGAGAAAAGACATCTTAATCCTATTCTATTTCTCCTGAACCAGAATCCATCCTCGAAAAATTTCCTTCGAGTTCGTATGTAATTATACGATAGATTTATCCAATGGAAGTGGATATCCGTAGTAATACGGAGTGTCCTAGAGAAATGCAAAGTGGATTTAGGAGCGGCAGGGGTATACCCGGTCTTTGTCGTGAATGATGGTGATCGCAATTTTCTTTGCCATTATTCTAATCCCTTTATACGTCTTTACTTATTACCTTCTGTACACCACAATTAAGCTTGTTGGCTTTCTTCCTTCCCTACCATTCGGCACCTGCCTATGGGAAGACTATCAATAAGCTCAATAGGTGTACCCTATCCTAATCCTAGGAGCCCTCGCATCTTGAGAGAAGTTAAAGGGAAAAGACAACCGAATAATTCTATTCAATCTCTCCAGAACCAGAATCCATCCTCGAAAAAGTTCCTTCGAGTTCGTATGTAACTATACGATGGATTTATCCAATGGAAGTGGATGTTCGTAGTGATACGAGGTGTTCTGGAGAAATGTAAAGGTGATATAGAAGTGGCAATAATGTATACGAAACCGTGACATTCCAAAAGTCAAAGTGTTTTAAGAAGGTTCGGTTAACTTGGTTTCATGAGTTTTAGTCAAAGGTCGGGTCATAGTCGCAGCCAGAGGAGAGAGAGAAAAGAAACACTCAGCGTGCACTCTAACCTAGATCAGAATGGTTAATCATTTTATCTAATCTGGATGGCTCCCACTGTTTCCTCGAATTCTCCTCCAATCCCAAAAGGAGAATTAGTCGGAATCACCCGAGGAGTAATCCTACTCATCAGTGGGAATCGGGATCCAACTATCATCACATGATAACTTGATGGAAGCCACTCAAGTCACCACACTCTAGAAGGTATGCGCAAGCCTGGCAAGCTTCCTGTATGTTTGAAAACCCCAATATGATTTTTACCCCAAGCAGCTTATGACATTGACGGATGCCAACAAATCATAAGTTGCAAGTCAAGTTCTACCCGTCTTTATCCTAATTAATTTAGACCCACCCATACTCGCCCTTGACGGATGCCAACAAGGCAGCATGGCTGTCTAATAGTGCTCGATATTGGTGATCCCCAAGATGATGACGCGTGGCAGATGACGTGTCCCGGAACCCGGAAGAAGGGGCCCACATAGGCCGACCAGGCCACCCCGTGCCCGGCCTGCAAGCACAGGCTGGCCCACCTCGGGGCCACTGCAAATTGGCCTCCTCGGCCCCTCAGCTCGCCCCGAGCTGCCACCATACCAAGACCCCTCGACCTCCTCGCTCGACCCCGAGCTTCTGGCCGAGGCCGTCTTCCTCGGACCTCCGACCAACTCCACCGCTCACTGGCGTAACCACCGCTCCGCGAATCTCGCCTTGCGCAGATTTCACACCTGCAACATCCCACGTTCCACGCCATCAATCCTTATTAATGGGTGATCCACTTCCTACACGGGCGTGATGTCGGGGGGGGCGTAACTGCCGGCGAGATTCTCATGCCTGCTGCTACGTGCTCCACCACTATATAAACCCCCATCACAGAGGGGTCAAGTAAGCCATTCTTTACACTTTTATGCCGTTACTCTGCTCAGATTTCCCCTCTAACTTGATTGTCGGAGGGTCCTTGGTGGTACCAAACCACCCTGGGTCTTCTTTGCAGGTACTCGGCAACAGCTTCCTCACCTCACCTCTTCCTTAAAAAACCCATTGAGACCCACACACAACGGAGGATAATCAGTTAAGTTCACCGCGAGATCAACGGATGGCAACATCTGACGGAGGCCCGAAAAGGAGCTCCATCTGTGGGAACCTAACTCCACAAAATACAAAGTTGGCCTTCCTATCTCCACCCTCATGGCACACGACCATCCTGGGGATCCCGGTACCAGCCGCCGTCCTCCAATCACTGAAGGCGGGGATGAACCTCCTCCCATGACGGTCATCAACGCCCTCGCAGGCCGGATAGATCGCCTGCAATCCCTCGTGGAGGCCCTCATCCATGCCCAAACGGCCGCGCCCGGGCCCCAGATCGTCGTTCCACCGCCTCCAGAAGGCTCTGTCCCTGTCTGGACGGCCGATCACCAACAGGCCGCGTCCACTGGCTGCCGGTCTCTCGAACCGGTGCTGCCTGGGGTCCGTTGGGCTCCCCAGGGCTCCACAACGAGATCCGCCGCCAGGGCGCCTCCACAACGAGATCCGCCGCCAGGGCGCCTCGCCTCGAGCCTCCTCGTGACCCCTATCCCCCTGAGGAGATGTCAGTCATCTCGCCTGTCCACAGGCGTGGTCGACCCCACCACTATCGGCGGGGCCGCACAGAAGAGGTCCGCCCAGGCGGCTCAAGAGCTACCTCACCCCGGGACCTGAGGCACCTCATTGAGAAGAACCAAGGATGCTCCCAGACGCACGTCACCCACAGTGGGGGCCAGAGATCCTGAGGCGCCGACACCCCGGGATACCACGGTCGGCTCGACGCCCTCGAGAAGTACGCCTCCGACTCGCTCACGAAGCCGTTCACTGAGGAACTGCTCGACGTCCACATCTCCTCGTGCAACAAGCCCCCAAAGGTTTCTCTGTTTGACGGGAAAAACCGACCCGAAAGACCACTTAGACGCTTTCACCGCGGGTATGAGCTTCCAGGATCACCCTCATCCGCGCAGGTCGAGATTGGTTCCGGGGGCTCGAACCCCGATCGATTTCGACCTTCGACGAGCTGGCTACTCAGTTCCTCGACCATTTCTTGGGGAACCAACGAAAGAAGAGCACGGTCGACTACCTCTTCACGGATAAGAGTGGGAACAAGGAAACGTTCAAGGCATACATTACCCGTTTCTACAACGCCCTTCTCAAAGAGCCCGAACACTGAGATGAAACTGTTATAACGGCACTCAGATCTGGTCTGAGGTATAAGGAATGGTTGCGCTCCTTCGCGCTGGCGCAACCTAAGACCATGGCCGAGGTCAAGGCGTGCACCGAGCGCGAGGTCCAGTTGGAATCTGAGGTGAATGCTAACCTTCCCCGGGCAGAACGGCCAGACCAGAAGAAGAGGGCTCGGGTGGAGAGGCCGGAGAGACAGCAGCCCTACCACCAGATGTTCCAGGAGTATCCCCCCCTCAATGTCTCCCTCACGGTATTGCTGGAGGAAGCCCAGAACGAGGGGTTCTTCAAGTTCCTACCGGTCCCGCGTCAGGCCGCGAAGCGAAACTGGGGCCCCTACTTCGCTTTCCACCGAGTACCGGGCCACGCCATGGAGGACTGCAAACAACTGAGGGACTACATCGAAGAGCTCATCCGGTCTGGGCACCTCGCCGTCTACATGAGGGACAAACGGCAGGTCGACCGCGAGCAGGAGAAGCATCGCCCTCTCGCCAACCTGACCATCGGTTAGATCATGCTTTCTTAGGCGGACGGCCAGCCCGGAGCTCAGGGAGCACCATGCTCTATACCAAACGCGGGGGCAGACAGCCCTTCAGGGAGCTCGGCCCCAGGCAATAAAGTCATCTTCTAGCCTGTACCCTTCTTTTATAGCCATGTAAATTCTTCTTAGGATCTATTGTTAATTTTATAAAGATCAATGGAGCGTTGTGAAAAAGAAAGAAAAGCTTTGTTTATTCAAAGGGTATTATAGGCTCTTCAGCCGTACATGCAAAAAAAGGCGAAAATTACAATAGTGGGGGAAGGGGGTGCAGCGAGCACAGCTCGTGGTACTCGGTAAAAATCTCCGCCAAACGGGACCTCGCCAGTTCCAGCCTCTGTCCCCGGTTCCCCCCCGGGCATCGACCCCGAGCCTCAGCTCGTAGCATTCACGGACGAGCGCCTCTGAGCGGGCCAGCCGGTTCGCGGAGGTTAAGCCGAAGCGCCTCAAAGACCGCAGCTTGCCCATGGCCTCGTCAAAGAGCAGCTCAGACAGGGGGCTGTGAAGTCCCGACGATGCCCTCCAGATGGAGTACATCAGTAGCTGCAGCAGGGAGGAGCATCAGGGGAGCAGCCGACCAAAATGGTCCTCGATGCTCCTGTAGACCAGCTGCACCGTGTCCTCGGTGCAGTACGGGTCGTAGAGGTACACGTCTTCGAAGCGGACGATGTCGGGGATGGTGAACGGGAAGTCCTGCATTCTCGGCGACCTGTTTATGAAGGATGAAAAGACCAGTACTCCTTCATCCTTATATAGCTCAATGCGCAGCCCAACCGTCGAACCCTTTCGCCCAGGGAATCGCTACCACGCGGCAACCATCTAGCCTTCTCCGGTAGAATCGAAGAGACGCGCCCCTAGCGCTTCGCCTTCCCCTGACGCTTCGCCTTCCCCCGCTTTCGATAGGCTAGCTACGCGTGCCGTTGCCCCGACCGTTCCCATTCCCCATACCTGCAGCTGAACGGTCGGGATACACCACGGCAAGATTCAGCCCAGGAGCTTCCCTGCTCGGTCGTCCCAGGCGGACAGCTTCCCTGCCGTGACGCCGGGGATCAAAAAGCCATCCCAGAGACAGTCGAGCCCGAGGTCCCCTCGCTCGGCTATCCCCAGCGAGTAGCCTCCCTGCCGCGACGCCGGGGATCATAAAGCCCTCCCAGAGGCAGTCGAGCCCGAGGTCCCCTCGCTCGGCTATCCCCAGCGAGCAGCTTCCCTGCCACAACGCCAGGGATCATAAAGCCCTCTCAGAGGCAGTCGAGCCCGAGGTTCCCTAGCTCGGCTATCCACAGCGGGCAGCTTCTCTGCCACAACGCCGGGGATCAAAAAGCCCTCTCAGAGGCAGTCGATCCAGAGATTCCCTCGCTCGGCTATCCCCAGCGGGAAGCTTCCCTACCACAACGCCGGGGATCAAAAAGCCCTCTCAGAGGCAGTCGAGCCCGAGGTTCCCTCACCCGACTATCTTTTAGGACAAAATCCCTCGCCAAGAGGCACCGGGCGGCAACCCTACCCGGCCAAGGGTCCTTGGTAGGCTTCTTACAGCCTTATAGCTCTTCCCGTGCTACGGACCAAAGTCCTCCCAGAGGCAGTCGGGCCCTCGCTCGGCTATCCCCGGCTGGTAGCTTCCTACCACAACCGGCAAAGATCAACATCCTTGCCAAGAAGCACTGGGCAATAACCCTGCTCGGTCCCCGTCCTGAAGGATCAAAGCCCTCGCAAATGGCAACCGAGCAGCTACCCAGCTCGGTAAAAACTCTGGCTGGTAGCTCCTCACCCGCGATGCCGGGACAGAAGCGGCTGCCCCGCCCATTCGTCCCATACCAGTGGTTTCCTACCCATGACGCCAGAAGCCAAAGCCCTCGCCAAGAGGTAGCCGCGTGGCTTCGCTGCCCAGACATGGAGCGTTGCGAAAAAGAAAGAAAAGCTTTGTTTATTCAAAGGGTATTATGGGCTCCTCAGCCATACATGCAAAAGAAAAACAAATTGAAGAGGGGAAAACGGGGGCTCTACACCTCAAGGCCGGGCGCGACCTCGAGGTCCTCGACCTCCACCACTTGGGGCGCTCGGTCCTCGGCCACCTCCTCACCGGTAACTTCTTCCCCTTGCTCGTCGGCGCCCACGAGGGGGAACTCAGCCCGGAGATCCGCGTCGTCGAACCCGAGCATCCGGGACTTAACGGCGTCGAGGGCATCATGCCAAATGCGGGTCGTAGCTACGGCTAGGTCATTATAAAAATCCTTCGACCCCTTATAGCTCGCCACGGCCCTCGATTCAGCTGACTTAAACGCCTCTGCCGCCGCCCCCAGCTCCTTTCGGAGGGCCTTCACCGTCCTCTTCAGGTTGCCGGCAAGCACCTGGGAGTCCTCGAGCTTGCCCCGGTGATCACGGTGGCCTCGCGATGACGGGCGACCTCCTTTTTCCCGGAGACCACCTCGCCCTCCAGGGCGGCGATCTTCACCGACATCGCCTCCTGCTCTCGCCTGGAGCTCTCTTGCAGCGAGGCGAGCTAACCCACGGCCTCCAACGTCGGGGCTACCACCTCGGTCTCCATGCGGAGGGCGAGGGCAACGTGCTGGAGAACCTGGGAAGACACAAAAAGGTCATAAAACAGAAAAGGGCACCAAACCTCATGATGAACTGAGGGCTTACCTGCACGGACTCCTGGGCGATCGACGCCAGCTGGGCCCTGAGGGTCCCTCCAGGAACTCGAACCCCGGCCGAGGACTCTATTTCGTGTAGGAGGCTGTCCGCGACCGACAGCCCCGACGGCACCGCGAACCGGAGCCCCCCTTCCTCTACTACGGTCGGCGAGGACCGGCCCCGGGAGGGTCTCCGGGAAATCTTCTTAAGCGGCTCCGAGGGAGAGCCGATCTCCTCTTCCGAAGCCATGTCCACCAAAATTAGGGCCCGCTTCCGACCCGATGCTCTACTGGGGCCCGGGGCAGGATCCACCACCGAGCATCCTCGAGGCGCCGTCTCCGGGGTGTAGGGTTCCTAGGCACTCTCAAGAGGTCTTACAAGGCATCAACCATGCCAATTTCAAAAATTAGAGTGCCGAGAAACCCTAATACGGATCGTTGGCTAGAAGTCTAGGCGAAAAAGCAACTAGTTAACTACTTTAACTAAGAGTACGAAAATACAACCTTTGTAGATCTGGTCCTCCACCTCCACGGCTCCGTGATGAAGTCCTCTCCGCTGTCCATATCAAATCCCGGGCTCTAGCGTCGGCTTCGTCGGAGAAAGAGCGGGCTAGGTCATCGACGACGTGCCGAAGATGATCTACGTCGAGGCATCACTAGATCAAGCTCCACCTTCATCAAGCCTTGAAAACTTATGAAGGAAACACACTCTACTACTTGGTAAGAGGTAGAGGATGAAGAAATAGGAAGTGGGTTCACTTTAGAATTGGATTTGTCACTCATTTTCATCAATCACCATTGATGAAGTGAAGCTTTCTTCATGAAAGAAGATGAAGAAGAAGAAGCATCTCCTTATCATAATATTCCAAATAGAAAAAAAAAAGGAATCCTTATCATAATCTAACCATGGTGAAGTGTAGAGAATCAACTAGGGTTAAGTGGAGTGGTTAGGGTTAAGCATGAGACAAAATGGTGACTTAGTCAAAGCTTCATGAAGCTTCAACATGCAAGTCCAAAATGAGCCACCATTTCATTTCTTTATGCCATTTATTTTCCAAAATAAATAAACAAATAAATAAATGAATAAATAAATAATGGAAAAAACAAAACCCTAATTTCTAACTTAACCATGGTTTAATTCTTTACACTTAACCAAACAGAATGTATCATCAAATATGATACAATCATTTGCACAAAAAGTATATCACATATACAACTTGTACAACCAAGTGAGAAAATCCTTTGTAAAGTGAACCGATACTAGTTAATGCAAAGTAATATATCATATATATATATAATTATACATTAAATCATTAAATCAACACTTGATTTAACGATCCAGTCATATCGCATACAACCGACTAATATCCAATGTATCGGCTTATCGAATCTCAACCCTTGATTCGATAACTAGGTTATATCGCATACAACCAATCGATACATTCATCGCGAGAATGAAATACGGTATCACATACACGCATTATTCTCGGTCCCGCACATATCTCATATGCGCTCCTATTTCGTTTCGCTTGAGCCAGGAAACCTCTGTGCAGGACTCTAAAGACTCGTCAATACGCTAGCAGCAGGTGATGATCATATCAAACACCCACAAGCCGCAAGCGGTCTGCTAAACGTAACGGCCACCCGGGTATTGAGCGATCAGAAGATTGACGAGGAAACCCACTCACACTCCTGTGAATCCAACCAGTAACACTACCGTACAGTCCGGTCTCGTCGTCTGATATGTCGCATATCTCGCCTAGGGGTGGTAAACGTCAGACCCCAATAGCTCGATAAGTCGTGTCGATATGAGGTCTATAACAGTTCGAGAAACTACTGGTAACACTTACAAGTAAATCTCAACAACCCTGGCCAGGGATTTCTGGTTATAGCCAATCGAACACAGCGCAACATCAACCCCCTATACCGGGAGAGACCAATCCCCTCCTATCGCTCATTGCCTCCATGTGACTCGGGACTGTACCCAAAAATCACCATTTTGCACGCCCTCTTGGACGTGGTAAGGTGGAAATCAAAGCACAGTGGGAACCACACAAGACTCTATGACGATCTCGGGTCAACAGACTATTCTGTACCAGTGTCACCAGAGAACTGCCATCTGACGTAAGGTATAATACCATCTGGGAGTTCTCGGCGAGTCCGTCCAGTGTACCCAGTCTCCACTGAGCACCCGTATATCATCTCTGATGTCAAACACCAATGGATATGGGATCATCCATCGCCCATCTGTATGGGTCGAGAAGGTATACGCTAGTCTACTCTGGTATATCGATGCCCCGTCTCGATACACCCACGACTAGGGACTGTGAAGGATGTACTTATGGACTACCATGTCCCCACTAGTATGATCCGCATCATAGTCCAGGTAGTCAAGTACACATCCCAAGGGCTTTACCAACATGTAACAGAGAGACAATCAGTGTACACGTTAAGGTAAAGATCAACCAGATAGCATACTATCATGTCGAGCAAGAAAGTCCTCCCTATATATGTCCCAGCATCCACTACAATATACATCCTATGTATAGCAATGGCCTCTAGGGCATACATATAACTAACAATCTCCCACTTGCACTAGGGCCATCTGATAGCAGTGGTTGTAGTATCTCATACTCAACCATCCCATAAAAGTCTCTCTCTGTGAAAAGGCCTTTGTGAGTGGATCCGCCGTGTTGTCCTCTGAGTCTACTCTCCTAACCATGATCCCTTGGAGATCAACCATCTCCATGATCTGGTGACACTGCCTTAGAATATGTCTTGATCGCTGATGGGACCGGCGTTCCTTGGCATAAGCCACAACTCCATTGTCTCACAATGGGAGGAACGAAGTTCATCTCATGAACTAATATGCACCCAGACTGCCTCTTTGGTAGCATCTTAAGTAGCGATGTATCGAGCCTTTATCGTCTAGTATGCCACGGTATTTAGCTTGGAACCCTTCCAACATACCGTCCCTTTACTGAGGGTAAAGACAATGCCTGTGACTGACATTCAGTCGTCTGTATCACCCTGGAACCCTTCCAGTGATTCTCCTCAGGATCGGTTGATACCATCTCACTACAACTAGTGAGACTCCTAACATCCAATTAGATCTATCTCATAGATCCAAAACCCAGGATTTAGGAGGTATCAATTTGATCCTATAGAGAATCATTGTGATAAACGGAGATTGGCCGAGTGTAGCATAGGAAACTCCTTTCTTATCAAGAGTATGTCATCCACGTACTCTACGAGGATCAGCACCATACTCCCTACTACCTTTTTGTTTATACAAGGTTCATCTACCATTTTGATGATGTCAAACTCTTTGACTACTACATCAAAACAGATGTTCCAACCTCGCGATACCTGCTTTATCCTATAAAGCATCTTGTACACGTTTCCGCTGCTTCCACTGTTTACGAAGCCCTCTGGCTGTGTACTTATAGACGCCCTCTTCTAAAACATCATTTAGAAAAGATGTCATGACACCCAACCACCAGATATCGTAGTCATGGTATGTAGCCGTGGCAAGTAGGATCTTGATGGACTTAAGCATAGCTACTTAGAAAAGGTTTCATCATTATCCATACCTGGTCAATGATGTAGACCTTTAACAAGTCTAGCTTTGAAAGTCTCAACTCTTCCATGTACACCAAGTAATCTTCTCAAGATATACTTGCTCCTGATGGGGATTTAACCCTTCAGATATAGCAACCAAAGTCCATACTTTGTTGGTGTATAAGGATTCCATCTCAGATCGCTAAGTATCCAGCCATTCTTACAGAGTCCCACTCCTGATGGCCAGCTCGAAAGTAGTTGGGTCATCATCTCATGATGCAATCCTCGCTCCCACTGTCATAGAGAAACAGAAGTATCTCTCAGGTGGGTGAGGAACCCTACTAGATCGGCGGAGAGGCCGAGGTTCGTTGGAATCTACTGAATCCTTTGGTTCTATCAAATCATCAGCTGCAGTTTGTATAGCTGGAACCTTTCCAGTTCTACATTACAGACTTTGCCTCGAGCTTGTCCGGATTTTGCTTTCAGACATAGGCCGGTCAACCCCAAATCTTTAACTAGCTTAAGACATGGGCTCTTCCCTTTCCATATCACATATGAGATGGTAGGCAACTGATTTGACTGGAACCCTATTCAATAGGTATGCAGCTTCTCAAGTGCATAACTCCCAAAAGGAAATAGGTAACTCAGTAGTACTCATCATAGAGCACACCTTATCATATAGGGTGTGATTGCTCCGCCCCGATACACCATCGTGCTATGGTGTATTCGGAGGAGTAATGCCGAGAGAGAATCTCATTCTCCTTTAGAATAGTCCAGGAATTCCGTACTCAAGTATTCTCCTCCTTGATCTCATCATAGGACATAATACTTATACCCGTATTTTGGTTCTCTACTTCTAACTTATATTCTGTGAATATCTCAAAAGGTTCAGACTTGTGTTTCAACAAGAACATATGTCTGAATCTAAAGAGATCATCAGAGAACGTAATGAAGTATAAAGAACCAGTCCTGGCATGTGTAGACAGGGGACCTTACATACATCAACATGTATCAATCCAAAGAGTTTACTAACTCTTTCTCTGCTTCCAGTAAACAAAGCTATGGTCATCGTATCTTTGTGACATGACTGGCAAGTTTCATAAGATGTAAATTCAAACTGATTTAAATATGCATCTATGTGCAACTTAGCTAGTCGGGTCGCATTGATATGACCTAGTCTACAATACCTTAAGAAGGATTCGTTCATTTCTGAACTCTTCCTCTTGTGTGTGTTCCGTATACTAAGAACTGTAGTTTGATTTAGAACATCAATGCTTTTAGATAACGTGCCTGATCCGATCAACTTTTGATATAGGAAATGTCCAAAACATTATCCAACAATACAAAATTTTATCATTTCTTTACTAATAAAGAGAGTGATACGATTTTGTATATCAGGTTCGGTATCTAATAACATTCGTTCAGAATCAATGTATTGGTAATACAGGGTGACAGTGACCAACTGACTTGGCTGCAACACTTGCCCCGTTTTCTGCCTCATGAAACTTATCACCCGTTCTCAGTTCTTTACCTTTCTGTAGCCCTATGCAACATATTACATATTTGGGATCCTGATCTGGTATCACATACCCAGGACGTAAAGGATACTGAGAAACAGTTCTTTGTAATGAACACACTCGAAGATGATGCATCAGCATGCACTCTCTTCGTTTGGGCGGCACGGGAATTCTGGTAATCCCCAATTTCCTGCTCTGTCTTATAACAATTATAAGTTGAAGCGGGACCAACGTTCCCCAGCTCAGTATAACAAGCGGGTTCGGTCAATAATCCCTATTATTATCTTGATTAAGGCGTGATATGGTCGCTACGTGGAGAGAGAGAGAAGAAAACACTCAGCATGCGCTCTTGCAAGAATAGATTGGTTTTTATTTTATCTAATCAGGATGGCTCCCACTGCTTTTTATCAAATCTTCCTTCAAACCCTAAAAGGAAAAACTAGCCGGGATTAATTACACACTACAAGTTCGCCAATCTTTCAGCCAGGCCAGTGTCGGTACTTTGAGGGAGGTCCCCCGTGCTTTCGCACGAACCTAATTAATGTAAACCTCGTTTTCCCAGAGGCGTAACCCCGTTGACACCTTTCTAGACACCTACTTGATCGGCTAATTGTAATGTGTAAAACTCTCCCAGGAGTAACTCTTACTCGCAGCGGGTATCGGGATCCAACTATCTCATAGAAGGTATGCAATCTCATTGCAAATTTCAACACTTGAAATTCCCGATAATATTTTGCCCCTAACCTCCTATGACCTTGACAAAGGCCAACAAACCATAGGATGCTAGTCAAGTTCAACCCGTCATTTCCAGATTGAATTAAACCTACCCGCACGGCCCTTGACAAAGGCCAACAAGGTCGCACGACTACCCTAACTCAATCTGCATCATATGCATAAGCAGATAAGCACCAGTTAGCTACCGCACACTGCGCCTTGACAAAGGCCAACAAACGCAGCACGAATACTAACTACTACTTATCTGAAATGACGGAGGGCTACGACAGGTTTTTATGAAAACCTATTGCGTAATGAACTTGATATCGTTGTAGGATCGAATGAATTTTGAAATGGAGTGCTTTTGAGGCTTTTCTAGTTTTGCTAAAGGAGTCACTCCCGGTGAAGGGATCGTCGGTCCTTTCCTCGTCGAATGAGGTGCGGGATATATCACATATATCACTGTGCAAAGCAAAAACACTTAAAAGCAATCAAAAGACAAACCGAAGGTTGTAGCATCTGCCAGTTATTGCTAAAGGAGTCACTCCCGGTGAAGGGATCTCGGTCCTTTCCTCATCGAATAAGGTGCAGGATATATCGTATATACCGCTGTGCAAAGCAAGAACTGTAGCTACCTGTTTTATTTTTGAAATTCAATTCTACAGCATCTTAGGTTTCTTTTATTTCATTAATCACATTAATGAAGTCCCATCATTTAAGCACCTAAACATCACAGATAAATACGACGTACACTTATGCCATCCGCATTCGCCTCGATGTCCCCTCGTGCACCGTTTGGTTAGGTAACTAACGGCAGAGCGGGGCAGGGCTAGCGCGGGTGTAAAACATAAGTAACGCCTATATAATATATCATATATACTATATACAGTATCCATCACAGAACATCACATGATCACATCACAGATATCGCAGCAGAAGAATCATATGAAATATTGGATATACTAGGACGTCCGTGTTTTCAATACGAGCCAGTATAAAACACGGATTCCACGGTCGCGATGAATAGCCAAACCCACACCCCTAGACCCCTATAAGAGCGGCAAGCAACCCTACCAATTCTAGAGTTAGGAGACCCGGACTCGACTCCTCGAGTTGGTCTCCCACTGTACTCCAGAACCCGGTTACTTGTGCTCCCCTCCTTGGGTCTATCCTAGAGCAGAAAAGTAAATAATATACAAACGGTGACATCTTCCGCAACCTGGAAGTGCCCCAATAAAAGAATATTACATACAAGTTTTTACATGAATGAAAAACACTCATCTCACTTAAAAACCCCCGGCTATTCAAACACGACGATCCAATATAACATATCTAGCAACACATAACATCACATGTCATCAACGTAAGTAAATATGCGCATCCCAATTGTCGTTGACATATAGCAACGAAACCGGCGATATCACATATTACACTTACGGTCACAGAAAAGAAAGTGTAAAACTACAACAGTTGGAATCCGCAATCTGCATAGACATCGCATGCCTAATCAAATGAATACCTTAGACATCACATGCCTAACAATTATAAACCCCGCATTTTTGTCCCATTATCGAAAACTCTTTTCAATATCAAGTCGGGCAATTCAACAAGATTCCCGACATCCTGATCGAATGCTCGTCGCAAACTTTAATAGGCGGCCGCACCCTCGATGCCGTCGACGAAGTGCACCAAGGCGGAACACCGCTGCCGCGAGCACCGGAATGGATGCTTTCGGTGACGGGGTTCTCCTACAGTCACTTGGTCGGGGCTATGGAATGAGGCTGTCTATTAAGTTTACCCGGCGAGTATCCGCGTACGCTACGTGATTGCGACGGACTTTTGATCACATCAAAATTCCGTGGCAACCGATCAAGCGAGACTAAAGTGCTATGTTTATAACATTCATACAGTTATCTCATAACTGCTTGTGAATTCCAATTATTGTATCCCATTCCAGATAAATAGAAAATGTTAAACTTTCCGATCGAACAATCGAACACCCAAGTTTTCCCAAAACAGATCAACACATGAAACAAGTCTAAAAACATTCAGTTCGTGCCTCAGTACCAACGGTCCAACCGTAGAAGGGTCAAGCCAACGCCTCACATGTGGCACGCCGTACTGCCCCAAACCCGAACGTTCAAAGGGCAGTTCAAGACGGTCACATAATCGAGTTAAGGTTTGTTGTCTTCTAGAGGGACCATCGCATTACTTGCACTACTCAGAACGTCGTTAAACTACGGAAAAATCCAACACTTGGAAATTTCCCGACAGGGGAAAAATTGGGTATTTATATCCGGTCGAACTTTTTAACATATCCAAAAATTATCCGGAAGCCACACAGACAAAATTTGATAATCCGATCGAACATTCGAATCCCCAAAACAACCCAGAAAATTCAACTCTTGAATAAATATTAAAAATTCCCATAAAACTCAGCACTGTGAAATAGGAATTACTGTGCAAAATAGGAAGGGTGACGTCATCAAACGGCCGCGGAACCGCCGCAGAAGCCAGGCTTCTGCCGCGGTTCCTCCGTACTTTTGACGAATTAGCCCCATGAATTTCACAGTAATTCTAATAGGACCCTGCTGATTTTTTTAGAAATTTTTAATCTGGAAAAAACCCAGTTTTTATAAAAAGTCCAGAGAGCACTTTGATGTTAGGGTTTCGGGTCGATCGGGTTTCAAACTTCGTCTATGCGTCACCTAAGGCTCTAGCTAGGCTCTGATACCACTGTAGGGTTCCTAGGCACTCTCAAGAGGTCTCACAAGGCATCAACCATGCCAATTTCAAAAATTAGAGTGCCGAGAAACCCTAATACGGATCGTTGGCTAGAAGTCTAGGCGAAAAAGCAACTAGTTAACTACTTTAACTAAGAGTACGGAAATACAACCTTTGTAGATCCGGTCCTCCACCTCCACGGCTCCGTGATGAAGTCCTCTCCGCTGTCCATATCAAATCCCGGGCTCTAGCATCGGCTTCGTCGGAGAAAGAGCGGGCTAGGTCATCGACGACGTGCCGAAGATGATCTACGTCGAGGCATCACTAGATCAAGCTCCACCTTCATCAAGCCTTGAAAACTTGTGAAGGAAACACACTCTACTACTTTGCAAGAGGTAGAGGATGAAGAAATAGGAAGTGGGTTCACTTTAGAATTGGATTTCTCACTCATTTTCATCAATCACCATTGATGAAGTGAAGCTTTCTTCATGAAAGAAGATGAAGAAGAAGAAGCATCTACTTATCATAATATTCCAAATAGAAAAAAAAGGAATCCTTGTCATAATCTAACCATGGTGAAGTGTAGAGAATCAACTAAGGTTAAGTGGAGTGGTTAGGGTTAAGCATGAGACAAAATGGTGACTTAGTCAAAGCTTCATGAAGCTTCAACATGCAAGTCCAAAATGAGCCACCATTTCATTTCTTTATGCCACTTATTTTCCAAAATAAATAAACAAATAAATAAATGAATAATTAAATAATGGAAAAAACAAAACCCTAATTTCCAACTTAACCATGGTTTAATTCTTTACACTTAACCAAAAAGCATGTATCATCAAATATGATACAATCATTTGCACAAAAAGTATATCACATATACAACTTGTACAACCAAGTGAGAAAATCCTTTGTAAAGTGAACCGATACTAGTTAATGCAAAGTAATATATCATATATATATAATTATACATTAAATCATTAAATCAACACTTGATTTAACGATCCGGTCATATCGCATACAACCGACTAATATCCAATGTATCGGCTTATCGAATCAACCCTTGATTCGATAACTAGGTTATATCGCATACAACCAATCGATACATTCATCGCGAGAATGAAATACGGTATCACATACACGCATTATTCTTGGTCCCGCACATATCTCATATGCGCTCCTATTTCTTTTCGCTTGAGCCAGGAAACCTCTGTGTAGGACTCTAAAGACTCGTCAATACGCCGGCAGCAGGTGATGATCATATCAAACACCCACAAGCCGCAAGCGGTCTGCTAAACGTAACGGCCACCCGTGTATTGAGCGATCAGAAGATCGACGAGGAAACCCGCTCACACTCCTGTGAATCCAACCAGTAACACTACCGTACAGTCCGGTCTCGTCGTCTGATATGTCGCATATCTCGCCTAGGGGTGGTAAACGTCAGACCCCAATAGCTCGATAAGTCGTGTCGATATGAGGTCTATAACAGTTCGAGAAACTACTGGTAACACTTACCAGTAAATCTCAGCAACCCTGGCCAGGGATTTCCGGTTATAGCCAATCGAACACAGCGCAACATCAACCCCCTATACCAGGAGAGACGAATCCCCTCCTATCGCTCATTGCCTCCATGTGACTCGGGACTGTACCCAAAAATCACCGTTTTGCACGCCCTCTTGGACGTGGTAAGGTGGAAATCAAAGCACAGTGGGAACCACACAAGACTTTATGACGATCTCGGGTCAACAGACTATTCTGTACCAGTGTCACCAGAGAACTGCCATCTGACGTAAGGTATAATACCATCTGGGAGTTCTCGGCGAGTCCGTCCAGTGTACCCAGTCTCCACTGAGCACCCGTATATCATCTCTGATGTCAAACACCAATGGATATAGGATCATCCATCGCCCATCTGTATGGGTCGAGAAGGTATACGCTAGTCTACTCTGGTATATCGATGCCCCGTCTCGATACAACCACGACTAGGGACTGTGAAGGATGTACTTATGGACTACCATGTCCCCACTAGTATGATCCGCATCATAGTCCAGGTTTTCAAGTACACATCCCAAGGGCTTTACCAACATGTAACAGAGAGACAATCAGTGTACACGTTACGGTAAAGATCAACCAGATAGCATACTATCATGTCGAGCAAGAAAGTCCTCCCTATATATGTCCCAGCATCCACTACAATATACATCCTATGTATAGCAATGGCCTCTAGGGCATACATATAACTAACACGGGGCAGTAGGAGCCGGAGCGGGCTGCGCCCGAGAAGAGCTGGTGCCCCAGGTCCTAGTAGGCTGCCTTGGCTGGCGCATAGCATCTCGGAGAAAGCCGAAGTACATGGATCCTGCATGAAACGAACACCCAACAGATCAGCAACACGAGTAAAATGTAAACCCAAAAAGCAAGCCTAACTTACCGACGAACTCGACGGGGCAAAGCCCGGCCCAGCTCAAAACCCTCTCGGACAGCAGCACGTCATGTCGAGGGACGGGCTCCCATGACGCCACCCTCACCGCGGCGGGGTCATCGGACTGGTTCCCCGGCAGACACTTCTCCCTCGACCATTTGGTGGGCACCGGCCAGTCCTCACCCTCGGGAGGGGAAATGAAGAAAAAATTCTTTTCCCAATCATGGATGGAGGAGGGCAAGGCCACGACCCCGGTCCCGGCAGCGACCCCGGGCCGCTTCCTAAAAGTAAAGTAAACCCATCTCGGGTCGCCAGCTCGACCGCTAGGGTGACTCTTGAAAACGAGGGAGGAATCAAGAAGGGAAAGACTGAAAGGAACTGCCTGCAGCCTCAGGCGGATCAAGAACCCAAGGAGAATCCTCCATGCGTTCGGCACTAACTGGCCAGGGACCAAACCGAAGAAATTCAGGGCGGCGATGACCTCAGGAGAGAAGGGCAGGCGCATTCCGCCGCAAAAAGCTTCCAAATATAGGGCAATCTCCCTGCCCCGTACCTGGTCTGCCCTCTCTCCCTCCTCGGCCAGACGAAGCGTGTAGCGCGGGGGAATGTGCAAGCGAGCCCGAGCGTTAGCGAGCCCGAGTGTTAGCGAGCTCGCCTTCATGCCTCACCCAACATGAGGTGCTGGGGGCAGCATCTGCCGCCTCCTCCCTGGAGGCGGCCCCCACCCTACGGCCTCGGGGAGAGGGCCCAGCCCCTGCTCCCCGAGGAGACTCAGACACATCTGAAGGAACCCTAGCATCTACTCCTACAACATCTACTGATTCTACAGAGGAAGACATCTAATCTGGAAAAAGAAACTCTTCGAAGGTTGGAAACGAAAGAGGGGAGACGAGCGCCGAGCAGCTGGGGCTCGAGAGAGGAAATCATGAAAGAGTAAGTGCCTTAGGGCGGACCCCACCCGTATTTATTGCCGCATCCTGTTAGTGTACATGCCCTAGGGGCCATTATTGTATCATACTAGTTTGTATATTACTTAATGGAAGCTTGGGATATTCACATGTATATAACAGTCTTGCTAAACATGGTAGTATGCTACTTGGTTTTTTCTATCTTAATATGTGAGTATACGTATTGATAGAGCTCTTAGGATCTTGCTTGACTACCAGCGTTGTGATGGCAGTCACACTAGTGGGGGCTGGGTAGTCTACAAGCACATCCTTATTCAGGTCCCTAGTCGTTGGATTATCGAGACAGGGCATCGATACTCCGGAGTAGACTAGTGTGTACGCTTCTCATCCCAGTTGGGGAGATGGTCTGTCCCACAGCCGTCAGTACGTCGTACTGGAGATATTATGCAGGTGCTCGTTAGGTTACGGGTACACCGGACATGACTCACAGGGAACTGTTGGTTGGTTTTATACCAGTCGTCAGTGAACAGTTCCCAGGTGACATAAGTACAGCATAGTCCGCAGACTTGACACTGCTACTTCGCCTCGAGTGTGTCCCACTGTTCTTAGATTGCTACCCTACCACGGCTCAAAGGAGTCGTGTAAACAGGTAGCAGTTGGGTGCAGTCCTGAGCACTTGGAGGCAGTGGCGGTTAGACAGGATTCGTCTCTCCCGGTATTTGGGGTTGATATCGCGCTGTGTCAGAGAGCCATTACGCAAAGTCCCTGGCCAGGGCAAGCGAGATTTACTGGTAGGTTCCAGTAGTTTCTCAGGGTGTAATGGGCTTCGCTCCGACACAACTTATACAGCTATTAGGGGACTGACGTTTGCCGCCCCCTAGGCCCGATATGCGATAGTCTTAGACGAACGGACCGGACTATATGGAGATTGTCACATCAGACTCAGTAGGAGTTCGGATGGGTTTCCTCATCGGCTTTCTTATCGACATCTACCTGGGGACCGTTACGTACAGCTAGTGCCGCTTGCGGTCTGTGGTTAAACCCACTGCCAGCGTAGTAGTCGAGTCTCTAGAGTCCCACACAGAGAGTTTCCCTACTCCAGGCGAAACGATATAGAGGTCGTATGGTTTTCCGACAAGGGTTCGGACGCATACGTGTGTTTACACACGTACGACTTTCGGACAGTTTTTACCAGTCGGCTTTAGTTTAAGCCAGTTACTGGTATCCGGTTATTGGATTTATACAGTCTAAAGTTTTTCCGTATTTTTGCGAAAAGGAGGGGCGTTCTCGTAATTGCGCGAGAAGCTTCTAGAAGATGGTGACTAAGGAGGTTTAGGTGGCATATACAATGAATGTGATTAGTGAGTCATATGGATGATTCATCCATGTCATTAATGCTTCATAATTGCTTAATGACTCATGGAGATGAATCACCACAAGATATTTATCAAGCATGGTTGTAAATCATTTTCTTTTCTTTTCTTGATATAACAAAATGCTTGATATATATTATGGTAACTCATTCTTCTCACTTCATTATTATCTTCACCTTCTCTCTCCTCAAGCTCTCCCTCTTCAAACCCTAATCCTCCCCTCTCATGTGTTGAGTACAAGGATTAGTTAGACTAATTAAACCATAACCCTCACTCTATATCACCTAGCTTCTTTGATTAGCACTTAAAGAAGGTTAGTTGCCTCAAGTTTTGAGGCTAAGCTTGGAGTAAAGCTCTCGGGTGGATCGTCTACTACTTCGAGAAGGCCGAGGAGGAGGAGGAGTTCACAAAGACGAAGGACACGATTCGTTAGGTATAATCCCTAAACATAGTAGTATAGAACTTCTATGTTTCATGTTAGTTATCGTTTAGCTTCGATTCGTGCGGTTAGTCGATGTTTAAGCAAAGAACAAGATCGTTTTTCAATTTTCCGCCTCCCCGCAAGTCGTGGGGTGTTGTACATCGACTTACAGTGGTATCAGAGACTCGCTAAACAATAAATAACTTACTTGCAAATTTGTATGAATTTCGAACGGAAAAAACGAAACAGGAAAAGCCCAAAATCATGGTTTTCTTTCGAATTTTAAATGAAGTCCTAAAATTTTTCAGGGAGGTTCAGAAAGCTTAAAAAGACAGTATAAGAACACCCAAGAAATTTGGGCCCCTGAATCGCCTAAAGAGCCGCGGAACCGCGGCGGATCGCACCGATCCGCCGCGCTTCCGCTGCCGAGTTGGCGATTCAGGAACCCAATTTTCCTGTGTTGCTTCTCTGTGATATTTGGTATTTTCTGGAAGTTTTTATTTTTGCTCAGGTTTCAGATTTACAGAGAAGTATTGGAGCAAAATTAAAAGTGTTTAATCGATCGAAATTATACAGTATTTGCTTGTTGGATTATATCTGTGTTTGTATAATGTGTTCGTAAATCTCCCCTAACTGCTAGTATGTCGGTTGGCAGGGGGTTGCACATTTCTGTAATGGATTTTATCTGTTTGTGTATATGAACTGTGTTGGACTGTTGTGATGTATAGCCGGGATTATGTGATGGGTTATTATTTAATTCATTTGATGTAAATGTAATTTGTTGTAATATTATTTTGCGGGGCACATCCAGGTTGCGGTTGTAGCCACCGTTGTATTATTTCATTTTACTGTTTTTTGCTCCTAGGACAGACCCAAGGTGGGGTGCACAAACTGCCGGGTGGGTAGTTTGCCGTACCCGTTGGGGTCTTGGGTGGGGTAATGGCTATTCATCACAACTGTGTAATCCGTCTTTTGTTGCAGGCTCAAAACAAACACGGATTGCTTGCAAATCCAATAAAGTTCATCTGTGATCTGGAATGCCTATTATTGCGTCTGACGAATGTACAATATCTATATATGATAGCTATTTAGACGTCACTTATGTTTTACACCCGCGCTAGCCCAGCCCCCGCTCTGTCGTTAGTTAAGTAACCTAACGGGTGATGACGGGACCCCGTGGCGAATGCGGATGGCATAAGAGGACGTTGTATTTTCGTTGTTTTCTGCAATGATAGGTTAATGATGGGACGCATTATTTATAATGCAAAGAAAATAAACCAAAAAGTTTAATCGTTGGAACAATTTAAAAGAAACCACTCGGTTAATTTTAAAAACAGATATTTTTAAATGCGGAGCTTTAACCACTCCTTTTAAAAGCTATCAGGTTCCTTCGGTTATATCAAGTTCACTACGTTCACGGTTTCGCCAAAACCATTCGTTGCCCTCCGTCATTTCATTTGGGTATTCAGTAGTATTCAAGCTATGCATTTTGGCAAAAGTCAAGGCATAGTGTTTGGTAGCTGCTGGGTTTTCATTTGTTGCATAAGATAGATGAGTTGGTTTGGGACAGTCGTATTATCATTTGACCAAAGTCAGGGGTATATACGGATGGGTTCAAATTGACAAGATAATGACGGGTAGAACTTGACATGTGACTTATGACATTTTGACCAAAGCCAAGGTCATAAGAGCATGGGGCAAAAACTTATATCGGGAATTTCTAAAAAAACTGAAATTTGCAAAGTGATGCATACCATTTGGAGTTTGATGAATGTTGGTAGCATTCCTTCAACATTATCATACGGTGATATTTGGATCCCGATCCTACTGTGAGTATATGCTACTTATCAGGAGATTCGTCACTTAACGATCAATGCTATAAACCAAGTAGGTGTCCAGAAAGGTGTCAGCGGGGTTACGCCCCCAGAGAAAAGAGGTTATTTAATTAAGGAACTTCGCGAAAGCGTTGGAAAACCTCCCTCGAAGTATCGACACTAGCTTGGCTGAACGGTTAAGCAAGAATTGTACAGTGAGAATAGTCCTGGCTAATTCTTCTTTTATGGTTTGAGAAAGGATTCGAGAAACAGTAGGAGCCATCCAGTTTAGATAAACTAAAAACCACTCTAAACTTGCAAGAGCATCATGCTAAAGAGTTTTCTTCTCTCTCTCCTAATTGCAGCGACCCTGAAAATGACTGGACTTAAGTTACTTTTAGAGAAAAATATACTGACAGGGCCAAACTATAAAGATTTGCTGCGGAATGTCAAAATGGCTTTGACCTATGACAAATTGGGGTACGTCCTCACCGCTACGGCACCTGCTGTCCCTGGTCCCAAATCCAGCAATGCGGATAAGGAAATCCGCAAAACCTGGGATTTAGATTGCGCGAAAGCCAAGTGCATCGTGCTTGTCTCAATGAACAATGAACATCAGAGGAGGCACGAGGATATGGACCTTGATGGCATATTTCTCCATACAAAGGAACTTTATGGAGAGCAATCTCGTATAGCAAGATACGAGACCTCTAAGAACTTGTTTCGAGCGAGGTTGGCTGTCGGGTCATCGGTAGGAGAACATGTCCTAAAGATGATCGGCTATATTGAAGAGCTCGCAGACCTTGGGACGACTTTGGATAATGAGCTCTATACAGACCTTATTCTCCAGTCCCTTCCTCATACCTACGCCCAGTTTATCCTGAACTTCAACATTCAAAGAAAAGAAGTTGAACTCCGGAACTCCTGAACATGTTAAGGAGTGCAGAGGGCACCTTGCAGAAAACAAGGGAAACACCCGCTATGTTTGTTAGCAGTACATCTTCTTCCGGGTCCAAGGCAAGGGCCAAAAGGAAGGAAGAAGAAGGCCGCCACCAAACCTAGAGGAGGTGTTAGTAAGGTGGGAGGGAAGGGAAAGAAAAAGTTTGCGGTACCGGTAGTTGGCCAGGATGAGTGCTTCCATTGTCACAGGAAAGGGCACTGGAAGAAGGATTTCAAGGCGTGGAACGCCAAGAACCAGGAACCGAAGCAAGCTGTGGCTTCGACTTCAGGTGTGTTTGTAATTGAGAATTGTCTGTCGATCAACTCTACTTCCTGGGTATTGGATACCGGATCAGGATCTCATATTTGCAATTCATTGCAGGCACACAGAAACCGTAGAGTACCGAAGGAAGGTGATATGACCCTAAAGGTTGCTAACTGAGCTAGCGTGGGAGCTGCGTCCGTCGGAGATTATCACCTAGGATTGACGAGTGGACACATTTTGGTTTTACATAACTGTTTTTTTGTACCAAGCTTAACGTGTAATATCATATCAGTTTCCTTGTTATCAAATAAAGGTTATGATTTCACGTTTGTAAGAGATGTTGTTAACATCCACCTTAATCATAGTTTGATTGGGTCCGGTACACTAAATAACGGTATATATGTTTTAAACCAACTCCAAATTTTCAATGTCCAGAACACACTTAAAAGAAAGTCTCCAAATTTAAATAAAGCTTTCTTATGGCATTGTAGACTGGGTCACATCAATGAGAGAAGGTTGACTAAGTTGCATAGAGAAGGATATTTGGACTCGTTCGAATATCAAACTTATGACACTTGTCAATCTTGTCTCAAAGGAAAGATGACAAAGAGTCCATTTACTGGACATGGAGTAAGAGCGAGCGAGCTCCTAGGGCTCATACACAGTGATGTATGTGGTCCATTGTCTACACATGCAAGAGGTGGTTTTTCCTATTTCATTACTTTCACGGATGATTACTCAAGATACGGATTCATTTATCTGATGAAACATAAATCTGAGGCTTTTGAGAAATTCCAGGAGTATAAGAATGAAGTAGAAAACCAAACCGGCAAAAGTATCAAGACACTTAGATCTGATCGAGGTGGTGAATACTTGAGTGCCGAGTTCCTAGGTTACCTAAAAGAGAAAGGAATTCTCTCTCAGCTTACTCCTCCATACACTCCACAGCATAACGGTGTATCGGAGAGACGGAATCGAACCCTATTGGATATGGTACGATCCATGATGAGTAATGCTGAGTTACCGCGATCTTTTTGGGGTTATGCGCTAGAATCAGCAGCATATCTTCTGAACAGGGCTCCTACCAAGACTGTGCCTACCACTCCATATCAGATGTGGACTGGGAAGAAACCCCATCTTCAGCATATGAAGATTTGGGGATGTCCAGCTTTTGTTAAAAAGCAGCATGTGGACAAGCTCGAGGCACGATCGGTAAAATGTATGTTTGTGGGATATCCAAAGAACTCCAAGGGATATTATTTCTATTACGCAGAGGAACAAAAGGTTTTTGTTTCTCGTAATGCCCATTTTCTAGAACATCAGTTTTTAGAAAAGGAAATAAGTGGGAGCGAAGTAGAACTGGAAGAAATTCCAGAACCACAAGCTGCTACTGAAAGTTTGGTAGAACCGGAAGTTCAAGAAGAACAGGACATTCCCGCACCCCTCCGCAGGAGTAGTAGGCCGTCTCATCCGCCTGAGAGATACTATGGTTTTCTCATAGATGGGGATAGAGAGGATTGCATCATAGGTGATGATGAACCTACTGACTTCCAGCAGGCCATCCAGAGCGGCGACTCGGTACGATGGCTAGATGCAATGCGGACCGAAATGGAGTCCATGTACACCAACAAAGTATGGACTTTGGACTTTGCTCCAGATGGGGTAAAACCCATAGGATGCAAATGGATCTTCAAGAAAAAGATTGGTGTAGATGGACAGGTGGAAACCTATAAGGCTAGACTTGTTGCAAAGGGTTTTCGTCAAAGACCTGGTTTGGACTATGACGAAACTTTTTCTCCAGTGGCTATACTCAAATCCATTCGGGTCCTTCTTGCTATTGCTGCCTTCCATGATTATGAAATCTGGCAGATGGACGTAAAGACGGCTTTTCTGAATGGAAATTTAGAAGAGTGCGTCTATATGGATCAGCCAGAGGGTTTCAATCAGAGTGGGAGCAGCGGGAAAGTATGCAAGCTGCTTAAGTCCATTTATGGACTAAAGCAAGCATCGCGGAGTTGGAACATCTGTTTTGATGAAACAGTCAAAGAATATGACTTTGTCAAAATTCAGATGAACCGTGCATATATAGTAAAGTTGTAGCCAGAAGTGTCGTATTCCTCGTCTTGTACGTGGATGACATTCTATTGATAGGAAATGACATTCCTATGCTACAATCTGTCAAAGGATTCTTGTCACACAGGTTCTCCATGAAAGACCAAGGTGATGCCTCTTACATTCTGGGGATCCGGATCTATCGTGATAGATCCAAGAGGATGTTGGGACTTTCGCAGTCCAGGTATATCGACACTGTATTGAAAAGATTCAGTATGGAAGATTCTAAGCGCGGTAATCTACCGGCTTGTCACGGAATCACCCTCTCCAAAGAGATGTCTCCCAAGACTGATTTGGAAAGGGAACGCATGTCTATTATACCCTACGCTTCTGCGGTAGGCTCTATAATGTATGCGATGTTGTGCACCAGACCAGATGTAGCTTACGCACTGAGCGTGGTAAGCCGGGATCAGTCAGACCCAGGGGAGAAGCACTGGATAGCAGTAAAGAACATTCTCAAGTACCTGAGAAGGACTAAGGAGATGTTCTTGGTTTACGGCGGAAAAGACCTCAGGTTAGAGGCCTTTGCTGATTCCGTCTTCCAGAGTGATAAGGACGATTCCAAGTCCATGTCGGGTTATGTCTTTACCCTCAATGGAGGGGCGGTGTGCTGGAAGAGCTCCAAGCAGGACACCGTTGCTGACCCGACTATGGAAGCGGAGTATATAGCTGCTTGCGATGCCGCAAAAGAAGCAGTCTGGATGAAGAAGTTCCTAACAGAACTTCAGGTGGTTCCTACCATAGTTGATCCAATACCTCTGTATTGCGACAACAACGGAGCTATAGCTTTAGCAAAGGAACCAAGGTCCCATCAGAAGTCCAGACACATCTTAAGGCGGTATCACCTGATCAGGGAGATCATTGATCGTCAGGAGATCGAGGTTCGGAGAGTTGCTTCTCAAGAGAACATTGCTGATCCATTTACAAAGGCCCTACCTCAGATTCAGTTCGAGAGGCTACTCGAGATCATCGGTCTTCGATATGCCAGTACATGGCCCTAGTGCAAGTGGGAGATTGTTAGTGTATATGCCCTAGGGGCCATTATTGTATCATACTAGTTTGTATATTACTTAATGGAAGCTTGGGATATTCACATGTATATAACAGTCTTGCTAAACATGGTAGTATGCTACTTGGTTTTTTCTATCTTAATATGTGAGTATACGTATTGATAGAGCTCTTAGGATCTTGCTTGACTACCAGCGTTGTGATGGCAGTCACACTAGTGGGGGCTGGATAGTCTACAAGCACATCCTTATTCTGGTCCCTAGTCATTGGATTATCGAGACAGGGCATCGATACTCCGCAGTAGACTAGTGTGTACGCTTCTCATCCCAGTTGGGGAGATGGTCTGTCCCATAGCCGTCAGTACGTCGTACTGGAGATATTATGCAGGTGCTCGTTAGGTTACGGGTACACCGGAAAGGACTCACAGGGAACTGTTGGTTGGTTTTATACGAGTCGTCAGTGAACAGTTCCCAGGTGACATGAGTACAGCATAGTTCGCAGACTTGACACTGCTACTTCGCCTCGAGTGTGTCCCACTGTTCTTAGATTGTTACCCTACCACGGCTCAAAGGAGTCATGCAAACAGGTAGCAGTTGGGTGCAGTCCCGAGCACTTGGAGGCAGTGGCGGTTAGACAGGATTCGTCTCTCCCGGTATTTGGGGTTGATATCGCGCTGTGTCAGAGAGCCATTACGCAAAGTGCCTGGCCAGGGCAAGCGAGATTTACTGGTAGGTTCCAGTAGTTTCTCAGGGTGTAATGGGCTTCGCTCCGACACGACTTATACAGCTATTAAGGGGCTGACGCTTGCCGCCCCCTAGGCCCGATATGCTATAGTCTTAGACGAACGGACCGGACTGTATGGAGATTGTCACATCAGACTCAGTAGGAGTTCGGATGGGTTTCCTCATCGGCCTTCTTATCGACATCTACCTGGGGACCGTTACGTACAGCTAGTGCCGCTTGCGGTCTGTGGTTAAACCCACTGCTAGCGTAGTAGTCGAATCTCTAGAGTGCCACACAGAGAGTTTCCCTACTCCAGGCGAAACTATATAGAGGTCGTATGGTTTTACGACAAGGGTTCGGACGCATACGTGTGTTTACACACGTACGACTTTCGGACAGTTTTTACCAGTCGGCTTTGGTTTAAGCCAGTTACTGGTATCCGGTTATTGGATTTATACAGTCTAAAAATTTTCCGTATTTTTGCGGAAAGGAGGGGCGTTCTCGTAATTGCGCGAGAAGCTTCTAGAAGATGGTGACTAAGGAGGTTTAGGTGGCATATACAATGAATGTGATTAGTGAGTCATATGGATGATTCATCCATGTCATTAATGCTTCATAATTGCTTAATGACTCATGGAGATGAATCACCACAAGATATTTATCAAGCATGGTTGTAAATCATTTTCTTTTCTTTTCTTGATATAACAAAATGCTTGATATATATTATGATAACTCATTCTTCTCACTTCATTATTATCTTCACCTTCTCTCTCCTCAAGCTCTCCCTCTTCAAACCCTAATCCTCCCCTCTCATGTGTTGAGTACAAGGATTAGTTAGACTAATTAAACCATAATCCTCACTCTATATGACCTAGCTTCTTTGATTAGCACTTAAAGAAGGTTAGTTGCCTCAAGTTTAGAGGCTAAGCTTGGAGTAAAGCTCTCGGGTGGATCGTCTACTACTTCGAGAAGGCCGAGGAGGAGGAGGAGTTCGCAAAGACGAAGGACACGATTCGTTAGGTATAATCCCTAAACATAGTAGTATAGAACTTCTATGTTTCATGTTAGTTATCGTTTAGCTTCGATTCGTGCGGTTAGTCGATGTTTAAGCAAAGAACAAGATCGTTTTTCAAATTTACGCCTCCCCGCAAGTCGTGGGGTGTTGTACATCGACTTACACATCCAACGGAGATCATCGTCTCCCGCCGAAAGGGCTCCTCGCGCCCAGCGGCTTCGATCGTTCCACGTGGCGGCCCAGCGCTGGACCGAGTCCCATCAGACGCCGTAGACCTGCGCACGTCGCATCAACTAATCGACGCTCGACATGTGGGCCGTCGCTTCAACTGCAGAGTGCACGAACTGGCGCACCTTCTTTAAATGCAAAGATCTCACCCTGATTCGCTAGCGGAAAGGACAATCGACGGCCCGAGGACTCGTCCCGACGAAACCATAGAAGGGATCTCACCTCGGGAGGCCCAGCAGTCCACTCCTGACCCGACCACTAGCTTGTCGGGACGAGAGTAGGGGGCTAATGATAGTGCTCGATATTGGCGATCCCCAAGATGATGACGCGTGGCAGATGTCGTGTCCCGGAACCCGGAAGAAAGGGCCCGCAGCGGCCGACCAGGCCACCCCTTGCGCGACCTGCAAGCAGAGGCTGGCCCCCCTCAGGGCCCCTGCAAATTGGCCTCCTCGGCCCCTCAGCTCACCCCGAGATGCCACCATACCAAGACCCCTCGGCCTCCTCACTCGACCCCGAGCTCCTGGCCGAGGCCGTCTTCCTCGGACCTCCGACCAACTCCACCGCTCACAGGCGTAACCACCGCTCCGCGAATCTCGCCATGCGTAGATTTCACGCCAGCAACATCCCATATTCCACTCCGTCAATCCTCATTAATAGGCGATCCGCTTCCTATGCGGGCGTGACGTCGGGGGGGGCGTAACTGCCGGCGAGATTCTCGTGCCTGCTGCTACGTGCTCCACCACTATATAAACCCCCATCACAGAGGGGTCAAGTAAGCCATTCTTTACACTTTTATGCCTTTACTCTGCTCGGATTTCCCCTCTAACTTGATCGTCGGAAGGTCCTCGGTGGTACCAAACCACCCCGGGACTTCTTTGCAGGTACTCGGCAATAGCTTCCTCACCTCACCTCTTCCTCAAAAAACCCATTGAGACCCACACGCAATGGAGGATAATCAGTTAAGTTCACCGCAAGATCAACGGAAGACAACATCTGACGGAGGCCCAAAAAGGAGCTCCATCACTGTCCTAGATTAATGCATATCCATGCTACAGAGAAGTAACACAAAGCTAGCGAAAACTATACCTTGGCGGAAGCCAACAAACATAGCACGAATACTAGGCGCTACTTTTCTGAAATGACAGAGGGCTACGGCTGGTTTTTGGAAAAAAATCTTTAACGTAATGAACTTGATTTCGTTGAAGAAATCCAAGTGGTTTTTATAAATATATAGTGGCGAAAACTTTTGCTAAAGAGGTCACTCCCGGTGAAAGGATCTTGGCTCTTTCCCTGTCGAATGGGGTGCATGATATCCCAAATTGAATACCACGATGCAAAGAAAAAATAATCGACTATAGTAAACTTATTACGTTGACGCAAACCTTTACTCAAGGGGTCACTCTCGATGAAGTGATCTCGGCCCTTGCCTCGTCGAATGAGGTGCTGGATATTCTAAAATGAATACCACGATGCAAAGCAAAAGTGTACGTCTGTAATGTCAGGTTTAAAAAATTTGGTTCCAACAACATTATATATAGGTTTGTTTTATCCTTGCATTGATAAGAATCTATGCAGTCCCATCAATTAATCATATCAGAAAAGAACGAAAATAAAATGTACGTATATGCCATCCGCATTCGCCACTGGGTCCCGTCATCACCCTTAGGTTACTTAACTAACGACATAGCGGGGACAGGGCTAGCCCGGGCGCATAACATATAAAACATCTACTAGTATATATAAATATATATATAACATTCGTCCCAGGCATAATATAAAGCAACATTACAGAAACATCACAGAAGTAACACAGAATGGTGGATAATCTGGAGCCCCGAGTTTCACTTGAGCCGCAAGTGAGACCCGACGTTCCCTGTCGTGTGGATAGCATGTGCAATGAAACCTAGACCCCTACGAGCGCGGCAAGTTACCCGCCAAAACCAGAAGAGAGGCAGCCCCCTTCAACAACGTGAATGGGCCACCCGACACTTCTCGGAATCCGGTAACTTGAGCACCCTTCCGTAGGTCACTTATACCCCCTACGAGTGCGGCGAATAGCCCACCAATTCTAGAGTAAGGTCCCCTCCGTCCCAACGCCATAAGATGCGGACCCGTTGCCCTCTAGAATCCGGCTATTCGTGCACCCCACCGCGGGGTAATCCTAGTACAGAAAAGAAAATAATATACAAGGGTGACATCGACCTCAGCCCGGTCGTGCCCCAAAAGAATAATATACAAACTGGCAGAGACGGCAGTCCATATGTCGGACGCTCACCCCGCAATATCAAATGTACAAATGAAATAAAACTGTACTAACATTGCACCACTGGCTATCCACCACGACAATCCAACCAACATCACAGCACAACACAGAACATCAACGTGAATGTCACGTTCGCAAACCCGTCTAAAAGAACATATAGCAATTAGACGGGTTTACCGATCAAATGACATTCACGGTCGCAGATATAAATGTATATACTGTTAAACGCCCACTTAAAATATCGATCGACTAAATTTCCAAATTGGCCCCAATAGCAAAACCAGCACTGAAACAGAAATCTGGGCCAAAACAGAATATGTCAAAAATCACAATTCCAAGTAAGAGGGCTACCGGAAAAATTTGGAAGCCCGTTGCTGCTAAATGACTGCGGAACCGCCGCCAATAGGGGGTAAGTGCGGCGGTTCCGCGGTGGTTTGGAGGCTTCAGGAGCTCAAATTTTTTCTGTACCCTTAAAAATGCCTGCACGGATTTTTAAGCCTCTGGAAATAATTTTTTAACCACTTTCGAAAATCGGCAGAAACATCAATAATGGAATCGTGATTTCAGAAATTTCCGTAGATCGATCTATTAAGCACATTTAACCAAGCTAGTAAGGGGTTTAAAGGGTGGCTTTGATACCAATGTTAGGTTCCGGCAGCGTCCCAGCTAACAAAACGCGGCCAAAATGCGGAACAAAAATTTCTAAAACCGGCGCTACCGTTACCCGATTTACGGATCGACCTTAAACCCTAAACTAGCAAACTAAGAAGAGGTTAGAATCGTTATACCGAGTTGATTCGTGTCCTTCGGTCTTCATTACAAGCTCCTAGTGATCCTTTGATGATGTTTGGTTGCTGGTCTTCCTCTCTGATGATCCACCCGAGGGAAACGGCGTAAGCTCCAGACTCGTCGAACGAGACAACCGACGCTCCAAAGTTGCTAGCTATAGAGAGTGGTGGTGTATGAAAGTGTCACTATAATTTTCTCTCATCTCATGTGCTCCATGTAGCAACCATAGAAGAAGAATGGAGTTAGTGATGCTTTGGCATGAACAAAAATGGTTAAGTCTTTTTCTTGAGAGCATGAGAGAGTGGGAGTAATATGTAATCAATCATAAGCCAAATGAAAATCAAAAACCCCTCCTCCTCAAGTGGCCGGGCCCCCCTCTCTCATTCCCACACAAAAAAATCATTTCCTTTGATTAATTTCATTAAACAAATGCAACCATACCTAGGTCCATGCTTTGAAGCATACCTCCTTTCCACCTCATTTCCCAAATGATTTTCAATAAAGAAAATCATTAATGAGGTGGCACCTTCTAGAAGCTATTCCGTATAAAATACGAAATACTTCCCGGTACATGTATCAAAATACAAATACGCGTATTCGTACAAAAATACGAATAGCCGAGAGAGAAAATGAATAGTGAACAATAATACTAGAATACGTATATACAAATACATAAATAAATTATTAATCAAAACCCGATTTAATAATCCGGCTTAATCCTAAGCCGCTAGTATTATCAACCGTCCGATTAAAGTCTGCACAGCATGCACATATTTAATCGGACACCTGTATGTACCAACATACGCCATGTACACCATATTGCCTGAACCATGAAAACCTTCCGTGTGGGACTCTAAAGACTCGTCAATACGCTGGCAGTAGGATTAACCGCAAGCACGTCAGCGGCACTAGCTGTACGTAACGGCTACCTAGGTATTGAGCGAAAGGGAGGCCGACGAGCAAACTTATGCAGAACCCCTACTGAGCCTGACAGTGACAATATCCGTACAGTCCGGTCCGTTCGTCTAAGAGTATCGCATATCGAGTCTAGGGGGTGGATAAAGTCAGACCCCTAACAACGCGATATTTAGTGTCGGTATGAAACCCATCACCACCTGAGAAACTATCGATCGTGGATCGATAATTCTCGTCCACCGTGGCCGCGGATTTATGGTGATTGCCATCCGTACACAACGCGACATCAACCCCCAATACCGGGGGGGACGAATCCCCGACGATCCGATCACTGCCTCCATGTGGCTCGGGACTGTACCCAACTAAAACCTGTTTGCATGACTCCTTTGAGCCATGGTAGGGTAGTAATCAAAGCACAGTGGGAACTCACATGAGACAAATGATGATCTCAGGTCGACAGACTAACCTGTACACATGTCACCTGGGAACTGCTATCTGACAATAGGTATAATATCTTCTAGCAGGTTCCCGGCGAGTCCGTCCAGTGTACTCATAACCTAATGAGCACCTGTATACTATCTTAGGTGAATAAACTAACACCAATGGCTTATGATATCCGGCCACCATCCCTCGTCGGGGTCTCGATCAGTATACACTAGTCTACACTGGAGTATCGATGCCCGGTCTTGATACTCCCACGACTAGGGACATTTAAAAATGTGCTTATAGACCCCCAGCTCCCACGTATGTGATCGTCATCACAATGCTGGAAGTCAAGCAAGAATCCTACGGGTTCAATCAACATGTATATGATGATAAAGACAAACCAAATAGTATACTATCATCTTGAGTAAGACTGCTTTATTGGTATACCTCACTCAATCATCATAATCATAAGTCCGCGACTATGATAATTGCCATGAGGGCACTATAGCCAACATATAGTTCTTGCATTGCATAGCGGTATTTGTGAAATATCCTGCACCTTATTCGATGAGTAAAGAGCCGAGATCCTTTCACCGGGAGTGACCTCTTTAGCAAAACTAGTAAAAACCTAAAAAAAACACTCCTTTTAAAAATCACTTGTTTCTACAACGATATCAAGTTCATTACGCAAAAGGTTTTCATAAAAACCTGTCGTAGCCCTCCGTCATTTCAGATAAAGACTATTTAGTATTCGTGCTGCGTTTGTTGGCCTTTGTCACGGCGTAGTGTGCGGTAGCTGACTTGTACTTATCTGCTTAAAGCATGAGATGCGATTGAATTAGGGTAGTCGTACGACCTTGTTGTCCTTTGTCAAGGGTCGCACGGGTGGGTTTAATACAATCGGGAAATGACGGGTTGAACTTGACTAGCATCCTATGGTTTGTTGGCCTTTGTCAAGGTCATAGGGGGTTAGGGGCAAAAGCATTATCGGGAATTTCAAGTGTTGAAATTTGCAATGAGATTGCATACCTTCTATGAAATAGTTGGATCCTGATACCCACTACGATTAAGAGTTACTCCTGGGAGAGTATTACACATGACAAACAGCCGATCAAGTAGGTGTCTAGAAAGGTGTTAACGGGGTTATGCCTATAGGGAAAACAAGGTTTATTTTAAGTAGGTCCGTGCGAAAGTACGGGGAACCTTCCTCAAAATACCAACACTGGCCTGGCTGAAAGATTGGTGAACTTGTAAGGTGTAATTAATCCCGGCTAGTCTTGCAGGGTTACGTACAATGGCAACAAGGTTTCGGGAGGCATCGTCCATGCCAAATTCAAAAATATGCCGTTTTAGCTAACCCTAACTAGAATCGTAAATTAGAAATATACGGAATACTAAAGCAAATACTTTGCAATAAGAAGTGAGCAAAGAATACAACCTTTGTAGACCGGTCTTTCACTTCAATAGCTCCGTGTAGTAGTCCCCTTCGCTGCGAACGTGAACTCTAGACACTAGAGAGGCTACGATGAAGAAACGAACATGCTTGCTTCGAAGACTTCGAGGCCGAAGATGATCTACGTCGGGGAAACACTTGTAAGTCCATGTCACGCACCCCACAAGGTCGCGGGGAGGCGGAATATATGAAAAACAATTATCAATTCGTAACACGGACTTGAGCACACGGATCGTGTCTAAACCATTACTAGCAAACTACGAAAGGTTTAACTACTCTGATTCGAAGTTATACCTCACGTTACTTGTCTTTCGGGTCTTCATCGCTATCCTCCACGCCTCGTAGGCTCTATGGAACGTCGGCACCTCAACGGCCTCCTCGAGTCAAAGACGATCCACCCGAGAGTCTATAGTCCGAGCTCCTATCTCGAATCTGAGATAACTACGGCTTCTAGATCGCTAATCTAGAAGTCCTAGAGGGTGTAGAGTAATTAGATGGATTACTTAGTCACTTAAACCTAGGATTCTCAACTCATGAGAGCTATTAGGGTTTGAGGAAGAAGATGAAGAAGTAAGGAGAGAGAAAGCTTTTGTGATAATGAAATGAATAATGTCTCATCTTAGAATAATATGAAGCATCAAAATATCATAACAAAAATCTATCATAATATCTAGCATGCTTCATTTAATTCATTTGAGATGAATCATCTCATGAGTCATTATCCATTTAATGAAAACCTACACCTCATCTCTCCACCTCATTTGTTTAAATCCAAAAAAGAAATAAAAACAAATGAGTCATCTTCTTCTAGAAGCTTCATGACAAATTACGAGACTACCGCTCCCATCCGTATTTCCGAAAAACACGGATAATCTTTGACTGAATAAATCCATCTGTATAATACTAGAATCTGGCTTAAACCAAAGCCCGCTAGTATTATCTGCCCGATCATAATACGTGAACAAGTGTACGTAAGTGACCGCGGCCCTGCCGTAAAACCATACGGCCTCTACACCTTTTGCCCGGTGCAGGAAAACTCTCTATGTGGGACTCTAAAGACTCGATACTACGCTGGCAGTGGGTTTAACCATAGGCCGCAAGCGGTACTAGCCGTACGTAACGGTCCCCAGGTAGATGTCGATAAGAAGGACGATGACTAAACCCATCCGAACTCTAACTGAGCCTGATGTGACAATCTCCGTACAGTCCCGTTTGTTCGTCTAGGACTATCGCATATTGGGCCTAGGGGCGGTAAACGTCAGACGCCTAATAGCGGTATAAGTCGTGTCGGAGTGAAGCCCATTACACCTTGAGAATCTACTGGAACCTACCAGTAAATCTCGCTTGCCCTGGCCAGGGACTTTGCATAATGGCTCTCCATACACAGCGCGATATCAACCCCCAATACCGGGAGAGACGAATCCTGTCTAACCGCCACTGCCTCCAAGTGCTTCGGGACTGCACCCAACTACTACCTGTTTGCACGACTCCTTTGAGCCGTGGTAGGATAGTAATCTAAGAACAGTGGGAACACACCGAGGAGAAGTAGCAGTATCAAGTCGACGGACTAAGCTCTACCCATGTCACCTGGGAACTGCTATGTGACGATGGGTATAAATCCAACCTGCAGTTCCCGTCGAGTCCTGTCCAGTGTACCCGTAACCTAACGAGCACCAGCATACTATCTCCAGTATGACATGCTGATGGCTGTGGGACAGACCATCTCCCTATGCTGGGATGAGAAGCGTATACACCAGGTTACTCCGGAGTATCGATGCCCTATCTCGATAATCCAACGACCAGGGACCTATATAGGATGTTGCTTATAGACTACCCAGCCTCTACTAGTGTGACTACCATCACAACGCTGGTAATCAAGCAAAGATCCTGAGGGCTCTGCTAATATGCATAAGCGATACGTTAAAAGAAACATATGCACATATTAAAGTAGACACAAACCAAGTAGCATACTACCATTTTTAGCAAGACTATCAATACAACTGTGAATATCCCAAGCTTCCAATAAGTAATATACAAACCAGTATAATACAGTAATGGCCTCTAGGGCATAAACACTAACAATCTCCCACTTGCACTAGGGTCATGTACTGGCATATCGCAGACCTATCATCTCGAATAGCCTCTCGAACTGCGTCTGAGGAATGGCCTTTGTGAATGGATCAGCAGTGTTATTATCTGTATCTATTCTCTTTACCTCGATCTCCCGGCGATCTATGATCTCCCTGTTCAGATGATACCGCCTTAAGATGTGTCTGGTCTTCAAATGGGACCTGGGTTCCTTCGCTAATGCTATAGCGCCATTGTTGTCGCAATACAGAGGTATTGGATTTACACTGGTAGGAACCACCTGAAGTTCTGTGAGGAACTTCTTCAATCAGACAGCTTCTTTTGCAGCATCGCAAGTAGCTATGTACTCCGCTTCCATCGTTGAGACAGCAATGGTGTCCTGCTTGGAACTCTTCCAACAGACCACCCCTTCGTTGAGGGTAAAGACATAACCCGACATGGACTTGGAGTCATCCTTGTCACTCTGGAAGCTGGAGTCGGCAAAGGCCTTGATCTGGAGGTGTTTTCCGCCGTACACTAAGAACATCTCCTTAGTCCTCCTCAGGTACTTGAGAATGTTCTTTACTGCTATCCAGTGCTTCTCCCCTGGGTTTGCCTGATACCGGCTTACAACGCTCAATATGTATGCTACATCTGGTCTGGTACATAACGTCGCATACATTATAGAGCCTACCGCAGAAGCGTAGGGTATAATCGACATGCGAGTCCTTTCTAAATCAGTCTTGGGAGACATCTCTTTGGAGAGGTTGATTCCGTGACAAGCCGGTAGGTTACCGCGCTTAGAATCTTCCATACTGAATCTTTTTAATATGGTGTCTATGTACCTGGACTGTGAAAGTCCCAACATCCTTTTTGATCTATCATGATAGATCTGGATCCCCAGAATATAGGTAGCATCACCCAGGTCCTTCATGGAGAACTTCTGTGACAAGAACCTTTTGACTGACTGTAGCATAGGAATATCATTTCCTATTAGGAGAATGTCATCCACTTACAAGACGAGGAATACTACAACTCTCCCTACAATTTTAGTGTATATGCATGGTTCATCTGGATTCTTGATAAAGTCGAATTCTTTGACAGTGTCATCAAAACAGATATTCCAACTCCGCGATGCCTTCTTTAGTCCATAAATGGACTTAAGCAACTTGCACACTTTACCGCTGCTCCCACTCTGATTGAATCCCTCTGGCTGATCCATATAGACGCATTCTTCCAAATTACCATTTAGAAAAGCTGTCTTTACGTCCATATGCCAGATCTCATAATCGTGGAAGGAAGCAATGGCAAAAAGGACCCGAATGGATTTGAGCATAGCCACTGGAGAAAAGGTTTCATCATAGTCCAAACAGGTCTTTGACGAAAACCCTTTGCAACAAGTCTACCCTTATAGGTTTCAACCTGTCCATCTACACCAATCTTCTTTCTGAAGATCCACTTGCATCCTACGGGTTTTACCCCATCTGGAGCAATGTCCAAAGTCCATACTTTGTTATTGTACATGGACTCCATTTCGGTCCGCATTGCATCCAGCCATTTTACCGAGTCGCCGCTCTGAATGGCTTGCTGGAAGCTAGTAGGGTCATCATTATCAATGATGCAATCTTCTCGATCCCCGTCTATGAGAAAACCGTAGTATCTCTCGGGTGGATGAGACTACCTACTACTTCTGCGGATATGCGCTGGTATGTCCCTTTCTTCTGAAACTTCTTGTTCTACCAAACTTTCAGTAACAGCTTGTGGTTCTGGAATTTCTTCCAGTTCTATTGCGCTCCCACTCTTCTGATTTTCTAAAAATTCATCTTCCAAGAAGTGGGTATGAAGAGAAACAAAAAAACCTTTTGTTCCTCTGCGTAATAGAAATAATACCCCTTGGAGTTCTTTGGATATCTTATAAACTTACACTGTACGGAGCGTGCCTCGAGCTTGTCCGGATGCTGCTTTTTTACAAAAGCTTGACATCCCCATGTCCTAAAGTGTTTAAGACAGGGTTTCTTCCTACTCCACATCTGATATGGTGTGGTAGGTACAGTCTTGATTGGAACCTGGTTCAAAAGATATGCAGCTGATTCTAGTGCATAATCCCAGAAAGATCGCGGTAACTCAGCCTTACTTATCATAGAACGAACCATATCCAATAAAGTTCGATTCCTCCTTTCCGATACACCATTGTGTTGTGGTGTGTATGGAGGAGTAAGCTGAGAGAGAATTCCATTCTCTTTTAAATAACCCAGGAACTCGGCACTTATGTATTCACCACCTTGATCAGATCTTAGTGTCTTGATACTTTTGCCTGTCTGTTTTTCCACTTCATTCTTGTATTCTCCGAATTTCTCAAAGGACTCGGATTTATGCTTCATTAAGAAGATATATCCATACCTAGAGAAATCATCCGTAAATGTAATGAAGTAGGAATAACCATCTCGCGCATGTGTAGACATTGGACCGTACACGTCACTGTGTACGAGTCCTAAGAGCTCGCTCGCTCTTACTCCATGTCCAGTAAACGGAGTCTTTGTCATCTTTCCCATGAGACAAGATTCACAAGTAGGATAAGATTGATATTCGAACGGATTCAAATATCCTTCTTTAAGTATCTTAGTTAATCGTGTTTCAGTGATGTGACCTAGTCTACAATGCCATAAGAAAGCCTGATTTACTTCTGGAGACTTTCTTTTAAGTGTGTTCTGGACATTGAAAACCTGAGCTTGATTCAATACGTATATACTGTCATCTAATGTACCAGACCCAATCAGAACTTTATTTAGGTGGATGTGAACTACATCGCTTACGAATATAAAATCATATCCCTCTCTCGAATGTGAGAACACTGATATGATATTACAAGTCAAACTAGGTACATACAAACAGTTACGTAGAATCAATATCTGCCCACTTGTCAAACCTAGGCGATATTCTCCCATGGATTCAGCGTCCACGCTCATTCCGTTTGCAATTTTGAGAGACAAATCGCCTACCCTGATAACTCTACGGTTTCTCAAAGCATGTAATGAATTATAGATATGAAATCCTGCTCCGGTATCTAGTACCCAGGAAGTAGAGTTAATTGACAAACAGTTCTCAATTACATACACACTTGAGGCCGAAGCCACAACATGCTTCGTATCCTGGCTACTGGCTTCCAAAGCCCTGCAATCCTTCTGCCAATGCCCAATCCCATAACAATAGGAACATCCCTCCTTACCTACACCAAGTCCCGAAACTTTTGCTCTTCCCTTTCCTTCTACTTCACAGATACCGTATATCGGCTTTGTGGAGGTCTTCTTCTTTTCACCCTTTGCTTTCGCCCTGGATGCAGAAGAAGAAGGTCCCCTATTAAGCAGAGCGGGTGTCTACCTGGTTTCTTTCAGGGTGTAAGTAGATGGTAGGGACTGTGGAAATAAGTCAGCGCATGACCTGTTTCCCAACGTGGTCTCCAGGTCCTTGAGCTCATTAATATAGCTAGTCATCGAAAGGATGTCGTCCCCTACAGATGACCCAACAGCAAATCTCGCTTGAAATAATTCGTTCGAGGTCTCATATCTTACGATACGAGATTGCTCTCCATATAAATCTTTGTTATGGAGAAAGATGGAAACTGAGTCTATCTTCTCGTGCTGCTTCTGGTATATACCATCAACTGAAGCCAACACGAGGCACTGGGCATTCGCATTATCCTTTTCCCTTGTCAGACGGATATCCATATCCGTGACGGTGGAAACTGGACCTGGGACGGTGGGGGCTTGAGTAGTAATAGGGTTGTCCAGCTTGTCATAGGCAATGGACATCTGGACAGACCTTTGCCAATCATATAAGTCAGATTCAGTCATTTTGTTATATAGATGTAACCTACTCATGGTCACAAGGTCGCTGCAAAGAGAGAGAGGGAACACTTTAGCATGATGCTCTTGCAAGTTTAGATTGGTTTTTAGTTTATCTAAACTGGATGGCTCCCACTGTTTCTCGAATCCTTCCTTAAACCATAAAAGAAGAATTAGCCAGGACTGATCTCACCGTACAATACTTGCTTAACAGCTCAGCCAGGCCGGTGTCGGTACTTCGAGGGAGGTTTTCCAACGCTTTCGCGCAGTTCCTTAATTAAATAACCTCTTTTCTTTGAGGGCGTAGCCTCGCTGAGACCTTTCTCAACACCTACTTGGTTTATAGCATTGATCGTTAAGTGACAAATCTCCTGATGAGTAGCGGATACACACAGTTGGATCGGGATCCAAATATCATCGTGTGATAATGCTGAAGGAATCCTACCAACATTCATCAAACTCCAAATGGTATGCAACACTAGCAAGTTTCAGTTTCTTTAGAAACTCCTGATGTGGATTTTTGCCCCATGCTCTTATGACCTTGACTAAGGGCCAACAAATCATAAGTCACTTGTCAAGTTCTACCCATCATTATCTTGTTAATTTGAACCCACCCGTATATACTCTTGACTAAGGGCCAAACAAAGTAATACGACTGTCCCAAACCAACACATCTATCTATGCTACATGTGAACACCCCAGCAGCTACCAATCACTATGTCTTGACTAAGGGCCAAACAAACATAGCTTGAATACTACTGACCATTCATATGAAATGACAGAGGGCTATGACTGGTTTTGGCAAAACCGTGAACGTAGTAAACTTGATATAATCGAAGGAACCTGATAGCTTTTTAAAAGGAGTGGTTAAAGCTCCATAATTAAAAATTCTGCTCGTTTTAAAATAACCGAGTGGTTTGTTTTAAATTTGTTCCAACGATTCAACTTTGTTTTATTTTCTTTGCATTAATATAATGCATCCCATCAATTAACCTATCATTACAGAAAAAAAAACAAAAATACCACGTCCTCCTATGCCATCCGCATTCGCCACAGTGTCCCGTCATTCACCCGTTAGGTTACTTAACTAACGACAGAGCGGGGGCTGGGCTAGCGCGGGTGCAAAATATAAGTGACGTCTAATAGCTATCATATATAGATATTGTACATTCGTCAGACGCAATAATAGGCATTCCAGATCACTGATGAACATTATTGGATATACAAGTAATCCGCGTTTCCTTTGAGCCTGCAACGAAAGACGGATTACACAGTTGTGATGAATAGCCATTACCCCACCCTAGACCCCTACGGGTACGGAAAACTACCCGCCAAGTACCCTAAGTGAAGCGGTCTCCCTCAACAACGTGAGTAGGCCACTAAATACTTCAAAGTACCCGGTAGTTTGTGCACCCCACCTTGGGTCTATCCTAGGAGCATAAAACGGTAAATGAAATAATACAAGGGTAGCTACAACCTCAGCCCGGATGTGCCCCACAAAAGAATATTACATCACATTACAATTTATATCGAATGAATGAATATAAAATCTCATCTCAAACCCCGGCTAATCATCAGAATGATCCAATCAAGTTCATATACAGAAGCCAGTAAAAACCATTACAGAAATGTGCAACCCCCTGCTAACCGACATACTAGCAATTAGGGGAGGTTTACGAACACATTAAACATTACAGATAAAACCCGATTAGCAAATAACTTAGAATATCGATCAACAACCTTTGTCCGTGTCTACCCCAAATGCAAGCCAGCACTGAACTAACCTGGGCAGAAACAGAATATACAGGAAAACAAAACACCAAAAACTAAGAATTACTGTGCAAATCCGAGTCAACTCGGAGTTGACTCGGCGGGGGATCCGCGACGGATAGCACTAATCTGTCGCGGTTTCGCGGCCTTATCACCGAGTTAGCAGCTCGTATTTTCCCAGATTTCATAGAATTCCCTGCCGTGAATTTTCATACCTATCAAATAATTTTTTCGACACGTTTATAATTGACAGAAAGTTGAGGGGTCCGGGGTTATGTTTTCGCATTTTTCCGACGATCGAAATTCTAATTAGTTGCTAACAAGCTAGTAAAGGTTTAGTAGGCTCTGATACCACTGTAAGTCCATGTCACGCACCCCACAAGCTCGCGGGGAGGTGGAATATATGAAAAACAATTATCAAAGCTTCGTAACACGGACTTGAGCACACGGATCGTGTCTAAACCATTACTAGCAAACTACTAAAGGTTTAACTACTCTGATTCGAAGTTATACCTCACGTTACTTGTCCTTCGGGTCTCCATCGCTATCCTCCACGCCTCATAGGCTCTATGGAATGTCGGCACCTCAACGGCCTCCTCGAGTCAAAGACGATCCACCTGAGAGTCTATAGTCCGAGCACCTATCTCGAATCTGAGATAACTACGGCTTCTAGATCGCTAATCTAGAAGTCCTAAAGGGTGTAGAGTAATTAGATGGATTACTTAGTCACATAAACCCTAGGATTCTCAACTCATAAGAGCTTTTAGGGTTTGAGAAAGAAGATGAAGAAGTGAGGAGAGAGAAAGCTTTTGTGATAATGAAATGAATAATGTCTCATCTTAGAATAAAATGAATCATCAAAATATCATAACAAAAATCTATCATAATATCTAGCATGCTTCATTTAATTCATTTGAGATGAATCATCTCATGAGTCATTATCCATTTAATGAAAACCTACACCTCATCTCTCCACCTCATTTGTTTAAATCCAAAAAAGAAATGAGAGCAAATGAGTCATCTTCTTCTAGAAGCTTCCCGACAAATTACGAGTCTGCCCCTCCCATCCGTATTTTCGAAAAACACGGATAATCTTTGACTGAATAAATCTGTCATGACCTGAAAAGTACGGAACATGACCGGCACTTAAATTACGAATGTCTCGAGGCATACGTAATCTATGTAAGCCAAAACCCAGAAATCAAAACCAAAAGAAACAGTAGAGTGAAGGAAAAACCAACATAAACCAAGTAGTTTTAATAGCATAAGCCGAATTATGCGTTTTTTTTTAAAAATATCAAATATTTCCTGAAAATTTCGGCAGAGTCTCCTTTGTAAATACTGGCCCCCAAACGGGTTACAACTTGAATAGTATACGAAATGAATAAAAAGGCATCCCCAAGCGGGAGCTAGCTCTTCGTCAATCGACGGTCACAACCACGCAAGAAATATAATATACAACGCTAAGGGCGAGGATCAAAACTCAAAAGAAAACTCAAAACAGCAAGAAACCCATAGAAATACAACGCGGGACTCTATGGTCGAAAGAATAGACATCACTGGTCTCTATCTCTGAAATAAATACATGTTTGGTTGATGGAACTTCTAGATATAACAGAATAATAATATACAAGGTATAATGATGGGTACGATACAAATAAACCCACCTACTAGTAAGTCGCCCGAAAAGAAGCAGTGCCAGCAAAACCGTAATGAAACCTGTACGGCAAAACCTGTAAGAAACTGTGGCACGACGGGGGTGAGTTGCCAACTCGTGAGTAGAAAAACATCTACGAACAGAAATCGAATGAACAACGCAATCCTAGGTCATATGATCATAATATATCCTCAAATATATAACCAGCAGCCTATAATAATGGCTAGGGTAAATATCTAACCCAAGTGTAATCCCATATACCCGTGTCAGTGCCTCAGGTAGCAATATATCATGTGGATGATGTATGAATGCATTAAAACAGAATACATGTACTGAATAAACTGCTCTCATAATGTTGGAGATAGTGCCCTCAGAGTCAATTATTGGATCACAGGCACGTGATTGCAATGATTGAGGGAGGACCTATGCCGGTAGGACAGTCTTACTCTAGATGATAGTATGCAATCTGGTTTATCTTTATCATCGTGTACTGTTTTAGGTGACCTTACAGGTCACTATTGCGCGTTGATAGAGCCCTTAGGATTCTTGCTTGACGGCCAGCAGTATGATGGCGATCATATACGTGGGAGCTGGGGTCTATAAGCACATCCTTAAAAGGTTCCTAGTCGTGGGAGTTTTCGAAACAGGGCATCGATACTATAGAATAGACTAGTGTATACAGTCGAGACCCCGACGAAGGGCGGTGGCCGGTCTCACAAGCCAATGGTGTCAGTTGGTTCACCTAAGATGTATACACATGCTCAATGGGTTATGAGTACACCGAACAGGACTCGCCGGGAACATGCTAGTTGGTCTTATACCTGACGTCGGATTGCAGTTCCCTAGTGACATGTCTACAGGTTAGTTCATCGATCTGAGATCGTCATTTGTCTCGTGTGAGTTCCCACTGTACTTTGATTACTACCCTACCACGCTCAAAGGAGTCGTGCAAACAGGTTTTAGTTGGGTACAGTTCCGAGCCACATGGAAGCCGTGAGCGGATCTTCAGGGGTTCGTCTCTCCCGGTATTGGGGGTGAGGTCGCGCTGTGTCTAGGAGAGCCATTACACGAAGTCCTTAGCCAAGGCAGGAGATTTACTGGTAGGTATTCCAGTAATATCTCAGGGTGTTCTGGGCTACACTCCGACACGACTTGTACCGCTTTTGGGGTCTGACTTTTACCAACCCCTAGGCCCGCCATGCGATGCTCATAGACGAACGGACCGGACTGTACGGATATTGTCACTGACAGGCTCAGTAGGGTGTCAGAATGAGTTCGCTCATCGACGTCCCTTTTGGTCAATACCTGGTAGCCCGTTACGTATGGCTAATACCTCTGACGTGCTTGTGGTTAAATCCACAGCCAAAGTGTTGACGAGACTTTAGAGTCCCCCACATACCGTTTCTCAAGTTTCGGGGAAAACGCTGTAGAGGACTTATGGAGATATGGCAGGGGTTCAGTCATATACGTTCTGTATTGCACGGATCATGATCGGACGGATAATACTAGCGGGCTTTGGTTTAAGCCGGATCCTAGTATTGTATAGTGAAGATTTTGTCTCATTGCATTTGTATTCGGTCGGAATACAAATGCGGGTATGTATATACGGTCGCGGGGCTTTCCTATAATTTATTACGGGATCAGTTTTTTGAAGTTGCCAGTTTGCATTCCGTTTCGGCCATTTTCCTTTGTTTCTTTCTTTCGCTGAAAATTGGTGTGGATTGTCTAATTTGCAAATGTGCAAACTAGCAATTTGGAGGGTGTTTCTTATTAGTTATTGCTTCATGATGGTTCCACCATCATTTGACTTCTATGTTCATCATTACTTGACTTTGTGATGAGATGGTTGATGGAGGGAAAGACTTGGTTGTGATCATTTTTTTTCATCATCACCTTTTCTCTTTCTGGCATGATTGCCCACTCCCCCTTCTCATTTTGCTTCTTGCTTGGGGCCGGCCACAACTAGAGGTGGGGGGCTGTCACTTTTTTGGGTGTGGGATTTTGTTCTCTTCATGCTTGCAAAATTCCCTACTTCATCTACAAAAGTTCACATCTCTTTTCTCCACATCCAAATGGCAACCTCAATAACCCTATGAGACAAAACCATTCTAAACTTAGCCTACAGCATTCTTGGACACGTTGACTCGCCAACTTCGTGCCCGAGTTGCCTCGGTCCAGAGGTGGGAGCCCGTAAAAGAACCCGACGATGTGGTGCCCTTCCGACGAGGAGATGAAGACCGAGATTCCGCGAGGAGATCGGGATGACGACGAGAAGACCGAAGGACACAGATCGCTCGGTATATCTCTCTACCCCTTCTCTAGTTAGCTAGGAGTAGGTTAATGGCCCGATCCGGGTATCAAAGTATGCGGTAGCGCCGGTTCAAGTTTATAAAAAGTTTTTGATTCCGCATTTTGGCCTCGTTCAGACGGCCGGAGCGCTGCCGTGCACTTACACCGGTATCAGAGCCACGCCATTAACCTAGTCTAGCTTGCTCTAACGCGTTTACAAGTTCAATCGAATGGATTTTCCAAAAACCGCATTTCCATGTCATAGTTTCTGTCGATTTTTTCCAGTGCTCCAAAAATTATTTGGTACATTGCAAAAATACGTGCAGGGTTTTATAAAAATTCTGTGAAAATTTGGTGCCCTGAATTTACTGTTCAGCCGCAGAACTGCGGCCAAACCCATGCTCTGGCCGCAGTTCCGCCGCCACTTTATCTCCTCTCTGCACCAAATTTCTACAGTGGTTTTCTGACATGGAAATAGGGTTTCTGGTATATTCTTTTTGGGCCCAGATTTATTTTGAGTGCTTCAGTTGTGCTTGGGGCCCACTTCGGAAAACTTAGTCGATCGAAAATTTTAAACATGTTAGTTCACAGTATTTACCTTATATCTGCGACCGTGAATGTCATTTGATCGGTAAATCCTGTCTAACTGCTATAGCCCTTTTAGACGGATTTGCGAACGTGACATTCACGTTGATGTTCTGTGTTGTGATGTGATGCTGTGGATCTGTCGTGGTGGATAGCCTGGATGCAATGGTAATAAAGTTTGGTTGTATATGTACATTTGATATTGCGGGGCGAGCGTCCGACATGTGGACTGCCGTTACTGCCTGTTTGTATATTATTCTTTTGGGGCACGACCGGGCTGAGGTCGATGTACCCGTTGTATATTTTACTTTCTGTACTAGGATTACCCCGCGGTGGGGTGCATGGATAGCCGGGTTCTAGAGGGCAACGGGCCCGCATCTCATGGCATTGAGACGGAGGGGGCTTCACTCTAGAATTGGCAGGCTACTCGCCGCACTCGTAGGGGGTACAGGTTGACTCAAGGAGGGGTGCTCAAGTTACCGGATTCCGTAAAGTGCTGGGTAGTCCATTCATGTTGTTGAAAGGGGCCGCCTCGCTTCAGGTTTTGGCGGGAAACTTGCCGCGCCCGTAGGGGTCTAGGATTTCACTGCACAGGCTATCCACACGACCAGGGGAACGTCGGGTTTCAGTAGTGGCTCTATGAAACCCGGGGATCCCAGATATCTGTATTGTTCTGTGATGCTTATTACATTTCTGTGATATTGCATTTTATCATGCCTTGAGCGAATATTATATATTGATATATATACTAGTAGATGTTGTATATGTTTTGCATCCGCGCTAGTCCAGTCCCCGCTCTGTCGTTAGTAAGTAACTTAACGGGTAATGACGGGACCCAGTGGCGAATGCAGATGGCATGTACGTAGATCATTATTTTCGTTCTTTATTGGTGTGATCAATTGATGGGACTGCGTTGATTCGGATCAATGCAAGCTAAACAAACCTATTCTGATGTTGTTGAAACATTTTTCAAAAAGCTGTTATTGCAAGGACGTTCTCTTTTGTTTTGCACAGTGGTATTCGGTTATGAATATCCAGCACCTCAGTCGACGAGGCAAGGGCCGAGATCCCTTCACCAGGAGTGACCCCTTAGACAGAAGTTTGCATCAGGGTAATAACTTCACTATAGCCGATTACTTTTTGCTTTGCATCGTGGTATTCAGTTGGAATATCCTGCACCTCATTCTACGGGGAAAGAGCCGAGATTCCTTCACCGAGAGTGACCTCTTTAGCAAAGGTTTTCGTCACTATATTTTTATAAAGCTATCCAGTTCCTTCAACGATATCAAGTTCATTACGTTAAAGGTTTTTTGCTAAAAACCATTCGTAGCCCTCCGTCATTTCAGAAAGGTAGCACTTAGTATTCATGCTATGTATGTTGGTCTTCGTCAAGGCATAGTGTATGGTAGCTATTTGTTACTTTTCTGCAGCATAGATAGATGCGTTGGTTTGGGACAGTCGTACTACTATTTTGGCCTTCGTCAAGGGTATGTACGGGTGGGTTCAAATTAACCTGGATAATAACGGGTAGAACTTGACATGTGACTTATGATATGTTGGCCTTCGTCAAGGTCATAAGAGCATGGGGCAAAAATCACATCGGGAGTTTCTAAAGAAACTGAAACTTGCCAGATATGCGCATACCTTCTGGAGTGTGATAGCGTGAGTGGATTCCATCACGTTACCATGCGATGATAGTTGGATCCCGATTCCCACTGATGAGTTGGTTTACTCCTCGGGTGATCCCGACTAGTTCTTCTTTCAGGTTTGGAGGAGAATTTGACGGTACAGTGGGAAGTTTCCTGATTAGATAAATTGGTAACCTTTCTGATCTAGGTTAGAGTGCACGCTGAGTGTTTCTTTTCTCTCTCTCTTTGGCAGCGACCATGACCCGACCCTTGACTATGACTCAGTGACCAAGATTAACCGAACCTTCTTAAACACTGGCTATTGGATTGTTAGAGTTGCATACCTCATTGCCACTCCTACTTTAACCCTTTTCTCCATAACACCCCGTATTACTATGAACATCCACTTACATTGGATAAAACCATCGTATGGTTATATACGAACTCGAAGGAACTTGTTCCAGATTCGAGGATGGTTTCCGGTTCTGGAGAAAACGAATAGGACTATTCAGTTGTCTTTTCCTTTTACCTTCTCTCAGGTTGCGAGTGTTCCTTGGATTAGGACAGTACACCTATTACGCTAATTGGATAGTCTTCTTCCAAACTATACGCAGGTGCCGAACGGTAGGGAATGAAGAAAACCATTTATTCTAAAAGGTGTACAGAAGATATTAAGTAAAGACAAATAAAGGGATTAGAAAGAGGGCAAAGTAAATTGCGACTGCTATTCACGACCAAACCAAGTATTTCATTGCCACTACTGCATCATCTTTGTATTTCTCCAGAACACTCCGTATCACTAGGAAGATCCACAGTTATTTGGATACTCCATCGCATGGTTATATACGAACTCGAAAGGAACTTGTTCCAATTCGGGGATGGATTCTGGTTCAGGAGGAATAGGAATAAGGTTTATTTAGGTGTCTTTTATCTTTACCTTCTCCCAGGTTGCGAGTGCTCCTAGGACTAGGGCAGTACACCCATTATGCTTATTGGATAGTCATCTTCCAAACCATAGGCTGGTGCTGAAAGGTAGGGAAGGAAGAAAACCATTTAGCCTAAGAGGGTGTACAGAAGGTAATGACTAAAGACATATGAAGGGATGCGGAGAGATGGCATAGAAATATACGGTTACAGTCGTGAATCTGGATAATGGAAGAGGCATTACTAGGAATACCCGGATACCCCTACGAAACATTTCAATGTTTCAGTTTCACTGTGTACTGTTAAAACAAAACTGATTTCCCAATTAGCCCTTGCTCCACTGTATGTATTTACCAGGTATGATTCTCACATCTGTATGGTTTTACTGATGATGAGTGGGAGTAAGTTATTGGGAATTAGGTGATTATCCTCATTATATCGAAATTCGTTGTAATTGGTGATATTTGAGGAAGTCACCTGGGTTGTTTGCCGGACGGCAAATATTTGGTTTTGAATATCCGCTGTTATGCACCAATTTCAAATTGATATATCTGTACGTCTATTTTTATAGAGTGACATATACCTTTTTGAAATTATGTCTATGACATTTACCTATATCAGTGAATGGTTAGGTAAGGATCATTAAACAGCGGTGTAATTCTTCTTAACTATAAGTACAGTTTTCAACCTACGACGCACAGGGTTTGAGTTATTAAACTCAGAGGACTTATACTATGGATTGTATATTGTCCAGTGTCCATTAGGACAGAGGGGTTGGTCCTCGTGCAATATTCGGTTTACTAGTGACTTCTCTAGTTCTTAGACATGTGTTTCGTAGAAACACAAGGTCCAAGTTTTGAGAAGTTATAACTATATGAATAAAGTAGAGAACCAGGTGTTTCAAGTATCGGGATTTTTCCAGGTGATCGAAGATGTAGATACTTGTGTATGGTATTCAGTTGATAGTAATGATTTTAAGAGAACTTGTTTCTCTTTCAGGTTACTCATAATTGGAAGCACTCCAAAGTTGAGTAATGCTGATCGGCCTCCTTCCATTTAGTTGACATGCACTGAAGACAGCTGCATGATTTGAATCTGGTTCCAGTTAAATCAGTGCCTCTGTTTCTGTATTGAATATATAACAGTTCAGTTCTTAACGATGTTAAGGTACGGGGAGTTGTCCGGCTTATACTTAAAACGAGACTCTGGATAACTCAATGCACGTTTCTGTAATGGCAGTTTGTGGGTTGACCCGAGCTATGACGAGGGTTGATTTTTTACCATCTGGAAGATCAATAGTGATATTGTTCTTGACACACCGCAGTTTTAATAAAAATGGATTTTTTTTCAGAAAACAGTAGTGGGAGTATGGTGGAACTGAAAGTGATTCAAGAACCGCAAACGATTACTGAAAATTTGATAAGAACCTGAATATTCAATCTGATTTGACATTCCATTGGCCACTCCGCAGATATGGTGGGTAACCTCAGGCACCCGAGAGGTACTCCGGTAGCCTCAAGGACGGAGGCATGGAGGTTCGTGTTTACCCAGACTTACCATTGATGTTGTTCCAGACTATGAGACCCGGCAGGAGGATGAGTATAGCGTCGTTCTGAACTGGCTTTAGAAACGTACGTGTATATGACTCTGCCAGAGGGTTGTCGTAGTCAGTGGGAGCAGCGGAAGCATTGGTGGACAAGTAGCTTTTGTCTATTTATAGACTAAAGCAGATATAGCAGAGATAGATTATCTATTTCTGATATGTCTGTCATAGGTTTGACTTCATCAGAATAGGGGAAGGATCTGTTAAGAAGGTAGTAGGGTGTGATGTCCTGGTATTTGGATGACCCACATAGAGTAGGAAGTGAAATTCCTATACTACGATCGGTTAGACTTTAGTTGTCACACAGTGGTTTCTCCACATGTGACTTGGATTTTATATCAGACATCCTGGTTACTGGATCTATGGTTTTAGATCTAGATTTGGCTAGTATCCCAATCTGGGTACTTAGACAGCATTCTAAAGGTGTTTTAGAATGGACGACTCCTGGCACGGTAGTGTACCTGCAGGTGATGGAGTCACCTTCTCTAAAGGTGTCTAACAAACTAAAGAGGACTGGGATGTACAAGATTGGCAGATCACTTTCTTAGGCAATTGAGTCAATCATGAGATGTCAAGTACTACACCAGATGTTGTTTTTACAGTAGATGCAATAAGTTGATATTAATCCAATCCTGGAGAAACGGTCGGAAGCAGTTTTAGAACATATGTGAATGTTCTAGGGATTTGATAACGGCAGCCCTCATTCGGGAGACAGTTATCATTCCAGGCTTCAAAGGTGACTTAGATGACAGAATGACTGTCAGAGTTATAGTTTTCCCTCTGACGAGGGGCAGTATTTTGGACAGGTGGTTGATTCGTATCTCAAAACTATTCTAAAACCGCAATCAAGAATGGCGTCGCTTGAAGCTTGCCGGTGAGTACGGGTCGGTCCACAGGGATGTTGTTAATCTCCTAGTCACGCTAACGAGTTAATTCCGAAGGGTGTTCGGATTGATTATTAAATCTAAAAACCTAATTATTCTATACTACGATTATCTAGATCTAGTCTTGTTAGGGTTAGGTTTAGGGATGGTTTGGAAATGCAGGTAAATCTCAACGCTTTCTATACCCGAATGAAGATCTATGAGGAGTTATGGTAATTATCAATAAAGGGGATTAGATCCATTCGGGAAGGTGTTCCTTCCTCTAGGTTCTTGTCCTTCCTTTAGAGATCCTTACCCTAACCCCCATGGAAAACGCGTGCAACCGGGCTTTTATACTACGGTATCACCGCTACCTCGAGGGATAAGGTGCCGTAGGACGCGGTGTGTGCGTGTTTGCATGGAGTCCTATTGAAAATATATTATGGGTAAGAAAGGGATGAGAGATCTCATCTCTAAAAATCCTTCCCCAAAGCAAACTCTAAACTATTTATCTACGGTGAGGAATTAAATCTTCCTAGGGCAAAGAATTGAAATCTAAACTAGAGCAAGAAATTAAATCTACTTACAGATGCATCTCTCCAATCATCAACGCAGGTTTGTCAGATCTGAAACCATGAATTGAAAAGAAACACCGATGCTCTCCATAAAGAATTCTGAATTTATTATTAAGAGGAGGCATAAGGTTTACAATGATTTAGAGTTCTATTTATTGGAAATAGAAATCCTAGGTTACATTTTGATCCGCCTGTCTACAATTACAAATATAGCCCTAAGGTTGACTATTCAGCGCCGCCAAACATTTGGAAAAAATTATTTCCTCTGATCGCTCAATACCGCCGCGGAATCGCGGCCCGAGGCCTGGTTTGGCCGCGGTTCCGCGGCCAAAAGATGGAATTGGGCTACGAATTTTCCTGGGCTGATTTCTGTTGGCTTGGGCTTCTTATTTCTATATATCTTTTCTCAATTTAGCTTCTGGTTCTCTTCCAGATTTCCAGTGAACATTGTAGTGGACTTCTACCCGTTCGCTTTGACTCGATGTCTTGAATCTTGCTTTGTGAATTGTTCCTTATGTAGGCTTGATCAAGATTCTCTGTTTGTCGGTCAACGTCTCACTTTTACATCGTCTTTTCATCGTTTTCACTGTTTCCTGTTCAAGAACCTGTAACCTGTAACATGTAGCAGACATGCATCAAAAGTACCTATTTATTTATAAAAAGAATAAAAATGAGGAATATAATAATACAATATTATGGTGTGAACAAATACCCCCAAACTTATCTTTTGCTCGTCCTCGAGCAAACTTAAAAAAACCTAACCACACTTTCGCAGGGAAACGCGATTGCACTGAGCTCGTGCAACAAGCCGTTAAACCTCTAGGTGTCCCTAGTAGGAGGAGTGTTGTCTCCTGAGGGTTTTCAGCGGATACTACCCACAAAATCCTATCAATTCGGCCTATTGACTTTTGTTCTCCAATTAGGTTTTCTAACTAAGGAATTCTATTATCGTCGACCTGTAAATTATCCACCCATATTCTTCACACTTCCTCATTATTTAACTTAAGATTATATATGTTATGTAGACCTACTTAGCTTTCGGCATCTCTTAAGTTTTCCTTCTAAAGTTCCATCTTCACTTAGGAATTTCTATCAACTCTACTAAAGATACAAGTTCTATTCTTCATCCCTTTCTCTCATCTAAATCCCAATCACATATCCCCACGTGTGTGTATAGATCACTCCTACACTTGGAAATTCAAATCAAGCAATCATACTCTCGTCCGTTGTCTAAAGCACTTATTAGTAGGTGAATTTTTAATTGAATTTTGCTTACACATCCTTCATGCGACCGTTAATACTTCTTGAGGTACCAACAACCGATTACAAGATATGTTTGCACTTTAAAGCGTAATTCCTAGTCTTGCAACACCCAAGGCTTTTAGCAGTGACTCCCAAACCAGTTGGTCTAAGGCACTAGGTTATGAAGCACCCTCGCTAAATATTTTTCTATTTTTACAGCCTTAAGTAATCACAAAAACCAGTGTCCATTTTTTTCTTTATTCACACTTATATAACATTTTCATTTTCGTCGTACTAAGGACATTAGACAAGAGCATTTCAAGGTCTCTTCTACTATTCCAAGTTTCAAGGTGCGTGATTGTGCAATTTGTAGGGTAAACATTTTCAGAATCTAGATTTAAGCTAGGAACTATTTTTCAAACTTATACTCTAATAAAAACATCAATACTTTTCCTTCGTTTCGACTTAGCCCAAGAAGTGAACTCAAAATTTGCCTATTTCTAAATAAACTACAAAAACATATACTTTCTACCGCTAAAGTTTAAGGAAGGTTATTTTTAGGGTTTTTAATTTACTAAGTCTAAGATCTAGTTGTTCCTAGCCAGTTAACCTATTTGTCAAACTCAAGTCAAATAAGCCAAAATTGAATACATTAATTTTAAAAAAATTTCGAAATTTTTCAAATTTTTATGGGTTTTCAAATAAATATGCAAATGCAAAAATATGTACAAATGAATGCCAAAGAAGAAGACGTACCGAGCATACCCCCAAACTTGAACTTGACAGTGTCCTCACTGTCATGCTAAACCAAGAGGGTCAAAATGCCGGCACTCCCCTGTTTATTTATTTATAATTTTTTTTATATTTTTAATGTTTTCAATTTTTTTTTATTTTATTTTTATAAAAAAAGAAAACAAAAATATATATACATATATACAACAAGGTTCCCCTCAAACTTAAGCTTGGCCTTACACAAGCCAAAGATTAGCACCAACCATTCAAAAATCTTATCGTGGTAATGGTCTAGTTGGTGAAAGAATGTAGTAGAAAGAAAAGAGATGAGAAACACACGAGACCGAATGGGAAGAAGAGAATATGGTCTCGGTGGGGGAGAAGAATGGCGGAAAGAAGAAAGAAATGGAGTACGATCTTGAGGGTGTAAAGCGAGTGAATAAATTAGCGCAATTTGTGATGACCGATGTGTTAAAAGTGATTGCGCTAACCTATCAACCCGTCAAGAAATGGAGTCAAATCCCTCAAGATTCGCAAGAAAACATGGGTACGCCGAACTTGGTATTGGAGATGAAAGCGTAACTGTCTCTTGTACGGTCGAAACAATGGGAAAGACGAAAGGAAGTGAATTAGGGATAGTATCATTCTCACCGTAATAAACTGTCTCGAACTGGAAAGATTCCATTAATGGTTTGAAACTACTGTAATCAACCGAGTCTGATAGTTCAACTAACCCATCTAAAAATGTAAAGGACTCAAACTCGGGCGGTGAGTCATCAACATCGTCCGAAAAAGTGAAACACTCGTAGGTGTTATCGTCTGTGAGAACTGTGTCAGATTCAAAGGAAAAATTTTCAAGTTCACAGTCTTCAAGCGTGGTCGGAATGATGGAAAGGAGGGAGGGTGATTTAGTTAAACGTTCAAGAGGATGAATTGGAAAATCAGACACATCAAATATAAATGGTTCAACCTCGATATGGTCCTCAAGACTCTCCTCAATACTATCGTTATAAATCTCCTCAAAATTCAACTCATCCATGCCATTATCATCAATATCCAGACGCATATGAAGTTCGGGGGAGACATCTAATGACTCGGGATGATCATTTGAACATAAAATTTCAAGCAAATCGATAGGTTCATCATCCGAAATATTCCCGGCGTCTATATCCTCAATCAAGTGAAAATCAATTTCTTTAGACACCTCATCAAAAGCATGGATATTTATCGATTTAGGTTCTTGAGTGGAGGTGTAAAGATCGAAAGAATTAAGTGTAGTTTCACTCGAAAGGGGTTCTTCACAATTTGGCAAATCAAACACTACAAAGTCGCACGACTCATCATTTTGGACACATGTTTGAAAGCTGGAGTTGTTGGAGTCAATTGGGTATGGGTAGATTTGATTTGGAAATCCTCTCACATTCTCACTCTGTCCAACTGCCTCCTTATACATTAAAAAATTTTGAGCTAGCGGGAAACTAGCTACCGCTTCAGTAGGTTGCATAAAAGCGGCTAAGGACGCTTCCACATTCCTAGTCATTTTATTTGTTGCTGCAATGTATGCCTCCAACGACTCTTCCAAACTAGACTTAGGTGGTGAGGGGGTTTCGGTAAAAGATTCAAAATTGGTTGGATATGTGAAACTCCCTAATGGCTGTGTAGAAACAGTGTCTAGTGAAGGTGGGAAAGTCGGGTAGGACTGGAAGGAAGTGGGTGATTGGACAGGGGTAGGGTCAACATGTGGATAAAAAGGTGAATAATCGTGCAGATCCCTAGAACTAGATGAGTGGAGAGGGGTGAAAGATCGGATGCGAAATTGAGCAATATGCTCAGCAATGGACATCGGCTTAGGAGTGACAGAAGGACTTGAAAAAGTGGTATCAACATATGGAGGTGGTAAAGGTTGACTTGGTTGACACAAAGTGGGTTGAAAAGTCAAACTGTTTCTCCTAGACGCCTCTATTTGATCTTTCAAAGATTTTTTAGGCAAGGAAGGATCGTCTTTAAATTGACCGAACAAATTGACGTACTATGCAAAATTAGGTTCGTGATACCAAACTTCGGCAAGTGATTTATTATGTAGGGTACCCATGTTGTAAGAAAGGGGAAAGAAAGAAAGTTTGTGGTGCAAGGATTTATTTGCAGCAAAAGTTTGGAAGTTTCTAAAAAGATTTTTCTTTTTTCCTTTTTCTTTTTATTTGGAAATTGTTGCAAAAAGATTTTGATAAAAGATATGCAACAGCAAAATATTACTTGCAATCAGTTTTTATTTTAAGCGGGGCCCAAAAATCCGGCACAAGATCGTTATTTGGAAGGGAATATATTTTTAAAGTGCACAAAATCCTGCAGGCATTTTTCAGAAAAGATATATCTAGATCTACAGAGAAGAAACAGAGGAACTTACAGAGGAAATTTCACGAGATGATGTCACTATCCCGCCGAGTTTCCGCGGTCTAAGCGCCCTAATGCCGCGTTTTCGCGGTCAAAAAGCCGGCACGATTCCTAAGATTTTTTCTGATGCTCTGAAACTTCAAGACCGCGGCGGATCCGCGGTATAAGGGTGGTTTCCGCGTCGGTTTTGCGGCGAAATGAAAGGTTCGGATCTCCAGAAAATTCCACTGTTCTGATTTTTAATTTCCCTTCTGTTTTGATATTTGGTTTTCTGTTTCTCTTTCGGTAAATTTCCAGATCCGAGTTTGTATATCCTGCAAAATTCAAACAACAAAGTATCCCTTCCAAAAATAACAGATGAAATATTTTTATATTTTTTAATGATTTTTTTAGATTTTTATGATTTTTTTATTTTATTAAGATGAACCCGAAATTGCAAAAAGGAAAGTTCTACGCCATCCCCGGCAACGGCGCCATTTGATTCGTATGTCAAAACTATTCTAAAACCGCAATCAAGAACGGCGTCGCTTGAAGCTAGCCGGTGAGTACGGGTCGGTCCACAGGGATATTGTGAATCTCCTAGTCGCGCTAACGAGTTAATTCCGAAGGGTGTTCGGATTGATTATTAAATCTAAAAACCTAATTATTCTATACTACGATTATCTAGATCTAGTCTTGTTAGGGTTAGGTTTAGGGATGGTTTGGAAATGCAGGTAAATCTCAACGCTTTCTATACCTGAAAGAAGATCTATGAGGAGTTATGGTAATTATCAATAAAGGGGATTAGATCCATTCGGGAAGGTGTTCCTTCCTCTACGTTCTTGTCCTTCCTGTAGAGATCCTTACCCTAACCTCCATGGAAAACACGCGCAACCGGGCTTTTATACTACGGTATCACCGCTACCTCGAGGGATAGGGTGCCGTAGGGCGCGGTGTGTGTGTGTATGCATGGAGTCCTATTGAAAATATATTATGGGTAAGAATGGGATGAGAGATCTCATCTCTCAAAATCCTTCCCCAAAGCTAACTCTAAACAATTTATCTACGGCGAGGAATTTAATCTTTCTAGGGCAAAGAATTGAAATCTAAACTAGAGCAAGAAATTAAATCTACTTACAGATGCATCTCTCCAATCATCAACGCAGGTTTGTCAGATCTGAATTCATGAAATGAAAAGAAACACAGATGCTCTCCATAAAGAATTCTGAATTTATTATTAAGAGGAGGCATAATGTTTACAATGATTTAGTGTTCTATTTATAGGAAATAGAAACCCTAGGTTACATTTTGATCCGCCTGTCTACAATTACAAATATAGCCCCAAGGTTGACTATTCAGCGCCGCCAAACATTTGGTAAAAATTATTTCCTCTGATCGATCAATACCGCCGCGGCCCGAGGCCTGGTTTGGCCGCGGTTCCGTGGCCAAAAGATGGAATTGGGCTACGAATTTTCCTGGGCTGATTTCTGTTGGCTTGGGCTTCATATTTCTATATATCTTTTCTCAATTTAGCTTCTGGTTCTCTTCCAGATTTTCAGTGAACATTGTAGTGGACTTCTACCCGTTCGCTTTGAGTCGATGTCTGGAATCTTGCTTTGTGAATTGTTCCTTATGTAGGCTTGCTCAAGATTCTCTGTTTGTCGGTCAACGTCTCACTTTTACGTCGTCTTTTCATCGTTTTCATTGTTTCCTGTTCAAGAACCTGTAATCTTTAACATGTAGCAGACATGCGTCAAAAGCACCTGTTTATTTATAAAAAGAATAATAATGGGGAATATGATAATACAATATTATGGTGTGAACAGTGGTCCAAGCGGATACTGAGGGAGGCGTGGCGCTGGATACTGATTAAGTTCAGTTGACGATAAAGTCTAAGAAGTTTGGATTTGGAGTTCATTTATGAACTAGGTCCCATCAGATCTCCAGACATAATCTAAGACAGGTATTGCTCATTTCGGGAGATGGCTTTCTCCGCGAACTTGAGATAAAGAGAGACAAAGAAAGAAACATCAGAGCGGATCCACTCACTGAGGCTATTCCTCGAACACATTAGTTTTGCAAACGGATTTTGTGAGACTGATTAGTAGAGGAGTTGGGTGTTCGGTAACATACGGGCTGTGAGTATGCGACATCGCAATAATTAGCCTTGAGTGCAAGAGGGAGATTGTTGGAAATAGTGCCCTCAGAGTCAATTATTGGATCACAGGCACGTGATTGCAATGATTGAGGGAGGACCTATGCCGATAGGACAGTCTTACTCAAGATGATAGTATGCTATCTGGTTTATCTTTATCATCGTGTACTACTTTAGGTGACCTTACAGGTCACTATTGCACGTTAATAGAGCCCTTAGGATTCTTGCTTGACGGCCAGTAGTATGATGGCGATCATATACGTGGGAGCTGGGGTCTATAAGCACATCCTTAAAAGGTCCCTAGTCGTGGTTGTTTTCGATACTCCAGAGTAGACTAGTGTATACAGTCGAGACCTCGACGAGGGGCGGTGGCCGGTCTCACAAGCCTCTGGTGTCAGTTGGTTCACCAAAGATGTATACTGGTGCTCATTGGGTTATGAGTACACCGGACAGGACTCGCCAGGAACATGCTAGTTGGTCTTATACCTAACGTCAGATAGCAGTTCCCTGGTGACATGTGTACAGGTTTGTTCATCGACCTGAGATCGTCATTTGTCTCATTTGAGTTCCCACTGAACTTTGATTACTACCCTACCACGCTCAAAGGAGTCGTGAAAACAGGTTTTAGTTGGGTACAGTTCCTAGCCACATGGAGGCAGTGAGCGGATCTTCAGGGGTTCGACTCTCCCGGTATTGGGGGTGAGGTCGCGCTGTGTCTAGGAGAGCCATTACAAGAAGTCCTTGGCCAAGGCAGGAGATTTACTGGTAGGTATTCATATAATATCTCAGGATGTTCTGGGCTACACTCCGACATGACTTGAACCACTTTTAGGGGTCTGACATTTACCAACCCCCTAGGCCCGCCATGCGATGCTCATAGACGAACGGATCGGACTGTACGAATATTGTCACTGACAGGCTCAGCAGGGTGTCAGGATAAGTTCTCTCATCGACGTCCCTTTTGGTCAATACCTGGTAGCCCGTTACGTATGGTTAATACCTCTGACGTGCTTGTGGTTAAATCCACAGCCAAAGTGTTGACGGGTCTTTAGAGTCCCCCACAGACCATTTCTCAAGTTTCGGGCAGAACGCGGTAGAGGTCGTATGGTGATATGGTAGGGTTCAATCATATACGTGCGGTATTGCACGGATCATGATCGGTCGGATATTACTAGCGGGCTTTGGTTTTAGCCGGATCCTAGTATTGTATAGTGTAGATTTTGTCTCATTGCATTTGTATTCGGTCGGAATACAAATGCGGGTATGTATATACAGCCGTGGGGTTTTCCTGTAATTTATTACGGGATCGGTATTTTGAAGTTGCCGGTTTGCATTCCGTTTCGGCCATTTTCCTTTGTTTCTTTCTTTGGCTAAAAATTGGTGTGGAGGGTCTAATTTGCAAATGTGCAAATTAGCAATTTGGAGGGTGTTTCTTGTTAGTTGTTGCTTCATGATGGTTCAACCATCATTTGACTTCTATGTTCATCATTACTTGACTTTGGGATGAGATGGTTGATGGAGGGAAAGACTTGGTTGTGATCATTTTTTTTCATCATCACCTTTTCTCTTTCTTGCATGATTGCCCACTCCCCCTTCTCATTTTACTTCTTGCTTGGGGCCGGCCACAACTAGAGGTGGGGGGCTGTCACTTTTTTGGGTGTGGGATTTTGTTCTCTTCATGCTTGCAGAATTCCCTACTTCATCTACAAAAGTTCACATCTCTTTTCTCCACTTCCAAATGGCAACCTCAATAACCCCATGAGACAAAACCATTCTAAACTTAGCCTATAGCATTCTTAGACATATCGACTCGCCAACTTCGTGCCCGAGTTGCCTCGGTCCTGAGGTGGGAGCACGTAAAAGAACCCGGCGATGTGGCACCCTTCCGACGAGGAGATGAAGACCGAAGATTCCGCGGGGAGATCGGGATGACGACGAGAAGACCGAAGGACACGGATCGCTCGGTATATCTCTCTACCCCTTCTCTAGTTAGCTAGGAGTAGGTTAATGGCCCGATCCGGGTTTCAAAGTCGGCGGTAGCGCCGGTTCTAGTTTATAGAAAAGTTTTTGATTCCGCATTTTGGCCTCGTTCAGACGGCCGGGGCGCTGCCGTGCACTTACACTGGTATCAGAGCCACGCCACTAACCTAGTCTAGCTTTCTCTAACATGTTTATAAGTTCGATCGAACGGATTTTCCAAAAACAGCGTTTCCATGTCACAGTTTCTGTCGATTTTTTCCAGTGCTCCAAAAATTATTTGGTACATTGCAAAAATACGTGCAAGGTTTTATTAGAATTCTGTGAAAATTTGGTGTCCTGAATTAACTATTCATCTACAGAACCGCGGCCAAACCCATGCTTTGGCCGCGGTTCCGCCGCCACTTTATCTCCACTCTGCAACAAATTTCTACAGTGGTTTTCTGACATGGAAATAGGGTTTTTGGTATATTCTTTTTGGGCCTAGATTTATTTTGAGTGCTACAGTTGTGCTTGGGGCCCACTTCGGGAAATTTAGTCGATCGAAAATTTTAAACATATTAGTTCACAGTATTTACATTATATCTACGACCGTAAATGTCATTTGATCGGTAAATCCTGTCTAACTGCTATAGCCCTTTTAGACGGATTTGCGAACGTGACATTCACGTTGATGTTCTGTGTTGTGCTGTGATGTTGCGGATCTGTCGTGGTGTATAACCTGGATGCAATGGTAGTACAGTTTGGTTGTATATGTACATTTGATATTGCGGGGCGAGCGTCCGACATGTGGACTGCCGTTACTGCCTGTTTGTATATTATTCTTTTGTGGCATGACCGGGCTGAGGTCGATGTACCCGTTGTATATTTTACTTTCTGTACTAGGATTATCCCACGGTGGGGTGCACGGATAGCCGGGTTCTAGAGGGCAACGGGTCCGCATCTTATGGCTTTGAGACGGAGGGGCTTCATTCTAGAATTTGCGGGCTATTCGCCGCACTCGTAGGGGGTACAGGTTGACCCAAGGAGGGATGCTCAAGTTACCGGATTCCGTGAAGTGCTGGGTGGTCCATTCACGTTGTTGAAGGGGGCTGCCTCGCTTCAGGTTTTGGCGGGTAACTTGCCGTGGCCGTACGGGTCTAGGATTTCATTGCACAGGCTATCCTCACGACTAGGGGAACGTCGGGTTTCAATAGAGGCTCTTTGAAACCTGAGGATCCCAGATATCTATATTGTTCTGTGATACTTATTACATTTCTGTGATATTGCATTTTATCATGCCTTGAGTGAATATTATATATTGATATATATACTAGTAGATGTTGTATATGTTTTGCATCCGCGCTAGTCCAGTCCCCGCTCTGTCGTTAGTTAAGTAACCTAACGGGTAATGACGGGACCCAGTGGCGAATGCGGATGGCATATACGTACATCGTTATTTTCGTTCTTTATTGGTGTGATCAATTGATGGGACTTCGTTGATTCGGATCAATGCAAGCTAAACAAATCTATTCTTATGTTGTTGGAACATTTTTCAAAAAGCTGTTATTGCAAGGATGTTCTCTTTTGTTTTGCACAGTGGTATTCGGTTATGAATATCCAGCACCTCAGTCGACGAGGCAAGGGCCGAGATCCCTTCACCAGGAGTGTCCCCTTGGACGGAAGTTTGCGTGAGTGTAATAACTTCACTATAGCCGATTACTTTTTGCTTTGCATCGTAGTATTCAGTTGGAATATCCTGCACCTCATTCTACGGGGGAAGAGCCGAGATTCCTTCACCGGGAGTGACCTCTTTAGCAAAGGTTTTCGTCACTATATTTTTATAAAGCTATCCAGTTCCTTCAACGATATCAAGTTCATTACGTTAAAGGTTTTTCGCCAAAAACCATTTGTAGCCCTCCGTCATTTCAGAAAGGTGGCACTTAGTATTCATGCTATGTATGTTGGCCTTCGTCAAGGCATAGTGTATGGTAGCTATTTGTTACTTTTCTGCAGCATAGATAGATGCGTTGGTTTGGGACAGCCGTACTACTATTTTGGCCTTCTTCAAGGGTATGTACGGGTGGGTTACAATTAACCTGGATAATAACGGGTAGAACTTGACATGTGACTTATGATATGTTGGCCTTCGTCAAGGTCATAAGAGAATGGGGCAAAAATCACATCGGGAGTTTCTAAAGAAACTGAAACTTGCCACATATGCGCATACCTTCTGAAGTGTGATAGCATGAGTGGATTCCATCACGTTACCATGCGATGATAGTTGGATCCCGATTCCCACTGATGAGTTGGTTTACTCCTCGGTTGATCCCGACTAGTTCTTCTTTCGGGTTTGGAGGAAAATTTGACGGTACAGTGGTAAGTTTCCTGATTAGATAAATTGGTAACCATTCTGATCTAGGTTAGAGTGCACGCTGAGTGTTTCTTTTCTCTCTCTCTCTGGCAGCGACCATGACCCGACCCTTGACTATGACTCAGTGACCAAGATTAATCGAACCTTCTTAAGCACTGGCTTTTGGATTGTCAGAGTTGCATACCTCATTGCCACTCCTACTTTTACCCTTTTCTTAAGAACACCCCGTATTACTACGAATATCTACTTCCATTGGATAAAACCATCATATGGTTATATACGAACTCGAAGGAACTTGTTCCAGATTCGAGGATGGTTTCCGGTTCTGGAGAAAACGAATAGGACTATTCAGTTGTCTTTTCCTTTTACCTTCTCTCAGGTTGCGAGTGTTCTTTGGATTAGGACAGAACACCTATTGCGCTAATTGGATAGTCTTCTTCCAAACCATAGGCAGGTGCCGAACGGTAGGGAATGAAGAAAACAATTTAGCCTAAAAGGTGTACAGAAGGTATTAAGTAAAGACAAATAAAGGGATTAGAAAGAGGGCAAAGTAATTTGCGACTGCTATTCACGACCAAACCAAGTATTTCATTGCCACTCCTGCATCATCTTTGTATTTCTCCAGAACACTCCGTATCACTATGAAGATCCACAGTTATTTGGATACTCTATCGTATGGTTATATACGAACTCGAAAGGAACATGTTCGAGTTCGGGGATGGATTCTCGTTCAGGAGGAATAGGAATATGGTTTATTCAGGTGTCTTTTATCTTTACCTTCTTCCAGGTTGCGAGTGCTCCTAGGATTAGGGAAGTACACCCATTATGCTTATTGGATAGTCTTTTTCCAAACCATAGGCTGGTGCCGAAAGGTAGGGAAGGAAGAAAACCATTTAGCCTAAGAGGGTGTACAGAAGATAATGACTAAAGACATATGAAGGGATGCGGAGAGATGGCATAGAAATATACGGTTACAGTTGTGAATTTGGATAATGGAAGAGGCATTACTAGGAATACCCGGATACCCCTACGTAACATTTCAATGTTTCAGTTTCACTGTGTACTGTTAAAAGAAAACTGATTTCCCAATTAGCTCTTGCTCCAGGGTATGTATTTACCAGGTATGATTCTCACTTCTGTATGGTTTTACAGATGATGAGTGGGAGTAAGTTATTGGGAATTAGGTGATTGTCCTCATTATATCGAAATTCGTTGTAATTGGTGATATTTGAGGAAGTCACCTGGGTTGTTTGCCGAACGACAAATATTTGGTTTTGAATATCCGCTGTTATGCACCAATTTCAAATTGATATATCTGTACGTTTATTTTTATAGACTGAGATATACCTTTTTGAAATTATGTCTATGACATTTACCTATATCAGTGGATGGTTAGGTAAGGAGCATTAAACAGCGGTGTAATTCTTCTTAACCATAAGTACAGTTTTCAACCTGCGACGCATAGGGTTTGAGTTATTAGACTCAGAGGACTTATACAGAGGATTGTATATTGTCCAGTGTCCATTAGGACAGAGGGGTTGGTCCTCGTGCTATATTCGGTTTACTTATGACTTCTCTAGTTCTTAGACATGTGTTTCGTAGAAACATAAGGTCCAAGTTTTGAGAAGTTATAAGTATATGAATAAAGTAGAGAACCAGGTGTTTCAAGTATCGGGATTCTTCAAGGTGATCGAAGATATAGATACTTGTGTATGGTATTCAGTTGATAGTAATGATTTTAAGAGAACTTGTTTCTCTTTCAGGTTCCTCAAAATTGGAAGCACTCCAAAGTTGAGTAATGCTGATCGGCCTCCTTCTATTTAGTTGACATGCACTGGAGACAGCTGCATGATTTGAATCTGGTTCCAATTAAATCAGTGCCTCTGTTTCTATATTGGATATAGAACGGTTCATATCTTAACGATGTTATGGTACGGGGAGTTGTCCGGCTTATGCTTAAAACCAGACTCTGGATAACTCAATGCACGTTTCTGTAATGGCTGTTTGTGGGTTGACCCGGGCTATGACGAGGGTTGATTTTCTACCATCTGGTAGATCAATAGTGATATTGTTCTTGACTCGCCACAGTTTTAATAAAAATGGATTTTTTCAGAAAACAGTAGTGGGAGTTTGGTAGAACTGGATGTGATTCAAGAACCGCAAACGATTACTGAAAATTTGATAAGAACCTAAAGATTCAATCTGATTTGACATTCCATTAGCCACTCCGCAGATATTGTGGGTAACCTCAGGCACCCGAGAGGTACTCCGGTAGCCTCAAAGACGGTAGCAGGGAGGTTCTTGTTTACCCAGACCTACCATTGGTGTTGTTCCAGACTATGAGACCCAGCAGGAGGATGAGTATAGCATCGTTCTGAACTGGCTTTAGAAGCGTACGTGTATATGACTCTGCCAGAGGGTTGTCGTAGTCAGTGGGAGCAGCGGAAGCATTGGTGGACAAGTAGCTTATGTCTATTTATAGACTAAAGCAGATATAGCGGAGATAGATTATCTATTTCTGATGTGATAGTCAGTGGGAGCAGCAGAAGCAGTTTTAGAACATAAGTGAATGTTCTAGGGATTTGATAACGGCAACCCTCATTCGGGAGACAGTTATCATTCCAGGCTTCCAAGGTGACCTAGATGATAGAATGACTGTCAGAGTTATAGTTTTCCCTCTGACGAGGGGCAGTATTTTGGACAGGTGGTCCAAGCGGATACTGAGGGAGGCATGGCGCAGGATACTGATTAAGTTCAGTTGACGATACAGTCTAAGAAGTTTGGATTTGGAGTTCATTTATTAACTAGGTCCCATCAGATATCCAGACATAATCTAAGACAGGTATTGCTCATTTCGGGAGATGGCTTTTTCCGCAAACTTGAGATAAAGAGAGATATAGAAAGAAACATCAGAGCGGATCCACTCACTGAGGCTATTCCTCGAACGCATTAGTTTCGCAAACGGGTTTTGTGAGACTGATTAGTAGAGGAGTTGGGTGTTCGGTATCACACGGGCTGTGAGTATGCGACATCGCAATAATTAGCCTTGAGTGCAAGTGGGAGATTGTTGGAGATAGTGCCCTCAGAGTCAATTATTGGATCACAGGCACGTGATTGCAATGATTGAGGGTGGACTTATGCCTGTAGGACAGTCTTACTCAAGATGATAGTATGCTATCTGGTTTATCTTTATCATCGTGTACTGTTTTAGGTGACCTTACAGTTCACTATTGGGCGTTGATAGAGCCCTTAGGATTCTTGCTTGACGGCCAGCAGTATGATGGCGATCATATACGTGGGAGCTGGGGTCTATAAGCACATCCTTAAAAGGTCCCTAGTCGTGGGAGTTTTCGAGACAGGGCATCGATACTCCAGAGTAAACTAGTGTATACAGTCGAGACCCCGATGAGGGGCGGTGGCCGGTCTTACAAGCCACTGGTGATAGTTGGTTCACCTAAGATGTATACAGGTGCTCATTGGGTTATGAGTACACCGGACAGGACTCGCCGGGAACATGCTAGTTGGTCCTATACCTGACATCAGATAGTAGTTCCCTGGTGACATGTGTACAGTTTGTTCATCGACCTGAGATCGTCATTTGTCTCATGTGAGTTCCCACTGTACTTTGATTACTACCCTACCACGCTCAAAGGAGTCGTGCAAACAGGTTTTAGTTGGGTACCGTCCCGAGCCACATGGAGGCAGTGAGCGGATCTTCAGGGGTTCGTCTCTCCCGGTATTGGGGGTGAGGTCGCGCTGTGTCTAGGAGAGCCATTACACGAAGTCCTTGGCCAAGGCAGGAGATTTACTGGTAGGTATTCCAGTAATATCTCAGGGTGTTCTGGGCTACACTCCGACTCGACTTGTACGGCTTTTAGGGGTCGGACTTTTACCAACCCCCTAGGCCCGCCATGCGATGCTCATAGACGAACGGACCGGACTGTACGGATATTGTCACTGACAGGCTCAGTAGGGTGTCAGGATGAGTTCGCTCATCGACGTCCCTTTTGGTCAATACCTGGTAGCCCGTTACGTATGGCTAATACCTCTGACGTGCTTGTGGTTAAATCCACAGCCAAAGTGTTGACGAGTCTTTAGAGTCCCCCACAGACCGTTTCTCAAGTTTCGGGCGAAACGCTGTAGAGGCCGTATGGAGATATGGCAGGGTTCAATCATATACGTGCGGTATTGGATGGATCATGATCGGATGGATAACACTAGCGTGCTTTGGTTTAAGCCGGATCCTAGTATTGTATAGTGTAGATTTTGTCTCATTGCATTTGTATTCGGTCGGAATACAAATGCGGGTATGTATATACAGTCACGGGGTTTTCCTGTAATTTATTACAGGATCGGTTTTTTGAAGCTGCCAGTTTGCATTCCGTTTCGGCCATTTTCCTTTGTTTCTTTCTTTGGCTGAAAATTAGTATAGAGGGTCTAGTTTGCAAATGTGCAAATTAGCAATTTGGAGGGTGTTTCTTGTTAGTTGTTGCTTCATGATGGTTCCACCATCATTTGACTTCTATGTTCATCATTACTTGACTTTGTGATGACATGGTTGATGGAGGGAAAGACTTGGTTGTGATCATTTTTTTCATCATCACCTTTTCTATTTCTTGCAAGATTGCCCAGTCCCCCTTCTCATTTTGCTTCTTGCTTGGGGCCAGCCACAACTAGATGTAGGGGGCTGTCACTTTTTTAGGTGTGGTATTTTGTTCTCTTCATGCTTGCAAAATTCCCTACTTCATCTACAAAAGTTCACATCTCTTTTCTCCACTTCCAAATGGCAACCTCAATAATCCCATGAGACAAAACCATTCTACACTTAGCCTACAGCATTCTTGGACACGTCGACTCGCGAACTTCGTGCTCGATTTGCCTCGGTCCAAAGGTGGGAGCCCTTAAAAGAACCCGGCGATGTGGTGCCCTTCCGATGAGGAGATAAAGACCGAAGATTCCGTTGGTAGATCGGGATGATGACGAGAAGAACGAAGGACACGGATCGCTCGGTATATCTCTCCACCCCTTCTCTAGTTATCTAGGAGTAAGTTAATGGCCCGAGCCGGGTTTCAAAGTCCGCGGTAGCGCCGGTTCTAGTTTATAGAAAAGTTTTTGATTCCGCATATTGGCCTCGTTCAGACGTCCGGTGCGCTGCCGTGCACTTACACATAATTTAGTGAGATTTCCTTTGTATTTTTAAAGTGAGGTATCATAAATGAAATCAGCATAAACAGTGTATATCATCGACACAAAACATAAATCTCAATACCTCAAAATCTTATGCTCCGGCTATCCGGACTGGCCTGTATCATCAAATCTCAGTATTTCAATATCTCGAAATCTCAATGTCTCAATCTCAATATCTAGGGCGCCGTCAGTCCAGATCGGCCCCTACCATCCATCTCAAGACCACGACGGTATCCTCCGGATATCCGACGCGTCGGGTAAAATCACCGGTAGGTAGTCTCCCCCTGCCAGGCTCACATCGTCATCACGATGCGCTTCTTGCCCCGGGGTACCGTACCGGGTCCACTATGTACCCGAAACGGTTTCTTCACTCCTCGAACTCAGGTCTCACATGTCGCTCTCGGCACCGAGAAAACACATGGTAGACGCATTGAAATATCATATCAAGGGTAACCGGGTTTTTAAAACAATTACATATTCTCTTTTGAAATCCCCACGGTTCCCAAATCCAGAAATATCATGGAAATCCGAATCCAAAACCTCAATAGCACATGAACCAGTGAATATAGGCATGAGAATCCATGAATGCGGCAAAACAATGAATAACAGTATGCATGAAGTGACAAGTAATAACTACAATGTCTAAGCTGGAATATAAGGCAAGTACACTAATATTATGTCAAAACTACTAGCTAACGAGCTAAGTCAAGCAAAAGTATTTTCTAAGTGTACGTGACATGGCAATTACCGATGAAGATGTGTGTGAGCCGGCAAGTAAGTGTACGTGGTACATACGCATCATCGGTAATGGTGCTGGTGTCCTAACAGTATGATATCAACAATGCAATAAGAAATTACAATATAAGTATATGATGCGGAGCGAACATCAATAATGAGCGGGAGCTGAATACTAGACACAATGACAACTAATATGGCTAACAACTACACTAAACTATAGGGCTGAGCTATCAAGCTAAACTAAAGGTAAGGAAGCCGTCTAACGTCTGAGTCGATACATACATATATATATATATATTAGTCGGTGATCCGGCCTCGATAATATCACATCCGATACCATATCTATAATCAAATATACCCAAGTCAAGAGTGCGGATCAAACATCAATATATAGCTCTTACGTAAATCCGTCGCATGGCATCCCAAATCTGGGTACGGTCAATATCACATTCATCATATTATTCATCTGGTATCCTCTTTATCAAGATCATAATCCGGTACTGATCTACGTCTAGTACAATACCAATATCATCAATATAATCAAGATCTGACAAATGATCGACAGTCTCGTACAACCCGATATCATCAGCACATATCATCATAACGAAGTATACATCGCCCAATGCGGCCTATCATAAGCATCCTAACATATCATATCTCATATCACGATCACATGTCGACCATTTTATTTATATCACTATTCCCATGGTATCGTCGTCTAAAGATCCGCTATAACATCATGACGTATCTCAAATACGAATCCTGCTATATCACCGATCTCACGGTCTCAAATCAAATCTCATCGACTCACCTCAAATCCCAAATACTATCCTCAAATCCAGTATATGATCACATTGTCCCATACCCATGTGAACACATAAATATATAATCCCATATACGCACATATGGAAGAAGAATGTATGCAAGTATGGGTGTGTGTGTATGTGTGGTGCAACCGCTACTCTAGGGTTTCGCAACCCTAAACCAATCCTATCACACCAAATATCCATCTTTATCATCAATAGCATCAAACAATATATAATCAATATATGTGTCTATACGTGTCCGTATACATCAACACGAACTGCGGGGGTGCTATACGCCATCCACCCGAGTTCTCCCCGTAGGTATAAATCTACTCACATGGTCCTCGCTCGCCGGTGCCGACGTCGCCACGCGCTTGCTTGTCTTCTCGAAGTCTACATGGCATACCTACATATCATAACGCACTGTATCGCATTAAAATCCGACTCATGACCAAAACGACACACGAATCCCACATAGGTCAAAACCTATAGTTGCTTTCATAAATCAACCCAAAAACCCTCGACATCGGCGTACAAACGCCAAACCATCGAGAAAAACCCAAACACACTCATTTGCACATTCACAAACACTAATTATAATATGAAATATGTTAAAATTCACAAAAACCCCAAACTCACTTTAAAAGCTATTTTTCCGAAAACCTAACAAGCAAGGTTTACCGTTTTTGTACAAAACATGATGTTTTAAAAATTCTAGTGACCAAGATGATAACTTAATATCTTAATTATGCCATAGAAACCATTACGTAAATTTTAAACCCACAATTTAATTCAATTTCAAAAACCTAGTTTGCAATTTTAACCAATCTCGACCATTTTATAGCAAAAATGCACATACAACAATCTAGCTTGGATTTGCAAGATCTAAAGTATTAAACAACAATTTAAAATGTTAATGAAGTCATGAAAAACCTAATTACAATTTTCTCGTAATCAAATTCATGGTTTACAAAAACCTAGTTAGCAATATAGCTTAATTATTACAATTCCAACCTAACAATTTGCAAACTAGTAATTTGATTAGGTTTTTCATTTCACAATATGATGAATTACGCTTGCAACCATAATCACACAATAAAAACCCTAACTATAATTTAATCCTTCTCCTGAAAACCCAAATCTTTCAATTAGAACCATAATTAATTTCCAAATTAAGTTAGATTAAAGCAATAACCAACAATTGAACAAAAGGGTTAGGAGTTATATACCTCAATTTGTAGATCTAGCTTGACAAATCTTGACCTCCAAAATGCTAACTTGCACCAATAATCATGCTAGTATAGGCTAAGGAGAAATGGGTAGGGATTAGATTTTGAGTTTGCTTTGATTTGTGTTGAAATTGTGGATTTTTTTATGTGTTTTGAGATGAAATTTGAGGCCAAAAGAGATGGGAACATGAGGGAAAATAGGGCTGCTGCAGGATCAGATTCGGCCAAGGGAGGAATGGGGAAAAGGTGAGGAAATTGGTGAAAAATTTCCAAGTCAAAGCCCTCCCAAATTACCATAATACCCCCACCTACTTTACTATATAAAAAAAACCCTTATTTCAACCCATTTCTTCACGTGGATGAAGACAACAAAAGAGGAGGAGGAAGTGGGCTGATGTTAGAGATAGTGGGGGCGGCCATGGTTGAGGGGTGAGGAATGTGTGAGGTTGCAAAGAAAATTTCATGCAAAAAGAACCCCTCAAGTTACCAAATTGCAAGTTTTAGTTAAATTATTTAAATTTTAGTTTTCCCTTAATATATAACCAATTAGAACTTGAAATAAATTGCTAAAAATTTATATTACTAACTAGATTTTAGTTTTCATAGTTCTATAGTGTCTAATTTGCCTATTGAAATTTGTATTTATCGCTAATTTAATGTATTTTTAACAGCTTAAAATAATATTAAAATAATTAATTTCGAAAAATTTTCAGAAAATTAGAAATTTTACCAGTGGCTCAATAAACACCAAATACTAGCAATTAAATAGCTAGAATATGTATATTAAATTTTTATAATAAAGATATTTGTATTTTGACTTTTTACAGAAAACCCCCTTATTTTACCGATTTTTCCGAAATTTCACCGAAACGATTTTAAAAACGTTACAATCTTCCCCCCCCCTTAAAGAAATTCGGTTCCCGAATTTAAATTTAAACTCTCCCCAAATACTAAAACATCTAAGCAAAACCAGCAAGTCGTCGGGGCTCGGAAATCATAAATACATAAAACAAATCGTAGCGTAGCGCATGCGCATGAAAAATGAGCATATAACTCAAAATCAAAACTCCATCCAGCATCCCGCAATCATCGGAGTCATGGTGAAGACACAATGTCTAAATCCAAAATGAAAATCAATATGATATACATCATTAAAACATCTGGAAGCAATGCATGCCAAATCTTCTTCAAATCGTTGTGCGATGCTCGCAGAACTGCACAGTAGCGGATGTCTATTGTAAGAAAATAACTACATATATATATATATCCTTTGTTTAATATGCACGTCCCACCGTTTTGAAAGCAATTTCAGAAGGGTTTCCTTTATAAAATGTTTCGTGTCATCTCGGACACGTAGGTAAATACTGAGACTATAGCTCTTTTTTGGAAATCCCTTCGATAACTATCAATGCATGCAAAAATATACTCAGGTACTATCCTGTAACTAGTCCTGCTCAGTACTAAACCAAATAGCAAACATCATAAAATATACTGCTCCAACATAAATCAGTCCCAAATATATATATGAATGCCATGTGCGTCTGGTGCACACGGAAATCGAAATCCATGAATGTGCCATACATATGCACAGAAACAACACCTAAGTGCATCGGGTGTGCACAAACATCTGTGAAGGGCAACAGGTGTGCCTGACAGCAAAACAGGTGCATCTGACATGCACGAAGAATCTCGATTTAGTGCATCTGGTGTGCACCAAAATCGTATCTCATAACATGCGCCCAACATGCGCGAAAACCCAAATCAGGAGCATCCATCATGCACGAAATCATGAAATCTAATATCAAGCGCCGAACATGCGCAAAATCCAATCAGGTGCATAAGGTGCACAAAACAAATATCGAACATCACCATCGAAATCGAAGTCCAGTGCAACTGTAGTGCACAAAATGCGTATCACTGCACTGCAAGCATATGTGAACTATACCGAGTGCAAAAACCAAATCGTGTGCGTACATATGCACAAAATCATCTTACTGTATGAAACCCATAAAATCATAAACATGTGAAACCAAGGCACAAAAACGATATCAGGTGCAACAACTGTGCAAAAATCGTAAATACTCAGTTGGTGCAACCATAGTGCATGAAAACAAATATCATGAAACTCCATCATCAAAATCAATCATGCAAATAGACCGCCCAAAATACCAAAATCAAATATGGCGGAATAGTCCCGCTCAAGCACATCCTCCAAGAATCTCTGGCCAACTGTCGAGGTCACTCATAGCATGTCTCGTCGACGATCCTGAACTTTGGCCTGCCGGGGTGCATAACATGACCACTCCTGGGTCCAAGTCTTCTCGTAATTCATCCCAGAAAGGTCCTGTCGAGATCTCTCCCAAATCTCATCTCTGTCGAACTGTCCAGAAGTCATCGTCCCTTACTAGATCTGTTCTCATTCTGGAACTGCTGCATACTCATCGCGACTCCTTCTGGAAGGTATATCCAAGTACAATGCCTCGGCATGCGTATCGCATCTCTGATGTCGGCGGAGTGGAGCGTCGTCTCATCCAGATCTCGTACGAACCTCTTCCTCCACTTTCTCTAATGTCAACTGCTTCGAACTCGTCTCGTCGTGGCTGCATGGACTGAGCTCCAACGGCTATCCTCGTATCTGGAGTCTCCCAAGAAATGCATCTCATCACCTGGCATCCAAATGAAGTCGAACCATTTGATCGATTCGTCAAAACCTCATAATCCCCCAAGAGCTCAACATCTTGGGTACAGTTTAATAGTATCGAGAACGTACCACAGCATCGATGGTCCAGCCGTGGAAGGGCAAACCCAAACCTCACTAATGGCGCCGCGGAACTGCCGCAAACCCTAAGCTTCAAAGGCTTTCACACGGTCATTAAGTCGAGTTAGGCTTTCATTCTTCTAGATGGTCCATAGAATTGCCTGCATGCTCTTCCGAATACTTTAAACTTGGAATAATAGGTTTCTGACATTCGATCATCTCTGTCGACTCTCAATGTCTCCGCGTGAAGTCGTCTCTAGCTGGAATCAATCTATCTGATGACCTCACATCGGGGTTTGCGAATGAACCACATGTCCTAGTCATTCATCCTCGGGTGACTAGCGACCTTCTATCATCCCTTAGTACAACTCGTACTACAATAGCTCTAACATTTGGGGCGATATATCGTAGTTCGCAGCAATAACTGGTTCACTCGTCCGCACGCTGAACAGTGCTTCAATCATCATGAACAAGCAATACGCCAACAGTCATCAAAATCTGGCTGGCCTCTATCATTGGCTCAATCCTCTGGTGCTGATCTGCACGTCCGAGTAATCTCATACAGCGATCCATCAAAGGCTCGTGGCGCGAAAACACAATAAAAAGACACATCTCTGCAATCGTGTGTCGCCGGAATCACGCCCTGGTCAGTCCTCGTTCGTAACGAGCTCGTGCTGACCGCAACTCTAGCCGTAGCTCTCCCTGCCCGTAATCGTGGCAGCAAAACCATAACTGATACCGATGAGGCTTAATCAGGAATGAATATAATGCTGAACAAAGAAATGTACATCCTAAGGCTTCTTAATTGGAGTAGCGCATCGTAAGTATGTCGCGGAACATACCCACGGTACGTCACTCTACTTTAGTCACCTATTCCATCAACCAAAGGTCATCCTATGCTCTGATACCAACTTTGTCACGATCCGAAAAGTATGGAACATGACCGGCACTTAAATTACGAACGTCTCGAGGCGTACGTAATCTAAGTAAGCCAAAACCCAGAAATCAAAACCAAAAGAAACAGTAAAGTGAAGGAAAAACCAACTTAAAGCAAGTAGTTTTAATAGCATAAGCCGAATTATGCGTTTTTTTAAAAATATCAAATATTTCCTGAAAATTTCGGCAGAGTCTCCTTTGTAAATACTGGCCCCCAAACGGGATACAACATGAATAGTATACGAAATGAATAAAAAGGCATCCCCAAGCGGGAGCTAGCTCTTCGTCAATCGACGGTCACAACCACGCAAGCAATATAATATACAATGCCAAGGGCGAGGATCAAAACTCAAAAGGAAACTCAAAACAGCAAGAAACCCATAGAAATACAACGCGCGACTCTAAGGTCGAAAGAATAGACATCACCGGTCTCTATCTCTGAAATAAATACAAGTTTGGTTGATGGAACTTCTAGATACAACAGAATAATAATATACAAGGTATAATGATGGGTACGATACAAATAAACCCACCTACTAGCAAGTCACCCGAAAAGAAGCAGTGCCAGCAAAGCCGTAATGAAAGCTGTACGGCAAAACCTGCAAGAAACTGTGGCACAACAGGTGTGAGTTGCCAACTCGTGAGTAGAAAAATATCTACGAACAGAAATCGCATGAACAACGCAATCCTAGGTCATATGATCATAATATATCCTCAAATATAAAACCAGCAGCCTATAACAATGGCTAGGGTAAATATCTAACCCAAGTGAAATCCCATATGCCCGTGTCAGTGCCTCAGGTAGCAATATATCATGTGGATGATGTATGAATGCATGAAAACAGAATACATGTACTAAAGAAACTGCTTTCATAATTTAGTGAGATTTCCTTTGTATTTTTAAAATGAGGTATCAAAAATGAAATCGGCATAAACAGTGTCTAGTATCTGTAAGTCCATGCTACCTCTCCCGTTACTTACGGGCTTGCGGAAATGATGAAAAACGATTTTCAAGAGGTGGTAACATGGACTCAAAATACAGATCTTTGTTAAACAATTAACTAACAAATCTAACATGAGTTTTACCTACTCGGTTAGGGGGTTATACCTTTCTTGAACTCCTTCGTCTTCAACTCTTTCCGGTGTACGGATCGGCCTCACCTCGTCGTCTCCTTGCGCCGAAGATGGATCCACCTGAAAGCTTCTACTTTTGGCTTCTTCTTCGAACTTGAAGAAACTAGAACACTTGGTTTGCTAAATCTTGTGAACTAGGATGAGTAGAGAAGTGATTTGGGTTTTCTTTTATCTCTAAGAAAATGTTTCTCAACTCATGAGAGGGTGTTGTCTTGAGCTAGAGAGAGAGCAAGAGGAAGAGCAAGAGGGAGAGCTCAAGTAAGAGAGAGAAATGAAATGAGAGAATGAGTAACTCTTTTGCCATCCAAGCTCTCATAATCCAAAACCATCATAACAAAAATAGTAATCAAGTATTATGTGATGGTTCAAGTCAAAATGGCTATATCATTTCATGCACTCATTTTGCAAAAACAATCAAGCAACTAAAAGTCTTTGCCATGAAATGATAGCCATTGTCATGATGATGGTCAACTAGTCCAACTTAGTCAACCGGTCAACAAAGTCACCAAGTCAACAAAGTCAACCCCTCAACAACCATGTCACAATAATACTTAATTAATATTATTGTTAATTATATTTCTTATTCTCATTAGGGTTTAGCAAAAAGTCAATAGTCAACAGTCAACAGTCAACAACCCCAATGAGAATCCACTGCCTCTGTCTCTCTGTCAACTGTGCATACACACCCGCATCCGCGTTCCGAGGAACACGAACACAAACGAGATAAAACCAATCCCAAAACGTACACTGGGATCTGGCTTAAACCAAAGCCCGCTAGTGTTAACTGTCCGGACACTAAACGTGCACAAGTGCACGGATGTGACCGAACCCTGTCGCAAAACCATGCGACCTGTCGCAAAACCATGCGACCTCTACTCTTTTGCCTAAAGGCGAATAGCTTTCTGTGTGGGACTCTAAAGACTCGACCCTACGCTGGTAGTGGGTTTAACCACAGACCGCAAGCGGCACTAGCTGTGCGTAACGGTCCCCAGGTAGATGCCGACAAGAAGACTGACGAGGTGAAACCCATCTGAACTCCTACTGAGCCTGAATGTGACAATCTCCGTACAGTCCAGTCTGTTCGTCTGATACATCGCATGGCGGGCCTAGGGGGCGGTAAACGTCAGTCCCCTAATAGCGGTACAAGTCGTGTCGGAGTGAAGCCCAGAACACCCTGAGATAGCACTGGAAACCTACCAGTATATCTCGCTTGCCCTGGCTAGTGACTACTCGTGTAATGGCTCTCCTAGACACAGCGCGATGTCAACCCCCAATACCGGGAGAGACGAATCCTTTCTAACCGTCACTGCCTCCAGGTGCTTCGGTACTGCACCCAAAAACTACCTGTTTGCACGACTCCTTTGAGCGTGGTAGGGCAGTAATCAAAGTACAGTGGGAATACACTCGAGGCGAAGTGATAGTGTCAATTCAGCGGACTAAGCTGTACTCATGTCACCTGAGAACTGATAACTGACATAGGTATAGTACCAACCAACAGTTCCTGACGAGTCCTGTCCTTTGTACTCGTAACCTAACGAGCACCCGCATACTATCTCAAGTACGACGTACTGACGGCTGTGGGACAGACCGTCTCTCACACAGGGATGAGAAGCGCATACGCTAGTCTACTCCGGAGTATCGATGCCCTGTGTCGATAGTCCTGCGACCAGGGACCTGCATAAGGATGTGCTTATAGATTATGATTTTAATAATTTCTTGATTGGATGTAAAAGTATCAATTCAAATGATCCCCGGCAACGGCGCCATTTGATTGAAACGATTTCGGATTGTGTATGTTTAGAAAAATGTATAGAAATCACAACCAAAAATATATTTGACCGCAATCAATAACGGTGTCGTGTAGATTTCGTTAGCAAGTGCGGATCGTCCACAGGGATTGTGCGAATCGTTTGTACTTTTATTTGTTTGATTTGAAAAGTTAATCGAAAAGAAAAGAAAACATGATTCAAGAATTTATCGATTGATTCAGGTGTCACTAGTCTAATCAAGAATCAAGAAAATGATAAACAATTGAGAATCAGGGTTTCGATGATATTTCCAACAAAATGTCAAGAATCTAAATGAGGCTCGTAGGGATCGATCGGATCTATAGACGTGATGTAATCTCAAGATATCGTGTTCTTGTCCTTCGAAGAATTGATACTAGATCGATGATGATCGACGAGAGTTAGGGCTTTCTCGTGAAACTAGGGTTTCATCATTTAACCCTTGTTCTTTCATCGATATCATTCACATTCTAGCCTCTAGCAATTTCAAGAAACGATCGTAACTCCCTAATTTCGAGCGATGTCAATCAAGAAAGCATCGCAACGAACTGGGTTGTCGGTTCTTGAACTTGCTAGGGTTTACAAAACTCGTAGGACTCAAGAATCGATTTAAGATATGTTACATCATCATTCTATTGATCGTCTCGACTCCTCGACGAGCGGAGTATTACTCAAACATCACAACAAGAATTACAACTAGAAATTTAGATCGAATCTTGATGCAAGAATTTAAAGAAAACAAGATAAAAGAATATCACCTTTTATTTATATCAACAATTTGATTACAGTCACTCAAGAACTACAAGAGGAAGAACTAAATTGTCGATTTGGCTTCGCTCGGCTCCGTGAGTCGCGGGTCGGCTTGGACCACTTGCTCTGTTGAAGATCGGCTCTGCTCCTAAAATGTAGGAGGGCTTCTTGCTTGATTTGGTACTCGGGAATCTTGGGTTTTGATTGGAATTAGGGTTAGGGTTTCACACAAGTCTTGTCACTAGACTTGTGGAAGAAGATGAAGAAAGAGAGTGAATGGATCAATCAATTTCAATGAATGAATAATTGTTTTCCAAGTGAGCCTAGGGTCCTATTTATAGATTTCCCAAACCCTAAGCCTTGAGTTTGAAATAGAAGTTCCCTCCAAAAGTTTGTTGAAAGACTTCTAGAAGTAGTTCGTTAGGCTTAGCTTAGGGTTTAAGCTAGGGTTTAGGGAGAAGTTTCTAGAATACAAGGCTAGTTTAGTGTAGATCCAAGGGTTTGCTGATCTGGCAGACGGTTCTGGGTTCTTCTGGAATTTGTTGTGTCATTCTGAGCTCTGGAACCTGAGATATGAATTATGGTCTAAAATTGAGGTGGTGACTTGGACAAACCGCCGCAGAACCGCGGCACAAGGAGGCTTAGGCCGCGGTTCCGCGGCCACATTGACTCCTTGGGCCTTCAAACTTCCTGTGTTGGCTTGTGATGTCTTCAAGTACATTCTCTGATATATTGAATCTCTTAATACCCTTTTGATCATTACCAGATTCCAATTCCTTGAGTTGGCGTATTCTTTAGCAGTCTTGTCATGTAAATTTTGACCGATCTTCTGATTTTCCTGCACGGACCTCGAAACACGGGTTGCGATATATAGAAATGATGCCATGCTATGAAATGCAGTCAATTTCCCTATAAATGCCGGTTTTAAAGTCTAACACATGTAATCTGATATTTTGCGACAGATTTGCTAATATATGAAATATGAATGCCGAACACTTTTATATGAATGCAAATGATGAGGAAATTGCCGGCTAAAAGATGCAATATTTTTGACTAATCAGATTACCCAGCCCCCACGAGTGTGACTGCCATCACAACGCTGGTAATCAAGCAAAGATCCTAAGGGCTCCACTATTGTGCATAGGTGATATACTAAAATAAACACATATACACATTAAAGTAGAAACAAACCAAGTATCATACTACTATATTGAGCAAGATTGTCTATACAAGGTGAATATCCCAAGCTTCCATTAAGTAATATACAAACTAGTATGATACAGTAATGGCCTCTAGGGCATATACACTAACAATCTCCCACTTGCACTAAGGTCATATACTGGCGTATCGAAGACCTATCATCTCGATCAGCCGCTCGAACTGAGTCTGGGGTAAGGCCTTTGTGAGTGGATCAGCGGTGTTATCTTCCGTAGAAACTCTCCGAACCTCGATCTCCTGGCGACCCACGATCTCCCTGATCAGGTGATACCGCCTCAAGATGTGTCTGGACTTCTGATGGGACCTGGGTTCCTTTGCTAAAGCTATAGCCCCGTTGTTGTCGCAATACAGCGGTATTGGATCAACAATGGACGGAACCACCTGATGTTCTGTTAAGAACTTCCTTATCCAGACGGCTTCTTTTGCGGCATCTGCAGCAGCGATATATTTCGCTTCCATCGTCGAGTCAGCAACGGTTTCCTGTTTGGAACTCTTCCAACACACCGCCCCTCCATTGAGGGTAAAGACATAACCCGACATGGACTTGGATTCATCCTTGTCACTCTGGAAGCTGGAGTCAGCAAAGGCTTCGATCTGGAGGTCTTTTTCGCCATACACCAAGAACATCTCCTTAGTCCTTCTCAGGTACTTGAGAATGTTCTTTACCGCTATCCGGTGTTTCTCCCCAGGGTTTGACTGATACCGGCTTACCACACTCAGTGCAAAAGCTACATCTGGTCTGGTACACAACATCGCATACATTATAGAGCCTACCGCAGAAGCGTAGGGTATAATAGACATGCGATCCCTTTCCAAATCAGTCTTGGGAGACATCTCTTTGGAAAGGGTGATCCCGTGACAAGCCGGTAGATTACCGCGCTTGGAATCTTCCATACTGAATCTTTTCAGTATGGTGTCGATGTACCTGGACTGTGAGAGTCCCAGTATCCTTTTGGATCTATCACGATAGATCCGGATCCCCAGAATGTATGAGGCATCACCCAGGTCTTTCATGGAGAACCTGTGTGACAAGAACCCTTTGACAGATTGTAGCATAGGAATGTCATTTCCTATTAAGAGAATGTCATCCACGTATAAAACGAGGAATACTACAGTTCTCGCTACAAATCTACTATAGATGCATGGTTCATCTGGATTTTGATAAAGCCAAATTCTTTGACCGTCTCATCAAAACAGATGTTCCAACTCCGCGATGCCTGATTTAGCCCGTAGATGGACTTAAGCAACTTGCACACCTTTCTGCTGCACCCACTCTGAATGAAACCCTCTGGCTGGTCCATATAAACACACTCCTCTAAATTTCCATTAGAAAAGCGGTCTTTACGTCCATCTGCCAAATCTCATAATCGTGGAAGCAGCAATGGTAAGAAGGATTCGAATGGATTTCAGCATAGCTACTGGAGAAAAGGTCTCGTCATAGTCCAAACAAGGTCTTTGACGAAAACCCTTTGCAACCAGTCTAGCTTTATAGGTCTCAACATGTCCATCTACACCAATCTTCCTTTTGAAGATCCACTTGCATCCGACGGGTTTTACCCCATCTGGAGTAACGTCCAACGTCCATACTTTGTTGGTGTACATGGACTCCATTCGGTCCGCATTGCATCCAGCCATTTTACTGAGTCAATGCTCTGAATGCCCTGCTGGAAGCTTGTTGGCTCATCATAATCAATGATGCAATCTTCTCTATCCCCGTCTATGAGAAAACCGTAGTATCTCTCGGGCGGATGAGACTTCCTACTACTTCTGCGGAGTGGCGTAGGAATGTCATTTTCTTTGATCCCTCTGGTTCTACTAAGCTTTCAGTAATAGCTCGTGGTTCTGGAATTTCTTCCAGTTCTATTACGCTCCCACTTATCTGATTTTCCAAAAACTCAGTTTTCAAGAAGTGGGCATGACGAGAAACATAAATCTTTTGTTCCTCTTCTCAATAGAAGAAATATCCCTTGGAGTTCTTTGGATATCCCACAAAATTGCACTGTACTGAGCGTGCCTCGAGTTTGTCCGCATGCTACTTTTTGATAAAAGCTGGACATCCCATGTCTTAATGTGATTGAGATAGGGTCTCTTCCCACACCACATCTGATATGGTGTAGTAGGCACAGTCTTAGTTGGAACTCGGTTCAAAAGGTATGCAGCTATTTCTAGTGCATATCCCCAGAATGATCGCGGTAACTCTGCGTTACTCATCATGGACCGTACCATATCCAATAGGGTTCGGTTCTGTCTCTTCGATACACCGTTATGTTGTGGAGTGTATGGAGGAGTAAGCTGAGAGAGAACTCCATTCTCTTTTAAGTAATCCAGGAACTCGGCACTCAAGTATTCACCACATCGATCCGATCTCAGTGTCTTGATACTTTTGCCGGTTTTTTTTTCTACTTCATTCTTATATTCCTGGAATTTTCCAAAGTCTTCGGATTTATGTTTCATTAAGAAGACATAATGTACCTTGAAAAGTCGTCCGTAAAAGTAATGAAGTAAGAATAACCGCTTCGCGCATGTGTAGACATTGGACCGCACACGTCGCTGTGTACGAGTCCCAAGAGCTCGCTCGCTCTTACTCCGTATCCAGTGAACGGAGTCTTTGTCATCTTTCCTTTGAGACAGGATTGACAAGTGGCATACGATTGATATTCGAACGGATCCAAATATCCTTCTGTATGTAACTTCGTCAACCTTCTCTTATTGATGCGACCCAGTCTACAATGCCATAAGAAAGCTGATTTATTTCCGGAGACTTTCTTTTGTGTGTATTCTGGACATTGAAAATATGTGGTTGGTTAAATACGTATATACCATTGCTTAATGTACCTGACCCAATCAGAACTTGATTAAGGTGAATGTTTACAACATTACTTATAAACGCAAATTCATAACCTTATTTAGAAATCAAAGATACAGAATGATATTACAAGTTGCGTTGGGTACAAAAAAGCAATTACGTAAAACCAAAACATGTCCATCTGACATTCCCAGGTGATAGTCCCCACGGTCTTAGGATCCATGCTAGCTCCGTTTGCAACTTTGAGGGTCATGTCACCTGCCTTCAAAAACCTATGGTTTCTCAACGCCTGCAAAGAATTACAGATATGAGATCCTGATCCGGTATCCAATACCCAGGAAGTAGAGTTTATTGATAGAGAGTTTTCAATAACATACACACCTGAAGCTGAAGCCACAACTTGCTTCAGATCCTGTATTCTGACTTTCCAAGCCCTGCAATCTTTCTTCCAGTGCCCACTCTTATGACAGTAAAAGTACTCTTCCTTCCCCACAAGTTTCCCCGCTATCTTTGTTGCTTTTGCCTTTCCCTTCGTATCCACTTTACTAACACCGCCTCTTGGTTTGGCGGGGGTTTTCTTCTTCTTTCCCTTGGCTTTCGCCTTGGACCAAGAAGAGGAAGATCCTCCTACAAACAAAGTGGATGTTTTCCTACCTTTCTGTAGGGTGCCCTCTGCACTCCTCAGCATGTTGAGGAGCTCTGAAAGTTCAACTTCCTTTTCTTGCAAGTTGAAATTCAGGATGAACTGGGCGTAAGTGGAAGGAAGGGACTGAAGAATCAAGTCCGTATAGAGCTCATTCTCCAACGTGGTCCCAAGGTCCGCGAGCTCTTCTATGAAGCCAATCATCTTAAGCACGTGTTCCGCTACCGATGATCCGACGGCCAACCATGCCGAAAATAACTTCTTCGACACTTCGTATCTTGCGATACGAGATTGCTCTCCATACAGTTCTTTTGTATGGAGAAATATGGATTCGAGGTCCATATTCTCGTGCCTCCTCTGATGTTCGTTGTCCATAGAGGCAAGCACGAGGCACTTGGCCTTCACGCAATCGATTTCCCACGTTTTACGGATTTCCCTATCCGCGATGCTGGTTTTGGGACCTAGGACAGGGGGAGCTTTGGTGGAAAGAAGATACCCCAACTTGTCATAAGTGATTGCCATTTTGACATTCCTAAGCCAATCTTTGTAGTTTGGCCCTGTCAGTATATTTTTATCTAGTAGTAACTTAAGTCTGGTCATGATGTTTGGTCGCTGCAATTAGGAGAGAGAGAGAAGAAACACTTTAGCATGATGCTCTTGCAAGTTTAGAGTGGTTTTTAATTTGTCTAAACAGGATGGCTCCCACTGTCTCTCGAATCCCTCCTCAAACCAAAATGGAAGAATTAGTCAGGATCAATCTCATCATACAATTCTTGCTTAACCGTTCGGCCAGGCTGGTGTCGGTACTTCGAGGGAGGTTTTCCAACGCTTTCGCGAAGTTCCTTAATTAAATAACCTCTTTTCCCTGTGGGCGTAGCCCCGCTAACACCTTTCTAGACACCTACTTGGTTTATAGCATTGATCGTTAAATGAGAAATTTTCCGAGGAGTAGCATATACTCACAGTTGGATCGGGATCCAAATATCATTGCGTGACAAAACTGAAGGAATCCTACCAGAATTATCACACTCCAAATGGTATGCAGCGCTAGCAAGTTTCAGTTCTTTTGAAACTCCCGATGTGGATTTTTGCCCCATGCTCTTATGACCTTGACTTTGGCCAACAAATCATAAGTCACATGTCAAGTTCTACCCGTCATTCTCCAAGTTAATTTGAGCCCACCCGCACATACCCTTGACTTTGGCCAACAAGGTAAAACGACTGCCCCAAACCAACACATCTATCTATGCTGCACATGAATACCTAATAGCTACCAATCACTATGCCTTGACTTTGGCCAACAAACATAGCTTGAATACTTATTGACCATTCATGTAAAACGACGGAGTGCTACGAATGGTTTTGGCGAAACCGTGAACGTAGTGAACTTGACATAATCGAAGGAACGAGATAGATTTTAAAAGGAGTGGCTTAAGCTCCGCGTTTAAAAGTTATTTTTGAAAAGAAACCGAGTGGTTTTGAAAGTGTTCCAACGACTTTTACTTGGTTTATTTTTCTTGCATTAATTCCAATGCGTCCCATCATTTAATCCTACCATTGCAGAAAATAACCAAAATATGACATACGCTTATGCCATCCGCATTCGCCATGGGGCCCCGTCATTACTCGTTAGGTTACTTAACTAACGACAGAGCGGGGGCTAGACTAGCGCGGATGCAAAACATAAGCAACGCCTAAATAATATCATATATAGATATATTGCAATGATAGCCATTTCAGATCACAGATGAACACATTGGATATACCAGGAATCCGCAATTCGTACGAGCCTGTAACGAAAAGCGGATTACACGGTCGCGATGAATAGCCAATACCCCACCCTAGACCCTTTCGGGTGCGGCGAACTACCCGCCAAATATCCGAAGCGGAGCAACCTCCCTCAACGACGTGAGTAGGCCACTCGGCACTTCGAGATACCCGGTAGTTTGTGCACCCCACCTTATGTCAATCCTAGGGGTAAAAACAGTAAAAAGAAATTATACAATGACGGCTACAACCCCGACCCGATTGTGCGGCCATACAAATAATATTACATCAATTTACATATTACATGAATTGAAAGATAAAAGAAAACTCTCATATCACAACCCCTCGGCTATTCATCCGCGACAATCCAATGAATTCATATACACATACCATCAACATTACAGATCACAGATATGTATAACCCCCACTAATCGACGTATAGCGATTAGCGGACGTTCCATACATATATCACATCACAGATATATACCCGTCAGCTTAAGTCTTTAGAAGTTCGATCAAAATACGGATTTTTAGGCCCCAAACACAAATTTTTCTTTCTGGAAAATCTGGGCAGAAAAAACATATTTTAAAAATCCCAAAACAACCCAGAAACACACTGCAGCAAAATTGTGCCACGGCCGAGTCAACTCGGCCGCGGAACCGCGGCGGGAGCATGCTCCCACCGCGTTTCCGCGGCGACTTGACCGGTTCGTTGGACCAATTTTCTTGGGTGTTTAAACAAAAGCCTGAGCCGATTTTTCATGTATGATTTATTATTTTTTGAACAGATGGAAAAATCGGCAGAAACTATGCTATTCGGGTATGTTTCGTGATATTTTCTCTGATCGAACTTCTACTTACTTTGCTAACATGTTAGATAGTGTTTAACTAGTCTCTGATACCACTGTAAGTCCATGCTACCTCTCCCGGTACTTACGGGCTTGCGGAAATGATGAAAAACGATTTTCAAGAGGTGGTAACATGGACTCAAAATACGGATCTTTGTTAAACAACTAACTAACAAACCTAACATGAGTTTTACCTACTCGGTTAGGGGGTTATACCTTTCTTGAATTCCTTCGTCTTCAACTCTTTCCGGTGTACGGATCGGCCTCACCTCGTCGTCTCCTTGCGCCGAAGATGGATCCACCTGAAAGCTTCTACCTTTGGCTTCTTCTTCGAACTTGAAGAAACTAGAACACTTGGTTTGCTAAACCTTGTGAACTAGGATGAGTAGAGAAGTGATTTGGGTTTTCTTTTATCTCTATGGCAATGTTTCTCAACTCATGAGAGGGTGTTGTCTTGAGCTAGAGAGAGAGCAAGAGGAAGAGCAAGAGGGAGAGCTCAAGTAAGAGAGAGAAATGAAATGAGAGAATGAGTAACTCTTTTGCCATCCAAGCTCTCATAATCCAAAACCATCATAACAAAAATAATAATCAAGTATTATGTGATGGTTCAAGTCAAAATGGCTATATCATTTCATGCACTCATTTTGCAAAAACAAACAAGCAAGCAGAAGTCTTTGCCATGAAATGATAGCCATTGTCATGATGATGGTCAACTAGTCCAACCTAGTCAACCGGTCAACAAAGTCAACAAGTCAACAAAGTCAACCCCACAACAACCATGTCACCATAATACTTAATTAATATTATGGTTAATTATATTTCTTATTGTCATTAAGGTTTTGCAAAAAGTCAATAGTCAACAGTCAACAGTTAACAACCCCAATGAGAATCCTCTGCCTCTGTCTCTCTGTCAACTGTGCATACACACCCGCATCCGCGTTCCGAGAAACACGAACACAAACGAGATAAAACCAATCCCAAAACGTACACTAGGATCTGGCTTAAACCAAAGCCCGCTAGTGTAAACTGTCCGGATACTAAACGTGCACAAGTGCACGGATGTGACTGAACCCTGTCGCAAAACCATGCGACCTGTCGCAAAACCATGCAACCTCTACTCTTTTGCCTAAAGGCGAATGGCTTTCTGTGTGGGACTCTAAAAACTCGACACTACGCTGGCAGTGGGTGTAACCACAGACAGCAAGCGACACTAGCTGTGCGTAACGGTCCCCAGGTAGATACCGACAAGAAGATTGACGAGGAGAAACCCATCTGAACTCCTACTGAGCCTGAATGTGACAATCTCCGTACATTCCGGTCTGTTCGTCTGATACATCGCATGGAGGGCCTAGGGGGAGGTAAACGTCAGTCCCCTAATAGCGGTACAAGTCATGTCGGAGTGAAGCCCAGAACACCCTGAGACAGCACTAAAAACCTACCAGTATATCCCGCTTGCCCTGGCCAGGGACTACTCGTGTAATGGCTCTCCTAGACACAGCGCGATGTCAACCCCCAATACCGGGAGAGACGAATCCTTTCTAACCGTCTCTTCCTCCAAGTGCTTCGTGACTGCACCCAAAAACTACCTGTTTGCACGACTCCTTTGAGCCGTGGTAGGGTGGTAATCAAAGTACAGTGGGAACACACTCAAGGCGAAGTGACAGGGTCAAGTCAGCGGACTAAGCTGTACTCATGTCACCTGGAAACTGATAACTGACGATAGGTATGGTACCAACCAACAGTTCCCGACGAGTCCTGTCCTTTGTACTCGTAACCTAACGAGCACCCGCATACTATCTCAAGTACGACGTACTGACGGCTGTGGGACAGACCGTCTCCCACACTGGGATGAGAAGCGCATACGCTAGTCTACTCCGGAGTATCGATGCCCTGTCTCGATAGTCCTGTGACCAAGGACCTGCATAAGGATGTGCTTATAGATTACCCAGCCCCCACGAGTGTGACTGCCATCACAACGCTGGTAATCAAGTAAAGATCCTAAGGGCTCCACTAATGTGTATAGGTGATATACTAAAATAAACACATGTACACATTAAAGTAGAAACAAACCAAGTAGCATACTACTATATTGAGCAAGATTGTCTATACAAGGTGAATATCCTAAGCTTCCATTAAGTAATATACAAACTAGTATGATACAGTAATGGCCTCTAGGGCATATACACTAACAGTATCGACACAAAACATAAATCTCAATGCCTCAAAATCTCTGGCTCCGGCTATCCGGACTGGCATGTATCATCAAATCTCAGTACCTCAATATCTCGAAATCTCAATGTCTCAATCTCAATATCTAGAGCGCCGTCTATCCAGACCGGCCCCTACCATCCATCTAAAGACCACGACGGTATCCTTCGGATATCCGATGCGTCGGGTAAAATCACCGGTAGGTAGTCTCCCCCTGCCAGCTTCACATCGTCATCACCACGTACTTCTTGCCCCAGGGTACCTTACCGGGTCCACCATGTACCCGAAACGGTTCCTCCACTCCTCGAACTCGTGTCTCACATGTCGCTCTCAGCACCGAGAAAACACATGGTGGACGCACTGAAATATCATATCAAGGGTAACCGGGTTTTTAAAACAATTACATATTCTCTTTTGAAATCCCCATGGTTCCTAAATCCAGAAATATCATGGAAATCCGAATCCAAAACCTCAATTGCACATAAACTAGTGAATATAGGCATGAGAATCCATGAATGCGGCATAACAATGAATAACAGTATGCATGAAGTGACAAGTAATAACTACAATGTCTAAGCTGGCATATAAGGCAAGTACACTAATATCATATCAAAACTACTAGCTAACGAGCTAAGTCAAGCAAAAGTATTTTCTAAGTGTACGTGACATGGCAATTACCGATGAAGATGTGTGTGAGCCGGCAAGTAAGTGTACGTGGTACATACGCATCATCGGTAATGGTGCAGGTGTCCTAACTGTATGATATCAACAATGCAATAAGAAATTACAATATAAGTATGCGATGCAGAGCGAACATCAATAATGAGCGGGAGCTGAATACTAGACACAACGACAACTAATATGGCTAACAACTATACTAAACTATAGGGCTGAGATATCAAGCTAAACTAAAGGTAAGGAAGCCACCTAACGTCTGAGTCGATACACACACACACACACACATATATATATATATATTAGTCGGTGATCCCACCTCGATAATATCACATCCGATTCCATATCTATAATCAAATATTCCTAAGTCAAGAGTGCGGATCAAACATCAATATATAGCTCGTACGTAAATCCGTCTACGGCATCCTAAATCTAGGTACGGTCAATATCACATTCATCATATTATTCATCTGGTATCCTCTTTATCAAGATCATAATCCGGGTACTGATCTACGTCTAGTACAATACCAATATCATCAATATAGTCATGATCTGACTAATGATCGACAGTCTCGTACAACCCGATATCATCAGCACATATCATCATAAAGAAGTATACATCGCCTAATGCGGCCTATCATAAGCATCCTAACATATCATATCTCATATCACGATCACATGTCGACCATTTTATTTATATCATTATTCCCATGGTATCGTCGTCTAAAGATCCGCTATAACATCATGACGTATCTCAAATACGAATCCTGCTATATCACCGATCTCACGGTCTCAAATCAAATCTCATCGACTCGCCTCAAATCCCAAATACTATCCTCAAATACAGTATATGATCACATAGTCCCATATCCATGTGAACACATAAATATATAATCCCAAATACGCATATATGAAAGAAGAATGTATGCAAGTATGGGTGTATATGTGTGTGTGGTGCAACCACTACTCTAGGGTTTCGCAACCCTAATCCAATCCTATCACACCAAATATCCATCTTTATCATCAATAGCATCAAACAATATATAATCAATATATGTGTGTATACGTGTCCGTATACATCACCACGAACTGCGGGGGTGCTATACGCCATCAACCCGACTTCTCCCCGTAGATATAAATCTACTCACCTGGTCCTCGCTCGTCGGTGCTGACGTCGCCACGCGCTTGCTTGTCGTCTCGAAGTCCATATGGGGTACTTATATATCATAACGCACCGTATCGCATTAAAATCTGACTCATGACCAAAACGACACACGAATCTCACATAGATCAAAACCTATAGTTGCTTTCACAAATCAACCCGAAAACCCTCGACGTCGGCGTACAAACGCCAAACCATCGAGAAAAACCCAAAAACACTCATTTGCACATTCACAAACACTAATTATAATATGAAATAGGTTAAAATTCACAAAAACCCCAAACTCACTTTAAAAGCTATTTTTCCAAAAACCTAGCAAGCAAGGTTTACCATTTTTGTACAAAACATGATGTTTTAATAATTCTAGTGACCAAGATGATAACTTAATATCTTAATTATGCCATAGAAACCATAACGTAAATTTTAAGCCCACAATTTAATTCAATTTCAAAAATCTAGTTTGCAATTTTAACCAATCTCGACCATTTTATAGCAAAAATGTGCATACAACAATCTTGCTTGGATTTGCATGATCTAAAGCATTAAAATAAATTTTAAAATGTTAATGAAGTCATGAAAAACCTAATTACAATTTTCTCTTAATGAAATTCATGGTTTACAAAAACCTACTTAGCAATATAGCTTAATTATTACAATTCCAACCTAACAATTTGCAAACTAGCAATTTGATTAGGTTTTTCATTTCACAATATGATGCATTACACTTGCAACCATAATCACACAACAAAAACCCTAACTATAATTTAATTCTTCTCTTGAAAACCCAAATCTTTCAATTAGAACCATAATTAATTTCCTAATTAAGCTAGATTAAAGCAATAACCAACAATTGAACAAATTGGTTGGGAGTTATACCTCAATTTGTAGATCTAGCTTGATAAATGTTGACCTCCAAAATGCTAACATGCTCCAAGAATCATGCTAGTATAGGCTAAGGAGAAATGGGTAGGGATTAGATTTTGAGTTTGCTTTGATTTGTGTTGAAATTGTGGATTTTTTTAATGTGTTTTGGGATGAAATTTGAGGCCAAAAGAGATGGGAACATGGGGAAAAATGGGGCTGCTGCAGGATCAGATTCGGCCAAGGGAGGAATGGGGAAAAGGTGAGGGAATTGGTGAAAAATTTCCAAGTCAAAGCCCTCCCAAATTACCATAATACCCCCACCTACTTTAATATATAAAAAAAAACCCTTATTTTAACCCATTTCTTCACATGGATGAAGACAACAAGAGAGGGGGAGGAAGTGGGCTGATGTTAGAGATGGTGGGGCACGCCATAGTTGAGGGGTGAGGAATGTGTGAGGTTGCAAAGAAAATTTCATGCAAAAAGAACCCCTCAAGTTACCAAATTGCAAGTTTTAGTTAAATTATTTAAATTTTAGTTTTCCCTTAATATATAACCAATTAGAACTTGAAATAAATTACTAAAAATTTATATTACTGACTAGATTTTAGTTGTCATAGTTCTATAGTGTGTAATTAGCCTATTGAAATTTGTATTTATCGCTAATTTAATGTACTTTTAACAGCTTAAAATAATATTAAAATAATTAATTTCGGAAAAATTTTCAGAAAATTCGAAATTTTACCAGTGGCTCAATAAACACCAAATACTAGCAATTACATAGCTAGAATATGTATATTAAATTTTTATAATAAAGATATTTGTATTTTGACTTTTTACAGAAAACCCCTTTATTTTACCGATTTTTCCGAAATTTCACCGAAACGATTTTCAAAACGTTACAAAATCCATCTGTATAATACTAGAATCTGGCTTAAACCAATGCTTACTAGTATTATATGCCCGATCATAATACGTGCACAAGTGTACGTAAGTGACCGCGGCCCTGCCGTAAAACCATACGGCCTCTACACCTTTTGCCCGGTGCAGGGAAACTCTCTGTGTGGGACTCTAAAGACTCGACACTACGCTGGCAGTGGGTATAACCACAGGCCGCAAGCGGTACTAGCTATACATAACGGTACCCAGGTAGATGTCGATAAGAAGGACGATGAGTAAACTCATCCGAACTCCAACTGAGCCTGATGTGACAATCTCCGTACGGTCCTGTCTGTTCGTCTAGGACTATCGCATATCGGGCCTAAGGGGGCGGTAAACGTCAGACCCCTAATAGCGGTATAAGTCGTGTCGGAGTGAAGCCCATTACACCTTGAGAAACTACTGGAACCTACCAGTAAATCTCGCTTACCCTGGCCAGAGATTTGCGTAATGGCTCTCCATACACAGCGCGATATCAACCCCCAATACCGAGAGAGATGAATCCTGTCTAACCGCCACTGCCTCCAAGTGCTTCGGGACTGCACCCAACTACTACCTATTTACATGACTCCTTTTAGCTGTGGTAGGGTAGTAATCTAAGAACAGTGGGAACACACCCGAGGCGAAGTAGTAGTATCAAGTCGACGGACTAAGTTGTACTCATGTAACCTGGAAACTGCTATCTGACGATGGGTATAAATCCAACCTGCAGTTCCCGACGAGTCCTATCCGGTGTACCCGTAACCTAACGAGCACCTGCATACTATCTCCAGTACGACGTACTGATGGCTGTGGTACAGACCATCTCCATATGGTGGGATGAGAAGCGTATACACCAGTCTGCACCGGAGTATCGATGCCCTATCTCGATAATCCAACGACCAGGGACCTGTATAGGATGTTGCTTATAGACTACCCAGCCTCTACTAGTGTGACTGCCATCACAACGCTGGTAATCAAGCAAAGATCCTAAGGGCTCTATTAATATGCATAAGCGATACGTTAAAAGAAACATATGCACATATTAAAGTAGACACAAACCAAGTTGCATACTACCATTTTTAGCAAGACTGTCAATACAACTGTGAATATCCCAAGCTTCCATTAAGTAATATACAAACTAGTATGATACAGTAATGGCCTCTAGGGATTAAACACTAACAACATTAACCCAAGCTATTTCTTCACTAGGTCAACAACTTTGTGAAGGGAACACCTTATACTAAATGGCAAGTAGAAGAGGATGATGAAGTAGGAAGTTTGCTCACATTAGAAATCATTTTCTCACAACTCCATTGAAGCTAGAAAGTGTTAGTTGTATGTATGCCCTAGAGGCCAGTATTGTACAGATGCTGTATATTATATTGGATGCTTGGACATATATAGAGATGACTTTCTTGCTCGATATGATAGTATGCTATCGGGTTGCTCTTTATCTTAACATGTACACTAGTCTCTTTATACTGTCTTATAGTTACATGTTGGTAAAGCCCTTAGGATGTGTACTTGACTACCTGGACTATGATGCAGATCATACTAGTGGGGACATGGTAGTCTATAAGTACATCCTTCAAGGTCCCTAGTCGTGGGTGTATCGAGACGGGGCATCGATATACCAGAGTAGACTAGCGTATGCGCTTCTCGACCCATGTGATGGGCGATGGATGATCCCATATCCATTGGTGTTTGACATCAGAGATGGTATACGGGTGCTCAGTGGAGACTGGGTACACTGGACGGACTCGCCGAGAACTCCCAGATGGTATTATACCTCACGTCAGATGGCAGTTCTCAGGTGACACTTGTACAGGTTAGTCTGTAGACCCGAGATCGTCATAGAGTCTTGTGTGATTCCCACTGTGCTTTGATCTCCACCTTACCACGTCTATGAGGGCGTGCAAAACGGTGGTCTTTGGGTACAGTCCCGAGTCACATGGAGGCAATGAGCGATAGGAGGGGTTTCGTCTCTCCCGGTATTTGGGGTTGATGTTGCGCTGTGCTCGATTGGCCGTAACAGGGAAGTCCCTGGCCAGGGCTGATCAGAAATTTGCTGGTAAGTGTTACCAGTAGTTTCTCGACCCGTTACGAGCCTCACATCGGCATGACTTATCGGGTTATTAGGGTCTGACGTTTACCACCCCAAGACTTGATATGCGACATATCAGACGAAGAGACCGGACTGTACGGTAAGTGTTACTGGTCGGATTCGCAGGAGTGTGAGCGGGCTAGCTCGTCGATCTTCTGATCGCTCAATACCCGGGTGGCCGTTACGTTTAGCAGACCGCTTGCGGCTTGTGGGTGTTTGATATGATCATCATCTGCTACCGGCGTATTGACGAGTCTTTAGAGTCCTACACAGAGGTTTCCTGGCTCAAGCGAAACGAAATAGGAGCGCATATGAGATATGTACAGGACCAAGAATAATGCGTGTATGTGATACCGTATTCCATTCTCGCGATATATGTATCGAATGGTCATATTCGATATAACTTAGTTATCGAATCGAAGATCGATTCGATAAGCCGATACATTGAATACTAGTCGGTCATGTGCGACATGACCGGATCATTGAATCAAGTGTTGATTTAATGATTTAATGTATAGTTATATATTTGATATATTACTTTGCATTAACTAGTATTGGTTCACTTTAAACGGATTTTTCTCACTTGGATTGCACATTGTATATGTGATATACTTTTGTGCACTTTTTTGTATCATGTTTGATGATACTTGATCATATGGTTAAGTGAATAGAATTAAACCATGGTTATTATGATAATTAGGGTTTTGCATATTTATTTATTCATTTATTTGTTTATTCATTTATTTGGATAAGTTTAAATGAGAATGGTGGCAATTTTTGTTTCTTATATGAAGCTTCATGAACCCTTGACTTTTGTAACCATTCTTGTCATCTTGCTTAACCCTAACCCACTCTACTAACCATGGTTTATTCTCTACACTTAACTTTAGTTAGAGTTATGATAAGTATAGTTTTTCTTTTTCTTTTAAAAACAACTTATCTTAATTCTATCATCTTCTTCTTCTTCTTCAAGCAAGAACCTTGATGCCATTAATGGCAACTTGAGTTCTAGTGAGTAAAATCCAAATCTAAAGTGAACCCACCTCCTATTTCTTCATCCTCTACCTCTTGCCAAGTGGTTTTGGGTGTTTTCTTCACAAGTTTCACTACTTGGTGAAGTCGGAGCTTCAACTAGTGCAACCTCGACGTAGATCGTCTTTGACACGAAGCCGACGACCTTGCTCGCCCGTTTTTCCGATGAAGCCGACGAATGAGTCTAGAATTTGTGATGGACAGCGAGAGCATACCCACGTGGAGCTAAGGAAGTGGGGAACCGGATCTACAAAGGTTGTAGCATCTAACTTCTAGTTAAATAGTTAACTAGTTTCTTGTTTCGCCTAAACATCTAGTCTATGATCCGTAGTCTAGGGTTTCTCGGCACCATTTTTTTTTAAATTGGCATGTTCGATGCCTTGTGAGACCTCACTAGAGTGCCTAGGAACCCTACAGAAAGCTTTGAGGAAGAAGAAGAAGAAGAAAAACTAACTCATCAAATGAATTATTAGTAAGGTTAATAATGCAATCAAAGGTTAAGCATGTCATGCTTAACCCCTGCAAAGAGTTAACCATGTTCTATGGTTAAAGGTTAGGTTTAAAATATCTTAAGCAAGACAATGAAAAATTGACAAAGTCAAAGATGCCTTGAAGCTTCTATAAGTTTTCAACAAATATCAACCATGACTATTATCCATAGTATTTGAATTACTTAATGATAAATTCAAAACCCTAATCTTAACTATAGCATGGTTTAACCCTCATTAACCGTAGTTGCATTTGTAACCTTGGATGATTCATTTAACAAATATCACATATACATCAATGTATCCAAAGTGAGAAAAGAAATCATTAGTGAGCTAATACTAGTTAATGTAATGTAATATATCAAATATATAATTATATATTAAATTATTAAATCAACAATTGATTTAATAATCCGGCTATATCACATATAACCGACTAATATCAAGTGTAACAACTTATCGAATCAACACTTGATCCGATAACCCGGCTATATCGCATATAACCGACCAATGTCACAAATCGCGAGAATACAATACAGTATCTCATACTCGTATTAATCTCGGTCCCGCACATATCACATATGTTCTCCTACTCCGTTTCGCTTGAGCCAGGAAACCCCTGTGTAGGACTCTAAAGACTCGTCAATACGCCGGCAGTAGGTGATGATCATATCAAACACCCACAAGCCGCAAGCGGTCAGCTAAACGTAATGGCCACCTGGGTATTGAGCGATCAGAAGATCAACAAGCATGCCTGCTCACACTCCTGTGAATCCAATCAGTAACACTACCGTACAGTCCGGTCTCTTCGTCTGATATGTCGCATATCACGTCTAGGAGTGGTAAACGTCAGACACCAGTAACTCGATAACTCGTGTCGATATGAGGCTCATAATGGGTCGAGAAACTACTGATAACACTTACCAGTATATCTCTGAAGCAGCCTTTGCCAAGGACTTCCTGTTATAGCCATTCGAGCACAGCGCAACATCAGCTCCCAATACCGGGAGAGACGAAACCCCTCCTATCGCTCATTGCCTCCATGTGACTCGGGACTGTACCCAAAAGCCACCATTTTGCACGTTCTCTTGAATGTGGTAAGGTGGAAATCAAAGCATAGTGGGAATCACACAAGACTTTATGACGATCTCGGGTCTACGGACTAACATGTACCAGTGTCACTAGAGAACAGCCATCTGACGTGAGGTATAATACCATCCGGGAGTTCTCGGCGAGTCCGTTCAGTGTACCCAGTCTCCACTGAGCACCCGTATACTGTCTCTGATGTGAAACACCAATGGATATTGGATCATCCATCTCGTATCTACATGGGTCGAGAAGCTATACGCTAGTCTACTCTAGTATATTGATGCCCTGTCTCGATACATCTACGACTAGGAACAATTGAAGGATGTACTTAGCGACTACACTGTCCCTACTAGTATGATCTGCATCATAGTCCTGGTAGTCAAGTACTCATCCTAAGGGCTTTATCAACATGTAATATAGAGACCATAAGTGTACATGTTAAGATAAAAAGCAACCAGATAGCATACTATCATGTCGAGCAAGAAAGTCCTCCTTATATATGCCCAAGCATCCACTACAATATACATCATATGTACAGTAATGGCCTATAGGGCATACATATAACTAACAATCTTCCATTTGCACTAGGGTCATCTGTTGTAGTATCTCATACCTAGCAATCAGCAGTAGTTGAAGTATCACATACTCAACCATCCCATAAAAGTCTCTATTGGGAAATAGGCCTTTGTGAGTGGATCTGCGCTGTTGTCCTCTGTGTCTACTCTCATAACCTCGATCTCCCTGGAGATCAACCATCTCCATGATCAGGTGATACTACCTAAGAATATGTCTGGATCACTGATGGGACGAGGGTTCCTAGGCCAAAGCCACAACTCCATTGTCTCACAATGGTAGGAATGAAGTTCATCACATGAACTAATATACATCCAGACTACCTCTTTGGTAGCATCCTTGGTAGCAATGTATCCATCCTTTATCGTTTAATATACCATGGTATCTAGCTTAGAACTCTTCCAACATACCGTCCCTCCACTGAGGGTAAAGACAATTCCTGTGACTGACATTCAGTCGACCTTACCATCCTGGAAGCTATCCAGTGATTCTCCCCAAGATCGATTGATACCATCTCACTACACCTAGTGAGAATCCTAACATCCATTTAGATCTATATCATTGATCCAAAACCCAGGATTTAGGAGGTATCACCTTGATCCTATATGGAGAATCCATGTGATAAGAGGAGATTGACCGAGCGTAGCAAAGGAAACTCCTTTCCTATCAAGAGTATGTCATCCACGTACAATACGAGGATCATCACCATAATCCCTACTACCTTTTTGTATATACATGGTTCATCTACCATTTTGATGAAGTTAAACTCTTTGACTACCACATCAAATCAGATATTCCAACTCCGCGATGCTTGTTTTATCCCATAAAGCAACTTGCACACGTTTTTGTTGCTCCCACTGTCTACAAAGCCCTCTGGCTGTGTACTTACAGATGCTCTCTTCTAAATCATTATTTAGAAAAGCAGTCATGACACCCAACAACCAGATATCGTAATTATGGTATGTAGCAATGGCAAGTAGGATGCGGATCGACTTCAGCATAGGCACTAGAAAAGGTTTCATCATTATCCACACCTGGTCAATGACGAGAGCATTTTACAACTAGTCTTAGCTTTGAAAGTCTCAACTTTTCCATATACACCAAGTAATCTTCTCAAGATATACTTGCTCCTGATGGGGATTTAACCCTTTAGATATAGCAACCAAAGTTCATACTTTGTTGGTGTATATGGATTCCATCTCAGATTGCTTAGCATCCAGCCATTCTTACAGAGTCCCCACTCTTGATGGCCTGTTCGAAACTAGTTAGGTCATCATCTCATGATGCTATCATAGAGAAAACCGAAGCATCTCTCAGGTGGGTGAGGAACCCTACTAGATCGGCGGAGAGGCTGAGCTTTGTCGGGAACTATTGAATCCTCCGGTTCTACTAAATCATCAGCTGTAGTTTGTATAGCTGGAACTCCTTCCAGTTCTACCTCATGACCACTAATTTCTTCATAAGAAATCCTTTTCTCAAAAGGTGGCATACTGAGAAACAAAACACCTTTTTGCTCCTCAGTCTGGTAGAAGACATTCCCTTGCGAATGCTTGGGATATCCAACAAACTTCCACAGACCTGACCTTACCTCGAGCTTGTCCGGATTTTGCTTTTAGACATAGGTCGGACAACCCCAAATCATAACATCCTTAAGAGATGGGCTCTTCCCATACCATATCACATATGGAGTGGTAGGCACCTTTTTGATTGGAACCCTATTCAATAGGTATGCAGCTTCACAAGTGCATAACCCAAAAAAGGAAATAGGCAACTCAATAGTACTTATCATAGAGCACACCATATCACATAGGGTGTGATTGCTCCGCCCCGATATACCAACGCGCTGTGGTGTATTCGGAGGAGTAATGCTGAGAAAGAATCTCCTTCTCCTTTAGAATAGTCCAAGATCTCCGTGCTCAAGTATTCTCCTCCCTGATCTCATCAAAGTACATAATACTTATACCCATTTTTGGTTCTCTACTTCTGACTTCTATTCTTTGAATATCTCAAAAGCTTCAGACTTGTGTTTCAACAGGAACATATGTTCGAATCTTGAGAGATCATCAGTGAATGTAACGAAGTACAAAGAACCAGTCCTGGCATGTGTAGATAGGGGACCTACATATTAGTTATATGTATGCCCTAGAGGCCATTACTATACATAGGATGTATATTGTAGTGGATGCTTGGACATATATAGGGAGGACTTTCTTGCTCGACATGATAGTATGCTATCTGGTTGCTCATTACCTTAACGTGTACACTGATTGTCTCTCTGTTACATGTTGGTAAAGCCCTTAGGATGTGTACTTGACAACCTGGACTATGATGCGGATCATACTAGTGGGGACATGGAAGTCCATAAGTACATCCTTCAAGGTCCCTGATCGTGGGTGTATCGAGACGGGGCATCGATATACCAGAGTAGACTAGCGTATACCTTCTCGAACCATATAAATGAGCGATGGATGATCCCATATCCATTGGTGTTTGACATCAGAGATGATATACGGGTGCTCAGTGGAGACTGGGTACACTGGATGGACTCGCCGAGAACTCCCAGATGGTATTATACCTCACGTCAGATGGCAGTTCTCTGGTGACACTGGTACAGGTTAATCTGTAGACCCGAGATCATCATAGAGTCTTGTGTGATTCCCACTGTGATTTGATTTCCACCTTACCACGTCCAAGAGGGCATGCAAAACGGTGGTTTTTGTGTACAGTCCCGAATCACATGGAGGCAATGAGCGATAGGAGGCCCGGTATAGGGAGTTGATGTTGCACTGTGTTCGATTGGCTATAACCGGAAATCCGTGGCCACGGTTGCTGAGATTTACTGGTAAGTGTTACCAGTAGTTTCTCGAACTGTTATAGACCTCATATTGACACGACTTATCGATCTATTGGGGTCTGACGTTTACCACCCCTAGGTGAGATATACGATATATCAGACGAACAGACCGGACTGTACGGTAAGTGTTATTGGTTGGATTCACAGGAGTGTGAGCGGGCTTGCTCGTCGATCTTTTGATCGCTCAATACCCAGGTGGCCGTTACGTTTTGCAGTCCGCTTGCGGCTTGTGGGTGTTTGATATGATCATCACCTACTGCCGGCGTATTGACGAGTCTTTAGAGACCTACGCAGAGGTTTCCTGGCTCAAGCGAAACGAAATAGGAGCGCATATGAGATATGTGCGGGACCGAGAATAATGCGTGTATGTGATACCGTATTCTATTCTCGCGTTGAATGTATCGAATGGTTGTATGCGATATAACCTAGTTATCGAATCAAAGATTGATTCGATAAGTCGATACATTGGATATTAGTCGGTCATATGCGATATGACCGGATCGTTAAATTAAGTGTTGATTTAATGATTTAATGTATAATTATATATTTGATATATTACTTTACATTGACTAGTATTTGTTCAGTTAAGATGGATTTTCTCACTTGATGTGCACATTGTATATATGATATAGTTTTGTGCACTAGTTTGTATCATGTTTGATGATACATGCAAACTTGGGTGTGTATGATTAAACCATGGTTATGTTAATGGTTAGGGTTTTGATTTACTTATTTATTTATTCTCTTTATTCTTTTTAGCAAGGAAATTGAAATGGTTGCTTGCTTTGTCTTTTCTTTGAAGCTTCATGAAGCTTTGAAAAGTTCAACCATTTTTGTTTCTTTTGCTTAACCTAACCATTCACCTAACCCTAGTTTATTCTCTACACTTAACCATGGTTGAATTATGATAACCATCACTTGTTTTTCTATTATTGATAATTCTTTTTCCTTCATCATCTTCTTCTTCTTCTTCAATAGGAAAAAGAAAACCTTTGCTTGAAAAAGAAAAAGTGATGATTCCAAGTGAGAAATCAAAATCCAAAGTGAACCCACTTCCTATTTCTTCATCCTCTACCACTTGCCATGTAGTATAGGGTGTTTTCTTCATAAGTTTCATGACTTGGTGAAGTTGGAGCTTGATCTTGAGTTGCCTCGACGTAGATCATCTTCGGCATCGAAGTCGACGACCTAGCCCGATCTTTTCTCCGACGAAACCATCGCCAGAGTCCGGGATCCGATGATCGCGGTGAAGGGACATCATCACGGAGCTATGGAGGTGGAGGACCGGATCTACAAAGGTTGTATTTTCCGTTCACTTTTAGTTAAAGTTGTTAACTTATATTGTTTCGCCTATACCTCTAGTTACGATCTTGCTTAGGGTTACTTGGCACATAGGAAATTTTTGAATTGGCCATGTTTGATCACTTGTGGAACCTTATGGGTGTGCCTAGGAATCCTACACTACATACATCATCTTGTATCAATCCCAAGAGTTCACTAACTCTTTCTCTGTTTCCAATAAACAGAGCTATGGTTATCATATCTTTGTGACATGACTGGCAAGTTTCACAAGATGTAAATTCAAACTGATTTAAATATGCATTTTTATGTAACTTTAGCTAGTCGGGTCGCATTGATATGACCTAGTCTACAATGCCTCAAGAAGGATTCGTTCATTTCTGAACTCTTCCGCTTGTGTGTATTGTGTACGTTAAGAACTGTGGTTTGATTTAGAACGTATATACTTTTAGATAACGTACCTGAACCGATCAACTCTTGATATACGAAATGTTCAAAACATTATCCAACAATATAAAATTATATCCTTCTTTACTAAATAAAGAGAATGATATGATGTTGTATATCAGGTTCGATATCTAATAACATACGTTCAGAATCAATGTATTTGGTAATATAGGATTATAACTGCCAACATACTTGGCTGCAACACATGCACCGTTTCCAACCCTTGAAACATATCACCCGTTCTCAGTTCTCTACCTATCTGTAGCGCATGTAACAGATTACATATGCGGGATCCTGATCCGGTATCACATACCCAGGATGTAAAGGATACTGAGAAACAGTTTTCTGTAATGAACACACCCGAAGAAGATGCATCATCATGCACTTTCTTCGTTTAGGCGGCACGGGAATCCTTGTAGTCCCCTATTTCCTGCTCGATCTTATAACAATTACAAATTAGAGCGGGACCAACGTTTCCTAGTGCAGTATAATAAGCGGGTTCGGTCAATACATCCGTATTATTATCTTTAATTAAGGCATGATATGGTCACTACCAGAAGAGAGAGAAGAAAACACTCAGCGTACGCTCTTGCAAGATTAGATTGGTTATTATTTTATCTAATCAGGATGGCTCCCACTGTTTTAGTCAAGTCTTCCTTCAAACCCTAAAAGGAAAGACTAGCCGGGGTTAATTACACCCTACAAATTCACCAATCTTTCAGCTCGGCCAGTGTCGGTACTTTGAGGGAGGTTCCCCGTGCTATCGCACGGACCTAATTAAAATAAATCTCGTTTTCCCAGGGGCGTAACCCCGTTAGCACCTTTCTGGACACCTACTTGATCGGCTAATTTTGATGTGTAAAACTCTCGCAGGAGTAACTCTTACTCGCAGTGGGTATCGGGATCCAACTATCTCATAGGAGGTATGCAATCTCATTGTAAATTTCAACACTTGAAATTCTCGATAATATTTTGCCCCGAACGATCTATAACCTTAACAAGGTAAACAAACCATAGACCGCAAGTCAAGTTCAACCCGTCATTTCCCGATAGAAATAAACCCACCCGCATGACCCTTGAAAAGGTCAACAAGGTCGTACGACTACTTTAATCAAATCGCATCATATGCTTATGCAGATAAGTAGTAATCAGCTACCGCACACTACGCCTGGACAAGGTCAACAAACGCAACACGAATACTAACTATTACTTATCTGAAATGACGGAGGGCTACACAGGTTTTTAAGAAAACCATGAGCGTAATGAACTTGATATCGTCGTTGAATCAAGTGATTTTGAAAAGGGGTGTTTTTTAGGCTTTTACTAGTTTTGCAAAAGAGGTCACTCCCGGTGAAGGGATCTCGGCTCTTTCCTTATTGAATAAGGTGCAGGATATTTCATAAATACCACTATGCAAAGCAAGAACTATAAAAGCAATGAAAAGACAAACCGAGTTTGTAGCATCTGCTAGTTTCGCTAAAAAGGTCACTCCCGCTGAAAGGATCTCGGCTCTTTCCTTATCGAATAAGGTGCTGGATATTCTGCAAGGAATACCGCTATGCAAAGCAAGAACTGGAGCTACCAGTTTTCGAGACAAGTTTCTACAACATCTTTAGGTTTCTTTTATTTCATTAATCTCATTAATGAAGTCATATTTATTATGCTTCCTAAGCATCAGATATGAAACGAAAGCAGCAATATTAATTATATCTCATATATATAATATATAGGCATTCGTCTCAGAATATAATCAATGATCACATCACAGAATATCGCAGCAGAATAAAATATATGAAATATTGGATATACTAGGATTTCCATGTTTTAAATTAAGCCTGTATAAAATACGGATTCTACGGTCGTGATGAATAGCCAATCTGTAACACCTTAGGATGTGTTTAGTGGCTAATTATATTTTAATATATGGTTTTTAATAAAAAAGTTTACCAAATTGAGTTTCAAATATTTTATCCTATTTAATGAGTATTTTATTAGATTTTTCCTAGGCTTGCACACACTTGTGCATGTAAACTAGGGTTTTAATTTGGGGTTAAACCATGATTAACAACCATGGTGGGTTAAACCTTTCCCTTGAGCTAATTTTATAATTTGAATTAAGTGTAATTGGGTTTTTTTTATTTAATTATGTGTTCTTTTTTTAAATGGAAATGATTTGTTCTTTGTTGACTTGGTGAGAGAGAGAGGGAGTATGGGCTTCATGGCATGAGCCATGCTCATTAAATGATGACAGAGAGAGAGAGGGGGGTGTTTGAATTGTGCTCTCATTCTCACTCTCACTTCTCTCATTCTCTCTCTCTCTCACACACACACCCCCTCATCCATCAGAGCAGCAGCAGCAGGTGTTGAAGGAGCAGCAGCAAGCAGCAGAAGCAGCAGCAGCAGAAGAGGCAGCAGCAGCAGCAGCAGCTGAAGCAACAGCTACAGCAGCACCGCAACAGTAGCAGCTCCTTCCCCTCTTCTCCTCCTCCTTTCTCCTTGCACCTAGGGTTTAGTAAGGTATAATCTCTAACCCTAACTCTTTACTTTGCTTAACTTGTTTAGAATTAGCTTCGGTTTGTGTAAAATGTGAGATTTAGTGCTTGATTTGATGAATTGTGTGGACTTTTGTCCAAGTGATGTTAATGTTGGTTAACCTAGCCTAATTAAGTGTTATTGGGGCCAAGTAAACCTAGATAAACCCTAGATTTCACCAAAATACCATAGGGTTTCATTTTGTGCAAAATTTAGCGTTTTTAAATAAGATTTCACCTTTCTGTGATCAGCTATAGACCCGGGCACTTCAGATAAAATCTGAGTTAACTGTAGACTACTTGGAAGACCCTAACCACACCACAAGAGCACGAACCCCAGACACCCCACCCTGGCCGCCATTTTAATCATTCTGGCCGCAAATTGCGGCCAGATAAGAGAGTTAGGGGTTAGGGTTTTGGCTGTGGGAGTCTGCTACATATTCTAGTGTTTTGGCATGTGCAATTTTGCAAGTTTCTCTCTGTAGGAAAATATGGGACGTTATATCGCTTTTCGAGTATGTTTAGTTCATGCGATACGCGCAATACGTGAGTGGGTTCTGTGATCCAGCGTGTCGCGGTGTATCGGGATAGTTTTAGCTGCGTATACACATGTTTTAGCGTATCGTACACAAGCGCGTTTAGTTCGCGACGCGAGTGTATCGTTTGACTTCAATATCGCGTTTTGTGAGATATTTGCTTATGTGGATTATCCTTATGTGAATTCTAGGTTCGCAGGCGGGTACGTCGGACGAAGCAAAGAAAGGGAAGCAGGTGGTCAGTTATGAGTAGTGCACGACCAGGTGAGTAGATTTAACATCAACGGGGAAATCGCCCGTATAGCGTTAAGCGTCCAGGCATGTTAGGATATTTAGTCGTAGATGTTCATATGGACAAGTAGCATACCTTCTTGTTGCATATAGAAATGATAGCATATAACACTGCACTGTCACTAACGGTTCAAGCTGCACGAGCACTATTTGTATGTTACACACACACCGTTAGTGATTGCCATGACACTCGCACTATAGGATTGCTACGCATTATACATATCGTTTGATTGCAGCATCATTGATGATTGTCATGACTTGTCGCATATTGACATATATTGATATCTTCATACTTGCGCACATGCACACTATATATTCATACCAGTGCACACATATATTGATATCTTCATACTTGCGCACATGCACACTATATATTCATACCTGTGCACACATATATTGATATCTTCATACTTGCGCACATGCACACCGTATATTCATACTAATGCACACATATATTGATATGTTCATACTTGCGCACATGCACACTATATATTCATACCAGTGCACACATATATTGATATCTTCATACTTGCGCACATGCACACCGTATATTCATATTAATGCACACATATATTGATATCTTCATACTTACGCGCATGCACACTATATATTCATACCAGTGCACACATATATTGATATCTTCATACTTGCACACATGCACACCGTTTATTCATACCAATGCACACATATATTGATATCTTCATACTTGCGCACATGCACACCGTATTTCATACTAATGCACACATATATTGATATCTTCATACTTGCACACATGCACACTGTATATTCATACTAATGCACACATATATTGATATCTTCATACTTGCATGGATTTACGTACTGAGTTTTGGATTCATATGATTTCTGGATTTGAGTACCGAGGTAATCCTTTTAATAAAATACGCATTATTTAAAAACCCGGTTTCTCTTGATATGACATTTCAGTGTGTCCACCATGCGTTTTCTCGGTTCTGAGACGTGTGATATGTGAACCCGAATCGAGGAGTTGGATGATCCGATTAAGGGTACATGGTGGGCCCGTTATGGTACCCCGGGGCGAGAACGGATCGCTGTGCAGTAGACGGTGAGCCTGGCGGAGGGACTACTACCTACCGGGGATTGTTTAGATCTGGCGGTTATCCGGAGGATACTGACCAGTGATGAGAGAAGGATACGGGACGATCCGTACTGCCGGGGCCGAGGGCCGATTCCGCAAACGGAGCCCGATACTTGAGGATTTGCGTGTCGATGCTAGACACGATGATTCATGATATTTTAGTGTGCCGATGCTAGGCACCCATGATTCTATGAGATTTACATGATTTGTGTATATGGATGGACACTGATTATTTTCCACGTTGATATTCCGTGTGGATATTACTTATTCCCATGCTCAGCATTCAGTATTTTACATCTCATCCTGTATCTGTTGTATCTGATAGAGTACATTTGCTATGCACGATTATTTCATACCTTGCTCATCATATAGATGTTATTAGATTGCATTTGCTATGCACGATTATTGCATACCCTGCTTATCATTTAGAGATGTTGTTAGATCGTACTTGATGCATGATTACTGCTCATATAGTTCATCATATAGATGTTATCTGTTGGCATAGGTTAGAGTATCGCAGCATGTGCATACTCGCGATTACCTTTATATGTTATCTACTATTTACGAGTTGGCAACTCACCCCCGTTGTGCCTCAGTGTTTGCAGGTTGCCCCTCGGAGTAGTCGCGGCAGGCTGCTTTCCTATATCGTTTTGGCTACGGATACCACTGCAGTTCGTGCGTGAGCTGTTTGCTGCTAGGTGGGTTTGTGGTATCTGGTTATTTCCATTGTACATATTTTGTATCTAGTACTCTCTATCTACTTTTATGTATTTGACTTAGAGGCCAGTATGAGGACGATGATGTATATTATTTTGTATTCTTATGTCGAGCTCGTTGTGAGCCGACTTTACTTATGCAGTTCTTATCTTGTGTGATGTTTTTCCACTTATTGCTCTTTTCTTCGCTACGGCGTCGTATATTGTTACCGTGGTGATTGTCTACTTCAGGTTTTCTTAACTTTTTAGCAAATGTTCCTATTAAATGTTTAAACAATCTATACTTTTACTGGTTTTGATTTCTGGGTTTCGGCTTACATAGTCGCGTTACGCCTGTAGATGTTACGTGGTTAAGTGCCGGTCACGGGCCAAACTTTGGGTCGTGACAAAGTTGGTATCAGAGCGTAGGTTTTACCTTCGGAGTGTAGGATGACCCTGGTATGATGGAGTAGGTAGCTGCAGCAGAGTGGCATAGCGTGCGTATGTTCTGCGGCATACTCACGACACGGTACTCCGCCTAAGCGACCTTTGGACTTATTGATTGAAATTCCTTCATGATTGTATACATCTTGTGATTCGATTTCCGTATCCTCATCTAATCCTACCTTCTTTTCAGCCATTTTGCCGCCAAGGACTACGAGGGAGCAGAGAGCGGCCGCGAGAGCCGAGATTCGATTTGATTCATCCGAGATGAGGACTGATCCGGGTAGTACCCCTATTGTACCAGAGCAGATTGTTCTTCCTACGACAGATCAGATAACTAGACTAGTGGCAGAGATGCAGGACTAGCGCCAGACGATGAGCTCAATGGTGGAGGCCTTTCGAGCGCAGCGGCAGGAGGTTGTCACCCCTGTTACCCAGTTGTTCCTTGCGATCATCATGCAGTATTCCGTCACCTACATAGCATCAGTAGATGCAGCCCCAGTTTACGAGACGCGTCTTCCAGTGACATTGAGAGTTCCGGATGTTAGTTATATGTATGCCCTAGAGGCCATTACTGTACATACGATATATATTGTAATGGATGCTCGGACATATATAGGGAGGACTTTCTTGCTCGACATGATAGTATGCTATCTGGTTGTACTTTATCTTAACATGTACTCTGATTGTCTCTATATTACATGTTGATAAAGCCCTTAGGATATGTACTCGACTACTGGGACTATGATGAGATCATACTAGTGGGGCCACGGTAGTCGACGAGTATATCCTATAACTGTTCCTAGTCGAGGGTGTATCGAGACAGGGCATCGATGCACCAGAGTAGACTAGCGTATACGCATCTTGACCCATATGATGGGCGATGGATGATCCCATATCCATCGGTGTTTGACATCAAGGATGGTGTACGGGTGCTCAGTAGAGACTGGGTACACTGGACGGACTTGCCGAGAACCCCCAGATGGTATTATACCTCACGTCAGATGGCAGTTCTCCGGTGACACTGGTACAGAGTAGTTTGTTGACCCGAGATCGTCATAGAGTCTTGTGTGATTCCCACTGTGCTCTGATTTCCATCATACCATGTCCAAGAGGGCGTGCAAAAAGGTGGTTTTTGGGTACAGTCCCGAATCACATGGAGGCAATGAGCGACAGGAGGGGATTCGTCTCTCCTGGTATAGGGAGTTGATGTTGTGCTGTGTTCGATTGGCTATAACCGGAAATCCCTGGCCAGGGTTGCTGAGATTTACTGGTAAGTGTTATCAGTAGTTTCTCGAACTGTTATAGACCTCATATCGACACGACTTATCGAGCTACTGGGGTCTGACGTTTACCACCCCTAGGCGAGATATGCGACATATCAGACGACGAGACCGGACTGTACGGGAGTGTTACTGTTTGGATTCACAGGAGAATGTACAGGCTTTCTTGTTGATCTTCTGAGCGCTGAATACCTGGGTAGCTGTTACGTTTAGCTGACGGCTTGCAGCTCGTGGGTGTTTGATATGATCATCACCTACTGCCGGCGTATTGACGATTCTTTAGTGTCCTACACAGAGGTTTCTTGGCTCAAGCGAAACGGAGTAGGGGCACATATGTGATATGTGCAGGACCGAGGATAATGCGATATGAGATACCGTATTCTATTCTCGCGATATATGATATCAGCCGGGTCATCGGATCAAGTGTTGATTCGATGAATCGGTACGGATAAATATTAGTCGGTTATAAGCGATATAGCCGGATTGTCGGATCAAGTGTTGATTCGATAATTTAATGTATAATAATATATATGATATATTAAATTGCATTAACTAATATTAGCTCACTAAAAGATTCTTTTTCTCACTCGGGTAATACATTGATATATATGCGATATATGATAATTGTATTATTTTATTTGGTTACAATAAATATTATATATGTGATTTATAATATTGTAACATGATATGATAACTAATGCAACATGTTTAGTAAAGATTAAACAAGATTAGGGTTTGATTTGGGTTAATGCTTTCTAGATGATTCTAGAAGGTTTAGTTTTGTTTTGTGAAAGATATTTTATTATGACTCATTTCTTAACCTAACCCAAACCCTAGCCTTGGTTAATTCTCTACAATGGTTTAGACAACCATGGTTGCATTATTGATCATTATCTTCTTTGCATTATTCATCACAAAAGGAATTCTATCATAATTCATCATCTTCTTCCTTCTTCTTTCTTCATGGAAAAAGCTTACTAGCTTTTTCCAAGTGATGAATAAATGTGAGAAAAAGATAAATAAAGAGAGAAAAAATCCTACTTCATTATCCTCATCTTCCCTTGAGCTTTAGATGAGAGTGTTCACTCAATTTTTGTGAGTGTTAGCTTGTGTTAATGAAACTTCAAGGTAGATCATCTTTGTATCGAAGATCGGAAGCAAGACTGCACCTTTCTCTTCGTGGAGCCTCTCGAGAGTCCGGAGCATGATGATCGCAGCGAAGGGACTTCAACACGGAGCTTATGAAGTGAAAGACCGGATCTACAAAGGTTGTAATCCCTCTCACTTAGTGTTAAAGTGTTTAGCATGTTAGTTTTCGCCTAAACCCTAGTTTAATGATCCGGCTTCGGGTTGTTCGGCACGGCTAAATTTTTTAAATCGGGCATGGTTGATGCCTCGTGGGCCCTTGTGCGCGTGCCCAGCAACCCTACAGTGGTATCAAAGCCAAGCTAGAGCTTTAGGCGAAGTCTAGACGAAGTTTAAAGTCCGATCGAATCCGGAAAACCTGATAAAACCCTTTCTCTGTACATTTTTCAAAAATTTGGTTTTTTCTTAATTAAAAATGCTCAGAAAAATAAGCAGGAAAAACTAAGAATTACTGCGATGTACGGTCCCCTAAGTCAACTATTTGGCCGCGGAACCGCGGCGAAACCATAGGTTTGGCGGCGGTTCCGCGGCCAAAATTTGGACTTAGTCCATGGAATTTCACTTAATTATTCTTAGGTCCTTTCTTGTTATTTTTTTCTGGGAATATTTTAATTCCACTCAAGTGTTGTGTTTTCTAGGGTTGTATTGGGGTCTCGTTGATTCGATCGGATAATTTAACTTTATTTAGTTTGTCCGGATAATTTTTAGAAACTGTTAAAAAGTTCGAACGGATATCAATAACTCAGTTTTTCCCCTGTCGGAAAATTTTTCAAAAATTGGATTTTTTCTCGAGTTTAAGAATGTTCTAAGTCATGCAAGTAACGCGGTGGACCCTCTAGAATACAACAAACCTTAACTCGATTATGTGACCGTCTTGAACTATCTTTTGAACCTTAGGGTTTGGGGCAGTACGACGTGCCACATGTGAGGCGTTGGCTTGACCCTTCTACGGCTGGACCATTGGTACTGTGGCATGTGATGGATGTTTTTAAACAGATTTCAAGTGTTGAGATATATTGGGGAAATCTTGGGTGTTTGATTATTCGATCGGAAAGTTTAACATTGTCTATGTTAGTTGTATGTATGCCTTAGAGGCCAGTATTGTACAGATGATGTATATTATATTGGATGCTTGGACATATATAGAGATGACTTTCTTGCTCGATATGATAGTATGCTATCTGGTTACTCTTTATCTTAACATGTACACTAGTCTCTTTAAACTGTCTTATAGTTACATGTTGGTAAAGCCCTTAGGATGTATACTTGACTACCTGGACTATGATGCAGATCATACTAGTGGGGACATGGTAGTCCATAAGTACATCCTTCAAGGTCCCTAGTCGTAGGTGTATCGAGACGGGGCATCGATATACCAGAGTAGACTAGCGTATACGCTTCTCGACCCATGAGATGGGCGATGGATGATCCCATATCCATTGGTGTTTGACATCAGAGATGGTGTACGGGTGCTCAGTGGAGACTGGGTACACTGGACGGACTCTCCGAGAACTCCCAGATGGTATTATCCTCACGTCAGATGGCAGTTCTCAGGTGACACTTGTGCAGGTTAGTCTGTAGACCCGAGATCGTCATAGAGTCTTGTGTGATTCCCACTGTGCTTTGATCTCCACCTTACCACGTCCATGAGGGCGTGTAAAACGGTGGTCTTTGGGTACAGTCCCGAGTCATATGGAGGCAATGAGCGATAGGAGGGTTTTCGTCTCTCCCGGTATTGGGGGTTGATGTTGCGCTGTGCTCGATTGGCCGTAACAGGGAAGTCCCTAGCCAGGGCTGATCAGAGAAACTACTGGTAACACTTACCAGCAAATCTCTGATCAGCCCTGGCCAGGGACTTCCCTGTTACGGCCAATCGAGCACAGCGCAACATCAACCCCCAATACCGGGAGAGACGAAAACCCTCCTATCGCTCATTGCCTCCATGTGACTCGGGACTGTACCCAAAGACCACCGTTTTGCACGCCCTCATGGACGTGGTAAGGTAGAGATCAAAGCACAGTGGGAATCACACAAGACTCTATGACGATCTCGGGTCTACAGACTAACCTGCACAAGTGTCACCTGAGAACTGCCATCTGACGTGAGGTATAATACCATCTGGGAGTTCTCGGCGAGTCCGTCCAGTGTACCCAGTCTCCACTGAGCACCCGTACACCATCTCTGATGTCAAACACCAATGGATATGGGATCATCCATCGCCCATCTCATGGGTCGAGAAGCGTATACGCTAGTCTACTCTGGTATATCGATGCCCCGTCTCGATACACCTACGACTAGGGACCTTGAAGGATGTACTTATGGACTACCATGTCTCCACTAGTATGATCTGCATCATAGTCCATGTAGTCAAGTATACATCCTAAGGGTTTTACCAACATGTAACTATAAGACAGTTTAAAGAGACTAGTGTACATGTTAAGATAAAGAGTAACCAGATAGCATACTATCATATCGAGCAAGAAAGTCATCTCTATATATGTCCAAGCATCCAATACAATATACATCATCTGTACAATACTGGCCTCTAGGGCATACATACAACTAACAATCTCCCACTTGCACTAGGGCCAGCTGCTGTAGTATCGCATACCGAGCATCCCGAAGAGTCTCTCAAACTGTGTCTGGGGAATGGCCTTCGTGAGTGGATCCGCCGTGTTGTTCTTCGTGTCAACCCTCCTGACCTCGATCTCCCGGCGATCAACTATCTCCCGGATCAGGTGATACCGCCTCAGAATATGCCTGGATCGTTGATGGGACCTGGGTTCCTTGGCCAAAGCCACCGCTCCATTGTTATCGCAATACAAAGGTATTGGATGCTCAATGGATGGAACCACTCCAAGTTCAGTAATGAACTTCTTGATCCAGACAGCCTCTTTGGCAGCATCGTTGGCAGCGATGTATTCAGCCTCCATTGTCGAGTCTGCCACGGTTTCCTGCTTGGAACTCTTCCAGCTAACCGCCCCTCCGTAAAGGGTAAAGACAAAGCCCGACTGCGACTTAGAGTCGTCCTTATCACTCTGGAAGCTCGAATCGGTAAAGGACTCCACTTGGAGTTCTCCGTTACCATACACCAAGAACATATCTCTAGTCCTTCGTAAGTACTTGAGAATGCTCTTCACAGCTGTCCAGTGACTCTCTCCAGGATCAGCTTGATACCTGCTCACTATACTTAGTGAGTATGCTACATCGGGTCTGGTACATAGCATCGCATACATGATAGAGCCTACTGCCGAAGCATAGGGTATCCCTTGCATGCGAGCTCTCTCCAAATCAGTCTTGGGAGATATCTCTTTGGAGAGAGTGACTCCAGAGATCGTGGGCAAGTTCCAACGCTTGGACTCTTCCATACTAAATCTCTTTAGTATGGTGTCAATGTACCTGGATTGGGACAATCCCAAAATCCGTTTGGATCTATCTCTATAGATCCTAATTCCCAATATGCAGGAGGCATCACCAAGATCTTTTATTGAGAATCTTTATGATAAGAAGAGCTTGACCGATTGCAGCATAGGAATATCATTTCCTATCAAGAGTATGTCGTCCACGTACAATACGAGGAAGACAACCTTACTCTCTGCCACCTTCTTGTAGATACAAGGTTCATCTGGATTTTTGACGAAATCAAACTCTTTGATAACGACGTCAAAGCAGATGTTCCAATTCCGCGATGCTTGCTTTAATCCATAAATGGATTTAAGCAGCTTGCACACCTTTCCGCTACTCCCACTGTCTACGAAGCCCTTTGGCTGAGTCATGTACACGCACTCTTCTAATTCACCGTTTAGAAAGGCGGTCTTAACATCCATTTGCCAGATTTCGTAATCATGATATGCAGCGATGGCAAGCATGATCCGGATGGATTTAAGCATAGCCACTGGAGAAAAGGTTTCGTCATAGTCCACACCTGGTCTTTGTCGAAAACCCTTTGCTACAAGTCTAGCTTTGAAAGTCTCCACTTTCCCATCTACACCAAGTTTCTTCTTGAAGATCCACTTGCTCCCAATGGGTTTTACCCCTTCAGGAGCAACGTCCAAAGTCCATACTTTGTTGGTGTACATGGATTCCATCTCGGACCGCATAGCATCCAGCAATTTCACTGAGTCCCCACTCGTGATGGCCTGTTCGAAGCTAGTTGGGTCATCATCCTCCATGATGCAATCCTCGCTCCCACCGTCCATGAGAAAACCGTAGTATCTCTCAGGTTGGCGAGGAACCCTACTAGATCGGCGGAGTGGCTGGGGTTCATCGGGAACTACGGAATCCTCTGGTTCCACCATATCTTCTGTTGTAGCTTCTGCAGCTGGAACCTCTTCCAGTTCTACATCATGACCACTAATCTCTTTTTCAAGAAATTCCTTTTCTAAAAAGGTGGCATGCCGAGAAACAAACACTCTTTGTTCCTCAGGGTGGTAGAAGATATACCCTCGCGAATGTTTGGGATATCCAATAAACTTACACAGAATGGACCTTGCCGCGAGTTTGTCCGGATTTTGCGTTTTTACATAGGCCGGACAACCCCATATCTTAACATAATTAAGACATGGTCTCTTTCCTTTCCATATCTCATATGGAGTGGTCGGCACAGGTTTTGGTGGGAACCATATCCAATAGGTCTGCAGCTGTTTCCAGTGCATATCCCCAGAAGGAAATAGGTAACTCAGCTGTGCTCATCATAGAGCGCACCATATCTAATAGGGTGCGATTCCTCCGTTCTGATACACCGTTGTGCTGTGGTGTATATGGAGGAGTCAGCTGAGAGAGAATCCCATTCTCTTTTAGGAAGTCCAGGAATTCATTGCTTAAGTATTCTCCTCCTCAATCAGATCGTAGGATTTTAATATTTTTTCCGGTTTGGTTCTCAACTTCTTGTTTATATTCCCTAAATTTCTCAAAAGCTTCTGATTTGTGTTTCATCAAGAACACATACCCGAACCTAGAGAGATCGTCAGTGAATGTAATGAAGTACGGAGAACCATCCCTGGCATGTGTAGACATGGGACCGCATACATCACTATGTATCAGTCCCAAGAGTTCGGTAACTCTTTCTCCGTGTCCCGTAAACGGAGTTTTGGTCATCTTGCCTTTGAGACATGACTGGCAAGTGTCATAAGATGAAAATTCAAACGGATTTAAATATCCATCTTTATGCAACTTAGCTAGTCGTGTCGCATTGATGTGGCCCAGTCTACAATGCCACAAGAAGGATTCGTTGAGTTCAGAACTCTTCCTCTTGTGTGTGTTTGTTATGCTCAGAACCATTGATTGATTTAGAACATAAATGCCATTGCACAACGTGCCTGATCCAACCAACTTTTGGTCACGGAAAATGTTCATAACATTGTCCTGCAATACAAAATTATATCCCTATTTACTCAATAAAGAAACCGATATAATGTTGCATATCAGGTTCGCCATGTAATAGCATTCGTTCAGAACCAATGTATCACCAGTTGGTAATACAAGGTGATATTCCCCGACAGTCTTAGCTGCAACAATTGCACCATTTCCAACTCTAATGTATTTATCACCTTCTCCAAGTTCTCTACCTTTCCTTAGCCCATGTAACTGATTACATATATGGGATCCTGACCCGGTATCTAATACCCAGGACGTAGAGCAAATGGAGAAACAGTTCTCAGTAACGAACACACCCGAAGAAAATGCATCAACATGTACTTTCTTCATTCGGGTGGCATGGGAATCCTGGCATTCCCCTATATCCTGTTCATTCCTATAACTCTTATAAGAAAGAACGGAACCAACGTTCCCCAGCACAGTATAACATGCGGGTTCGGTCAATACATCCATATTATTATCTTTATTAGGGCATGAAATGGTCGCTACCTGGAGAGAGAGAGAAGAAAACACTTTAGCGTATGCTCGTGCAAGATCAGATTGGTTATTATCTTATCTAATCAGGATGGCTCCCACTGCTTTTTATCAAATTTTCCTCCAAACCTTAAAAGGAAAGACTAGCCGGGATTAATTACACACTACAAGTTCGCCAATCTTTCAGCCAGGCCAATGTCGGTACTTTGAGGGAGGTCCCCCGTGCTTTCGCACGAACCTAATTAATGTAAACCTCGTTTTCCCAGAGGCGTAACCTCGTTAACACCTTTCTAGACACCTACTTGATCGGCTAATTGCAATGTGTAAAACTCTCCCAGGAGTAACTCTTACTCGCAGTGGGTATCGGGATCCAACTATCTCATAGAAGGTATGCAGTCTCATTGCAAATTTCAACACTTGAAATTCCCGATAATATTTTTGCCCCTAGCGTCCTATGACCTTGACGCAGGCCAACAAACCATAGTGCGCTAGTCAAGTTCATCCCGTCATTTCCTGATTGAATTAAACCCACCCGCACGACCCATGACGCAGGCCAACAAATTCGCACGACTACCCTAATCCAATCTGCATCATATGCATAAGCAGATAAATACTAGTTAGCTACCGCACACTACGCCTTGACGCAGGCCAACAAACGTAGCACGAATACTAACTACTACTGATCTGAAATGACGGAGGGCTACGCCAGGTTTTTCTGAAAACCATGAGCGTAATGAACTTGATATCGTTGTAGAATCAAATGATGTTTTGAAATGGAGTGATTTTGAGGCTTTTCTAGTTTTGCTAAAAGAGTCACTCCCGGCGAAGGGATCTCGGTCCTTTCCTCGTCGAATGAGGTGCGGGATATATCATATATATCGCTGTGCAAAGCAAAAACCCAAAAGCAGTCAAAAGCAAACCGAGTGTGTAGCATCTGCCAGTTATTGCTAAAGGAGTCACTCCCGGTGAAGGGATCTTGGTCCTTTCCTTATCGAATAAGGTGCAGGGCATATCATATATACCGCTGTGCAAAGCAAGAACTGTAGCTACCTGTTTTATTTTAAAATTCGATTCCACAACATCTTAGGTTTCTTATCTTTCATTAATCACATTAATGAAGTCCCATCATTTAAATACCTAAACATCACAGATAGATATGACGTACACTTATGCCATCCGCATTCGCCTCGATGTCCCCTCGTGCACCGTTAGGTTAGGTAACTAACGACAGAGCAGGGCAGGGCTAGCGCGGGTGTAAAACATAAGTAACGTCTATATAATATATCATATATACTATATACTATATCCATCACAGAATCACAACACAGATATCGCAGCAGAATCAACATATGAAATATTGGATATACTAGGACGTCCGTGTTTTCAATACGAGCCAGTATAAAACACGGATTCCACGGTCGTGATGAATAGCCAATCCCACACCCCTAGACCCCTACGAGAGCGGCAAGCAACCCTGCCAATTCTAGGGTTAGGAGACCCGGACTCGACTCCTCGAGTTGGTCTCCCACTGGACCCCAGAACCCGGTTACTTGTGCTCCCCTCCTTGGGTCTATCCTAATGCGGAAAAGTAAATAATATACAAAGGGTGACAACTTCCGCTACCTGGAAGTGCCCCAAATAAAAGAATATTACATACAAGTTTTTACATGAATGAAAATGAAAAACACTCATCTCACATAAAAACCCCCGGCTATTCAAACACGACGATCCAATATAACATATCCAGCAACACATAACATCACATGTCATCAACGTAAGTAAATATGCGCATCCCAATTGTCGTTGACATATAGCAACGAAACCGGCGATATCACATATTACACTTACGGTCACAGAAAAGAAAGTGTAAAACTACAACAATTGGAATCCGCAACTTCTTTAGACATCGCATGCCTAATCAAATGAAATACTTAGACATCACATGCCTAACAGATATAAATCCCGCATTTTAGTCTCATTATCGAAAACTCTTTTCAATAGCATGTGGGACTAAACTGCTAGATTTATAACATTCATTCAGTTATCTCATAAGTGTTTGTGAATTCCAATTATTGTATCACATTCCAGATAAACAGAAAATGTTAAACTTTCCGATCGAACAGTCGAATACCCAAGTTTTCCCGATACAGTCCAACACATGAAATAAGTCTAACAACATTCATTTCGTGCCTCAGTACCAACGGTCCAGCCGTAGAAGGGTCAAGCCAACGCCTCACATGTGGCACGCCGTACTGCCCCAAACCCGAAGGTTCAAAGGGCGGTTCAAGACGGTCACATAATCGAGTTAAGGTTTGTTGTCTTCTAGAGGGTCCATCGCATTACTTGCACTACTTAGAATGTCGTTAAACTACGGAAAAATCCAACACTTGGAAATTTCCCGACAGGGGAAAAGTTGGGTATTTATATCCGGTCGAACTTTTTAACATATTCTATAAATTATCCGGAAGTACACAAAGACGAAATTTGATAATCCGGTCGAAACACCGAAGCTCTAAAACACCCCAGAAAATTAAACTCTGGAATAATTATTAAAAATTCCCATAAAACTCAGCACCAGAAAAGATGAATTACTGTGCAAACAATATTGGGTAAAGTGAACAGTTGGCCGCGGAACAGCGGCAGAAGCCATGCTTCTGCCGCGTTTCCGTGGCTGTTTGGAAGCTTCATGAGCTCGTGTTTCACCATAATTCTTAGGTATTCCTGCTGAATTTTTTAGGCATTTTTAATCTTGAAAAATCCCAGATTTTAGAAAATGTACAGAGAGCATGTTAAGTTTAGGGTTTCGGGTTCGTTCGGGCTTCAAATTGCGTCTAGACTTCGCCTAAGGCTCTAGCTAGGCTCTGATACCAGTGAAAGGTTCCTATATATGTAATCAGTTACATGGGCTAAGGAAAGGTAGAGAACTTGGAGAAGGTGATAAAGACATTAGAGTTGGAAATGGTGCAATTGTTGCAGCTAAGACTGTCGGGGAATATCACCTTGTATTACTAACTGGTGATACATTGGTTCTGAACGAATGCTATTACATGCCGAACCTGATATGCACGGGTTCGATCGGACTTCAAACTCCATGCGCTCTGATACCACTGTAGGGTTCCTAGGCACTCACAAGAGGTCTCACAAGGCATCAACCATGCCAATTTCAAAAATTACGGTGCCGAGAAACCCTAGAATACGGATCGTTGGCTAGATGTCTAAGCGAAAAGATAACTAGTTAACACTTAACTAAAAGAATACGGAAATACAACCTTTGTAGATCCGGTCCTCCACCTCCACGGCTCCGAGATGAGGTCCTCTCCGCTGTCCAAATCAAATCCAGGCTCTAGCGTCGGCTTCATCGGAGAACGAGCGGGCAAGGTCGTCGGCTTCGTGCCGAAGATGATCTACGTCGAGGCATCGCTAGATCAAGCTCCACCTTCACCTAACCATGATAACTTGTGAAGGAAACACACTCTACTACTTGGCAAGAGGTAGAGGATGAAGAAATAGGAAGTGGGTAAACTTATCATAACATATTTCTTCTTCTTCTTCCTTTCTTCACTTGAAGAAAGCAAGCTCCATCAATGGTGATTTCTCGACCCGTTATGAGCCTCACATCGGCACGACTTATCGAGTATTGGGGTCTGACGTTTACCACCCCTAGACTTGATATGCGACGTATCAGACGAACAGACCGGACTGTACGGTAAGTGTTACTGGTTGGATTCACAGGAGTGTGAGCGGGCTAGCTCGTCGATCTTCTGATCGCTCAATACCCGGGTGGCCGTTACGTTTAGCAGACCGCTTGCGGCTTGTGGGTGCTTGATATGATCATCATCTGCTACCGGCGTATTGACGAGTCTTTAGAGTCCTACACAGAGGTTTCCTGGCTGAAGCGAAACGAAATAGGAGCGCATATGAGATATGTGCAGGACCGAGAATAATGCGTGTATGTGATACCGCATTTCATTCTCGCGATATATGTTTCGATTGGTGATATTCGATATGACCTAGTTATCGAATCATAGATTCGATAAATCGATACATTGGATTCTAGTCGGTTATGTGCGACATGACCGGATCATTGAATCAAATGTTGATTTAATGATTTAATGTATAATTATATATTTGATATATTACTTTGCATTAACTAGTATTGGTTCACTTTAAATGGATATTCTCACTTGATGTGCAAATTGTATATGTGATATATTTTTGTGCACATGTTTGTATCATGTTTGATGATGCATGCTCATTTGGTTAAGTGTATAGAATTAAACTTAGGTTAAGAAAGTGATTAGGGTTTTTATTTATCCATTCTTTTATTTATTCATTTTTGAAAAAAGAATGGGATAAGAATACAAAATGGTTGCTTTCATTCTTGAACATTGTTGAAGCTTCATGAAGCTTTGACTTTGTGACCATTTTGTCTTCACACTAAACCCTAACCATTCTTCTAACCTTAGTTAACTCTCTACACTTAACTATGGTTCTCTTTATGATAAGTATTGATTTAATTTTATTTTATCTCAACACTTATCATATATCATAACTAGCTTCATCATCTTCTTCTTCTAAAAAGAAAAAGCTTGCTACTTTAATGGCAACTTGAGTTCTAGTGAGAGAAATCCAATTCTAAAGTGAACCCACCTCCTATTTCTTCACCCTCTACCTCTTGCCAAGTTGTTTTGGGTGTTTTCTTCACAAGTTTCACAACTTTGTGAAGTCGGAGCTTGAACTAATGCAACCTCGACGTAGATCGTCTTTGACACGAAGCCGACGACCTAGCTCGCCCGTTTCTCCGATGAAGCCGACGATTGGGTTCGGGATTCATGATGGACAGCGAGAGGACACCCACGTGGAGCTAAGGAAGTGGAAATACGGATCTACAAAGGTTGTAGCTTCTCACTTCTAGTTAAGTAGTTAACTAGTTTACCTTTTCGCCTAAACATCTAGTCAACGATCCGTGTTAGGGTTTCTCGGCACCAATAATTTTTGAAATTGGCATGTTCGATGCCTTGTGAGACCTCTATAGTGTGCCTAGGAAGCCTACAGTCTATTTATCTAGAATGCGGTACAATATTTGGAATCCACAGGTAGTTATGAGATAGCTAATTTGAAAGTTATAAATCTAGCAGTTCAGTCTCAAATTGATCGGTTGCCACGGAATTTTGATGTGATCAAAAGTCCATCGCAATCACGTAGCGTACACGGATACTCGCCGGGTAAACTTAATAGACAGCTACGCCCCATAGCCCCGACCAAGTGACTGTAGGAGAACCCCGTCGCCAAAAGTATCCGTTCAGGTGCTTGCGGCAGCAGTTTTCCGCCTTAGTGCACTTCGTCGACGGCATCTGGGGGTGCGGCCGTCTACTAAAGTTTGCGACGAGCATTAGATCAGGATGTCGGGAATCTTGTTGAATTCCCCGACATGACATTGAAAAGAGTTTTTGATAAAGAGACTAAAATGCAGGGTTTATAATAGTTAGGCATGCGATGTCTAAGGAATTCATTTGGTTAGGCATGCGATGTCTAAGGAGGTTGCGGATTCCAACTGTTGTAGTTTTACACTTTCTTTTCTGTGACCATAAGCGTAGTATGTGGTGTATCGCCGGCTTCGTTGCTATACATCAACGACAATCGGGATACGCATACTTGCTTACGTTGATGATATGAGATATTATGTGTTGCTGTGATATGTTATATTGGATCGTCGCGTTCTGAATAGCCGGGGGTTTTATGTGAGTTGAGAGTTTTTTCTTTTTCATTCATGTAAAATTCATTTGTATGTAATATTCTTTTATTGGGGCACTTCCAGGTTGCGGAAGATGTCACCGTTGGTGTATATTATTTACTTTTCCGCATTAGGTAGATCCAAGGCGGGGAGCACAAGTAACCGGGTGTAGCGTTTTGAAAATCGTTTCGGTGAAATTTCGGAAAATCGGTAAAATAAGGGGGTTTTCTGTAAAAAGTCAAAATGCAAATTTCTTTATTATAAAATTAAATATACATATTCTAGCTATGTAATTGCTAGTATTTGGTGTTTATTGAGCCACTGGTGAAATTTCAAATTTTCTGAAATTTTTTTCGATATTAATTATTTTATTATTATTTTAAGCCGTCACTAATACATTTAATTAGGGAAAATTACAAATTGGAATGAGTTGAAACAAATTTTGTGCATCATGACACATTAAATAAAATTTTATCATGTGCTTTTTGAAATGAAATCGTTTGCCAAAACGGTTTAGAAAATATCGAAGAAAAAGGTTTTTTCGGTGAAATTAGTGTAAATGGTTGTTTGGGGTATAACATTTATCTTTTTCCCCCACACCCACACCCACACTCACTCACCCCCATCCCTATGTGGCTGAATTCAGCAGCACATCCCCCCCCATTTCCCCACTCCATTCCACACAAAAAAGAAAAGAAAAAGGGAAATGAAAGAAAGTCAAAAGGGGGTGTAGACTTTGTCTTTTTCTCCCCATTTTTCTCCACCTCCCTCTCTCTCCTCCCCCACTCCCTTTATGGCCGAAAATTCCTGCACCAACAGCCCTCTTTCTCCCCCCCATTGTTCCATCTCTTTTGCTTCAAAAAATTCATCAAATACCCATCAAAAAAATCCCAAAATCTAAATCTAGTTCTTACCCATTTTAGTGTAGCCTTAGATGCATGGATCTTGGTGCAAGGATTTCATTTTGGAGGTCTAGATTTCATGTTTGATCATGGATTTGTGAGGTATAAATTTTTGTGCCCCATGGTTGTTTGTTGATTAGTTGCTTATATGATTTTGTTTATAAGTGTTAAATTGGTTGTTGTGGTTTGTGTGATGAAAATTCAAGAGAAGAACTTGAATGCAAGTTAGGGTTTTGTGAAATTGGTGTATGGTTGTGTAATGTGTTTAAGCTCTTATGACATGTTAAAACAAGTTAGTAGTTAGTTGTTAATTGTTAGTTTAAAAATTGTGATAATTACACTAATTTGCTATCTAGGTTTTTGGAAATGGTTAAATGATTGGATTTAAAATTATAATTAGTTTTTTTTATGACTTCATTAACATTATTAAGTGTGGTTTAATGTCTTTAGTTCATGAAAATCCAAGCTAAATTGTTGTTTGTGCATTTTTGCTATAAAATTGTTAAAATTTGGGTATATTGTAAACTAGAATTTTGGAATTTATGGAAATTGATGAGAATAAATTATAGGAAATGATTTATATGACTTATTTAAGATATTTAATAAGTATATTGGCTGCTACATTCATTTAAACATCATTTTTTGTACTAAAACGGCGAATTGTGCTTGCTAGTTTTTTCGGAAGAATGACTTTTAAGTGAAATTGGGGTTTTTGTGAGTTTTAACCTATTTTATATTAAAATTAGGGTTCGTGAATGTGCAAATGAGTGTATTTGGGTTTTTCTCGATGGTCTGGCGTTTGTACACCGACGTCGAGGGTTTTTGTTTTGATTTGTGAAAGCAACCATAGGTTTTGACTTATGTGGGATTCGTGTGTCGTTTTGGTCATGAGTCGGATTTTAATTCGATACGATGCGTTGTGATATGTAGGTACCCCCATGTGGACTTCGAGATGACACGCAAGCGCGTGGCGACGTCGGCACCGGCTATCGAGGACCAGGTGAGTAGATTTATATCTACGGGGAGAAGTCGGGTGGATGGCGTATAGCACCCCCGCAGTCCGTGGTGGTGTATACGAATGCGAATATACACCAACAATTATTATATGTTATTTGGGATTAATAACGATGTTAGGATGGATATTGGTATGTTGGATTACTTTAGTGTTGCGAACCCTAGGGTAGTGTTACACTACATATACACACATACATACTTGCATACATTCCTTTTTATATGTGCTCACGGGATTCTTTATAGTTATGTGTTCACATAGGTATGCGACTATGTGTTCACATACGGATTTGAGGGTGATACTTGGGATTGAGCTGAGTCGATGAGATTTGTTTTATGGTTGTGATATCGGTGATATGGCAGGATTCGTACTTGAGGTACGTCCTGGTGTTATAGCGGATCTTGGGGCGGCGATACGGGTGAATAGTGTTATAAATAAAATGGTCGACATGTGATCGTGATATGAGGCATGATATGCTAGGATATTGATATTAGGCTGTATCGGGCTATGTATACCCCTTGATGATGATATGTGCTGACGATATCGGTTTGTACGAGATTGTCGATCAGTAGTCAGATCATGAGTATATTGAGGATATTAGTATTGTAATAGACATAGGTCAGTACCCTAGACTATGATCTTGGATAAAGAGGATACCAGAGGAATAGTGTGAGGAATATGATATTGACCCGTACCCAGATTTGGGGATGCCGTACGAAGGATTTACGTACGAGCTATATCATGATGATTGATCCGCACTCTTGACTTGGGATGTCTGATTATAGATATGGTATCGGATATGATATTATTGAGGCGGGATCACCGATTAATATATATACAGGTATGTATATGTATCGACTCAGATGTTAGGCGGTTTCCTTACCTGTAGTCTAGCATGTAGCTTAGCCCTTTAGTTTAGTTAGTTGTTAGATTAGATTCGGTTCCTACCTATTTCAAAGCTTACGAATCGTGCGTATTTTAAAAGAAAAGTCAAGGGATTCTACGGATATTTCAAAAAAAAAACGTATCTTTTCTTAAAAACACCGTTGCCCCTATTTCCAAAACCCCACGATTCGTGTTATTTCAAAAGGCACCATTGTCGGATTTATATTAGGTTAATGCAGTTTAGTTATCGTTGCGTCTAGTATTCAGCTCCCGCTCATTATTGTTGTTCGCTCCGCATCACATGCTTATATTATGCTTCATATTCTACTGTTGATATCTTGTGGTTAGGACACCAGCACCATTACCGATGATGCGTATGTACCACGTACACTTACTTGCCGGCTCACACACATCTTCATCGGTAATTGCCATGTCACGAACACTTTAGAAATACTATTTCATTTGACATAGGTTGTTAGCTAATAGTTTAGACATGATATTAGTGTACTTGCCTTATATGCTAGTTAGACATTGTAGTTATTGCCTACTACTTCATGCATGTTATTATTCACTGTTATGTCGCATTCATGGATTCTCATGCCTATATTCACTGTTTACATGCTATTGATGACTTGGATTCGGATTTCATGAGATTTATTGGATTTGGAGGAAAACCGCAAAAACATAAATAAACCTTTTCTCTCTTTTAAAATAAAAAGTGCGGTTTTCCCATGATGTATGAGTCGTCCACCATGAGTTTGCTGGTGGATTTCGAGACCCGATTCGAGGAGTGGAGGAACCGTTTCGGGTACATGGTGGGCCCGGTAAGGTACCCCGGGGCAAGAAGCGCGTGATGATGACGATGTGAGCCTGGCAGGGGGAGACTACCTACTGGTGATTTTACCCGACGCGTCGGATATCCGGAGGACACCGTCGTGGTCTTGAGATGGATGGTAGGGGCCGGTCTGGACTGACGGCGCCCTAGATATTGAGATTGAGACATTGAGATTTCGAGATATTGAGGTACTAAGATTTGATGATACAGGCCAGTCCGGATAGCCGGAGCCTGAGGTTTTGAGACAATGAGATTTATGTTTTGTGTCGATGCTAGATACTGTTGATGCTGATTTCATTCATGATACCTCATTTTAAAAATACAAAGAAAATCTCACTAATTTATGAAAACAGTTTCTTCATTTACATGTATTCTATTTTCATGCATTCATACCTCATTCATATGATATATTACTACCTGAGGCACTGACACAGGCATATGAGATCACACTCGGGTTAGATATTACCTTAGCCATTGTTATTAGCTGCATGTTATTCATATATTTGAGGATATATTATGATCTTTGACCTAGGTTGCGTTATTTATGCGATTTCTGTACGTAGATGTTTTTCTATTCACGAGTTGGCAACTCTCCCCCGTTGTGCCCCAGTTTCTTGCAGGTTTGCCGTACAGGTTTCTTTACGGCTTGCGGGCATTGTTTCCTTCGGGAGATTTGCTAGTAGGTGGGTTTACTTATATCGTACCCCCCATTATATAACTTGTATATTATTATTCTGTTGTATCTAGAAGTTCCATCAACCAAACATGTATTTATTTTTGAGATAGAGACCAGTGATGTTATTCTTTCGACCTTAGAGTCGCGCGTTTTTATTTCTGTGGTTTTCTTGTGGTTTTGAGTTTTTGATCCTCGCCGTTGGCGTTGTATATTATATTGCTTGTGTGGTTGTGACCGTCGATTGACGAAGAGCTAGCTCCCGCTTGGGGATGCCTTTTATTGATTTCGTATACTATTCATGTTGTATCCCGTTTGGGAGCCAGTATTTACAAAGGAGACTCTGCCGAAATTTTCGGGAAATATTGATGTTTTTTTTTAAAACCGCATAATTCGGCTTATGCTATTAAAACTACTTGTTTAAATTGGTTTTCCTTCACTCTACTACTTTTCTTGGTTTGCATTTCTGTGTTTTCGGCTTACTTAGATTACGTACGCCTCGAGACGTTCGTAGTTTAAGTGCCGGTCATATTCCGTACTTTCGGGACGCGACAAGTTGGTATCAGAGCGTTAGGTTTTACCTTCGGAGCGTAGGATGACCCTTGGTTGATGGAATAGGTGACTAAAGTAGAGTGACGTACCGTAGGTATGTTCCGCGGCATATTTACGATACGCTACTCCACTTAAGAAGCCTTAGGATGTACAATTCTTTGCTCAGTATTATATTCATTCCGATCTAGCCTCATCAGTCTCAGTTATGGTTTTGCTGCCACGATTACGGGCAGGGAAAGCTATGGCTAGAGTTGCGGTCAGCATGAGCTCGTCAAGAACGAGGACTGACCAGGGCATGATTCCGGCGACACACGATTGCAGAGATGTGCCTTTTCATTGTGTCTTCGCGCCACGAGCGTTGGGTGGATTGCTGTATCAGATTACTCGGACGTGCCGATTTGCACTAGAGGATTGAGCCACTGATAGAGGCCAGCCAGATTTTGATGACCATTGAAGTATTGCTTACTCCTGATGATTGAGGCACCGTTAAGCATGCAGACGAGCGAGCCAGTTATTGCTGCGAACGACGAGATATTGCCCCTGATGCTGGAGTTAGTGCAGAATAAGTTATACAAAGAAATGATAGAAGGTCGCTAGTCATCGAGGATGAATGACTAGGACATGTGGTTCGTTCGTCTACCCGATGAGAGGTCATCAGATAGATTGATTCCAGCTAGAGACGACTTCACACAGAGACGTTGGGAGTCGATAGAGACGATCGAATGTCAGAAACCTATTATTCCAAGTTTAAAGTATTCGGAAGGGCAAGCAGGCAATTCTATGGACCCTCTAGAAGAATGAAACCCTAACTCGACTTAATGACCGTGTGAAAGCCTTTGAACCTTCGGGTTTGCGGCAGTTCTATGGCGCCATTAGTGAGGCTTGGGATTTCCCTTCTCCGGCTGGACCACCGATGCTGTGGTATGTACTCGATACTATTAAACTGTGCCCAAGATGTTGAGCTCTTGGGGGATTATGAGGTTTTGACGACTCGATCGGATGGCTCGACTTAATTCGGATGCTAGGTGGTGAGATGCATTTCTTGGGAGACTCCCGATACGAGGATAGCCGTTGGAGCTCAGTCCATGCAGCCGCGACGAGACGAGTCCAAAGCAGACGACATTAGAGAAAAGTGAAGTAAGAGGTTCGTACCAGATCTAGATGAGATGACGTTCCACTCCGCCGACATCAGAGATGCGATGCGCATGCCGAGGCATGGTACTTAGATTTACCTTCCAGAAGGAGTCGCGATGAGTATGCAGTCGTTCCAGAGCAAGAACAGATCTAGTAAGGGACGATGACTTCCGGACAGTTCGGCAGAGACGAGATTTGGGAGAGATATCGATAGGACCTTTCTGGAATAAATTATGAGAAGACTTGGACCCAGTAGTGGTCATGTTATGCACACCGGCAGGCCAGAGTTCAGGATCGTCGACGAGACATGCTATGAGTGACCACGGCAGTTGGCCAGAGATTCTTGGAGGATGTGCTTGAGCGGGACTATTCCGCCATACTTGATTTGCGTATTTTGGGTGATTTATTCGCATGATTGATTTTGATGATTGAGTTTCATGATATTTGTTTTCATGGACCATGGTTGCACCTGCTGAGTATTTACGATTTTTGCACGGTTGTTGCACTTGATATCGTTTTCGTGCCTTGGTTCTCATGTTTGTGATTATATGGATTTCATACAGTTGAGTTGATTTGTGCGTATATACGCACACGATTTGGTTTTTGCACTCGGTATAGTTCATATATGCTTGCAGTGCAGTGTTACGTATGTTGTGCATTTAGATGCCCTGGACTTCGATTTCGATGGTGATGTTCGATATTTGTTTTGTGCACCTTGTGCACCTGATTGGATTTTGCGTATATTCGGCACTTGATATTGGATTTCATGATTTCGTGCATGATGGATGCACCTGATTTGGATTTTTGCGCATGTTGGGCGCATGTTTTGAAGTGTGATTTTGGTGCACACCAGATGCACTAAATCGAGATTTTTTTGTGCATGTCAGATGCACCTGATTTTGCTGTGAAGCACACATGTTGCCTACGACAGATGTTTCGTGCACACCCGATGCACTTAGATGTTATTTCTGTGCCTATGTATGGCACATATTTGGATTGTGATTTCCGTGCGCACCAGACGCACGTAGTATTCATATGCGTATTTTGGGATTGATTTTTCTTATAGTGCAGTACGTTTTTATGATATTGCTATGTGTTTTCGTACTGAGCAGGACTAGTCAGAGGACAGTACCTGAATATATTTTGCATGCATTGATAGTTATTGAAGGGATTTCCAAAAAGCAAGCTATAGCCTCAGCATTTACCTACGTGTCTGATATGACACGAAATGTTTAAAACAAGGAGATCTTTTTAAATTGTTTCCAAAACGGTGGAACGTACATTTCAAACAAAGGTATATATGTATATAGTTATTTTCTTATGATAGACGTCCGCCACTGTGCAGTGTTATACGCGTTGCACAGCGACTTAAAGAGATTTGGCATGCATTTCCTTCAGATACTTACATATATAGATTCGATATTTACATGTATAGTTTCGAGTTATGTCATGTTGGTTTTGCTCTGGATTTGGCATTGATGTCTTCCCCATGACTCCGTTGATTGCGGGAAGCTTGACGGAGTTTTGATTTGAGTGATATGCTCATTTTTCATGCGCATGCGCTGCGCTACGATTTGTTTTATCTAGTTACAATTTCGGAGCCCCGACGACTTGATGGTTTTGGTTTAGATGTTTTTGTATTTGGGGGGAGTTTTACTTTAAATTCGGGGACCGAATTTTTTTAAGGGGGGAAGATTGTAGCGTTTTGAAAATCGTTTCGGTGAAATTTCGGAAAATCGGTAAAATAAGGGGGTTTTCTGTAAAAAGTCAAAATGCAAATATCTTTAGTACAAAATTAAATATACATATTCTAGCTATGTAATTGCAAGTATTTGGTGTTTATTGAGCCACTGGTGAAATTTCAAATTTTCTGAAAATTTTTCCGAAATTAATTATTTTAATATTATTTTAAGCCGTCACTAATACATTTAATTAGGGAAAATTACAAATTGGAATGAGTTGAAACAAATTTTGTGCATCATGACACATTAAATAAAATTTTATCATGTGGTTTTTGAAATGAAATCGTTTGCCAAAACGGTTTAGAAAATATCGAAGAAAAAGGCTTTTTTCGGTGAAATTAGTGTAAATGGTTGTTTGGGGTATAACATTTATATTTTTCCCCCACACCCACACCCACACTCATTCACCCCCATCCCTATGTGGCTGAATTCAGCAGCACATCCTCCCCCCATTTCCCCACTCCATTCCACACAAAAAAGAAAAGAAAAGAAAAGAAAAAGGGAAATGAAAGAAAGTCAAAAGGGGGTGTAGACTTTGTCTTTTTCTCCCCATTTTTCTCCACCTCCCTCTTTCTCCTCCCCCACTCCCTTTATGGCCGAAAATTCCTGCACCAACAGCCCTCTTTCTCCCCCCCATTGTTCCATCTCTTTTGCTTCACAAAATTCATCAAATACCCATCAAAAAAATCCCAAAATCTAAATCTAGTTCTTACCCATTTTAGTGTAGCCTTAGATGCATGGATCTTGGTGCAAGGATTTCATTTTGGAGGTCTAGATTTCATGTTTGATCATGGATTTGTGAGGTATAAATTTTTGTGCCCCATGGTTGTTTGTTGATTAGTTGCTTATATGATTTTGTTTATAAGTGTTAAATTGGTTGTTGTGGTTTGTGTGATGAAAATTCAAGAGAAGAACTTGAATGCAAGTTAGGGTTTTGTGAGATTGGTGTATGGTTGTGTAATGTGTTTAAGCTCTTATGACATGTTAAAACAAGTTAGTAGCTAGTTGTTAATTGTTAGTTTAAAAATTGTGATAATCACACTAATTTGCTATCTAGGTTTTTGGAAATGGTTAAATGATTGGGTTTAAAATTACAATTAGTTTTTTTATGACTTCATTAACATTATTAAGTATGGTTTAATGTCTATAGTTCATGAAAATCCTAGCTAAATTGTTGTTTGTGCATTTTTGCTATAAAATTGTTAAAATTTGGGTATATTGTAAACTAGAATTTTGGAATTTATGGAAATTGATGAGAATAAATTATTGGAAATGATTTATATGACTTATTTAAGATATTTAATAAGTATATTGGCATCTACATTCATTTAAACATCATGTTTTGTTCAAAAACGGCGAATTGTGCTTGCTAGTTTTTTCGGAAAAATGACTTTTAAGTGAAATTAGGGTTTTTGTGAGTTTTAACCTATTTTATATTAAAATTAGTGTTCGTGAATGTGCAAATGAGTGTATTTGGGTTTTTCTCGATGGTCTGGCGTTTGTACACCGACGTCGAGGGTTTTTTGGTTGATTTGTGAAAGCAACCATAGGTTTTGACTTATGTGGGATTCGTGTGTCGTTTTTGTCATGAGTCGGATTTTAATGCGATACGATGCGTTGTGATATGTAGGTACCCCCATGTGGACTTCGAGATGACAAGCAAGCGCGTGGTGACGTCGGCACCGGCTAGCGAGGACCAGGTGAGTAGATTTATATCTACGGGGAGAAGTCGGGTGGATGGCGTATAGCACCCCCGCAGTCCGTGGTGGTGATACGGATGCGTATACACATCAACAATTATTATATGTTATTTGGGATTAATAACGATGTTAGGATGGATATTGGTGTGTTGGATTACTTTAGTGTTGCGAACCCTAGGGTAGTGTTGCACTACACATGCACACATACATACTTGCATACATTCCTTTTTATATGTGCTCACAGGATTCTTTATAGTTATGTGTTCACATGGGTATGCGACTATCTGTTCACATACGGATTTGAGGGTGATACTTGGGATTGAGCTGAGTCGATGAGATTTGTTTTGTGGTTGTGATATCGGTGATATGGCAGGATTCGTACTTGAGGTACGTTCTGGTGTTATAGCGGATCTTGGGGCGGCGATACAGGTGAATAGTGTTATAAATAAAATGGTCGACATGTGATCGTGATATGAGGCATGATATGCTAGGATATTGATATTAGGCCGTATCGGGCGATGTATACCCCTTGATGATGATATGTGCTGACGATATCGGTTTGTACGAGATTGTCGATCAGTAGTCAGATCATGAGTATATTGAGGATATTAGTGTTGTAATAGACATAGGTCAGTACCCTAGACTATGATCTTGGATAAAGAGGATACCAGAGGAATAGTGTGAGGAATATGATATTGACCCGTACCCATATTTGGGGATGCCGTACGACGGATTTACGTACGAGCTATATCTTGATGATTGATCCGCACTCTTGACTTGGGATGTCTGATTATAAATATGGTATCGGATATGATATTATTGAGGCGGGATCACCGACTAATATATATACAGGTATGTATATGTATCGACTCAGATGTTAGGCGGTTTCCTTACCTGTAGTCTAGCTTGTAGCTTAGCCCTTTAGTTTAGTTAGTTGTTAGATTAGATTCGGTTCCTACCTATTTCAAAGCTTACGAATCGTGCGTATTTTAAAAGACAAGTCAAGGGATTCTACGGATATTTCAAAAAAAAAAACGTATCTTTTCTTAAAAACACCGTAGCCCCTATTTTCAAAACCCCACGATTCGTGTTATTTCAAAAGGCACCATTGTAGGATTTATATTAGGTTAATACAGTTTAGTTATCGTTGCGTCTAGTATTCAGCTCCCGCTCATTATTGTTGTTCGCTCCGCATCATATGCTTATATTATGCTTCATATTCTACTGTTGATATCTTGTGGTTAGGACACCAGCACCATTACCGATGATGCGTATGTACCACGTACACTTATTTGCCGGCTCACACACATCTTCATCGGTAATTGCCATGTCACGAACACTTTAGAAATACTATTTCATTTGACATAGGTTGTTAGCTAATAGTTTAGACATGATATTAGTGTACTTGCCTTATATGCTAGTTAGACATTGTAGTTATTGCTGTAAGGTTTGCCTAGCACCCTATGAAGAGTTTTGAAGCATCACATGTGTCAAAGTATATATTTTTAAGGTGCTAAACAAACACGCAAAGGAATCGATCCTAGAAAATTAGGGTTACAAAACTTTAAGCTAATAAAAATTAGGGTTTGAAGGCTACAACCTTTGTAGCTCCCCTTCTGCTTGACTCCTTGATCTCTAGGGTGTTGGAAGAAGGTCCACTTGTAGTCCTCTTTCTTCCACGACGATCCACCCGAATTTTCCCGTCCAAGCTTGCAACTTTGGAAAAGCAAAGAGAACACTCTAATCAAGTTTGCTAGACTTGAGTAGAATGATGTTGTGGCTAAGGATCTCACTTCAAAAACCTTTCTTTAATTGTGTTTAACTCACTAGAAAAAACTAGAGAGGAAAAGATGAAGGAGGATGAAGATGGTGGCTATTTTTAACAAGAGGTGAAAAATTAACCCTTAGTTCTAAAGAAAAAGAAATATATATCACTATATATATTTATTTCCTTCTTGCATTCAACCATGATTAAATGATGGAGAGTTAATTTAACTTGGGTTTTAAATGATAAAGAGAAGGATAACCCTAGGTTAGTGGTAGTTGAGCTTGGTTAGGTTAGAAGAAGAATGTAGAAGCTAGAACGATTATCCTTTCCTTTTTCATTTTGTTTTAAAACCAAAATTAAATAATAATCCATAATTTAATCCATGGTGTGAGTCTTATATTGCCACTATTTCCATATGCTAACAACCATGATGGATGGGTGTATGTATGTATGCATGTATGCACATCCACATGTGCATGAAACTAGAATGAAAGAATGAAACTAGAATGAAAGAAAGAAACACATGCATGCATGCATACATCCATCAAACCCTAGAAAGGTTTCAAGTGAGAAAACTAATGGTTAGATGATAAATCAACACTTAACTTATCAATCCGGTCATATCTCATATGACCCCACCAAAAGCAGGCCACCCCATCAATGTTCGGTATCATATACGCACATTGTAATCGGGTGCATGCGCATATCGCATACGCGCACCACAACGTTTCGCCTGGACTGGGTAACTTCTTTGTGGGACTCTAAGACTCGTCAATACGCCGGCAGAGGGTGATGATCATATCAGGTACCCTCAAGCCGCAAGCGGTCAGCTAAACGTAACGGCCACCCGGGTATTGAGTGATCAGAAGAAAACAAGCGAACCTGCTACAACTCCCGTCGAGCCATCCGGCAACACTACCGTACAGTCCGGTCTCTTTGTCAGATATGCTGCATATCGAGCCTAGGGATGGTCATGTCGACCTTAATAACTCAATAAGTCGTGCCGGTGAATGGTCTAAAACAGATCGAGAAACTACTGATAACACTTATCAGCAAATCTCAGCAGCCCTGGCCAGGGACTTACTGATATAGCCAGTCGGGCACAACACAGCATCAACCCCCAATACCGGGAGAGACGAAACCCCTCCTATCGCTCATTTCCTTCGTGTGTCTCGGGACTGTACCCAACGGCCACCTGTTTGCACGACTCAGTAGAGCCGTGGTAGGGTGGCAATCAAAGTACAGTGGGAGAGCACACAAGACTCCATGACGATCTCGGGTCTACAGACTAACCTGTACCAGTGTTACCTGAGAACTGCTATCCGACGATAGATATAATTCCATATAGGAGTTCTCGGTGAGTCCGTCCAGTGTACCCAGTCAGCACTGAGCACCCGTATATGATCTTGATGTCAAACATCGATGAATGTGGGAACATCCATCGCCTATCGCATGGGTCAAGTATCATATACGCTAGTCTACTCTGGTATATCAATGCCCCATCTCGATATACCTTCGACTAGGGACTTTCCAGGATATGCTTATAGACTACAGATGTCCCACTAGTATGATCTCCATCATTATCAGAGCAGTCAAGCCAATATCCTCAGGGCTTTATCAGCATGTATGAGTGAATAATAAGCATGATCAAGTCAACATGTCAGATAAAGAAAAACCAGATAGCATACTATCATGTCGAGCAAGAATGTATACTGAATATATATATACATGTACAGATACATCCACTATCACATAATGGCCTCTAGGGCATACATATATCCAACAATCTCCCACTTGCACTAAGGCCAGTTATTGGCGTATCTCATACCCAACATCTCAAAAAGTCGCTCATGCTGCGGCTGAGGGAGGGCCTTGGTGATTGGATCCGCGGCGTTATTCTTTGTGTCTACCCTCCTAATCTCGATCTCGCGGCGATCTACAATCTCCCGGATCAAATGAAAACGCCTCAGGATGTGTCTGGACCGTTGATGGGATCTGGGCTCCTTGGCTAACGCCACAGCCCCATTATTGTCACAATACAACGGTATTGGATCAATAATGGTTGGAACTACTCCTAGCTCCGAGACGAACTTCTTCATCCAGACGGCTTCCTTGGCGGCATCATTTGCAGCAATGTACTCAGCTTCCATCGTAGAGTCTGCAACGGTATCTTGTTTGGAACTCTTCCAACTCACCGTCCCTCCATTGAGGGTAAATACAAACCCAGAGATAGATTTGCTGTCGTCCTTATCGCTCTGGAAGCTCGAATCGGTAAAGGCCTCCATTTGGAGATCTTCATTACCATGCACCAAGAACAATTCTTTAGTCCTTCGCAAGTACTTAAGGATGTTCTTCACTGCTGTCCAGTGATTCTCCCCTGGGTTGGATTGATACCTGCTTACAACACTAAGTGCGTAAGCTACATCTGGGCGTGTACATAACATCGCATACATTATAGATCCTACTGCCGAAGCATAGGGTATAATACTCATGCGAGCTCTCTCTTCATCGGTCTTTGGACAAGAATCCTTGGAGAGAGTGACCCCATGGCAAGCGGGTAAGACACCCCGCTTGGAGTCTTCCATACTAAACCTTCTTAGGATGGTGTCAATGTATCCGGTTTGGGACAATCCCAAAAACCTTTTGGATCTATCCCTATAGATCCTTATGCCCAGAATGTACGTGGCATCACCCAGGTCCTTCATGGAGAACCTCAGTGATGAGAAAGATTTGACCGACTATAGCATAGGAATATCATTTCCCATCAGAAGAATGTCGTCCACGTACAATACGAGGAATGTGACAGCTCTCCCTACAGCCTTCTTATAAACACAAGGTTCATCTGGATTTTTGATGAAATCAAACTCTTTGATGACATCATCGAAACAGATGTTCCAACTCCATGATGCCTGCTTTAACCCATATATGGATTTAAGCAATTTACATGCTTTCCCGCTGCTCCCACTATCAATGAAGCCCTCTGGCTGATCCATATAAACGCATTCTACCAAATTTCCATTTAGAAAAGCGGTTTTAACGTCCATCTGCCAGATTTCATAGTCGTAGTGAGCAGCAATAGCAAGTAGGATCCGAATGGATTTAAGCATGGCTACGAGAGAAAAAGTCTCGTCATAGTCCAAACCTGGTCTTTGACGAAAACTCTTCGCCATAAGTCTTGCCTTATAGGTCTCTACCTGCCCATCTACACCAATCTTTCTTTTAAAGATCCATTTGCACCCCACAGGTTTCACCCCAGGGGGTACAACGTCCAAAGTCCACACTTTGTTGGTGTACATAGACTCCATTTCGGATCTCATGGCATCCAGCCACTTCACAGAGTCTTTACTCGAGATAGCTTGCTGAAAACCGGTAGGATCATCATCATCCATGATGCAATCTTCTCCGTTACCATCAATGAGGAAACCGTAGTACCTCTCCGGTGGGCAAGAAGTCCTACCAGACCTACGGAGTGGCCGAGGTTCTTCAGTTTCTGCTGCAACAGCCGGTTCAACCAAATCGTCATTTGTAGTTTGTGTCTCTAGAACCTCTTCTAGATCCACCACCTTGCCATCATCTTTATCTGTGAAAAACTCTTTTTCTAAGAATGTGGCATGTTGAGAAACGAACACTTTTTGTTCCTCTTTGTGGTAGAATAGATATCCATAAGAATTCTTTGGATATCCCACAAAGTTACACATGACCGACCGTGTCTCGAGTTTGTCCGGATTCTGCTTTTTAACATAGGCCGGGCAACCCCAAATCTTAATTCTCTTAAGAGATGGTCTCTTCCAATGCCATATCTCATATGGCGTGGTAGACACGGTTTTGGTTGGAACCCTGTTTAGCAGAAACGCTGCAGTCTCCAATGCATGCCCCCAAAACGAGACTGGTAACTCAGCATCACTCATCATGGACCGGACCATATCTAATAGGGTCCTATTCCATCGTTCTGACACACCGTTGTGCTGTGGTGTGTAAGGAGGAGTGAGCTGAGAGAGAATCCCATTCTCTTTTAGGAAGTGTGCAAATTCTATACTGAGATACTCACCACCTCGATCTGATCGAAGCATCTTGATACTCAAGCCAGTTTGTTTTTCTACTTCTTGTTTATATTCAATGAATTTCTCGAAAGCTTCGGACTTGTGCTTTAATAAAAATACATGACCGAATCTTGAGAAATCGTCAGTGAACGTAATGAAGTATGAAAAACCGCCTCTAGCCTGTGTAGACATTGGCCCACATACATCACTATGTATGAGGCCCAGGAGCTGAGTAGCTCTTTCTCCGTGTCCGGTAAATGGAGTTTTGGTCATTTTACCCTTGATACAAGACTGGCAAGTCGCATAAGATTTATATTCAAAAGAGTTTAAATATCCATCTTTGTGTAACTTGTTTAGTCTTGTTTCGTTAATATGACCAAGTCTACAGTGCCAAAGAAAAGCTTCATTTAATTCTGAAAATTTTCTTTTATTAGTGTGTTGTATACTGAAAACTGTGTGTTGATTTAGGACATATATTCCATTGTTAAGCGTACCATACCCAACCAACATTTGATTCAGGTTAATGTTCATAACATTGTTCTGCAATACAAAATTATACCCTTCATTGTCCAACAAAGAAACGGATATTATATTACATAGCATACTTGGTACAAAATAACATGGATTTAAAACCAAAATACATCCAGATGGCAACCCCAAGTGATACTCTCCCACTGCGACTGTATGTACATTGGAACCATTTCCAACGCGGAGAGTATGGTCACCTGTCCTCAAAACCTTGCTATTTCTCAGCCCCTGCATAGAATTGCAAATGTGAGAACCTGAACCGGTATCCAATACCCAGGAAGCAGAGTTTATAGAAAAATAGTTTTCAGTCACAAACGCACCTGAAGCAGAAGCATCACCATGCTTCTTCTTGAGACTTAAGTACTCTGTGCAATTGCGCTTCCAATGTCCTGTCTTGTGGCAGTGAAAACATTCGCCCTTCCCTGAGTCTCCAGCCTTGGACTTTCCCTTTCCCTTTGTTGGAGATAATGCCCTCAGAGTCAATTATTGGGTCACAGGTACGTGATTGCAATGATTGAGGGAGGACCTATCCCGGTAGGACAGTTTTACTCGAGATGATAGTATGCTATCTGGTTTACCTTTATCATCGTGTACTGCTTTAGGTGACCTTACAGGTCGCTATTACACGTTGGTAGAGCCCCTAGGATTCTTGCTTGACCACCAGCAGTATGAGGGCGATCATATAAGTGGGAGCTGGGGTCTATAAGCATATCCTTAAATGGTCCCTAGTCGTGAGAGTTTCGAGACAGGACATCGATACTCCAGAGTAGACTAGTATATACAGTTGAGACCCCGACGAGGGGCGGTGGCCGGTCTCACAAGCCACTGGTGTCAGTTGGATCACCTAAGATGTATACAGGTGCTCATTGGGTTATGAGTACACCGGACAGGACTCGCCGGGAACATGCCAGTTGGTCATATACCAGATGTCAGATGGCAGTTCCCTGGTGACATGTGTACAGGTTAGTTCATCGACCTGGGGATCGTCATTTGTCTTGTGTGAGTTCCTACTGTACTTTGATTACTACCCTACCACGGCTCAAAGGAGTCGTGCAAACAGGTTTTAGTTGGGTACAGTCCCGAGCCACATGGAGGCAGTGAGCGTATCTTCAGGGGTTCGTCTCTCCCGGTATTGGGGGTGAGGTCGTGCTGTGTCTAGAAGAGCCATTACACGAAGCCCTCGGCCGAGGCGAGGAGATTTACGGGTAGGTATTCCAGTAGTATCTCAGGGTGTTCTGGGCTACACTCCGACACGACTTGTACCGCTTTTGGGGGTCTGACTTTTACCAACCCCCTAGGCCCGCCATGCGATGCTCATAGACGAACGGACCGGACTGTACGGATATTGTCACTGACAGGCTCAGTAGGGTTGTCAGGCTGAGTTCGCTCACAGACATCCCTTTTGGTTAATACCTGGTAGCCCGTTATGTATTGGCTTATACCTCTAACGTGCTAGTGGTTAAATCTATAACCAAGGTGTTGACGAGTCTTTAGAGTCCCCCACATTCAGTTACTCGGCTTTCGGGTGAAAGGTTGTAGAGGCCGTATGAAGATATGGCAAGGTCCGATCAGATACGTGCGGTATTGCACGGATCAGGATCGGACAGTTTGTACTATAGGCCGTATGGGTATATGGCAGGGTTTGATCAGATACGTGCGGTATTGCACGGATCAGGATCGAACGGATATTACTAGCCGGCTTTGGTTTAAGCCGGATCCTAGTATAGTACAGTGTAGATTTTGTCTCACTGCATTTGTATTTCGGTCGAAATACAGATGCGGGTGTGTATGCACAGTATCGGGGTTTTCCTGTAATTTATTACGGGACCAGTTTTCTGGAGTTGCCAGTTTGCTTTCCGTTTCGGCCGATTTCCATTGTTCCATTCATTGGCCGAAGATTGGTGGAGGAGGGCTTATTTGCATTGTTGCAAATAAGTGTTTGTGGAGGGGTTCTTTGCTTATTGTTCTATCATGATAGTCTCTCATTGACCTTGACTTCTAGCTTCATGATGGCTTGACTTTGTAAGCATCATGGTTGTTGATGATTAGTTGGTAGTGTATTGGTTTTGGGAGTGATCATTGCCTCTCATCATCACTTGCTTTTTCCATGACACTCCACCTTGCATTATTGATTTGATTCAACCCTCTTGAGTTTGGCTCTCTCTCTCTCTCATTCTCATATTGTCTTGGCCGGCCATTCCATTAGGGGGGGCTGTCCAACATTTTTGGGTGTGGGGTTTTGTTCATTTCATGTTCCAAAATCCCCAAAGCTCCTCCACATATTTCTTGTATCATCCCTCCACTAAAATGGCACCTCCATGAACCCCAAATGAGACTTGTATACTACATATTCTACAGCGAATCTTGGGCACGTCGAGTAGCCGGCTTCGTGCCCGAGTTGCCTCGGCATTGAGGTGGGAGCCCGTAAAAGAAGTAGGCGATGTGGTGCACTTCCGGCGACGAGGTGGAGACCGGAGCTTCCGCAGGAGATCGGTACGGCGACGAGAAGACCGGAGGACTTGGATCAGTAGGTATATCTCTATTCCCTATCTTATAGTTAGCTAGGACTAATTAATGGTTCGATCCGGGTTTTAGTGCGCGGCGGTTTGCCAGTTCAAGTAAAAATTAAAGTTTATCACCGCTTCCGCATTTGGCCGTCGGATTAACGGCCGGGGCGCCGCCGTGCACTTACAGTGGTATCAGAGCCTCGCCATTAACTTAGTCTAGCTTTCCTTAATGTGTTTTACAATTCCGATCGAAGAAATGTTCCGAAAACCCAATATCACCCACGACAGTATTCTGTTGTTTTTTTTCAGTCTCGAAATTTTTTTCAGGTTGTATAAAAGTACTGTACAGGAAGTTATAAGGATTCTGGAAAAATTCGGGTCATTGATCCATCAAGCGTTGCGCGGAACCGCGGCCAAAACCCACCTTGGGCCGCGGTTCCGCCGCAGTATGTAAAGATCAATGGGCCAAATTTCTCCAGTGGGCTTCTGGGGTGATTTTAGGGGTTTTGGAATGTTAATATTGGGCCCAGATTTTCTTGATGTGCTACAGTAGTACTTGGGGCCCACTTGTTATATTTTGATCGATCGGATATTTTTAAACACATTATTTCACAGTATTTACATTATATCTGCGACCGTGAATGTCACTCGATCGGTAAATCCTGTCTAACTGCTATAGCCCGGTTAGACGGATTTGCGAACGTGACTTTCACGTTGATGTTCTGTTTTTGCTGTGATGTTGCGGATCGGTCGTGGGGGATAGCCTGGATGCAATGCTAGCAAAGTTCTGTTGTATTATGTACATTTGATATTGCGGGGCGAGCGTCCGACATGTGGACTGCCGTCACTGCCTGTTTGGATTATTATTTTGGGGCACGGCCAGGTTGCGGTCGATGTACCCGTTGTATGTATATTTTACTTTCTGTACTAGGATTACCCCGCGGAGGGGTGCACGGATAGCCGGGTTCTAGAGGGCAACAAGCCCGTATCTCATGGCATTGAGACGGAGGGGGCTTCGCTCTAGGATTGGCGGGCTATTCGCCGCACTCGTAGGGGGTACAGGTTGACCCAGGAGGGGTGCCCAATTTACCGGATTCCGTGAAGTGCTGGGTGGTCCATTCACGCTGCTGAAGGGGGCTGCCTCGCTTCAGGTTTTGGCGGGTAATTTGCCGCGCCCGTAGGGGTCTAGGATTTCATTGCACAGGCTATCCACACGACTAGGGGAACGTCGGGTTTCAGTAGTGGCTCTGTGAAACCCGGGGATCCCAGATATCTGTATTGTTTTTGTGATGCTGTACATTTTCTGTGATGTTGCATTTCTTATCACGCCTTGAGCGAATATAATATATTGGTATATATATTAGTAGATGTTGTATATGTTTTGCATCCGCGCTAGTCCAGTCCCCGCTCTGTCATTAGTTAGCTAACCTAACGGGTAATGACGGGACCCAGTGGCGAATGCGGATGGCATATACGTACATCATATTATTTTCGTTCTTTGTGGTGTGATCAATTGATGGGACTGCGTTGATTCGGATCAATGCAAGTTAAAAACAAACCTAATCTGATGTTGTTGGAACACTTTTCAAAAAGCTGTTATTGCAAGGACGTTCACTTTTGTTTTGCATCGTGGTATTCAGTTGGAATATCCTGCTCCTCAGTCGACGAGGCAAGGGCCGAGATCCCTTCACCGGGAGTGACCCCTTGGACAGAAAGTTTGCGTCAGAGCATTAACTTCACTATAGCCGATTACTTTTGCTTTGCACCGTGGTATTCAGTTGGAATATCCTGCACCTCATTCTACGGGGAAAGAGCCGAGATCCCTTCACCGGGAGTGACCTCTTTAGGAATGGTTTTCGTCACTATATTTTTAAAAGCTATCCGGTTCCTTCAACGATATCAAGTTCATTACGTTAAAGGTTTTCGCCAGAAACCATTCGTAGCCCTCCGTCGTTTCATATGGGTGGTCAATAGTATTCAAGCTGTGTATGTTGGCCAAAGTCAAGGCACAGTGATTGGTAGCTATTGGGTATTCATATGCAGCATAGATAGATGCGTTGGTTTGGAACAGTCGTACTGCCATGTTGGCCAAAGTCAAGGGTATGTACGGGTGGATTCAAATTAACCTGGAGAATGACGGGTAGAACTTGACATGTGACTTATGATATGTTGGCCAAAGTCAAGGTCATAAGAGCATGGGGCAGAAATCACATCGGGAGTTTCAAAAGAACTGAAACTTGCCAGATATGCGCATACCTTCTGGAGTGTGACACCGTGAGCGGATTCTGTCACGTTGTCATGCGATGAGAGTTGGATCCCGATTCCCACTGATGAGTTGGTTTACTCCTCGGGTGTTCCCGACTAATTCTTCTTTTAGGTTTGGAGGAGAATTTGACGGTACAGTGGGAGGTTTCCTGATTAGATAAATTGGTAACCATTCTGATCTAGATTAGAGTGCACGCTGAGTGTTTCTTTTCTCTCTCTCTTCGGCAGCGACCATTGACCCGACCCTAAGACTATGACTCAGTGACCAAGTTAACCGAACCTTCTTAAACACTGGCTTTTGGATTGTCAGAGTTGCGAACCTCATTGCCACTCCTACTTTTACCCTTCTCTCCAGGACACCCCGTATTACTACGAACGTCCACTTCCATTGGACAAAACCATCGTATGGTTAGATACGAACTCGAAAGAATTTATTCGAGGATGGTTTCCGGTTCTGGAGAAAACGGATAGGATTATTCAGTTGTCTTTTCCTTTTACCTTCTCTCAGGTTGCGAGTACTCCTTGGTTTAGGAGATAGTACACCTATTACGCAAATTAGATAGTCTTCTTCCAAACCTTAGGCTGGTGCCGACCGGTAGGGAATGAAGAAAACCAATTAGCCTAACGATGGTGTACAGAAGGTATTAAGTTAAGACAAATCAAGGGATTAGTAAGAGGGCAAAGTAAATTGCAACAGATATTCACGACCAAACCAAGTATTTCTTCGCCAATCCTAAATCACCTTTGTATTTCTCCAGGACACTCCGTATCACTACGAAGATCCACAGTTTATTGGATACTCCATCGTATGGTTATATACGAACTCGAAAGGAACTTGTTCCAGTTCGGGGATGGATTCTGGTCCAGGAGAAATAGGAATTAAGTTCATTCGGTTGTCTTTTATCTTCACCTTCTCTCGCATTGCGAGTGTTCCTATCATTGGGACAGTACACCCATTATGCTTCTTGGATAGTCTTCTTCCAAACCATAGGCTGGTGCCGAACGGTAGGGAAGGAAGAAAACCATTTGGCCTAAAGGGGTGTGCAGAAGGTAAAGACTAAAGACATAAGAAGGGATTTGGAGAGGTGGCAAAGAATTATACGGTTACAGTCGTGAATCTGGAAGAGGCATTACTAGGAATACCAGGATACCCCATCGAAACATTTCAATGTTTCAGTTTCACTGTGTACTGTTAAAGGAAAACCGATTTCCCAATTAGTCCTTACTCCAGGGTATGTATTTACCAGGTACGATTCTCACATCTGTATGGCTTTACAGATGATGCGTGGGAGTAAGTTACTGGGAATTAGGTGATCATCCTCATTATATCGGGATTCGTTGTAATCGGTGATATTTGAGGAAGTCACCTGGGTTGGTTGCCGGACGGCAAATATTTGGTTTTGAATATCCTCTGTTATGCACCAATTTCAAATTGATATATCTGTACGTCTATTTTCATAGAGTGAGATATACCTTTCTGAAATTATGTCTACGACATTTACCTATATCAGTGGATGGTTAGGTAAGGAGCATTAAACAGCGGTGTAATTCTTCTTAACCATAAGTACAGTTTTGAACCTATGACACACAGTGAATGAGTTATCAGACTCAAGGGACTTATACAGAGTATTGTATGTAGTCCAGAGTCCATCAGGACAGAGGGGATGGTCCTCATACTATATTCGGTTTACTTATGACTTCTCTAGTTTTTAGACAGGTGTTTCGTGGAAACATAGGGTCCGAATTTGGAGAAGTTGTAGGTATTTGAATAGAGTAGAGAACCAGGTGTAGCAAGTGTCGGGATTCTTCAAAGTGATCGAAGATGTAGATACTTGTATATGGTATTCAGTTGATAGTAGTGATTAAGAGAAATTGCTTCTCTTTCAGGTTACTCATAATTGGAAGCATTCCTAAGTTGAGTAACGCTGATCGGCCTCCTTCCATTTAGTTGACATGCACTGGAGACAGCTGCATGATTTGAATCTGGTTCAATTAAATCAGTGCCTCTGGTTCTATATTGGATATAGAACAGTTCATATCTTAACGATGTTAAGGTACGGGGAGTTGTCCGGTTTATGATTAAAACCATACACTGGACAACTCAAGGCACGTTTCTGTAATAGCTGTTTGTGGGTTGACCCAGGCTATGACGAGGGTTGACTTTCTACCATCTGGATGAACAATAGCGATATTGTTCTAGACTCACCACAGTTTTATTAAAAATGGATTTTTTCAGAAAACAGTAGTGGGAGTATGGTAGAACTGGAAGTAATTCCAGAACCACAAACGATTACTGAAGATTTCATAGGAACCTAAAGATTCAATCTGGTTTGACATTCCATTGGCCACTCCGCAGATGCGGTGGGTAACTTCAGGCACTCGAGAGGTACTACGGTAGTCTCAAGGACGGTGACAGGGAAGTTCTTGTTTACCCACAATTACCATTGCTGTTGTTCCAGGCTGCGAGACCCGGCGGGAGGATGAGTATAGCGTCGTTCTAAACTAGTTTTAGAAGTGAACGTCTGTATGACTCTGCCAGAGGGTTGTCGTAGTCAGTGGGAGCAGCGGAAGCATTGGTGGACAGGTGGCTTATGTCTATTTATAGACTAAAGCAGATATAGCGGAGATAGATCATCTTTTTCTGACGTGACAGTCATAGGTTTGACTTCATCAGAATAGTGGATAGACCTGTTAAGAAGGTAGTAGGGTGTGATGTCATGATATTTGGATGACATACACAGAGTAGGAAAGGAAACTCCTATACTACAATCGGTTATACTTTGGTCGTCACACAGTGTTTTCTCCACACAGGACTTGGATATTATATCAGACATACTGGTGACTGGATCTATGGTTTTAGATCTAGATTTGGGTGGTTTCCCAATCAGGGTACTTAGACAGCATTCTAAGAGTATTTAGAATGGACGACTCCTGGCACGGTAGTGTACCTGCAGGTAATGGAGTCACCCTCTCTAAAGGTGTCTTATAGACTAAAGTAGAGAGGGATGTGCATGATTGGCAGATCACTTGCTCAGGCAATTGAGTCAATCATGAGATGTCAAGTACCACACCAGATGATGTTCTTGCACTAGATGCAATAAGTTGATATTGATCCAATCCTGGAGAAGCAGTTTTAGAACATAAGTGGATGTTCTAGGGATATGATGACGATAGCCTCATGCAGGAGACAGTTATCATTCCAGGCTTCCAAGGTGACATGGACGACAAGGAGGTTGTCAGAGCTATATTTTTCCTTCTGATGAGGGACAGTATTTTGGACAGGAGATCCAAGGCAATACTGAGGGAGGCATGGCGCAGGATACTGATTAAGTTCAGTTGACGATACAGTCTAAGAAGTTTGGATTTGGAGTTCATTTATGAGCTATGTCCCATCAGACATCCAGACACATTCTAAGACAGGTATTGCTCATTTTGGGAGATGGGTTTTCTCCGCGAACTTGAGATATAGAGAGACATAGAAAGAAACATCAAAGCGGATCCACTCACTGAAGCTATTCCTCGAACGCAATAGTTTCGCAAACTAGATTTGTGAGACTGATTAGTAGAGGAGTTGGGTGTTCGGTATCACACGGGCTGTGAGTATGCGACATCGCAATAATTAGCCTTGAGTGCAAGTGGGAGATTGTTGGAGATAGTGCCCTCAGAGTCAATTATTGGGTCACAGGTACGTGATTGCAATGATTGAGGGAGGACCTATCCCGGTAGGACAGTCTTACTCGAGATGATAGTATGCTATCTGGTTTACCTTTATCATCGTGTACTGCTTTAGGTGACCTTACAGGTCGCTATTACACGTTGGTAGAGCTCCTAGGATTCTTGCTTGACCACCAGCAGTATGAGGGCGATCATATAAATGGGAGCTGGGGTCTATAAGCATATCCTTAAATGGTCCCTAGTCGTGAGAGTTTCGAGACAGGGCATCGATACTCCAGAGTAGACTAGTGTATACAGTCGAGACCCCAACGAGGGGCGGTGGCCGGTCTCACAAGCCACTGGTGTCAGTTGGATCACCTAAGATGTATACAGGTGCTCATTGGGTTATGAGTACACCGGACAGGACTCGCCGGGAACATGCCAGTTGGTCATATACCAGACGTCAGATGGCAGTTCCCTGGTGACATGTGTACAGGTTAGTTCATCGACCTGGGGATCGTCATTTGTCTTGTGTGAGTTCCCACTGTACTTTGATTACTACCCTACCACGGCTCAAAGGAGTCGTGCAAACAGGTTTTAGTTGGGTACAGTCCCGAGCCACATGGAGGCAGTGAGCGTATCTTCAGGGGTTCGTCTCTCCCGGTATTGGGGGTGAGGTCGTGCTGTGTCTAGGAGAGCCATTACACGAAGCCCTCGGCCGAGGCAAGGAGATTTACTGGTAGGTATTCCAGTAGTATCTCAGGGTGTTCTGGGCTACACTCCGACACGACTTGTACCGCTTTTGGGGGTCTGACTTTTACCAACCCCCTAGTCCTGCCATGCGATGCTCATAGACGAACGGACCGGACTGTACGGATATTGTCACTGACAGGCTCAGTAGGGTTGTCAGGCTGAGTTCGCTCATAGACATCCCTTTTGGTCAATACCTGGTAGCCCGTTATGTATTGGCTTATACCTCTAACGTGCTAGTGGTTAAATCCATAACCAAGGTGTTGACGAGTCTTTAGAGTCCCCCACATTCAGTTACTCGGCTTTCGGGCGAAAGGTTGTAGAGGCCGTATGGAGATATGGCAAGGTCCGATCAGATACGTGCGGTATTGCACGGATCAGGATCGGACAGTTTGTACTATAGGCCGTATGGGTATATGGCAGGGTTTGATCAGATACGTGCGGTATTGCACGGATCAGGATCGAACGGATATTACTAGCCGGCTTTGGTTTAAGCCGGATCCTAGTATAGTACAGTGTAGATTTTGTCTCACTGCATTTGTATTTCGGTCGAAATACAGATGCGGGTGTGTATGCACAGTATCGGGGTTTTCCTGTAATTTATTACGGGACCAGTTTTCTGGAGTTGCCAGTTTGCTTTCCGTTTCGGCCGATTTCCATTGTTCCATTCATTGGCCGAAGATTGGTGGAGGAGGGCTTATTTGCATTGTTGCAAATAAGTGTTTGTGGAGGGGTTCTTTGCTTATTGTTGTATCATGATAGTCTCTCATTGACCTTGACTTCTAGCTTCATGATGGCTTGACTTTGTAAGCATCATGGTTGTTGATGATTAGTTGGTAGTGTATTGGTTTTGGGAGTGATCATTGCCTCTCATCATCACTTGCTTTTTCCATGACACTCCACCTTGCATTATTGATTTGATTCAACCCTCTTGAGTTTGGCTCTCTCTCTCTCATTCTCATATTGCCTTGGCTGGCCATTCCATTAGGGGGGGGCTGTCCAACATTTTTGGGTGTGGGGTTTTGTTCATTTCATGTTCCAAAATCCCCAATGCTCCTCCACATATTTCTTGTATCATCCCTCCACTAAAATGGCACCTCCATGAACCCCAAATGAGACTTGTACACTACATATTCTACAGCGAATCTTGGGCACGTCGAGTAGCCGGCTTCGTGCCCGAGTTGCCTCGGCATTGAGGTGTGAGCCCGTAAAAGAAGTAGGCGATGTGGTGCACTTCCGGCGACGAGGTGGAGACCAGAGCTTCCGCAGGAGATCGGGACGGCGACGAGAAGACCGGAGGACTTGGATCAGTCGGTATATCTCTATTCCCTATCTTATAGTTAGCTAGGACTAATTAATGGTTCGATCCGGGTTTTAGTGCGCGGCGGTTTGCCAGTTCAAGTAAAAATTAAACTTTATCACCGCTTCCGCATTTGGCCGTCGGATTGAAGGCCGGGGCGCCGCCGTGCAGTTACACCCTTCACCTTTTTAAATCCGCCCTTAGGATTAGTGGGTTTCTTCTTTTTCTTTCCCTTGGCCTTGGCTTTTGGGCGAGAAGAGAAAGACTGTCCAATAGTCATAACGGGAGTTTTTGCTAACTTCATAATGCTCTCTGCACTCCTTAACATATTAAGGAGTTCAGGGAGGTCCTTCTCCATGCCATGCATGTTGAAGTTCACTATGAACTGAGCAAAGGTGGAGGGGAGGGACTGTAGAATAATATCTATATATTGTTCATTGTCCATCGTCCATCCAAGGTCCTCAAGCTCTTCTATAAGAGCTATCATCTTCAGAACATGGTCTCCTACTGGTGTGCCAGGGGCCATTCGCATCTGAAACAATTTCTTTGATGTTTCGTATCGTAATACGCGGGATTGCTCCCCTTACAACTCCTTTGTATGGAGCAATATACCGTGAATGTCTATGTCCTCGTGCTGCTTTTGATGTGTGTTGTCCATCGATGCAAGCGCGAGGTATGTGGCCGTGGCACAGTCAGTGTCCCATGTCTTGCGGACTTCAATGTCCGCAACTGAGGATTTTGGACCAGGGACGGGCGGGGCTGAAGCCGTGAGGACATATGATACTTTATCATAAGTCAAGGCGATTTTCAGATTCCTCAGCCAGTCTTTATAGTTGGTCCCATTCAGTTTGTTTTTATCTAGTAAAAGCTTGAGTCCAGTCATGGGTATCTGCCATTAAGAGAGAGAAAATAATACACTTAGCGAAAGCTCTTGCATAGAATAGATTGGTTATTATCTTGTCTAATCGATGATTCCCACTGCTTTTATCGAGTTTTTCTTTCAAACCTTAAAAGGAAAAACTAGCCAGGATTAATTACAGTCTACAACTTCGCTAACCGTTCAGCCAGGCCAGTGTCGGTACTTGAGGGAGGTTCCCCGTGGTTTCGCACGGACCTAATTAGAGTAAACCTCGTTTTCCTAGAGGCGGAGCCCCGTTAACACAGTTCTAGACACCTAATGAGTTAGCTAATTGTAAACTGCAAAACTCTCCTAGGAGCAACTATTGCCCACTGTGGGATCGGGATCCAACCATTATATGGAAGGTATGCAATCTCATTGCAAATTTCAACTATTGAAATTCCCGATGTGGTTTTTACCCCTAATACTCGTGACCTTGGCTAAGGTCAACAAATCACGAGCACTAGTCAAGCTCAACCCGTCATTTCTTGATTAATTAGACCCGTTCACATGACCCTTGGCTAAGGTCAACAAAGTCATATGCCCGTCCTAATTAATCTGCATCATATGCGTTTGTAGGAAGACATCACTTAGCTACCGTACACTACGCCTTGGCTAAGGTCAACAAACGTAGCACGAATACTAAGTACTCTACTTCCTAAAATGACGGAGGGTTGCGGATGATTTTTAAGAAAATCTTTAACGCTTTGAGCTTGATATCGTTGCAGAATCAAGTGGTTTTCAAAAGGAGTGGCTTAAGCTCCGCAGTTTTGAAATATAGCTTTTTCATAAATAGCCGAGTAGTTTTCAAATCCGATTCTACAACATCTTTTAGGTTTATTTTCTTTACATTAATCACATTAATGTAATCCCATCATTTAAGTCCTTAAGCCATTCACAGAAAAGAAACGAAAATAACACGTACGCTTATGCCATCCGCATTCGCCGCAATGTTTCGTTATGCACCGTTAGGTTACTTAACTAACAGCATACCGGGACGGGACTAGCGCGGGTGAAAAACATAAGCAACGTCTACTATATATCATATATATAATATGCCATTCGTCTCAGATATCACAGAACACAGGCAGCAGAAACATAGATATAACGTGGGATATACTAGGACGTCCGTATTTAGTATTTAGCCAGAATAGAAAATACGGATTCCACAGTCGCGATGAATAGCCAAGCCCATACCCTGGACCCCTACGAGAGCGGCAAGTGACCCTGCCAATTCTGGAGTTTAGGAGACCCGGTCTCGACTCCTCGAGATGGCCTCCCACTGAACCCCAGAACCCGGTCACCTGTGCTCCCCTCCTTGGATCCATCCTAATGCGGAAAAGTAAATAATATACAACACTGGAAACACAACCTCAACCCGGAAGTGCCACAAATAAAAGAATATTACATTACATTTGAATTTACATGAATGAAAATATAAAACTCTCATCTCACATAAAACCCCCCGGCTATTCAATCGCGACAATCCTGCACATCATATCTCAGCAACACATAATATCTCATATCATCAACGTAAGTAAGTATGCATACCCTAATTGTCGTTGATGTATAGCAACGAAACTGGCGATATCGTACATACTACACTTACGGTCACAGAAAAGAAAGTGTAAAACTGCAATATCTGGAATCCACATTCTCTTTAGACATCGCAAATGCAAAATATCACATATTCCGTATTTCATGTCTAGTAATATGAATTCCACACATTGCATCACATTCCGGATAAACAGACAGTATCGAAGTTTTCGAACGAGCGATCAAATACCCAGGATTCACTTAAGCCCAACACTTGAGTAGAGTTCAAACACCTGGAGTGTGACATAGTAGTAGCGATCCAGCCGTAGAAGGGTCAAGCCAACGCCTCACATGTGGCACGCCGTACTGCCCCAAACCCTAAGGTTCAAAGGGCAGTTCAAGACGGTCACATAATCGAGTTAAGGTTTGTTGTCTTCTAGAGGGACCACCACAAAAAGACTTGCACGTATCTCCAAAGCATTTAAACCCCGTGAATAGTGAGCAAATGATACTCGTTCAAACACTTCAATACTTTCTTATTTACCCGGAAAAGCTACGAAATGAAAATACCGATCAAAATAATGCGTCCAAAACCATCTCCAGATAATACAGTACAACATTCAGATTAAACATACCTAAAACACTATACAAGCAGAAATATGAATTACAGTGAAATTCCCATGCAATAATACTACAGTACGGCCGCGAAACCGCGGCCTAAGCAAGGATTTGCCGCGGTTCAGCGGCCAAATTAACTGTTCATGTCTTCGTATTTCACTATAATTCTTATATTTCCCAGCTGTATTTTTTAAGTATTTTTAATTCTGAAAAAGGTCAGATTTTAGAATTTGTCCAGAGAGGGTCCAAGAAAACCGTATTTTTGTCCGATCGGGATTTTTACTTCGTAAAAGCGACGCCTAATGTTCTAGGTCGGCTGTGATACCAATGTAAGGTTTGCCTAGCACCCTATGAAGAGTTTTGAAGCATCACATGTGTCAAAGTATGTATTTTTAAGGTGCTAAACAAACACGCAAAGGAATCGATCCTAGAAAATTAGGGTTACAAAACTTTAAGCTAATAAAAATTAGGGTTTGAAGGCTACAACCTTTGTAGCTCCCCTTTTGCTTGACTCCTTGATCTCTAGGGTGTTGGAAGAAGGTCCACTTGTAGTCCTCTTTCGTCCACGACGATCCACCGGAAGTTTCCCGTCCAAGCTTGCAACTTTGGAAAAGCAAAGAGAACACTCTAATCAAGTTGGCTAGACTTGAGTAGAATGATGTTGTGGCTAAGGATCTCACTTCAAAAACCTTTCTTTAATTGTGTTTAACTCACTAGAAAAAACTAGAGAGGAAAAGATGAAGGAGGATGAAGATGGTGGCTATTTTTAACAAGAGGTGAAAAATTAACCCTTAGTTCTAAAGAAAAAGAAATATATATCACTATATATATTTATTTCCTTCTTGCATTCAACCATGATTAAATGATGGAGAGTTAATTTAACTTGTGTTTTAAATGATAAAGAGAAGGATAACCCTAGGTTAGTGGTAGCTGAGCTTGGTTAGGTTAGAAGAAGAATGTAGAAGCTAGAATGATTATCCTTTCCTTTTTCATTTTGTTTTAAAACCAAAATTAAATAATAATCCATAATTTAAACCATGGTGTGAGTCTTATATTGCCACCATTTCCATATGCTAACAACCATGATGGATGGGTGTATGTATGTATGCATGTATGCACATCCACATGTGCATGAAACTAGAATGAAAGAATGAAACTAGAATGAAAGAAAGAAACACATTCATGCATGCATACATCCATCAAACCCTAGAAAGGTTTCAAGTGAGAAAACTAATGGTTAGATGATAAATCAACACTTAACTTATCAATCCGGTCATATCTCATATGACCCCACCAAAAGCAGGCTACCCGATCAATGTTCGGTATCATATACGCACATTGTAATCGGGTGCATGCGCATATCGCATACGCGCACCACAACGTTTCGCCTGGACTGGGTAACTTCTTTGTGGGACTCTAAGACTCGTCAATACGCCGACAGTGGGTGATGATCATATCAGGTACCCTCAAGCCGCAAGCGGTCAGCTAAACGTAACGGCCACCCAGGTATTGAGCGATCAGAAGAAAACAAGCGAACCTGCTACAACTCCCGTCGAGCCATCCGGCAAAACTACCGTACAGTCCGGTCTCTTCGTCAGATATGCTGCATATCGAGCCTAGGGATGGTCACGTCGACCTTAATAACTCAATAAGTCGTGCCGGTGAATGGTCTATAACAGATTGAGAAACTACCGATAACACTTATCAGCAAATCTCAGCAGCCCTGGACTGATATAACCAGTCGGGCACAGCACAGCATCAACCCCTAATACCGGGAGAGACGAAACCCCTCCTATCGCTCATTGCCTTCGTGTGTCTTGGGACTGTACCTAACGGCCACCTGTTTGCACGACTCAGTAGAGCCGTGGTAGGGTGGCAATCAAAGTACAGTGGGAGAGCACACAAGACTCCATGACGATCTCGGGTCTACAGACTAACCTGTACCAGTGTTACCTGAGAACTGCTATCCGACGATAGATATAATTCCATATAGGAGTTCTCGGTGAGTCCGTCCAGTGTACCCAGTCAGCACTGAGCACCCGTATATGATCTTGATGTCAAACATCGATGAATGTGGGAACATCCATCGCCCATCGCATGGGTCAAGTATCATATACGCTAGTCTACTCTGGTATATCAATGCCCCGTCTCGATATACCTTCGACTAGGGACTTTATAGGATATGCTTATAGACTACAGATGTCCCACTAGTATGATCTCCATCATTATCAGAGCAGTCAAGCCAATATCCTCAGGGCTTTATCAGCATGTATGAGTGAATAATGAGCATGATCAAGTCAACATGTCAGATAAAGAAGAACCAGATAGCATACTATCATGTCGAGCAAGAATGTATACTGAATATATATATACATGTACAGATACATCCACTATCACATAATGGCCTCTAGGGCATACATATATCCAACAATTGCCTACTACTTCATGCATGTTATTATTCACTGTTATGTCGAATTCATGGATTCTCATGCCTATATTCACTGTTTACATGCTATTGATGACTTGGATTCGGATTTCATGAGATTTCTTGGATTTGGAGGAAAACCGCAAAAACATAAATAAACCTTTTCTCTCTTTTAAAATAAAAAGTGCGGTTTTCCCATGATGTATGAGTCGTCCACCATGAGTTTGCTGGTGGATTTCGAGACCCGATTCGAGGAGTGGAGGAACCGTTTCGGGTACATGGTGGGCCCAGTAAGGTACCCCGGGGAAAGAAGCGCGTGATGATGACGATGTGAGCCTGGCAGGGGGAGACTACCTACCGGTGATTTTACCCGACGCGTCGGATATCCGGAGGATACCGTCGTGGTCTTGAGATGGATGGTAGGGGCCGGTCTGGACTGACGGCGTCCTAGATATTGAGATTGAGACATTGAGATTTCGAGATATTGAGGTACTGAGATTTGATGACACGGGCCAGTCCGGATAGCCGGAGCCTGAGGTTTTGAGACATTGAGATTTATGTTTTGTGTCGATACTAGATACTGTTGATGCTGATTTCATTCATGATACCTCATTTTAAAAATACAAAGGAAATCTCACTAATTTATGAAAACAGTTTCTTTATTTACATGTATTCTGTTTTCATGCATTCATACCTCATTCATATGATATATTACTACCTGAGGCACTGACACAGGCATATGAGATCACACTCGGGTTAGATATTACCTTAGCCATTGTTATTGGCTGCATGTTATTCATATATTTGAGGATATATTATGATCTTTGACCTAGGTTGCGTTGTTTATGCGATTTCTGTGCGTAGATGTTTTTCTACTCACGAGTTGGCAACTCACCCCCGTTGTGCCCCAGTTTCTTGCAGGTTTGCCGTACAGGTTTCTTTACGGCTTGCGGGCATAGTTTCCTTCGGGAGATTCGCTAGTAGGTGGGTTTACTTGTATCGTAACCCCCATTATATAACTTGTATATTATTACTCTGTTGTATCTAGACGTTCCATCAACCAAACAAGTATTTATTTTTGAGATAGAGACCAGTGATGTTATTCTTTCGACCTTAGAGTCGCGCGTTTTTATTTCTGTGGTTTTCTTGTGGTTTTGAGTTTTTGATCCTCGCCGTTGGCGTTGTATATTATATTGCTTGTGTGGTTGTGACCGTCGATTGACGAAGAGCTAGCTCCCGCTTGGGGATGCCTTTTATTGATTTCGTATACTATTCATGTTGTATCACGTTTGGGAGCCAGTATTTACAAAGGAGACTCTGTCGAAATTTTCGGGAAATATTGATGTTTTTTTTTAAAACCGCATAATTCGGCTTGTGCTATTAAAACTACTTGTTTAAATTGGTTTTCCTTCACTCTACTACTTTTCTTGGTTTGCATTTCTGGGTTTTCGGTTTATACGCCTCGAGACGTTCGTAGTTTAAGTGCCGGTCATGTTCCGTACTTTCGGGACATGACACCGGGTTCTAGGGTCCAGTGGGAGACCATCTCGAGGAGTCGAGACCGGGTCTCCTAACCCTAGAATTGGCAGTGTTGCTTGCCGCTCTCGTAGGGGTCTAGGGATGTGGGTTTGGCTATTCATCGCGACCGTAGAATCCGTGTTTTATACAGGCTCGTATTAAAAACACGGACGTCCTAGTATATCCAATATTTCATATATGTTCTTCTGCTACAATGTTCTGTGATGAGATCATATTACTGCCTGAGATGAATGTTTATATTATATATATGAGATATATGTTATATTGCAGATTTCGTTTCAAAAAGAGATGCTTGTGAAGCATAATAAAATGGGACTTCATTAATGAGATTAATGAAATAAAAGAAACCTAAAGTTGTTGTAGAAACTTGTTTAAAAACTGGTAGCTCTAGTTCTTGCTTTGCATAGCGGTGTTCCTTGTAGAACATCCAGCACCTTATTCGATAAGGAAAGAGCTGAGATCCCTTCACCGGGAGTGACCTCTTTAGTGAAACTAGCAGATGCTACAAACTCGGTTTGTCTTTTGATTGCTTCTATCATTTTTGCTTTGCATAGTGGTATTTGTGAAATATCCTGCACTTTATTCGATGAGGAAAGGGCCGACGATCCCTTCACTGGGAGTGACCCCTTTAGCAAAACTAGAAAAGCCTCAAAAGCACTCCATTTAAAATCACTCGATTCTACAACTATATCAAGTTCATTACGCAATAGGTTTTCCTAAAAACCTGTCGTAGCCCTCCGTCATTTCAGATAAATCCTTCTTAGTATTCGTGCTACGTTTGTTGACCTCCGTCAAGGCGTAGTGTGCGGTAGCTGACTAGTATTTATCTGCTTATGCATATGATGCAGATTGGATTAGGGTAGTCGTACGGCCTTGTTGACCTCCGTCAAGGATCGTGCGGGTGGGTTTAATTCAATCAGGAAATGACGGGTAGAACTTGACTAGCAGCCTATGGTTTGTTGACCTCCGTCAAAGTCATAGGATGCTAGGGGTAAAAAATTATCGGGAATTTCAAGTGTTGAAATTTGCAATGAGATTGCATACCTTCTATGAGATAGTTGGATCCCGATACCTACTGCGAGTAAGAGTTACTCCTGGGAGAGTTTTACACATTACAATTAGCCGATCAAGTAGGTGTCTAGAAAGGTGTTAACGGGGTTATGCCTCTGGGAAAACGAGGTTTACTTTAATTAGGTTCGTGCGAAAGCACGGGGAACCTCCCTCAAAGTACCGACACTGGCCTGGCTGAAAGATTGACGAACTTGTAGCGTGTAATTAATCCCGGCTAGTCTTTCCTTTTAGGATTTGAAGGAAGATTTGACAAAAACAGTGGGAGACATCCTGATTAGATATATTAGATAACCAATCTAATCTTGCAAGAGCATACGCTAAGTGTTTTCTTCTCTCTCTCCAGGTAGCGACCATATCATGCCTTAATCAAGATAATAAAACGGATGAATTAACCGAACCCGCTTGTTATACTGAGCTGGGGAACGTTGGTCCCGCTCCAACTTATAATTGATAAGACAGAGCAGGAAATTATGGAATACCAGATTTCCCGTGCCGTCCAAACGAAGAAAGTGCATGCTGATGCATCATCTTCAGGTGTGTTCATTATAGAGAACTGTTTCTCAGTATCCTCTACGTCCTGGGTATGTGATACCGGATCAGGATCCCGCATATGTAATTTGTTACATGGGCTACAGAAAGGTAAAGAACTGAGAACGGGTGATAAGTTTCATGAGACAGAAAACGGTGCAAGTGTTGCGGCCAAGTCTGTTGGTCACTATCACCCTGTATTACAAGAATACACTGATTCTGAACAAATGTTATTAGATACCGAACCTGATATACAACATCATATCAATCTCTTTATTAGTAAAGAAGGATATAATTTTGTATTGTTGGATAATGTTTTGAACATTTCCTAAATCAAGAGTTGATCGGTTCGGGCACGTTATCTAAAAGCAATGACGTTCTAAATCAAACTACAGTTCTTAGTATACAGAACACACACGAGAGGAAGAGTTTAGAAATGAACGAGTCCTTCTTGAGGCATTGTAGACTAGGTCATTTCAATGCGACCCGACTAGCTGTATTTACATAAAGATGCATATTTAAATTAGTTTGAATTTACATCTTGTGAAACTTGCCGGTCATGTCACAGAGATAAGATGACCACAGCTCCGTTTATTGAAAACAGAGAAAGAGTTAGTGAACTTTTGGGATTGATAAATGTTGATGTATGAAAGTCCCCTGTCTACACATGCCAATACCGGTTCTTTGTACTTCATTACATTCTCTGATGATCTCTCAAGATTCAGACATATGTTCCTGTTGAAACACAAGTCCGAAGCTTTTGAGATATTCACAGAATATGAGTTAGAAGTAGAGAACCAAAAGCGGGTATAAGTATTATGTCCTTTGATGAGATCAAGGAGGAGAATACTTGAGCACGGAATTCCTGAACTATTCTAAAGGAGAATGAGATTCTCTCTCAGCATTACTCCTCCGTATACACCACAGCAAGTCGGTGTATCGGGGCGGAGCAATAGCACCCTATTTGATATGGTGTGCTCTATGATGAGTACTACTGAGTTTCCTATTTCCTTTTTGGGAGTTATGCACTTGAGAAGCTGCATACCTATTGAATAGGGTTCAAATCAAATCAGTTGCCTACTACTTCATAAGTGATATGGAAAGGGAAGAGCCCATATCTTAAGTTGGTTAAGATTTGGGGTTGCGACCTATGTCTAAAAACAAAATACGGACAAGCTCGAGGCAAGGTCTCTTATGTAGAACTGGAATGGTTCCATCTATACAAAATGCAGCTGATGATTTGGTAGAACCAAAGGATTCAATAGTTACCAACGAACCTCAGCCTCTCCGCCGATTTAGTAGGGTTCCTCACCCACCTGAGAGATACTTCGGTTTCTCTATGACAGTGGGAGCGAGGATTACATCATGAGATGATGACCCAACTAGTTTCGAGCTGGCCATCAGGAGTGGGACTCTGTAAGAATGGCTGGATGCTTAGTGATCTGAGATGGAATCCTTATACACCAACAAAGTATGGACTTTGGTTGCTTTATCTGAAGGGTTAAATCCCTATCAAGAGCAAGTATATCTTGAGAAGATTACTTGGTGTACAAGGAAAAGTTAAGACTTTCAAAGCTATGCTTAAGTCCATCCAGATCCTACTTGCCACGGCTACATACCATGAATACGATATCTGGCGGTTGGGTGTCATGACTGCTTTTCTAAATGATGTTTTAGGAGAGAGCGCCTATAAGTACAAAGCCAGAGGGCTTCGTAGACAGTGGGAGCAGCGGAAACGTGAGCAAGATGTTTTATGTGATAAATCAGGCATCGCGGAGTTGGAACATCTGTTTAGATGTGGTAGTCAAAGAGTTTGACTTCATCAAAATGGTAGATGAACCTTGTATATACAAAAAGATATTAGAGAGTATGATGGTGATCCTCGTAGAGTACGTGGATGACATACTCTTGATAGGGAAGGAGTTTCCTATGCTACGCTCGGTCAATCTCCGCTTATCACAAGGATTCTCTATATAGGATCAAAGTGATACCTCCTAAATCCTGGGTTTTGGATCTATGAGATAGATCTAATTGGATGTTAGGATACTCACTAGTTGTAGTGAGATGGTATCAATCGATTCTGGGGAGAATCACTGGAAAGGTTCCAGTGTGATAAGGACGACTGAATGTCAGTCGCAGGCATTGTCTTTACCCTCAGTGGAGGGACGGTATGTTGGAAGAGTTCCAAGCTAGATACCGTGACATACTAGACGATTAAAGGCAAGATACATCGTTACCAAGAATACTACCAAAGAGGCAGTCTGGATAAATATAAGTTCATGAGATGAACTTTGTTCGTACCATCGTGTGACAATGGAGTTGTGGCTTATGCCAAGGAACTACCGTCCTATCAGAAATCCAGATATAATTCTTAGGAAGTATCACCTGATCATGGAGATGGTTGATCTCCAGGAAGATCGAGGTTAGGAGAGTAGACACTGAGGACAACAGCGCGGATCGACTCACAAAGGCCTTTTTTCCTAGTAGAGACTTTTATGGGATGGTTGAGTATGAGATACTTCAACCACAGCTAATTGTTGGGTATACGATACCACAACAGATGGCCCTAGTGCAAGTGGGAGATTGTTAGTTATATGTATGCCCTAGAGGCCATTACTGTACATACGATGTATATTGTAATGGATGCTTGGACATATATAGGAAGGACTTTCTTGCTCGACATGATAGTATGCTATCTGGTTGTACTTTATCTTAACATGTACTCTGATTGTCTCTATATTACATGTTGATAAAACCCTTAGGATATGTACTCGACTACTGGGACTATGATGAGATCATACTAGTGGGGCCACGGTAGTCGACGAGTATATCGTATAACTGTTCCTAGTCGAGGTGTATCGAGACAGGGCATTGATGCACCAGAGTAGACTAGCGTATACGCATCTTGACCCATATGATGGGCGATGGATGATCCTATATCCATCAGTGTTTGACATCAAGGATGGTGTACGGGTGCTCAGTAGAGACTGGGCACACTGGACGGACTCGCCGAGAACTCCCAGATGGTATTATACCTCATGTCAGATGGCAGTTCTCCGGTGATACTGGTACAGAGTAGTCTGTTGACCCGAGATCGTCATAGAGTCTTGTGTGATTCCAACTGTGCTTTGATTTCCATCATACCACGTCCAAGAGGGCGTGCAAAAAGGTGGCTTTTGGGTACAGTCTCGAATCAAATGGAGGCAATGAGCGATAGGAGGAGATTCGTCTCTCCCGGTATAGGGAGTTGATGTTGTGCTGTGTTTGATTGGCTATAACCGGAAATCCCTGGCCAGGGTTGCTGAGATTTACTGGTAAGTCTTATCAGTAGTTTCTCGAACTGTTATAGACCTCATATCGACACGACTTATCGAGCTACTGGGGTCTGACGTTTACCACCCCTAGGCGAGATATGCGACATATCAGACGACGAGACCGGACTGTACGGGAGTGTTACTGTTTGGATTCACTGGAGAATGTAAAGGCTTGCTTGTTGATCTTCTGAGCACTGAATACCTGGGAAGCTGTTACGTTTAGCTGACCGCTTGCAGCTTGTGGGTGTTTGATATGATCATCACCTACTGCCGGCGTATTGACGATTCTTTAGAGTCCTACACAGAGGTTTCTTGTCTCAAGCGAAATGGAGTAGGGGCACATATGTGATATGTGCGGGACCAAGGATAATGCAATATGAGATACCGTATTCTATTCTCGCGATATATGATATCAGCCGGGTCATCGGATCAAGTGTTGATTCGATGAATCGGTACGAATAAATATTAGTCGGTTATATGCGATATAGCCGGATTGTCGGATCAAGTGTTGATTCGATAATTTAATGTATAATAATATATATGATATATTAAATTGCATTAACTAATATTAGCTCACTAAAAGATTCTTTTTCTCACTCGGGTAATACATTGATATATATGCGATATATGTTAATTGTATTATTTTATTTGGTTACAATAAATATTATATATGTGATATATAATATTGTAACATGATATGATAACTAATGCAACATGTTTAGTAAAGATTAAACAAGATTAGGGTTTGATTTGGGTTAATGCTTTCTAGATGATTCTAGAAGGTTTAGTTTTGTTTTGTGAAAGATATTTTGTTATCACTCATTTCTTAACCTAACCCAAACCTAGCCTTGGTTAATTCTCTACAATGGTTTAGACAACCATGGTTGCATTATTGATCATTATCTTCTTTGCATTATTCATCACAAAAGGAATTCTATCATAATTCATCATCTTCTTCCTTCTTCTTTCTTCATGGAAAAAGCTTACTAGCTTTTTTCCAAGTGATGAATAAATGTGAGAAAAAGATAAATAAAGAGAGCAAAAATCCTACTTCATCATCCTCATCTTCCCTTGCCCTTTAGATGAGAGTGTTCACTCAATTTTAGTGAGTGTTAGCTTGTGTTAATGAAACTTCAAGGTAGATCATCTTTGTATCGAAGATCGGAAGCACGACTGCATCTTTCTCTTCGTGGAGCCTCTCGAGATTCTGGAGCATGATGATCGCAGCGAAGGGACTTCAACACGGAGCTTATGAAGTGAAGGACCGGATATACAAAGGTTGTAATCCCTCTCACTTAGTGTTAAAGTGTTTAGCATGTTAGTTTTCGCCTAAACGCTAGTTTAAAGATCCGGCTTCGGCTTGTTCGGCACGGCTAAATTTTTTAAATCGGGCATGGTTGATGCCTCGTGGACCCTTGTACGCATGCCCAGCAACCCTACACCGGAACAGTTGAGGAATCGTACTAGTGTACCAGCCCAGAGCAGAGGCTTAGGACGAGGACAGTTGTTCAGCTCTCATCCCCAGGAAGGTCAGCAGTCAGCGCGTGGATGCTTACGATGCGGAAGCCTTCAACACTTCGTCAGGCATTGTTTCTTAGCACCACGTCAGGGTCGTATTCTAAGATGTCATGGAGACGGAAGGTTCGTGCAGAGGGGTCATTCTGGCAGAGGAGGTGTTCGGTCAGTCGCAGGTGAAGGGCAGGCACAAGTTTTCGCTTCGACTCATCGGGACGCAAGGGCGTCCAATGCAGAGTTTTCAGGTATCCTTAATTCGTATATTCTTTCAATGTATTTGTTTGATCCAGATCCACGTACTCGTATGTTTCCACACTTCGTGCTGGGTTTGGGACGAGAGTCGTGTTAGGTAGATCAGTTGTTTGTTGTGTTAACTTCTGTTAGTGATTCTTTTGTTGCGCGACACGTAATTCGGTCGTGTGCCAATCGGATAGCAGATAGAGATTCATCTGTCGTTTTGATCCTTCTAGAGATGTTGGACTTGGCGTTCTCCTGGGCACGGACTGGTTAGCTACGTGCTAGGTGTTGTGGACTGCCGTGAGGAAACAGTTAGGTTTTGTTTTCCCCGTCGAGTTAGTTCTTCTTGTGCAGGTGGATAGTTGTGCCGCCTCTTACAGCTTGCATTCAGCCTTTTTCGCTAGTCGGCTTTTGAGGAGATGTCACAGATTCTTGGCATTTGTTCGTGATACCGTAGCCACAGTTGGTTTGTTGGACCGGTTTTCTTTCATGCGAGAGTTCCGACGTTGTTCCAGATGAGCCGGCGAAGCTTAAGGAGCTTAAGGATCTGCTGCAGAGTTGTTTTTTGGGGGAGTTTCGTGCGTCTGAGTGTTTCGCATTAGGAAGCTGTTATTTCTGTTCGTCAAGGAGAAAGACGATAGATTGAGGTTGTGTATTGATGGATCGTCAATTGAACCGGCTTATGGTGCGGATAGGTATCCTTTACCTCGCATTGACGATTTCTTTGATTAGCTTCAGAGTGCGAGACATTTTCTAAGTTTGTTTGGGATCAGGTCATCATTTGTTGCGGGTTCGGAGTGATGACATTCCAAAGACTGCCTTGTGCGTGCTATGGGCTTTGTGTGTTTTGGGGTGTCATTGGATTCACCAATGCCCTAGCAGCATTCGTAGATGCGATGAACCAGATTTCTTCATGCCGTTCCTCGACCAATTATTGTTGTGTTATTTACGACATCCTGGTCTATTTAATGTGTCTTGAGGGATAGGAGTAGCACTTGAGGATTTATTTTGCAGATACTGGGAGAGCCCCAGCGGTTTGCTAGATTCTCGGAGTGTTCCTTTAGGCTCGTTGTGTTGACTCCTTGGTCTTGTAGTTACGGGAGACGGTTTTGTATGGTTCCGAGGAAGATCGTGGCCGTACAGATTATGCCCAGGCTTGTGAGCAAGACGGAGGTCCGTAGATTTTTGGGTTTAGCAGGTTTTTACCGCCGTTTCGGGCAGGATTGCTAGTGTAGTGCTGCACCGTTGACTGGATTGACTAGAATAGAGGTTTCCTTTCTTTGGACTGAGGCTTGTGTGCGGAGTATCGGCAGTTGAAGATTCGTTTAACAACTGCATCAGTCCTTTCTTTGCTTTTTGGTTCGGGCGACTTTGTGGTTTAACTGTGATGGTTCTTGAGTAGGGCTCGAATGTGTACTGAGGTGACACAATGGAGTTATCGCTTTTTCTTCCCTACATTTGGTGGAAGTACGAGAAGGATATCCCACTCATGATCTGGAGATGGCCGCGGTGGTTTCGCGTTGGAGATTTAGAGACACTACTTGTTCGAGGGTCGTGCCAGATTCTCACGGACCACCAGAGCTTAATGTACATCTTCCTGCAGCGGATTTTGATAGTTGTTATGGTCCTCCGCAGATTTACAGTTCTGGTGCGATTGTTGAGTACAGCTTAAGTTCGTCTCTATTGAGGGGATAGCTTGCTCATGTCCGCGCCCGACCACTTTTCTTTAATCACTTTCGTGAGACACTGCCCGCCGACGCTCGTTCATCAGAGATACTTGAGCCTGTTCGGCTGGGTAATGATTCGGAGTCCTTGATTTGTGACATGGGTGTGCTAAGTTTAGGGATGCGTTTGTGTACCTGAAATTATTGGGTAGAGACATGAAATCCTAGAGCAGGCACATCGGTGAACTCTCTGTACTCATCGAAGTCCCACCAACATTTTACGTGACTTGTGAGATAGTTACGGGTGGGCAGGGATGGAAAAAGAGAAGTCTCGGGATTCGTTTCAAGGTGTCTGTCCCGTTGTGTGCTTGGGTTGAGCAACTGAGACCGGCGGGAGAGTTGCAACCTTTAACCATTCCGAAGAGGGAATGGGAGCAGGTCTCCACAAATTTCGTTGTGGGGTCTACCCAGGTTTAGTCAGGGTGTGACTCCATTCGGATGCTTGTCGTCCGGTTATACTCAGTTTGCTCAGTTGTTCTTTGTTAAGTTTTTGCGTATGTATTAATTGTTGTCGGCAGTTAGGGATCGTCAGTCGCCATTGTTAGGGTTCTCCTTCGATAGTTGTTATCAGGAGACACTCCAATAGGCATCCTTTAGGTTTAGGGGTTAGGTCGTGTCGATCACCTGTCTGTTTTTCTAACTCCGCGTTGTAGGCTTTTTGGACCTCGGCTTGTCTAGAGACTTCGGAGATGATCCAGTTGTTTTAGGTCAGGATGAGAATTGTCCATTTCGGACAGAGGTCATATGCAAACCAAGATGGTCGCAGATTCGCGTTCGCAGTGGAAGATCATGTATTCCTACGGATTTTCCCGATAAATGACATGTTGAGTTTTGGGAAGCTTATCCCAGGATTGTAGGTCTTTTTAAGATCCTTAAAGCGAGTTAGTATCGTTGCCATTAATTTGGCATTTTCGCCCAGATTATTAAGTATTCACCCCGTATTTTCGTGTCGATACCTTGCAATTACCTTCATGACCTTTCTTACTTGATTCAGCACCAGACTATTTAGTTCGAGCGCGATCTTTCGTTTACCAAGCAGCCAGCCGTAATATTGGACCGGCAGGTGAAGAAACTTCGATCGAAGGTCTTGCAATCAGTGAAGGTGCTTTGGTGCAGCCCGAATGGTGAAGAGATCACTTCGGAGGCCGAGGGAGAGATGCGGAAGAAGTTCCCTCATCTCTTCGAAGATACGCGTAGCAGTATATTTTTAAATTCGGGGACGAATTTCTTTAAGGGGGGGAAGATTGTAACAACTTAGGATGTGTTTAGCGGCTAATTATATTTTAATATATGGTTTTTAATAAAAAATTTACCAAATTGAGTTTCAAATATTTTATCATATTTAATGAGTATTTTATTAGATTTTTCCTAGGCTTGCACACACTTGTGCATGTAAACTACGGTTTTAATTTGGGGTTAAACCATGATTAGAAACCATGGTGGGTTAAACCTTTCCTTTAAGCTAATTTTATAATTTGAATGTAAATGATTTGTTCTTAGTTGACTTGGTGAGAGAGAGGGAGTATGGGCTTCATGGCATGAGCCATGCTCATTAAATGATGAGAGAGAGGGGGGGTGTTTGACTTGTACTCTCATTCTCACTCTCGCTTCTCTCATTCTCTCTCTCTCACACACACACACACCCTCATCCATCATAGCAGCAGCAGTAGCAGGAGTTGAAGGAGCAGCAGAAGCAGCAGCAGCAGCAGCAGAAGAGGCAGCAGCACCAGCAGCTGAAGCAACAGCACCAGCATCACAGTAACAGCAACAGCACCCCAGCAGCAGCAGCTCCTTCCCCTCTTCTTCTCCTCCTCCTTTCTCCTTACACCTAGGGTCTAGTAAGGTATAATCTCTGAGCCTAACTCTCTAGTTTGCTTAACTTGTGTAGAATTAGCTTCGGTTTGTGTAAAATGTGAGATTTAGTGCTTGATTTGATGAATTGTGTGGACTTTTGTCCAAGTGATGTTAGTGTTGGTTAACATAGCCTAATTAAGTGTTATTAGGGCTAAGTAAACCTAGATAAACCCCTTATTTCACCAAAATACCATAGGGTTTCATTTTGTGCAAAATTTAGCGTTTTTAAGTGAGATTTCACCTTTCTGTGATCTACTATAGACCCGGGCACTTCAGATAAAATCTGAGTTAACTGTAGACTACTTAGGAGACCCAGACCAAACCACCAAAGCACGAACCATAGACACCCCACCGTGGCCGCCATTTTAATCATTTTGGCCGCAAATTACGGCCAGACAGGAGAGTTAGGGGTTAGGGTTTTGGCTGTGGGAGTCTGCTACATATTCTAGTGTTCTGGCATGTGCAATTTTGTAAGTTTCTCTCTGTAGGAAAATATGGGACGATATATCGCTTTTCTATTACGTTTAGTTCGCGCGATACGCGCGACACGTGAGTGGGTTCTGTGATCCAGAGTGTCGGGGCGTGTCAGGATAGTTTTAGACGCGTATACACACGTTTTAGCGTATCGTACACAAGCGCGTTTAGTTCGCGACGCGAGTGTATCGTTTGACTTCAATATTGCGTTTTGCGAGATATTTGCTTATGTGGATTTTCCTTGTGTGAATTTTAGGTTCGCAAGCGGGTACGTCGGACGAAGCAAAGAAAGGGAAGCAGGTGGTCGGCCACGAGTAGCGCACGACCAGGTGAGTAGATTTAACATCTACTGGGAATTCGCCCATATGGCGTTAAGCGTCAGGGCGTATTAGGATATTTACTCGTAGATGTTCATATGGACTAGTAGCATACCTTCTTGTTGCATATAGAAATGATAGCATAGAACACTGTACTGTCACTAACGGTTCAACCTGCACGAGCACTATTTGTATGTTACACTCACACCGTTAGTGATTGCCATAACACTCGCACTATAGGATTGCTACGCATTATACATATCGTTTGATTGCTGCATCATTGATGATTGTCATAACTTATCGCATATTGACATATATTGATATTTTCATACTTGCGCACATGCACACTATATATTCATACCAGTGCACACATATATTGATATCTTCATACTTGCGCACATGCACACTATATATTCATACCAGTGCACACATATATTGATATCTTCATACTTGCTCACATGCACACCGTATATTCATACTAATGCACACATATATTGATATCTTCATACTTGCGCACATACACACTATATATTCATACCAGTGCACATATATATTGATATCTTCATACTTGCGCACATGCACAACGTATATTGATACCAATGCACACATATATTGATATCTTCATACTTGCGCACATGCACACCGTATATTCATAATAATGCACACATATATTGATATCTTCATACTTGCGTACATGCACACTGTATATTCATACTAATGCAAACATATATTGATATCTTCATACTTGCTTGGATTTAAGCATTGAGTTTTGGATTCATATGATTTATGGATTTGAGAACCCAGGTAATCCTTTTAAGAAAATACGCATTATCTAAAAACCCGATTTCTCTTGATATGTTATTTCAGTGCGTCCACCATGCGTTTTCTCGATTCTGAGACGTGTGATATGTGAACTCGAATCGAGGAGTTGGATGATCCGATTGCGGGTACATGGTGGGCCCGGTATGGTACCCCGGAGCGAGAATGGATCGCTGTGCAGCAGACGGTGAGCCTGGCGGAGGGACTACTACCTACCGGTGATTGGTTAGATCTGGCGGTTATCCGGAGGATACTGATCAGTGATGAGAGATGGATACGGGACGATCCGTACTGCCGGGGCCGAGGGCCGATTCCGCAGACGGAGCCCGATACTTGAGGATTTGCGTGTCGATGCTAGACACGATGATTCATGATATTTTTGTGTGCCGATGCTAGGCACCCATGATTCTATGAGATTTACATGATTTGGGTATATGGATGGACACAGATTATTTTTCACGTTGATATTCCGTGTAGATATTAATTATTCCCATGCTCAGCATTCAGTATTTTACATCTCATCATGTATCTGTTGTATCTGATAGAGTACATTTTCTATGCACAATTATTGCATACCTTGCTCATCATATAGATGTTATTAGATTGCATTTGCTATGCACGATTATTGCATACCCTGCTTATCATTTAAAGATGTTGGTAGATCGTACTTGATGCATGATTACTGCTCATATAGTTCATCATATAGATGTTATCTGTTGGCATAGGTTAGAGTATCGCAGCACGTGCATACTCGCGATTACCTTTATATGTTGTCTACTACTCACGAGTTGGCAACTCACCTCCGTTGTGCCACAGTGTTTGCAGGTAGCCCCTCGGAGTAGTCGCGGCAGGCTGCTTTCCTATATCTTTTTTGCTACGGATACCACTGCAGTTGGTGCGTGAGCTGTTTGCTGCTAGGTGGGTTTGTGGTATCTGGTTATTTCCAATGTACATATTTTGTATCTAGTTCTCTCCATCTACTTTTATGTATTTGACTTAGAGACCAGTGTGAGGACGATGATGTATATTATTTTGTATTCTGGAGTCGAGTTCGTTGTGAGCCGACTTTACTTATGCAATTCTTATCTTGTGTGATGTTTTTCCACTTATTGCTCTTTTCTTCGCTACGGCGTCGTATATTGTTACCGTGGTGATTGTCTACTTCAGGTTTTTTTAACTTTTAAGCAAATATTCCTATTAAATGTTTAAACACTCTATACTTTTACTGGTTTTGATTTCTGGGTTTCGGCTTACTTAGTCGCGTTACGCCTGTAGACATTACGTGGTTAAGTGCCGGTCAAGGGCCAAACTTTGGGTCGTGACACAATCCCACACCCCTAGACCCCTACGAGAGCAGCAAGCAACCCTACCAATTCTAAAGTTAGGAGACCCGGTCTTGACTCCTTGAGATGGTCTCCTACTGGACCCTAGAACCCGGTTACTTGTGCTCCCCGCCTTGGGTCTATCGTAATGCGAAAAAGTAAACAATATACAATGGTGACATCATCCTCAACCCGGAAGTGCCCCAATAAAAGAATATTACAAACAATGAGTTTTATATCAATGAAAATAAAAAACTCTCATCTCACATAAAACCCCCGGCTATTCAGTCACGACGATCCAATATAACATATTACAGCAACACATAACATCACATGTCATCAATGTAAGTAAATATGCGTATCCCAGTTTGTTAGTGTATATGCCCTAGGGGCCATTATTGTATCGTACTAGTTTGTATATTACTTAATGGAAGCTTGGGATATTCACATGTATATAACAGTCTTGCTAAACATGGTAGTATGCTACTTGGTTTTTCTATCTTAATATGTGAGTATACGTATTGATAGAGCTCTTAGGATCTTGCTTGACTACTAGCGTTGTGATGACAGTCACAATAGTGGAGGCTGGGTAGTCTACAAGCACATCCTTATTGAGGTCCCTAGTCGTTGGATTATCGAGACAGGGCATCGATACTCCGGAGTAGACTAGTGTGTACGCTTCTCATCCCAGTTGGGAAGATGGTCTGTCCCACAGCCGTCAGTACGTCGTACTGGAGATAGTATGCAGGTGCTCGTTAGGTTACGGGTACACTGGACAGGACTCACAGGGAACTATTGGTTGGTTTTATACCAGTCCTCAGTGAACATTTCCCAGGTGACATGAGTACAGCATAGTCCGCAGACTTGACACTGCCACTTCGCCTCGAGTATGTCCCACTGTTCTTAGATTGCTACCCTACCACGGCTCAAAGGAGTCGTGCAAACAGATAGCAGTTGGGTGCAGTCCCGAGAACTTGGAGGCAGCGGCGGTTAGACAGGATTCGTCTCTCCTGGTATTGGGGGTTGATATCGCGCTGTGTCAGAGAGCCATTACACAATGTCTCTGGGCAGGGCAAGCGAGATTTGCTGGTAGGTTCCAGTAGTTTCTTAGGGTGTAATAGGCTTCGCTCCGACACGACTTATACCGCTATTAAGGGACTGATGCTTGCCGCCCCTAGGCCCGATATGCGATATTCTTAGACGAACGGACCGGACTGTACGGAGATTGTCACATCAGACTCAGTAGGAGTTCGGATGGGTTTCCTCATCGGCCTTCTTATCGACATCTACCTGGGGACCGTTACATACAGCTAGTGCCACTTGCGGTTTATGGTTAAACCCACTGCCAGCGTAGTAGTCGAGTCTCTAGAGTCCCACACAGAGAGTTTCCCTACTCCAGGCGAAACGATATAGAGGTCGTATGGTTTTACGACAAGGGTTCGGACGCATACGTGTGTTTACGCACGTACGACTTTCGGACAGTTTTTACTAGTCGGCTTTGGTTTAAGCCAGTTACTAGTATCCGGTTATTGGATTTATACAGTCTAAAGTTTTTCCGTGTTTTCACGGATAGGAGGGGCGTTCTCGTAATTGCGCGAGAAGCTTCTAGAAGATGGTGACTAAGGAGGTTTAGGTGGCATATACATTGGATGAGATTAGTGAGTCATATGGATGATTCATCCATGTCATTAATGCATCATAATTGCTTAATGACTCATGGAGATGAATCACCATTAGATATTTATCAAGCATGGTTGTAAATCATTTTCTTTTCTTATCTTGATAAATAAAAATGCTTGATATATATTATGATAACTCATTTTCTCTTCTCATTATTATGTTCATCTTCTCTCTCCTCAAGCTCTCTCTCTTCAAACCCTAATCCTCCCCTCTCATTTGTTGAGTACAAGGATTAGTTAGACTAATTAAACCATAACCCTCTCTCTATATCATCTAGGTACTTTGATTAGCACTTAAAGAAACCTAGTTACCTCTAGTTTGAGGTGAAGCTTGTAGTAAAGCTCTCGGGTGGATCTTCTACTACTTAGAGAAGGCCGGAGAGGACGTTAAGAACGACAAGATGACGGACTCGGATCTTTAGGTATAATCACTTCACATAGTAGTTTAGAACTTCTATGATAGTTGTTAGTTATCGTTTAGCTTCGATTCATGCGGTTAGTCGATGTTTAAGCAAAGAACAAGATCGTTTTTCATATTTCCGCCTCCCCGCAAGTCGTGGGGTATTGTACACGACTTACAGTGGTATCAAAGACTCGCTAAAGAATAAATAACTCACTTGCAAAATTGTATGAATTTCGAACGGAAAAAACAAACCGGAAAACCCCGATATCATGAGTTTTCTGTCGATTTTTAAATGAGGTCCAAAAATTTTTCAGGGAGCTTCAGAAAGCCTTAAATGATAGTATAAGAACACCAAGAAATTTGGGCTCATGAATCGGCCAAAGCGCCACGGAACCGCGGCCGATCCCACCGATCCGCTGCGATTCCGCCGCGCTTTGGACGATTCATCAGCCCAATTTTCCTGTGTGGGTCCTCTGTGATATTTGGTATTTTCAGGAATTTTTTAATTTTTGCTCAGGTTTCAGATTTACAGAGAAGTATTGGAGCAAAATTAAATGTGTTTAATCGATCGAAATTATACGGTATTTGCTTGTTGGATTATATCTGTGTTTGTATAATGTGTTCGTAAACCTCCTCTAACTGCTAGTATGTCGGTTGGCAGGGGGTTGCACATTTCTGTAATGGATTTTATCTGTTTGTGTATATGAACTGTGTTGGACTGTTGTGATGTATAGCTGGGGTTATGTGATGGGTTATTATTTAATTCATTTGATGTAAATGTAATTTTTTGTAATATTATTTTGCGGGGCACATCCAGGTTGCGGTTGTAACCACCGTTGTATTATTTCATTTTACTGTTTTTGCTCCTTGGAAAGACCCAAGGTGGGGTGTACAAACTGCCGGGCGGGTAGTTTGCCGTACCCGTAGGGGTCTTGGGTGGGGTAATGGCTATTCATCACAACTGTGTAACCCGTCTTTTGTTGCAGGCTCAAAACAAACACGGATTGCTTGCAAATCCAATAAAGTTCATCTGTGATCTGGAATGAATATTATTGCGTCCGACGAATGTAAAATATCTATATATGATAGCTATTTAGACGTCGCTTATGTTTTACACCCGCGCTAGCTTAGCCCCCGCTCTGTCGTTAGATAAGTAACCTAACGGGTGATGACGGGACCCAGTGGCGAATGCGGATGGCATAAGAGGACGTTGTATTTTCGTTGTTTTCTGCAATGATAGGTTAATGATGGGACACATTATTTATAATGCAAAGAAAATAAACCAAAAGTTTAATCGTTGGAACAATTTAAAAGAAACCACTCGGTTATTTTTAAGCAGATGATATTTTTAATTGCGGAGCTTTAACCACTCTTTTTTAAAAAAAAAAGCTATCAGGTTCCTTCGGTTATATCAAGTTCATTACGTTCACGCTTTCGCCAAAACCATTCGTAGCCTTCCGTCATTTTATTTGGGTATTCAGTAGTATTCAAGCTATGTATTTTGGCCAAAGTCAAGGCATAGTGTTTGGTAGCTGCTGGGTTTTCATTTGTTGCATAAGATAGATGAGTTGGTTTGGGACAGTCGTATTATCATTTGACCAAAGTCAGGGGTATATACGGATGTGTTCAAATTGACATGATAATGACGGGTAGAACTTGACATGTGACTTATGAAATTTTGACCAAAGCCAAGGTCATAAAAGCATGAGGCAAAAACTTATATCGGGAATTTCTAAAGAAACTGAAATTTGCAAAGAGATGCATACCATTTGGAGTTTGATGAATGTTGGTAGCATTCCTTCAACATTATCATACGATGATATTTGGATCCCGATCCTACTGTGAGTATATGCTACTCATCAGGATATTCGTCACTTAACGATCAATGCTATAAACCAAGTAGGTGTCAAGAAAGGTGTCAGCGGGGTTACGCCCCCAGAGAAAAGAGGTTATTTAATTAAGGAACTTCGCGAAAGCGTTGGAAAACCTCCCTCGAGGTATCGACACTAGCCTGGATGAACGGTTTAGCAAGTATTGTACGGTGAGAATAGTCCTGGCTAATTCTTCTTTTATGGTTTGGGGAAGGATTCGAGAAACAGTGGGAGCCATCCAGTTTAGATAAACTAAAAACCACTCTAAACTTGCAAGAGCATCATGCTAAAGAGTTTTCTTCTCTCTCTCCTAATTGCAGCGACCCTGAAAATGACTGGACTTAAGTTACTTTTAGAGAAAAATATATTGACCGGGCCAAACTATAAAGATTGGCTGCGGAATATCAAAATGGCCTTGACTTATGACAAATTGGGGTATGTCCTCACCACTAAGGCACCTGAAGTCCCAGGTCCCAAATCCAGTAATGCGGATAAGGAAATTCGCAAAACCTGGGATTTAGATTGCACGAAAGCCAAGTGCATCGTGCTTGCCTCAATGAACAATGAACATCAGAGAAGGCACGAGGATATGGAACTAGATGCCATATTTCTCCATACAAAGGAACTTTATGTAGAGCAATCTCGTATAGCAAGATACGAGACCTCTAAGAACTTGTTTCGAGCGAGGTTGGCTGTCGGGTCATCGGTAGGAGAACATGTCCTAAAGATGATAGGCTATATAGAAGAGCTCGCAGACCTTGGGACGACTTTGGATAATGAGCTCTATACAGACCTTATTCTCCAGTACCTTCCTCCCACCTACGCCCAGTTTATCCTGAACTTCAACATTCAAAGAAAAGAAGTTGAACTTCCGGAACTCCTGAACATGTTAAGGAGTGCAGAGGGCACCTTGCAGAAGGCAAGGGAAACACCCGATATGTTTGTTAGCGGTGCTTCTTCTTCCAGGTCCAAGGCTAAGGCCAAAGGAAGGAAAAAGAAGGCCGCCCCCAGACCTAGAGGAGGTGTTAGTAAGGTTGCAGGGAAGGGAAAGAAAAAGTTTGCGGTACCGGTAGTGGGCCAGGATGAGTGCTTCCATTGTCACAGGAAAGGGCACTGGAAAAAAGATTGTAAGGCGTGGAATGCCAAGAACCAGGAACCGAAACAAGCTGTGGCTTTGACTTCAGGTGTGTTTGTAATTGAGAATTGTCTGTCAATCAACTCTACTTCCTGGGTATTGGATACCGGATCGGGATCTCATATTTGCAATTCATTGCAGGCACTGAGAAACTGTAGAGTGCTGAAGGAAGGTGATATGACCCTGATGGTTGCTAACGGAGCTAGCGTGGGAGCCGTGTCCGTAGGGGATTATCACCTGGGATTGACGAGTGGACACATTTTGGTTTTACATAACTGTTTTTGTATACCCAGCTTAACGTGTAATATCATATCTGTTTCCTTGTTATCAAATAAAGGTTATGATTTCACGTTTGGAAGTGGTGTTGTTAACATCCACCTTAATCATAGTTTGATTGGGTCCGGTACACTGGAAAATGGTACATATGTGTTAAACCAACTCCAAATTTTCAATGTCCAGAACACACTAAAAAGAAAGTCTCCAGATTTAAATAAAGCTTTCTTATGGCATTGTAGACTGGGTCACATCAATGAGAGAAGGTTGACTAAGTTGCATAGAGAAGGGTATTTGGACTCGTTCGAATATCAAACATATGACACTTGTCAATCTTGTCTCAAAGGAAAGATGACAAAGACTCCATTTACTGGACATGGAGTAAGAGCGAGCGAGCTCTTAGGACTCATACACAGCGATGTATGTGGTCCAATGTCTACACATGCAAGAGGTGGTTTTTCCTATTTCAAAACTTTCACGGATGATTACTCAAGGTACGGATTCATTTATCTGATGAAACATAAATCCGAGGCTTTTGAGAAATTCCAAGAGTATAAGAATGAAGTAGAAAACCAAACCGGCAAAAGTATCAAGACACTAAGATCTGATCGAGGTGGTGAATACTTGAGTGCCGAGTTCCTAGGTTACCTAAAAGAGAAAGGAATTCTTTCTCAGCTTACTCCTCCATACACTCCACTGCATAACGGTGTATCGGAGAGACGGAATCGAACCCTATTGGATATGGTATGATCCATGATGATTAATGCTGAGTTACCGCGATCTTTTTGGGGTTATGCGCTAGATTCAGCGGCATATCTTCTGAACAGGGCTCCTACCAAGACTGTGCCTACCATCCCATATCAGATGTGGAGTGGGAAGAAACCCCATCTTCAGCATATGAAGATTTGGGGATGTCCAGCTTTTGCGAAAAAGCAGTATGTGGACAAGCTCGAGGCACGATCCGTAAAATGTAAGTTTGTGGGATATCCAAAGAACTCTAAGGGATATTATTTCTATTACGCAGAGGAACAAAAGGTTTTTATTTCTCGTAATGCCCATTTTCTGGAACAGCAGTTTTTAGAAAAGGAGATAAGTGGGAGCGAAATAGAACTGGAAGAAATTCCAGAACCGCAAACTAATACTGAAAGTTTGGTAGAACAAGTAGTTCAAGAAGAACAGGACATTCCCGCACCCCTCCGCAGGAGTAGTAGGCCGTCTCATCCGCCTGAGAGATACTACGGTTTTCTCATAGATGGGGATAGAGAGGATTGCATCATAGATGATGATGAACCTACTGGCTTCCAGCAGGCCATCCAGAGCGGCGACTCGGTACGATGGCTAGATGCAATGCGGATCGAAATAGAGTCCATGTACACCAACAAAGTATAGACTTTGGACTTTGCTCCAGATGGGGTAAAACCCATAGGATGCAAATAGATCTTCAAGAAAAAGATTGGTGTAGATGGACAGGTAGAAACCTATAAGGCTAGACTTGTTGCAAAGGGTTTTCGTCAAAGACCTGGTTTGGACTATGACGAAACTTTTTCTCCAGTGGCTATGCTCAAATCCATTCGGGTCCTTCTTGCTATTGCTGCCTTCCATGATTATAAAATCTGGCAGATGGACGTAAAGACGGCTTTTCTGAATGGAAATTTAGAAGAGTGCGTCTATATGGATCAGCCAGAGGGTATCAATCAGAGTGGGAGCAGCGGGAAAGTATGCAAGTTGCTTAAGTCCATTTATGGACTGAAGCAGGCATCGCGGAGTTGGAACATCTGTTTTGATGAAACAGTCAAAGAATATGACTTCATCAAAAATCCAGATAAACCGTGCATATATAGTAAAGTTGTAGCCAGAAGTGTCGTATTCCTCGTCTTGTACGTGGATGACATTCTATTGATAGGAAATGACATTCCTATGCTACAATCTGTCAAAGGATTCTTATCACACAGGTTCTCCATGAAAGACCTGGGAGATGCCTCTTACATTCTGGGGATCCGGATCTATCGTGATAGATCCAAGAGGATGTTGGGACTTTCACAGTCCAGGTATATCGACACTGTACTGAAAAGATTCAGTATGAAAGATTCTAAGCGCGGTAATCTACCGGCTTGTCACGGAATCACCCTATCCAAAGAGATGTCTCCCAAGACTGATTTGGAAAGGGAACGCATGTCTATTATACCCTACGCTTCTGCGGTAGGCTCTATAATGTATGCGATGTTGTGCACCAGACCAGATGTAGCATACGCACTGAGCGTAGTAAGCCGGTATCAGTCAGACCCAGGGGAGAAGCACTGGATAGCAGTAAAGAACATTCTCAAGTACCTGAGGAGGACTAAGGAGATGTTCTTGGTTTACGGCGGAAAAGACCTCAGGTTGGAGGCCTTTGCTGATTCCGGCTTCCAGAGTGCTAAGGGCGATTCCAAGTCCATGTCGGGTTATGTCTTTACCCTCAATGGAGGGGCGGTGTGCTGGAAGAATTCCAAGCAGGACACCGTTGCGGACTCGACTATGGAAGCGGAGTATATTGCTGCTTGCGATGCCGCAAAAGAAGCAGTCTGGATGAAGAAGTTCCTAACAGAACTTCAGGTGGTTCCTACCATAGTTGATCCAATACCTCTGTATTGCGACAACAACGGAGCTATAACTTTAGCAAAGGAACCAAGGTCCCATCAGAAGTCCAGACACATCTTAAGGCGGTATCACCTGATCAGGGAGATCATTGATCGTCGGGAGATCGAGGTTCGGAGAGTTGCTTCTGAAGAGAACATTGCTGATCCATTCACGAAGGCCCTACCTCAGATTCAGTTCGAGAGGCTACTCGAGATCATCGGTCTACGATATGGCAGTACATGGCCCTAGTGCAAGTGGGAGATTGTTAGTGTATATGCCCTAGGGGCCATTATTGTATCATACTAGTTTGTATATTACTTAATGGAAGCTTGGGATATTCACATGTATATAACAGTCTTGCTAAATATGGTAGTATGCTACTTGGTTTTTCTATCTTAATATGTGAGTATACGTATTGATAGAGCTCTTAGGATCTTGCCTGACTACCAGCGTTGTGATGGCAGTCACACTAGTGGGGGCTGGGTAGTCTACAAGCACATCCTTATTCAGGTCCCTAGTCGTTGGATTATCGAGACAGGGCATCGATACTCCGGAGTAGACTAGTGTGTACGCTTCTCATCCCAGTTGGGGATATGGTCTGTCACACAGCCGTCAGTACGTCGTACTGGAGATAGTATGCAGGTGCTCGTTAGGTTACGGGTACACCAGACAGGACTCACAGGGAACTGTTGGTTGGTTTTATACCAGTCGTAAGTGAACAGTTCCCAGGTGACATGAGTACAACATAGTCCGCAGACTTGACACTGCTACTTCGCCTCGAGTCTGTCCCACTGTTCTTAGATTGCTACCCTACCACGGCTCAAAGGAGTCGTGCAAACGGGAGCAGTTGGGTGCAGTCCCGAGCACTTGGAGGCAGTGGCGGTTAGACAGGATTCGTCTCTCCCGGTATTGGGGGTTGATATCGTGCTGTGTCAGAGAGCCATTATGCAAAGTCCCTGGCCAGGGCAATCGAGATTTGCTGGTAGGTTCCAGTAGTTTCTCAGGGTGTAATGGGCTTCGCTCCGACATGACTTATACCGCTATTAGGGGACTGACGCTTGCCGCCCCCTAGGCCTGATATGCGATAGTCTTAGACGAACGGACCGGACTGTATGGAGATTGTCACATCAGACTCTGTAGGAGTTCGGATGGGTTTCCTCATCGGCCTTCTTATCGACATCTACCTGGGGACCGTTACATACAGCTAGTGCCGCTTGCGGTCTATGGTTAAACCCACTGCCAGCGTAGTAGTCGAGTCTTTAGAGTCCCACACAGAGAGTTTCCCTACTCCAGGCAAAACGATATAGAGGTCGTATGGTTTTACGACAAGGGTTCGGACGCATACGTGTGTTTACGCACGTACGACTTTCGGACAGTTTTTACTAGTCGGCTTTGGTTTAAGCCAGTTACCAGTATCCGGTTATTGGATTTATACAGTCTAAAGTTTTTCCGTGTTTTCACGGATAGGAGGGGCGTTCTCGTAATTGCGCGAGAAGCTTCTAGAAGATGGTGACTAAGGAGGTTTAGGTGGCATATACATTGAATGAGATTAGTGAGTCATATGGATGATTCATCCATGTCATTAATGCATCATAATTGCTTAATGATTCATGGAGATGAATCACCATTAGATATTTATCAAGCATGGTTGTAAATCATTTTCTTTTCTTTTCTTGATAAATAAAAATGCTTGATATATATTATGATAACTCATTTTCTCTTCTCATTATTATGTTCATCTTCTCTCTCCTCAAGCTCTCTCTTTTCAAACCCTAATCCTCCCCTCTCATGTGTCGAGTACAAGGATTAGTTAGACTAATTAAACCATAACCCTCTCTCTATATCATCTAGGTACTTTGATTAGCACTTAAAGAAACCTAGTTACCTCTAGTTTGAGGTGAAGCTTGTAGTAAAGCTCTCGGGTGGACCTTCTAATACTTGGAGAAGGCCGGAGAGGACGTGGAGAACGACAAGATGAAGGACTCGGTTCTTTAGGTATAATCACTTCACATAGTAGTTTAGAACTTCTATGATAGTTGTTAGTTATCGTTTAGCTTCGATTCATGCGGTTAGTCGATGTTTAAGCAAAGAACAAGATCGTTTTTCATATTTTCGCCTCCCCGCAAGTCGTGGGGTATTATACATCGACTTACACAGTTGTCGTTGACATATAGCACCGAAACCGGCGATACACCATATATCACACTTACGGTCATAGAAAAGAAAGTAAAAAACTACAACATTTGGAATCCACAACCACCTTAGACATCATAAACCCAACGTATCACATACTTTGGATTCCATGCCTAAAAAAATGAATTCCTTAGACATCACATGCCTAACAATTATAAACCCCGCATTTTAGTCTTGATATTCAAAACACCTTTTAATATCTTGTCGGGCAATTCAACAAGATTCCCGACATCCTGATCGAATGCTCGTCGGAAACTTTAGTAGACGGCCGCACCCCCCGATACCGTCGACGAAGTGTACTAAGGCAGAACACCGCTTCCGTGATCACCCGAACGGATGCTTTTGGCGACGGGGTTCTCCAACAGTCACTTGGTCGGGGCTATGGGGCATGGCTATCTATTAAGTTTACCCGGCGAGTATCCGCGTACACTACGTGATTGCTACGGACTTTTGATCTCATCAAAATCCCGTGGCAACCGATCATCTAAGACTAAACTACTAGATTTATAACATTCAAATTAGTTATCTTATAACTTCTTATATATTTCAAATATTGTATCCCATCACATAATATCTTGATGACGTTAAACTCTTCGATCGATTCATCAAAGTCCCACAATTTCCCGACAGCTCAACACTTGAGCACAGTTTTAATAATACCCAGAAGATGCCAAAGTACCTATGAACCAGCCGTAGAAGGGTCAAACCAACGCCTCACATGTGACAACGCTAAACTACCACAAACCCTATGGTTCAAGTGGCCGTTTTGATGGCCACATAATCGAGTTAAGGTTTACGTTCTTCTAGAGAGTCCACAGAATCACTTGCATATTTTTCCGAATACATTAAACTTGAAAAAATGGGTTTTTGACATTCGATCGAACTTTTTAACTTCTCCTAGACAACACGTGAACAACCCGAAACAATGTTAAAACTACGAATACGAAACACTCCGACTTGCTTATAGTGTAAGATTACATCACATGCAAAATCAGCAAAAATAAACAACACCTGAAACACCAAAACCCAGCACCTGGAGCACACCCAAAAACATAACCCCAAACTCCATTGAAAATCCGAGCAGGCCGGAATTTCAAGCCTTGTCGCCGGCCATTTTCCGAGGGGAGGGTTCCATTTTTGGGTAGTGTTCATGATGTATCTCATACAACATTCTGCACTTGTTTAAATAATTGTTTGACAACAATTTAAAATCGACAGAAACTAGGGTTTTGCGTTTCAAATTTCGGAGTTGTTTCGGTTTTTGATCTTAACAAAATCCGTATAAATTTCTAGCATGGCTCTGATGCCACTGCAGGGTTACCTATGACGGCAACAAGGTTTTGGGTGGCATCGTCTATGCCAAATTCAAAAATTTGCCGTTTTAGCTAACCCTAACTAGAATCGTAAACTAGAAATATACGGAATACTTAAGCAAACTACTTTGCAATAAGAAGTGAGCAAGGAATACAACCTTTGTAGACCGGTCCTTCACTTCAATAGCACCGTGTAGCAATCCCCTTCGCTGCGATCATGAACTCCGGACACTAAAGAGGCTCCGATGAAGAAACGAACATGCTTGCTTCGAAGACTTCGAGGCCGAAGATGATCTACGTTGTGGAGACACTAACCCAAGCGATTTCTTCACTAGGTCAAGAACTTTGTGAAGAGAACACCCTATACGAAATGACAATTAGTAGAGGATGATGAAGTAGGAAGTTTTCTCACATTAGAAATCATTTTCTCACTCATTTTCTCACAACTCCATTGAAGCTAGAAAGCTTTGAGGAGGAAGAAGAAAAGCTAACTCATCAAATGAACTATTAGTGCAGTTAAAAATGCAACCAAGGGTTAAGCATGTCATGCTTAACCCTTGTAGAGAGTTAACCATGTGCTATGGTTAAAGGTTAGGTTTAAAATATCTTAAGCAAGACAAAGAAAAATGGACAAAGTCAAAGATGCCTTGAAGCTTCTACAAGCTTTCAACAAATATCAACCATGACTGTTATCCATAGTATTTGAATTACTTAATGATAAATTTAAAACCCGAATCTTAACCGTAGCATGGTTTAACCCTCATTAACCCTAGTTGCATTTGTAACCTTGCATGATACATTTAACATATATCACATATATATCAATATATCCAAAGTGAGAAAAGAAATCATTAGTGAGCTAATACTAGTTAATGTAATGTAATATATCAAATATATAATTATACATTAAATTATTAAATCAACAATTGATTTAATAATCCGGCTATATCATATATAACTGACTAATATCAAGTGTATCAACTTATCGAATTAACACTTTATCCGATAACCCGGCTATATCGCATATAACCGACCAATGTAACAAATCGCGAGAATACAATACGGTATCTCATACTCGTATTAATCTCGGTCCCGTACATATCACATATGTGCTCCTACTCTGTTTCTCTTGAGCCAAGAAACCCCTGTGTAGGACTCCGAAGACTAGTCAATACGCCGGCAGTAGGTGATGATCATATCAAACACCCACAAGCCGCAAGCGGTCAGCAAAACGGAACGGCCACCCGGGTATTGAGCAATCAGAAGATCAATAAGCAAGTCTGCTCACACTCCTATGAATCCAATCAGTAACACTATCGTATAGTCCCATCTCTTCGTCCGACATGCCGCATATCTCGTCTAAGGGTGGTAAACGTCAGACCCCAGTAACTCGATAAGTCGTGTCGATATGAGGCTCATAACGGGTCGAGAAACTATTGATAACATTTAACAGCATATCTCTGAAGCTGTCTTGGCCAAGGACTTCCTGTTATAGCCAATCGAGCTCAGCGCAACATCAACTCCCAATATCGGGAGAGACGAAACCCTCCTTTCGCTCATTGCCTCCATGTGACTCGGGACTGTACCCAAAAGCCACCATTTTGCACGTTCTCTTGAATGTGGTAAGGTGGAAATCAAAGCACAGTGGGAATCACACAAGACTCTATGACGATCTCGGGTCTACAGACTAACCTGTACCAGTGTCACCAGAGAACTGCCATCTGATGTGAGGTATAATCCAGCTGGGAGTTCTCGGCGAGTCCGTCCAGTGTACCCAGTCTCTACCGAGCACCCGTATACTGTCTCTGATGTGAAACACCAATGGATATGGGATCATCCATCGCCCATCTACATGGTTCGAGAAGCTATACGCTAGTCTACTATGGTATATCGATGCCCTGTTTCGATACACCTACGATTAGGAACATTTGAAGGATGTACTTAGCGACTACACTGTCCCCACTAGTATGATCTGCATCATAGTCTTGCTAGTCAAGTACTCATCCTAAGGGCTTTATCAACATGTAATATAGAGACAATAAGTGTACATGTTAAGATAAAGAGCAACCAGATAGCATACTATCATGTCGAGCAAGAAAGTCTTCCCTATATATGTCCAAGCATCCACTACAATATACATCGTATGTACAGTAATGGGCTCTAAGGCATACATATAACTAACAAGTCTTACCTTTTAGGGTTTGAAGGAAGATTTGATAAAACCAGTGGCAGCCATCCTGATTAGATAAGATAAATAACCAATCTAATCTTGCAAGAGCATACAGTAAAGTGTTTTCTTCTCTCTCTCTTCAGGTAGCGACCATGTCAGGACTTAATCAAGATAATAATATGGATGTATTGACTGAACCCGCTTGTTATACTCAGAAGGGGAACGTTGGTTCCGTTCTTTCTTAAAATTGTTTTAAGACTGAGCAGGAAATAGGGAATATCCGGATTCCCACGCCGCTAAAATGAAGAACAAGCATGTTGATGCATCTTCTTCAGGTGTGTTTGTTATCAAGAACTGTTTCTCAGTTCACTCTACGTCCTGGATATTAGATACCGGATCAGGATCCCACAAATGTAATATGTTACATGGGCTAAAGAAAGGTAGAGAACTGGGAGAGGGTGATCATTCCGTAAGAGTAGGGAATAGTGAAAATGTTGCAGCCAAAGTCGTTGGCGAATATCACCTTGTATTTCCAAATGGTAATACATTGATTCTGAACGAATGCCATTACATTCCAACCCTGATATGCAATCTTATACCAGTCTCTTTATTGAGTTAAGAGGGATATAATTTTGTAGTACAGGATAATTTTATGAACATCTTCCTGAATCAAAAGTTGATTGGATCAGGCTCATTAAATAATGGCATATACGTTCTAGATCAAACCACAGTTCTTAATGTACAGAACACACACAAGAGGAAGAGTTCAAAAATGAACGAATCCTTCTTATAGCATTGTAGAGTAGGTCATATCAATGCGACACGACTAGCTAAGTTACATAAGGATGGAATTTTGAATCCGTTCGAATTTTGATCTTATGACACTTGCCAGTCATGTCTCAAAGGCAAGATGACCAAAACTCCGTTTAGTGGACACGGAGAAAGAGTTACGGAACTCTTGGGACTGATACATAGTGATGTATACGGTCCTATTCTACACATGCCAGGAATGGTTCTTCGTACTTCATTACATTCACTGACGATCTCTCAAGATACCGACATGTGTTTCTGTTGAAACACAAGTCTGAAGCTTTTGAGAAATTCAAAGAATATAAGCACGAAGTAGAGATCCAAATGGGTAAAAGTATTATGATCCTTCGATCTGATCGAGGAGAAGAATACTTGAGCAATGAGTTCCTGGACTATCTAAAAGAGAATTGGATTCTCTCTCAGCTTAATCCTCCGTATACACCACAGCACAACGGTGTATCGGAGCGGAGGAACCGCACCCTATTAGATATGGTGCGCTCTATGATGAGCACCGCTGAGTTGCCTATTTCCTTTTGGAGTTATGCGCTTGAGACAACATCATACCTATTGAATCAAGTTCCATCTAAACATGTACCTACCACACCATATGAGATATGGAGTGGGAAGTGACCATGTCTTAAACGAGTTAAGATATGGGGTTGTCCGGTCTACGTCAAAAGGCAAAATCCGGACAAACTCGAAGCACAGTCAGTTCTTTGCAAGTTTGTGGGATATCCCAAACATTCACATGGATATCTTTTCTACCATAGCGAGGAACAAAAGGTGTTTGTTTCTCGACATGCCACCATTTTAGAAAAGGAATTTTTTGCAAAAGAAATTAGTGGCGAAGAGGTAGAGCTGGAAGAAGATCCAACAACACAAACTACAACTGAAGATTTAGTGGAACCAGAGGATTCGATAGTTCCCAACGAACCTCAGCCTCAGAGGCCATTACAGTACATTGGATGTATATTGTAGTGGATGCTGGGACATATATAGGTAGGACTTTCTTGCTCGACATGATAGTACGCTATCTGGTTGCTATATATCTTAACATGTATACTTTCTGTCTCTATGATTACATGTTGATAAAGCCCTTAGGATGTGTACTCGACTTCCAGGACTATGATTTAGATCATACTAGTGGGGCCTGGATAGTCCATGAGTACATCCTTCAATGTTCCTAGTCGTGGGAATATCGAGACGGGGCATCGATATTCCAGAGTAGACTAGCGTATATCTTCTCGACCCATGTGATGGGCGATGGATGATCCCATATCCATTGGTGTTTGACATCAGAGATGGTATGCGGGTGCTCAGTGGAGACTGGGTACACTGAACGGACTCGCCGAGAACTCCCAGATGGTATTATACCTCACGTCAGATGGCAGTTCTCTGGTGACACTGGTACAGCTTAGTCTGTTGACCCGAGATCGTCATAGAGTCTTGTGTGTCTCCCACTGTGCTTTGATTTCCACCCTACCACGGCTCTACTGAGTCGTGCAAACAGGTGGTTTTTGGGTTCAATCCCGATTCACATGGAGGCAATGAGCGATAGGAGGGGATTCGTCTCTCCCGGTATTGGGGGTTGATGTTGCGCAATGCTCGACTGGCCATAACAGGAAATCCCTGGCCAGGGTTGCAGTGATATACTGGTAAGAGTTATCAGTGGTTTCACGATTGTTATGGACCTCACGTCGGCATGACTTATAGAGATATTGGGGTCTGACGTTTACCACCCCTAGGCGAGATATGCGATATATCAGACGAACAGACCGGACTGTACGGTAAGCGTTACTGGTTGGATTCACAGGAGTGTGAGCGAGCTTGCTCGTCGATCTTCTGATCGTTCAATACCCGGGTGGCCGTTACGTTTAGCAGACCGCTTGTGGCTTGTGGGTGTTTGATATGATCATCACCTGCTGCCGGCGTATTGACGAGTCTTTAGAGTCCTATACAGAGGTTTCCTGGCTCAAGCGAAACGAAATAGGAGCGCATATGAGATATGAGCGGGACCGAGAATAATGCGTGTATGAGATACCGTATTCTATTTGTTAGTGTATATGCCCTAGAGGCCATTACTGTATCATACTAGTTTGTATATTACTTGATGGAAGCTTAGGATATTCACAGTTGTATATACAATCTTGCTCGAAATGGTAGTATGCTACTTGGTTTGTCTCTACTTTAATATGTGCATGTGTTTCCTTTAGCATATCGCTATTATACATATTAGTAGAGCCCTTAGGATCTTTGCTTGATTACCAGCGTTGTGATGGCGCTCACACTCGTGGGAGCTGGGTGATCTATAAGCACATCCTTATACAGGTCTCTAGTCGTTGGACTATCGAGACAGGGTATCGATACTCCGGAGTAGACTAGCGTATGCGCTTCTCATCCCAGCGTGGGAGACGGTCTGTCCCACAGCCGTCAGTACGTCGTACTTGAGATAGTATGCGGGTGCTCGTTAGGTTACGAGTACACTGCACAGGACTCGTCGGGAACTGTTGGTTGGTATTATACCTATCGTCAGTTATCAGTTCCCAGGTGACATGAGTACAGCTTAGTCCGTTGACTTGACACTGTCACTTCGCCTCGAGTGTGTTCCCACTGCACTTTGATTACTACCCTACCACGGCTCAAAGGAGTCGTGCAAACAGGTAGTTTTTGGGTGCAGTCCCGAAGCACTTGGAGGCAGTGACGGTTAGACAGGATACGTCTCTCCCGGTATTGGGGGTTGACATCGCGCTGTGTCCAGGAGAGCCATTACACGAGTAGTCCCTGGCCAGGGCAAGCGAGATATACTGGTAGATTTCCAGTGTTATCTCAGGGTGTTCTGGGCTACACTCCGACACGACTTGTACCGCTATTAGGGGACTGATGTTCACCGCCCCCCTGGGCCCGCCATGCGATGTATCAGACGAACAGACCGGACTGTACGGAGACTGTCACATGCAGGCTCAGTAGGAGTTCAGATGGGGTTCACCTCGCCAGTCTTCTTATCGACATCTACCTGGGGACCGTTACGTACAGCTAGTGCCGCTTGTGGTCTGTGATTAAACCCACTTCCAGCGTAGTGTCGAGTCTTTAGAGTCCCACACAGAGAGCTATTCGCCTTTAGGCAAAATGAGTAGAGGTCGCATGGTTTTGCGACAGGGTTCGTTCATATTCGCGCACTTGTGCACGTTTGCTGTCCGGACAGTTTATACTAGCGGGCTTTGGTTTAAGCCAGATCCTAGTATATGATTTGGGATTGGTTTTTCTCATTGTATTCGTGTTCCTCGGATCATGAATGCGGGTGCGTATGCACAGTTGCTTGAGATTGAGGGAGAGGACCTTGATTAGGGTTAATGGCTATTGTCATTTTATTAACCCTAATGGTTATGTGTGTATTATAGTTAATTGATAATTAGTTTAATAATTGTGCATGGTTATGGTTGTTGACCATTTGACCTCCTTGACATGTTGACCTAGGTTGACACTTTGACCATCATCATTTCTTTTGGAAGATGCTTTTTGATCCTTGCAAATTGAAATGATAATGGTCATGTCATGATTAGCCATGACAATTATCTAGCTAATTATTTAATTAAAATAATATACATATTAGTGAAAATGGTTCACAATAATTCTCATTCTATCATTTCATTTCTCTCTCTTGTTCTTCCTCTCCCTCAAGCTCTCTCCCTCTCATGTGTTGAGAAACACTTGAGCTTGAGAAAAACCCTCTCTTGATCATCTTTACTCTCATCTAGGGTTAAAGGACTAGCACATTGTTAGTTATATGTATGCCCTAGAGGCCATTACTGTACATACGATGTATATTGTAGTGGATGCTAGGACATATATAGGGAGGACTTTCTTGCTCGACATGATAGTATGCTATCTGGTTATACTTTATCTTAACATGTACTCTGATTGTCTCTATATTACATGTTGATAAAGCCCTTAGGATATGTACTCGACTACTGGGACTATGATGAGATCATACTAGTAGGGCCACGGTAGTCGACGAGTACATCCTATAACTGTTCCTAGTCGAGGGTGTATCGAGACAGGGCATCGATACACCAGAGTAGACTAGCGTATACGCATCTTGACCCATATGATGGACGATGGATGATCCCATATCCATCGGTGTTTGACATCAAGGATGGTGTACGGGTGCTCAGTGGAGACTGGGTACACTGGACGGACTCGCCGAGAACTCCCAGATGGTATTATACCATACGTCAGATGGCAGTTCTCCGGTGACACTGGTACAGAGTAGTCTGTCGACCCGAGATCGTCATAGAGTCTTGTGTGATTCCCACTGTGCTTTGATTTCCATCATACCACGTCCAAGAGGGCGTGCAAAAAGGTGGCTTTTGGGTACAGTCCCGAATCACATGGAGGCAATGAGCGATAGGAGGGGATTCGTCTCTCCCGGTATAGGGAGTTGATGGTGTGCTGTGTTCGATTGGCTATAACCGGAAATCCCTGGCCAGGGTTTCTGAGATTTACTGGTAAGTGTTATCAGTAGTTTCTCGAACTGTTATAGACCTCAAATCGACACGACTTATCAAGCTACTGGGGTCTGACGTTTACCACCCCTAGGCGAGATATGCAACATATCAGACGACGAGACCGGACTGTACGGGAGTGTTACTGTTTGGATTCGCAGGAGAATGTACAGGCTTGCTTGTTGATCTTCTGAGCGCTCAATACCTGGGTAGCTGTTACGTTTAGCTGACCGCTTGCAGCTTGTGGGTGTTTGATATGATTATCACCTACTGCCGGCGTATTGACGATTCTTTAGAGTCCTACACAGAGGTTTCTTGACTCAGGCAAAACAGAGTAGGGGCACTTATGTGATATGTGCGGGACCGAGGATAATGCGATATGTGATACCGTATTCTATTCTCGCGATATTTGATATCAGCCGGGTCATCGGATCAAGTGTTGATTCGATGAATCGGTACGGATAAATATTAGTCGGTTATATGCGATATAGCCGGATTGTCGGATCAAGTGTTGATTCGATAATTTAATTTATAATAATATATATGATATATTAAATTACATTAACTAATATTTGCTCAAAAAAAGATTCTTTTTCTCACTCGGGTAATACCTTGATATATATGCGATATATGTTAATTGTATTATTTTATTTGTTACGATAAATATTATATATGTGATATATAATATTATAACATGATATGATAACTAATGCAACTTGTTTAGTAGAGATTAAACATGGTTAGGGTTTGATTAGGGTTAAGGTTTTTCTAGAAGTTTCTAGAAGCTTTCTTTCTTTGTCTTTGTTAAGATATTATGCTAGATATTTCCTTAACCTAACCAAACCTTTAACCTTAGTCAAATCTCTATAAGGGTTAGTTTCACCATGGTTACATTATTCATCATATCATTTCTTTTCCTATTCATCACAAAAGGATTCTAATAATGTTCATCATCTTCTTCCTTCTTCTTCTTTGCTTGAAATGGTTTCTTGCTTTGATTTTTGTGATGGATAAATATGAGAAAAAGATAAATAAAGAGAGCAAAAATCCTACTTCATCATCCTCATCTTCCCTTTCCATTTAGATGAGGGTGTTCACATCATTTCATGAGTGTTAGCTTGTGTTAAAGAAACATCAAGGTAGATCATCTTAGTATCGAAGATCGGAAGCAAAGGTTGCATCTTTCTCTTCGTGGAGCCTCTTGAGAGTCCGGATCCCGATGATCGCAGCGAAGGGACCACAACACGGAGCATATGAAGTGAAGGACCGGATCTACAAAGGTTGTAATCCCTCTCACTTAGTGTTAAAGTGTTTAGCATACTTGTTTTCGCCTAATCTCTAGTTTAAAGTTCCGTATTCGGGTTGTTCGGCACGGCTAAATTTTTAATCGGGCATGGTTGATGCCTCATAGACCCTTGTACGCGTGCCTAGCAACCCTACAGTGGTATCAGAGCCAAGCTAGAGCTTTAGTCGAAGTCTAGACGAAGTTTAAAGTCCGATCGAACCCGGAAAACCCGATATTACCCCTTCTCTGGAAATTTTCTGAAACTTTGGATTTTTGTGAATTAAAAATTGCCAAAAAATTCAGCAGGGATTTCTATGAGTTACTGTGAAGCACGTGATGCTAACTCGACAAAGGAGGCGCGGAACCGCGGCCCAACCCTGGGTTTCGCGGCGGTTCCGCGGCCACTTTGGTGAGTTACACCACGTGGCTTGCACAGTAATTCTTGTCTTCAAGTACTGAGTCTTCTGGAAATTTTTATTTTTTTTTATTCAACTGTTGAATTATCTGGGTTGTATTGGGGACACAAAGATTCGATCGGATATTTTAACTTTGTCTAGTTTTGTCCGGATAATTTTTAGAAACTGTTAAAAAGTTCGAACGGACATCAATAACTCACTTTTTCCCCTGTCGGAATTTTTTTTCAAAAGTTGGATTATTTCCTCGTGTTTAAGAACGTTCTAAGTCATGCAAGTAACGCAGTGGACCCTCTAGAAGACAACAAACCTTAACTCGATTATGTGACCGTCTTGAACTGCCTTTTGAACCTTAGGGTTTGGGGCAGTACGGCGTGGCACATGTGAGGCGTTGGCTTGACCCTTCTACGGCTGGACCATTGGTACTGAGGCATGTGATGGATGTTTTTAAACTAATTTCAACTGTTGAGATATATTGGGGAAATCTTGGGTGTTTGATGATTCGATCGGAAAGTTTAACTTTGTCTATTTATCTGGAATGTGATACAATATTTGGAATCCACAGGTAGTTATGAGATAACTGATTTGAATATTATAAACATAGCAGTTTAGTCTCAGGTGATCGGTTGCCACGGAATTTTGTTGTGATCAAAAGTCCGTCGCAATCACGTAGTGTACGCGGATACTCGCCGGGTAAACTTAATAGACAGCTACGCCCCATAGCCCCGACCAAGTGACTGTAGGAGAACCCCGTCGTCGAAAGCATCCGTTCGGGTGCTCGCTGTAGCGGTGTTCCGCCTTGGTGCACTTCGTCGACGGTATCAGGGGTGCGGCCGTCTACTAAAGTTTGCGACGAGCATTCGATCAGGACGTCGGGAATCTTGTTGAATTGCCCGACTTGATATTGAGAAGAATTTTCGATAAATGAGACTAAAATGCGGGGTTTATAAAAGTTAGGCATGCGATGTCTAAGAAATTCATTTGGTTAGGCATGCGATGTCTAAAGAGATTGTGGATTCCAACTGTTGTAGTTTTACACTTTCTTTTCTGTGACCGTAAGCGTAGTATGTGGTGTATCGCCGGCTTCGTTGCTATACATCAATGACAATCGGGATACGCATACTTGCTTACGTTGATGATATGAGATATTATGTGTTGCTGTGATATGTTATATTGGATCGTCGCGTTTGAATAGCCGGGGGTTTTATGTGAGATGAGAGTCTTTTCTTTTTCATTCATGTAAAATTCATTTGTATGTAATATTCTTTTATTGGGGCACTTCCAGGTAGTGGAAGATGTCACCGTTGTATATTATTTACTTTTCCGCATTAGGTAGACCCAAGGCGGGGAGCACAAGTAACCGGATTCTAGGGTCCAGTGGGAGACCATCTCGAGGAGTCGAGACCGGGTCTCCTAACCCTAGAATTGGCAGTGTTACTTGCCGCTCTCGTAGGGGTCTAGGGATGTGGGTTTGGCTATTCATCGTGACCGTGGAATCCGTGTTTTATACAGGCTCGTATTGAAAACACGGACATCCTAGTATATCCAATATTTCATATATGTTCTTCTGCTGCAATGTTCTGTGATGAGATTATATTACTGCCTGAGACGAATGTTTATATTATATATATGAGATATATGTTATATTGCAGATTTCGTTTCAAATGTGATGCTTGCGAAGAATATTAAAATGGGACTTCATTAATAAGATTAATGAAATAAAAGAAACCTAAGATGTTGTGGAATCGAATTTTCAAAAACAGGTATCTACAGTTCTTGCTTTGCATCGCGGTGTTCCTTGTAGAACATCCTGCACCTTATTCGATAAGGAAAGGACCGAGATCCCTTCACCGGGAGTGACTTCTTTAGCAATAACTGGCAGATGCTACAAACTCGGTTTGTCTTTTGATTGCTTCTATAGTTTCTGCTTTGCATAGTGATATTTGTGAAATATCCTGCACCTTATTCGATGAGGAAAGGGCCGACGATCCCTTCACCGGGAGTGACCCCTTTAGCAAAACTAGAAAAGCCTAAAAAACACTCCATTTAAAATCACTCGATTCTACAACGATATCAAGTTCATTACGCAAAGGGTTTTCTTAAAAACCCGTCGTAGCCCTCCGTCATTTCAGATAAGTACTACTTAGTATTCATGCTGCGGTAGTTTGGCATTCGTCAAGGCGTAGTGTACGGTAGCTAACTAGTGCTTATCTGCTAGCATACGATGCGATTGGATTAGGGTATTCGTACGGCGTTGTTTGGCATTCATCAAGGGTCGTGCGGGTGGGTTTAATTCAATCAAGAAATGTACGGGTTGAACTTGGCTAGCGGACTATGGGTGGTTTGGCATTCGTCAAGGTCATAGGACGCTAGGGGCAAAATATAATTGGGAATTTCAAGTGTTGAAATTTGCAATGAGATTGCATGCCTTCTATGAGATAGTTGGATCCCGATGCCCGCTGCGAGTAAGAGTTACTTCTGGGAGAGTTTTACACATTACAATTAGCCAATCAAGTAGGTGTCTAGAAAGGTGTTAACGGGGTTACGCCTCTGGGAAAACGAGGTTTACTTTAATTAGGTTCGTGCGAAAGCACGGGGGACCTCCCTCAAAGTACCGACACTGGCCTGGCTGAAAGATTGGCGAACTTGTAGCGTGTAATTAATCCCGGCTAATCTTTCCTTTTAGGGTTTGATGGAAGATTTGATTAAAACAGTGGGAGACATCCTGATTAGATATATTAAATAACCAATCTAATCTTGCAAGAGCATACGCTGAGTGTTTTCTTCTCTCTCTCTCTCCAGGTAGCGACCATATCACGCCTTAATCAAGATAATAATACGGATATATTGACCGAACCCACTTATTATACTGAGCTGGGGAACGTTGGTCCCGCTCCAACTTATAATTGTTATAGGACAGAGCAGGAAATTGGGGATTACCAGAATTCCCGTGCCGCCCAAACGAAGAAAGTGCATGTTGATGCATCATCTTCGGGTGTGTTCATTATAGAGAACTGTTTCTCAGTATCCTTTACGTCCTGGGTATGTGCTACCGGATCAGGATCCCGTATATGTAATCTGTTACATGGGCTACAGATAGGTAGAGAACTGAGAACGGGTGATAAGTTTCATGAGACAGAAAACGGTGCAAGTATTGCAGCCAAGTCTGTTGGTCACTGTCACCCTGTATTACCAGAATACATTGATTCTGAACAAATGTTATTAGATACCGAACCTGATATACAAAATCATATCAGTCTCTTTATTAGTGAAGAAAGGATATAATTTTGTATTGTTGGATAATGTTTTGAACATTTCCTATATCAAGAGTTGATCGGTTCAGGCACGTTATCTAAAAGCATTGACGTTCTAAATCAAACTACAGTTCTTAGTATACGGAACACACACAAGAGGAAGAGTTCAGAAATGAACGGATCCTTCTTGAGGCATTGTAGACTAGGTCATATCAATGCGACCCGACTGGCTGAAGTTACATTTAGATGCATATTCAAATTAGTTTGAATTTACATCTTGTGAAACTTGCCAGTCATGTCACAAAGATAAGATGACCATAGCTCTGTTTATTGGAAACAGAAAAAGAGTTAGTGAACTCTTGGGAATTGATTCATGCTGATGTATGAAAGTCCCCTGTCTACATATGCCAAGATCGGTTCTTTGTACTTCATTACATTCTCTGATAATCTCTCAAGATTCAGACATATGTTCCTGCTGAAACACAAGTCCGAAGCTTTTGAGATATTCACAGAATATAAGTTAGAAGTAGGGAACCAAAATACGGGTATAAGTATTATGTCCTTTGATGAGATCAAGGAGGAGAATACTTGAGCACGGAACTACCTGGATTATTCTAAAGGAGAATGAGATTCTCTCTCAGCATTACTCCTTCGTATACACCACAGCACGTCGGTGTATCGGGGCGGAGCAATAGCACCCTATTTGATATAGTGTGCTCTATGATGAGTACTACTGAGTTTCCTATTTCCTTTTGGGTGTTATGCGCTTGAGAATCTGCATACCTATTGAATAGGGTTCAAATCAAATCAGTTGTCTACCACTTCATATGTGATATGGAAAGGGAAGAGCCTATATCTTAAGTTTGTTAAGATTTGGGCTTTTCCGGCCTATGCCTAAAAGCAAAATCCGGACAAGCTCGAGGCAAGGTCTGTTATGTATAACTGGAAAGGTTCCAGCTATACAAAATGCAGCTGATGATTTAGTAGAACCAAAGGATTCAATAGTTTCCAACGAACCTCAGCCTCTCTGCCGATCTAGTAGGGTTCCTCACCCACCTGAGAGATACTTCGGTTTCTCTATGACAGTGGGAGCGAGGATTGCATCATGAGATGATGACCCAACTAGTTTCGAGCTGGCCATCAGGAGTGGGACTCTGTAAGAATGGCTGGATGCTTATCCGATCTGAGATGGAATCCTTATACACCAACAAAGTATGGACTTTGGTTGCTTTATCTGAAGGGTTAAATCCCCATCAGAAGCAAGTATATCTTGAGAAGATTACTTGGTGTACATGGAAAGGTTGAGACTTTCAAAGCTAGACTTGTTAAAGGTTTGCATCATAGACCAGGTATGGATTATGTTGAAACCTTTTCTAAGGATCTATGCTTAAGTCGATCCAGATCCTACTTGCCACGGCTACATACCATGACTACGATATCTGGTGGTTGGGTGTCATGACTGCTTTTCTAAATGATGATTTAGAAGATAGCTTCTATAAGTACACAGCCAGAGGGCTTCGTAGACAGTGGGAGCAGCGGAAACGTGCGAAAGATGTTTTATATGATAAAACAGGCATCGCGGAGTTGGAACATCTGTTTTGATGTGGTAGTCAAAGAGTTTGACTTCATCAAAATAGTAGATGAACCTTGTATATACAAAAAGGGTAGTAAAGAGTATGGTGGTGATCCTCGTAGAGTACGTGGATGACATACTCTTGATAGGGAAGGAGTTTCCTATGCTACGCTCGGTTAATCTCCGCTTATCATAAGGATTCTCCATATAGGATCAAAGTGATACCTCCTAAATCCTGGGTTTTGGATCTATGAGATAGATCTAATTGGATGTTAGGAAACTCACTAGTAGTAGTGAGATGGTATCAATCGATCCTGGGGAGAATCACTGGAAGGGTTCCAGGGTGATAAGGATGACTGAATGTCAGTCGCAGGCTTGTCTATACCCTCAGTGGAGGGACGGTATGTTGGAAGAGTTCCAAACTAGATACCGTGACATACTAGACGATTAAAGGCAAGATACATCGTTACCAAGGATGCTACCAAAGAGGCAGTCTGGATATATATAAGTTCATAAGATGAACTTTGTTCCTACCATTGTGTGACAATGGAGTTGTGGCTTTAGCCATGGAACTACCGTCCCATCAGAAATCCAGATATAATTCTTAAGCAGTATCACCTGATCATGGAGATGGTTGATCTCCAGGGAGATCGAGGTTAGGAGAGTAGACACAGAGGACAACAGCGCGAATCCACTCACAAAGGCCTTTTTCCCAGTAGAGACTTTTATGGGATGGTTGAGTATGAGATACTTCAACCGCAGCTAATTGTTGGGTATGCGATACCATAACAGATGGCCCTAGTGCAAGTGGGAGATTGTTAGTTATATGTATGCCCTAGAGGCCATTACTGTACATACGATGTATATTGTAGTGGATGCTAGGACATATATAGGGAGGACTTTCTTGCTCGACATGATAGTATGCTATCTGGTTGTACTTTATCTTAACATGTACTCTGATTGTCTCTATATTACATGTTGATAAAGCCCTCAGGATATGTACTCGACTACTGGGACTATGATGAGATCATACTAGTGGGGCCACGGTAGTCGACGAGTACATCCTATAACTGTTCCTAGTCGAGGGTGTATCGAGACAGGGCATCGATACACCAGAGTAGACTAGCGTATACGCATCTTGACCCATATGATGGGCGATGGATGATCCTATATCCATCGGTGTTTGACATCAAGGATGGTGTACGGGTGCTCAGTGGAGACTGGGTACACTGGACGGACTCGCCGAGAACTCCCAGATGGTATTATACCATACGTCAGATGGCAATTCTCCGGTGACACTGGTACAGAGTAGTCTGTCGACCCGAGATCGTCATAGAGTCTTGTGTGATTCCCACTGTGCTTTGATTTCCATCATACCACGTCCAAGAGGGCGTGCAAAAAGGTGGCTTTTGGGTACAGTCCCGAATCACATGAAGGCAATGAGCGATAGGAGGGGATTCGTCTCTCCCGGTATAGGGAGTTGATGTTGTGCTGTGTTCGATTGGCTATAACCGGAAATCCCTGGCCAGGGTTGCTGAGATTTACTGGTAAGTGTTATCAGTAGTTTCTCGAACTGTTATAGACCTCAAATCGACACGACTTATCAAGCTACTGGGGTCTGACGTTTACCACCCCTAGGCGAGATATGCAACATATCAGACGACGAGACCGGACTGTACGGGAGTGTTACTGTTTGGATTCGCAGGAGAATGTACAGGCTTGCTTGTTGATCTTCTGAGCGCTCAATATCTGGGTAGCTGTTACGTTTAGCTGACCGCTTGCAGCTTGTGGGTGTTTGATATGATCATCACCTACTGCCGGCGTATTGACGATTCTTTAGAGTCCTACACAGAGGTTTCTTGACTCAGGCAAAATGGAGTAGGGGCACATATGTAATATGTGCGGGACCGAGGATAATGCGATATATGATACCGTATTCTATTCTCGCGATATTTGATATCAGCCGGGTCATCGGATCAAGTGTTGATTCGATGAATCGGTACGGATAAATATTAGTCGGTTATATGCGATATAGCCGGATTGTCGGATCAAGTGTTGATTCGATAATTTAATGTATAATAATATATATGATATATTAAATTACATTAACTAATATTTGCTCACAAAAAGATTCTTTTTCTCACTCTGGTAATACATTGATATATATGCGATATATGTTAATTGTATTATTTTATTTGTTACGATAAATATTATATATGTGATATATAATATTGTAACATGATATGATAACTAATGCAACTTGTTTAGTAGAGATTAAACATGGTTAGGGTTTGATTAGGGTTAAGATTTTTCTAGAAGTTTCTAGAAGCTTTCTTTCTTTGTCTTTGTTAAGATATTATGCTAGATATTTTCTTAACCTAACCAAACCTTTAACCTTAGTCAAATCTCTACAAGGGTTAGTTTGACCATGGTTACATTATTCATCATATCATTTCTTTTCCTATTCATCACAAAAGGATTCTAATATTGTTCATCATCTTCTTCCTTCTTCTTCTTTGCTTGAAATGGTTTCTTGCTTTGATTTTTGTGATGGATAAATATGAGAAAAAGATAAATAAAGAGAGCAAAAATCCTACTTCATCATCCTCATCTTCCCTTGCCATTTAGATGAGGGTGTTCACATCATTTCTTGAGTGTTAGCTTGTGTTAAAGAAACTTCAAGGTAGATCATCTTAGTATCGAAGATCGGAAGCAAAGGTTCCGTCTTTCTCTTCGTGGAACCTCTCGAGAGTCCGGATCCCGATGATCGCAGCGAAGGGACCACAACACGGAGCATATAAAGTGAAGGACCGGATCTACAAAGGTTGTAATCCCTCTCACTTAGTGTTAAAGTGTTTAGCATACTTGTTTTCGCCTAATCTCTAGTTTAAAGTTCCGTATTCGGGTTGTTCGGCACGGCTAAATTTTTAATCGGACATGGTTGATGCCTCATAGACCCTTGTGCGCTTGCCTAGCAACCCTACACTTCTTGAACCCTAGTTACTTCTAGCTTGGAGTTGAAGCCAAAGGTTGAGGCTTTCGGGTGGATCTTTCTTTGACGGGAGAAGACGACAAGGTGACCTCCTTCCACTACTCCAAGGAGCAAGGAGAGAAGGACTTAAAGCCCAAGGTATAACCTTTCTAGAACTTAGCTAGTTTCTAGTTAGCTTTAGCAAGTTTTTGTTTAGCAAAGATCCTTTAATGTGTAGTCCATGTTGCCTAAGCTCATAAAAATCCGATTTTTATTCCGTTTTCCGCCTCCCCGCAAGTACCGGGGTGGGCAACGTGGACTTACAGTGGTATCAGAGCCTAACTAAACATAAACTAGCTAGGTAGTGAAGTGTAACGAAGTTCGAAACCGAAAAATCCAAAAACCGAGTTTTCAAAAACCCTAGTTTCTGTTAAAAATTTTTTTGGTCAAAAAAAAATTTGTTATACACCAAAAATCGTCTCAGGGTTTTCTAAAGAAAACCACCAAACCCGGTCCAGTGATTCGTCTAAACCGCCGCGTTTCCGCGGCAATAGCAAGCTATTGCCGCGGAACCGCCGCCGTTTGAACTCTTTACTGAGTCGAGTTTGGGACAGTTTTCTTACGGCTTGGTTTTAGGATTTTTAAGATGGTTTATATGTGCCCAGAATTTCCAGAATAGAAATTTATTTTTGGGGGCCTATAAATCCGTATTTTTTTCCGAACTTCACTGCACTTTGACTATGACGGTTATATCTGTGGTGTTTGCATGTATTGAACGTCGGCTAATCGCTATATGTCGATTAGTCGGGGTTATACATATCTGTGATCTGTGATTGATGATTGGTATGTGTATATGAATGGGTTGGATTGTCGCGGGTGAATAGCCGGGATGGATGTGAGATGAGTGTTGCTTTTTCTTTCATTCATTGTAATATGTAAATTGATGTAATATTATTATTTGTATGGCCGCGCAACCGGGTCGGGGTTGTAGCCGTCATTGTATAATTCTTTTTACTGTTTTTGCTTCTAGGATAGACCCATGGAGGGGGTGCACAAACTACCGGGTATCTCGAAGTGCCGAGTAGCCTACTCACGATAGTGAGGGAGGTTGCTTCGCTTCGAGTACTTGGCGGGTAGTTTGCCGCACCCGTAGGGGTCTTGGGTGGGGTATTGGCTATTCACCGCGACCGTGTAATCCGCTTTTCGTTGCAGGCTCGAACGGATTGCGGATTCCTAGTATATCCAATGTATTCATCTGTGATCTGTAATGTCTATCATTGCTATATATTTATATATGATAACTATTTAGGCGTTGCTTATGTTTTACAGCCGCGCTAGCCCAGCCCCCGCTCTGTCGTTAGTTAAGTAACCTAACGGGTGATGACGGGGCCCCGTGGCGAATGCGAATGGCATAAGCGTACGTCATATTTTGGTTGTTTTCTGCAATGGTAGGATTAAATGATGGGACGCATTAAAAGAACTAATGCAAGAAAATAAACCAAGTAAAAGTCGATTGGAACACTTTGAAAACCACTCGGTTCTTTTCAAAACCAAACTTTTAAACGCGGAGCTTGAACCACTCCTTTTAAAAGCTATCTCGTTCCATCGATTATATCAAGTTCACTACGTTCACGGTTTCGCCAAAACCATCCGTAGCCCTCCATCATTTCAGTTAAATATACGGTAGTATTCAAGCTATGTATTTTGACCTCACACCAAGGCATAGTGATTGGTAGCTGCCGGATATTTATCTGTTGCAGAGATAGAATGCGTTGGTTTGAGACAGTCGTACTGCCATTTTGGCCTACGTCAAAGGTAGGTACGGGTGGGTTCAAATTAACCAGGATAATGATGGGAAGAACTTGACATGTGACTAATGACATTTTGACCTCACGCCAAGGTCATAAGAGCATGGGGCAAAAATCCACATTGGGAGTTTCATAAGTACTGAAACTTGCTAGCGCTGCATACCATTTGGAGTGTGATAATTCTGGTAGGATTCATTCGGTTTTATCACGCGATGATATTTGGATCCCGATCCTACTGTGAGTATATGCTACTCCTCGGAAAAACTCTCACTTAACGATCAATGCTATAAACTTAGTAGGTGTCTAGAAAGGTGTTAGCGGGGCTACGCCCACAGGGAAAAGAGGTTACTTAATTAAGGAACTTCGCGAAAGCGTTAGAAAACCTCCCTCGAAGTACCGACACTGGCCTGGCTGAATGGTTAAGCAAGTATTGTACGGTGAGAGTGATCCTGACTAATCCTTTCTTTACGGTTTGAGAAGGGATTCGAGAGACAGTGGGAGCCATCCAGTTTAGACAAACTAAAAACCACTCTAAACTTGCAAGAGCATCATGCTAAAGTGTTTGTTTTCTCTCTCCTAATTGCAGCGACCATTCAACAAGACCGGACTTAAGTTATTACTAGATAAAAACATATTGACAGGGCCAAACTACAAAGATTGGCTCAGGAATGTCAAGATGGCAATCACTTATGACAAGTTGGGGTATGTCCTTACCACCAAAGCTACCCTTGTCCCAGGTCCCAAAACCAGTGTCGTAGATAGGGAAATCTACAAGACCTGGGAAATAGATTGCGCGAAGGCCAGATGCCTCGTACTTGCCTCGATGGACAACGAACATCAGAGGAGGCACGAGAATATGGACCTAAAGTCCATATTTCTCCATACAAAAGAACTGTATGGAGAGCAGTCTCGTATCGCAAGATACGAAGTGTCGAAGAAGCTTTTTTCGGCAAGGTTGGCCGTCGGATCATCGGTAGCGGAACACATACTTAAGATGATTGCTACATTGAGGAGCTCGCGGACCTTGGGACCACGTTGGAGAATGAACTCTATACTGATTTGATTCTCCAGTCCCTTCCTTCCACTTACGCCCAGTTCATTCTTAACTTCAACATGCAAGGAAAGGAGGTTGAACTTTCCGAACTTCTGAACATGTTGAGGACTGCTGAGGGCACCCTACAGAAGGGTAGGGAGACATCCACTTTGTTTGTAGGAGGATCTTCCTCTTCTAGGTCCAGGACGAAAGCCAAGGGCAAGAAGAAGAAAGCCCCCGCCAAACCAAGACGCGGTGTCGGTAAAGTGGATACGAAGGGAAAAGGTAAAGCAACAAAGATAGCGGGGAAGCTAGTGGGGAAGGAAGAATGCTTCTATTGTCACAAAAGTGGTCACTGGAAACTGGATTGCAAGGCTTGGAAGGCCAGAACACAGGATTTGAAGCGAGTTGCAGCTTCAGCTTCAGGTGTGTATGTTATTGAAAACTGTCTATCAATAAACTCTACATCCTGGGTATTGGATACCGGATCAGGATCTCATATCTGTAATTCTTTGCAGGCGTTGAGAAAGCGTAGAGTTTTGAAGGCAGGTGACATGACCCTCAGAGTTGCAAACGGTGCTAGCATGGATGCTGAGGCCGTGGGGGACTATCACCTGGGATTGTCGGATGGACATTTTTTGGTTTTACGTAGTTGTTATTATGTACCAAATGCAACCTGTAATATCATTTCTGTATCTTTATTATCTAAAGAAGGTTATGAATTTGCATTTGTAAGTAATGTAGTGAACATTCACCTTAATCAAGTTTTGATTGGGTCAGGTACATTGAACAACGGTATATACGTATTAAACCAGCCACAGATTTTCAATGTCCAGAATATACACAAAAGAAAGTCTCCAGAAATCGATAAAATTTTCTTATGGCATTGTAGACTGGGTCACATCAATGAGAGAAGGTTGACTAAGTTACATGCAGAAGGATATTTGGATTCGTTCGAATATCAATCATATGCAACTTGTCAATCCTGTCTCAAAGGAAAGATGACAAAGACTCCGTTCACTGGACACGGAGTAAGAGCGAGCGAGCTCTTGGGACTCGTACACAGGGACGTGTGCGGTCCAATGTCTACACATGCACGAAGCGGTTATTCATACTTCATTACTTTTACGGATGATTTCTCAAGGTTCGGACATGTCTTCTTAATGAATCATAAATCCGAAGCTTTTGATAAGTTCCAGGAATATAAGAATGAAGTAGAAAAACAAACAGGCAAAAGTATCAAGGCACTGAGATCTGATCGAGGTGGTGAATACTTGAGTGCCGAGTTCCTGGGTTACTTAAAAGAGAATGGAATTCTCTCTCAGCTTACTCCTCCATACACTCCGCAACATAACGGTGTATCGGAGAGACGGAACCGAACCCTATTGGATATGGTACGGTCCATGATGAGTAACGCTGAGTTGCCGCGATCGTTCTGGGGATATGCGCTAGAAACAGCTGCATACCTTTTGAACCGTGTTCCCACTAAGACTGTGCCCACCACACCATATGAGTTATGGAGTGGGATGAAACTCTATCTTCAATACCTGAAGATTTGGGGATGTCCAGCTTATGTCAAAAAGCAGCATACGGACAAGCTCGAGGCACGCTCAGTACTGTGCAAGTTTGTGGGATACCCAAAGAACTCCAGGAGGTATCTTTTCTATTACGTAGAGGAACAAAAAGTCCTTGTTTCTCGTAATGCCCATTTTCTGGAACATCAGTTCTTAGAAAAAGAAATAAGTGGGAGCGCGATAGAATTGGAAGAAATTCCAGATCCACAAGCTATTACTGAAAGCTTAGTAGAACCAAAGGGTTCGAAAGATCAGGACATTCCCCTGCCACTCTGCAGGAGTAGTAAGCAGTCTCATCCGCCTGAGAGATACTAAGGTTTTCTCATTGACGGGGATAGAGAGGATTGCATCATAGATTTTGATGAGCCTACTAGCTTCCAGCAAGCCATTCAGAGCGTCGACTCAGTAAAATGGCTGGATGCAATGCGGACCAAAATGGAGTCCATGTACACCAACAAAGTATGGACGTTGGACATTGCTCCAGATGGGGTAAAACCCGTAGGATGCAAGTGGATCTTCAAAACGAAGATTGGTGTAGATGGACAGGTTGAGACCTATAAAGCTAGACTGGTAGCAAAGGGTTTTCGTCAGCGACCTGGTTTGGACTATGACGAAACCTTTTCTCCAGTAGCTATGCTGAAATCTATTCGGATCCTTCTTGCCATTGCTGCCTTCCACGATTATGAGATTTGGCAGATGGACGTAAAGACAGCTTTTCTAAATGGACATTTAGAGGAGTGTGTCTATATGGATCAGCCAGAGGGTTTCATTCAGAGTGGGAGCAGCAGAAAGGTGTGCAAGTTGCTTAAGTCCATTTATGGACTGAAGCAGGCATCGCGGAGTTGGAACATCTGTTTTGATGAGACGGTCAAGGAATTTGGCTTTATCAAAAATCCAGATGAACCATGCATCTATTGTAGATTTGTAGCGAAAACTGTAGTATTCCTCGTGTTATACGTGGATGACATTCTCTTAATAGGAAATGACATTGCTATGCTACAATCTGTCAAGGGGTTCTTGTCACACAGGTTCTCCATGAAAGACCTGGGTGATGCTTCATACATTTTGGGTATCCAGATCTACCATGACAGATCCAAGAGGATATTAGGACTTTCGCAGTCCAGGTACATCGACACCATACTGAAGAGATTCAGTATGGAAGATTCCAAGCGCGGTAATCTACCGGCTTGTCACGGGATCACCCTTTCCAAAGAGATGTCTCCCAAGACTGATTTGGAGAGGGATCGCATGTCTATTATACCCTACGCTTCTGCGGTAGGCTCTATAATGTATGCGATGTTGTGTACCAGACCGGATGTGGCTTATGCACTGAGTGTGGTAAGCAGGTATCAGTCAAACCCTGGGGAGAAACATTGGATAGCTGTAAAGAACATTCTCAAGTACCTGAGAAGGACTAAGGAGATGTTCTTGGTGTATGGCGGAAAAGACCTGCAGATTGAGGCCTTTGCTGACTCCAGCTTCCAGAGTGACAAGGATGATTCCAAGTCCATGTCGGGTTTTGTCTTTACCATCAATGGAGGGGCGGTGTGTTGGAAGAGCTCCAAACAGGAAACCGTTGCTGACTCGACTATGGAAGCGGAATACATCGCTGCATCTGATGCCGCAAAAGAAGCTGTCTGGATGAGGAAGTTCTTGAGAGAACTTCCGGTGGTTCCGTCCATTGTTGACCCAATACCTCTGTATTGCGACAACAACGGGGCTATAGCTTTAGCGAAGGAACCCAGGTCCCATCAGAAATCCAGACACATCTTAAGGCGGTATCACCTGATCAGGGAGATCGTGGATCGCCAGGAGATCGAGGTCCGGAGGGTTGCATCAGAGGATAACACTGCAGATCCATTCACCAAGGCCTTGCCCCAGACTCAGTTCGAGCGGCTGATCGAGATGATAGGTCTTCGATACGCCAGTACATGGCCTTGGTGCAAGTGGGAGATTGCTAGTGTATATGCCCTAGAGGCCATTACTGTATCATACTAGTTTGTATATTACTTGATGGAAGCTTGGGATATTCACAGTTGTATATACAATCTTGCTCGAAATGGTAGTATGCTACTTGGTTTGTCTCTGCTTTAATATGTGCATGTGTTTCTTTTAGCATATCGCTATTATACATATTAGTAGAGCCCTTAGGATCTTTGCTTGATTACCAGCGTTGTGATGGCGCTCACACTCGTGGGAGCTGGGTGATCTATAAGCACTTCCTTATACAGGTCCCTAGTCGTTGGACTATCGAGACAGGGCATCGATACTCCGGAGTAGACTAGCGTATGCGCTTCTCATCCCAGCGTGGGAGACGATCTGTCCCACAGCCGTCAGTACGTCGTACTTGAGATAGTATGCGGGTGCTCGTTAGGTTACGAGTACACTGGACATGACTCGTCGGGAACTGTTGGTTGGTATTATACCTATCGTCAGTTATCAGTTCCTAGGTGACATGAGTACAGCTTAGTCCGTTGACTTGACACTGTCACTTCGCCTCGAGTGTGTTCCCACTGCACTTTGATTACTACCCTACCACGGCTCAAAGGGGTCGTGCAAACAGGTAGTTTTTGGGTGCAGTCCCGAAGCACTTGTAGGCAGTGACGGTTAGACAGGATTCGTCTCTCCCGGTATTGGGGGTTGACATCGCGTTGTGTCCAGGAGAGCCATTACACGAGTAGTCCCTGGCCAGGGCAAGTGAGATATACTGGTAGGTTTCCAGTGTTATCTCAGGGTGTTCTGGGCTACACTCCGACACGACTTGTACCGCTATTAGGGGACCGACGTTCACCGCCCCCTAGGCCCGCCATGCGATGTATCAGACGAACAGACCGGACTGTACGGAGACTGCCACATGCAGGCTCAGTAGGAGTTCAGATGGGGTTCACCTCGTCAGTCTTCTTATCGACATCTACCTGGGGACCGTTACGTACAGCTAGTGCCGCTTGCGGTCTGTGATTAAACCCACTGCCAGCGTAGTGTCGTGTCTTTAGAGTCCCACACAGAGAGCTATTCGCCTTTAGGCAAAATGAGTAGAGGTCGCATGGTTTTGCGACAGGGTTCGTTCACATTCGCGCACTTGTGCACGTTTGCTGTCCGGACAGTTTATACTAGCGGGCTTTGGTTTAAGCCGGATCCTAGTATATGATTTGGGATAGGTTTTTCTCATTGTATTCGTGTTCCGGATCATGAATGCGGGTGCGTATGCACAGTTGCTTGAGATTGAGGGAGAGGACCTTGATTAGGGTTAATGGCTATTGTCATTTTATTAACCCTAATGCTTATGTGTGTATTATAGTTAATTGATAATTAGTTTAATAATTGTGCATGGTTATGGTTGTTGACCATTTGACCTCCTTGACTTGTTGACCTAGGTTGACACTTTGACCATCATCATTTCTTTTGGAAGATGCTTTTTGATCCTTGCAAATTGAAATGATAATGGTCATGTCATGATTAGCCATGACAATTATCTAGCTAATTATTTAATTAAAATAATATACATATTAGTGAGAATGGTTCACAATAATTCTCATTCTATCATTTCATTTCTCTCTCTTGTTCTTCCTCTCCCTCAAGCTCTCTCCCTCTCATGTGTTGAGAAACACTTGAGCTTGAGAAAAACCCTCTCTTGATCATCTTTACTCTGATCTAGGGTTAAAGGATTAGCACTTCTTGAACCCTAGTTACTTCTAGCTTGGAGTTGAAGCCAAAGGTTGAGGCTTTCGGGTGGATCTTTCTTTGACGGGAGAAGACGACAAGGTGACCTCCTTCCACTACTCCAAGGAGCAAGGAGAGAAGGACTTAAAGCCCAAGGTATAACCTTTCTAGCACTTAGCTAGTTTCTAGTTAGCTTTAGCAAGTTTTTGTTTAGCAAAGATCCTTTAATGTCTAGTCTATGTTGCCTAAGCTCATAAAAATCCGATTTTTATTTCGTTTTCCGCCTCCCCGCAAGTACCGGGGTGGGCAACGTGGACTTACACTATTCTCACGATGAATGTATCGAATAGTTGTATGCGATATAACCTAATTATCGAATCAAGGATTGATTCGATAAGTCGATACATTGGATACTAGTCAGTTATATGCGACATGACCGGATCATTGAATCAAGTGTTGATTTAATGATTTAACGTATAATTATATAATTGATATATTACTTTGCATTAACTAGTATTGGTTCACTTAAATTGGATTTTCTCACTTGATGTACACAAGTTGTATATGTGATATACTTTTGTGCACTTGTTTCTATCATGTTTGATGATACATGCTAACTTGAGTTTATGTGTATGATTAAACCATGGTTATATGTAATGGTTAGGGTTTTCGTTTTCTAATCTATTTATTTATTTATTTATTCTTTTTTGCAAAATAAGTCATGGTGGCTTTCTTTGTTTGTTTATTGAAGCTTCATGAAGCTTTGAACAAGTCCACCTTTTTTGTCTCATGCTTAACCCTAACCATTCAAACTAACCATAGTCTATTCTCTACACCTAACCATGGTTGGTATATGATAAGTATTCATATTATTTTCTTTTTTAAAAAAGACTTATGATATTCTTTTCTTCATCTTCTTCTTCTTCAACAAAGGAAGAAAACTTGCCTCCATCAATGGCAACTTAAGAAAAAGAGTGAGAAATACAATTCTAAAGTGAATCCTACAGTGGTATCACAGCCTAGCTAGAGCCTTAGGCGATGCGTAGACGGAGTTAGAAGTCCGATCGAACCGAAACCCTAATTCAAAGTAGCTCTCTGTACATTTTTTGAAATCGGGGATTTTTGAGAATTAAAAATATGCAGAAAAACCAACAGGTGATTCTAAGAATTACTGAGAATCCCGTACTTCTGAGTCCATAAAAGTGCGGCGGAACCGCGGCATTAGCATGCTAATGCGGCGGTTCCGCGGCCTTTTAGTCTCCTCTTGAATTGAATTTTGCACAGTAATTCCTATTTTGCAGTGATGGTTTTCCTGGGAATTTTTAATGTGAACTCAAGAGTTGAGTTTTCTGGGTTATATTGGGGACTCGATGTTTCAATCGGATTGTCTAATTTTGTCTGTGTGTTTTTTCCAGGTAATTTTAGAATATGTTAAAAAGTTCGACCGGATATAAATACCCACTTTTTCCCCTGCCGGGAAATTTCCAATTGTTGGATTTTTCCGTGTTTTAAAGACGTTCTAAGTAGTCAAGTAACGCGATGGTCCCTCTAGAAGACAACAAACCTTAACTCGATTATGTGACCGTCTTGACCTGCCCTTTGAACCTTAGGGTTTGGGGCAGTACGGCGTGCCACATGTGAGGCGTTGTCTTGACCCTTCTACGGCTGGACCGTTGGTACTGAGGCATGAACTGAATGTTTTTAAACTTATTTCATGTATTGAGCAGTTTCGGGAAAACTTGGGTGTTCGATTGTTCGATCGGAAAGTTTAACATTTTCTATCTTATCCGGAATGTGATACAATAATTGGAATCCACAAGTAGTTATGAGATAACTGATTTGAATGTTATAAACATAGCACTTCAGTCTCACTTGATCGGTTGCCACGGAATTTTGATGTGATCAAAAGTCCATCGCAATCACGTAGTGTACGCGGATACTCGCCGGGTAAACTTAATAGACAGCCTCACTCCATAGCCCCGACCAACTGACTGTAGGAGAACCCCGAAAGCATCCGTTCGGGTGCTCGCGGCAGCGGTGTTCCGCCTTGGTGCACTTTGTCGACGGCGTCGAGGGTGCGGCCGCCTACAAAAGTTTGCGACGAGCATTCGATCAGGATGTGGGGAATCTTGTTGAATTGCCCGACTTTATATTGAAAAGTGTTTTCGATTTTGAGACTAAAATACGGGGTTTATAATTGTTAGGCATGCGATGTCTAAGTAATTCATCTGATTAGGCATGCGATGTCTAAAGAGTTTGCGGATTCCAACTGTTGTAGTTTTACACTTTCTTTTCTGTGGCCGTAAGTGTAATATGTGATATCGCCGGTTTCGTTGCTATATGTCAACGACAATTGGGATGCGCATATTTACATACGTTGATGACATGTGATGTTATGTGTTGCTGGATATGTTATATTGGATCGTCGTGTTTGAATAGCCGGGGTTTTTTTATGTGAGATGAGTGATTTTCCTTTTTCATTCATGTAAAAACTTGTATGTAATATTCTTTTATTGGGGCACTTCCAGGTTGCGGAAGATGTCACCTTTTGTACATTATTTACTTTTCCGCATTAGGATAGACCCAAGGAATGGAGCACAAGTAACCGGGTTCTGGGGTCCAGTGGGAGACCAACTCGAGGAGTCGAGTCCGGGTCTCCTAACCCTAGAATTGGTAGGGTTGCTTGCCGCTCTCGTAGGGGTCTAGGGGTGTGGGATTGGCTATTCATCATGACCGTGTAATCCGTGTTTTATACTGGCTCGTATTCAAAACACGGACGTCCTACTATATCCAATATTTCATATGATATTTTCTGCTGCGTTATCTGTGATGTGATCATGTGATTTGTTCAGATTGATAATATATATAGTATATATGATATATTATATAGACGTTACTTATGTTTTACACCCGCGCTAGCCCTGCCTCGTTCTGGCGTTAGTTACCTAACCTAACGGTGCAGACGGGACATCGAGGCGAATGCGGATGGCATAAGCGTAAGTTATATTTATCTGTGATGTTTAGGTGGACTTAAATGATGGGATATTCATTAATGAGATTAATGAAAGAAAAAAAACCTAATTGATGTTGTGGAATCGAATTTCAAAAACAAAATAGGTAGCTATAGTTCTTGCTTTGCATCGCGGTGTTCCTTGTAGAACATCCTGCACCTTATTCGATAAGGAAAGGACCGAGATCCCTTCACCGGGAGTGACTCCTTTAGCAATAACTGGCAGATGCTACACACTCGGTTTGTCTTTTGATTGCTTCTATAGTTTCTGCTTTGCACAGTGATATATATGATATATCCCGCACCTTATTCGACGAGGAAAGGGCCGACGATCCCTTCACCGGGAGTGACCCCTTTAGCAAAACTAGAAAAGCCTAAAAAACATTCCATTTAAAAACCATTTGATTCCGCAACGAGATCAAGTTCAAAGCGTTAAAGGTTTTCATAAAAACCATTCGCAACACTCCGTCATTTTAGGAAGTAGAGTACTTAGTATTCGTGCTGTGTTTGTTGACCTTAGTTAAGGCACAGTGTACGGTAGCTAAGTGATGTCTTCCTACACGGCATATGATGCGATTAGTTAGGACAGTCGCGTGACTTTGTTGACCTTAGTTAAGAGTCATGTGGGTGGGTCTAATTAATCACGAAATGACGGGTAGAACTTGACTAGTACTTATGATTTGTTGACCATAGTCAAGGTCATAGGTCCTAGGGGTAAAAACCATTATCGGGAGTTTCAAGTGTTGAAATTTGCAATAAGATTGCATACCTTCTATGTGATTGTTGGATCCCGATACCCACTGCGAGTAATTGTTACTCCTGGGAGAGTTTTGCACTTTACAATTAGCCGATCAAGTAGGTGTCTAGAAAGGTGTCAACGGGGTTACGCCTCTGGGAAAACGAGATTTACTGTAATTAGGTCCGTGCGAAAGCACGGGGAACCTCCCTCAAAGTACCGACACTGGTCTGGCTGAAAGATTAGCGAACTTATAGAGTGTAATTAATCCCGGCTAGTCTTTCCTTTTAAGGTTTGAAGGAAGATTTGATAAAAATAGTGGGAGCCATCCTGATTAGATAAAATATATAACCAATCTAATCTTGCAAGAGCGCACGCAGAGTGTTTTCTTCTCTCTCTCTCCACGTAGCGACCATATCACGCCTTAATCAAGATAATAATATGGATGTATTGACCGAACCCGCTTGTTATACTGAGCTGGGGAACGTTGGTCCCGCTCCAACTTATAATTGTTATAAGACAGAGCAGGAAATAGGGGAATACCAGAATTCCTATGCCGCCCAAACGAAGAAAGTGCATGAGATGCATCTCCTTCGGGTGTGTTCATTATAAAGAACTGTTTCTCTGTATCCTCTGCATCCTAGGTATTTGATACTGGATCAGGATCCCAGATATATAATCTGTTACATAGGGCTACAAAAGGGTAGAAAACTGAGAACGGGTGATAAGTTTCATGAGACAGAAAACGGGGCAAATGTTGCAGCCAAGTCTGTTGGTCACTGTCACCCTGTATTACCAATACATTGATTCTGAACAAATGCTATTAGATACCGAACCTAATATACAAAATCATATCAGACTCTTTATTAGTAATGAAGGATATAATTTTGTATTGATGGATAATGTTTTGAACATTTCCTATATCAAAAGTTGATCGGTTCAGGCGCGTTATCTAAAAGTATTGACGTTCTAAATCAAACTACAGTTCCTAGTATACAGAACACACACAAGAGGAAGAGTTCAGAAATGAACGAATCATTCTTGAGGCATTGTAGACTAGGTCATATCAATGCGACCCAACTGGCTGAAGTAACATTTTAGATGCATATTTAAATCAGTTTGAAATTACATCTTGTGTAACTTGCCAGTCATGTCACAGAGATAAGATGACCATAGCTCTGTTTATTGGAAACAGAGAAAGAGTTAGTAAACTCTTGGGACTGATACATGATGATGTATGTAAGGTCTCCTGTCTACACATGCCAGGACCGGTTCTTTATACTTCATTACGTTCTCTGATGATCTCTCAAGATTCAGACATATGTTCCTGTTGAAACGTAGGCCCGAAGCTTTTGAGATATTCACAGAATATAAGTTAGAAGTAGAGAACCAAAAACCGGGTATAAGTATTATATCCGATGATGAGATCAGGGAGGAGAATAGTTGTGCATGGAATTCCTGGACTATTCTAAAGGAGAATGAGATTCTCTCTCAGCATTACTCCTCCGTATACACCATAGCACGATGGTATATCGGGGCGAAGCAATCACACCCTATATGATATTGCGCGCTCTATGATGAGTACTACTGAGTTTCCTATTTCCTTTTAGGGAGTTATGCACTTATGAAGTTGCATACCTATTGAACAGAGTTCGATTCAAATCAGTGCTACCACTCCATATGAGATATGGTATGGGAAGAGCCCATCTCTTAAGTAAGTTAAGATTTGGGATTGTCCGGCCTATGTCAAAAGCAAAATCCGGACAAGATCGAGGCAAGGACAGTTCTGTAGAACTGGAAAGGTTCCAGCTGTACAAAACTGCTAATGATTTGTCAGAACCAAAGGATTCAATAGTCCCTGATGAACCTCAGCCTCTCCGCCGATCTGGTAGGGTTCCTCATCCGCATGAGAGATGCTTCGGTTTCTCGATGACAGTGGGAGCGAGGATTACATCATGAGATGATGAACTAACTAGTTTCGAGCAGGCCATCGAGAGTAGGGACTCTGTAAGAATGGCTGGATGCTTAGCAATCTGAGATGGAATCCATGTACACCAGCAAAGTATGGACTTTGGCTGCTATATCTGAAGGGTTAAATCCCCATCAGGAGCAAGTATATCTTGAGAAGATTACTTGGTGTAGATAGAAAGGTTGAGACTTTCAAAGCTAGACTTGTTAAAGGTTTTCGTCATCGACCAGGCGTGGATAATGATGAAATCTTTTCAGGGGACTATGCTTAAGTCCATCCAGATCCTACTTGCCATTGCTACAGACCATGACTACGATATCTGGTGGTTGGGTGCCATGACTACTTTTCTAATAGTGATTTAGAAGAAAGCGTCTATAAGTACACAGCCAGAGGGCTTCGTAAACAGTGGGAGCAGCGGAAACATGTGCAAGTTGCTTTACAGAATAAAGCAGGCATCGCGGACTTGGAACGTCTATTTTGATGTGGTAGTCAAAGTGTTTGACTTCATCAAAATGGTAGATGAACCTTGTATATACAAAACGGTAGTAGAAAGTATGGTGGTTATCCTCGTATTGTACATGGACAACATACTCTTGATAGGAAAAGAGTTTCCTATACTACGCTCGGTCAATCTCCGCTTATCACAAGGATTCTCCAATAGGATCAAAGCGATACCTCCTAAATCCTGAGTTTTCATCTATGAGATAGATGTAATTGGATGCTAGGATTCTCACTAGATGTAGTGAGATGGTATCAATCGATCCTGGGGAGAATCACTGGAAGGGTTCCAGAGTGATAAAGACGACTGAATGTCAGTCACAGGCATTGTCTTTACCCTCAGTAAAGGGACGGTATGTTGGAAGAGTTCCAAGCTAGATACCGTGGCAAACTAGACGATAAAGGCTGGTAACATCGCTATTAAAGATACTACCAAAGAGGCAGTTTGGGTGTATATTGGTTCATAAGATGAACTAGGTTCCTACCATTGTATGACAATGGAAGTGTGGCTTTGGCCAAGGAACCCCGATCCCATCAGTGACCCAGACATATTCTGAGGCAGTATCACCTGATCATGGAGATAGTTGATCTCCAGGGTGATCGAGGTTAGGAGAGTAGACTCAGAGAACAACACGGCGGATCCACTCATGAAGGCCTTTTCCCAAAAAGAGACTTTTAGGGGATGGTTGAGTATTAGATACTACAACTACTGCTACAGATGGCCATAGTGCAAGTGGGAGATTGTTAGTTATATGTATGCCCTAGAGGTCATTACTATACATTGGATGTATATTGTAGTGGATGCTGGGACATATATAGGTAGGACTTTCTTGCTCGACATGATATTACGCTATCTGGTTGCTCTTTATCTTAACATGTATACTTTCTGTCTCTTTGATTACATGTTGATAAAGACCTTAGGATGTGTACTCGACTTCCAGGACTATGATGTAGATCATACTAGTGGTGCCTGGATAGTCCATGAGTACATCCTTCAATGTTCCTAGTCGTGGGAATATCGAGACGGGGCATCGATATTCCAGAGTAGACTAGCGTATATCTTCTCGACCCATGTGATGGGCGATGGATGATCCCATATCCGTTGGTGTTTGACATCAGAGATGGTATGCGGGTGCTCAGTGGAGACTGGGTACACTGAACGGACTCGCCGAGAACTCCCAGATGGTATTATACCTCACGTCAGATGGCAGTTCTCTGGTGACACTGGTACAGCTTAGTCTGTTGACCCGAGATCGTCATAGAGTCTTGTGTGTCTCCCACTGTGCTTTGATTTCCACCCTACCACGGCTCTACTGAGTCGTGCAAACAGGTGGTTTTTGGGTACAGTCCCGATTCACATGGAGGCAATGAGCGATAGGAGGGGATTCGTCTCTCCCGGTATTGGGGGTTGATGTTGCGCAATGCTCGACTGCCCATAACAGGAAATCCCTGGCCAGGGTTGCAGTGATATACGGGTAAGAGTTATCAGTGGTTTCACGATTGTTATGGACCTCACGTCGGCATGACTTATCGAGATATTGGGGTCTGACGTTTACCACCCCTAGGCGAGATATGCGACATATCAGACGAACAGACCGGACTGTACAGTAAGTGTTACTGGTTGGATTCACAGGAGCGTGAGCGTGCTTGCTCGTCGATCTTCTGATCATTCAATACCCGGGTGGCCGTTACGTTTAGCAGACCGCTTGCGGCTTGTGGGTGTTTGATATGATCATCACCTGCTGCCGGCGTATTGACGAGTCTTTAGAGTCCTATACAGAGGTTTCCTGGCTCAAGCGAAACGAAATAGGAGCGCATATGAGATATGTGCGGGACCGAGAATAATGCGGGTATGAGATACCGTATTCTATTCTCGCGATGAATGTATCGAATGGTTGTATGCGATATAACCTAGTTATCGAATCAAGGATTGATTCGATAAGTCGATACATTGGATACTAGTCGGTTATATGCGACATGACCGGATCATTGAATCAAGTGTTGATTTAATGATTTAATGTATAATTATATAATTGATATATTACTTTGCATTAACTAGTATTGGTTCACTTAAATTGGATTTTCTCACTTGATGTACACAAGTTATATATGTGATATACTTTTGTGCACTTGTTTGTATCATGTTTGATGATACATGCTAACTTGAGTTTGTGTGTATGATTAAACCATGGTTATATGTAATGGTTAGGGTTTTCACTTTCTAATCTATTTATTTATTTATTTATTTTTTTGCAAAATAAGTCATGGTGGCTTTCTTTGTTTGTTTGTTGAAGCTTCATGAAGCTTTGAACAAGTCGACCTTTTTTGTCTCATGCTTAACCCTAACCATTCAAACTAACCATAGTCTATTCTCTACACCTAACCATGGTTGGTATATGATAAGTATTCATATTATTTTCTTTTTCAAAAAAGACTTATGATATTCTTTTTTTCATCTTCTTCTTCTTCAACAAAGGAAGAAAACTTGCCTCCATCAATGGCAACTTGAGAAAAAGAGTGAGAAATCCAATTCTAAAGTGAACCCACTTCCTATTTCTTCATCCTCTACCACTTGCCAAGTAGTATAGGGTGTTTTCTTCACAAGTTTCATGGCTTGGTGAAGTTGGAGCTTGATCTTGTGTTGCCTCGACGTAGATCATCTTCGGCATCGAAGTCGACGACCTAGCCCACCCATTTCTCCAATAAAGCCGATGCTAGAGTCCTGGATTCAATTTGGACAGCGGAGAGACATCATCACGGAGCCTAGGAGGTGGAGGACCGGATCTACAAAGGTTGTAGCTTCTTTCCTTTAAGTTAAAGTTGTTTACTTGCATCGCATCACCTATAAATCTAGTTAACGATCCGTATTAGGGTTTGTAGGCACTTGGAATAATTTGAATTGGCCATGTTTGATCACTTGTGAGACCTCATTAGTGTGCCTAGGAACCCTACAATTGGGAGCAAATGGATCTTTAAGAAGAAACTTGGTGTAGATGGAAAAGTTGAGACTTTCAAAGCTAGACTTGTTGTAAAGGGTTTTCATCAACAACCAGGTGCGGATTATGACGAAACCTTTTCTCCATTAGCTATGCTTAAGTCCATCCGGATCCTACTTTCCATTGCTGCATACCATGACTATGAAATCTGGCAAATGGATGTTAAGACCGACTTTCTAAATGGTGATTTAGAGGAGTGCGTGTACATGACTCAGCCAGAGGGCTTCGTAGACAGTGGAAGCAGCGGAAATGTGTGCAAGCTGCTTAAATCCATCTACGGGTTAAAGCAGGCATCGCAGAGTTGGAACATCTGTTTTGATGTTCTAGTCAAAGAGTTTGACTTCATCAAGAACGTAGATGAACCTTGTATTTAAAAGAAGGTAGCAGAGAGTAAGGTTGTCTTCCTCATATTGTACGTGGATGATATACTCTTGATAGGAAATGATTGTCCTATGTCGCACTCGGTCAAGCTCTTCTTATCAGATAGATTCTCAATGAAAGATCTAGATGATGCCTCCTGCATTTTGGGAATTAAGATCTATAGAGATAGATCTAAGCGAATACTAGGATTGTCCCAATACAGGTACATTGACACCGTACTAAAGAGGTTTAATATGGAATAATCCAAGCGTGGGAATTTACCCACGATCTCTGGACTCACTCTGTCCAAAGAGATGTCCCCTAACACTGATTTAGAGAGAGCTCGCATGCAAGGGATACCCTATGCTTCGGCAGTAGGCTCTATCGTGTACGCGATGCTATGTATGAGACCCGATATAGCATACTCACTAAGTATAGTGAGTAGGTATCAAGCAGATCCAGGAGAGAGTCACTGAACAACTGTGAAGAACATTCTCAAGTACTTGAGAAGGACTAAAGAGATGTTCTTGGTGTATGGTAACGGAGAACTCCATGTGGAGTCCTTTACCAATTCGAGCTTCCAAAGTGATAAGGACGACTCTAAGTCGCACTCGGGATTTGTCTTTACCCTCAATAGAGGGCCAGTGTGTTGGAAGAGTTCCAAATAGGATACCGTGGCAGACTCGACGATGGAGGCTGAATACATCGCTGCCAACGATGCTGTCAAAGAGGTTGTCTGGATGAAGAAGTTCATAACTGAACTTGGAGTGGTTCCATCTATTGAGCATCCAATACCTTTGTATTGTGATAACCATGGAGCTGTGGTTTTGGCCAAGGAACCCAAGTCCCATCAGAGATCCAGGCATATTCTGAGGCGGTATCACCTGATCCGGGAGATAGTTTATCGCCGCGAGATCGAGGTGAGGAGAGTTGACACGAAGGACAGCACCGCGGATCCACTCATGAAGGCCATACCCCAGATACAATTTGAGAGACTCTTTAGGATGTTAAGTATGAGATACTATAGCAGCTGGCCTTAGTGCAAGTGGGAGATTGTTAGTTATGTATATGCCCTAGAGGCCATTATTTTACACATGCTGTATATTATAGTGGATGCTGGATATTTATAGAGAGGATTTTCTTGCTCGATATGATAGTATGCTATCTGGTTTCACTTTGTCTTAACATGTTGACTTATATTGAGTTACTGTCTTGCTCTCACATGTTGATAAAGCCCTTAGGATATGTACTTGATGAAGGGTTCCTAGGCATACTATAGAGGTCTCACAAGGCATCAACCATGCCAATTTCAAAAATTATGGGTGCCGAGAAACCCTAGTGCGGATCGTTGACTAGAAATCTAGGCGAAAAGTTAATCTAGTTAACAACTTAACTAAAAGTTAGATGCTACAACCTTTGTAGATCCGGATATCCACTTCCTTAGCTCCACGTAGTCATCCTCTCGCTGTCCTTTTCGAATCCTAGACTCATTCGTCGGCTTCATCGGGAAAACGAGCGGAATAGGTCGTCGGCTTCGTGTCAAAGACGATCTACGTCGAGGCATCACAAGTTCAAGCTCCGACTTCACAAAGTTGTGAAACTTGTGAAGAAAACACCCAAAACAACTTGGCAAGAGGTAGAGGGTGAAGAAATAGGATGTGGGTTCACTTTAGAATTTGATTTCACTCACTTTAGCTCAAGTTGCCATTGATGGCATCTAGTTTTCTCTCTTGAAGAAGAAGGAGAAGATGAAGCTAGTTTATGATAAGTGTTATGATAAATTGAAAAAGAAATCAATACTAATCATAATCTAACCTTAGTTGAGTGTAGAGAATGGACCATGGTTACTAGGATGAGTTAGGGTTAAGCATGATGACAAGAATGGTCACTAAGGTCAAAGCTTCATGAAGCTTCAACATAAAACAAATAAAGCCACCATTCTTATCTTAATCCATTTCAAATAAATAAATAAATAGATAAATGAATTTGCAAAACCCTAATCAACACTTAACCATGGTTTAATTCTTTACACTTAACCAAAAGAGCAAGTATCATCAAACATGATACAAACATGTGTACAAAAAGTATATCACAAATACAACTTGCACATCAAGTGAGAAAATCCATTTAAAGTGAACCTATACTAGCTAATGCAAAGTAATATATCAAATATATAATTATACATTAAATTATTAAATCAACATTTGATTCAATGATCCGGTCATGTCGCACATAACCAACTAGTATTCAATGTATCGATTTATCGAATCAATGATTCGATAACTAGGTCATATCGAATATAACCAATCGAAACATATATCGCGAGAATGAAATGCGGTATCACATACACGCATTATTCTCGGTCCTGCACATATCTCATATGCGCTCCTATTTCGTTTCGCTTGAGCCAGGAAACCTCTGTGTAGGACTCTAAAGACTCGTCAATACGCCGGTAGCAGATGATGATCATATCAAGAATCCACAAGCCGCAAGCGGTCTGCTAAACGTAACGGCCATCCGGGTATTGAGCGATCAGAAGATCGACGAGCTAGCCCGCTCACACTCCTATGAATCCAACCAGTAACACTTACCGTACAGTCCGGTCTGTTCGTCTGATACGTCGCATATCAAGTCTAGGGGTGGTATACGTCAGACCCCAATAACCGATAAGTCGTGCCGATGTGAGGCTCATAACGGGTCGAGAAACTACTGGCAACACTTACCAGCAAATCTCTGATCAGCCCTGGCCAGGGACTTCCCTGTTACGGCCAATCGAGCACAGCGCAACATCAACTCCCAATACCGGGAGAGACGAAACCCCTCCTATCGCTCATTGCCTCCATGTGACTCAGGACTGTACCCAAAGACCACCGTTTTGCACGCCCTCATGGACGTGGTAAGGTGGAGATCAAAGCACAGTGGGAATCACACAAGACTCTATGACGATCTCGGGTCTACAGACTAACCTGTACAAGTGTCACCTGAGAACTGCCATCTGACGTGAGGTATAATACCATCTGGGAGTTCTCGACGAGTCCGTCCAGTGTACCCAGTCTCCACTGAGCACCCGTATACCATCTCTGATGTCAAACACCAATGGATATGGGATCATCCATCGCCTATTTCATGGGTCGAGAAGCGTATACGCTAGTCTACTCTGGTATATCGATGCCCCGTCTCGATACACCCACGACTAGGGACCATGAAGGATGTACTTATGGACTACCATGTCCCCACTAGTATGATCTACATCATAGTCCAGGTAGTCAAGTACACATCCTAAGGGCTTTATCAACATGTAACTATAAGACAGTTTAAAGAGACAAGTGTACATGTTAAGATAAAGAGTAACCAGATAGCATACTATCATATCGAGCAAGAAAGTCATCTCTATATATGTCCAAGCATCCAATATAATATACATCATCTGTACAATACTGGCCTCTAAGGCATACATACAACTAACAATCTCCCACTTGCACTAGGGCCAGCTGCTGTAGTATCGCATACCGAGCATCCCGAAGAGTCTCTCAAACTGTATCTGGAGAATGGCCTTCGTGAGTGGATCCGCCGTGTTGTTCTTCGTGTCAACCCTCCTGACCTCGATCTCCCGGCGATCAACTATCTCCCGGATCAGGTGATACCGCCTCAGAATATGCCTGGATCGCTGATGGGACCTGGGTTCCTTGGCCAAAGCCACCGCTCCATTGTTATCGCAATACAAAGGTATTGGATGCTCAATGGATGGAACCACTCCAAGTTCAGTAATGAACTTCTTGATCCAGACAGCTTCTTTAGAAGCATCGTTGGCAGCGATGTATTCAGCCTCCATCGTCGAGTCTGCCTCGGTTTCCTGCTTGGAACTCTTCCAGCTAACCGCCCCTCCGTAAAGGGTAAAGACAAAACCCGACTGCGACTTAGAGTCGTCCTTATCACTCTGGAAGCTCGAATCGGTAAAGGACTCCACTTGGAGTTCTCCGTTACCATACACCAAGAACATATCTTTAGTCCTTCGCAAGTACTTGAGAATGTTCTTCACAGCTGTCCAGTGACTCTCTCCAGGATCTGCTTGATACCGACTCACTACACTTAGTGAGTATGCAACATCGGGTCTGGTACATAGCATCGCATACATGATAGAGCCTACTGCCGAAGCATAGGGTATCCCTTGCATGCGAGCTCTCTCCAAATCAGTCTTGGGAGACATCTCTTTGGAGAGAGTGAGTCCAGAGATCGTGGGCAAGTTCCCACGCTTGGATTCTTCCATACTAAACCTCTTTAGTATGGTGTCAATGTACCTGGATTGGGACAATCCCAATATCCGTTTGGATCTATCTCTATAGATCCTGATTCCCAATATGCAGGAGGCATCACCAAGATCTTTCATTGAGAATCTTTGTGATAAGAAGAGCTTGACCGATTGCAGCATAGGAATATCATTTCCTATCAAGAGTATGTCGTCCACGTACAATACGAGGAAGACAACCTTACTCTCTGCGACCTTCCTGTAGATACAAGGTTCATCTGGGTTTTTGACGAAATCAAACTCTTTGATAACGACGTCAAAGCAGATGTTCCAACTCCGCGATGCTTGCTTTAATCCATAAATGGATTTAAGCAGCTTGCACACCTTCCCGCTGCTCCCACTATCTACGAAGCCCTCTGGCTGAGTCATGTACACGCACTCTTCTAAATCACCATTTAGAAAGGCGGTCTTAACATCCATTTGCCAGATTTCGTAATCATGATATGCAGCGATGGCAAGCATGATCCAGATGGATTTAAGCATAGCCACTGGAGAAAAGGTTTCGTCATAGTCCACACCTGGTCTTTGACGAAAGCCCTTTGCTACAAGTCTAGCTTTGAAAGTCTCCACTTTCCCATCTACACCAAGTTTTTTCTTGAAGATCCACTTGCTCCCAATGGGTTTTACCCCTTCAGGAGCAACTTCCAAAGTCCATACTTTGTTGGTGTACATGGAATCCATCTCAGACCGCATAGCATCCAGCCATTTCACTGAGTCCCCACTCGTGATGGCCTGCTCGAAGCTAGTTGGGTCATCATCCTCCATGATGCAATCCTCACTGCCACCATCAATGAGAAAACCATAGTATCTCTCAGGTGGACGAGAAACCCTACTAGATCGGCGGAGAGGCTGGGGTACGTCGGGCACCACTGAATCCTCTGGTTCTACTAAATCGTTAGTTGCAGTTTGTGGTGCTGGAACCTCTTCCAGCTCTACCTCTTTGCCATTAATTTCTTTTGCAAGAAATTCCCTTTCCAAAAAGGTGGCATGTTGAGCAACAAACACTCTTTGTTCCTCAGCTTGGTAGAAAAAATATCCTTGAGAATTTTTAGGATATCCCACAAACTTGCAAAGGACTGATCGTGCCTCGAGTTTGTCCGGATTTTGCTTTTTAACATAGGCCGGACAACCCCTTATCTTAATACGTTTAAAATATGGTCTCTTCCCACTCCATATCTCATATGGTGTGGTAGGTACAGATTTAGACGGAACCAGATTCAATAGGTATATGGCTGTCTCAAGCGCATACCCCCAAAAGGAAATAGGTAACTCAGCATTACTCATCATTGAACGCACCATATCTAATAGGGTGCGATTCCTTCGTTCCGATACACCGTTGTGCTGTGGTGTATAAGGAGGAGTAAGCTGAGAGAGAATCCCATTCACTTTTAGATAATCCAGGAATTCACTGCTTAAGTATTCACTTCCTCGATCAGATCGAAGAACCTTAAGACTTTTGCCCGTTTGGTTCTCTACCTCGTGCTTATATTCTTTGAATTTCTCAAAAGCTTCAGACTTGTGTTTCAACAGGAACACATGCCCGTATCTAGAGAGATCGTCAGTGAATGTAATGAAGTAGGAATAACCATTTCTGGCGTGTGTAGACATTGGACCGCATACATCACTATGCACCAGTCCCAAGAGTTCAGTAACTCTTTCTCCGTGTCCCGTAAACGGAGTTTTGGTCATTTTTCCTTTGAGACAGGAATGGCAAGTGTCATAAGATGATAATTCGAATGAATTCAAATATCCATTCTTATGCAACTTAGCTAGTCGTGTCTCATTGATATGGCCAAGTCTACAGTGCCACAAGAAGGATTCGTTCATTTCTGAGCTTTTCCTTTTGTGTGTGTTTTGTATATTGAAGACTGTATTTTGATTGAGAATGAATATGCCATTATGTAGCGAGCCTGATGCAATCAACTTTTGATCCAGGAATATGTTCATAACATTATCCTTTACTACAAAATTATATCCTTCTTTACTTAATAAAGAAACTGATATAATGTTGCACATCATGTTCGGTATATAATAGCACTCATTCAGGACTAGTGTATTACCATTTGGTAATACCAGGTGATATATGCCAACTGCTTTGGCTGCAACATTTGCCCCATTCCCTACTTGAACGGAATGATCACCTTTTCTCAGTTCTCTACCTTTCCTTAGCCCATGTAACTGCTTACATATGTGGGATCCTGATCCGGTATCTAATACCCAGGACGTAGGGTGAACTGAGAAACAGTTCTCAATGACAAACACACCCGAAGATGATGCATCAACATGCATCTTCTCCTTTTGGGCGGTGTGAGAATCCAGATATTCTCCTGTTTCCTGTTCATTCTTATAACACTTATAAGATAGAACGGGTTCAACGTTCCCCTGCACAGTATAACATGCGGGTTCGGTCAATACATCCATATTATTATCTTGATTAAGGCATGAAATGGTCGCTACCTGGAGAGAGAGAGAAGAAAACACTTTAGCGTAAGCTCGTGCAAGATCAGATTGGTTATTATCTTATCTAATCAGGATGGCTCCCACTGCTTTTTATCAAATCTTCCTTCAAACCCTAAAAGGAAAGACTAGCCAGGATTAATTACACACTACAAGTTCGCCAATCTTTCAGCCAGGCCAGTGTCGGTACTTTGAGGGAGGTCCCCCGTGCTTTCGCACGAACCTAATTAATGTAAACCTCGTTTTCCCAGAGGCGTAACCTCGTTAACACCTTTCTAGACACCTACTTGATCGGCTAATTGTAATGTGTAAAACTCTCCCAGGAGTAACTCTTACTCGCAGTGGGTATCGGGATCCAACTATCTCATAGAAGGTATGCAATCTCATTGCAAATTTCAACACTTGAAATTCCCGATAATGCTTTTGCCCCTAGAGATCTATGACCTTGACTAAGTCAACAAACCATAAATCGCAAGTCAAGTTCAACCCGTACATTTCCCGATTGAATTAAACCCACCCGTACGACCCTTGACCGAGTCAACAAGGCCGTGCGAATGCTCTAATCCAATCACATCTCATGTTGTTACAGATAAACATAATTTAGCTACCATACACTATGCCTTGACTAAGTCAACAAACATAGCACGAATACTAAATAATATCTATCTGAAATGACGGAGGGCTACGCGGGTTCTTTCAGAAAAAACCATGAGCGTAATGAACTTGATATCGTTGTAGAATCGAATGAAGTTTTGAAATGGAGTGATTTTGAGGCTTTTCCAGTTTCGCTAAAGGGGTCACTCCCGGTGAAGGGATCGTCGGCCCTTTCCTCGTCGAATGAGGTGCGGGATATATCATATATATCACTGTGCAAAGCAAAACTCAAAAAACAATCAAAAGCAAACCGAGTGTGTAGCATCTGCCAGTTATTGCTAAAGGAGTCACTCCCGGTGAAGGGATCTCGGTCCTTTCCTCATCGAATAAGGTGCAGGGTGTATCATATATACCGCTATGCAAAGCAAGAACTGTAGCTACCTGTTTTGTTTAAAATCTGATTCTACAACATCTTAGGTTTCTTTTCTTTCATTAATCACATTAATGAAGTCCCATCATTTAAATACCTAAACATCACAGATAAATACGACGTACACTTATGCCATCCGCATTCGCCTCGATGTCCCCTCGTGCACCGTTAGGTTAGGTAACTAACGACAGAGCAGGGCAGGGCTAGTGCGGGTGGAAAACATAAGTAACGTCTATATAATATATCATATATACTATATATAGTATCTATCACAGAACATCACAGATATCGCAGCAGAAGAAACATATGAAGTATTGGATATACTTGGACATCCGTGTTTTCAATACGAGCCAGTATAAAACACGGATTCCACGGTCGTGATGAATAGCCAATCCCACACCCTTAGACCCCTACGAGAGCAGCAAGCAACCCTGCCAATTCTAGGGTTAGGAGACCCGGACTCGACTCCTCGAGTTGGTCTCCCACTGGACCCCAGAACCCGGTTACTTGTGCTCCCCTCCTTGGGTCTATCCTAATGCGGAAAAGTAAATAATATACAAAAGGTGACAACTTCCGCTACCTGGAAGTGCCCCAAATAAAAGAATATTACATACAAGTTTTTACATGAATGAAAATGAAAAACACTCATCTCACATAAAAACCCCCGGCTATTCGAACACGACAATCCAATATAACATAACCAGCAACACATAACATCACATGTCATCAACGTAAGTAAATATGTCCATCCCAATTGTCGTTGACATATAGCAACGAAACCGGCGATATCACATATTACACTTACGGTCACATAAAAGAAAGTGTAAAACTACAACAGTTGGAATCCGCAACCTCTTTAGACATCACATGCCTAATTAAATGAAATACTTAGACATCACATGCCTAACAGATATAAATCCCGTATTTTAGTCTCATTATCGAAAACTCTTTTCAATATCATGTGGGACTAAACTGCTAGATTTATAACATTCATTCAGTTATCACATAACTGTTTGTGAATTCCAATTATTGTATCACATTCCAGATAAACAGAAAATGTTAAACTTTCCGATCGAACAGTCGAATACCCAAGTTTTCCCGATACAGCTCAACACATGAAATAAGTCTAACAACATTCAGTTCGTGCTTCAGTACCAACGGTCCAGCCGTAGAAGGGTCAAGCCAACGCCTCACATGTGGCACGCCGTACTGCCCCAAACCCGAAGGTTCAAAGGGCAGTTCTAGACGGTCACATAATCGAGTTAAGGTTTGTTGTCTTCTAGAGGGTCCATCGCGTTACTTGCACTACTTAGAACGTCGTTAAACTACGGAAAAATCCAACACTTGGAAATTTCCCGACAGGGGAAAAATTGGGTATTTATATCCGGTCGAACTTTTTAACATATTCTGAAAATTATCCGGAAATACACAAAAGACGAAATTTGATAATCCGATCGAAATACCGAATCCCCAAAACAACCCTGGAAAATTCAACTCTTGAATAAATATTAAAAATTCCCAGGAAAACCACCACAGAAAAATGAGAATTACTGTGAAAATTAAAATGCACAAAACGACAAAGGCGCCGCGCATCCGCCGCACGAGCCATGCTCGTGCCGCAGATCCGCGGCTCTTTGATGGAATTAGTCCATCGAAATTCACAGTAACTCTTAGATTAGCCTGCGGATTTTTCTGCATATTTTTAATGGGGAAAAATCCCTGATTTTAGAAAAAGGACAGAGAGCATGTTTGGTTTGTGGTTTCGGGTTCGTTCGGGCTTCAAACGCCATCTAGACTTCGCCTAAGGCTCTAGATAGGCTCTGATACCACTGTAGGGTTCCTAGGCACACTATAGAGGTCTCACAAGGCATCAACCATGCCAATTTCAAAAATTATGGGTGCCGAGAAACCCTAGTGCGGATCGTTGACTAGAAATCTATGCGAAAAGTTAATCTAGTTAACAACTTAACTAAAAGTTAGATGCTACAACCTTTGTAGATCCAGATATCCACTTCCTTAGCTCTACGTAGTCATCCTCTCGCTGTCCTTTTCGAATCCTAGACTCATTCGTCGGCTTCATCGGGAAAACGAGCGGAATAGGTCGTCGTCTTCGTGTCAAAGACGATCTACGTCGAGGCATCACAAGTTCAAGCTCCGACTTCACAAAGTTGTGAAACTTGTGAAGAAAACACCCAAAACAACTTGGCAAGAGGTAGAGGGTGAAGAAATAGGATGTGGGTTCACTTTAGAATTTGATTTCACTCACTTTAGCTCAAGTTGCCATTGATGGCATCTAGTTTTCTCTCTTGAAGAAGAAGGAGAAGATGAAGCTAGTTTATGATAAGTGTTATGATAAATTGAAAAAGAAATCAATACTTATCATAATCTAACCTTAGTTGAGTGTAGAGAATGGACCATGGTTACTAGGATGAGTTAGGGTTAAGCATGAAGACAAGAATGTTCACTAAGGTCAAAGCTTCATGAAGCTTCAACATTAAACAAATAAAGCCACCATTTTTATCTTAATCCATTTCAAATAAATAGATAAATGAATTTGCAAAACCCTAATCAACACTTAACCATGGTTTAATTCTTTACACTTAACCAAAAGAGCAAGTATCTTCAAACATGATACAAACATGTGTACAAAAAGTATATCACATATACAACTTGCACATCAAATGAGAAAATCCATTTAAAGTGAACCTATACTAGCTAATGCAAAGTAATATATCAAATATATAATTATACATTAAATCATTAAATCAACATTTGATTCAAAGATCCGGTCATGTCGCACATAACCAACTAGTATTCAATGTATCGATTTATCGAATCAATGATTCGATAACTAGGTCATATCGAATATAACCAATCGAAACATATATCGCGAGAATGAAATGCGGTATCACATACACGCATTATTCTCGGTCCTGCACATATCTCATATGCGCTCCTATTTCATTTCGCTTGAGCCAGGAAACCTCTGTGTAGGACTCTAAAGACTCATCAATACGCCGGTAGCAGATGATGATCATATCAAGCATCCACAAGCCGCAAGCGGTCTGCTAAACGTAACGGCCATCCAAATATTGAGCGATCAGAAGATCGACGAGCTAGCCCGCTCACACTCCTGTGAATCCAACCAGTAACACTTACCGTACAGTCCGGTCTGTTCGTCTGATACGTCGCATATCAAGTCTAGGGGTGGTATACGTCAGACCCCAATAACCGATAAGTCGTGCCGATGTGAGGCTCATAACGGGTCGAGAAACTACTGGCAACACTTACCAGCAAATCTCTGATCAGCCCTGGCCAGGGACTTCCCTGTTACGGCCAATCCAGCACAGCGCAACATCAACTCCCAATACCGGGAGAGACGAAACCCCTCCTATTGCTCATTGCCTCCATGTGACTCGGGACTGTACCCAAAGACCACCGTTTTGCACGCCCTCATGGACGTGGTAAGGTGGAGATCAAAGCACAGTGGGAATCACACAAGACACTATGACGATCTCGGGTCTACAGACTAACCTGTACAAGTGTCACCTGAGAACTGCCATCTGACGTGAGGTATAATACCATCTGGGAGTTCTCGACGAGTCCGTCCAGTGTACCCAGTCTCTACTGAGCACCCGTATACCATCTCTGATGTCAAACACCAATGGATATGGGATCATCCATCGCCCATCTCATGGGTCGAGAAGCGTATACGCTAGTCTACTCTGGTATATCGATGCCCCGTCTCGATACACCCACGACTAGGTACCATGAAGGATGTACTTACGGACTACCATGTCCCAACTAGTATGATCTGCATCATAGTCCAGGTAGTCAAGTACACATCCTAAGGGCTCTATCAACATGTAACTATAAGACAGTTTAAAGAGACAAATCACTAGTAAAATAGGGGTTTGCCCCTACGGATGAAAATATCCGTTGGGGCAGATTTTACTTGGCCCTACGGATTAATCCGTAGGGCTAAAAGGTTGCCCCTACGGGCACAGACGTCCAAGAATAAAAATATTAATTCTTAATTTGGTGTTTGCCCCTACGGAGCCGCAAACAAAGAACCTACGGGTATATCCGTAGGGGCAAGTAAATATCTATTTAACAAAACCCCAGATCGATCGCCTACGCTCACTTTCTCTCTCTCTCAATCGCGCGCGAGAAAAAACCCCAAATCGCCTCCGTCGTCGCCACCGTCGCCTCCGTCGTCGCCACCGCCGGTTTCGTCGCCACCGTCGTCGCCAGCGCCTGTTTCGTCGCCACCGTCGTCGCCACCGTCGTCGCCACCGCCGGTTTCGTCGCCAATTCGCCACCGTCGTCGCTCCAGCCCACCAGCAGCCGTTCAGGTATAAATCTCGAGGTAAATTAAAGCATTTTTGGATTATTTTGGGCTTAGGGTTCATGGCTGGGTCTGGGTTGCGCGCGCGAGAGTTGGGGTTGGGCAGGGGTCGCGGTGGCGGTCGGGGTCGGGGTCGAGGTAGGGTTAGGGTTGGGGTTCGGCTGCTACTGGGGTGGGGCTGGGGTTAGGGTTACGGTGGGGCTGGGGTTAGGGTTACGGTGGGGCTGGGGTTAGGGTTACGGTAGTGGGGCTAGGGTTAGGGTTACGGTGGGGCTGGTTGAATGGCTATTCTGATTAGTTGACAAATACAATGTTAATCATAATTTACTCGACACAGATGGTAGAAAATCGGAAAAAGATCAAGAAAAAAATAATCGATTTTGATTTTAACATGCAGGGTGTTGATGCAAGATGTAATATCTAGCAGCAGATGCTAGGTATATAGACTAAAGAATAGTTGTAAATGAACCGCTAGCAAGAAAATCCTATAATTATACGTACACATCGCTTGACTCATGAAGCCTGAAGCTCTTTCTTTTGGGGGATAAAACTAGTTATATTCCTGCATTGCCTAGAAATAGCAGTGAGTTGGTTAAAACTTTTCAAACACAACCCCCCACCCCCCAAAAAAAAGAAAGAAAGAAAGGACAAGGAAAAAAAAAGAATAGCAACAAGCAATACAAGCTAGCAACCGTAAATAACTGCTGAGATTATGTCTACCTTGGCAATTTGAACAATGATGGTCTTGTCTGGATTGTTAAGATCCACTTTATGGGGGTGAGGAACACATTTTGCAACTGTATTTATGATTTTCATTCTGTCAAGTGTTGAAATAAAAATCAACACTTGACAATCAATCCAAGATGCTCAAAAACTTGCTTCAAAACCATAATCTAATCTTGATGATGCTCAATATTAGCGATTTCCATGATCACGACACGTGGCAGATGACGTGTCTCATAACGCTTTATGATATCAGTATCCTATATTTGTAGTTTTAATTGTTGATTGTTATAGATGTATACCATTGCAATAATAGTTTTTGGTTGATGAATGCTATTGCAATGTAGGATGATCAGTTCTATCAATCTTGATCTCAATGGTTTAAAATCATGTTACACATACAACACGAATGCACAACAAACGCATAATTAGAGAGCGACTTGAGATATTCAGGTTAAAACCAATATATGATACTCGATGATAATATGAAACCTTCATATTCCCATTGATACCCATATATGAAACTAAAAGCACCACTTAGTCCCCGTCTATCGGTTAACATACGTGCGATGCTCGTCGTGACCTAGAACTATACGAAGGTTGTTAAATATCGGACAGTATAGCTCGATACTAACAACCGTCGTATAGTCTACGCGACGAGAAAATTCAATCGTATGGTAACCCATAGATTTGTCCCGTGTGGACAAGTTAAGAATGTATAAAGCAAACGCCTTCATTCACTTGTGTTTTCATCCGTTTCGAGATATTTCGTCGGTATCTTTCCGCTGGTTCTCCGTGTACAAAGATAGATTAGATGTTCATTTCAACGTTGTTTCACAGCTTTGAAATGATTATCTATTCTATTACAGTGTACTCGGAGAACAGCGGGGAGGTGCTGCCGAAATTTACTCGAAACGGTTGAAAGCACAAGTGATGGGCGTTCGCTCTATACATTCTTAATGGGATAGAAGCCTACCCCCGACAGCCGGAACACATACATACAAACGCATAATTAGAGAGCGATTCGAGATGTTCGGGTTAAAACCAATATATGATACTCGGTGATAATATGAAACCTTCATATTCCCATCGATACCCATAGATGAAACTAAAAGCGCCACTTAGTCCCCGTCTATCGGTTAACATACGTGCGATGCTCGTCGTGACCTAGAACTATATGAAGGTTGTTAAATATCGGACAGTATAGCTCGATACTAACAACCGTCGTATAGTCTACGCGACGAGAAAATTCAATCGTATGGTAACCCATAGATTTGTCCCGTGTGGACAAGTTAAGAATGTATAAAGCAAACGCCTTCATTCACTTGTGTTTTCATCCGTTTCGAGATATTTCGTCGATATCTTTCCGCTGGTTCTCTGTGTACAAAGATAGATTAGATGTTCATTTCAACGTTGTTTCACAGCTTTGAAATGATTATCTATTCTATTACAGTGTACTCGGAGAACAGCGGGGAGGTGCTGCCGAAATTTACTCGAAACGGTTGAAAGTACAAGTGATGGGCGTTCGCTCTATACATTCTTAATGGGATAAAAGCCTACCCCCGACAGCCGGAACACATACATACAAACGCATAATCAGAGAGCGATTCGAGATGTTCGGGTTAAAACCAATATATGATAATATGAAACCTTCATATTCCCATCGATACCCATATATGAAACTAAAAGCGCCACTTAGTCCCCGTCTATCGGTCAACATAACGTGCGATAATTTATTCTTTTCAACGACAAACGCACACACAAAGCATATACACGGATTTTCTCCTTTGTCAGTAACTATCCCGTTCTTATATTTCTCAATATAGTCAGCATAACCTACAATTTATATGTTATTCAGTCTAACATGGCCCATGAGTACGTCAGAGTTAAGGACTGGATGTATGTGGATTGGAAACAACGTATACAACCTAAGTTTGTCGCAGGAGTTGCTACTTTCCTTGAATTTGCACGAGCACATAATAAGATCATAATAGAGAAGATTCTCTGTCCGTGCGATAGATGTGGCAATAAGTACTGGCAGAAGGTAGAATTAGCAGAGCTTCATATTGTAAAACATGGGTTTACTAGACTTTATTCAACTTGGAAATATCACGGGGAAGGAGAAGAATGCAGTACTGCGGTAGAAGAAGAAGGAGAACACGATAATGCGGCAGGAGAAGAAGAAGATTTCGGTAATACGGCAGGATACGGAAATTTATTTCCATCAGAAGAAATGGAGGATATGGTAGAGGCTGCCCTAGGTGAATCTATTCGTACCGAAGATGACATTCCTTCCGGTCAAGGACCGCGTGCGGATAAATATGAAAATTTCATGAATGATGCTAGGAAACCAATTTATAAGAATGCGAAGTATTCCACCCTCTCATGGTTCGTCCAACTTTTCCAAATTAAGTGCCTAAATGGATGGAGCAACAAGTCATTCACAATGCTTCTTTCGTTCTTGAAAAATTCTATGCCTATGGGAAATAATGTGCCCGAAAGCTGGTACGAAGCCCAGAAAATGATGTCTGATTTGGGTCTAAAGTGCGAGAAGATTCAAGCATGTCCTAAAAATTGCGTGTTGTACCGGAAAGAGAATTCAGATTTGAAAGAGTGTCCAACATGCGGAGAGGCCAGGTATAAGCCGAAAGATTCTGATAAGAAGCCTGATATACCTGTGAAGATAGCACGATATTTTCCCATAACACAGAGGCTACAGAGGCTATTCAGGTCCAAGAAAACAGCCGAGGCAATGATTTGGCATCACCGTGCTCCTCCAAGCGAAAATGGAAAAATGAGCCATCCAAGATATTCACCGGCATGGAAGGATTTCGATAGGAGGCACGCAATATTCAGTAGCGATCCTCGCAATGTCCGGCTCGGACTGGCTGCCGATGGCTTCTGCCCATTCAACTATATGGCTGGAAGTCACAGTACATGGCCCGTTGTAATGATAATTTATAATATGTCGCCTTAGTTGGCTATGGACCAATCATACTTTATGATGCCTCTTCTTATCGACGGACCAAACTCACCGGGGAACGATATCGACGTCTATCTCCGACCTCTGATCGAGGAGCTGAAAACTTTGTTCATTGATGGTGTAGAGACATATGATTCAAACACAAATACAACCTTCATACTGCGTGCGGCTTTAATGTGGACAATTAATGACTTTCCTGCGTATGGAATGCTATCAGGTTGGTCCGTACATGGTCACAAAGCATGTCCTCATTGCCATGAACACACAACATCAAAATTTTTGAATTTTAGCAGGAAGGTTTGTTATTGCGGCCATCGACGTTTTCTGCCTCCAGACCACCCCTATAGGTTAGACACGGTTCACTTTGATGGTCATCAGGAGCTTCTTGGGCCTCCATCCCCATTGTCCGGAGAGGACGTGACTGCTAAATGGGATGGTTACAATAACGTGACATTCGGGATGGATCCGACGAGACAGGTCAAACCACAATATTGGAACAAGTTAAGCATTTTCTTCGAGCTTCCGTACTGGTCTACAAATTCAGTGCGTCATTGTCTGGACGTCATGCATATAGAGAAGGGATTATCAGAGCACATACTTAACTTTCTTCTGTGTAAAGACGGGAAATCGAAAGACAACATGAATGCCCGGATGGATCTACAAGAGTGGAGAATAAGAAGTGAACTGCACCCTAAACCGGTAGCGGGTAAACCGGGCAAGTTTGTACTTCCCAATGCCGCTTATCATATGTCACAACCGGAGAAGAAAAGATTCCTGCAGGTGTTGCATGATTTGAAAGTCCCCACAGGTTTCTCAGGATCATTCAGCAAGAAAATAAAAATTGTGAAGGGCAAGATCGATGGGCTGAAAAGTCATGATCACCATGTTATCGTGGAGCACCTTCTTCCATTAGCCCTCAGGACTTCTCTCCCCGACTCGGTTGGTCTAGTAATCAACGACCTATGTTGTTTTTTCCGGGAGTTGTGTGCTAAAACACTGGAGGTTGCGACGCTGGATAAACTAGAAAATTCTATTGCGTTGATACTTTGCAAGTTTGAGCGTATTTTCCCACCGTCATTCTTCGATATCATAATACACTTGACGGTTCATCTTGCAACTGAGGCGAAGTTAGCCGGACCCGTACAATATCGATGGATGTATCCCGTTGAGAGGTACGTGTAATTTTTCGTTTCGCGCAATTTATAATTTTATTTTTGTCCTGTATGCCCATGTTTATTTATTCAACATATTCTCATTAGGTACCTTTACACTCTTAAGAAGTATATACGCAATAAAAATCGACCAGAGGGTTCTATCATGCAAGGTTATCTTCTTGATGAAGCAACCACATTTTGTTCCCGCTATCTGGACGAGAACATTGAGACAAGGCTTAACCGACCACGAAGAATTCAAGACGGGCCATATGGTAAAGCCGAGTATAAGAGGGTAGACACTATGTTTATCAACAAGATATACCGGTTTATCTTGCTTAATTGCGCATGTCTTGAACAAATTAGAGAGTAAGTTCTTTTGGATTAATTGTTATATCTGTGTTTGTGTGTGTATGAAATGACATAATATTAATGTCACAATCATTTGTCGAAAACAGAACTCATTTTAACGAGGTACGTGAGGGGCATCCTGATTGGAACGAAGAGCGTTTGGAAAAATACCATCAGGATAATTTTTGTGATTGGGTCACAGAGCATGTAAGTTATTCGAATTACATTTTATTGCTATCAGTTTTAATCTAAACTTGTATCGATATGTATTTATCGTAAAATTTGTTTTGTTAGATCCACGATCCGAACTTGTCTGCATCATTTGAGAGTGATTCAAGATGTTTAACTCAATTTCCTAGTATGGAGGTTGCATATTACAAAGGATTTGGTGTCCTTGGATACAAATTCGAAGTTAAGGACATAGAAACATCTAGAATCACTCAGAATAGTGGGATTGCGACAGTAGGATCGGACGGTGTGATTTACTATGGGTACTTAAATTGTATACTCGGCATCCACTATCCCGGACGATCAGAACCCTTTTATATATTCCACTGTACTTGGTACGATCCGCGAACCGATACAGACAGGTGGAGAAGCAGTCTTGGGACTTGGAAAGATGAATATGGATTGACCAGTTTGAACACACTTCGATTTTACGGTCAGGACGATCCGTTTTTCTTTCCGAACCAAGCGTTCCAAGTATAAACCTCACAGTGTTTGAAGCATCCGGGGTGGAGTGTTGTATGCCGACGGAAACCTAGAGATGTCTACGATGTCCCAGAATACGAGGACAGCGATGAGGACGAAGAAGAGAGAAGGCTTAAAGTGCTCCGACCGTCTGTTTCGAAGGACGGGTTGTCTTCGACCGATCATGAAGTTACGTGGGTTAGAAATGACATCGACGATGAAATCCAAGTAGATATGTATGATGCGCCCACGAAACGAAAAAGGTTATCAGTAATGTTATATTATTACTTCACATTTTACGTTCTAGATCATATATAGTCAATACTTTTAATGATTGTCTAATGCGTCCACGAACCGTTTATCTAGATTTGATGACGATGTCGGGAGCAGCGAGGGGCGGCAGGAGCTCCAGCCGCGGCAGAGGCAGAGGCAGAGGCAGAGCGGTTCTGCCACCCGGGGAGCTCCGTAGGGAGCTTCAGAGGGCCGGTCTTGCACCCAGATCGGAGACCCCTTCGGATGACTCCTTCCGTGTGGATTTTGCCACACCTCCAGGTATACTGCACGCATATCCATTTTCAATGTAATATTACAGATATTCATGCATGTTTATGTCAAAATTACTTATAGTGTCAATGTTTGATTGTCTAGTTGTTGGTCCTGCGTCCACATCTGGGACAGAGGCAACCCCCGCTCCTCCAGGTATGTTTATATATCATATAGTGTATGTATATTGATTTAGAATGCTATATCATCAATATACACATTCCTTTTGCTCTTACTTAGCAATTTTTATTATTGTCTAGCTGTAGGTGGTGACACCACCGCACCTGCGGGTATGTTTATATGTCCTATAGTGCATGCATATTGATTTAGAACGTTATATTATTGATCTACACATTCTTTTTGCAATTACTTATAAAATCTATTTTTAATTGTCTTGTTGTTGGTCCTGCGTCCACATCTGGGACAGAGGCCACCCCCGCTCCTCCAGGTATGTTTATATATCATATAGTGTATGTATATTGATTTAGAATGCTATATCATAAATATACACATTCCTTTTGCTCTTACTTAGCAATTTTTATTATTGTCTAGCAGTAGGTGGTGACACCACCGCACCTGCGGGTATGTTTATATGTCCTATAGTGCATGCATATTGATTTAGAACGTTATATTATTGATCTACACATTCTTTTTGCAATTACTTATAAAATCTATTTTTAATTGTCTAATTATAGGTGGTGCGTCCACACCTTCCACAGGGGCCACTCCTGCCGCTTCCATACCCTCCGCATCGTCTGCAGGTTAGTATGAATAAATTTAAAATATTTAGTTATTTTACATATGCTCTATAGAATAAATATGAACTTCATGGAGATTTAGCGTCGATGTTTATTTTATAGTTGGAGGGGATGCGTCCGGGTCCGGGACCCCGGTTGTTCCTCACCGGAGGAACTATCGTCCCGCTCGTGCTGCTGCTCGGGCCCAGGCTCGTGCGCTATTCACCGGATGTATATATCACACTTGAATTTTTGTTTAACCTTGATTTCTTAATACAACTTTGTCTTATTATTGATTGTCTTGATATTTCGTGCAGACGCAGGGCCTCTCCATCCCCAGAGGGGGACTCGAGGCCCGAATCAGTCCCATAGGCTGAGGCCTGATAGAGCTAGGGGGGAGGCAGCATTCCCCCTATTTTTTACCCTTGACTATCGCTATACCGGTCCTCATGCCGAGAGGTTCGGCCGGTATTTGGGGGACGAGAGCCGGATCGTGAAGAACTATCCACTTCACGTTGAGTGGGGCGAGCAGCACCAGCGCTCATTCGCCATCTTCTTTGATCAGGCTCGGGTATGTATTAATATATATTTTCATTTGATCTATCCAATATATTTATTATTAACACTTGCAATCTAATAACAATGTTTTTTTTTGTATTTTCAGTTGGATTACGATTTTCAACCTATAGCCGACCCTGATCACCCGGGGAGGGTGCTCGACCTTCATGCTCTGTACAATGGCCTGATGAAGAACATGCAGGCCAAGGTCCGATACAACAGGAATGAGCTGAAGGCCGACTGCTACTCCCTGTGGATAGCGACCCCCGAGGCAGAGAGAGCGGCCCTCCTATCTACTCCGGCGTTTGCGAGAGTCGACGTAGAGACATGGCCTCTATTGTGCGCTTATTTCGACTCCGAACGCAAACAAGTATGTATTTTAAATTTAATTCATTATTTCTTTTATAATTTATTTCTTTGTGTTTCTTAATTAGAAAACTAAATGTTAATGCGTTGTGCAGAAACAGGCCGCTCAGAATACAGAGAACAGGAAGTCGGCGAAGAGGGGTCGCCCCACTTACACAGGTGGCTCGAGGGACATTACTCGAGCCATGGAGTTATCGGTAAATTAAGAGTTATTCTCTAATATTCTGCAATATTAAGAGTTATTCTCTAATATTTCTAATATTAAGAGTTACTTTCTAATATTGCAGACATCTCGGACCGTGGCGTCAGGTGGTACACCGAGCGTGCTGTCCGCATATCTTGCCGTCCACGGTACCTCGACAGATCCCGCCACAGGCGAGCTTCGATGTCCCGACATCGCTACCTGGGAGTACTGCGTAAGTGTTAATATTTTTTCTACCCAAATTTGAAATTTTAGTTTTGGAAGGTTCAAGTTTAAATTTTATACTTATACTTTACTGCTTAATGTGGGTGTAGGAGCGGGTGGTTGAGCAGGCCCAGGCCTTGGGGATCGATTTTACCGGACAGAACGATCCGAGGCTGCTGACCCCAGTTTTGGACGCCGCACATGGAGGGCACCACGGAGGTTGGGAGAGAGGCCGGGGATTGGGCCCTAGCAGGGCCCATATGAGGTTGGACTCCACCCCGGCGGTTACTTCCTCCGTCTCCAGTGACCGGCATGTCCATCAGGAACTGGATAGCTTGAGGGCCACCGTTCAGGAGTTGAAGGAGATGCTGGTATGTATACTACTTTATAGTAAAATATCATTTCATATTATATACATATCAACATATCCATAATTAGTACGTAGCTTGAGCTTATTTGGTTTTAGACTTAAGTTTGATTAATCATACATACATATGTAATTAAAATAAACAACGCTTTTCCAAACTAGATATCCAAACAGGGTTTCGAAATAACTTAATAATGAAACGAATTCGAATAATACACAGTTCTTACATGCTTCTTACACACGTTATGTCCAGACGCGACAGGGTAGATCGGCCGAGCCTCCACATGCATCTCCTTCGGCTGCGGCTCCGCAAGCCACTACATCGGCTGCGGTTCCGCAGACAGCTCCTGTAGCTTCACCGCCCACTCAGATTCCCGCAGCCGCGGCTCCACAAGCGACTACCTCGACGGCGGCTGCGCAGACCACATCGCCAGCTCCACATGCCGCTCAGACTCCCTTATATGTAGCATTGCAGAGTGTATTGACCGAGGAGCAGGCGCGCGTTATTCTAACGTTATTCGGAGGTGGAGCTGGACCGAACTAGGGTAGCTTTTTGGTTCTTATTTTTTGAAACATGTATTTATATCACATTGTACTACATTTTGAAACGATATTGATATTGGTTTGTATTTATATTATATTCAGTTTTTGGGTTTCTTTTGTTTATTATATATATGCGTGAGATGTGATTATGAATACTGCAATATATGATTTGATTGATGTATATAGTATTGTGCACAGGGCTGGAAAAAATCTAGCAGCCTATTTTTAAAAAAAAAATACAGACAACATGTACCTACGGATTAAGCCGTAGGTATATATGTTGCCCCTACGGCCATATCCGTAGGGGCAAACTATCAGGACACCTGATATTTTCCCACCTGATATCAGTGCAGGGTGTTGGGAGTGCCCCTACGGATATGTCCGTAGGGGCCAATGTTTATCCCTTACGAATTTATCCGTAGGGGCAAAATATCAGGTTTCCTGATATTTTCACCCCTGATCTCAGTGCTGGGTGTTGGGAGTGACCCTACGGACTTATCCGTAGGGGCCAGCTTATATCCCCTACGGAGTTATCCTTAGGGGTAGAATAAGGACCTACGGCTTTATCCGTAGGTAAATACAATATATTCAAAAAAAAAAAAATACATATATGATTTGATTACCCCTACGGAGTACTCCGTAGGGGCTATAACACCTACAGATATATCCGTAGGGGCTCTAATTTGCCCGTAGGGGCAAGTTCAGGACCTCAACTTGTACCTGCGGCCTTTGCACCTACGGGTCTTTTTTCGCCCCTACGTAGATATCCGTAGGGGCAGTGGGTTGCCCCTACCGATAAATCCGTAGGGGCAACCCTTATTTGTAGTAGTGAGTGTACATGTTAAGATAAAGAGTAACCAGATAGCATACTATCATATCGAGCAAGAAAGTCATCTCTATATATGTCCAAGCATCCAATATAATATACATCATCTGTACAATACTGGCCTCTAGGGCATACATACAACTAACACTTGACTACTAGGACTATGATGCAGATCATACTAGTGGGGCCAGGGTAATCCATGAGTACATCCTGTAAATTATTCCAGGTCGAGGGTGTTTCGAGACAGGGCATCGATACTCCAGAGTAGACTAGCGTATACACATCTTGACCCATATGATGGGCGATGGATGATCCCACATCCATTGGTGTTTGATATCAAAGTTGGTGTACGGGTGTTCAGTGGAGACTGGGTACACTGAACGCAATCGCCGAGAACTCGTAGATGGTATTATACATATCGTCAGATAGCAGTTCTCTGGTGACACTCGTACAGGTTAGTCTGTAGACCCGAGATCGTCATAGAGTCTTGTGTGATTCCCACTGTACTTTGATTTCCACCATACCAGATCGTGCAAAAATGTGGTTTTTAGGTACAGTCTCAAGTCACATGGTGGCAATGAGCGATAGGAGGTGTTCCGTCTCTCCCGGTATTGGGGGTTGATGTTGCGCTGTGTTCGATTGTCTATAATTGGAAGTCCTTGGCCAGGGCTGATATAGAGATCTACTAGTAAGTGTTATCAGTAGTTTCTCGACCCGTTATGAGCTTCACATTGACACGACTTATCGATTACTCGGGTCTGACGTTCACCAACACTAGACAGGATATGCGACATATCAGACGAAGAGACCGGACTGTACAGTAGTGTTACTGATTGGATTCACTGGAGTGTGTGCAGGCTTGCTTGTTGATCTTCTGGTCGCTCAACACCGGGTTGGCTGTTACGTTTAGCTGACCGCTTGCAGCTTGTGGGTGTTTGATATGATCATCACCTACTGCCGGCGTATTAACGAGTCTTTAGAATCCTACACAGAGGTTTCCTGGCTCAGGCGAAACGGAGTAGGAGCACATATGCGATATGTGCGGGACCGAGATTAATACGATATGTGTTACCGTATTCTATTCTCGCGTTATATTATATCGGCCGGTTATATGTGATATAGTCGGGTCATCGGATCAAGTGTTGATTCGATGAAATGATACATTTTATATTAGTCGGTTATATATAAAATAGCCGGATTATCGGATCAAGTGTTGATTCGATAATTTAATGTATAATTATATATTTGATATATTAAATTAAATTAACTAATATATTTGCTCACCTAAGTATTTCATTTTCTCGCTTTGGATACATTGATATATATGTGCTATATGTTAAATATATTCTTTTCTTTTGTTACAAATTTATATATATGTGATATGTATAATTGTAACATGCTAGGTTATAAGTGCTACTAGGGTTTATGAGAATTAAACCGTGCTAGGGTTAAAATTACGGTTTATATTTATCATTAAGTAATTCAAATATTGTGGATTTTGTCATGGTTGATATTTGGTGAAATCTTGTAGAAGCTTGTTGGCTTCTTTGACTTTGTCCACTCTTTTTGTCTAGATTAAGATATTTTTGACCAAACCTTTAACCCTAGCTCATGGTTAAGTCTCTACAAGGGTTAAGCATGACATGCTTAACCCTTGGTTGCATTTCTAACCAAAACATTTTTTCTTTAATCACTTCATCTTCTTCTTCCTCAAAAGTTTTACTAACTTTTTCATAAGTGATAAAAGATTGTGAGAAAAAGAAAATAAAAGAGAGAAAAATTCCTACTTCATCATCCTCTTCTATACTAGCCATATAGATTAGTGTGTTAGCTTCACTAATCCCTAATTAGTCAAGAGATAGCTTGGGTTTGTGACTCCTCAAGGTAGATCATCTTGGATTGTGAAGACTTCAAGCTAGCATTGATCATTCACCTCATGAAGCCTCTCTAGAGTCCGGGAGCTTGATGATCGAAGTGAAGAGACCATAACTTGGAGCATATGAAGCCCAGGAATGGACTACAATAATTGTAATCTCTCTCATTTAGTAGTAAAGATGTTTACTTTATTGATTACGCATGATTCTCTAGTATCGATTCTAGGTTAGGGTTAGATAGAACGACAAAAATTTAAAATTAGCATGGACGATGCCAGCTGAGACCTTGCTGCCATGCTTTGGAGTAACATCATATCTATATCCTTACTTTCTAAGGAAGGATATGATTTAACATTTGTAAGTGATGTGGTCCACATCCACCTAAATCAAGTTTTGATTGGGTCAGGTACATTAGATAACGGTATTTAAGTATTAAATCAAGCTCAGGTTTTCAGTGTCCAGAACACACTTAGTAGGAAGTCTTCGGAATTAAATCAGGCTTTCTTATGTCATTGTAGACTGGGTCACATCAATGAAACACGGTTGACGAAGTTACATAGAGAGCGATATTTGGATCCGTTCGAATATCAGTCTTATGTAACTTTTCAGTCTTGTCTCATGAGAAAGATGACAAAGACTCCGTTCACTGGACTGAAGGGTTCCGGCATCGCCCCAGCCATCGAAACGCAGCCAAAATGCGGAACAAAAATTTATTAAACCGGCGCTACCGTTACCCGATTTACGGATCGACCTTAAACCCTAAACTAGCAAACTAACTAAGAGTTAGAATCGTTATACCGAGTTGATCCGTGTCCTTCGGTCTTCATTCCAAGCTCCTAGTGATCCTTTGACGATGTTTGGTTGCCGGTCTTCCTCCATCTCTGATGATCCACCCGAGTGAAACGGTGCAACCTCCAGCCTCGTCGAACGAGGCAACCGACGCTCAAAAGTCGCTAGCGATGGAGAGTGGGGGTGTACGAAAGTGTCACTACAATTTTCTCTCAACTCTTGTGCTCATGAGAGCAAACATAGAAGATGAATGGAGGTGATGAAGCTTTTTTGGCATGACCTAAAATAATGCTAAGTGTTTTAGTAATGAGAGTGAGAGAGTGGGATAGCAAAATGTCTAATGTATGTTGCAAAATGAAATGAACCCCCTCCCCCACAAAATAGTAGCCGCCCCCCTCTCTCCCATCAAAAAAATCCCATTTTCTTTTTCAATTAAACAATAAACAATGCAATCCATACTCAAGACCAAACCATAGTCATGTTCATGCCACCTCACACCCTCCACCTCATCATTAAACAAAATGAATTTCCAAAAATGGAAAATCAAATAATGAGGTGGCAAAGCTTCTAAAGCTATTCCGTATAAAATACGAAATACTTCCCGGTACATGTATCGAAATACATATACGCATATTCGTACAAAAATACGAATAGCCAAGAAAGAAAATTAATAGCGAACAATAATACTAGAATACATATATATATATATATATATATACATATGTAAATTATTAAATCAAAACCTGATTTAATAAACTGGCTTAATCCTAAGCCGCTAGTATTATCAACCGTCCAATTAAAGTCTGTGCAGCAAGTGCACATATTTAATCGGACATCTGTATGTATCAACAAACCTCATGTACACCATATCGCCTGAACCGTGAAAACCCTCTGTGTGGGACTTTAAAGACTCGTCAATACGCTGCCAGTGGGTTTAACCACAAGCACGTCAGCGGCACTAGCTGTACGTAACGGCTACCCAGGTATTGAGCGAAAGGGAGGCCGACGAGCAAACTCATGCAGAACCCCTACTGAGCCTGACAGTGACAATATCCGTACAGTCCGGTCTTTTCGTCTAGGAGTATCGCATATCGAGTCTAGGGCGGTGGATAAAGCAGACCCCCAACAACGCGATATTTAGTGTCGGGATGAAACCCATCACCACCTGAGAAACTATCGATCCTGGATCGATAATTCTCGTCCACCGTGGCCACGGATTTATGGTGATGGCCATCCGTACACAACGCGACATCAACCCCCAATACCGGGAGAGACGAATCCCCGACGATCCGATCACTGCCTCCATGTGGCTCGGGACTGTACCCAACTAAAACCTGTTTGCACGACTCCTTTGAGCCGTGGTAGGGTAGTAATCAATGTACAGCAGGAACTCACACGAGACAAATGACAATCTCAGGTCGACAGATTAACCTGTACACATGTCACCTGGGAACTGCTATCTGACAATAGGTATAATACCAACTAGCAGGTTCCCGGCGAGTCCGTCCAGTGTACTCATAACCCAATGAGCACCTGTATACTATCTTAGGTGAACAAACTAACACCAATGGCTTGTGATACCTGGCCACCGCCCCTCGTCGTGGTCTCGATCAGTCAACACTAGTCCGTCCAGTGCACTCATAACCCAATGAGCACCTGTATACTATCTTAGGTGAACAAACTAACACCAATGACTTGTGAGACCAGGCCACCGCCCCTCATCGGGGTCTTGATCAGTCTACACTAGTCTACACTGGAGTATCGATGCCTGGTCTCGATTGTAAGTCCGCGGCGGTGCCCCCGCCGTCAATCCGACGCCAAAATACGGAAGCGAAAAACTTTAATTTTGCAAACTAGCAAACCGGCACCACGCGCACTTTTCACCCGGATCGGGCCATTAACCTAACAACTAGCAAACTAAAATAAGAGTAGAGAAGTATACCAAGCGATCCGTGTCCTTCGGTCTTCGTCTCCACTCCGATCTCCTGCGGAATCTCCGTCCGTCACGTCCTCGTCGGAAAGGGCACCACATAGCCGGAATCTTTTACGGGCTCCCACCTCTTGACCGAGGCAACTCGGGCGTGAAGTTGGCTATCCGACGCGTCCAAGATTTGCTGTAGACTAGTGTAGAAAACCTTTGTCTCAATGGGGTAAAGTTGCCTTGGATGTGGAGGAATAAAGATAAGGAAAGATGGTGCTTTCATTTTTCCTAGCATGAAAAATGAGATGAAGAAAAATGCTACCACTCAAAAATGAATCTCTCTCATTTTTTTTCTCTCAAGTGGCCGGCCCCTCATCATGGAAATGGTGGAGAGAAAAAGACTAAAAACAATAAGGGAGGTGAGTGTAGGAAATGAAAAGAGGTGACCATATCAAAAGGATATGATAACAAAATCGAATCAACTTCATCTCATTTCTAATCACAAAAAAAGCAAGAAATGATGATAGAAAAGAATGGTATCAAAAGATGCTTTCATAATCTCCCATTTCACAAATAACACCTCCACAAAGAGTTATTTGCAAACTTGCAAATAACCCCCTCCATCGGAAAAGTCCGGCCGGGAAAGAACAAAGGAAAACTGACCGGAACGGAATACAAACTGGCAACCTCAGAAAACTGATCCCGTAATAAATTACAGGAAAACCCCGCTACTGCAAATACATGCCCGCATTTGTATTCCCACTGAACACAAATGCAAAGAGACAAAACTACAATATCTAATACTAGGATCCGGCTTAAGCCAAAGCCGGCTAGTAAAAAACCGTCCGATCACGATTCGTGCAATACCGCACGTATCTGATCGAACCCTGCCATATCTCCATACGGCCTCTACAGCATTTCGCCCGAAACTTGAGTAACTGAATGTGGTGGACTCTAAATACTCGTCAATACTATGGCTGTGGATTTAACCACTAGCACGTCAGAAGTATCAGCCATACGTGACGGGCCACCAGCTATTGACCAAAAGGGACGTCGATGAGCGAACTCATCCTGACACCCTACTGCGCCTGTCAGTGACAATATCCGTACAGTCCAGTCCGTTCGTCTATGAGCATCGCATGGCGGGCCTAGGGGGTTGGTAAAAGTTACACCCCCAAAAGCGGTACAAGTCATGTCGGAGTGTAGCCCAGAACACCCTGAGATACTACTGGAATACCTACCAGCAAATCTCTTGCCTTGGCCAAGGACTTTTCATGTTCTGGCTCTCCTAGACACAGCGCGACCTCACCCCCAATACCGGGAGAGACGAACCCCCGAAGATCCGCTCACTGCCTCCATATGGCTCGGGACTGTACCCAACTAAAACCTGTTTGCACGACTCCTTTGAGCCGTGGTAGGGTAGTAATCAAAGCACAGTGGGAACTCACACGAGACAAATGACGATCTCAGGTCGATGAACTAACCTGTACACATGTCACCAGGGAACTGCTATTTGACGTCTGGTATAATCCCAACTAGCAGGTTCCCGTCGAGTCTTGTCCGGTGTACTCATAACCCAATGAGCACCTGTATACATCTTAGGTGAACCAACTGACACCAGTGGCTTGTGAGACCGGCCACCGCCCCACGTCGGGGTCTTGACTGTTTACACTAGTCTACTCTGGAGAATCGATGCCCTGTCTCGAAACTCCCACGACTAGGGACCTTTTAAGGATGTGCTTATAGACTCCAGCTCTCATTTATATGATCGCCCTCATACTGCTGGTAGTCAAGCAAGAATCCTAGGGGCTCTATTAACGTGTAATAGCGACTCCTAAGGTCACCTAAAGCAGTACACGATGATAAAGATAAACCAGATAGCATACTATCATCTCGAGTAAGGCTGTCCTACTGGGATAGGTCCTCCCCTCAATCATTGCAATCACGTGCCTGTGATCCAATAATTGACTCTGAGGGCACTATCTCCAACAATCTCCCACTTGCACTCAAGGCTAATTATTGCGATGTCGCATACTCACAGCCCGTGTGATACCGAACACCTAACTCCTCTACTAGTCAGTCTCACAAAGCTCGTTTGCGGAACTATTGCGTTCGAGGAATAGCCTCAGTGAGTGGATCCGCTCTGGTGTTTCTTTCTATGTCCCTCTTAATCTCAAGTTCGCGGAGAAAGCCATCTCCCGAAATGAGCAATACCTGTCTTAGAATGTGTCTGGATGTCTGATGGGACCTAGCTCATAAGTGAACTCCAAATCCAAACTTCATAGACTGTATCGTCAACTGAACTTAATCAGTATCCTGCGCCATACCATCCCTCAGTATCCACCTGGACCATCTGTCCAAAATACTGCCCCTCGTCAGAGGGAAAACTATAACTCTGACGGCCACTCTACCGTTCAGGTCACCTTGGAAGCCTGGAATGATAACCGTCTCCTAAAAGAGGCTACCGTTATCATTTCCCTAGAACATCCACTTATGTTCTAAAACTGCTTCCAACTGTTTCCTCGGGATTGGATGAATATCAACTTATTGCACCTACTGCAAGAACAACATCTGGTGTGGTACTTGACATCTCATGATTGACTCAATTGCCTATGCAAGTGATCTGCCAATCATGCGTATCCCTCTCCCCTTTAGTCTGTAAGACACCTTTAGAGAGGGTAACTCCATCACCTGCAGGTACACCACCATGCCAGGAGTCGTCCATTCTAAATACTCATAGAATGCTGTCTAAGTTCCCAGATTGGGAAACCACCCAAATCTAGATCTAATACCATAGATCCAGTAACCAGAATGTCCGATATAAGATCCAATTCCTATGTGGAGAAACAACTGTGTGACAACCAAAGTATAACCGATCGTAGTATAGGAAAATCACTTCCTATTCTGTGTATGTCATCCAAATACCAGGACATCACACCCTACTACCTTCTTAACAGATCCATCCCTTATTCTGATGAATTCAAACCTATGACTGTCACATCAGAAATAGATGATCTATCTCCGCTATATCTGCTTTAGTCTATAAATAGACATAAGCCTGATATCCACCAATGCTTCTGCTGCTCCCACTGACTACGACAACCCTCTGGCAGAGTCATATACACGCACGCTTCTAAAGCTAGTTTAGAACGACGCTATACTCATCCTCCTGCCGGGTCTCATAGTCTGGAACAACAGCAATGGCAAGTCTGGGTAAACAAGAACCTCCCTGCCACCGTCCTTGAGCATACCGAAGTACCTCTCGAGTGCCTGAGGATACCCACCATATCCGTGGAGTGGCCAATGGAATGTCAAACCAGATTGAATCTTTAGGTTCTTATCAAATCTTCAGTAATCGTTTGCGGTTCTGGACTCACTTCCAGTTCTACCATACTCCCACTACTGTTTTCTGAAAAAATCCATTTTTTTTTATTAAAACTGTGGCGAGTCAAGAACAATATCACTATTGATCTTCCAGATGGTAGAAAGTCAACCCTCGTCATAGCCCGGGTCAACCCACAAACAGCCATTACAGAAACGTGCCTTGTGTCATCCAGAGTCTGGTTTTAAGCATAAGCTGGACAACTCCCCGTACCTTAACAATGTCAAGATATGAACTGTTCTATATCCAATATAGAAACAGAGGCACTGATTTAATTGAACTAGATTCAAATCATGCAGCTGTCTCCAGTGCATGTCAACTAAATGGAAGGAGGCCGATCAGTGTTACTCAACTTAGGAATACTTCCAATTATGAGTAACCTGAAAGAGAAGCAAGTTCTCTTAACCATTACTATCAACGGAATACCAAATACAAGTATCTACATCTTCGATCAGTTTGAAGAATCCCGATACTTGCAATACCTGGTTCTCTACTCTATTCTTATACCTATAACTTCTCAAAACTTTGACCTTGTGTTTCTACGAAACACCTGTCTAAGAACTAAAGAAGTCATAAGTAAACAGAATATAGTACGAGGACCAACCCCTCTGTCCTAATGGACACTGGACAATATACGATACTTTGTATAAGTCCTCTGAGTCTGGTGACTCATTCACTGTGTGTCGTAGGTTGAAAACTGTACTTATGGTCAAAAAGAATTACACCGCTGTTCAATGCTCCTTATCTAACCATCCACTGATATAGGTAAATGTCATAGACATAATTTCAAAAAGGTATATCTCACTCTATAAAAATAGACGTACAGATATATCAATTTGAAATTGGTGCATAACAACGGATATTCAAAACCAAATATTTGCCGACCGGCAAACAACCCAGGTGACTTCCTCAAATATCACCGATTACAACGAATCCCGATATAATGAGGATGGTCACCTAATTCCCAATAACTTACTCCCACTCATCATCTGTAAAACCATACAGATGAGAGATCAAATCTGGTAAATACATACCCTGGAGAAAGTGTCTAATTGGGAAATCAGTTTTCTTTTAACAGTACACGGTGAAACTGAAACATTGAAATGTTTCGATGAGGTATCCCGGTATTCCTAGTAATGCCTTTTCCATTATCCAGATTCACAACTTTAACCTTATAATTCTTTGCCATTTCACCAAATCCCTTTATATGTCTCTAGTCATTACCTTCTGTACACCCCTTTAGGCCAAATGGTTTTCTTCCTTCCCTACCGTTCGGCACCAGCCTACGGTTTGGAAGAAGACTATCTAATAAGCATAATGGGTATACTGTCCTAATCCTAGGAGCACTCGCAATGCGAGAGAAGGTGAAGATAAAAGACAACCTGAATGAACTTTATTCCTATTTCTCCTGAACCAGGATCCATCCCCGAACTGGAACAAGTTCCTTTCGAGTTCGTATATAACCATATGATGGATTATCCAATAAACTGGGATCTTCGTAGTGATACGGAGTGTCCTGGAGAAATACAAAGGTGATTTAGGATTGGCGAAGAAATACTTGGTTTGGTCGTGAAATAGTAGTCGCAATTTACTTTGCCCTCTTACTAATCCCTTTCTTTGTCTTAACTCAATACCTTCTGTACACCGTTTAGGCTAATTGGTTTTCTTCACTCCCTACCGGTCGGCACCAGCCTAAGGTTTGGAAGAAGACTATCCAATTTGCGTAATAGGTGTACTATCTCCTAAACCAAGGAGTACTCGCAACCTGAGAGAAGGTAAAAGGAAAAGACAACTGAATAGTCCTATTCGTTTTCTCCAAAACCAGAAACCATCCTCGAATTCCTTCGAGTTTGTATATAACCATACGATGGTTTAGTCCAATGGATATGGACGTTCGTAGTAATACGGGGTGTTCTGGAGAAAAGGGTAAAAGTAGGAGTGGCAATGAGGTCTGCAACTCTGACAATCCAAAAGCCAGTGTTAAGAAGGTTCGGTCAACTTGGTCACTGAGTCATAGTCTAGGGTCGGGTCAATGGTCGCTGCCAAAGAGAGAGAGAAAAGAAACACTCAGCGTGCACTCTAACCTAGATCAGAATGGTTATCACTTTATCTAATCTGGAAACCTCCCACTGTAACGTCAAATTCTTCCCCAAACCTGAAAGAAGAATTAGCCGGGATCACCCGAGGAGTAACCCAACTCATCAGTGGGAATCGGGATCCAACTATCATCGCATGATAACGTGACGGTATCCGCTCACGCTATCACACTCCAGAAGCTATGCGCATATCTGGCAAATTTCAGTTCTTTTGAAACTCCCGATGTGGATTTTTGCCCCATGCTCTTATGACCTTGGCGTGAGGTCAAAATATCATAAGTCACATGTCAAGTTCTACCCATCATTATCCAGGTTAATTTGAACCCACCTGTACATACCCTTGACGTAGGCCAAAATAGTAGTACGACTATCCCAAACCAACGCATCTATCTATGCAACAGATAAATACCCGGCAGCTACCAAACACTATGCCTTGGCGTGAGGTCAAAATACATAGCTTGAATACTACCGAATATTTAACTGAAATGATGGAGGGTTACGAATGGTTTCTGGCGAAAACCTTTAACATAATGAACTTGATATCGTTGAAGGAACTGAGAGCTTTTTAGAAAAATATAGTAACGAAAACCTTTGCTAAAGAGGTCACTCCCGGTGAAGGGATCTCGGCTCTTTCCCCGTAGAATGAGGTGCAGGATATTCCAACTGAATACCATGATGCAAAGCAAAAGTAATCGGCTATAGTGAAGTTATTGCCCTGACACAAACTTCTGTCCAAGGGGTCACTCCCGGTGAAGGGATCTCGGCCCTTGACTTGTCGACTGAGGAGCAGGATATTCCAACTGAATACCACTGTGCAAAACAAAAGTGAACGCCCTTGCAATAACAGCTTTTTGAAAAAGTGTTCCAACAACATCAAAATAGGTTTGTATATCTTGTATTGATCTGAATCAACGCAGTCTCATCAATTGATCACACCACAAAGAACGAAAATATACTGATGTACATATATGCCATCCGCATTCGCCACTGGGTCCCGTCATCACCCGTTAGGTTAGCTAACTAACGACATAGCGGGGACTGGACTAGCGCGGATGAAAAACATATACAACATCTACTAGTATATATATAATATATAATTTTCGCTCAAGGCGTGATAAAGTGCAACAACACAGAAATGTATAGCAACACAGATCAATACAGATATCTGGGATCCCCGGGTTTCACAGAGCCGCTGCTGAAACCCGACGTTCCCCTGTTCGTGTGGATAGCCTGTGCAATGAAAATCCTAGACCCCTACGGGCGCGACAAGTTACCCGCCAAAACTTGAAGCGAGGCAGCCCCCTTCAGCAACGTGAATGGACCACCCAGCACTTCACGGAATCCGGTAACTTGGGCACCCCTCCTTGGGTCAACCTGTACCCCCTACGAGTGCGGCGAATAGCACTGCCAATTCTAGAGTAAAGCCCCCTCCGTCTCAACGCCATGAGATGCAGGCTTGTTGCACTCTAGAACCCGGCTAACCGTGCACCCCTCCGCGGGGTAATCCTAGTACAGAAAGTAAAATATACATACAACGGGTACATCGACCGCAACCTGGTCGTGCCCCAAAAGAATAATACAAACAGGCAGTGACGGCAGTCCACATGTCGGACGCTCTCCCCGCAATATCAAATGTACATATAAAACAGAACTGTAGTAATATTGCATCCAGGCTATCCCCCACGACCGATCCGCAACATCACAGCAAAACACAGAACATTAACGTGAATGTCACGTTCTCAAATCCGTCAAACTGGGCTATAGCAGTTAGACAGGATTTACCGATCGAGTGACATTCACGGTCGCAGATATAATGTAAATATTGTGAACTAGCATGTTTAAATTATCCGATCGATCAAATTTTATCAAGTGGGCCCCAAGCATTACTGTAGCACTTACAGAAAACCTGGGCCCAAAATGAATATCCCAAAACCCCTATTTCCAACTCAGAAGCTTACTGTGAAAATATGGTGCAACGATTCCACATACCCACCGCGGAACCGCGGCCAAACCAGCGGTTTGGCCGCGTTTCCGCGGTCATAGTAAGGAATCATTGAACCGTATTTTCCAAGAATTCTTAGAATTTCTTGCATGTCTTTCTGCAATGACCTGAAAAATTTTTGGAGCTAGAAAAATTTCAACAGAGAACACATGCACTAAAAAATACGGTTTTTGGGATTTTGTTCGATCGAGTCTTTAAACATACTAGAGCAAGCTAGGTGGGTTAATGGCGTGGCTCTGATACCAATGTAAGTCCGCGGCAGCGCCCCGGCCGTCAATCCGACGCCAAAATACGGAAGCGAAAAACTTTAATTTTGCAAACTAGCAAACCGGCACCACCGCGCACTTTTCACCCGGATCAGGCCATTAACCTAACAACTAGCAAACTAAAATAAGAGTAGAGAAGTATACCAAGCGATCCGTGTCCTTCGGTCTTCGTCTCCACTCCGATCTCCTGCGGAATCTCCGTCCGTCACGTCCTCGTCGGAAAGGGCACCACATAGCCGGAATCTTTTTCGGGCTCCCACCTCTTGACCGAGGCAACTCGGGCGCGAAGTTGGCTAGCCGACGCTTCCAAGATTTGCTGTAGACTAATGTAGAAAACCTTTGTCTCAATGGGGTAAAGTTGCCTTGGATGTGGAGGAATAAAGATAAGGAAAGATGGTGCTTTCATTTTTCCTAGCATGAAAAATGAGATGAAGAAAAATGCTACCACTTAAAAATGAATCTCTCTCATTTTTTTTTCTCTCAAGTGGCCGGCCCCTCATCATGGAAATGGTGGAGAGAAAAAGACTAAAAACAATAAGGGAGGTGAGTGTAGAAAATGAAAAGAGGTGACTATATCAAAAGGATATGATAACAAAATTAAATCAACTTCATCTCATTTCTAATCACAAAAAAAGCAAGAAATGATGATAGAAAAGAATGGTATCAAAAGATGCTTTCATAATCTCCCATTTCACAAATAACACCTCCACAAAGAGTTATTTGCAAACTTGCAAATAACCCCCTCCATTGGAAAAGTCCGGCCGGGAAAGAACAAAGGAAAACTGACCGGAACGGAATACAAACTGGCAACCTCAGAAAACTGATCCCGTAATAAATTATAGGAAAACCCCGCTACTGCAAATACATGCCCGCATTTGTATTCCCACTGAACACAAATGCAAAGAGACAAAACTATACTATCTAATACTAGGATCCGGCTTAAGCCAAAGCCGGCTAGTAAAAAACCGTCCGATCACGATTCGTGCAATACCGCACGTATCTGATCGAACCCTGCCATATCTCCATACGGCCTCTACAGCGTTTCGCCCGAAACTTGAGTAACTGAATGTGGTGGACTCTAAAGACTCGTCAATACTATGGCTGTGGATTTAACCACTAGCACGTCAGAAGTATCAGCCATACGTGACGGGCCACCAGCTATTGACCAAAAGGGACGTCGATGTGCGAACTCATCCTGACACCCTACTGAGCCTGTCAGTGACAATATCCGTACAGTCCGGTCCGTTCGTCTATGAGCATCGCATGGCGGGCCTAGGGGTTGGTAAAAGTCAGACCCCCAAAAGCGGTACAAGTCGTGTCGGAGTGTAGCCCAGAACACCCTGAGATACTACTGGAATACCTACCAGCAAATCTCTTGCCTTGGCCAAGGACTTTTCATGTTCTGGCTCTCCTAGACACAGCGCGACCTCACCCCCAATACCGGGAGAGACGAACCCCTGCAGATCCGCTCACTGCCTCCATGTGGCTCGGGACTGTACCCAACTAAAACCTGTTTGCACGACTCCTTTGAGCCGTGGTAGGGTAGTAATCAAAGCACAGTGGGAACTCACACGAGACAAATGACGACCTCAGGTCGATGAACTAACCTGTACACATGTCACCAGGGAACTGCTATCTGACGTCTGGTATAATCCCAACTAGCAGGTTCCCGGCGAGTCCTATCCGGTGTACTCATAACCCAATGAGCACCTGTATACATCTTAGGTGAACCAACTGACACCAGTGGCTTGTGAGACCGGCCACCGCCCCTCGTCGGGGTCTCGACTGTATACACTAGTCTACTCTGGAGAATCGATGCCCTGTCTCGAAACTCCCACGACTAGGGACCTTTTAAGGATGTGCTTATAGACTCCAGCTCTCATTTATATGATCGCCCTCATACTGCTGGTAGTCAAGCAAGAATCCTAGGGGCTCTATTAACGTGTAATAGCGACTCCTAAGGACACCTAAAGCAGTACACGATGATAAAGATAAACCAGATAGCATACTATCATCTCGAGTAAGACTGTCCTACTGGGATAGGTCCTCCCGTCAATCATTGCAATCACGTGCCTGTGATCCAATAATTAACTCTGAGGGCACTATCTCCAACATCGATACTCCTACGACTAGGGACATTTAAGGATATGCTTATAGACCCCAGCTCCCACATATATGATCGCCATCATAATGCTGGCAGTTAAGCAAGAATCCTATGGGCTCTATCAACACGTACATAATGATAAAGACAAACCAGATAGCATACTATCATCTTGAGTAAGACTGTTTTATCGATATAGGTCCTCACTCAATCATCATGATCACAAGTCCGCGACTATGATAATTGCCTTGAGGGCACTATAGCCAACAATCTCCAACTTGCACTTAAGGCCAATTATTGCGATGTCGCATACTCATAACCCGTGTGATACCGAACACCCAACTTCTCTACTAATCACTTTCGCAAAGCTTGTTTGCGAAAAAGATTGCGTTCGAGAAATAGCCTTATTGAGTGGATCCGCTCCAATGTTTCTTTCTGTATCTCTCTTAATCTCAACTTCGCGGAGAAAGCTATCTCCCGAAATGAGCAATACCTGTCTTAGAATTTGTTTGGATATCTGATAGGACCCAGTTCATAAATGAACTCCAAATCCAGCAAACTTCTTAGACTGTATTAATCAGTATCCTGCGCCATGCCTTTCCTCAGTATCCGCTTTGACCACCTGTCCAACATACTGTCTCTCAAAAGAAGGAAAAACTATAACTTTGACAGTCACTCTATCATTCAAGTCACCTTAGAAGCCTGAAATGATAGCCGTCTCCTGAAGGAGGCTGCCATTACCATATCGCAAGAACATCCATTTATGTTCAGCAACTGCTTCCTAATGTTTCTTCAGGATTGGATTAATATATCTGCTTATTGCATCTAGTGCAAAAGCAATATCTGGTGTGGTACTCGACATTTCATGATTAACTCAATTGCCTAAGCAATTGATATGTTAATCATGCAGATCCCTCTCCCCTTTAGTCTGTAAGACACCTTTAGAGAGGGTGACTCCATCACCTGCAGGTACACCACCATGCCAGGAGTCGTCCATTCTAAAATACCTTCAGAATAATGTCAAAGTACCCAGATTGGGATACTTCCCAAATCTAGATCTAAAACCATAGATCTAGTAACCAGAAACCTTGATATTATATCCACATCCTATGTGGAGAAATAACTTTGTGACAACCACAATATAACCGATCATAGCATAGGAATATCCTTTCCTATCAAGTGCATGTCATCCTAATACCTGGACATCACTCTCTATTACCTTCTTACCAGACCCATCTCCTATTCTGATGAAGTCAAAAACTATGACTGTCAAATCAATAATAGATGATCTATTTCCGCTATACCTGCTTTACTCTATAAATAGACATAAGCTACTTTCCCACTATGCTTCCGCTGCTCCCACTGACTACAACAACCCTCTGGCAGAGTCATATACAGGTGCACTTCTAAAGCTAGTTTAGAACAACACTATACTCATCCTCATGTCGGGTCTTATAGTCTAGAATAGCAGCAATAGCAAGTCTGGGTAAACAAGAACCTCTCTGTCACCGTCTCTGAGAAGACCGAAGTACCTCTCAGGTGCCTGAGGTTACCCACCAAATCTGCGGAGTGGCTAATGGAACATCGAAAACAATTGAATCCTCAGGTTCTATTAAATCTTCAGTAATCGTTTGTGGTTCTGGAATCACCTCCAGTTCTACCATACTCCCACTACTATTTTCTGAAAAATCCATTTCACTAAAAATGTGGCAAGTCAAGAACAATATAAATATTGATCTTCCTGATGGTAGAAAGTTAACCCTCGTCAAAGCCCGGGATAACCCACAAACAGCCATTACTGAAACGTGCCTTGAATTTATCCGGTTTCTGGTTTTAAGCATCAGCCGGACAACTCCCTATACCTTAACATCGTTAAGATATAAATTGATTCTATATATATTTAATATAGAAAGAAAAGCACTAATCTAATCTGAACCAGATTCAAAATCATGCAGCTGTCTCCAGTGCATATCAACCAGATGGAAAAAGGACAATCAGCATTACTCATCTAGGAGTGCATCCATATATGAGTAACCTGGAAAAGATGCAAGTTCTCAAAACCATTACTATTAACTGAATACCAAACACAAGTATCTGCATCTTTGACTTCCTCGAAGAATCCTGATATTTACAACAAATGGTTCTCTACTTTATTCTTATACCTATAACTTCTGAATATCTGGACCTTGCATTTCAACGAAATACATGTCCAGAACTGGAGAATTCATAAGTAAACGGAATATAGTACGAGTACCAACCCCTTTGTCCTAATGGACACTGGACAACATACACTACTTTGTATAAGTCCCTAGAGTTCAATTACTCAAGCCCTATGAGTCGTAGGTTGAAAAACAGTACTATGGTTAAGAAGAATTACACCGCTGTTGAATGCACCTTACCTAATCGCCAGCTGATATAGGTAAATGTCACAGATATAATATCAAAAAATTATATCTCACTTTGTAAAATAAATGTACAGATATATCAGTTTGAAATTGGTGCATAACAACGGATATTCAAAACCAAATATTTGCCATCCGGCAAAATCCAGATGATTTCCACAAATATCACCAATTACAACGAATTCCGATATAAAGAGGATCTAATCACCCAATTCCCAATAACTTACACCCACTCACCATCTGTAATAACATACAGATGTGAGAAACTGATCTGGTAAATACATACCGTGGAGTTAGATTCCAATTGGGAAAACAGTTTTTCAATTAACGTCGCACAGTGAAACGGAAACATGAAAATGTTTCAAAAGGGGTTAACTGGTATTCCTAGTAACGCCTCTTCCACTATCCTGATTCACGACAGTAACCATATACTTGCCTGCCCTCTCTGCAATCCCTTTATTATGTCTTTACTTATTACTTTCTGTACACCTCTTTTATGCTAATTGGTTTTCTTCATTCCCTACTTTTCGGCACCAGCCTAAGGTTTGGAAGAAGAATATCCAATAAGCGTAATAGGTGTACTCTCCTAATCTTAAGAGCCCTCGCAACCTAAGAGAAGGTAAAGAGAAAAGATATCTGAATAATCCTATTCTTTTTCTCCTTAACCAGAATCCATCCTTGAAAAAGTTCCTTCGAGTTCGTATGTAACTATACGATGGATTTATCCAATGGAAGTGGATATCCGTAGTGATACGGAGTATTCTTGAGAAAATCAAAGTGGATGTAGGAGTGGCAGGGGTATACACGGTCTTTGTCATGAATGATGGTGATCACAATTTCCTTTGCCATTATTCTAATCCCTTTATATGTCTTTACTTATTACCTTCTGTAAACAACAGTTAAGCTTGTTGGTTTTCTTCCTTCCCTACCGTTCGGCACCTGCCTATGGTCTGGAGGAAGACTATCCTATAAGTTCAATAGGTGTACCCTCTCCTAATCCTAGGAGCCCTCACAATCTGAGAGAAGGTAAAGGGAAAAGACAACCAAATTATCCTATTCAATCTCTTCAGAACCAGAATCCATCCTCGAAAAAGTTCCTTCGAGTTCGTATGTAACTATATGATGGATTTATCTAATGGAAGTGGATGTTCGTAGTGTTACGAGGTGTTCTGGAGAAAAGCAAAGGTGATATAGAAGTAGCAATGATGTATGCGACATCGTGACATTCCAAAATCCAAAGTGTTTTAAGATGGTTCGGTCAACTTGGTTTCATGAGTTTAAGTCAAAGGTCGGGTCATAGTCGCAGCCAGAGAGAGAGAGAAAAGAAACACTCAGCGTGCACTCTAACCTAGATCAGAATGGTCAATCACTTTATCTAATCTTGGATGGCTCCCACTGTTTCCTCGAATTCTCCTCCAAACCCAAAAGGAGAATTAGTCGGAATCACCCGAGGAGTAATTCTACTCATCAGTGGGAATCGGACTCCAACTATCATCGCATGATAACTTGATGGAAGCCACTCAAGTCACCACACTCCAGATGGTATGCGCAAGCCTGGCATGTTTCCTGTATGTTTGAAACTCCCGATGTGATTTTTACCCCAAGCGGTTTATGACCTTGACTAGGTCAACAAACCATAAACCGCTAGTCAAGTTCAACCCGTCATTATCCTAGATTGCATTAAACCCACCCACACGTGCCCTTGACTAGGTCAACAAGGCCGCATGACTGTCCTAACCAATCGCATTTAAAATGCCACAAAAAAGCACCACTTAGCTACCGAACACTACGTCTTGATTAGGTCAACAAACGCAGCACGATTACTAAATAATACTCATAAGAAATGACGGAGGGCTACAGCTGGTTTTTGGCGAAAAATCTTTAACGTAATGAACTTTATATCGTTGAAGGAATCCAAGATATATAGTGGCGAAAACTTTTGCTAAAGAGATCACTCCCGGTGAAGGGATCTCGGCTCTTTCCTCGTCGAATAGGGTGCAGTATATCCCAAACTGAATACCACGATGCAAAGCAAAAAATAATCGACTATAGTAAAGTTATTACGTTGATGCAAACTTTTACCCAAGGGGTCACTCCCGATGTGATTTTTTGACCACATTTGAAAATCGACAGCAAACCCAAAAATGAAATCGTGATTTTGGTAAATTCCATCGATCGATCTTTTAAGCACATTTAAACAAGCTAGTAAGGGGTTTAAAGGGTGGTTCTGATACCATGAAGGGTTCCGGCAGCGCCCCGGCCATCGAAACACGGCCAAAATGCGGAACAAAAATTTATTAAACCGGCCTACCGTTTCCCGATTTACGGATCGACCTAAAACCCTAAACTAGCAAACTAACTAAGAGTTAGAATCGTTATACCGAGTTGATCAGTGTCCTTCGGTCTTAATTCGAAGGTCCTAGTGATCCTTTGACGATGTTTGGTTGCCGGTCTTCTTCCATCTCCGATGATCCACCCGAGGGAAACGGTGCAAGCTCCAGCCCCGTCGAACGAGGAAACCGACGCTCCAAAGTCGCTAGCGATGGAGAGTGGGGGTGTATGAATGTGTCACTACAATTTTCTCTCAACTCTTGTTCTCATGAGAGCAACCATAGAAGATGAATGGAGGTGATGAAGCTCTTTTGGCATGAGCTAAAATAATGCTAAGTGTTTTAGTAATGAGAGTAAGAGAGTGGGCTAGCAAAATGTCTAATGTATGTTGCAAAATGAAATGAACCCCCACCATAAAATAGTGGCCGGACCCCCCTCTCTCCCCCATAAAAAAATCCCATTTTCTTTTTCAATTAAACAATAAACAATGCAAACCATACTCAAGCCCATACCATGGTCATGTTCATGCCACCTCACACCCTCCACCTCATCATTAAACAAAATGAATTTCCATAAATGGAAAATCAAATAATGAGGTGGCAGAGCTTCTAGAAGCTATTCCATATAAAATACGGAATACTTCCCGGTACATGTATCGAAATACATATACGCGTATTCGTACAAAAATACGAATAGCCAAGAGAGAAAATTAATAGCGAACAATAATACTAGAATACATATATATAAATACATATGTAAATTATTAAATCAAAACCTGATTTAATAAACTTGCTTAATCCTAAGCCGCTATTATTATCAACCGTCCAATTAAAGTCTGTGCAGCAAGTGCACATATTTAATCGGACATCTGTATGTATCAACATACCTCATGTACACCATATCGCCTGAACCGTGAAAACCCTCTGTGTGGGATTCTAAAGACTCGTCAATACGCCGGCAGTGGGTTTAACCACAAGCACGTCAGCGGAACTAGCTGTACGTAACGGCTACCCAGGTATTGAGCGAAAGGGAGGCCGACGAGCAAACTCATGCAGAATCCCTACTGAGCCTGACAGTGACAATATCCGTACAGTCCGGTCTGTTCGTCTAAGAGTATCGCATATCGAGTCTAGAGGGGTGGATAAAGTCAGACACCCCACAACGCGATATTTAGTGTCGGGATGAAACCCATCACCACCTGAGAAACTATCGATCCTGGATCGATAATTCTCGTCCGTACACAACGCGACATCAACCCCCAATACCGGGAGAGACGAATCCCCGACGATCCGATCACTGCCTCCATGTGGCTCGGGATTGTACCCAACTAAAACCTGTTTGCACGACTCTTATAAGCCGTGGTAAGGTAGTAATCAAAGCACAGTGGGAACTCACACGAGACAAATGGCGATCTTAGGTCGACAGACTAACCTGTATACACGTCACCTGGGAGCTGCTATCTGACAATAGGTATAATACCAACTGGCAGGTTCCCGGCGAGTCCGTCCAGTGTACTCATAACCCAATGAGCACCTGTATACTATCTTAGGTGAACAAACTAGCACCAATGGCTTGTGAGACCTGGCCACCGCCCATCGTCGGGGTCTCGATCAGTATACACTAGTCTAAACTGGAGTATCGATGCCCGGTCTCGATACTCCTATGACTAGGGACATTTAAGGATGTGCTTATAGACCCCAGCTCCCACATATATGATCGCCATCATAATGCTGGCAGTCAAGCAAGAATCCTATGAGCTCTATCAATACGTACATGATGATAAAGACAAACCAGATAGTATACTATCATCTTGAGTAAGGCTGTTTTATCGGTATAGGTCCTCACTCAATCATCATGATCACAAGTCCGTGACTATGATAATTGCCTTGAGGGCACTATAGCCAACATGGACACAGAGTAAGAGCGAGCGAGCTTTTTGGACTTATACACAGCGATGTGTGTGGTCCAATGTCTACACATGCGTGAAGTGGTTATTCCCATTTCTTTACTTTTATGAATAATTTCTCTAAGTATGGACATGTCTTCTTGATGAAGCATAAATCCAAGGCCTTTGAGAAATTCTGGGAATATAAGAATGAAGTGGAAAAACAAAGAGGCAAAAGTATTAAGACACTGACATCTGATCGAGGTGGTGAATACTTAAGTGCTGAGTTCCTGGATTACCTAAAAGAGAATGGAATTATCTCTCAGCTTACTCCTCAATACACACCACAACACAATGGTGTATCGGAAAGGTAGAACAGAACCGTATTGGATACGGTTCGTTCAATGATGAGTACGGCTGAGCTGCCGCGATCCTTCTGGGGTTATGCACTAGAATCAGCTGCATATATTTTGAACCAGGTTCCTACAAAGTCAGTGCCTACCACACCATATCAGATGTGGAGTAGGAAGAAACCCTGTCTTAAACACTTTAAGACATGGGGATGTCCAGGTTGTGTCAAAAAGAAGCATGCGGACAAGCTCGAGGCACGCTCTGTATAGTGTAAGTTTGTAGGATACCCAAAGAACTCCAAGGGGTATCTTTTCTATTACGTAGAGGAGCAAAAGGTCTTTGTTTCTCGTCATGCCCGCTTCTTGGAAAATGAATTTTTAGAAAATCTGATAAGTAGTAGCGCAATAGAACTGGAAGAAGTTCCAGAACTATAAGCTATTACTGAAAGCATGGTAGAACCAGTGGTTTCAAAAGAACCGGACGACCCCGTGCCACTCCGTGGAACTAGTAGGCTGTCTCATCCGCCCGAGAGATACTACGGTTTTCTCATAGACGGGGATCGAGAGGATTGCATCATCGACGATGATGAGCCAACTAGCTTGCAGCAAGCCATTCAGAGCAGAGACTCGGTAAAATGGTTGGATGTAATACGGACCGAGATGGAGTCCATGTACACCAACAAAGTATGGACTTTGGACATTTCTCCAGAAGGGGTAAAACACGTAGGCTGCAAATTTCAGAAAGAAGATTGGTGTAGATGGACAGGTTGAAACCTATAAGGCAAGACTTGTTGCAAAAGGTTTTCGTCAAAGATGTAAGTGCACGGCGGCGCCCCGGCCGACAACCCGACGGCCAAATGCGGAAGCGGTGAAAAACTTTAATTTTGCGGACTTAGCAAACCGGCACCCCCGCGCACTAAACACCCGGATCGGACCATTAAACTAGTTCTAGCTAATTACAAGACGGGTTAGAGATATACCGAATGATCCGAGTCCTCCGGTCTTCTCGTCGTCGTCCCGATCTCCTGCGGAAACTCCGGTCGTCGCCTCCTTGCCGGAAGGGCACCACATCGCCTGTATCTTTTACGGGCTCCCACCTTAATACCGAGGCAACTCGGGCGCGAAGTTGGCTGGCCGACGCGTCCAAGATTTGCTGTAGAATAGTGTAGAATAGTTGTCTCTTTGGGGTTTATGAGGTTGCCATTTTTGGAGGAATTCATGTATAAGAATTTTCATGGATGCTTGATGGAAAAATAGAGCATCCAATGCAAAATGAGCTCGGCCAAAAATTTTGGTGCTCTGTAAAAGACTTTGTAGCAAGTGGTGATATTTATGCTTAGGAAAAAGAAATCAATGCTCTGGAAAAAGCAATCTAGGGAAATTAATCCCTCAACTCACAAAATGTGGGGGCCACGAAATTTCCATGCAAATAAAACCACTCCCCACACACAGCAAGTGGCCGGCCTCAAACACACAAATGGTGGAGAAAATGGATGATTGATTTTTCAAAGGAGAAAAAGAAAAATCAAAAAGAATAATGGTCACACCAAAACATCACCATTAACAAATGCACATCAAAACCCATACCCTCTCATATCTCAATTAATGCATGAATAGCAAAAAAGATTTCATAATCAATCCTTTTGCAATAAACCCCTCCACAATGTGTTATTTGCAAACTTGCAAATAACCCCCTCCAACGAAAAGTCCGGCCGTGAAGGAACAATGAAAAACCGGCCGGAACGGAATGTAAACTGGCAACCCCAGAAACCCGATCCCGTAATAAATTACAGGAAAACCCCGCTACTGCAAATACATGCCCGCATTTGTATTCCCACTGAACACAAGTGCAAAGAGACAAAAACTACACTGTCAAATACTAGGATCCGGCTTATGCCAAAGCCGGCTAGTAAAAACCGTCCGATCACCATCCGTGCAATACCACACGTATCTGATCGAACCCTGCCATATCTCCATACGGCCTCTACAGCGTTTCGCCCGAAAGCTGAGTAACAGAAAGTGTGGTGGACTCTAAAGACTCTCAATACTATGGCTGTAGATTTAACCACTAGCACGTCAGAGGTATAAGCCAATACGTAACGGGCCACCAGCTATTGACTAAAAGGGACGTCGATGAGCGAACTCATCCTGACACCCTACTGAGCCTGTCAGTGACAATATCCGTACAGTCCGGTCCGTTCGTCTATGAGCATCGCATGTCGGGCCTAGGGGGTGGGTAAAAGTCAGACCCCCAAAAGCGGTACAAGTCGTGTCGGAGTGTAGCCCAGAACACCCTGAGATACTACTGGAATACCTACCAGTAAATCTCCTGCCTTGGCCAAGGACTTCGTGTAATGGCTCTCCAAGACACAACGCGACCTCACCCCCAATACCGGGAGAGACGAACCCCCGAAGATCCGCTCACTGTCTCCATGTGGCTCGGGACTGTACCCAACTAAAACCTGTTTGCACGACTCCTTTGAGCCGTGGTAGGGTAGTAATCAAAGCACAGTGGGAACTCACACGAGACAAATGACGATCCCCAGGTCGATGAACTAACCTGTACACATGTCACCTGGGAACTGCTATCTGACGTCAGGTATAAGACCAACTAGCATGTTCCCGGCGAGTCCTGTCCGGTGTACTCATAACCCAATGAGCACCTGTATACATCTTAGGTGAACCAACTGACACCAGTGGCTTGTGAGACCGGCCACCGCCCCTCGTCGGGGTCTCGACTGTATACACTAGTCTACTCTGGAGAATCGATGCCCTGTCTCGAAACTCCCACGACTAGGGACTTTTTAAGGATATGCTTGTAGACCCCAGCTCTCACGTATATGATCGCCCTCATACTGCCGGCAGTCATGCAAGAATCCTAGGGGCTCTATCAACGTGCAATAGCGACCTGTCAGGTCACCTAAAGCAGTACACGATGATAAAGGTAAACCAGATAGCATACTATCATCTCGAGTAAGACTGTCGTACCGGGATAGGTCCTCCCTCAATCATTGCAATCACGTGCCTGTGATCCAATAATTGACTCTGAGGGCACTATCTCCAACAATCTCCCACTTGCACTCAGGGCTAATTATTGCGATGTCGCATACTCACAGCCCGTGTGATACCGAACACCCAACTCCTCTACTAGTCAGTCTCACAAAGCATGTTTGCGAAACTCTTGCGTTCGAGGATTAGCCTCAGTGAGTGGATCTGTCATGATGTTTCTTTCTATGTCTCTCTATATCTCAAGTTCGCGGAGAAAGCCATCTCCCGAAATGAGCAATACCTGTCTTAGAATGTGTCTGGATGTCTGATGGGACCTAGTTCATAAATGAACTCCAAATCCAAACTTCTTCGACTGTATTGTCAACTGAACTTAATCAGTATCCTGCGTCATGCCTCCCTCAGTATCTGCCTGGATCACCTGTCCAGAATACTGCCCCTCGTCAGAAGGAAAACTATAACTCTGACAACCTCCTTGTCGTCCATGTCATCTTGGAAGCCTGGAGTGATAACCGTCTCCTAAAGGAGGCAGCCGTTATCATATCCCTAGAACATCCATTTATGTTCTAAAACTGCTTTCGACTGTTTCTCCAGGATTGGATCAATGTCAACTTATTGCATCTAGTGCAAGAACAACATCTGGTGTGGTACTTGACATCTCATGATTGACTCAATTGCCTAAGCAAGTGATCTGCCAATCATGCACATCCCTCTCTACTTTAGTCTATAAGACACCTTTAGAGAGGGTGACTCCATCACCTGCAGGTACACTACCGTGCCCGGAGTCGTCCATTCTAAATATTCTTAGAATGCTGTCAAAGTACCCTGATTGGGAAACCACCCAAATCTAGATCTAAAACCACAGATCTAGTAACCAGTATGTCAGATATAATGTCCAAATCCCATGTGGAGAAAACACTGTGTGACGACCAAAGTATAACCGATCGTAGTATAGGAATATCACTTCCTACTACCTTCTCAACAGATCCATCCCCTATTCTGATGACGTCAAACCTATGACTGTCACATCAGAAACAGATGATCTATCTCTGCTATATCTGCTTTAGTCTATAAATAGACATAAGCCTGATGTCCACCAATGCTTCCGCTGCTCCCACTGACTACGACAACCCTCTGGCAGAGTCATATAGACGTACACTTCTAAAGCTAGTTTAGAATGACGCTATACTCATCCTCCTGCCGGGTCTCGCAGTCTGGAACAACAACAATGGCAAGTGTGGGTAAATAAGAACTTCCCTGTCACCGTCCTTGAGGCTACCGGAGTACCTCTCGGGTGCCTGAAGTTACCCACCTTATCTGCAGAGTGGCCAATGGAATGTCAAATCAGATTGAATCTTTAGGTTCCTTATCAAATCTTCAGTAATCGTTTGCGGTTCTGGAATCACTTCGAGTTCTACCATACTCCCACTACTGTTTTTGAAAAAATCCATTTTTAATAAAACTGTGGCGAGTTTAGAACAATATTTCTATTGATCTGCCAGATGGTAGAAAGTCAACCCTCGTCATAGCCTGGGTCAACCCACAAACAGCCATTACAGAAACGTGCCTTGAGTTATCCAGAGTCTGGTTTTAATCATAAGCCGGACAACTCCCCGTACCTTAACAATGTTAAGATATGAACTGTACTATATCCAATATAGAACCAGAGGCACTGATTTAATTGAACCAGATTCAAATCATGCAGCTGTCTCCAGTGCATGTCAACTAAATGGAGAGAGGCCGATCAGCGTTACTCAACTTAGGAATGCTTCCAATTATGAGTAACCTGAAAGAGAAGCAATTTCTCTTTATCATTACTATCAACTGAATACCATACATAAGCATCTACATCTTCGATCACCTTGAAGAATCCCGATACTTGCTACACCTGGTTCTCTACTCTATTCAAATACCTATAACTCCTCAAAACTTAGACCCTGTGTTTCTACGAAACACATGTCTAAGAACTAGAGAAGTTAAAAGTAAACAGAATATAGTATGAGGACCAACACCTCTGTCCTAATGGACACTGGACAACATACAATACTCTGTATAAGTCCGCTGAGTCTAACAACTCTTTCACTGTGTGTCGTAGGTTGAAAACTATACTTATGGTTAAGAAGAATTACACCGTTGTTTAATGCTCCTTACCTAACCATCCACTGATATAGGTAAATGTCACTGACATAATCTCAAAAAGTATATCTCACTCTATGAAAATAGACGTACAGATATATCGATTTGAAATTGGTACATAACAACGGATATTCAAAACCAAATATTTGCCGTCCGGCAAACAACCCAGGCGATTTCCTCAAATATCACCGATTACAACGAATCCTGATATAATGAGGATGATCACCTAATTCCCAATAACTTACTCCCACTCATCATCTGTAAAACCATACAGATGTGAGAATCATACCTGGTAAATACATACCCTGGAGCAAGTGTCTAATCAGGAAATCAGTTTTCTTTTAACAGTACACAGTTGAACTGAAAAATTGAAATGTTTCGATAGGGTATCCTGGTATTCCTAGTAATGCCTCTACCATTATCCAGATTCACAACTATAACCGTATAATTCTTTGCCACCTCTCCAAATCCCTTTATATGTCTTTAGTCATTACCTTCTGCACACCCATTTAGGCCAATTGGTTTCTTCCTTCCCTACCGTTCGGCACCAGCCTATGGTTTGGAAGAAGACTATCCAATAGGCATAATGGGTGTACTGTCCTAACCCTAGGAGCACTCGCAATGCGAGAGAAGGTGAAGATAAAAGACAACTTGAATAAATCCTATTCCTATTTCTCCTGAACCAGAATCCATCCCCGAACTGGAACAAGTTCCTTTCGAGTTCGTATATAACCATACGATAGAATATCCAATAAATTGTGGATCTTCGTAGTGATACGGAGTGTCCTGGAGAAATACAAAGGTGATTTTAGGATTGGCGAAGAAAAACTTGGTTTGGTCGTGAATATCAGTCGCATTTTACTTTGCCCTCTTACTAATCCCTTGCTTTGTCTTAATCTTAATACCTTCTGCACACCATCGTTATGCTAATTGGTTTTCTTCATTCCCCACTGTTCGGCACCAGCCTAAAGTTTGGAAGAAGACTATCCAATTTGCGTAATAGGTGTACTATCTCCTAAACTAAGGAGTACTCGCAACTTGAGAGAAGGCAAAAAGGAAAAGACAACTGAATAAATCTTATCCGTTTTCTCCAGAACCGGAAACCATCCTCGAAGTCCTTCGAGTTCGTATATAACCATACGATGGTTTTGTCCAATGGAAGTGGACGTTCGTAGTAATACGGGGTGTCCTGGAGAAAAGGGTAAAAGTAGGAGTGGCAATGAGGTTTGCAACTCTGACAATCCAAAAGCCAGTGTTTAAGAAGGTTCGGTCAACTTAGTCACTGAGTCATAGTCCAGGGTGGGGTCAATGGTCGCTGCCAAGAGAGAGAGAGAAAAGAAACACTCAGCGTGCACTCTAACCTAGATCAGAATGGTTACCAATTTATCTAATCTGGAAACCTCCCACTGTACCTCAAACTCTCCTCTAAACCTGAAAGAAGAATTAGTCGGGGTCACCCGAGGAGTAAACCAACTCATCAGTGGGAATCGGGATCCAACTATTATCGCATGATAACGTGACGGAATCAGCTCACGGTATCACACTCCAGAAGGTATGGGCATATCTGGCAAGTTTCAGTTCTTTTGAAACTCCCGATGTGATTTCTACCCCATGCTCTTATGACCTTGGCGTGAGGTCAAAATATCATAAGTCACATGTCAAGTTCTACCTATCATTGTCCAGGTTAATTTGAACCCACCCGTACATACCCTTGACGTAGGCCAAAATAGTAGTACGACTGTCCCAAACCAACGTATCTATCTATGCAACAGATAAATACCCGGCAACTACCAAACACTATGCCTTGGCGTGAGGTCAAAATACATAGCTTGAATACTACCGAATATTTAACTGAAATGATGGAGGGCTACGAATGGTTTCTGGCGAAAACCTTTAACGTAATGAACTTGATATCGTTGTAGGAACGGATAGCTTTTTAGAAAATATAGTGACGAAAACCTTTACTAAAGAGGTCACTCCCGGTGAAGGGATCTCGGCTCTTTCCCCGTAGAATGGGGTGCAGGATATTCCAAATGAATACCACGATGCAAAGCAAAAGTAATCGGCTATAGTGAAGTTAATGCCCTGACGCAAACTTCTGTCCAAGGGGTCACTCCCGGTGAAGGGATCTCGGCCCTTGCCTCGTCGACTGAGGAGCAGGATATTCCAAACGAATACCACGATGCATAACAAAAGTGAACGTCCTTGCAATAACAGCTTTTTGAAAAGTGTTCCAACAACATCAGAATAGATTTGTTTAACTTGCATTGATCCGAATCAACGCAAGTCCCATCAATTGATCACACCACAAAGAACGAAAATATACTGACGTACGTATATGCCATCCGCATTCGCCACTAGGTCCCGTCATCACCCGTTAGGTTAGCTAACTAACGGCAGAGCGGGGACTGGACTAGCGCGGATGAAAAACATATACAACATCTACTAATATATATACCAATATATAGTATTTCGCTCAAGGCGTGATAAAAATGCAACATCACAGAAATGTACAGTATCACAGAACAATACAGATATCTGGGATCCCCGGGTTTCACAGTGCCACTACTGAAAAACCCAACGTTCCCCTGGTCGTGTGGATAGCCTGTGCAATGAAAACCTAGACCCCTACGGGCGCGGCAAGTCACCCGCCAAAACCTGAAGCGAGGCAGCCCCCTTCAGCGCCGTGAATGGACCACCCAGCACTTCACGGAATCCGGTAACTTGGGCACCCCTCCTGGGTCAACCTGTACCCCCTACGAGTGCGGCGAATAGCCCGCCAATTCCAGACTGAAGCCCCCTCCGTCTCAATGCCTTGAGATGCAGGCCCGTTGCCCTCTAGAACCCGGCTATCCGTGCACCCCTCCGCGGGGTAACCCTAGTACAGAAAGTAAAATATACATACAACGGGTACATCGACCGCAACCAGGCCGTGCCCCAAAAGAATAATACAATCAGGCAGTGACGGCAGTCCACATGTCGGACGCTCGCCCCGCAATATCAAATGTACATAATACAACCACAACTGTACTAGCATTGCATCCAGGCTATCCCCACGACCGATCCGCAACATCACAGCAATACATAGAACATCAACGTGAAAATCACGTTCGTAAATCCGTCTAACCGGGCTATAGCAGTTAGACCGGATTTACCGATCAAGTGACATTCACGGTCGCAGATATAATGTAAATACTGTGAAATAATGTGTTTAATATATCCGATCGATCAAATTTTAACAAGTGGGCCCCCAAGCATTACTGTAGCATATCAGGAAATTCTGGGCCCAATATTAATATTCCAAAAACCCTAAATTCCATTCAGGAGGCAACTGCAGAAATATGATACAGTGATCACATAAAGGTGCGGCGGAACCGCGGCAAGAAGGGGGTGTTTGCCGCGGTTACGCGCTCCTACAGTCGAATCACTGCATCGAATTTTTGCAGAACCCTTAGATTTTCCAGTACATCACTTTTCTGTAATCTGAAAAAAAAATTGACACCAAAAAATTTTCAACAGAAAACTGATGTGAGCAAAAAAGTAGATTTTGGAATTTTGGTCGATCGGAAATGCAAAACACATTAAACCAAGCTAGACTAAGTTAATGGCGAGGCTTTGATACCACTGTAAGTGCACGGCGGCGCCCCGGCCGACAACCCGACGGCCAAATGCGGAAGCGGTGAAAAACTTTAATTTTGCGGACTTAGCAAACCGGCACCCCCGCGCACTAAACACCCGGATCGGACCATTAAACTAGTTCTAGCTAATTACAAGACGGGTTAGAGATATACCGAATGATCCGAGTCCTCCGGTCTTCTCGTCGTCGTCCCGATCTCCTGCGGAAACTCCGGTCGTCGCCTCCTTGCCGGAAGGGCACCACATCGCCTGTATCTTTTACGGGCTCCCACCTTAATACCGAGGCAACTCGGGCGCGAAGTTGGCTGGCCGACGCGTCCAAGATTTGCTGTAGAATAGTGTAGAATAGTTGTCTCTTTGGGGTTTATGAGGTTGCCATTTTTGGAGGAATTCATGTATAAGAATTTTCATGGATGCTTGATGGAAAAATAGAGCATCCAATGCAAAATGAGCTCGGCCAAAAATTTTGGTGCTCTGTAAAAGACTTTGTAGCAAGTGGTGATATTTATGCTTAGGAAAAAGAAATCAATGCTCTGGAAAAAGCAATCTAGGGAAATTAATCCCTCAACTCACAAAATGTAGGGGCCACGAAATTTCCATGCAAATAAAACCACTCCCCACACACAGCAAGTGGCCGGCCTCAAACACACAAAGGGTGGAGAAAATGGATGATTGATTTTTCAAAGGAGAAAAAGAAAAATCAAAAAGAATAATGGTCACACCAAAACATCACCATTAACAAATGCACATCAAAACCCATACCCTCTCATATCTCAATTAATGCATGAATAGCAAAGAAGATTTCATAATCAATCCTTTTGCAATAAACCCCTCCACAATGTGTCAGTTGCAAACTTGCAAATAACCCCCTCCAATGAAAAGTCCGGCCGTGAAGGAACAATGAAAAACCGGCCGGAACGGAATGTAAACTGGCAACCCCAGAAACCCGATCCCGTAATAAATTACAGGAAAACCCCGCTACTGCAAATACATGCCCGCATTTGTATTCCCACTGAACACAAGTGCAAAGAGACAAAAACTACACTGTCAAATACTAGGATCCGGCTTATGCCAAAGCCGGCTAGTAAAAACCGTCTGATCACCATCCGTGCAATACCGCACGTATCTGATCGAACCCTGCCATATCTCCATACGGCCTCTACAGCGTTTCGCCCGAAAGCTGAGTAACAGAAAGTGTGGTGGACTCTAAAGACTCGTTAATACTATGGCTGTGGATTTAACCACTAGCACGTCAGAGGTATAAGCCAATACGTAACGGGCCACCAGCTATTGACTAAAAGGGACGTCGATGAGCGAACTCATCCTGAAACCCTACTGAGCCTGTCAGTGACAATATCCGTACAGTCCGGTCCGTTCGTCTATGAGCATCGCATGTCGGGCCTAGGAGGTGGGTAAAAGTTAGACCCCCAAAAGCGGTACAGGTCGTGTCGGAGTGTAGCCCAGAACACCCTGAGATACTACTGGAATACCTACCAGTAAATCTCCTGCCTTGGCCAAGGACTTCGTGTTATGGCTCTCCTAGACACAGCGCGACCTCACCCCCAATACTGGGAGAGACGAACCCCCGAAGATCCGCTCACTGTCTCCATGTGGCTCGGGACTGTACCCAACTAAAACCTGTTTGCACGACTCCTTTGATCCGTGGTAGGGTAGTAATCAAAGCACAGTGGGAACTCACACGAGACAAATGACGATCCCCAGGTCGATGAACTAACCTGTACACATGTCACCTGGGAACTGCTATCTGACGTCAGGTATAAGACCAACTAGCATGTTCCCGGCGAGTCCTGTCCGGTGTACTCATAACCCAATGAGCACCTGTATACATCTTAGGTGATCCAACTGACACCAGTGGCTTGTGAGACCGGCCACCGCCCCTCGTCGGGGTCTCGACTGTATACACTAGTCTACTCTGGAGAATCGATGCCCTGTCTCGAAACTCCCACGACTAGGGACTTTTTAAGGATATGCTTGTAGACCCCAGCTCTCACGTATATGATCGCCCTCATACTGCCGGCAGTCAAGCAAGAATCCTAGGGGCTCTATCAACGTGCAATAGCGACCTGTCAGGTCACCTAAAGCAGTACACGATGATAATGGTAAACCAGATAGCATACTATCATCTCGAGTAAGACCGTCGTACCGGGATAGGTCCTCCCTCAATCATTGCAATCACGTGCCTGTGATCCAATAATTGACTCTGAGGGCACTATCTCCAACAAAAGACCTTATTTGGACTATGACGAAACATTTTCTCTAGTGGCTATTCTCAAATCCATTCGGATCCTTCTTTCCATTGCTGCCTTCCACGATTATGAGATCTGGTAGATGGACGTAAATACAGCTTTTCTAAATGGAAATTTCGAAGAGTGCGTCTATATGGATCAGCCAGAGGGTTTCAATCAGAGTGGGAGCAGCGGGACAAATGTTTCGCCATTTATGGACTAAAACAGGCATCGCGGAGTTTGAACATCTGTTTTATTGAGACGGTCAAAAGAATTCGACTTTATCAAAAATCCAGATGAACCATGCATTTATAGTAAGATTGTAGGGAGAACTGTGGGATTCCACGTCTAGTACGTGGATGACAATCTTGTTGGCTATAGTGCCCTCAAGTCAATTATTCGATCGCAGAGACGTGATTACAATGATTGAGGGGGAACCTATACCGGAAGAACAGTCTTACTTTAGAAGATAGTATGCTATCTGGTTTGTCTTTATCATCGTGTACATACTTCAGGTGACATTACAAATCACTATTACATGTTGATAGAGCCAATATGATTCTTGTTTGACTACCAGCAGTATGATGGCGATCATATACGTGAGAGTTGGATGGTCAATAAGCACATCCTTAAAGTGTCCTTAATCGTGGGAGTTTCGAGACTGGGCATCGATACTCCAAGAGTAGACTGGTGTATACGGATCGAGACCCCGACGAGGGGCGGTGGCCATCTCACAAGCCATTGGTGTTGTTGGTTCACCTAAGATGTATACAGGTGCTCATTGGGTTATAAGTACACCGGACGGACTCGCCAGGAACATTCTAGTTGGTATTATACCTATTGTCAGATAGCAGTTCCCTGATGACATGTGTAGAGGTTAGTCTATCGACCTGAGATCGTTATTTGTCTCGTGTAAGTTCTCACTATGCATTGATTACTACCCTACCACGGCTCAAAGGAGTCATGCAAACAGGTTTTAGTTGGGTACAGTCCCTAGCCATATGGAGGCAGTGAGCGGATCGTCAGGGGATTCGTCTCTCCAGGTACTGGGGGTTGATGTCGCGGTGTGCACGGGTGGCCATCACCAGAAATCCTCGGCCGGGGTAGACGAGAATTATCGATCCAGGATTGGAAGTTTCTCAGTTGGTGATAGGTTTCATACCGACACTAAATGTCTGGTTATTAGGGGTCTGACTTTATCCACCCCCTAGACTCGATATGCGATACTCAGAGACGAACGGACCAGACTGTACGGATATTGTCACTGTCAGGCTCAGTAGGGTTTCAGGATGAGTTTACTCATCGGCCTCCTTTTCGCTCAATACATGGGTAGCCGTTATGTACAGCTAGAGCCACTGACGTGCTTGTGGTTTAACCCACTGCCAGCATATTGACGAGTCCTTAGACTCCCACATAGAGGGTTTCCCTGATTCATGCGAAACGTTGTAGAGGTCGTATGGTTTTATGGCAGGGTTCGATCATATACGTGCACTTGTGTACGGATCATGATCAGACGGATAATACTAGTGGGCTTTGGTTTAAGCCGGATTCTAGTATTATATTGTTGGATTATTTTCGTCTCATTATACTCGTATTCAGTCGGAATACGAATGCGGGTATGTATATACAGATGAGGGGTATTCTTGTAATTCGTTACAAGATAACTTTAGGGGTGCCATTTCTTTTCTATTAAACATTTAGTTTAAATGTTTAAATGGTGGAAAGCGTGAGTGCAAGTCTTGGCTTTGGCATTCATTGTGACATGAATGTTTTTTGTTTTGATTAGAATATTTTGTGTGAGATATTTTGTTAGTGAGTGGCTGCTCATTTTTTGCTAAGGGATTTTCTTTAAGTGCTAAATATATCACACACAAAAGATCAAGCAAAAGCAACACAAGAAAAGAGCAGAGAACAATTCTTCACTTGCTTTTTCTTTTGGCCAAGTCTTGAGCTCAAACTTTTTTCCACATGGCTTCTTCTTCAACCTCCACCCATACCCTCTCATAAGTTGAGAATCCTTGGGTGTTTTGAGACAAAATAATCACACACACTCTTTACTTCATCTTGGCTATCTAGGTTAGCAAACTAGTTACCCGAGTTGCTTCGGTTTTTAGGCGGGTGCCCATATTACGAATCCTCGATGTGGATCGTCTTCAACGGGGGAGACCGGAGATCGAACTTGATCGAGGAAGCCGCGATGAGCTTGGGACAGAGGTTGAAGACCGAAGGCCACGGATCGATCGGTATAACCTCTCTAAACTCTTTTCATAGAACTAATATAGGGTTAATGGTACGATTCGTCGATTATGGTTCCGTTAGCACCGGGTTTTTAAAAGTTTTTGTTCCGCATTTGGCCACAATTTGATGGCTGGGGCGCTGCCGTAACTCTACATGGTATTAGAGCCAACCCACTAACCACATACTAGTTGTTTAGACGTTGTTAAAGTAACAAAACCGAAACAATACCCGATATATTCTAGTTTCTGTCAATTTTTTCTGTCTTCTAAAATTATTTTAGCAACTGCAGAAGGCTCCTTAGATGACAACTTGAACATACACCAAACACGAGCCTCTAATTCCACTACTTGGCCGACGAGACATGATGAAAATCCGGCCATGCCAGTTTTGTAGTGAATATAGGACTTGAATTTTTGGGTATCTGCTAGTCTCTGGAATATTGGTTCAGTGGTATTGCTAGTTTAGCCCAGTTTGGATATGGTTTTATCTAGTTGTTTGGGGTCATTCGGGGCTATTTCGAAGTCGATACTTCTTACACTGTTTAAAGTTTACAGTACATGCATTACTATATGCGACAGTGAATGTCATTAGAGCGGTATAACTTGTCTAGTTGCTATAGTTCTTTTAGACGGGTTTGCGAACGTGACATTCGCGTTGATGTTCTGTGTTGTGTTGTCTTGTTGCGGATTCGTCGTGGTGGATAGCTTGGGTGCAATGATAGTACAGTTTAGTTTTAATTGTACATTTGATATCGCGGGGCAAGCGTACAACATGTGGACTGCCGTCACTGCCTGTTTGTATATTATTTGTTTGGGGCAAGACCTGGTTGAGATCGATGTCACCATTGTACATATTTTCTTTTCTTTACTAGAATTACCCCGAGATGGAGTGCACGGATAGCCGGGTTCTAGAGGGCAACGGGTCCACATCTTATGGCGTTGAGAAGGATGGGGCATCACTCTAGAATTGGCGGGCTATTCGCCGCACTCGTAGGGAGTACAGGTTGACCTAAGGAGGTGTAACATTTCAGAAAATATAAAATATTATTTTCGGAATTTAATATTAAAATAATATTTTTCCCGAAAACTGCCCGATTTGCGAAATTGGGGTTTTCGAAAAAGGGTATAAATATATACCAATAATTATGAAATAAATAGAAATTAAAATGATTTATTCATTTAAATATATAACTAAAGGATTTGGCATTTTTAAAATTTATTATACGCAGTTTCGATAAAAACCCGATTAGTGCACCGCTAATCGCGATTAAGCCAAATCCGTGTTTCTACAGTTTTCCATGACTAGTACACCATGACATGTTACATGTTGTTTTATTTCATTTGTGTTATGGTTTTATTGTGGTGAGAAAAGAAAAGGAGAAGAAAAAGGTGTCATGATGAGTTGGAGAGAGAAAGGGGACATAATGATGACATGGAAAGGGAGTGGGTGAGAATTATAGTGAGAGAGAGAAGGGGGCTGCTGCCTTGGCCATTTTCTCCCATCATTTTCTTTCCCTCTTCATCTCCCTCAACTCTACATCCCCCTATCTTCTACCCTCTTGATCCACCCCAAAAACCTTGCTAAAACCCTATACCCTTTCACAAAAAAATGATCACCTCCTCACCCTCATCGCGATGAACCAAGAAAAGTTGGATTTTGACAACTTTGGGATTTCTGTGGTTTTGTTTGGGAGTGACCATGAGGTATATCTCTTTTCATTTAGAATGGTTGTGATTTCCTAGCTTTTGTTTAAGTTTAGAAGTCGTTTAGTGATGGATGTGTGAACTTTGAAATCCCAAGAGAAGGGTTTGGGAAATTGGTGATGTTTTGTGGCTGTCAATGAGACTTGTGAGGTGATGCTTGACCTGGACCATAGACTAGAAACCAAAATATGGATTTGGGAATTTAGTTCATGTCGGTTTGTGAGAAATTTGAGTGTGCAGGGAAATCTGGAGCAAACCGGGGGATTTTTGAGAGCAGCAAACAACTCTAGGGGCCAAATTAAGGTATTAGGAGGCCACCTTGATGAGACGGACCCAACCTGAGGAGGGGGACCAGAGTAGGCCAGTTTTTTTGATGATGTGGCCGGCCACATGGTGACATGGGATGTCGGGGTTGGTCCAGTAGCTCAAATACATCATATACATCACCCTGGACTTGTTTGCTTGGCTTAAGTTGACCTGAGTCAAAATCTGGGAGCAGTTTAGTGTGGTTTTTGGCTATGTTTCCGTATTTTGAAATGTTAATTCTTGATATTTAGATTTGTATTTGGATTTTGGATATTTTTACATCGACAACAGGGGTTGTTTGATTGTTTTTGCACGTGTAGGCCATAGGTTCTAACCTATGAGCGCACCGTGCACCGTATCGGTTTTCCGCCGTGATTTTCTACGCATTGCTATGGATGATCATTGTAGGTACCTTCACGTGGATTCCGAGGTGACGGAGCATGGCATCATCGACTTCGGCAAGCGAGAAGCTATGTGAGTAGATTTAAATCTAAGGGGAGAAGTCGGGTGGATGGCGTATAGCACCCCCGCAGTTCGTGGTGATATATACGAATACGTATACACACATATATTTATTATATGTTGTTTGAGTTGATTGATGATAAAGATGGATTTTTGGTGTTCTTGGATTGGTTTAGTGTTAGTTGCGAAACCCTAGAGTAGTGGTTGCACCCACACCCACACGCACACACATACTTGCATACATTCTTTCTTTCACATGTGCATATATGGGAATATATAATTATGTGTTCACATGGGTATGGGACTATGTGTTCATATACTGGATTTGAGGATAGTACTTAGGATTTGAGATGAGTCGCTGATATTTGATTTGAGGCCGTGAGATTGGTGATATGGCAGGGTTCGTATTTGAGATACGTCATGATGTTATAGCGGATCTTTGGATGACGATACCATATGAATAGTGATATACATAGATTAGCTGACTTGTGATCGAGATATGAGATAAGATATGTTAAGATATTTATAATAGGCCGCATTGGGCGATATATACTTCTTTATGATGATATGTGTTGATGACATCGGTTTGTATGAGGCTGTAGATCAGTAGTCAGATCATGATTATATTGATGATATCAGTATTGTACTAGACGTAGATCAGTACCCCGGATTATGATCTTTGATAAAGAGGATACCATATGAATAATATGATGAATGTGATTTTGACCCATACCAAGATTTGGGATGCCGTACGACGGATTTACGCACGAGTTATATATTGATGATGGATCCGCACTCTTGACTCGAGGATGTCTTATTACAGATATTGTATCGTATGTGATACTATCGAGGCAGGATCACCGACTAATATATATATATATATATATATATATATATATATGTATCGACTCAGATGTTAGGCGGTTTCCTTACCTTTCGTTTAGCCTGTTAGCTCAGCCCTATAGTTTAGTGTAGTTGGTAGACTAGATTCGATTCCTATCTATTTCAAAAAAACAAACGAATCGTGGGTATTTTAAAAGACAGACTAAGGGATTTTACGGAAATTTCAAAGAACGTAACTTTTCTTAAAAACACCATAGCCCTTATTTTCAAAACACCGCGATTCGTATTATTTCAAAAGGCATTACTGTATGATTTATATTTATAGTAATGCAGATTAGTTATCGTTGTGTTTAGTATTCAACACCCGCACATTATTGTTGTTCGCCCCGCATCGCATACTTATATTGTGAGTTCATATACCATTATTGATATCATGCTTTTAGGACACCAGCACCATTACCGATGATGCGTATGTTCCACGTACACTTACTTGCCGGCTCACACACATCATCATCGGTAATTGCCATGTCACGTACACTTTAGAAAATACTATTTCATGGACATAGCTTGTTAGCTAATAGTTTCGATATGATATTAGTGTACTTGCCTTATATGCCAGTTTAGACATTGTAGTTATTACTTGCTACTTCATCATATTGTTATTCACTGTTATGCCGCATTCATGGATTTTTATGCCAATATTCACTGTTTTACGGGCTATTGATGATTTGGATTCGGATTTTCATGAGATTTCCTCGATTTGGGGGAAAACCGCAAAAACATATATAAACTTCTTCTGTCTCTCTCTTTTTAAAAATGAAAAGTGCGGTTTTCCCATGATATATGAGTCGTCCACCATGAGTTTTCATGATTGCTGAGGGATTTCGAAACCCGATTCGAGGAGTTGGATGAACCATCTCTGGTACATGGTGGACCCGGTAAGGAACCCCGGGGCGAGAAGGTCGCAGATGATGGCGTTGAGCCTGGCAGGGGAAGACTACCTACCGGTGATTTTATCTGACGCGTCGGATATCCGGAGGATACCGTCGTAGTCTTGGGATTGATGTTAGGGGCCGGTCTGGACTGACGGCGCCCTAGATAGTGAGATTGAGACACTGAGATATTGAGATATTGGGATTTATGTTTTGTGTCGATGCTAGACACAGTTTATGCTGATTTCATTTATGATACCTCGTTTTAAATATACATAAATCTCACTAAGTTATGAAAGCAGTTTCTTCATTTTCATGTATTCTGTTTTCATGCATTCATACTCCATCCATATGATATATTGCTACCTGAGGCACTGACATGAGCACATGGGATTACACTTGGGTTAGATATTTACCCTTGCCACCTTTTCATGCTTCAGACTCACATTTTGAGGATTATATATATAGTGATCGTATGACCTAGGATTGCGTTATTCATGCGATTTCTGCTCGTAGACGTTTTCTACTCACGAGTTGGCAACTCACCCCCGTTGTGCCACAGTTTCTTGCAGGTCTACCGTACAGGTTTCGTTACGGCTTTGCTGGCACTACTTCCTTTTCCAGGTGATTTGCTAGTAGATGGGTTCACTTGTATCGTGACTATCATTATACTTTGTATATTATTATTCAGTTGTATCTAGTAAACTCCATCAACCGAACATGTATTTATTTCAGAGGTAGAGACCAGTGATGTTTATTCTGTCGACCTTAGAGTCGCGCGTTGTATTTCTATGGATTTCATGCTGTTTAGAGTTTCCTTTTCTGTTGTGATCCTCGCCCTTCGGCGTTGTATATTATATTGCTTGCATGGTTGTGACCGTCGTTTGACGAAGAGCTAGCTTCCGCTTGGGGATGCCTTTATTCATTGTATATGCTTTATCACGTTTTATACCCGTTTGGGGTAGGTATTTACAAAGGAAACTCTGCCAAATTTTTTTTGAAAAGACTTGTGATTTTAAAATGCATATTTCGGCGTATGTTGCAAACAACTTGATTTAAATGGGTTTTTCCTTCACGCTACTACTTTCTTGGTTTCTATTTCTGGGTTTTCGGCTTACTTAGATTACGTACGCCTCGAGACGTTTCGTAGTTTAAGTGCCGGTCATGTTCCGTACTTTCGGGTCGTGACAGGAGGGGTGCTCAAGTTATCGGATTCTGTGAAGTGCTGGGTGGCCCATTCACTTTAATGAAGGTGGCTGCCTCGCTTCTGGTTTTGGCGGGTAACTTGCCGCGCTCATAGGGGTCTAGGTTCTCATTGTAAAGGCTATCAACACGACCACGGGAACGTCGGGTTTCACTTACGCTCAAAGGAAACCCGGGGCTCCCAGATTATCTGTATTGATCTGTGATGCTTATTACTTATATGTGATGTTGCATTTATCACGCCTGGAGCAATTATTAAATATTGTTATATATATACTAGTATATGTTGTATATGTTTTACACCCGCGCTAGTCCAGTCCCGCTCTGTCGTTAGTTAACTAATCTAACGGGTGATGACGGGACCCAGTGGCGAATGCGGATGGCATATACGTACATCATATTTTCGTTCTTTTTTGGTGTGATTAATTTATGGGACTGCATTGATTCAGATCAATTCAAAGAAAATTGACCTATTCGATGTTGTTCGAACAATTTTCAAAAAGCTGTTATTACAAGGACGTTCTCTTTTGTTTTGCACAGAGGTATTCGGTTATGAATATCTAGCACCTCATTCGACGAGGCAAGGGCCGAGATCCCTTCATCGGGAGTGTCCCCTTAGGCAGAAGTTTCCGTCAGGGTAATAACTTCAATATAGTCGATTACTTTTTGCTTTGCGTCATGGTATTCAGTATGGAATATCCTGCACCTCATTCGACGAGGAAAGAGCCGAGATCCCTTCACCGGGAGTGACCTCTTTAGCAAAGGTTTTCGCCACTATATATTTGTAAAAAGCTATCCGGTTCCTTCAACGATATCAAGTTCATCACGTTAAAAGTTTTTCGCCAAAAACCATTCGTAGCTCTCCATCAATTCAGACGGTTAGCAATTAGTATTCATGCATTTTTTGTTAGCTTTCGTCATGGCATAGTGTATGGTAGTTATTTGTTACTTTTCTGTTGCATAGATAGATGCGTTGGTTTGGGATAGTCGTACTACTATTTTGGACTCGACAAGGGTATGTACGGGTGGGTTCAAATTAACCTGGACAATAACGGGTAGAACTTGACATGAGAATTATGATATGTTGGCCTTTGTCAAGGCATTAGAGCATGGGGTAAAAATCACATCGGGAGTTTCAAATATACAGGAAACTTGCCAGACATGTGCATACCCTCTGGAGTGTGATAACTTGAGTGGATTCCATCAGGTTATCATGCGATGATAGTTAGATTCCGATTCCCACTGATGAGTTGCTTTACTCCTTAGGTGATTTTAGATGATCCCGAATAATTCTTCTTTTGGGTTTGGAGGAGAATTTGAGGATACAGTGGGAGACATCTTGATTAGATAAAGTGATTAACCATTCTGATCTAGGTTAGAGTGCATTCTGAGTGTTTCTTTTCTCTCTCTCTTTGGCAGCGACTATGTCCCGACCCTAGACTAGAACTCATAAACCAAGTTAACCGAACCTTCTTAAAACACACTGGCTTTTGGATTGTCAGAGTTGCATACTTCATTGCCAATCCAACTTTTACCCTTTGCATTTCTCCAAAACATTCCATATTACTACGAAGATCCCCTTTTATTGGATATGACCATCCTATAGTTACATACGAACTTGAAGAAACTTGTTTGAGATTCGAGAATGGTTTTCGGTTCTGGAGAAATTGAATAGGACTATTCAGTTGTCTTTTCCTTTTACCTTCTCTCAGGTTGTGAGGGTTCCTATGATTAGGAATGGGTACACCTATTGCGTATATTGGATAGTCTTCTTCCAAACCATAGGCAGGTGCTGAAAGGTAGGGAAGGAAGAAAACCAATTACCCTGATTATGGTGTACTGAAGGTAATAAGTAAAAACAAATAAAGGGATCAGAAAGAGGGCAAAGTAAATTGCGACTGCTGTCATTTACAACCAAAGCACGTATTTCATTGCCACTCCTACTTCACCTTTGAATTTCTCCAGAACACCCCGTATCACTACGAAGATCCACAGTTATTGGATAATCCGTCGTATAGTTATATATGAACTTGAAGGAACTTATTCCAGTTCGAGGATGGATTCTGGTTCAGGAGAAATAGAATAAGGTTTATTCAGTTGTCTTTTATCTTTACCTTCTCTCAGGTTGCGAGGACTCCTAGGAGGAGAGTACACCTATTACGCTTATTGGATAGTCTTCTTCCAAACCATAGGCTGGTGCCGAACAGTAGGGAAGGAAGAAAACCATTTAGCCTAAGGGTGGTGTACATAATGTAACGAGTAAAGACAAATAAAGGGATTTGGAGAGATGGCAAAAGAAATATACAGTTACATTCATGAATCTGGATAATGGAAGAGGCATTACTAGGAATACCCGGCTACCCTTTCGAAACGTTTTCATGTTTCAGTTGAACTATGCGTTGTTAATTGAAAACTGATTTCCCAATTAGATCCTTACTCAAGGGTATGTATTTACCGGGTATGATTCTCACATCTTTATGGTTTTACAGATGATGAGTGGGAGTAAGGTATTGGGAATTAGGTGATTACATCCTCCTTATATCGGAATTCGTTGTAATTGGTGATATTTGAGGAAATCACCTGGGGTTTTGCCTGACGGCAAATATTTGGTTTTGAATATCCATTGTTATGCACCGATTTCAAACTGATATATCTGTACATTTATTTTATAAAGTGAGATATAACTTTTTGAAATTATGTCCATGACATTTACCTATATCAGTTAATGGTTAGGTAAGGAGCATTAAATAGTGGTGTAATTCTTCTTAGCCATAGTACAGTTTTCAACCTACGAAGCAAAGGGTTTGAGTTATTCAACTCAGAGGACTTATACAAAGTATTGTATGTTGTCCAGTGTCTATTAGGACAAAGGGGTTGGTCCTCGTACTATGTTCTGTTTACTTATGACTTCTCTAATCTTAGACAAGTGTTTCGTACAAATACAAGGTCCAAATTTTGAGAAGTTATAGGTATAAGAATAAAGTAGAGAACCACGTGATGCAAGTATCAGGATTCTTCAAGGTGATCGAAGATGTAGATACTTATGTTTGGTATTCAGTTGATAGTAATGGTTTTAAGAACTTGCTTCACTTTCAGGTTATTCATATCTGGATGCACTCCTAAGTTGAGTAATGCTGATCGGCCTCTCTAAATTCAGTTGACATGCACTAGAGATAGCTGCATGATTTGAATCTGCTTCCAATTAAATTAGTACCTCTGTTTCTATATTGTATATAGAATGGTTCATATCTTAACGATGTTAAGGTATACGGAGTTGTCCGGCTTATGCTTAAAACCAAACTCTGGATAACTCAAGGCACGTTTCTGTAATGGCAGTTTGTGGGTTATCTCGGGCTATGACGAGGGGTAACTTTCTACAATCTGGAAGATCAATAGTGATATTTTTCTTGACTCGGCACAGTTTTAGTAAAATAGACTTTTTCAGAAAACAATAGTGGGAGTAAGGTAGAAGTGAAAGTGATTCCAGAACCATAAATGGTTACAGAAAATTCAATAGAACCTAAACATTCAATCGGGTTTGACATTCCATTAGCCACTCCGTAGATATGGTGGGTAATCTCAACCACCCGAGAGAAAATTTGGTATCCTCAAAGATGGTGAAAAGGAGGTTCTTGTTTATCTAGACTTGCCATTACTGTTGTTCTAAACTATGAGACCTGGCATGAGGATTAGTATAGCATCGTTCTAAACTATCTTTAGAAGTGCACGTGTATATGACTCTGCCAGAGGGTTGTTGTGGTCAGTGGGAGCAGCGGAAGCATAGTGGACAAGTTGCTTATGTCTATTTATAGACTAAAGATGGTATAGCAGAAATAGATCATCTATTTTTGATGTTACATTCATGGGCTTTGACTTCATCAGAATAGGAGATAGATCTGTTAAGTAGGTAGTAGGGTGTGATGTCCTAGTTTTTGGATGACATACACTTTCTAGGAAGTGAAATTCCAATACTACAATCGGTTATACTGTGGTTGTCACACAGTGGTTTCTCCACATAGGATATGGATATTATATCTGGCATTCTGGTTACTAGATCTATGGTTTTTAGATCTAGATTTGGGTATTTTTCCAATCTGGGTACTTAGGCGGTATTCCAAAGGTGTTTTAGAATAGACGACTCCTGGCATGGTGGTGTACCTGCAGGTGATGGAGTCACCTCTCTGAAGGTGTCTTACAGACTAAAGGGAAGAGCGATGTGCATGATTGGTATATCACTTGCTTAGGCAATTGTGTCAATCATGAGATGTCAAGTACCACACCAGATGTTGTTTTTACACTACATGCAATAAGTTTATATTAATCCAAATCTTGGGAAAACGTTCGGAAGCAGTTTATGAACATAAGTAGATGTTCTAGGGATTTGGTAACAGCAGCCTCCTTCCGGAGACAGTTATCATTCTAGGATTCCAAGGTGACCTGGATGACAGAGTGACTGTCAGAGTTATAGTTTTCCCTTTTTTGAGGGGAAGTAGTTTGGACAAGTGGTCCAAGCGGATACTGAGGGAGGAATGGCATAGGATACTGATTAAATTCAGTTGACGATACAGTCTAAGAAGATTACTGGATTTGGAGTTCATTTGTGAACTGGGTTCCTTCAGATATCCAGGCATATTCTAAGATAGGAATTTGTCATGACCCAAAATTCGGCCCGCGACCGGCACTTAACCACGTAACGTCTACTGGCGTAATGCGGCTAAGTAAGCCGAAACCCAGAAATCAAAACCATTAAAAGTAGGGAGTATCGAAAACATTTGGTGAAAGGATTTGTTAAAACATTTAGAAAACCTTGAGTAATTTAGTAAAATTCTTTAAAGTTTAAGTTGTTTTCTTAAAAATTTCGGCAGTATCCCCTTTGTAAAAACTAGCCCCGAAATCGGGTACAAGACATGATATAAGAAAAATGACATGCAAGAAGAATAAAGCAACCCCAAACGGGAGCAATCATGCCCAACGGCGGAAACAGCCACCACAATAATAATATACGACGCCGTAGCGAAGAAATGAGCAATACAAGTGGATAAATATTAAGAAGGATAAAACTGCATAAATAAAGTCGGCTCACAACGATCTCACCAGACTACAAAATAATATGCATCGTCTTCACAACTGGTCTCTAAGTCAATACATGAATAGTAGATGGAGAGTACTGGATACAATAGTATGTACAACTCGAAAATAAACGGATACCGCAAAAACCCACCTATCAGCAAAAGGGCTCACGCGCCAACTACAAAGGTATCCATAGCAAAAGGTAGAAGGAAGTAGCTCTGCCGCAAACTACTCTTGCGGGGGGGAAACCTGCAACACTGTGGCACAATGGGGGTGAGTTGCCAACTCGTGAATAGTAGATAATATATAAAGGTAATCGCGAGTATGCACATACCGCGATACTCTAACATATGCCAACAGATAACATCTATATGCGATGAGCAGGGTATGTAATAATCATGCATAACAAGTGTAAGCTAATATATCTATATATGATGAGCAGGGTATGCAATAATCATGCTAAAGTACTCTATCAGGTACTACGACTACAGGATGAGATGCGTAACAATGAATGCTGAGCATGGGATAAAATAACATCTACACGGAATGTCAACGTGGAAAATAACCGGTGTCCATCAAAGCACCCAAATCCCAATAAAAACTCAGGCGCCGTCACTCTAATCAGCCCTCAAATCCTGTACATCTCATGGAATCGTGAGTGCCTAGCATTAGCACTCGAAAATATCATGAAATCATCGTATCTAGCATCGACACGCAAATCCTCAAGTATCGGGCTCCGTCAATCCGGATCGGCCCACGGGCTCCGTCTGCGGAATCGGCCCTCGGCCCCAGCAGTACGGGTCGGCCCGTATCCATCTCTCAACTCTGATCAGTATCTTCCGGATAACCGCCAGGTCTAACCAATCATCGGTAGGTAGGAGTCCCTCCGCCAGGCTCACCGTCTAACTATACGAGTCTTCTTTCCCCGGGGTACCATACCGGGTCCACCATGTACCCGCAGACGGTGCCTACCACTCCTTGAATCGGGTATACTCACACAAGCTCTCATGAACCGAGAAAACTCATGGTGGACGCACTGAAATATCATATCAAGAGAAACCGGGTTTTCAAAACAGTGCATATTTTCCTAAAATAATACTACGGTTCTCAAATCCAGAAATCACTTGAATCCAAAACTCAATGCGTAAATCAATGCAATGTGTCGTATGACACTAAGAGTAAAAAGGGAAAACCGCTCTTTTAAAATGGATCCAGTTTTGAAAATATCTCATACGGTCCCTATTTCTAGAAATCAAAGCCAATATCATCCTTGTATGTGACATATGTATGTATATAGGTATCGATGTGCATGTGGATATATTCGCAAATATGAGTGTGCCAATGTATATGCGCACTAATGTGGATATACCGTGCGTAGGTGCGCAAGTACGGATATATTAATGTATGTGTGCACCAATATGAATATACAGTGTGCATGTGCACAAGTATGAATATATCAATGTAGGTCTGCACCAATATGAATATACAGTGTGCATGTGCGCAAGTATGAATATATCAATATATGTGTGCACCGATATGAATATACAGTGTGCATGTGCGCAAGTATGAATATATCAATGTATGTGTGCACCGATATGAATATACAGTGTGCATGTGCACAAGTATGAATGTATCAATGTATGTGTGCACCGATATGAATATACAGTGTGCATGTGCGCAAGTATGAATGTATCAATGTATGTGTGCACCGATATGAATATACAGTGTGCATATGCGCAAGTATGAATGTATCAATGTATGTGTGCACCGATATGAATATACAGTGTGCATGTGCGCAAGTATGAATGTATCAATGTATGTGTGCACCGATATTTATATACAGTGTGCATGTGCGCAAGTATGAATGTATCAATGTATGTGTGCACCAATATGAATATACAGTGTGCATGTGCGCAAGTATGAATATATCAATGTACGTGTGCACCAATATGAATATACAGTGTGCATGTGCGCAAGTATGAATATATCAATGTATGCTTCGTAGCAATCCTATAGTGCGAGTGTCATGGCAATCACTAACGGTGTGAGTGTGACATACAAATAGTACTCGTGCAGCTTGAACCGTTAGTGACAGTGCGGTGTTATACAACTACCATTTCTATATGCAACAGAAGATGGGTATGCTACAAAAGTATATATGCTCGCAGCAATATACATATAAATATATATGCGACTAAAATATCCTATCACGCCCTGACGCTTAACGCCATACGGGCGATTTCCCCGTAGATGTTAAATCTACTCACCTGGTCTCGTACCAAATGTAGCCGACTATCTGCTTTCCCTTCTTTGCGGCGTCCGACGTACAAGCCTGCGAACCTAGAATTTACACAAAGAGTACATATAAGCTAAGATCCTGCAAAAACGCGATATTAAAACCAAACGAGAAACTCGCGTCGCGAACTAAACGCGTGTATATACGTAACGTGTGTGCATATGCCAAAACACAACGCGACATGCTGTGGCATACAGCGACACGCTGTGATACATAGCAAACCAACTCGACTCATATCGTGCGTGTCGCTCAAGTCCCACTACGCAAAATATAGGTAATAAGCTCCAGATTTAATCTGGAGAAGAAACAAGTAAATCAAACAAGACCAAACCCTTCCCAATACCTACAGACAGCTACCTGTAAAAAATCCAACACATTTCCAATCAATTGGGCCGGCGGCTATGGGTGTGGTATCGGCCATAAACCGGTGAAATGGGTCCAGGTTTCTACACTATGATTCTAGCATAATTCATAGCCTAGTGTATATGTTTGCTTACTAAAATTACTACCCTAGCTACAGCAGATTCTACGCATCCTTAAGTTTAGTTTAAAACCGTTTCAAAATACTAAGTTTGCAACAATAGGGTACACAAGTGATATTAGGTGAATTTACAGGAATCTAGTGACACCAACAGCATATATTAGAGCTAGTCTAACCATAACCATCCTGAATCATCCTAGTCTCCAACCAAACCATCACATTACCGTCAAAGTCCCCAAAACTCTAAAACTAACTCAAACTTTCTCAGATTTCACCAACTGCTAAACCCCAAAAACTAAACAATACCAACCACAGAAAAATCCCCACAGACACCCTCTACACGAAGCACTAACACCCAGAACATCAGGGGGCCGGCGACGCCGGAATTTAGGGATGGTCGCCGGATTTGTGGGAAGGTGGTGGGCTCGGATTTCAACACACTAGCCTAAAAAGCCTGCACACTAATCTGTATGTGTTTGCTAAGCTAGAAAATGATCACAAATATAGCAGATCACCAATATCCAACAGTTTGCATCAAAACAGTATTTTAAAGTTTCAAGTTTGCGACTTAAAGGTGATCAAGCTAGATCTAGTGACACTACTAGGTTTAAACAGCAATACTAACACTTAATTAGATTCATTAAGCTATAACAACTTAACTTAGCTAAAAATCTTCACTTCAAATACAAATCTAGCATTAATGACCACATAACACACTAATCGAAGCTAAATACACATAAGTCTAGCAAACAAAGAAGTTGGGCTAAGAATTATACCTTGATCCTAGGTGCAAGGAGAAGGAGGAGAAGAAGAGGAGAAGGAGCTGCTGCTGCTGCTGGGGTGCTGCTGCTGCCTGCTACAGCTGCTGCTGTGTGCTGCTGCTGCCCATTACTGCTGCTGTTGGTATTGTTGTTGCTGCTTGTGTTGCTGCTGCTGCTGCTAAAGCTAAAGTGTGTGTGTGTGTATGTGAGTGAGAGAGAGAAGTGAGAAATGAGTGTTGCAAAAGAGAAAGAAATGAGTGATATGAGAGAGTCAAACCCCCCCTCTCTCTCCTCATTAAATGTGAGCATGGCTCAAGCCATCACGCACACTCTCTCTCTCTCCTACCCAAGACAACCCAAAACAATAACTCATTTTCCTTTTAAAAAAACAAATACCCTTAATTAAAATAAAATTTCCTTAATAAGAATGGGTTAGTTCACCATGGTTACTAAACATGGTTTAACCCTAATTTAACCCTAGTTTACATGCACAAGTGTGTGCAAGCCCAAATAAAATCTAATAAAATATTCATTAATTTTGATAAAATATTTGAAAATCGTTTTGGTTAACTTTTTACTAAAAACCACACATTAAAGTATAATTAGCCACTAATCACATTCTAAGGTGTTACAGTATTGCTCATTTCGGGAGATGGCTTTCTCCGCGAACTTGAGATAAAGAGAGACATAGAAAGAAACATTGGAGCGGATCCACTCACTGAGGCTATTTTTCGAACGCAATAGTTTTACAAACGAGCTTTGTGAAACAGATTAGTAGAGAAGTTAGGTGTTCGGTATCGCAAGGGCTGTAAGTATGCGACACCGCAATAATTGGCCTTAAGTGCAAGAGGGAGATTGTTGGCTAAAGTGCCCTCAAGTCAATTATTGGATCGCAGGCACGTGATTGCAATGATTGAGGGAGGACCTATACCGGAAGAACAGTCTTACTCTAGAAGATAGTATGCTATCTGGTTTGTCTTTATCATCGTGTACATACTTCAGGTGACATAGCAGATCACTATTACATGTTGATAGAGCCAATAGGATTCTTGCTTGACTACCAACAGTATGATGGCGATCATATATGTGAGAGTTGGGTGGTCTATAAGCACATCCTTAAAGTGTCCTTAGTCGTGGGAGTTTCGAGACTGGGCATCGATACTCCAAGACTAGACTAGTGTATACGGATCGAGACCCCGACGAGGGACGGTGGCCGGTCTTACAAGCCATTGGTGTTAGTTGGTTCACCTAAGATGTATACAGGTACACATTGAGTTATGAGTACACCGGACGGACTCGCCGGGAACATGCTAGTTGGTATTATACCTATTGTCAGATAGCAGTTCCCTGGTGACAAGTGTACAGGCTAGTCTATCGACCTGAGATCGTCATTTGTCTCCTGTGAGTTCCCACTGTGCTTTGATTACTACCCTACCATGGCTCAAAGGAGTCGTGCAAACAGGTTTTAGTTGGATACAGTCCCAAGCTATATGGAGGTAGTGAGCGGATCGTTAGGGATTCGTCTCTCCCGGTATTGGGATTTGATGTCGCGGTGTGCACGGGTGGCCATCACCAGAAATCCTCGGCCGGGATAGACGAGAATTACCGATCCAGGGTCGGTAGTTTCTCAGTTGGTAATAAGTGTCATACCGACACTAAATGTCGCGTTATTGGGGGTCTGATTTTATCCACCCCCTAGACTCGATATGCGATACTCATAAGTGAACGGACCGGACTGTATGGATATTGTCACTGTCAGGCTCAGTAGGATTTCAGGATGAGTTTGCTCGTCGGCCTCCTTTTCGCTCAATACCTAGGTAGCCGTTACGTGCAGCTAGTGCCACTGACGTGCTTGTGGTTGAACCCACTGCCAGCATATTAACGAGTGTTTAGAGTCCCACACAGAGGGTTTCCCTGATTCAGGCGAAACGTTGTAGAGGTCGTATGGTTTTATGACAGGGTTCGATCATATACGTGCACTTGTGTACGGATCATGATCGGAAGGATAATACTGGTGGGCTTTAGTTTAAACCGGATCCTAGTATTATATTGTTTGATTATTTTTGTCTCATTGTATTCGTATTCAGTCGGAATACGGATGCGGGTATATATATACGGATGAGGGGTATTCTTGTAATTCGTTACAAAATAACTTTAGGGGTGCCATTTCATTTCTATTAAAAATTTAGTTTAAATGTTTAAATGGTGGAAAGTGTGAGTCCACGTCTTGGATTTAGCATTCAATGCGACATGAATGTTTTTTGTTTTGGTTAGGATATTTTGTGTGAGATATTATGGAGGTGAGTAGGTGCTCATTTTTTGCTAAGGGATTTTCTTTAAGTGCTAAAAATATCACATACAAAAGATCAAGCAAAAGCAACACAAGAAAAGAGCAGAGAACAATTCTTCACTTGCCTTTTCTTTTGGCCAAGTCTTGTGCTCACACGTTTTTCCCTATGGCTTCTTCTTCAACCTCCACCCATATCCTCTCATGAGTTGACAATCCTTGGGTGTTTTGAGACAAAGTAATCACACACACTCTCTAATTCATCTTGGTTATCTAGGTTAGCAAACTAGATACCTGAGTTGCTTCGGTTTTGAGGAGGGAGCCCGTATTACTAATCCTCGACGTGGATCATCTTCGACGGGGGAGACTGGAGTGTTAGTTATATGTATGCCCTAGAGGCCATTACTGTACATTGGATGTATATTGTAGTGGATGCTGGGACATATATAGGGAGGACTTTCTTACTCGACATGATAGTATGCAATCTGGTTGATCTTGACCTTAACGTGTACACTGATTGTCTCTCTGTTACATGTTGGTAAAGCCCTTAGGATGTGAACTTGACTACCTGGACTATGATGCAGATCATACTAGTGGGGACATGGTAGTCCATAAGTACATCCTTCAAAGTCCCTAGTCGTGGGTGTATCGAGACGGGGCATCGATATACCAGAGTAGACTAGCATATACTTTCTCGACCCATACAGATGGGCGATGGATGATCCCATATCCATTGGTGTTTGACATCGGAGATGATATGCGGGTGCTCAGTAGAGACTGGGTACACCGGACGGACTCGCCGAGAACTCCCAGATGGTATTATACCTTACGTCAGATGGCAGTTCTCTGGTGACACTGGTACAGAGTAGTCTGTTGACCCGAGATCGTCATAGAGTCTTGTGTAGTTCCCACTGTGCTTTGATTTCCATCTTACCACGTCCAAGAAGGCGTGCAAAATGGTGGTTTTGGGGTACAGTCCCGAATCACATGGAGGCAATGAGCGATAGGAGGGGATTCGTCTCTCCCGGTATAGGGAGTTGATGTTGCGCTGTGTTCGATTGGCTATAACCGGAAATCCCTGGCCAGGGTTGCTGAGATTTACTGGTAAGTGTTACCAGTAGTTTCTCGACTGTTATAGACCTCATATTAACACGACTTATCGAGCTATTGGGGTCTGACGTTTACCACCCCTAGGCGAGATATGCGGCATATCAGACGATCAGACCGGACTGTACGGTAAGTGTTACTGGTTGGATTCACAGGAGTGTGAGCGGGCTTGCTCGTCGATCTTCTGATCGCTCAATACCCGGGTGGCCGTTACGTTTAGCAGACCACTTGCGGCTTGTGGGTGTTTGATATGATCATCACCTGCTGCCGGCGTATTGACGAGTCTTTAGAGTCCTACACAGAGGTTTCCTGGCTCAAGCGAAACGAAATAGGAGCGCATATAAGATATGTGCGGGACCGAGAATAATGCGTGTATGTGATACCGTATTTCATTCTCGCGATGAATGTATCGAAAGGTTGTATGCGATATAACCTAGTTATCGAATCAAGGATTGTTTCGGTAAGCCGATACATAGGATACTAGTCGGTTATATGCGATATGACCGGATCGTTAAATCAAGTGTTGATTTAATGATTTAATGCATAATTATATATTTGATATATTACTTTGCATTAACTAGTATTGGTTCACTTTAAATGGATTTTCTCACTTGCTTTGCACAAGTTGTATATGTGATATACTTTTGTGCACAAGTTTGTATCATGTTTGATGATGCATTCTAACTTGAGTTTGTGTAAAGATTAAACCATGGTTATTTAAATGGTTAGGGTTTTGTTTTTCATATCTATTTATTCATTTATTTATTTCTTTTTGGCAAAAGAAAAGAAAAATGGTGGCTTTCTTTGGATGCATGTTGAAGCTTCATGAAACTTTGACTAAGTCACCATTTTTGTCTTCATGCTTAACCCTAACCATTGACCTAACCATGATTTATTCTCTACACTTGACCATGGTTGCCATATGATAAGTATTGTTTTTATTTTCTACTTGAAAATAACTTATCATAATATTCATCATCTTCTTCTTCTTCTTCTTCAAGAAGAAACCTTGCTCCATCAATGGCAACTTGAGCAAATGAGTGAGAAATCCAATTCTAAAGTGAACCCACCTCCTATTTCTTCATCCTCTACCTCTTGCCAAGTAGTATAGGGTGTTTTCTTCACAAGTTTCATGACTTGGTGAAGTGGGAGCTTGATCTTGTGATGCCTCGACGTAGATCATCTTCGGCACGAAGCCGACGACCTTGCCCGCCCATTTCTCCGATGAAGCCGACGCTAGAGCCAGGGATTCCATTTGGACAGTGAGGAGACTTCATTGCGGAGCTATGGAGGTGGAGGACCGGATCTACAAAGGTTGTATTCCCGTTCTTTTAGTTATATTGTTAACTAGTTGCATGTGTTCGCCTAAAATTCTAGTTAACGATCCGTATTAGGGTTTCTCGGCACTTGTAAAATTTGAAATTGGCATGGTTAATGTCTTGTGAGACCTCATTAGCGTGCCTAGGAACCCTACAGTGGTATCAGAGCTTAGCTAGAGCCTTAGGCGATGCGTAGACGACGTTTGAAATCCGAACGAACCCGAAACCCTAATACAAAACCCTCTCTGGACTTTTTCTGAAAAAGTGGGTTTTTCCAAATTAAAAATGCTTAAAAAATTCAGCAGAAAATTCTAAGAATTACGGTGCAAAAATTACCTAATGATCTTTCTAAAGAGCGGAGGAACCGCGGCATTAGCCGCCTATTGCGGCGGTTCCGCGCCCATTTAGTCTCTTCAGTCAACCATTTTTGCACAGTAACTTCTTTATTTAAATGCTGAGTTTTATGGGAATTTTTAAAATTTATTCAAGAGTTGAAATTTCTGGGTTGTATTGGGGACTCGGTGTTTCGATCGGATTGTCTAATCTTGTCTATGTGTTTTCCGGATAATTTTTGAATATGTTAAAAAAGTTCGACCGGATATAAATACCCAACTTTTCCCCTGCCGGAAAATTTCCAAGTGTTGGATTTTTCCGAGGTTTAATCACGTTCTAAGTAGTGCAAGTAACGCGATCGTCCCTCTAGAAGACAACAAACCTTAACTCGATTATGTAACCGTCTTGAACTGCCCTTTGAACCTTAGGGTTTGGGGCAGTACGGCGTGCCATATGTGAGGCGTTGGCTTGACCCTTCTACGGCTGGACCGTTGGTACTGAGGCACGAAGTGAATGTTTATGAACTTATTTCATGAGTTGAGCTGTTTCGGGAAAACTTGGGTGTTCGATTGTTCGATCGGAAAGTTTAACATTTTCTATCTTATTCGGAATGTGATACAATAATTGGAATTCACAAAAAGTTATGAGATAACTGAATGAATGTTATAAACATAGCAGTTTAGTCTCACTTGATCGGTTGCCACGGAATTTTGATGTGATCAAAAGTCCGTCGCAATCACGTAGCGTACGCGGATACTCGCCGGATAAACTTAATAGACAGCTACACCCCTTAGCCCCGACCAAGTGACTGTAGGAGAACCCCGTCGCCGAAAGCATCCATTCGGGTGCACGCGGCAGTGGTGTTCCGCCTTGGTGCACTTCGTCGACGGCGTCGGGGGTGCGGCCGCCTACTAAAGTTTGCGACGAGCATTCGATCAGGATGTCGGGAATCTTGTTGAATTGCCCGACTTGATATTGAAAAGGGTTTTCGATAATGAGACTAAAATGCGGGGTTTATAATTGTTAGGCATGCGATGTTTAAGGAATTCATCTAGTCAGACATGCGATGTCTGAGGATGTTGCGGATTCCAACTGTTGTAGTTTTACACTTTCTTTTCTGTGACCGTAAGTGTAATATGTGATATCGCCGGTTTCGTTGCTATATGTCAACGACAATTGGGATGCGCATATTTACTTACGTTGATGACATGTGATGTTATGTGTTGCTGGATATGTTATATTGGATCGTCGTGTTTGAATAGCCGGGGGTTTTTATGTGAGATGAGTGTTTTTCATTTTCATTCATGTAAAAACTTGTATGTAATATTCTTTTATTGGGGCACTTCCAGGTTGCGGAAGATGTCACCGTTTGTATATTATTTACTTTTCCGCACTAGGATAGACCCAAGGAGGGGAGCACAAGTAACCGGGTTCTGGGGTCTAGTGGGAGACCAACTCGAGGAGTCGAGTCCGGGTCTCCTAACCCTAGAATTGGTAGGGTTGCTCGCCGCTCTCGTAGGGGTCTAGGGGTGTGAGTTTGGCTATTCATCGCGACCGTGGAATCCGTATTTTATACTGGCTCGTATTGAAAACACGGACGTCCTAGTATATCCAATATTTCATATGTTTCTTCTGCTGCGATATCTGTGATGTGATCATGTGATGTTCTGTGATGGATACCATATATAGTATATATGATATATTATATAGACGTTACTTATGTTTTACACCCGCACTAGCCCTGCCCCGCTCTGCCGTTAGTTACCTAACCTAACGGTGCACGAGGGGACATCGAGGCGAATGCGGATGGCATAAGTGTACGTCGTATTTATCTGTGATGTTTAGGTACTTAAATGATGGGACTTCATTAATGAGATTAATGAAATAAAAAGAAACCTAAGATGTTGTAGAATCGAATTTCAAAAATAAAACAGGTAGCTATAGTTCTTGCTTTGCACAGCGGTATCTAGGATATATCCTGCACCTTATTCGATAAGGAAAGGACCGAGATCCCTTCTCCGGGAGTGACTCCTTTAGCAATAACTGGCAGATGCTACACACTCGGTTTGTCTTTTGATTGCTTTTAAGAGTTTTTGCTTTGCACAGTGATATATATGATATATCCCGCACCTCATTCGACGAGGAAAGGACCGACGATCCCTTCACCTGGAGTGACTCCTTTAGCAAAACTAGAAAAGCCTCAAAAACACTCCATTTTTAAAATTATTTGATTCTACAACGATATCAAGTTCATTACGCAATAGGTTTTCAGAAAAACCTGTCGTAGCCCTCCGTCATTTCAGATAAGTGGTAGTTAGTATTCGTGCTACGTTTGTTGGCCTGCGTCAAGGCGTAGTGTGCGGTAGCTAACTAGTATTTATCTGCTTATGCATATGATGCAGATTGGATTAGGGTAGTCGTGCGACTTTGTTGGCCTGCGTCAAGGGTCGTGCGGGTGGGTTTAATTCAATCAGGAAATGACGGGTTGAACTTGACTAGCGCACTATGGTTTGTTGGCCTGCGTCAAGGTCATAGGATGCTAGGGGCAAAATATTATCGGGAATTTCAAGTGTTGAAATTTGCAATGAGATTGCATACCTTCTATGAGATAGTTGGATCCCGATACCCGCTGTGAGTAATTGTTACTCCTGGGAGAGTTTTACACGTTACAAATAGCCGATCAAGTAGGTGTCTAGAAAGGTGTCAACGGGGTTACGCCTCTGGGAAAACGAGATTTACATTAATTAGGTTCGTGCGAAAGCACGGGGGACCTCCCTCAAAGTACCGACACTGGCCTGGCTGAAAGATTGGCGAACTTGTAGTGTGTAATTAATCCCGGCTAGTCTTTACTTTTAGGGTTTGAAGGAAGATTTGATAAAAAGCAGTGGGAGCCATCCTGATTAGATAAAATAATAACCAATCTTTTCTTGCAAAAGCGCACGCTGAGTGTTTTCTTCTCTCTCTCTCCAGGTAGCGACCATATCACGCCTTAATCAAGATAATAATACGGATTATTCACCGAACCCGCTTGTTATACTGAGCTGGGGAACGTTGGTCCCGCTCCAACTTATAATTGTTATAAGACAGAGCAGGAAATTGGGGATTACCAGAATTCCCGTGCCGCCCAAACGAAGAGAGTGCATGTTGATGCATCATCTTCGGGTGTGTTCATTACAGAGAACTGTTTCTCAGTATCCTTTACGTCCTGGGTATATGATACCGGATCAGGATCCCGCATATGTTATATGTTACATGGACTACAGATAGGTAAAGAACTGAGAACGGGTGATAAGTTTCATGAGGCAGAAATGGGGCAAGTGTTGCAGCCAAGTCTGTTGGTCACTGTCACCCTATATTACCAATTCATTGATTCTGAACGAATGTTATTAGATACCGAACCTGATATACAAAATCATATCCATCTCTTTATTAGTAAAGAAATGATAAGATTTTGTATTGTTGGATAATGTTTTGAACATTTCCTATATCAAAAGTTGATCGGATCAGGCACGTTATCTAAAAGCATTGATGTTCTAAATCAAACTACAGTTCTTAGTATACGGAACACACACAAGAAGAAGAGTTCAGATATGAACGAATTCTTCTTGAGGTATTGTAGACTAGGTCATATCAATGCGACCCGACTAGCTGAAGTTACTTGTAGATGCATATTTAAATCAGTTTGAATTTAGATCTTATGAAACTTGCCAGTCATGTCACAGAGATAAGATGACCACAGCTCTGTTTATTGGTAACAGAGAAAGAGTTGGTAACTCTTGGGACGATACATGTTGATGTATGTAGGTCCCCTGTCAACACATGCCAAGACCGGTTCTTTGTACTTCATTACATTCTCTGATGATCTCTTTAGATTCAGACATATGTTCCTGTTGAAACACAACTCCAAAACTTTTGAGATATTCACAGAATATAAGTTAGAAGTAGAGAACCAAAATAAGGGTATAAGTATTATGTCCTTTGATGTGATCAAGGAGGAGAATACTTGAGCACGGAATTCCTGGACTATTCTAAAGGAGAATGAGATTCTCTCTCAGCATTACTCCTCCGTATACAACATAGCACGATGGTATATCGGGGCGGAGCAATAGCACCCTATATGATATGGTGTGCTCTATGATGAGTACTACTGAGTTACCTGTTTCCTTTTTGGGAGTTATGCACTTGAGAAGCTGCATACCTATTGAATAGGGTTCAAATCAAATCAGTTGCCTACCACTTCATATTTGATATGATAAGGGAAGAGCCCATCTCTTAAGTTAGTTGAGATTTGGGGTTGTCCAGCCAATGTCTGAAAAGCAAAATCCGGACAAGCTCGAGGCAAGATCTGTTATGTAGAACTGGAATTGTTCCAGCTATACAAACTGCAGCTGATGATTTGAAAGAACCAATGAATTCAATGGTTACCAACAAACCTCGGCCTCTCCGCCGATCTAGTAGGGTTCCTCACCCACCTGAGAGATACTTCGGTTTCTCTATGACAGTGGGAGCGAGGATTGCATCATAAGATGATGACCCAACTAGTTTCGAGCTGGCCATCAGGAGTAGGACTCTGTAAGAATGGCTGGATGCTTAGTGATCTGAGATGGAATCCTTATACACCAACAAAGTATGGACTTTAGTTGCTATATCTGAAGGGTTAAATCCCCATCAGGAGCAAGTATATCTTGAGAAGATTACTTGGTGTAGATGGAAAAGTTCAGACTTTCAAAGCCAGACTTGTTAAAGGTTTTCGTCATTGACCAGGCGTGGATAATGATGAAACCTTTTTCCAGTATCTATGCTTAAGTCCATCCAGATTCTACTTGCCACGGCTATATACCATGACTACGATATCTGGTGGTTGGGTGTCATGACAGCTTTCCTAAATGATATTTTAGAAGAGGGAGTCTATAAATACACAGCCAGAGGGCCTCGTAGACAGTGGGAGCAGCGGAAACGTGTGCAAGATGCTTTATAAGATAAAGCAGGCATCGCGGAGTTGGAACATCTGTTTTTGATGAAGTAGTCAAAGAGTTTGAAATCATCAAAATTGTAGATGAACCTTGTATATACAAAAAGGTAGTAGGGAGTATGGTGATGATCCTCATAGAGTACGTGGATGACATACTCTTGATAGGGAAAGAGTTTCCTATGCTACGCTCGATCAATCTCCGCCTATCACAATGATTCTCCACATGGGATCAAAGTGATACCTACTAAATCCTGGGTTTTGGACCTATGAGATAGATCTAAATGGATGTTAGAATACTCACTAGCTGTAGTGAGATGGTATCAATTGATCCTGGGAATAATCACTGGAAGTGTTCCAGGGTGATAATGACGACTGAGTGCCAGTCACAGGCATTGTCTTTACCCTCAGTAAAGGGACGGTATGTTGGAAGAGTTCCAAGCTAGATACCGTGACATACTAGACGATAAAGGCATGATACATCGCTACTTAAGATGCTACCAAAGAGGCTGTTTGGGTGAATATTGGTTCATGAGATGAACTACGTTCCTAGCATTGTGAGACAATGGAGTTGTGGCTTATGCCAAGGAACGCCGGTCCCATCAGTGATCCAGACATAATCTATGGCAGTATCACCTGATCATGGAGATAGTTGATCTCCAGGGTGATCAAGGTTAGGAGAACAGACTCAGAGGACAACACGGCGGACCCACTCACGAAGGCCTTTTCCCAGAGAGAGACTTTTATGGGATGGTTGAGTATGAGATACTGCGACCACTGCTACAGATGGCCCTAGTGCAAGTGGAAGATTGTTAGTTATATGTATGCCCTAGAGGCCATTACTGTACATTGGATGTATATTGTAGTGGATGCTGGGACATATATAGGGAGGACTTTCTTGCTCGACATGATTGTATGCTATCTGGTTGATCTTGACCTTAACGTGTACACTGATTGTCTCTCTGTTACATGTTGGTAAAGCCCTTAGGATGTGAACTTGACTACCTGGACTATGATGCAGATTGTACTAGTGGGGACATGGTAGTCTATAAGTACATCCTTCAAAGTCCCTAGTCGTGGGTGTATCGAGACGGGGCATCGATATACCAGAGTAGACTAGCGTATACCTTCTCGACCCATACAGATGGGCGATGGATGATCCCATATCCATTGGTGTTTGACATCGGAGATGATATACGGGTGCTCAGTAGAGACTGGGTACACCGGACGGACTCGCCGAGAACTCCCAGATGGTATTATACCTTACGTCAGATGGCAATTCTCTGGTGACACTGGTACAGAGTAGTCTGTTGACCCGAGATCGTCATAGAGTCTTGTGTGGTTCCCACTGTGCTTTGATTTCCATCTTACCACGTCCAAGAAGGCGTGCAAAACGGTGGTTTTTGGGTACAGTCCCGAATCACATGGAGGCAATGAGCGATAGGAGGGGATTCGTCTCTCCCGGTATAGGGAGTTGATGTTGCGCTGTGTTCGATTGGCTATAACCGGAAATCCCTGGCCAGGGTTGCTGAGATTTACTGGTAAGTGTTACCAGTAGTTTCTCGACTGTTATAGACCTCATATCAACACGACTTATCGAGCTATTGGGGTCTGACGTTTACCACCCCTAGGCGAGATATGCGACATATCAGACGATCAGACCGGACTGTACGGTAAGTGTTACTGGTTGGATTCACAGGAGTGTGAGCTGGCTTGCTCGTCGATCTTCTGATCGCTCAATACTCGGGTGGCCGTTACGTTTAGCAGACCGCTTGCGGCTTGTGGGTGTTTGATATGATCATCACCTGCTGCCGGCGTATTGACGAGTCTTTAGAGTCCTACACAGAGGTTTCCTGGCTCAAGCGAAACGAAATAGAAGCGCATATGAGATATGTGCGGGACCGAGAATAATGCGTGTATATGATACCGTATTTCATTCTCGCGATGAATGTATCGAAAGGTTGTACGCGATATAACCTAGTTATCGAATCAAGGATTGATTCGGTAAGCCGATACAGAGGATACTAGTCGGTTATATGCGATATGACCGGATCGTTAAATCAAGTGTTGATTTAATGATTTAATGCATAATTATATATTTGATATATTACTTTGCATTAACTAGTATTGGTTCACTTTAAATGGATTTTCTCACTTGCTTTGCACAAGTTGTATATGTGATATACTTTTGTGCACAAGTTTGTATCATGTTTGATGATGCATTCTAACTTGAGTTTGTGTAAAGATTAAACCATGGTTATTTAAATGGTTAGGGTTTTGTTTTTCATATCTATTTATTCATTTATTTATTTATTTCTTTTTGGCAAAAGAAAAGAAAAATGGTGGCTTTCTTTGGATGCATGTTGAAGCTTCATGAAGTTTTGACTAAGTCACCATTTTTGTCTTCATGCTTAACCCTAACCATTGACCTAACCATGATTTATTCTCTACACTTGACCATGGTTGCCATATGATAAGTATTGTTTTTATTTTCTGTTTGAAAATAACTTATCATAATATTCATCTTCTTCTTCTTCTTCAAGAAGAAACCTTGCTCCATCAATGGCAACTTGAGCAAATGAGTGAGAAATCCAATTCTAAAGTGAACCCACCTCCTATTTCTTCATCCTCTACCTCTTGCCAAGTAGTATAGGGTGTTTTCTTCACAAGTTTCATGACTTGGTGAAGTGGGAGCTTGATCTTGTGATGCCTCGACGTAGATCATCTTCGGCACGAAGCCGACGACCTTGCCCGCCCATTTCTCCGATGAAGCCGACGCTAGAGCCCGGGATTCCATTTGGACAGCGAGGAGACTTCATTGCGGAGCTATGGAGGTGGAGGACCGGATCTACAAAGGTTGTATTTCCGTTCTTTTAGTTATATTGTTAACTAGTTGCATGTGTTCGCCTAAAATTCTAGTTAACGATCCGTAGTAGGGTTTCTCGGCACTTGTAAAATTTGAAATTGGCATGGTTGATGCCTTGTGAGACCTCATTAGCGTGCCTAGGAACCCTACATGGAGATCGAACTTGATCGAGGAAGCCACGTGGAGCTTGGGACAACGGTTGAAGACCGAAGGACACGAATCGATTGGTATAACCTCTCTAAACTCTTTTCGTAGAACTAGTATAGGATTAATGGTACGATCCGTCGATTAGGGTTCCGTTAGCGCCGGGTTTTTAAAAGTTTTTGTTCCGTGTTTGGCCATAGATTGATGACCGGGGCACTGCCATAACCTTACATTTCTCTTGATAGGAAATGACTCTCTTATGCTACAATCAATCAAAGGATTCTTGTCACAGAGGTTCTCCATGGAAGACCTGGGTGATACCAACTACATTCTGGTGACCCAGATCTATCGTTATAGATCAAAGAGGATAGTGGGACTTTCATAGTCATGGTACAACAACACCATACTGAAAATATTTAGTATGGATGATTCTAAGCGCGGTAGTCTACTGTCTTGTCACGGAATCACCCTCTCCAAAGAGATGTCTCCAAAGACTGATTAGGAAAGGGCTCGCATCACATTTATACCTTACGCTTCTGCGGTAGGCTCTATAATGTATGCGATGTTGTGTACCAGACCAGATGTTTCTTACGCACTTAGCTTGGTAAGATGGTATCAGTCAAACCCAAGGGAGAAGCACTGGATAGCAGTAAAGAACATTCTCAAGTACCTAAGAAGGACTAATGAGATGTTCTTGGTGTATAGCAGAACAGACCTCCAGATCGAGGACTTTGCTGACTCCAGCTTCCAGAGTGATAAGGATGACTCTAATTCCATGTTGAGTTATGTCTTTAACCTCAGTGGAGGGGCGGTCTGTTGGAAGAGCTCCAAGCAGGACACCGTTGCAAACTCGACGATGGAAACGGAGTAGTTCGCTGCATGAGACGCAACAAAAAAGGCAGTCTGGATGAGGAAGTTCGTAATTGAACTTTAGATGGTTCTTTCCATTTATTGGTCCAATACTTTAGTATTGTGACAACATACGGCGCTATTGCTTTAGGGAAGGAACCCAGGTCCCATCAGAGATCCAGACATATCTGTAGGCGGTACCACCAGATCAGGGAGATCGTTAATCCCCAAGAGACCAAGGTGAGGAGAGTAGATACAGAGAGCAACACTGCAGATCCAGTCACAGAGGCCATCCCTCAAACAGTGTTCGAGAGGCTATTCGAGATCTTCGGTCTGCGATATGCCAGTATATGGCCATAGAGGCCATTATTGTATCATACTGGATTGTATATTACTTAATGGGAGCTTGGGATATACATGGATATAATGACAGTCTTGCTCGAATTGGTAGTATTCTACCTGGTTTGTTTCTACCTCAATATGTGCATGTGTTTCTTTTAGCATATTGCTTACACATATTGGTAGAGCCCTTAGGATCTTTGCTTGATTACCAGCGTTGTGATGGCAGTCACACTAGTAGGGGTTGGGTAGTCTATAAGCATATCCTTATACATGTTCCTAGTCGTTGGATTATCGAGACGGGGCATCGATACTCCAGAGTAGACTAGTGTATACGCTTCTCATCCCAGTAGGGGAGATGGTCTGTCCCACAGCCCCTAGTACGTCATACTGAAGATAGTATGCAGGTGCTCATTAGGTTATGAGTACACTGGACAGGACTCGTCGGGGATTGCTGGTGGGTATTATACCTATCGGTGTATAGCAGTTCCCAGGTGACATGAGTACAACTTAGTCCGTCGACATGACACTGCTACTTCGCTTCGAGTGTGTTCCCACTGTTCTTTGATTGCTACCCTACCACGGCTCTATTGAGTCGTGCAAATAGGTAGTAGTTGGGTACAGTCCCGAAGCACTTGGAGGCAGTGGCGGTTAGACAGGATTTGTCTCTCCCAGTATTGGGGGTTGATATCGCGCTGTGTTTGGAGAGCCATTACACAAAGTCCCTAGCCAGGGAAAGTGAGATTTATTGGTAGGTATTCCTACAGTTTCTTAGAGTGTTATGGGCTACACTCCAGCATGATTAATTGCGCTCTTAGGGGTCTAACGATTACCGCCCCTAGTCCCGATATGCGATACTCTTAGACGAACAGACCGGACTGTACGGAGATTGTCACATTCAGGCTCAGTAGGAGTTTGGATGGGTTTTCTCATCGGCCTTCTTATCAACATATACCTGGGTAGCCATTATGTGTAGCTAGTACCGCTTGCGGCTTGTGGTTAAACCCACTGCCAGCGTACTGTCGAGTATTTAGAGTCCCACACAGAGAGTTTCCCTTCATCGGGCGAAAGATGTAGAGGCCGTAAGGTTTTACGGCAGGGCTTCGATCACGTACGTGCACTTGTACGCGTATGATGTTCGGGCGGATAATAATAGTAGGCTTTGGTTTATGCCAGATCCTAGTATTATATTGATGAATCAGTTTCTTCTTTTTGTATTCGTGTTTCTCGGAACACGGATGCGGGAATGTATATACGGATGAGAGGAAATTCTTGTAATTACTCAAGATTGTTATAGAAGGAGACACCTCATTAGGGTTTTGACCATTGAATTGATTAAAACAATTATGAGGTGGAGAAAAGTATTTGTTATATTTGTAAATGATAATTGTGGCATGGCTACTTGTTTTGACTACTTGACTTTGTTTGACCACTTGACTTGGTTTGACTCTTCGACTTAGATATTTCTTGTGGGATATTTTGTGACACTAGATATTTTTGGTGAGATATTTTCTCGCCATACTTGTTGTCATATCAAGTGAGCCATCTCATTTTTTATCATTATCAAAAACCATTCCTCTTTCCTCAAGTTAACTCTCTTCTTCTTCCTCTCAACTTTCAACCCTTAAAGTTTCATGAGTTGAGTAAACTAGGGTTCCAAAAGACAAATAAATCCATCTTCATTCTATACATCATCTAGGCCATCTAGTTTAGCAAGCTAGTTTCCCTAGTTACCTCGGATTTGAGGTTGGAGCTCGGACTATAAACTCTCGGATGGATCGTCTTTGACTCGAGGAACCAGACAAAGAAACTACGATCCGGATTGATCCTCGGAGCCTACGGTGATGAGGAGGACAGCGGAGAAGACCCGAAGGACTTGTATCATGAGGTATAACATTATTTCCGAGTAGTTAAACCTCATGTAGTTTGCTAGCTAGGGTTTATGGTCGATCCATGGTTCGAGTCGGTGTTGTGAAGCCCGTAAAAATCATTTTTTGCAAATTCCGCCTCCCCGCAAACATGTGGGGTGCACGACATCGACTTACACGAGATGGCTATGTAAAAATCTGTAGGGTTGCTAGGCATGATCACAAGGGTCTACGAGGCATCAACCATGCCCGATTAAAATTTTAGCCGTGCCGAACAACCCGAAGCCGGATCTTTAAACTAGAGTTTAGGCGAAAACTAGCATGTTAAACACTTTAACACTAAATGAGAGGGATTACAACCTTTGTAGATCCGGTCCTTCACTTCTTAAGCTCCGTGTTGAGGTCCCTTCACTGCGATCATCGTGTTACGGACTCTCGAGAGGTTCCATGAAGAGAAAGATGCAGTCTTGCTTCCGATCTTCGATACAAAGATGATCTATCTTGAAGTTTCGTTAACACAAGCTAGCACTCATAATATGAAGTGAACACCCTCATCTAAATGGCAAAGATAGATGAGGATGATGAAGTAGGATTATTGCTATCTTTTATTTTCATTTACTCACTCATTTTTCATCACAAATAAAAAGCAAGAAAGCTTTGCAAAAGGAGGAAGAAGAAGAAGAATAGTGATCCTTTTTCTTTGTGATGAATAACGAAAGGATTAATATGATGAAATAATGAAACCATGGTTGACTAAACCATTGTAGAGAATTAACCAAGGGGTAGGGTTTGGGTTGGGTTAAGTATGAGTCATACATAAAAATCAACACAAATATCTTTATCATGACAAAAAGAAACCTTATAGAATCTACCAGAAGTCTTAACCGTAATCCAAACCCTAATCATGTTTAAACTCCACTAAACATGTTGCATTAGTTTTCATATCATGTTACAATATTATATATCACATATATAATATTTATCGTAACAAAATAAAATAATACAATTAACATATATCGCATATATATCAATGTATTACCCGAGTGAGAAAAAGAATCTTTTAGTGAGCTAATATTAGTTAATGTAATTTAATATATGATATATATTATTATACATTAAATTATTGAATCAACACTTGATCCGACAATCCGGCTATATCGCATATAACCGACTAATATTTATCCGTACCGATTCATCGAATCAACACTTGATCAGATGACCTGGCTGATATCAAATATCGCGAGAATAGAATACGGTATCACATATCACATTATCCTTGGTCCCGCACATATTACATATGTGCTCCTACTCCATTTCGCCTGAGCCAAGAAAAATCTATGTAGAACTCTAAAGAATCGTCAATACGCCGGCAGTAGGTGATGATCATATCAAACACCCACAAGCTGCAGGCGGTCAGCTAAACATAACAGCCACCCAGGTATTGAGCGATCAGAAGATCAACAAGAAAGCCTGTACATTCTCCTGTGAATCCAAACAGTAACACTCCTGCACAGTCCGGTCTCGTCGTCTGATATGTCGCATATCTCGCCCAGGGGTGGTAAACGTCAGACCCCAGTAGCTTGATAAGTCGTGTCGATTTAAGGTCTATAACAGTTCAAGAAACTACTGATAATACTTACCAGTAAATCTCAGCAACCCTGCCCAAGGATTTCCGGTTATAGCTAATCGAACACAGCACAACATCAACTCCCTATACCGGGAGAGACGAATCCCTTCCTATCGCTCATTGCCTCCATGTGATTCGGGACTGTACTCAAAAGCCACCTTTTTGCACGCCCTCTTGGACGTGGTATGATGGAAATCAAAGCACAGTGGGAATCACACAAGACTCTATAACGATCTCGGGTCAACAGACTACTCTGTACCAGTGTCACCGGAGAACTGCCATCTGACGTGTGGTATAATAACATCGGGGAGTTCTCGGCGAGTCCGTCCAGTGTACCCAGTCTCTACTGAGCACCCGTACACCATCCTTGATGTCAAACACCAATGGATATGGGATCAACCATCGCCCATCATATGGGTCAAGATGCGTATACGCTAGTCTACTCTGGTGTATCGATGCCCTGTCTCGATACACCCTCGACTAGGAACAGTTATAGGATGTACTCGTCGACTACCGTGGCCCCACTAGTATGATCTCATCATAGTCCCAGTAGTCGAGTACATATCCTAAGGGCTTTATCAACATGTAACATAGAGACAATTAGAGTACATGTTAAGATAAAGTACAACAAGATAGCATACTATTATGTCGAGCAAGAAAGTCCTCCATATATATGTCCAAGCATCCATTACAATATATATCGTATGTACAATAATGGCCTCTAGGGCATACATATAACTAACAATCTCCCACTTTCACTAGGGCCATCTGTTGTGGTATCACATACCCAACAATTAGCTACGGTTGAAGTATCTCATACTCAACCATCTCATAAAAAGTCTCTACTGGGAAAAAGGCCTTCGTGAGTGGATCCGCGCTGTTGTCCTCTATGTCTACTCTCCTAATCTCGATCTCCCTGGAGATCAACCATCTCCATGATCAGGTGATACTGCCTAAGAATTATATCTGGATTTCTGATGGGACGGGGGTTCCTTGGCATAAGCCACAACTCCATCGTCACACAATGGTAGGAAAAAAGTTCATCTTATGAACTAATATGTATCCAGACTGCCTCTTTGGTAGCATCTTTGGTAACGATGTATCCTGCCTTTAATCGTCTAGTAAGTCACGGTATCTAGCTTGGAACTCTTCCAACATACCGTCCCTCCACTGAGGGTAAAGACAATGCCTGCCACTGACATTCAGTCGTCCTTATCACACTGGAACCATTCCAGTGATTCTCCTCAGGATCGATTGATACCATCTCACTACAACTAGAGCGTATCCTAACATCCAATTAGATCTATCTCATAGATCCAAAAACCCAGGATTTAGGAGGTATCACTTTGATCCTATATGGAGAATCCTTGTGATAAGCGAAGGTTGACCGAGCGTAGCATAGGAAACTCCTTCCCTATCAAGAGTATGTCATCCACGTACTTTACGAGGATCACCACCATACTCCCTACTACCTTTTTGTATATACAAGGTTCATCTACCATTTTGATGAAGTCAAACTCTTTGACTACCACATCAAAACAGATGTTCCAACTCCGCGATGCCTGTTTTATTACATAGAACAGCTTGCACACGTTTCCGCTGCTCCCACTGTCTACGAAGCCCTCTGGCTGTGTACTTATAGACGCTCTTTTCTAAAACATCATTTAGAAAAGCAGTCATGACACCGAACCGCCAGATATCGTAGTCATGGTATGTAGCCGTGACAAGTAGGATCTGGATGGACTTAAGCATAGCTTTGAAAGTCTCAACTTTTCCATGTACACCAAGTAATCTTTTCAAGTTATACTTGCTCCTGATGGGAATTTAACCCTTCAGATAAAGCAACCAATGTCCATACTTTGTTGGTGTATAAGGATTCCATCTCAGATCGATAAGCATCCAGCCATTCTTATACAGTCCCACTCCTAATAGCCTGCTCGAAACTAGTTGGGTCATCATCTCATGATGCAATCCTCGCTCCTACTGTCATAGAGAAATGGAAATATCTCTCAAGTTGGCGAGGAACCCTACTAGAACGGCGGAGAGGCTGAGCTTCGTTGGAAACTATTGAATCCTTTGGTTCTACCAAATCATCAGCTGCAGTTTGTATAGCTGGAACCTTTCCAGTTCTACATAACAGACCTTGCTTCGAGCTTGTCTGGATTTTGCTTTTAGACATAGTCCGGACAACCCCAAATCTTAACAAACTTAAGATATGGGCTCTTCCCTTTCCATATCACATATGAAGTGGTAGGCAACTGATTTGATTTGAACCCTATTTAATAGGTATGCAGTTTCTCAAGCGCATAACTCCCAAAAGGAAATAGGAAACTCATTAGTACTCATCATAGAGCACACCATATCAAATAGGGTGCTGTTGCTCTGCCCCGATATACCATCGTGCTATGGTGTATAGGAGGAGTAATGCTGAGAGAGAATCTCATTCTCCTTTAGAATAGTCTAGGAATTCCGTGCTCAAGTATTCTTCTCCTTGATCTCATCAAAGGACATAATACTTATACCCGTTTTTGGTTCTCTACTTCTAACTTATATTCTGTGAATATCTCAAAAGCTTCATACTTGTGTTTCAACAGGAACATATGTCTGAATCTTGAGAGATCATCAGAGAATGTAATGAAGTACAAAGAACCTGTCTTGGCATGTGTAGACAGGGGACCTTCATACATCAGCATGTATCAATCCCAAGAGTTCACTAACTCTTTCTCTGTTTCCAATAAACAGAGCTATGGTCATCTTATCTTTATGACATGACCGGCAAGTTTCATAAGATGTAAATTCAAACTAATTTAAATATGCTTCTAAATGTAACTTGGCTAGTCGGGTCGCATTGATATGACCTAGTCTACAATACCTCAAGAAGGATTCGTTCATTTCTGAACTCTTTCTCTTGTGTGTGTTCTGTATACTAAGAACTGTAGTTTGATTTAGAACGTTAATGCTTTTAGATAACGTGCCTGAACCGATCAACTCTTGATATAGGAAATGTTCAAAACATTATCCAACAATACAAAATTATATCCTTTCTTTACTAATAAAGAGACTGATGTGATGTTGTATATCAGGTTCGGTATCTAATAACATTCGTTCAGAATCAATGTATTCTGGTAATACAGGGTGATAGTGACCAACAGACTTGGCTGCAACACTTGCACCATTTTTATCTCATGAAACTTATCACCCGTTCTCAGTTCTCTACCTATCTGTAGCCTATGTAACAAATTACATATCGGGATCCTGATCTGGTATCAAATACCCAGGACGTAAAGGATACTGAGAAACAGTTCTATGTAATGAACAGACCCGAAGATGATGCATCAGCATGCACTTTCTTCATTTGGGTGGCACGGGAAATCTGGTATTCCCCAATTTCCTGCTCTGTCTTACAACAATTATAAGTTGGAGCGGGACCAACGTTCCCCAGCTCAGTATAACAAGCGAGTTCGGTCAATATATCCGTATTATTATCTTGATTAAGGCATGATATGGTCGCTATCTGGAGAGAGAGAGAAGAAAACACTCAGCGTATGCTCTTGCAAGATTAGATTGGTTATCTAATATATCTAATCAGGATGTCTCCCACTGTTTTAATCAAATCTTCCTTCAAACCCTAAAAGGAAATACTAGCCGGGATTAATTACACGCTACAAGTTCGCCAATCTTTCAGCCAGGACAGTGTCGGTACTTTAAGGGAGGTGCCCCGTGCTTTCGCACGGACCTAATTAAAGCAAACCTCGTTTTCCTAAAGGCGTAACCTCGTTAACACCTTTCTAGACACCTACTTGATCGGCTAATTGTAATGTGTAAAACTCTCCCTGGAGTAACTCTTACTCGCAGCGGGTATCGGGATCCAACTATCTCATAGAAGGTATGCAATCTCATTGCAAATTTCAACACTTGAAATCCCCAATAATATTTTACCCCTAGCAGCTATATGACCTTAACATGGTCAACCAATCATAAGTGCTAGTCAAGTTCAACCCGTCATTTCCTGATTGAATTAAACCCACCCGCACGACCCTTAACATGGTCAACAAAGTCGCACGACTACTCTAATCCAATCGCATCATATGCTTATACAGATAAGCACTAATCAGCTACCGCACACTACGCCTTAACATGGTCAACAAACGTAGCACGAATACTAACTAGTACTTATCTGAAATGACGGAGGGCTACGACAGGTTTTTAAGAAAACCCTTTGCGTAATGAACTTGATATCGTTGTAGAATCGAGTGATTTTAAATGGAGTGTTTCTGAGGCTTTTCTAGTTTTGCTAAAGGGGTCATTCCCGGTAAAGGGATCGTCGGCCCTTTCCTCATCGAATAAGGTGCAGGATATTTCACAAATATCACTATGCAAAGCAAGAACTATAGAAGCAATCAAAAGACAAACCGAGTTTGTAGCATCTGCTAGTTTCGCTAAAGAGGTCACTCCCGGTGAAGGGATCTTGGCTCTTTCCTTATCGAATAAGGTGCTGGATGTTCTACAAGGAACACCGCTATGCAAAGCAAGAACTAGAGCTACCAGTTTTTAAACAAGTTTCTACAACATCTTTAGGTTTCTTTTATTTTCATTAATCTCATTAATGAAGTCTCATTTTTAATTATGCTTCACAAGCATCACATTTGAAACGAAATCTGCAATATAACATATATCTCATATATATAATATAAACATTCGTCTCAGGCAGTAATATGATCTCATCACAGAACATTGCAGTAGAAGAACATATATGAAATATTGGATATACTAGGATGTCCGTGTTTTCAATACGAGCCTGTATAAAACACGGATTCCACGGTCGCGATGAATAGCCAAACCCACATCCCTAGACCCCTACGAGAGCGGCAAGTAACACTGCCTATTCTAGGGTTAGGAGACCCGTTCTCGACTCCTCGAGATGGTCTCCCACTGGACCCCAGAACACGGTTACTTGTGCTCCCCGCCTTGGTTCTACCTAATGCGGAAAAGTAAATAATATACAACGGTGACATCATCCTCAGCCCAGAAGTGCCCCAATAAAAGAATATTACATACAAAGAATTTTACATGAATGAAAAAGAAAAAACTCTCATCTCACATAAAACCCCCGGCTATTCAGAACGCGACGATCCAATAGAACATATCACAGCAACACATAATATCTCATATCATCAACGTAAGCAATTATACGTATCCCGATTGTCGTTGATGTATAGCAACGAAGCCGGCGATACACCACATACTACGCTTACGGTCACAGAAAAGAAAGTGTAAAACTACAACAGTTGGAATCCGCAACCTTCTTAGACATCGCATGCCTAACCAAATGAATTCCTTAGACATCGCATGCCTAACAATTATAAACCCCGCATTTTAGTCTCATTATCGAAAACACTTTTCAATATCAAGTCGGGCAATTCAACAAGATTCCTGACATCCTGATCGAATGCTCATCGCAAACTTTAGTAGACGGCCGCACCCCCAGTTGCCGTCGACGAAGTGCACTAAGGCGGAACACCGCTGCCGTGAGCACCCGAATGGATGCTTTTGGCGACGGGATTCTCCTACAGTCACTTGGTCGGGGCTATAGGGCATGGCTGTCTATTAAGTTTACCCGGCGAGTATCCGCGTATGCTACGTGATTGCAACGGACTTTTGATCACATCGAAATTCCGTAGCAACCGATCATCTGAGACTAAACTGCTAGATATATAACATTCAAATTAGTTATCTCATAACTACTTGTGGATTCCAAATATTGTATCACATTCCAGATAAATAGACAATGTTAAACTTTCCGATCGAATAATCAAACACCCAAGATTTCCCCAATATATCTCAACACTTGAAATCAGTTTAAAAACATCCATCATATACCACGGTACCAATGGTCCAACCGTAGAAGGGTCAAGCCAACGCCTCACATGTGGCACGCCGTACTGCCCCAAACACTAAGGTTTAGAAGCAGTTCAAGACGGTCAGATAATCGAGTTAAGGTTTGTTTTCTTCTAGAGGGTCCACCGCGTTACTTGCACGACTTAGAACGTTCTTAAACTGAAGAAGAAAAAATCCAACTTTTGAAAAAATTTCCGACAGGGGAAAAAATGAGTTATTGATATCCGTTCGAACATTTTAACAGTTTCTAAAAATTACCCGGACAAACTAAACAAAGTTAAATTATCCGATCGAATCAATGAGTCCCCAATACAACCCTAGAAAACTCAACACTTGAGTGGAATTAAAAAATTCCCAGAAAAAAATAACAAGAAAGAGCCTAAGAATAATTACATGAAATTACAGGGACTAAGTCACAATTTGGGCAGCGGAACCGCCGCAAAAACCTTGGTTTGGCCGCGGTTCCGCGGTCAAATAATTGACTTAGAGGACCGTACTTCACAGTAATTCTTATTTTTTCCTGCTTGTTTTTCTGAGCATTTTTTATTCGGAAAAAACCACATTTTTGAAAAATGTACAGAGAAGGGTTCATGTCGGGGTTTTCGGGTTGGTCGGACTTTAAACATCGTCTAGACTTTGCCTAAAGCTCTAGCATGGCTCTGATACTACTGTAGGGTTGCTAGGCACGCTCACAAGGGTCTATGAGGCATCAACCATGCTCGATTAAAATTTTAGCCGTGCCGAACAACCCGAAGCCGGATCTTTAAACTAGAGTTTAGGCGAAAACTAGCATGTTAAACACTTTAACACTAAGTGAGAGGGATTACAACCTTTGTAGATCCGGTCCTTCACTTCTTAAGCTCCGTGTTGAGGTCCCTTCGCTACGATCATCGTGTTCCGGACTCTCGAGAGGTTCCACGAAGAGAAAGATGCAGTCATGCTTCCGATCTTCGATACAAAGATGATCTACCTTGAACTTTCGTTAACACAAGCTAACACTCATAATATGAAGTGAACACCCTCATCTAAATGGTAAGGATAGATGAGGATGATGAAGTAGGATTATTGCTCTCTTTTATTTTCATTTACTCACTCATTTTTCATCACAAATAAAAAGCAAGAAAGCATTGCAAAAGGAAGAAGAATAAGAAGAATAGTGATCCTTTTTCTTTGTGAAGAATAATGAAAGGATTAATATGATGAAATAATGCAACCATGGTTGACTAAACCATTGTAGAGAATTAACCAAGGGCTAGGGTTTGGGTTGGGTTAAGTATGAGTCATAGATAAAAATCAACACAAATATCTTTATCATGACAAAAAGAAACCTTCTAGAATCTACCAGAAGTCTTAACCCTAATCCAAACCCTAATTATGTTTAAACTCCACTAAATATGTTGCATTAGTTTTCATATCATGTTACAATATTATATATTATATATATAATATTTATCGTAACAAAATAAAATAATACTACCCGAGTGAGAAAAAGAATCTTTTAGTGAGCTAATATTAGTTAATGTAATTTAATATATCATATATATTATTATACATTAAATTATCGAATCAACACTTGATCCGACAATCCGGCTATATCGCATATAACCGACTAATATTTATCCGTACCGATTCATCGAATCAACACTTGAACCGATGACCCGACTGATATCAAATATCGCGAGAATAGAATACGGTATCACATATCGCATTATCCTCGGTCCCGCACATATCACATATGTGCTCGTACTCCGTTTTGCCTGAGCCAAGAAACCTCTGTGTAGGACTCTAAAGAATCGTCAATACGCCGGCAGTAGGTGATGATCATATCAAACACCCACAAGCTGTAAGCGGTCAGCTAAACGTAACAGCCACCCAGGTATAAAGCGATCAGAAGATCTACAACCAAGACAGTACATTCTCCTGTGAATCCAAACAGTAACACTCCCGTACAGTCCGGTCTCGTCGTCTGATATGTCGCATATCTCGCCTAGGGGTGGAAAACGTCAGACCCCAGTAGCTTGATAAGTCGTGTCGATATAAGGTCTATAACAGTTCGAGAAAATACTGATAACACTTACCAGTAAATCTCAGCAACCCTGGCCAGGGATTTCCGGTTATAGCCAATCGAACACAACACAACATCAACTCCCTATACCGGAAGAGACGAATCCCCTCCTATCGCTCATTGCCTCCATGTGATTCGGGACTGTACCCAAAAGCCACCTTTTTGCACGCCCTCTTGGACGTGGTATGATGGAAATCAAAGCACAGTGGGAATCACACAAGACTCTATGACGATCTTGGGTCAACAGACTACTCTGTACCAGTGTCACCGGAGAACTGCCATCTGACGTGTGGTATAATACCATCTGGGAGTTCTCGTCGAGTCCGTCCAGTGTACCCAGTCTCTACTGAGCACCCGTACACCATCCTTGATGTCAAACACCGATGGATATGGGATCATCCATCGCCCATCATATGGGTCAAGATGCGTATACGCTAGTCTACTCTGGTGTATCGATGCCCTGTCTCGATACACCCTCGACTAGGAACAGTTATAGGATGTACTCGTCGACTACCGTGGCCCCACTAGTATGATCTCATCATAGTCCCAGTAGTCAAGTACATATCCTAAGGGCTTTATCAATATGTAACATAGAGACAATTAGAGTACATGTTAAGATAAAGTACAACCAGATAGCATACTATCATGTCGAGCAGGAAAGTCCTCCATATATATGTCCAAGCATCCATTACAATATACATCGTATGTACAGTAATGGCCTCTAGGGCATACATATAACTAACAGAATCACATGGAAACAATTATGATATATTAATTATTGAGTTAATGAAAAAAAGGAAAATGAATCACGGTTGATTCTTTTTTCTTCTACACACTTCTTAAAATATCTATTCTAACCAGGGTTTCATTTTCTAATTATCTATTTAAATAAACCATTAGAAATATCTAGATATTTTTCCATGCTTGGTTAAGAGTGAGTGTGACTCTCTCTTCTCTCATTATTATTTTGAGTTTATCTCTCTTGAGCTCAAGCTAAGCCATTTCCATCTTCTTCTTCCTCCAAGCTCTCTACCTTTTTCTAAGTGAGTGAAGAGAAAGAAAAAGAAAGGCTTTTAAGTAAGAATATTACCCACTTCACCAATCTATATTAGTCTAGCCCGCTAGTGTAGGTTGTTTGCATCACTTCCATTTAAATCAGGTGAAGCACGGAGCTTGAGCCAAAGAACTACGTGGTGGATCGTCATGGACTTCGAAAGCTTCAAGCGAACCCGTTCAAACACCAATTAGATCCCAGGAGTCAAGGAGGAGAGGTCTACAAAGGTTGTATTTCTTTCCTCTTAGTGTTAGACACTTACTAGTATGTGATACTTGTTATGTTTTACCCTAATCCTCTAGTTCGATTCTAAGTTAGGTTTGGTTAGCACCATAGATTTTAAAAGTTGCATGTTTGATGCTTGTTAAAACCTAGTAAGGGTGCTAAGCAAAACTCTACAGTGGTATCAGAGCCAAGCTAGAGTTTTAGGGTAACCTGGACGATGTTAAAAAGTTCGGACGAACATCAAATACCACTTCAAAATTTGCTCTCTGAAAAATTTTCAAAAGTTAGAATTTTTGGGTTTAAAAATATTCAAAAAATCGTGCAGGGTATTATATGGACCCCTAAGAAAAATGAACCCTTAACTCGACCTAATGACTATGGAACCGCGTCCAAAAGGTGCTTTTGGCGGCGATTCCGCGGCGCCGTCGGTCAGTCTTGGGACGTACCTTCTTGAGCTGGTCCGTATGTGCTAGTGGCACTGGCTGGGAATTCTTGAATCTAACTCATGTGTTGATCCTCTGAGAATTTTGGGTGGTTGATCGATCGATAGAAAAGTTTAACATCGCCTAGTTTTTACGAATGTGATACAATATTTGAAATCTATACTAATTAGTTTTGTGAAAATTGATTAGTTGATTGTAAATTTAACATTTAGATCTCGGTCGGAATCGGAAATCTTGTTGAATTACCCGATTTCTTTTGAAAAGGTATTTTCATAGATGAGACCCAAATGTAAGATCTACATTATTAGGCATGAAATCCAGAATATGAGATATTCCAGGTTTATGATGTCTAAGGAATGTGACAATTCCAAATGTTGTAGTTTGACATTTCTTTTCTGCGACCGTAAGTGTAGTATGTGGTGTATCTCCAATTTCGTTGCTATACGTCAACGACAATTGGGATACGCATACTTATTTACGTTGATGACATGTGATGTTATGTGTTGTTGTGATATGATGTATAGGATCGTCGTGATTGAATGGTCGTAGGTTTTATGTGAGATGAGATTTTTTCTTTTCATTCATGTAAAATTCATTGTATGTAATATTCTTTTATTGGGGCACTTTCGGGATGAGGATGATGTCACCATTGATGTATATTATTTAATTTTCCGCATTAGGATAGACCCAAGGTGTGGAGTACTAGTGACCGGGTTCTAGAGTCCAGTGGAAGGCCATCTCGAGGAGTCGAGACCGGGTCTCCTAACTCTAGAATTCGTAGGGTCACTTGCCGCTCTCGTAGGGGTCTAGGGGTGTGGGCTTGGCTATTTGCGACGTTGGAATCCGTATTTTCTATTGTTGGCTAAATACAAAATATGGACCTCCTAGTATATCCTATATTTTCATATATGTGCTTCTACTGTTGATATTCTGTGATGTGATCACTTTATATACTGAGACGAATGGTATATTATATATATGATATATAATAAACATTGCTTATGTTTTGCATCCACGCTAGTCCTGCCCCGTGATTGATCTTATTTTCCGTTGTCGGTATTTAGAAACTTATATGAAATCACAACCAAAAATATTTGACCGCAATCAATAACGGTGTCAGATTGTAGCGCATTAGTGAGTGCGGATCGTCCACAGGGATTGTGCGATTCGTTCGTATTTTGTTTTGTTTGAATCGAAACATTAATAGAAAAGAAAAGCAAAGAAAATGATTCAAGATTTTTATCGATGAGTTTCAAGTATCACAATTCTAATCAAGAACCAAGAAAACGATAAACATCAAGAATCAAGTATCGATAGAATTCCAATCACTTTGGATTTCAAGATTTGAAGTAAAGCTCGTAGGAATCGATTAGATTGTAGATGTGAAGAAGACTGAAGATGAACGTTTCTTATCCATTAACGAATTGATGCTAACTCGATGTCGATTAATCGAGGTTTAAGGATCTTGCGAAGAATTAGGGTTTCTTCGTCCTATCCTTTGTCCTTTCGATGAATCACATACTCTAGATAGCTTCTTGAAAGTCGAATGATCAATTGTTGATTTCTAGATCGTGTGAAAGGAATCAAGAACACATTTCGCATCGATCTAGATTATCGATCATCCAATTTTCAAGAATTTCCAATTGTTATAGGACTTAAGACAACGTTTAAAGATTCATCAACATCATCATTCTACAATCATCTCAATTCCTCCACGAGCGGAGTTTTATTCGCGCATCATCATAAAGAATACATTCAAGAATTGAAAATGAATCATAATGCTCGAAATGAAAATATATGCAAGTTTAAAGAATCTTCACCTTTATTACATCAACAAGTAGTTACAACTCTCAAGAATTACAAGAGGTAGGAACTTCGCTCGTCGAATCTTGCATCGCTCGGCTCCTTGAGTCTTGGATTGCTTGGATCTCGTACTCCGATGAATGCCGGCTTCGCTTCTAAATGTTGGAGATAGTGCCCTTAGAGTCAATTATTGGATCACAGGCACGTGATTGCAATGATTGAGGGAGGACCTATCCCGGTAGAACAGTCTTACTCGAGATGATAGTATGCTATCTGGTTTATCTTTATCATCGTACACTGCTTTTGGCGACCTTATAAGTCGCTATTACACGTTGATAGAGCCCCTAGAATTCTTGCTTGACTACCAGCAGTATGAGGGCGATCATATAAGTGAGAGCTGGAGTCTATAAGCACATCCTTAAAAGGTCCCTAGACGTGGGAGTTTCGAGAAAGGGCATCGATTCTCCAGAGTAGACTAGTGAATACAGTCGAGACCCCGACGAGGGGCGGTGTACGGTCTCACAAGCCACTGGTGTCAGTTGGTTCACTTAAGATGTATACAGGTGCTCATTGGGTTATGAGTACACCGGACAGGACTCGCCGGGAATCTGCTAGTTGGGATTATACCAGACGTCAGATAGCAGTTCCCTGGTGACATGTGTACAGGTTAGTTCATCGACCTGAGATCATCATTTGTCTCGTGTGAGTTCCCACTGTGCTTTGATTACTACCCTACCACGGCTCAAAGGAGTCGTGCATACAGGTTTTAGTTGGGTACAGTCCCGAGCCACATGGAGGCAGTGAGCGGATCTGCAGGGGTTCGTCTCTCCCGGTATTGGGGGTGAGGTCGTGCTGTGTCTAGGAGAGCCAGAACATGAAAAGTCCTTGGCCAAGGCAGGAGATTTGCTGGTAGGTATTCCAGTAGTATCTCAGGGTGTTCTGGGCTACACTCCGACACGACTTGTACCGCTTTTGGGGGTCTGACTTTTACCAACCCCCTAGGCCCGCCATGCGATGCTCATAGACGAACGGACCGGACTGTATGGATATTGTCACTCACAGGCTCAGTAGGGTGTCAGGATGAGTTCGCTCATCGATGTCCCTTTTGGTCAATACCTGGTAGCCCGTTACGTATTGGCTTATACCTCTGACGTGCTAGTGGTTAAATCCACAGCCATGGTGTTGACGAGTCTTTAGAGTCCACCACACTCAGTTACTCAAGTTTCGGGCGAAATGCTGTAGAGGCCGTATGGAGATATGGCAGGGTTCGATCAGATACGTGTGGTATTGCACGGATCGTGATCGGACGGTTTTTACTAGCCGGCTTTGGCTTAAGCCGGATCCTAGTATGAGATAGTGTAGTTTTGTCTCTTTGCATTTGTGTTCTGTGGGAATACAAATGCGGGCATGTATTTGCAGTAGTGGGGTTTTCCTGTAATTTATTACGGGATCAGTTTTCTGAAGTTGCCAGCTTGCATTCCGTTCCGGCAGGTTTTTCTTTGTTCCTTCACGGTCGGACTTTTCGTTGGAGGGGGTTAATTGCATGCTTGTAATTAACTTATTTGTGAGGGGCTTTCTTGCATTTGTGGCTATATGATGAGACTAGCTTCATCATGAGATCCTTTTTTGGTCTTTTCCTTTGCTTTCATTATGAAGAGCTTTGATTTGAAATGGATGTGGCTTTTTCTTTTCTCATGTTCATATATTCCTTCCTTGCATTATTTTTGTTGATTAACCCACACCCTTTTCCTAGAGAGGGCCGGCCACTTCATTTTGAGGGAGAGAGGATAATTTTGTGAGTGTGGAAAATTCATCATCTCATTTTTGGTTTTGCTTCAAAAACCCTCACATCTCTCCATTGTTCTTTCTCTACTCCACCTCCACCATGGAACCTAAACCCTCAAAGAGACAATGGCTACTACACTATTCTATAGCAAATCTTGGACACGTCGGCTAGCCAACTTCGCACCCGAGTTGCCTCGGTCAAGAGGTGGGATCCCGTAAAAGTACTCGGCTAAGTGGTGCCCTTTCCGACGAGGAGGTGATGGACGGAGTTTCCACGAGAGATTCGAGTGGAGACGAAGACCGAAGGACACGGATCGCTTGGTATACTTCTCTACTTGTATTTTACTTTGCTAGTTGCTAGGTTAATGGCCCGATCCGGGTGAAAAGTGCGCAGTGGTGCCGGTTCAATAGTTTTTGAATGTTTTTGTTTCCGCGTTTCCGGCGTCGGATCGACGGCCGGGGCGCCGCCGCGGACTTACATTGGTATCAGAGCCACGCCATTAACCATGCCATGCTTGCTCTAGTATGTTTAGAACTCGATCGAACAAAAATCCCCAAAAACCGTATTTCATGTGCACATGCGTTCTCTGTCGAAATTTTTTCAACTCCAAAAATTTTTCAGGTTGTTGCAGAGACACGTGTAGGCAATTATAAGCATTCTGAGAAAATTTGGTGGCGTGATGTCACTATTAGACCGCGGAACCGCGGCCAAACCCACGCATTAGCCGCGGTTCCGCCGCCGCTTCGACTTGTCAACGCACCAAATTTTTCCAGTGGGCTGTTGGGTTGGAAATAGGGGTTTTGGGACATTCTTTTTGGGCCCAGATTTTCTGTAAGTGCTACAGTACTGCTTGGGGCCCACTTTGATAAATTTGTTCGATTGTATATTTTAAACATGCTAGTTCACAGTATTTACATTATATCTCCGACCGTGAATGTCACTTGATCGGTAAATCCAGTCTATCTGCTATAGCCCTTTTAGACGGATTTGCGAACGTGACATTCACGTTGATGTTCTGCGATTGTGCTGTGTTGTTGCGGATCGGTCGTGGGGGATAGCCTGGATGCAATGTTAGTACAGTTCTATTTTATATGTACATATAATATTGCGGGGCGAGCGTCCGACATATGGACTGCCGTCACTGCCTGTTTGTATTATTCTTTTGGAGCACGACCAGGTTGCGGTCGATGTACCCGTTGTATGTATATTTTACTTTCTGTACTAGGATTACCCCGTGGAGGGGTGCACGGATAGCCGGGTTCTAGAGGGCAACATGCCCGCATCTCATGACATTGAGACGGAGGGGGCTTTACTCTAGAATTGGCGGCTGTTCGCCGCACTCGTAGGGGGTATAGGTTGACCCAGGAGGGGTGCCCAAGTTACCGGATTCCGTGGAGTGCTGGGTGGTCCATTCACGTTGCTGAATGGGCCAGCCTCGCTTCAGGTTTTGGCGGGTAACTTGCCGCGCCCGTAGGGGTCTAGTTTTTCATTGCACAGGCTATCCACACGACCAGGGGAACGTCGGGTTTCAGCAGCGGCTCTGTGAAACCCGGGGATCCCAGATATCTATATTGATCTGTGTTGCTGTACATTTCTGTGATGTTGCTTTTTATCACGCCTTGAGTGAAAATTATATATTATATATATACTAGTAGATGTTGTATATGTTTTGCATCCGCGCTAGTCCAGTCCCCGCTCTGTCGTTAGTTAGCTAACCTAACGGGTGATGACGGGACCCAGTGGCGAATGCGGATGGCATATACGTACGTCATTATTTTCTTTCTTTGTGGTGTGATCAATTGATGGGACTGCGTTGATTCGGATCAATGCAAGATAAACAAACCTATTCTGATGTTGTTGGAACACCTTTTCAAAAAGCTGTTGTTGCAAGGACGTTCACTTTTGTTTTGCACAGTGGTATTCAATTGGATTATCCTGCTCCTCAGTCGACGAGGCAAGGGCCGAGATCCCTTCACCGGGAGTGACCCCTTGGACAAAAGTTTGCGTCAGGGCAATAACTTCAATATAGCCGTTTACTTTTTCTTTGCACCGTGGTATTCAGTTGGAATATCCTGCACCTCATTCTACGGGGAAAGAGCCGAGATCCCTTCACCGGGAGTGACCTCTTTAGCAAAGGTTTTCGTTACTATATTTTTCTAAAAAACTATCCGTTCCTTCAACGATATCCAGTTCATTACGTTAAAGGTTTTCTCCAGAAACCATTCGTAGCCCTCCGTCGTCTCATATGGATAGTCAATAGTATTCAAGCTGTGTTTGTTGGCCATAGTCAAGGCACAGTGTTTGGTAGCTATTGGGTGTTCATATGCTGCATAGATAGATGCGTTGGTTTGGGACAGTCGTATAGCCTTGTTGGCCCTAGTCAAGGGCTTGTACGGGTGGGTCCAAATCAACCTGGACAATGACGGGTAGAACTTGACATGTGACTTATGATTTGTTGGCCTTAGTCAAGGTCATAAGAGCATGGGGCAAAAATCCACATCGGGAGTTTCAAAAGAACTGAAACTTGCCAGATATGCGCATACCTTTTGGAGTGTCATAGCGTGAGCGGATTCCATCACGTTATCATGCGATGAGAGTTGGATCCCGATTCCCACTGATGAGTTGGTTTACTCCTCGGGTGATCCCGGCTAATTCTTCTTTCAGGTTTGGGGAAGAATTTGACGTTACAGTGGGAGATTTCCAGATTAGATAAAGTGATAACCATTCTGATCTAGGTTAGAGTGCACGCTGAGTGTTTCTTTTCTCTCTCTCTTTGGCAGCGACCATTGACCCGACCCTAGACTATGACTCAGTGACCAAGTTGACCGAACCTTCTTAACACTGGCTTTTGGATTGTCAGAAGTTGCAGACCTCATTGCCACTCCTACTTTTACCCTTTTCTCCAGGACACCCCGTATTACTACGAACGTCCACTTCCATTGGACAAAACCATCATATGGTTATATACGAACTCGAAGGAATTCGAGGATGGTTTCTGGTTCTGGAGAAAACGAATAGGACTATTCAGTTGTCTTTTCCTTTTACCTTCTCTCTCAGATTGCGAGTACTCCTTGGTTTAGGAGATAGTACACCTATTACGCAAATTGGATAGTCTTCTTCCAAACCATAGGCAGGTGCCGAACGGTGGGGAATGAAGAAAGCCAATTAGCCTAAACGGTGTACAGAAGGTATTAAGTTCAGACAAAGCAAGGGATTAGTAAGAGGGCAAAGTAAATTGCGAGTGCTATTCATGACCAAACCAAGTATTTCTTCGCCAATCCTAAATCACCTATTTCTAAGGTTTATTCGATTGTCTTTTATCTTCACCTTCTCTCGCATTGCGAGTGCTCCTAGGATTAGGACAGTACATCCATTATGCTTATTGGATAGTCTTCTTCCAAACCATAGGCTGGTGCCGAACGGTGGGGAAGGAAGAAAACCATTTGGCCTAAAGGGGTGTACAGAAGGTAATGACTAAAAATATATAAAGGGATTTGGAGAGGTGTCAAAGAATTATACGGTTACAGTCATGAATCTGGATAATGGAAGAGGCATTACTAAGAATACCAGGATACCCCATCGAAACATTTCAATGTTTCAGGTTCACTGTGTACTGTTAAAAGAAAACTGATTTCCCGATTAGACACTTGCTCCAGGGTATGTATTTACCAGCTATGATTCTCACATCTGTATGGTTTTACAGATGATGAGTGGGAGTAAGTTATTGGGAATTAGGTGACCATCCTCATTATATCGGGATTCGTTGTAATTGGTGATATTTGAGGAAATCACCTGGGTTGTTTGCCGGTCGGCAAATATTTGGTTTTGAATATCCGTTGTTATGCACCAATTTCAAATTGATATATCTGTACGTCTATTTTTATAGAGTGAGATGTACCTTTTTGAAATTAAGTCTATGACATTTACCTATATCAGTGGATGGTTAGGTAAGGAGCATTAAACGGCGGTGTAATTCTTCTTAACCATAAGTACAGTTTTCAACATACGACACACAGTGAATGAGTTATTAGACTCAAGGGACTTATACAGAGTATTGTATATTGTCCAGTGTCCATTAGGACAGAGGGGTTGGTCCTCGTACTATATTCGGTTTACTTATAACTTCTCTAGTTCTTAGACAAGTGTTTCGTAGAAGCACATGGGCGAAGTTTTGAGAAGTTATAGGTATAAGAATAAAGTAGAGAACCAGATATTGCAAGTATCGGGATTCTTCAAAGTGATCGAAGATGTAGATACTTGTATATGGTATTCAGTTGATAGTAATGGTTAAGAGAACTTGCTTCTCTTTCAGGTTACTCATAATTGGAAGCATTCCTAAGTTGAGTAACGCTGATCGGCCTCTTTCCATTTAGTTCACATGCACTGGAGACAGCTGCATGATTTGAATCTGGTTCAATTAAATCAGTGCCTCTGTTTCTTGGATATAGAACAGTTCATATCTTGACATTGTTAAGGTACGGGGAGTTGTCCGGCTTATGCTTAAAATCAGACTCCGGATAACTCAAGGCACGTTTCTATAATGGCTGTTTGTGGGTTAACTCGGGCTATGACGAGGGTTGATATTCTACCATCTGGAAGATCAATAGTGATATTGTTCTTGACTCGCCACAGTTTTAATAAAAATGGATTTTTTTTTCGGAAAACAGTAGTGGGAGTATGGTAGAACTGGAAGTGATTCCAGAACCACAAACGATTTCTGAAGATTTGATAAGAACCTAAAAAATCAATCTGGTTTGTCATTCCATTGGCCACTCCGCAGATATGGTGGGTAACCTCAGGCACTCGAGAGGTACTTCGGTATGCTCAAGGACGGTGGCAGGGAGGTTCTTGTTTACCCAGACTTGCCATTGCTGTTGTTCCAGACTGTGAGACCCGGCAGGAGGATGAGTATGGCGTCGTTCTAAACTGGCTTTAGAAGTGCACGTCTATATGACTCTGCCAGAGGGTTGTCGTAGTCAGTGGGAGCAGCGGAAGCATTGGTGGACATCAGGCTTATGTCTATTTATAGACTAAAGCAGATATAGCGGAGATAGATCATCTATTTCTGATGTGACAGTCATAGGTTTGACTTCATCAGAATAGGGGATGGATCTGTTAAGAAGGTAGCAGGGTGTGATGTCCTGGTATTTGATGACTACACAGAGTAGGAAGTGACATTCCTATACTACGATCGGTTATACTATAGTCGTCACACAGTAGTTTCTCCACATAGGATTTGGATAATATATCAGACATTCTGGTTACTGGATCTATGGTTTTAGATCTAGATTTGGGTGGTTTCCCAATTTGGGTACTTTGACCGCATTCTAAAAGTATTTAGAATGGACGACTCCTGGCACGGTAGTGTACCTGCAGGTGATGGAGTCACCCTCTCTAAAGGTGTCTTACAGACTAAAGAGGAGAGGGATGCGCATGATTGGCAGATCACTTGCTTAGGCAATTGAGTCAATCATGAAATGTCAAGTACCACACCATATGTTGTTCTTGAAGTAGATGTAATAAGTTGATATTAATCCAATCCTGGAGAAACGGTCGGAAGCAGTTTTAGAACATAAGTGGATGTTCTAGGGATATGATGACGACAGCCTCCTTCAGGAGACGGTTATCATTCCAGGCTTCCAAGGTGACCTGGACGGCAGAGTGGCCGTCAGAGTTTTAGTTTTCCCTCTGACGAGGGGCAGTATTTTGGACAGGTGGTCCAGGTGGATACTGAGGGAAGGCATGGCGCAGGACACTGATTAAGTTCAGTTGTCGATACAGTCTAAGAAGTTTGGATTTGGAGTTCATTTATGAGCTAGGTCCCATCAGACATCCAGACATTCTAAGACAGGTATTGCTCATTTCGGGAGATGGTTTTCTCCGCGAACTTGAGATAAAGAGAGACATAGAAAGAAACACCATAGCGGATCCACTCACTGAGGCTATTCCTCGAACGCAATAATTTCGCAAACGAGCTTTGTGAGACTGACTAGTATAGGAGTTGGGTGTTCGGTATCACACGGGCCGTGAGTATGCGACATCGCAATAATTAGCCTTGAGTGCAAGTGGGAGATTGTTGGAGATAGTGCCCTCAGAGTCAATTATTGGATCACAGGCACGTGATTGCATTGATTGAGGGAGGACCTATCCCGGTAGAACAGTCTTACTCGAGATGATAGTATGCTATCTGGTTTATCTTTATCATCGTGCACTGCTTTAGGCGACCTTATGAGTCGCTATTACACGTTGATAGAGCCCCTAGGATTCTTGCTTGACTACCAGCAGTATGAAGGCGATCATATAAGTGAGAGCTGGAGTCTATAAGCACATCCTTAAAAGGTCCCTAGTCGTGGGAGTTTCGAGACAGGGCATCGATTCTCCAGAGTAGACTAGTGGATACAGTGGAGACCCCGACGAGGGGCGGTGGCCGGTCTCACAAGCCACTGGTGTCAGTTGGTTCACCTAAGATGTATACAGGCGCTCTTTGGGTTATGAGTACACCGGACAGGACTCACCAGGAACCTGCTAGTTGGGATTATACCAGACGTCAGATAGCAGTTCCCTGGTGACATGTGTACAGATTAGTTCATCGACCTGAGATCGTCATTTGTCTCGTGTGAGTTCCCACTGCACTTTGATTACTACCCTACCACTGCTCAAAGGAGTCGTACAAACAGGTTATAGTTGGGTACAGTCCCGAGCCACATGGAGGCAGTGAGCGGATCTGCAGGGGTTCGTCTCTCCCGGTATTGGGGGTGAGGTCGTGCTGTGTCTAGGAGAGCCAGAACATGAAAAGTCCTTGGCCAAGGCAGGAGATTTGCTAGTAGGTATTCCAGTAGTATTTCAGGGTGTTCTTGGCTACACTCCGACACGACTTGTACAGCTTTTGGGGGTCTGACTTTTACCAACCCCCTAGGCCCGCCATGCGATGCTCATAGACGAACGGACCGGACTGTACGGATATTGTCACTGACAGGCTTAGTAGGGTGTCAGGATGAGTTCGCTCATCGACGTCCCTTTTGGTTAATACCTGGTAGCCCGTTACGTATTGGCTTATACCTCTGACGTGCTAGTGGTTAAATCCACAGCCATGGTGTTGACGAGTCTTTAGAGTCCACCACACTCAGTTACTCAAGTTTCGGGCGAAACGCTGTAGAGGCCGTATGGAGATATGGCAGGGTTCGATCAGATACGTGTGGTATTGCACGGATCGTGATCAGACGGTTTTTACTAGCCGGCTTTGGCTTAAGCCGGATCCTAGTATGAGATAATGTAGTTTTGTCTCTTTGCATTTGTGTTCTGTGGGAATACAAATGCGGGCATGTATTTGCAGTAGTGGGGTTTTCCTGTAATTTATTACGGGATCAGTTTTCAGAAGTTGCCAGCTTGCATTCCGTTCCGGCTGGTTTTTCTTTGTTCCTTCACGGCCTGACTTTTCGTTGGAGGGGGTTAATTGCATGTTTGCAATTAACTTATTTGTGAGGGGCTTTCTTGCATTTGTGGCTATATGATGAGACTAGCTTCATCATGAGATCCTTTTTTGGTCTTTTCCTTTGCTTTCATTATGATGAGCTTTGATTTGAAATGGATGTGGCTTTTTCTTTTCTCATGTTCATATATTCCTTCCTTGCATTATTTTTGTTGATTAACCCACACCCTTTTCATAGAGATGGCCGGCCACTTCATTTTGAGGGAGAGAGGATAATTTTGTGAGTGTGGAAAATTCATCATCTCATTTTTGGTTTTGCTTCAAAAACCCTCACATCTCTCCATTGTTCTTTCTCTACTCCACCTCCACCATGGCAACTAAACCCTCAAAGAGACAATGGCTACTACACTATTCTATAGCAAATCTTGGACGCGTCGGCTAGCCAACTTCACGCCCGAGTTGCCTCGGTCAAGAGGTGGGAGCCCATAAAAGTACTCGGCTACGTGGTGCCCTTTCCGACGAGGAGGTGATGGACGGAGTTTCCGCGAGAGATTCGAGTGGAGATGAAGACCGAAGGACACGGATCGCTTGGTATACTTCTCTACTCGTATTTTACTTTGCTAGTTGCTAGGTTAATGGCCCGATCCGGGTGAAAAGTGCGCGGTGGTGCCGGTTCAATAGTTTTTGAAAGTTTTTGTTTCCGCGTTTCCTGCGTCGGATCGACGGCCGGGGCGCCGCCGCGGACTTACACTAAAGGATGGTTGAAGACTTGCTTTGCTTGAACTCCATGGATCTTGAAATGGGTTTTTCTAGATTGGATTAGGGTTAGGGTTTGGAGGTGGCAAGAATGTGGTAGATGAAGAACTAGGGTTTCTCAACAACTAATGAACAACCCACAATGAGTGATTTACAATGAGTTCTACCAACAACGAATAATCTCCAACAAGTGAGCCTTAGGGTGTATTTATAGGTTTCCCAAACCCTAGGTCTTGGATTTTGAAATTGCAATTCCCTCTAAAAGTTTGTTGTAGGGAGAGGATTCTAGATGTAGTTAGTTAGGAGCTTAGCTTAGGCTTTAAGCTAGGGTTAGGGAGAAGGTTCTAGAATGGAAGCTAGTTTAGTTTAGTTAGGAACCCAAGGGCTTCTGATCTGGCAGAATGTTCTGAATCTTTCTGGAATTTGCAGTGTATTTCTGAGATGCTTAACTTGAGATATGAGTTATGGTGCAAAGCAGAGAGGCTGAGGTGGCAAGGCTGCCGCGGTTCCGCGGCACAAGGCGGCTCCGGCCGCGGAACCGTGGCCATGTAGCTTCCTTAGGGCTTCAAACTTCACATGCTGCCTTCTACTGTCTTTGGTATTATTCTCTGATATATTTAATCTCTGAATGGTTTTTAGATCATTTCCAGATTCCAAATCCTTGAGTTGGCGTATTCTTTCGCCGTCTTGTTATGTAAATTTGACCATTCTTCTGGAATTCCCTGCACTGACTTCGAAACACAAGTTGCGCAATATAAGAATGATGCCATGCTATGAAATGCAGTCAATTTCCCTAGAAATGCCAGTTTTAAAGTCTAACACATGTAATCTGATATTTTACGACTGTTTTGCTAATATGTGCTATATGAATGCCGAACACTTCTATATGAATGCAAATGACAGGGAAATTGCCGGTTTAAAGATGCAATATTTTCGACTAATCAAATTCCCCCAAACTTAATTTCGATCGTCTCGAGCGAACTTTTTATTAAAAAGAGAAGGAGAAATAAAGAAAGAGAAAAAACTAACAAGCACACTTTCGTAGGCAACACGATTGCACTGAGCACGTGCAACAAGCCTTTAAACCTCTAGGTGTCCCTTGTAGGAGGAGTGTTGTCTCCTGAGGGTTTTCAACGGATTGCACCCACAAAATCCAATAATAAAAGAAAGATCATGAATATTACATTTAAAGAAAAGAATTGTAAATGAAAAGCCTTGAAAATTAGGGTTTCCAACTAAGCTAGTCATGAGCCCTATCTTAATGGTCATGAAAAGATGTCAGAAATCACGTCCTCCCTCAATAAAACAACGTCCTATTCTTCATTCCTATCTTTCTTCCAAATATCGATCATATAACCCTGCGTGTGTGTAAAGACATCCCTACACCCGGAGAATTCAATTCAAGCTATCATACTCTTGCCTATCAGCCTCAGTACTTTGTAATTAATGAATATGAGATTGCACACACACTTGCATGCGACCGTTAATACTTCTTGAGGTACTAACCGACCGATTACTCATGCGCTTGCTTATTTGCTGTATTTTCCTCGTCTTGCACCACCTAAGGCTTAGCAGTGACTCCCAGACCAGTTGGCCTTAGGGCACTAGGTGAAGAGGCATCATCGCTATATTTTTTTATTGCTGCCTTGGCGATAACAAAACCAGTGTTCATTTTTCTCACCACTTTATATTTTATTCATTTTTTTTATTTTATTTCCTTCATACATCGGCTTTAAGACAAGAGCATTTCAAGGTATTCTCTAACATCACAGGCTTCAAGATGTGTGTAAGTGCGAATAGCAGGGTATCAACATTCAAAATGTTTGGCTTTCCAGAATAGAAAGTATTTTTCAGACTTATTTTTATCCTCAGATTAGTGATTTCCTTCATCTTACTAACCCTTGGGACAACGGCTCATAACTACTTATTACTAGTTCGTATAAGAAAACTTCTAATTTTCTTGGTTTTCTTAAATTTTTCTAATCTCACGGATGTACTTTTTCACAATCTAAACTTTCATTATCTTATTTATGTACAAAAAAGTGTAAATATTAAAATTATTTTTATACTTGAAAATTTTTAAACTTTTATGGGTTTTGAAAAATTTTAAATTTTTATAGATTTTAAAAAAAAAAAAATGTTTTGTGCTTATGCAAATGATATGCAAATGATGCAAAAATAAGCACAAACCTCCCCCAAACTTGTTTTCAACAGTGTCCTCACTGTTGCCAACCGCTATACCTACAAAACCTGTAAGCCTGGGGGGAATTATTAGTCGGGGCAAAATATATAAGTGAAGAACCTCCCCCAAACTTATTATTTTCACTCACCTCCATTCCAAAGATGATGCAGTAAAATACAAGACATGGAGGAGAGACGAAGGAATTTTAATCCAAATAAAATGGCTCCTGTAAGAATAGGAGCACCTCCTTGGGGTCAGAGGAAAAATACGGCTTAAGTATATGTCCATTCACTTTAAAAAATGTGCCGTTTTTAACATTTTCTACTTCTACTGCCCTGTGCGGGTATACAGACCGCACAACAAAAGGTCCCTTCCACCGAGATCGAAGCTTACCCGCGTGAAGGTGTAATCGTGAATCATAAAGAAGGACTTGTTGACCAGGTGAAAATGTTTCCTCAAAATGTTTTTATCGTGAAAAAACTTAGTCCTATTCTTTATAATTACAGCGTTATCATAAGCTTCATCGCGGAGTTCGCTTAGCTCATTTAGTTGCAGCTTCCGAAAGCTGCAAGCTTGGTTTAGGTCAAAATTGATTTCCTTAATAGCCCACAATGCTTTATGCTCAATCTCGACAGGTAAGTGACATGCCTTCCCAAACACTATCCGATATGGAGACATCCCTAGGTCGGTTTTAAATGCAGTTCGGAATGCCCAAAGAGCATCCGCCAGTTTGGTCGACCAGTCTTTTCTATTCTTAGCAACAGTCTTCTCCAGAATTAGTTTGATTTGTCTATTTGAGATCTCAGCCTGCCCGCTCGTTTGGGGATGATAGGGTGTAGAAAGTCGGTGGTTGATTGCGTATTTCTGCATCAGGGTCTCGAAAGACCTGTTGCAGAAATGTGTCCCATTATCGCTAATGATAGCGCGTGGGTGACCAAATCGCGAAAAGATATTCTCTTTCAAGAACTTAATGACAACTTTCCTGTCATTAGTGCGATAGGGAATGGCTTCAACCCACTTTGAGACATAATCAATCGTCAGCAGTATGTACAAATTCTCAAAAGAGTTGGGAAAGGGACCCATAAAGTCAATGCCCCAAACATCGAAAATTTCAACAGCCAAGATGGGTTGCTGAGGCATTTCATTTCTCCGGGAAATTCTACCCATGTACTGACATTGTGTATAGGTTTTGCAATGCTCAAATGCGTCCTTGAACAAGGTAGGCCAATAAAATCCACATTGCAAAACCTTTTCCGCCGTCGTTTTAGGACCGAAGTGACCCCCGCAGGCCTGATCATGACAAAAAGAAAGAACACTCTTGAACTCTTCTTTCGGAACACACCGGCGAATGATCTGATCAGGACAATACTAAAACAAATATGGATCATCCCACTAAAAGTGTTTTACTTGGGATAGAAAACGATATTTGTCCTGTTTTGACCAATCGCTGGGTATAAGTCCCGTGACAAGACAGTTCACTATATCCCTGAACCAAGATTCATTGGATACGCTCAAGAGTTGATCATCAGGAAACGAATCATTGATCGGCAGGGTCACAGGGGAAGAAGAGATGCATGAAAGATGGTCGGCTAAAACGTTTTCACATTCTTTCTTATCTTTGATAACAAGATCAAATTCTTGTAATAGAAGGATCCAAAGTATTAGCCGACCTTTTGCATCTTTCTTCACCAGAAGATGTTTTAAGGCGGAATGGTCAGTTTACACAACTATAGGAGAGCCAATTAAGTAAGGCCTGAATTTTTCTAATGCAAATACAACCGCTAAAAGTTCTTTCTCGGTGGTTGTATAGTTGATTTGTGCATCATTCAAGGTCTTACTTGCATAGTAGATCACGTGTGGCATCTTTTCCATGTGCTGTCCTAAGACTGCACCTACTGCAAAGTCGGATGCGTCACATATCAGCTCAAAGGGGTAGTCCCAATTTGGAGATGATTGAACGGGGGCTGTAGTGAGGGAGTGTTTTAGTGAGTCGAAAGCTACCTCACAGTCCGAGTCAAAGTGGAAGGTCGTATCCTTGGCCAGGAGAAGAGTTAAAGGTCTAGTAATTTTGCTAAAATCCTTAATGAATCTCCAATAAAAGCCCGCATGGCCAAGGAAAGATCGAATGTCTTTGACGCTTTTGGGATGAGGGAGGTTTTGAATGATATCTATCTTAGCTCTGTCAACCTCAATGCCTTTCTGTGAAATAACATGTCCAAGCACAATTACCTCTTGGACCATGAAGTGGCATTTTTCCCAGTTCATGGTTAAGTTCTTCTCTATGCAACGAGTAAAAACAGCGTCAAGATTCGATAGGCAATCAGAAAAAGAGTCTCCAAAAATCGAGAAGTCGTCCATAAAAATCTCCAAGAAATTCTCTACCATATCAGAGAATATCGCCATCATACACCGCTGAAAGGTAGCGGGAGCATTGGATAGCCCAAAGGGCATGCATCTATAAGCAAAGGTACCAAAAGGACAAGTAAAAGTGGTTTTATCTTGATCCTTTTTGGCGATGGGGACCTGATTATAGCCTGAGTATTCGTCCATAAAGCAATAATACTCTCGTCCAGCTAAGCGCTCCATCATCTGATCAATGAAGGCTAGAGGAAAGTGGTCTTTCCTCGTGGCGGCATTGAGTTTTCGATAATCAATACATACACGCCACCCAGTTTGGGCGCGTGTCTGAATCAACTCATTCGCCTCATTGGTAATAACAGTGATGCCAGATTTCTTAGGGACGACATGTATTGGACTCACCCATTGGCTATCAGAGATTGGGTATATAATACCATTATCTAGGCATTTGACGATCTCTTTCATCACCGCTTCCTTCATGACGGGGTTCAACCGTCTCTGTGGTTCTCGGGTTGGTCTGGTATCATCCATCACATGTATATGATGTTCAACAATCAAGGGACTAATCCCTTGATGTCCGCCATAGTCCAACCAAACGCCTCTCTATTAGATCTCAACACCGATAAAAGTGCATTCTCTTGCTCTGATGCTAGAGAAGCAGATATGATAACCGGTAAAGACTCATTCTCACCTAAATAAGCATATTTAAGATGAGAAGGTAAAATTTTTAGATCTAATACGGACGGAGAAATGATAGAAGGAGGGATCATCGAGTGAATCTTGGAGTTACAAAGAAGCTCAGAGCCTGTGAAAGATACAGACTCGGGTGGAGAAAAGTCAGGAGTATAGGACTCAAATGTAGGAAAAGTGTCCTCACTAAGATCATGTGTAAGGTCAAACAGAGATGTGGTAATGTCGTCGAGATTTGTAAAGCAAAGTTCCTCAGCTCTGCAACTATCGGAAGCGATCTCGTGGACAGAGCACACATCTAGAATATGAGCAGAGGGTTCTGATGGCTGACTTCCAACTTTGTAGATATTTAGTTCAATGGTCATATTTCCCAATGATAAGTTCATTGAACCATTTCTATAGTTTATAATAGCGTTGGAAGTGGCAAGGAAAGGACGACCCAAAATCACCGGAATTTGGCCCCGGGGCTTTGCTACAGGTTGTGTGTCGAGAACAATGAAGTCCACGGGGATTACAAATTCCCCGACCTTTATCAACACATCCTCTAGTTCACCCCTTGGTTTGGTGATTAAACCGTCTGCCATTTGGAGAGTGCAGTGAGCAGGTTTCAACTCTCCAATCCCTAGCTGCTCATATACAGAATATGGAAGTAGGTTAACACTTGCGTCAAGGTCTAAAAGAGAACGATTTATGTTTTTACCCCCAATAGAAATCGATATCGTAGGACATCCTGGGTCCTTACGTTTCTTTGGTAGCTGGGGGATAAAAGCAGTGCTAATATTATTAGACATGAAGACCTTCTTCGGCACTTGAGTTTTCCTCTTCCTAGTGCACAAGTCCTTAAGATTTTTCGCATAAGCGGGGACTTGTTGAATCGCATCTAGGAGAGGGATATTGATGTTAACCTGTTTAAACATTTCCATAATTTTCTCCATATGTGGACTCGTTTTATTACCCCTTAACCGATTCGGGTAAGGTGCTTTCGCAATAAGCGTCGGGTCCATCATAGGAGAAGGAAGAGGGGGTAGACGTGATCCCAAAAGAGGAGTGGGGATCGTTTGTGGAGAACTAGAAGGGCTATACTGAGGTATCGAGCCTAGTGGGAAATGGAGAATAGGCTAGCGAGAAGGTGGTGGGGTAGAAGAACAAGGATCAGAAGGAGAAGTGTGTGTGTGTGGAAAGGTCTCAGCCGGGGTGTTGATATGATTTCCAATATCATCAACTTCTTCCCTAACATGGTTATTCAGCACTCTTCCTGATCTCAACGTTGTGATGGCATTTACATTGTAACGCCCAGGGTTCGGTAGGGGTTGAGAAGGAAGTTTCCCTTTTTCTTTCACACTCATTTCGGCTTTAAGTCATGTAATTTCAGCTTCCATCGATCTGATACTCTCAGCTTGGGACGCTGAGTTTTTCTTTATCTCACTGACGGAAGATCTAACCTCAGCCGAAACCTCTTTGAAATTTGACAAAAGTGATTTCATGGTTTGAGTGAATTGAGAGAATTCATCAGAACAGGACAACTGCATAGGATTAGACTGTGCCGGAGTGTTGACCTGGTTTTGGAAATTTTGTGACTGGTAGGGGTGCTGAGTGAGTTGAAGTGGTTGCTGTTGTGGTGGAAGAGCCCTTTGAAAATTATTTTGGCTTGGAACCGTGTTTTGAGATTGTTAGTTCCAAGCAAAATTCGGGTGATTCTTCCAACCCTGATTGTACGTGGAAGAATATGGATCGTTTCTAGGTCATTGAAATGCGGCATTAGTATGCTCGTGACCTTGAAACGGTGAGTTTAATGGACATTCTTCCGTTAAATGAGACGGATCAGAACAGCACCCACAAACAGTTTTGGGGAGCGACACTGGGTTTAGGGAGGCTGCTGCAAATTTGTGTTCCATAGCTTCGAGCTTCTTTTGCATTGCTGCCATCTCAGCTCGAACACCTATGGACACATCTATTTGGTGTACGCCACCCCTATTCAATGATTGGGTTCCACTCTCCCACTGTAGTGATTTTTCAGCGAACTCTTCTAAAAATTTCCACGCTTCCCCATCATCCTTGGTCATAAAAGTACCTTGACACATGTTTTCAAGGTTCTGTTTAGTGTTTGGGTTAATGCCCTCATAAATGATTCGACAAAGATCCTATCTCGGGATGCCGTGATGAGGACATTGAACCAATAGATCCTTGAAACGTTCAAAGCATTTAGAAAATGGTTTAGTCGGAAGCTAGGTAAATTGGTTGAGTTCGCTACGGATTCGAGCTGTCTTTTGCATAGGGTAAAATTTCTTAAGGAATGCCGCGACGAATTCTTCCCAATTCGTTATAGAGTGTGCGGTAGTGTTATATAGCCACTTCTCGGCTATATCGCACAAAGTAAATGGAAGAAGTTGTAGACGCATAGCATCCACTGAAAGTTGTGACGTACCCACCATTGCGTATACGTTTTCAAATTTGGTAATGAAAACGTAAGCGTCCTCAGTCTCGAGTCTGTGGAATTTGGGTAAAAGGTTGATGTATTGGGGTTTAATTTCAAAAATTTTCTCGTTGGCTGGTGGAATGGATAAGCAGGTCGAAAGAGGACCTCGCATAGGATAGCACCTCTCTTGGAGAGAGATGCGGGGTGGATTCTGCGCACCAACGGACAGCGGCAGATTAGTGGAAAAGAAGTTCGATGGAGTCGGATCCATCGGTGTGGTGGTGGGTAAAGAAAAGGTAAATGGAGAAATACCGACTTCGTAGTCGATAAAGGGTACGCGGACTAAACGGGCGCTAGAATCCTGTGTCCAGCCTATCTTGCACTAAAAAGGGTTAGTACAAGTGGCAGCGTTGACTTATAATTACGGGAAATGATGTATGCAGTGTTTGCTTTGAAAAAGGGACGGATTTTTGAAAAAATGATGCGAGCACAACAAATGCAATAAGAAAAACCCTAAAATCTAGTAGTCAGCTAGGTCCGGCTCTAGACCGCTCCTAACTGCCAAAAGACAAGCCGTAGGATAGAATCCACCACTGCCTCTTTGTCCTCCTGTGGCCAAGTAAGTGGGAAGGTACTCCACTACGTAAGTAGTGGGCCTAATTAATAACCACTAGCCTTAGACACCACAAGAAAACGCGGATAAGCAATGAATTATTGGCCTACTTTTGTCCTAAGTGAGTGCGACGGTCCTTGGAGTCATCTCTAGATCTTTTTTAGTTAATGTGGGTCAATGCGGATGCAAGTTTTGTGATTTTTTTGGGGCTTAGGAAGGGTAATGAACTCCCCACCTAATTTGGATTTGGCCGTGCCCCTTAATATCCGTATTAGAATGCAAACAACTAAGAAATAAAAACACGAACAATTTTAATTTTTCTTTTTGCGGCACTACGATTTTTGCAAAGAAGCTTGCAGAAATTTGTTAGTTGGAGCAGACAGAGGAGGAGATAAGAAAGATAGAAGTCACCTGAAGAAATTTGATGCAGAGAACTCTCCAAGAAGCCGCGGTTTCGCCGCAATTGCTCCCTTAGACCGTGCTCCGCGATTGAATAAAGTCATCTCTGCACAAAATTTGACCAGCAAGCTAGGGTTCACTTCCTGAGTCCTCTGAAATCTTCTGAAAATTTTTACAGTTGCTCCACAGCTTCCAGAATTCCTCGCAATCAAATCACAACAACACGTTTAGATTTTTGCGCGAATTTTGATCTCAAAATTAAAATGGAATAAATCTTTCAATTCAAATTTCAATATAGAATGAATTAGCACGCGATCCCCGGCAACGGCGCCATTTGATTGATCTTATTTTCCGTTGTCGGTATTTAGAAACTTATATGAAATCACAACCAAAAATATTTGACCGCAATCAATAACGGTGTCGGATTGTAGCGCATTAGTGAGTGCGTATCGTCCATAGGGATTGTGCGATTCGTTCGTATTTTGTTTTGTTTGAATCGAAACTTTAATAGAAAAGAAAAGCAAAGAAAATGTTTCAAGATTTTTATCGATGAGTTTCAATTATCACTATTCTAAACAAGAACCAAGAAAACGATAAACATCAAGAATCAAGTATCGATAGAATTCCAATCACTTTGGGTTTCAAGATTTGAAGTAAAGCTCGTAGGAACCGATTAGATTGTAGATGTGAAGAAGTCTAAAGATGAACATTTCTTATCCATTAACGAATTGATGCTAACTCGATGTCGATTGATCGAGGTTTAGGGATCTTGCGAAGAATTAGGGTTTCTTCGTTCTATCCTTTGTCCTTTCGATGAATCACATACACTAGATAGCTTCTTGAAAGTCGAATGATCAATTGTTGATTTCTAGATCGTGTGAAAGGAGTCAAGAACGCATTTCGCATCGATCTAGATTATCGATCATCCAATTTTCAAGAATTTCCAATTGTTATAGGACTTAAGACAACGTTTAAAGATTCATCAACATCATCATTCTACAATCATCTCGATTCCTCCACGAGCGGAGTTTTATTCGCGCATCATCATAAAGAATACATTCAAGAATTGAAAATGAATCATAATGCTCGAAATGAAAATATACGCTAGTTTAAAGAATCTTCACCTTTATTACATCAACAAGTAGTTATAACTCTCAAGAATTACAAGAGGTAGGAACTTCGCTGGTCGAATCTTGCATCAGTCGGCTCCTTGAGTCTTGGATCGCTTGGATCTCGTGCTCCGATGAATGCCGGCCTCGCTTCTAAAGGATGGTTGAAGACTTGCTTTGCTTGAACTCCTTGGATCTTGAATTGGGTTTTTCTAGATTGCATTAGGGTTAGGGTTTGGAGGTGGCAAGAATGTGGTAGATGAAGAACTAGGGTTTCTCAACAAATAATGATCAACCCACGATGAGTGATTTACAATGAGTTCTACCAACAATGAATAATCTCCAACAAGTGAGCCTTAGGGTCTATTTATAGGTTTCCCAAACCCTAGGTCTTGGATTTTGAAATTGCAATTCCTTCCAAAAGTTTGTTGTAGGGAGAGGCTTCTAGATGTAGTTAGTTAGGAGCTTAGCTTAGGCTTTAATCTTGGGTTAGGGAGAAGGTTCTAGAATGGAAGCTAGTTTAGTTAGGAACCCAAGGGCTTCTGATCTGGCAGAATGTTCTGCATCTTTCTGGAATTCACAGTGTATTTCTGAGATGCTTAACTTGAGATATGAGTTATGGTGCAAAGCAGAGAGGCTGAGGTGGCAAGGCTGCCGCGGTTCCGCGGCACAAGGCGGCTCCGGCCGCGGAACCGCGGCCATGTAGCTTCCTTAGGGCTTCAAACTTCACATGCTGCCTTCTACTGTCTTTGGTATTATTCTCTGATATATTTAATCTTTAAATGATTTTTAGATCATTGCCAGATTCCAAATCCTTGAGTTGGCATATTCTTTAGCCGTCTTGTTATGTAAATTTGACCATTCTTCTGGAATTCCCTGCACTAACTTCGAAACACAAGTTGCGCAATATAGGAATGATGCCATGCTATGAAATGCAGTCAATTTCGCTAGAAATGCCCGTTTTAAAGTCTAACATATGTAATCTGATATTTTACGACTGTTTTGCTAATATGTGCTATATGAATGCCGAACACTTCTATATGAATGCAAATAATAGGGAAATTGCCGGTTTAAAGATGCAATATTTTCGACTAATCACCCCGCTATGCCGTTAGTTAAAGATCCTAACAGTGTATAACGGGACACTGTGGTGAATGCAGATGGCATAAGTGTACGTTCTATTTTCGTTTTTTTTCCTGTGATGGCTTAAAGACTTAAATGATGGGACTACATTAATGAGATTAATATAAAGAAAAAGAAACCTAAAAGATGTTGCAGAATCAAATTTGAAACTCATCGGCCCTTTTTATGAAAAAGAAAGTTTGAAAATTGCGGAGCTTAAGCCACTCCTTTTGAAAACTATTTGATTCTGCAACGATATCAAGTTCAAAGCGTTAAAAGTTTTCTTAAAAACCATCCGCAACCCTCCGTCATTTTAAGAAGTAGAGTACTTAGTATTCGTGTTACGTATGTTGATCATAGTCAAGGCGTAGTGTACGGTTGCTAAGTGATGTCTTCCTACACAGCATATGATGCGAATAGTTAGGACATTCATGTGATTATGTTGATCATAGTCAAGGGTCATGTGAGTGAGTCTAATTAATCACGAAATGACGGGTAGAACTTGACTATTGCTTATCATATGTTGACTATAGCCAAGATTATAAGCTACTAGGGGTAAAAACGATATCGGGAGTTTCAAGAGTTGAAATTTGCAATGAGATTTTATACCTTCTATATGATAGTTGGATCCCGATCCCACTTTGAGTAAGAGTTAATCCCAGGAGAGTTTTGCATTTTACAAGTAGGTAACCCATTAGGTGTCTAGAAAGGTGTCAACGGGGTTATGCCCCTGGGAAAACGAGGTTTACTTTAATTAAGTCCGTGCGAAAGCACGGGGAACCTCCTTCAAAGTACCGACACTGGCCTGGCTTAACGGTTACGAAGTTGTAGAATGTAATTAATCCTGGCTAATTTTCTTTTTAAGGCTTGATGGAAAATTTAATAAAAGCAGTAGGAGACATCAATTAGATAAGATAATAACAAATCTAATCTTTGCAAGAGCTTTCGCTGAGTGTATTCTTTTCTCTCTCCTAATGGCAGATACCCATGACTGGACTTAAGCTTCTATTAGAGAAAAATAAACTGACAGGACCCAATTATAAAGACTGGCTGAGGAACATAAACATTGCCCTTACATATGATAAGGTATCATATATCCTCACTGACCCAGCCCCTCCCATCCCAGTCCCTACATCTTCTGTTGCGGATAGGGAAATCCGTAAGACATGGGATATTGACTGTGCCACTGTCAAATGCCTCACGCATGCATCGATGGATAACATACATCAAAAGTAGCATGAGAAGATGGACGTTCAATCCATCTTTCTTCTTACAAAGAAGTTGTATGGGGAGCAATCTCGTACCCTGCGATACGAGGCGTCTCGAAAGTTGTTTCAGATGCGGATGGCTCCTGGCATACCAGTAGGTGATTATATTTTGAAGATGTTAGCTCTTATTGAAGAACTTAAGGGCCTCGGATGGACAATGGAGAACGAACAGTATGTTGATATTATTCTACAGTCTCTCCCTTGCCTTTGCTCGGTTTATAGTGAACATCAACATGCACAACATGGAGAACTCGTACCTGAACTTCTTAATATGTTAAGAAGTGCAGAGAGCACGCTCAAGACAGTGAAAACTCCCGCTTTGCTTGCTGGGTCATCTTCCTCTTCTCTCCAAAAGGCCAAGGCCAAGAGAAAGGTGAAAAAGAAACTCACCAAACCAAGAGGTGGAGTGAAAAGGCAAAAGAAAAAGACAAATCCAAGGCCGAGGAATCGGGAAAAGGGGAATGTTTCTACTGCCACAAATCGGGACACTAGAAGCAAAACTGTATTGAGTACCTCGTTGATCTCAAGAAAAAGAAGCATGGTGACGCTTCCGTTTCAGGTGTGTTTATGACTGAAAACTGTTTTTCTATAAACTTTGCTTCCTGGGTATTGGATACTAGTTCGGGTTCTCACATTTGCAATTGTATGTAAGGATTGAGAAATAGCAGAGTTTTGAAGACTGATGATAATACCCTCCGAGTTTGAAATGGTTCTAATGTACATGCAGTGTCAGTAGGAGAGTATCACTTAGGGTTGCCATCGGGTTGTATACTGGTTTTGAACCCATCTTATTATGTACCTAGTATGCTTTGTAATATAATATTCGTTTCTTTGCTAGATAATGAACGATATCATTTTGTATTGCAGAATAATGTTATGAACATTAACCTGAATCAAGAGTTGATTGGATATGTTACACTTACTAACGGGATATACGTCCTAAATCAACACACAATTTCCAACATACAACACACAAATAAAAGAAAATTTTCAGATATAAATGAAGCTTTTCTTTGGCATTGTAGACTTGGTCATATTAACGAAACAAGACTAAACAAGCTTCATAAAGATGGATATTTTAATCATTTTGAATATAAATCTTATGCGACTTGTCAATTTTGTATCAAAGGTAAAATGACCAAAACTCCGTTTACTGGACACAGAGAAAGAGCTACAGAACTCTTAGACCTCATACAAATAGATGTTTGTGGACCAATGTCTACACATGCGAGAGGCAATTTTTCTTACTTCATAACTTTTACCGATGATTTCTCAATATTCAGACATGTGTTTTTATTAAAGCATAAGTATGAAGTTTTCGAGAAATTCAAAGAGTACAAACTTGATGTAGAAAAACAAACAGGTTTGAGCATTAAGAAACTTTGATCAGATCGAGGTGGAGAGTATCTGAGTACAGAGTTTTCGGACTTTCTAAAAGAGAATGAGATTCTCACTCAGCTTACTTCTCCTTACACACCATAGCACAATAGTGTGACAGAGAGGCGGAATCGTACCCTATTAGATATGGTGCGATCCATGATGAGTGATGCTGAGTTATCTCTCTCCTTTTGGGGACATGCATTGGAGACTGCGACATATCTGTTGAACAGGGTTCCAACCAAGACTGTGTCTACCACTCCATATGAGATATGGTATGGGAAGAGACCATCTCTTAAACGAGTTAGGATTTGGGGTTGTCCGGCTTTTGTCAAAAAGAAGAATCAAGACAAACTCAAGACACGATCGGTTCAGTGTATATTTGTGGGATATCCAAAACATTCGTATGGATATCTTTTCTACCACAAAGAGGAACAAAGAGTGTTTGTTTCTCAACATGCCACATTTTTAGAAAATGATTTTTTTTCAAATAACACTGATGGCAATGCGGTAAGAACTAGAAGAAATTCTAGAGACACAAGTTACAAGTGACGACCTGGTTGAACCTGATGTTTCAACAGAAACTTATGAACCTCAGTCACTCCGTAGATCTATTATAACTTCTGGCCCACCGGAGAGATACTACGGTTTCCTCATTGATGGTGATAGAGAAGATTGCATCATGGATGATGTTGACCCAACTAGTTTTCAGCAAGCTATCATGAGTGGTGACTCTGTGATGTGGCTGGATGCCATGAGATCCGAAATGGAGTCTATGTACCCCAACAGAGCATGGACTTTAGAAGTTGTACACTCTGGGTAAAACCCGTAGGGTGCAAATAGATCTTTAAGAGAAAGATCGGTGTAGATGGATAGGTGGAGACCTATAAAGCAAGGCTTGGAGTGAAAGGATCTCGTCAAAGACAAGGATTGGACTATGACGAAACTTTCTTTTTTGTAGCCATGCTTAAATCCATTCAGATCCTACTTGCTATTGCTGCTCACTACGACTATGAAATCTGGCAGATGGACGTTAAAACTGCATTTCTAAATAGTGATTTAGAAGAGTACGTTTATATGGATCAGCCAGAGGGCTTTGTTGATAGAGGGAGCTGCGGGAAAGCTTGTAGGTTGCTTAAATCCATTTATGAATTAAATCAGGCAACATGGAGTTGGAACATATGTTTTGATGACGCGATCAAAGAGATTGATTTCATCAAATATCCAGATTAACCTTGTATTTATAAAAAGATTGTAGGGAGTACTGTCACATTGCTCGTATTGTACGTGGATGACATTTTCCTGATAGGAAACGATGTTCTAATGCTACAATCAGTCAAACTGTTCTTATAAAAAAGTTCTCCGTGAAGGACCTGGGTGATGCCTCATACATATTGGACATTAAGATCTATAAAGATAGATCTAAAAGGTTGTTGGGATTGTCCCAAACCAGGTACATTAACACCATCCTAAAGAGCTTTAGTATGGAAGATTCCAAGCGGGGTGCCTTACCCGCTTGTCATGGAGTCACTCTCTCAAAGGACTTTTGCCCAAAGTCTGATGAAGAGAGAGCTCGCATGAGCATTATACCCTATGCTTCAGCCGTAGGATTTATAATGTATGCGATGTTATGTACACGCCCTGATGTAGCTTATGCACCAGGTGTAGTAAGCAGGTATCAATCCAACCCAGGGGAGAAACACTGGACAGCTGTGAAGAACATTCATAAGTACTTGCGAAGGACTTAATAATTGTTCTTGGTTTTAGGTAACTGGGATCTCCAAATAGAGGCCTTTACCGATTTGAGCTTTCAAAGTGATAAGGATGACAGCAAATCTATCTCGGGGTTTGTATTTACCCTCAATGGAGGGGCGGTATGTTGGAAGAGTTCCAAACAGGATACCGTTGGTGTAACAACTCCAATTTCAATGTACAGAAAATTGTTTAAAAGTTAATGTACAATTGGGGTATTTGCAAATCCTGTGAATTCTATAATAATTTGTTTTGCTTTTGAACAGGAAGAAAGATCTTGTAGCTCATTGGTAAGGCCTTGCACTGCTGAGACATAGTACCTGAGTTCAAATCCCATCAGCCATATATTCTTTTATTAAAATTTCATTTGATATTTTTAGAATCCCAAGAGTCTATACGTGCACTAGATGTAAACTGAAAAGACACTGACTTTTTAAACATGTGCACAGAAGAAGACCAATCGACTAGGACACGTGGCACTCCACCCAACCCCAACCGACGGTAAAGACCCAGCGAGATTCTCATTTTGACCGGTACCGCCGGTCGAACCGTAGGTAAAGGCCCCCATTCTTTTCCCCTGCAACCTTTAGCCTACCCCACTCCCTCTCGCACTGCTTGTTTTCTCTGCATTCACAAAGAGAACAATAAAATACCCATTTAATTCAATTTTAATGCAAATTTTAATGCATTTCTTTCACCCCCTAAACCCTAATTTTTCCTATAAATACCACACCTCATTTCACACATCCTCACCAGAATTCCATTATCAAAACTCTACCAAATTCCCAAGTCTTTTAGTATACAAGTGGAGTTAGCAAATGGCGAAACTCCGACGAAATTCCGAGGAGATTCCGGCGATGAAACGACGTCCTGACGCTTCCCAATCCTCCTTCTACGAGATTCCGAGGAGATTCCTAATTTTTATTTATCTCACTTACATTTTGGATTTCTATGAGATTTCTAGATTTTGGGGGAAAACCGCAAGAATTTAATAAAAGCTTATTATCATCATTTTAAAATGCAAGTTGCGGTTTTCTCGTGATGTATGTGTCGTCCACCATGAGATTTCATGTTTACTATTGGATTTGGAGACCCGATTCGAGGAGTGGATGAACCGTCTCGGGTACATGGTGGGCCCGGTATGGTACCCCTGGGCAAGAAGCTCGAGTTTTAGACGATGAGCCTGGCAAGGGAAGACTACCTACCGGTGATGTCTGGCGCGGCGGATATCCGGAGGATACCGACCGTTGTCGTGTGATTTGATGATATGGGCCGATCCAAATTGACGGAGGCCGAGATATTGAGACTTTGAGATATTGAGACTATGAGGTATTGAGACTTTGAAATTTACATGTTTTGTGTTGATACTTGACACGGGTTTTCATGGATTTCATTGATGATGTTTCAGATTACCATACAAATTTTACTATGATAAAAGTTAAAGATTTTTTATACAGATATATCCAGATTTCATGGTTGATTGTTTTACATTCGTGGTGCATGCAAACTCATACACATGACATGTTACTACTTGAGGCACTGACATGAGCACTGAGCATTGCACTTACGCATAGATTATTACCCTGCCACTACTAAATGACTAGTGTTATGTAAGTATATTATTATGACCTAGAAGATCGTCGTGAATGTGATTTCTACTCGCAGATGTCTTCTACTCATGAGTTGGCAACTCACCCCATTGTGCCAAATTTTTCTTAAAGGTTTCGATGTACAGGTTTCCATGGCATCTTGCTGGAACATCATTTCATTCAGGATGATTTGCTTGGTAGGTTGGTTCACTTGTATCAGGACCGTTGTTGTACTTTTATTATTTAATTTGTATCTAGTAAACTCCATCAACCAGACTTGTATTACATGATAATTTAGAAGACCGGTTGCTTATTCTTTCAACCTTAGAGCCGCGCTTGTATTATTATGGTTTTTTTGGTGGATTTTGGTTTTCTTTTAAGTTTTGATCCTTGCCCTCCGGCGTTGTTTATTATAGTGCATTGTGTGGTTGTTTCCGCCATTTTGCGTAGAGCTAGCTCCTGCTTGGGGATGCCTTTTTATTGCTTGTATATATTACTCTTGTTTGTACCTGTTTGGAACCAGTTTTTACAAAGGACACTTTGTCGAAATTTTTTAGAAAATTTGATGTTGCTTTTAAACTTGTTTTCCTACACTTTTTCTTTTAAATGGTTTAGATTTCTTGGCTTCGGCTTACTTAGATTACGTTATGCCTTTAGACGTTTCATAATTTAAGTGTCCGTACCTTCGGGTCGTGACACTTTATATTGCTTAAACACGCTTAGCGTGTTTACTTCAGAGTAAATACAAAGCGGACCTCGCCGCGTCCCCTCCCCATACCCCGGGAAGCAGGGCGTGGCAGTTTTTGTTGGCGGCCCTTGCAGGTCAGCTCTGTATGGACATGCAGGTCAGTTCTGCATGGACATTGGGGTTAATTCTGCATGAAGTCCTAAGCAATATAACACAAGAACCAGCAAATAAAAACATTCTTTACATACTCCTTGAATCTTACCATTTCATATATTTTGAATCTGTCCTAACCTAAAATTTTCTTTCAAGGTTATGGATTCCCCAAACAACACTAGCACAAATTTCAACAACACTCCACCACTTCTACTTCTTACACCTGCCATAGCTGCTCCGATCAATGAGCAGACGGTACTACTTGAGGTGATCAGTAGCCTTCTAGAAGGATAGCAGCAGCAGACAACTATCTTGATGAACAGTCCAGAGGCGGAAGCACCCGGGGTAAAGCAATTTCGGGCTTTGCACCCCAAGCAATTTTCAGGAAAAGAGAGCCCTCTAGAAGCTGAGGAGCGGGCTCAATGTATTGAAGATGATCTGGCAGTGGCACAAGTGCCAGAGATAGCTTGGGTTCGAGTTGCAAAGCTGCAGCTCACTGACAATGCACGGGTCTAGTGGAAGGTGGAAGGAGGAAAAAAGCCGTCTTGACCAACCGATCGAATGGAAGACTTTTCGCGATTTGTTTGACGCGAAGTACTTCCCTGAGACTGCCAGATTTGACATGGAACATCAGTTCATCCACCTACAACAGGGTTCAATGTGGACCAAATCAGTGGATGAGTACGATGCTGAGTTTACCATGCTCAGTCGGTAAGATACGTCTCAATTTTTCGATTTTTAAAATATCACATATTACACAGCTAACACAATACCATAATAGATTCGCGGCACACCTGATACCGATGGATGAGATCAGAGACTGTCGATTTCAACAAGGGTTGGATTCGAAAATCCAAGATGCGTTAGCTACAGGGGATTTCCTGACCCACGACTTAGCCCTCAAAGCTGCCCGCCGATATGAGGCAGTGGTGAAGATGAGGGGCAGACCTCAATCTGCCGGGATGAAGCGCTTTGCCACTCAGATGGAAGGAAGAGCCTCTTCAAGGCCTCCATTTGTGCCTAGGAGACCGAGAGTACCGAACAACCGGCCCAACCCGGCCTTTTTCACCTATTGCAGGAAAGATGGCCCTTTGGTGAAAGACTGCCGGCGTGCAAATCACCTTTGCTTAGTCTGCGGCTCAGCTACTCATGACATTGGGTCTTGTCCTTATAGACACAACCCACATGCTGCACCCAGGCCAGCAATCACTTACCAGCAGCGCCCAGCAATCCAGGAACCTGCTCCATGAGTCGCACTACCTGCTCCACCTCCTTGTGGACCGACTGCACCTCCTCCTTGTCAGTTCCATCAAGCTCAAAGGAACGTACCTCAAGGACCAAGGAACAAACAGAGGAATGCTCCTCCAGCAAGGAGGAATGTGTCGGGGCGACAAGCTTTCACGATGACTGTGGAATAAGCTGAAAGCACCGGCCAAGTCATTACTGGGAACACATTCTTTTCAAACATTCCTATAGTCTATATACAAACCCATATATACATTTTCCTTATACCTAAAACCTATCCCACATATCTTAGGTACAATCTTAGTAGCATCACTCCCTGCACTAGCACTATTAGATACTGGAGCATCTCATTGCTTTATGTCGCAACGGTTCGTCCGAACTCATTCGATTCCAGTCAAACCTCTCGTATCCAGCTGGAATGTCAGTTCAGGGAACGGTGTTCTAAAGGCAATAATGGGATACGATCTGTGTCCAGTGGTCCTATGCAGCAGAGAATTCCATGCCTACTTCAAGGTGCTGGACATACCAAATTTCGATGTCGTCTTGGGTATGGATTGGCTCGGAACATTCTATGCTACCATTGATTGTCGTTAAAGGAGGGTAGTATTAGAAATTCCAGAGCATCCGGTCTTCTAATTCAAAAGTGGAGATCGTACCCTGGAGCTAAGTACATACAAGGCGAAACTAAAGGAGGCAGTGATTGCAGCAATTCAAGCGGAGGAAGGATCAATGCCAGAAATAGTTCGAGAGTTTGACGATGTGTTTTCTGAAGAAATATCAGGTTTGCCTCCCGATCGAGCTCTTGAATTCAGCAATGATTTAGTACCAGGAGTACAACCGGTGATCAAAGCACCGTACCGATTAAGTTCGGAAGGTTTGAAGGAAGTCTGAACTCAGTTGGACGAATTATTGGCGAAAGGATGGATTCGTCCCAGCACTTCAAGTTGGGGATCATCGGTTCTACATGTGAAGAAGAAGGAAGGTTCATATCGAATGTGCATTGATTATAGAGCCTTGAACGATGTAACTATAAAGAACAAGTATCCATTACCGTACATCGATGACTTGTTCGATCAGCTAAGTGGATTTTGCGTTTTCTCCAAGTTAGATCTTCATTCTGGTTATCATCAAGTGAAGGTCCAGGAATCTGATATCCATAAAACGGCATTCAGAACTCGCTATGGTCATTAAGAATTTCTTGTGATGCCATTTGGGGTGACCAACGCACAAGCTATATTCCTGAACCGAATGAATCAAGTTTTCCAGGAGTACCTAGACTGGTTGTTATCATCTTCATCGACAACATCCTGGTGTATTCAAAGAGTCGGAAAGAACATACCGAACACCTACGAATTGTCCTGGAAACTCTACAACAACATCAACTCTATGCCGAGTACAACAAATGCGAGTTTTGGCTAGATCAAGTTGGTTTTCTCGGACATATTGTATCAAGTGATGGAATCACTGGTGATCCAGCAAAAGTTTCAGCAGTAAGCGAATGGTCGACACCAAAGTCAGTAAAGGGCATTCGAATTTTCTTGGGTCTAGCTGGACATTACAAAAGGTTCATTGAATGATTTTCGAAGATAGCAACACCCTTGACCAAGCTCACACGTAAAGATGAAGAATTCATGTGGTTAGAAGCATGCGAACAAGCTTTCGTAGAACTCAAGTCAAGATTGACATCAGCGCCTATTCTCGTCATACCGGACAAATCTGGAGGTTTTGAAGTGCATTGTATCCGGTAAGGGATTAGGATGTGTTCTACATCAGCACGGTAAGGTTGTGGCTTATGCTTCAAGACAGCTGAAGATTCATGAGTGCAATTATCCGACACATGATTTGGAGTTGGCTGCCGTTATTTTTGCTCTTAAGATTTGGTGCCATTATCTTCTTGGTGAACGAGTGGACATATATACAGATCACAAGAGTCTGAAATATATGTTTACTCAAAAAGAGTTGAATATGCAGCAAAGAAGATGGTTTGAACTCATGGCGGACTTTGACATCAACCTGCAATATCACCTAGAGAAGGTGAATGTAGTACATGATGCCCTTAGTCGTCAACCGTTGGCTTTGAATCTCGCCGCACAGTGGAAGCTTCAACAAGACTTGCATCAAATGGAGATTGAAGTGGTCAAGATAGGTAACGCGTCAAGTTTGATGAACTTACAAGTTCAATCTACCATTGTCGATCAGATCAAACCAGCTCAAGCTCATGGTTAAGTGGAATGGTTAGGGTTCAGTATGAGACAAAATGGTCACTTGGTCAAAGTCTTCAAGAAGCTTCAAGAAAGAAACAAAGAAGAAACCATTTTCTCTTTATGCTTTTCCAAAATGAATAAACAAATAAATAAATGAATAAGAAAAGAAAACCCTAACCATTCATATAACCATGGTTTAATCTTTACATAAACCCAAGGAAACATGTAACATCAAACATGATACAAACTTGTGCACAAAAGTATATCACATATACAACTTGCACAATACAAGTGAGAAAATCCTTTTAAAGTGAACTAATATTAGTTAATGCAAAGTAATATATCAAATATATAATTATGCATTAAATCATTAAATCAACGCTTGATTTAACGATCCGGTCATATCGCATATAACCGAGTAATATCCAATGTATCGACTTATCGAATCAATCGTTGATTCGATAACTAGGTTATATCACATACAACCATTCGATACATTCATCGCGAGAATGGAATACGGTATCACATACACGCATTATTCTCGGTCCCGCACATATCTCATATGCGCTCCTATTTCGTTTCGCTTGAGCCAGGAAACCTCTGTGTAGGACTCTAAAGACTCGTCAATACGCCGGCAGCAGGTGATGATCATATCAAACACCCACAAGCCGCAAGGGGTCTGCTAAACGTAACGGCCACCCATGATCATATCAAATACCTACAAGCCGCAAGCGGTCTGCTAAACGTAACGGCCACCCGGGTATTGAGCGATCAGAAGATCGACGAGCAAGCCTGCTCACACTCCTGTGAATCCAACCAGTAACACTTACCGTACAGTTCGGTCTCGTCGTCTGATATGTCGCATATCTCGCCTAGGGGTGGTAAACGTCAGACCCGAATAGCTCGATAAGTCGTGTCGATATGAGGTCTATAACAATTCGAGAAACTATAGTTAGTTATATGTATGCCCTAGAGGCCACTACTAGACATTGGATGTCGACCTATGGGGGGTTCTCACTGTGTGACAGTGTGGCGAAGCATAGGCTCTTACCCCCAGGGTGTCCCGAGAAAGGTGTTCCGGCGGGTTGTAGTCCTCGCGAGGGGGCATGCGTAAAAAGTAGCTGCTGAGGGACCCGTTGGTGCCACGGCGACCCCATTGGATGGGGTTGCTGCCTGACCTACAGTGGTATCAGAGTCTAGCTAGAGCCTTAGGCGATCTGTAGACGACGTTTGAAATCCGAACAAACCCCGAAACCCTAATCCGACCCGCTCTCTGGACTTTTTTCAAAAACTGGGATTTTTCCAGATTAAAAATTGCTAAAAAATTCAGCAGGGAAATATAAGAATTACGGTGCAAAATTTGACTCATGATATGTTAATAGTGCAGCGGAACCGCGGCAGAAGCAAGGCTTCTGCGGCGGTTCCGCGGCCAAATGATGAGTGTTGCCTGTAATGTTTGCACAGTAATTCATCTTTTCAGGTGCTGTATTTTCTGGGAATTTTTAATATTTATTCAAGAGTTGAATTTTCTGGGTTGCTTTGGGGCTTCGATGATTCGATCGGATTTTTCTAATTTCGTCTATGTGTTTTTGCGGATATTTTGGAATATGTTAAAAAGTTCGACCGGATATAAATACCCACCTTTTCCCCTGTCGGGAAATTTCTAAGTGTTGGATTTTTCTATGGTTTAAGGACGTTCTAAGTAGTGCAAGTAACGTGATGGTCCCTCTAGAAGACAACAAACCTTAACTCGATTATGTGACCGTCTTGAACTGCCCTTTGAACCTTCGGGTTTGGGGCAGTACGGCGTGCCACATGTGAGGCGTTGGCTTGACCCTTCTACGGCTGGACCGTTAGTACTGAGGCACGAAGTGAATGTCTTTGAACTTATTTCATGAGTTGAGCTGTTTCGGGAAAACTTGGGTGTTCGATTGTTCGATCGGAAAGTTTAACATTTTGTATCTTATTCGGAATGTGATACAATAATTGGAATTCACAAGAAGTTATGAGATAACTAAATGAATGTTATAAACATAGCAGTTTAGTCTCACTTGATCGGTTGCCACGGAATTTTGATGTGATCAAAAGTCCGTCGCAATCACGTAGCGTACGCGGATACTCGCCGGGTAAACTTAATAGACAGCTGCATCCCTTAGCCCCGACCAAGTGACTGTAGGAGAACCCCGTCGCCGAAAGCATCCGTTCGGGTGCTCGCGGCAGCGGTGTTCCGCCTTGGTGCACTTCGTCGACGGTATCGGGGGTGCAGCAGCCTACTAAAATTTGCGACGAGCATTCGATCAGAAAGTCGGGAATCCTGTTGAATTGCCCGACTTGATATTGAAAAGTGTTTTTGATTTTGAGACTAAAATGCGGGGTTTATAATTGTTAGGCATGTGATGTCTAAGTATTTCATTTGATAAGGCATGAGATGTCTAAAGAGGTTGCGGATTCCAACTGTTGTAGTATTACAGTTTTTTTCTGTGACCGTAAGTGTAATATGTGATATCGCCGGTTTTGTTGCTATATGTCAACGACAATTGGGATGCGCATATTTACTTACGTTGATGACATGTGATGTTATGTGTTGCTGGATATGTTATATTGGATCGTCGTGTTTGAATAGCCGAGGGTTTTTATGTGAGATGAGTGTTTTTCATTTTCATTCATTTAAAACTTGTATGTAATATTCTTTTATTGGGGCACTTCCAGGTTACGGAAGATGTCACCCGTTGTGTATTATTTACTTTTCCGCACTAGGATAGACCCAAGGAGGAGGGCACAAGTAACCGGGTTCTAGGGTCCAGTGGGAGACCAACTCGAGGAGTCGAGTCCGGGTCTCCTAACTCTAGAATTGGTAGGGTTGCTTGCCGCTCTCGTAGGGGTCTAGGGGTGTGGGTTTGGCTATTCATCGCGACCGTGGAATCCGTGTTTTATACTGGCTCGTATTGAAAACACGGACGTCCTAGTATATCCAATATTTCATATGTTTCTTTTGCTGCGATATCTGTGATGTGATCATGTGATGTTCTGTGATGGATACAGTATATAGTATATGTGATATATTATATAGACGTTACTTATGTTTTACACCCGCGCTAGCCCTGCCCTGCTCTGCCGTTAGTTACCTAACCTAACGGTGCACGAGGGGACATCGAGGCGAATGCGGATAGCATAAGTGTACGTCGTATTTATCTGTCATGTTTAGGTACTTAAATGATGGGACTTCATTAATGTGATTAATGAAATAAAAGAAACCTAAGATGTAGAATCGAATTTCAAAATAAAAACAGGTAGCTACAGTTCTTGCTTTGCACAGCGGTATATATGATATATCCTGCACCTTATTCGATGAGGAAAGGACCGAGATCCCTTCACCGGTAGTGACTCCTTTAGCAATAACTGGCAGATGCTACACACTCGGTCTGTCTTTTGATTGCTTTTAAGAGTTTTTGCTTTGCACAGTGATATATGTGATATATCCCGCACCTCATTCGACGAGGAAAGGACCGACGATCCTTCATCGGGAGTGACTCCTTTAGCAAAACTAGAAAAGCCTCAAAAACACTCCATTTCAAAATTCATTTGATTCTACAACGATATCAAGTTCATTACGCAATAGGTTTTCAGAAAAACCTGTCGTAGCCCTCCGTCATTTCAGATAAGTCCTGTTTAGTATTCGTGCTGCGTTTGTTGACCTTGTCAAGGCGCAGTGTGCGGTAGCTAACCAGTATTTATCTGCTTATGCATAAGATGCAGATTGGGTTAGGGTAGTCGTGCGGCCTTGTTGACCTAGTCAAGGGTCGTGCGGGTGGGTTTGATTCAATCAAGAAATGACGGGTTGAACTTGACTTGCGGTCTATGGTTTGTTGACCTTGTCAAGGTCATTGATCGTTTGGGGCAAAATATTATCGGGAATTTCAAGTGTTGAAATTTGCAATGAGATTGCATACCTTCTATGAGATAGTTGGATCCCGATACCCACTGCGAGTAAGAGTTACTCCTGGGAGAGTTTTACACATTGCAATTAGCCGATCAAGTAGGTGTCTAGAAAGGTGTCAACGGGGTTACGCCTCTGGGAAAACGAGGTTTACATTAATTAGGTTCGTGCGAAAGCACGGGGGACCTCCCTCAAAGTACCGACACTGGCCAGGCTGAAAGATTGGCGAACTTGTAGTGTGTAATTAATCCCGGCTAGTCTTTCCTTTTAGGGTTTGAAGGAAGATTTGATAAAAAGCAGTGGGAGACATCCTGATTAGATAAGATAATTACCAATCTGATCTTGCAAGAGCACACGCTGAGTGTTTTCTTCTCTCTCTCTCCAGGTAGCGACCATATCACGCCTTAATCAAGATAATAATACGGAATATTTACCGAACCCGCTTGTTATACTGAGCTGAGGAACATTGGTCCCGCTCCAACTTATAATTGTTATAAGACCGAGCAGGAAATTGGGGAATACCAGATTTCCCGTGCCGCCCAAACGAAGAGAGTGCATGCTGATGCATCATCTTCGGGTGTGTTCATTATACAGAACTGTTTCTCAGTATCCTCTACGTCCTGGGTATTAGATACCGGATCAGGATCCCGCAAATGTAATATGTTACATAGGGCTACAGCTAGGTAGAGAACTGAGAACGGGTGATAAGTTTCATAAGGCAGAAAACAGGGCAAGTGTTGCAGCCAAGTCTGTTGGTCACTGTCACCCTGTATTACCAATACATTGATTCTGAACGAATGTTATTAGATACCGAACCTGATATACAAAATCATATCAGTCTCTTTATCAGTAAAGAAAGGATATAATTTTGTATTGATGGATAATGTTTTGAACATTTCCTATATCAAAAGTTGATCGGTTCAGGCACGTTATCTAAAAGCATTAATGTTCTAAATCAAACTACAGTTCTTAGTAAACAGAACATACACAAGAGGAAGAGTTCAGAACTGAACGAATCCTTCTTGAGGCATTGTAGACTAGGTCATATCAATGCGACCCGACTAGCTTAAGTTACATATAGATGCATATTTAAATTAGTTTGAATTTACATCTTCTGAAACTTGCCAGTCATGTCACAGAGATAAGATGACCATAGCTCCGTTTACTGGAAACAGAGAAAGAGTTAGTGAACTCTTGGGATGATACATGTTGATGTATGAAGGTCCCCTGTCTACACATGCCAAGACCGGTTCTTTATACTTCATTACATTCTCTGATGATCTTTCGAGATTCAGACCTATGTTCCTGTTTAAACACAAGTCAGAACCTTTTGAGATATTCACGGAATATAAGTTAGAAGTAGAGAACCAAAATACAGGTATAAGTATTATGTCCTTTGATATGATCAGGGAGGAGAATACTTGAGCACGGAATTCCTGGACTATTCTAAAGGAGAATGAGATTCTCTCTCAGCATTACTCCTCCGTATACACCATAGCATGTTGGTATATCGGGACGGAGCAATCACACCCTATATGATAAGGTGTGCTCTATGATGAGTACTACTGAGTTACCTGTTTCCTTTTTGGGAGTTATGCGCTTGAGAAGCTGCATACCTATTGAATAGGGTTCGAATCAAATCAGTTGCCTACCACTTCATATGTGATATTGAAAGGGAAGAGCCCATATCTTAAGTTAATTAAGATTTGGGGTTGTCCGGCCTATGTCTAAAAGCAAAATCCGGACAAGCTCGAGGCAAGGTCTGTAATGTAGAACTGGAAAGGTTCCAGCTATACAAACTACAGCAGATGATTTGATAAGAACCAAAGGATTCAATAGTTACCAACGAACCTCAGCCTCTCCGCCGATCTAGTAGGGTTCCTCACCAACCTGAGAGATATTTCGATTTCTCTATGACAGTGGGAGCGAGGATTACATCATGAGATGATGACCCAACTAGTTTCGAGCTGGCCATCAGGAGTGGGACTCTGTAAGAATGGCTGGATGCTTAGCGATCTGAGATGGAATCCATGTACACCAACAAAGTATGGTCTTTGGTTGCTATATCTGAAGGGCTAAATTCCCATCAGGAGCAAGTATATCTTGAGAAGATTACTTGGTGTAGATGGAAAAGTTGAGACTTTCAAAGCTAGACTTGTTAAAGCTTTTCGTCATCGACCAGGCGTGGATTATGATGAAACCTTTTCAAGTGGCTATGCTTAAGTCCATCCAGATCCTACTTGCCACGGCTACATACCATGACTACGATATCTGGCGGTTGGGTGTCATGACTGCTTTTCTAAATGATGTTTTAGAAGAGAACGTCTATAAGTACACAGCCAGAGGGCCTCGTAGACAGTGGGAGCAGCGGAAACGTGTGCAAGATGCTTTATAGGATAAAGCAGGCATCGCGGAGTTGGAACATCTGTTTTGATGTGTTAGTCAAAGAGTTTGATATCATAAAAATGGTAGATGAACCATGTATAAACAAAAAGGTAGTAGGGAGTATGGTGATGATACTCGTAGAGTACGTGGATGACATACTCTTGATAAGAAAGGAGTTTCCTATGCTACGCTCGGTCAATCTCCGCTTATCACAAAGATTCTCCATATAGGATCAAAATGATACCTCCTAAATCCTGGATTTTGGATCTATGAGATAGATCTAATTGGATGTTAGGATTCTCACTAGTTGTAGTGAGATGGTATCAATCGATCCTGGGGATAATCACTGGAAAGGTTCCAGGGTGATAAAGACGACTGAATGTCAGTCACAGGCACTGTCTTTACCCTCAGTAAAGGGACGGTATGTCGGAAGGGTTCCAAGCTAGATACCGTGGCATACTAGACGATAAAGGCTCGATACATCGCTACTTAAGATGCTACCAAAGAGGCGGTCTGGATATATATTTGTTCATGAGATGAACTTAGTTCCTCCCATTGTGTGACAATAGAGTTATGGCTTACGCCAAGGAACGTCCGTCCGATCAGTGATCCAGACAAATTCTAAGGCAGTATCACCTGATCATGGAGATGGTTGATCTCTAAGGGATCAAGGTTAGGAGAGTAGACTTAAAGGACAACACGGTGGATCCACTCACAAAGGCCTTTTCCCAGAGAGAGACTTTTATGGGATGGTTGAGTATGAGATACTACAACCACTGCTATCAGATGGCCCTAGTGCAAGTGGGAGATTGTTAGTTATATGTATGCCCTAGAGGCCATTGCTATGCATAGGATGTATATTGTAGTGGATGCTGGGACATATATAGGGAGGACTTTCTTACTCGACATGATAATATGCTATCTGGTTGATCTTTACCTTAACGTGTACACTGATTGTCTCTCTGTTACATGTTGGTAAAGCCCTTAGGATGTGTACTTGACTACCTGGACTATGATGCGGATCATACTAGTGGGGACATGGTAGTCCATAAGTACATCCTTCACAGTCCCTAGTCGTCGGTATATCGAGACGGGCCATCGATATACCAGAGTAGACTAGCGTATACCTTCTCGACCCGTATAGATGGGTGATGGATGATCCCATATCCATTGGTGTTTGACATCAGAGATGATATACGGGTGCTCAGTGGAGACTGGGTACACTGGACGGACTCGCCGAGAACTCCCAGATGGTATTATACCTTACGTCAGATGGCAGTTCTCTGGTGACACTGGTACAGAGTAGTCTGTTGACCCGAGATCGTCATAGAGTCTTGTGTGGTTCCCACTGTGCTTTGATTTCCACCTTACCACGTCCAAGAGGGCGTGCAAAACGGTGGTTTTTAGGTACAGTCCCGAATCACATGGAGGCAATGAGCGATAGAAGGGGATTCGTCTCTCCCGGTATAGGGAGTTGATGTTGCGCTGTGTTCGATTGGCTATAACAGGAAATCCCTGGACTGGGTTGCTGAGATTTACTGGTAAGTATTACCAGTAGTTTCTCGAATTGTTATAGACCTCATATCGACACGACTTATCAAGCTATTGGGGTCTGACGTTTGCCACCCCTAGGCGAGATATGCGATATATCAGACGAACAGACAGGACTGTACGGTAAGTGTTACTGGTTGGATTCACAGGAGTGTGAGCGGACTTGCTCGTCGATCTTCTGATCGCTCAATACCCGGGTGGCCGTTACGTTTAGCAGACCGCTTGCGGCTTGTGGGTGTTTGATATGATCATCACCTGCTGCCGGCGTATTGACGAGTCTTTAGAGTCCTACACAGAGGTTTCCTGGCTCAAGCGAAACGAAATAGGAGCGCATATGAGATATGTGCGGGACCGAGAATAATGCGTGTATGTGATACCGTATTCCATTCTCGCGATGAATGTATCGAATGGTTGTATGTTATATAACCTAGTTATCGAATCAACGATTAATTCGATAAGTCGATACATTGGATATTAGTCGGTTATATGCGATATGACCGGATCGTTAAATCAAGCGTTGATTTAATGATTTAATGCATAATTATATATTTGATATATTACTTTGCATTAACTAATATTAGTTCACTTTAAAAGGATTTTCTCACTTGTATTGTGCAAGTTGTATATGTGATATACTTTTGTGCACAAGTTTGTATCTTGTTTGATGTTACATGTTTCCTTGGGTTTGTGTAAAGATTAAACCATGGTTATATGAATGGTTAGGGTTTTCTTTTCTTATTCATTTCTTTATTTGTTTATTCATTTTGGAAAAGCATAAAGAGAAAATGGTTTCTTCTTTGTTTCTTTCTTGAAGCTTCTTGAAGACTTTGACCAAGTGACCATTTTGTCTCATACTTAACCCTAACCATTCCACTTAACCATGATTCATTCTCTACACTTGACCATGGTTTGATTATGATAAGTATTCATTTTTCTTTTCAATTTAAATCAACTTATCATATTCATTCTTTCTTCTTCTTCTTCTTCATCACATGAAGAAAGCTTGCTACAACAATGGCAATTTGAGAAAACAAGTGAGAAATCGAATTCTAAAAGGAACCCACTTCCTATTTCTTCATCCTCTACCTCTTGCGAAGTAGAATAAGGTGTTTTCTTCACAAGTTTTCATGACTTGGTGAAGTGGGAGCTTGATCTAGCGATGCCTCGATGTAGATCATCTTCGGCACGAAGCCGGCAACCTTGCCCGCCCATTTCTCCGATGAAGCCGACGCTAGAGCCCGGGTTTCCATTTGGACAGTGAGGAGACTTCATTGCGGAGCTATGGAGGTGGAGGACCAGATCTACAAAGGTTGTATTTCCGTTCTTTTAGTTAATTTGTTAACTAGTTGCATCGCATGGCCTATATTTCTAGTTAACGATCCGTATTAGAGTTTCTCGGCACTTGTAAAATTTGAAATTGGCATGGTTGATGCCTTGTGAGACCTCCTTAGTGTGCCTAGGAACCCTACACAAGCAAGTGATGCTAAGTTGCAGAAGATCATAGAACAAGTGGAAAGTGGACTTAGAACAGACTTCATCATCCATGAAGACGGATCTTTGAGATATGATGGTAGATTGTGCATACCAAAAGGTTCTGTGCGAGAAGAGTTGATGAAAGAAGCTCACAGCTCTCCTTATTCAGTACATCCTAGAGGTACAAAAATGTACAAAGATATGCGTCAGAATTACTGGTGACATGGAATGAAGCGTGAAGTATCCAGAAGCGTCGCTAAATGCTTGGTGTGTCAGCACGTAAAGGCTGAACATCATAGGGCTGCTGGATTACTTCAATCGTTACCTATCCCAGAATGGAAGTGGCAACACATCACGATGGATTTCGTGACTGCATTTCTTCGCAGCATGAAAGGTAACGATGCGGTTTGGGTTATTGTTGATCGACTCACAAAGTCGGCTCACTTCATCCCATTTCGAGTTGGCCAATCTACTGAGATGTTAGGAAAGAAGTACATGGAAGTATGAATCTAAGTAAGATTTTAAATTCTTCAAAATATGTACTATCTCTGATACCCATGAACTCATACAGGATATCGTGAGAATTCATGGAGTACCGATTTGGATTGTCTCCGATCGTGACACTAGATTCCGATCACAATTTTGGCAGAGTCTGCAAGCTAGCTTGGAAATAAGTCTGAATTTCAGCACAGCTTATCATCCACAAAAAGATGGTCAGTCTGAGCGAACTATTCAAATTTTAGAAAATATGAAAAAAGCGTGTTTGCTAGACTTCAGAGGATCGTGGGAAGTTCACTTACATCTTGTGGAGTTTTCAAACAACAACAAATACCAAGCAAGTATGGGAATGGCACCTGTTGCAGCACTTTATGAAAGGAAGTGTCGATCACCATTAAGTTCGGACGACATCGGAGATAGGGAACTCCTATGACCTGAGATGATAGTAGCAACTGTTGACGTAGTCCGTACTATCAGGGAAAGAATGCACATAGCTCAAGATCGACAGAAGCACTGGGCTGATGCAAAGCGCCGTCACTTTGAGTTCCAACCGGGAGAACACGTATTTCCAAAGATATCTCCGAACCGTGGAGTGATCCGTTTTAGAAGAAGGGGTAAGCTTAGTCCAAGGTACATTGGACCGTTCGACATACTCGAACGAGTCGGTGAAGTGGCATATCGCTTGGCACTTCCACCTTCATTGGAAGGAGTGCACAATATGTTCCACATATCCCAACTCAAAAGGTATGCGAGTGACCCCAGCCATATTCTTGATCATTCCGAGCTTACTGTACAACCAAATTTATCCTATGAGCACCAACCTGTTGAGATCCTGGATAAAAAGGTGAAGTCACTTCGGAATAACGAAGTCAACTTGGTTCGAGTGATGTGGAGAAAGGACTTACCAGGAGAATCAACATTGGAAAGAGAAGATGAGACGCGTGCAAGATATCCTTATTTATTTATAAACTAGTCCTTAAAATAAATTGTAAATTTCGAGAATGAAATTTTTGTAAGGAGGGTAGACTGTAACAACTCCAATTTCAATGTACAGAAAATTATTTAATAGTTAATGTACAATTGGGGTATTTGCAAATCTTGTGAATGCTATAAGAATTTGTTTTGCTTTCGAACAGCAAGAAAGAGCTTGTAGCTCATTGGTAAACCCTTGTACTGCTGAGACATAGCACCTGAGTTCAAATCCCATCAACCACATATTATTTTTATTAAAATTTCTTTTCATCTTTTTAGAAGCCCAAGAGTTTACACTGCACTACACGTAAACTGAAAAGACACTGACTATTTAAACATGTGCACAGAAGAAGACCAATTGACTAAGACAGGTGGCACTCCACCGAACCCCAACCAACGGTAAAGACCCGGCGAGATTCTCATTTTGACCGGTACCGCCAGTCGAACCGTAGGTAAAGGCCCCCATTCTTTTCCCCTGCAACCCTTGGCCTATCCCACTCCCTCTCACACTGCTTGTTTTCTCTGCATTCACACAGAGAACAATAAAATACCCATTTAACTCAATTTTAATGCATTTCTTTCACCCCATAAAACCTAATTTTTATTATAAATACCACACCTCATTTCACACATCCTCACTGGAATTCCATTATCAAAACTCTACCAAATTCCCAAGTCTTTTAGTGTACAAGTGGAGTTAGCGAAGGGCGAAGCTCCGATGAAATTCCGAGGAGATTCCGGCAACGAAACGATGTCCCGATGCTTCCCAATCCTCCTTCTATCTCTCCCCTCCAATTGAAGCCAGTAAGTCCCCTCTTCCCATCTCTTTCTCTATTCTAAAAATTTTAAATACTAAAACCCGACGGAAGCGGAGTTAATCCGACTTCCGTTTCAGTTTTTCTTTAAAACCCCTATTTTTCTTAAACAAGAAAATACCAAACTCTCATAAATGTTTAATATTCATTAACAAACATATTAAACAAGTTTCACAGTAAAAGAATTTATATTGCAATTTTTATCGCAGTTTTACAGTAAAAAACCACATACTTTAGTTTTCGACATAAACAACATATTACCTTTAGATAGTTCACGAGGTAATGACCTACCTCATCACAACACACATCTCTATCATAGCACGATGAAGTTTTAGGAATTTATTCGTGGGATAAATGACTTTTCAAATAAATACCATTAACTTATAAAACCATTTCTATAAAAAGATGTATTAAACAATTCCTTACAATTGCGCCTCTACAACCCACTTTTGGGGACCCCATTCGGGATGGTGCGGGTTATCACAAATCCTCGGGCCTAGTATAGCGAGATGCAGACCTCCGAATGGAGCATTCAATCTCGATGGAATTTTTATGCATTTTTCTTTAGAAAATGCAATTTTTACAAGAAAATAAATAAAATTAATTTCATTAAATATATATATATATATATTATCAAAATATCTACTTTAATTATATTATATAAATATTACAAGTTTTCAAAAGAAATCACCTTTACATGAAAATAACATCCAAAATACAAAACAATTCCAAACAATTCAAGAAAAATACCATATACTATGAAAATTAGGTTCTACTCACTAGAAATTTCACTTTTATAAAAGATACAACTATGAAAACCCTAAAGACGATAATTAATGCTTGAGGTGTATTTTGAAATTATACCAAAATTATTTTTACATAAACCCCCCCTCAAGTTATACTAAATTACAATAAGGACCCTAGTAAACATAGATTTAAGCGGGACCAGTCTCTTGAGTCTCAGGGAGCCGGAGATATGGGTGCTTGCCTATTTAAGCTAGACAATCTAACAAACGGTGTTATCAACACAGTAATTGTCTTTCAAAAAGACACAAATCCTGTCGTCCATGTGCAGCAGTTACCGATAACATCAAAACAATCTGGACTTCAAATTTGTTTAAAAGTCTGACTCAGTTCGAGTCATGGTCCAAACCTAAAATAAATCTGACTTGAATATGATTCATGTATATACTACAATACAATATGAATCCATGAATCCGTCTATTCAATCTATATTAATCTATATTGACTGAACCGAACCATGGATATACTCCGTCTACATGACTCTCTATTTATATCCATTCTATTTACTGATATCATGGTTTCGGCAAGTCTTTCATTAACCACAGACAATATAATACAATCGGTACAATCAATATAATAAGACACTATGGGGTTTATAAAGGGATAGAATGGTACGGAACATGTTAAAGGTGGCACGATGTGGTCACTTAAGATGTAATTACATCCATACCGTTGTTTCGTGGTATTTTCGACGGAGCTTTGTACTACGGGTTACCAAAGTCCACGGTATAAGTTGGACTGCTCTCGTATACACTGGCATTTTCTGTACCAAGCAAAAAACAACTGCGTTAACCTAACAATCAAATATTATATTAGTATACTCTCTTCTATCTATTCTACTTCTCTCTTTCTTTGGGATTTACCGAGCGATTTTTCGCTGACGACATTCATATTTCTCTTCTTCCTTGGAAAGTGGTTAGGTAGATCGGACTCACTGGAGATCGAGCCCAGCAGCGAAGACTTGGAGCAGCTAGCCCTTTGACCCAAAGATCTAGATTACTTGTACATATTTAATTTTCATTTCTGTTATGCCATTATTTAGGCATTGCTTTCATTCCAAGTAGTTACATTCTAGCCATATTGTAAAGAGAATGTTAAATAAATAAAGTGGATGTTCAACTACATCTATTGTCATTCTTCTTGTGTACATTTACTTTATATTGGTTAGACACGCTTAGCGTGTTTACTTCTGAGTAAATACGTAGTGTACCTCACTGCGTCCCCTCCCCGTACATCGGGAAACGGGGCATGACAGTTGCAGACTCAACAATGGAAGCTGAATATATTGCTGCAAATGATGCTGCTAAGGTAGCCGCCTGGATGAGGAAGTTCTGTTGGATATAGTGCCCTCAAAGTCAATTATTGGATCGCAGGTACGTGATTGCAATGTTGAGGCAGGACCTATACCGATATGACAGTCTTGCTCGAGATGATAGTATGCTATCTGGTTTGTCTTTATCATCGTATACATGCTTTAGTTCATTACTGCATGTTGATAGAGCCCATAGGATTCTTGCTTGACTGCCAGCATCATGATGGCGATCATATACGTGGGAGCTGGGGTCTATAAGCACATCCTTAAAAGTGTCCCTAGTTGTGGAAGTTTCGAGACAGGGCATCGATAGTCCAGAGTAGACTAGTGTATACAGTCGAGACCCCGACGAGGGGCGATGGCCGGTCTCACAAGCCATTGGTGTTAGTTGGTTCACCTAAGATGTATACAGGTGCTCATTGGGTTATGAGTACACCGGACAGGACTCACCGGGAATCTGCTAGTTGGTATTATACCTAGCGTCAGATAGCAGTTCCCTGGTAACATGTGTACAGGTTAGTTCATCGACCTGAGGTCATCATTTGTCTCGTGTGAGTTCCCACTGTGCTTTGATTTCTACCCTACCACGGCTCAAAAGAGTCGTGCAAACAGGTCTTTTTTGGGTACAATTCCGAGCCACATGGAGGCAAGTGAGCGGATCGGCAGGGGATTCGTCTCTCTCGGTATTGGGGGTGAGATCACGATGTGTCTAGGAGAGCCATTACACAAAACCCTTGGCCGAGGCAGGAGATTTACTGGTAGGTACTCTAGCAGTATCTCAGGGTGTTCTGGGCTACTATCTGACATGACTTATACCGCTATTGGGGGTCTGACGTTACCAGCCCCCTAGGCCGATATGCGATACTCATAGACGAACGGACCGGACTGTATGTATATTGTAACTGTTAGGCTCGGTAGGGTTTCTGGATGAGTTCGTTCGTCAACTTCCCTTCTAATCAATACATAGGCAACCGTTACGTACAGCTCGTACCTCTGACGTGCTAATGGTTATACCCAGTGCCAGTGTGTTGATGAGTCATTAGAGTCCCCCACAGACAGTTTTCTAAGTTCGGGCGAAACATTGTAGAGGCCGTATGGTTTTATGGCAAGGTTCCGAAAATGCATGTGCGTTTAGGCACGTGTCATATTTCGGGATGATAATACTGGTGGTTTAAGCCGGATCCGAGTATTATACTATGTAGATATAATATCTTTGTCTCAGTTGCATTTGTATTCGGTCGTAATACAAATGCGGGTATGTTTATACCATTACGGGGTTATCCTGAAATTCGTTTCGGGATCGCTTTTGGAAGTTGCCAGTTTCCAGTTTTCTATCGCCCGTCTTTAACATTCGGTTAAAGACGGATTTATCTTTTCTTGATCAGTGTGGAAGGTTCTAGAAGATTCTAGATGGTGACTAGGATGACGAGGTGTTTAGTGACTCATTAGTGCATTTAATGTTCATTTAATGGTTTTGGTGACTAGGTTAGATGAATCATTTGTTGCATTAATGGTTTTGCAAGGTGTTTTATATGACTCATTCTTTCTTTAATGTTGTGGTCACCTCCTAGCTTCTACACTCACCTCCCTTGCTCCATATAGTGGCCGGCCTCTCTCTTATGAGGGGATGGTTGTTCATTTGAAGAAAAAAAGATTATGATAATAGTTTAGGTTCATAAAAATTTGATATGCCAATTTCTCATTTACCTGATTCAAATGGCAACTTCATTAACCGTTCATCCATAGCTTTGGATGTAACGAGACAAAGTGTTCTACTCATTCTCTATATCAATCTTGGTCATCTCATTTAGCAAACTTGATGATCGAGTTGCCTCGGTTCAGAGGCGGGAGCCCGTTTAAAGATCTGTCGACGTGGTGCCACCTAGACGAGAAGACTGGAGATCGAGGAGATCGGAGCAGCCGAAACAAAGCGTGGGATGATGGTTGAAGACCGAAGGACTCGGATCGTTCGGTATAACATTTCTACCCACTTTGTAGTTTGTTAGTTTAGCTTTAATGGGAGATCCGGGTTATAGTACACGATAGAGCCAGTTGTAAAGGTTTTTGTTCTGCATTTGGCGTCTGTTAGACGGCCGGGGCGCTACCGTGGACTTACAGTGGTATCCGAGCCTCACCATTAAACTTTACTAACTTGTGCTAACGCGTTTAAAATATCGATCGAACCAAATTTCAAAAACAACAATTTTTCTATTCAATGTTTCTGTCGATTTTAAATCTGGCCTAAAAATTATTTTGAGCATCCCAGAAAATTGAGCAGGGTTTTTTAAGCAAACTGTAAAAATTTGGTCACGTGATCCTACAGTACCACCGCGGATCCGCGGTCAAACCTAGGGTTTGACCGCGCATTCGCGGCCAGTATGTGGGACCAGTGGTCCAAATTTTTACAGTGGCTTATTAACAGGAAATTATGGTCTCTGGTATATTTCTTTTGGGCCCAGATTTTATTACAGTACACCAGATGTACGTGGGGCCCACTTCGGGAAGTTTTGTCGATCGAAATTTTAAACTTGTTAGTATGCAGTACTTATATTATCTCTCCGACCGTGAATGTCATTCGAGCGGTAAATTGCGTCTAATTGCTATAGTCCTTTTAGACGGATTTTCGAACGTGACATTCACGTTGATGTTCTGTGTTGTGCTGTGATGTTACGGATTTGTCGTGGTGGATAGCAGTGTGCAATGGTAGTGCTTTTTGAATTTATTTGTACATTTGATATTGCGGGGTGAGCGTCCAACATGTGTACTGCCGTCACTGCCTGTTTGTATAATATTCTTTTGGGGCACGACCGGGCTGAGGTCGATGTACCCGTTGTACATATTTTTATTTCTGTACTTGGTTTACCCCACGACGGAGTGCACGGATAGCCGGGTTCTGGAGGGCAACGGGTCCGTATCTTATATCTTTGAGAGGCAGAGGGGCCTCACTCTAGAATTGGCAGACTATTCTCCGCACTCGTAGAGGGTATAGGTTGACCCAAGGAGGGGTGCTCGAGCTACCGGATTCAGTGAAGTGCCGGGTGGTCCATTCATTTTGCTGTAGGGGGCTGCCTCGCTTAAGGTTTTGGCGGGTAACTTGCCGCACCCGTAGGGGTCTAGGTTTCAATGCACAGGCTATCCACACGACCAGGGGAACGTCGGGTTTCAGTAGCGGCTCCGTGAAACCCGGGGATCCCAGATTATCTGTATTGTTCTGTGATGCTTATTACTTTTCTGTAATGTTTCATATTATCACGCCTGGAGCGATTACTGTATATTGGTATATATACTATTAGATGTTGTATATGTTTTACACCCGCGCTAGTCCAGTCCCCGCTCTGTCGTTAGTTAAGTAACCTAACGGGTGATGATGGGACCCAGTGACGAATACGGATGGCATATACATACATTACATTTTCGTTCTTTTCTGGTGTGATTAATTGATGGGACTGCATTGAATCTTATCAATGCAAGAATAAAACAAACCTATATTTGATGTTGTTGGAACAAATTTTAAAAGGTGTTATTACAAAGATGTTTCCCTTTGTTTTGCATAGCGGTATTCAGTTGGAATATCCTGCACCTCATTCCACGAGGCAAGGGCAGATATCCCTTCACCGGGAGTGACCCCTTGGGCAGAAGTTTACGTCAGGGTAATAACTTCACTATAGTCGATTACAAGTTGCTTTTCATCCTGGTATTCAGTTGGAATATCCTGCACCTCATTCCACGAGAAAAGAGCTGAGATCCCTTCACCGGGAGTGAGCTCTTTAGCAAAAGGTTTTTCGCCACTATATTTTTATAAAAAGCTATCAGGTTCTTTCAACGAGATCAAGTTCATTACGTTAAAGGTTTTTTCGCTAAAAACCAGCCATAGCCCTCCGTCATTTCTTATGGATGGTCAGTAGTATTCAAGCTATGTTTGTTGACCTTCGTCAAGGCATAGTGTTTGGTAGCTGCTGGGGTATTCATTTGATGCATAGATAGATGTGTTGGTTTGGGACAGTCATATAGCCTTGTTGACCTTCGTCAAGGGCTTGTACGGGTGGGTTCAAATTGACCTGGACAATGACGGGTAGAACTTGACATGTGACTTATGATTTCTTGGCCTTCGTCAAGGTCATAAGAGCATGGAGTAAAAATCATATCGGGAGTTTCTAAAGAAACTGAAACTTGCCAAGCATGCGCATACCTTCTAGAGTATGATAACATTAGTGGATTCCGTCACGTTATCATGCGATGAGAGTTGGATCCCGATTCCCACTGATGAGTTCGTTTACTCTTCGGGTGATCCCGATTGATTCTTCTTTTAGGTTTGGAGAAGAATTTGACGGTACAGTGAGAGCTTTCCTGATTAGATAAATCGATAACCATTCTGATCTAGGTTAGAGTGCACGCAGAGTGTTTCTTTTCTCTCTCTCTTTGGCAGCGACCTTTGACCGACCCTAGACTATGACTCAATGACCAAGTTGATCGAACCTTCTTAAAATACTGGCTTATGGATTGTCCGAGTTGCATAAGTCATTACCGCTCCTTCTTTTACCCTTTGCATTTCTCAGAACACCCCGTATTACTACGGACATCCACTTCCATTGGATAGATCCATCGTATGGTTATATACGAACCCGAAGGACTTCTTCGAGGATGGATCCAGGTTCAGGAGAAAAAGAATTGGTTTATTCAATTGTCTTTTATTATCACCTTCTCTCTGGTTGCGAGGGCTCCTTGGTTTAGGAGGGTACACCTATTACGCTTATTAGATAATCTTATTCTAAACCATAGGCAGGTGTAACACCTTAGAATGTGTTTTGTAGCTAAGTATATTTTAATGTGTGGTTTTTAATAAGAAGTTTACCAAATTTAGTTTTAAATATTTTATCCTATTTATTGTGTATTTTATTGGAATTTTGTTAGGCTTGCACACACTTGTGCATGATAACTAGGGTTGTTTTTGGGGTTAAACATAATTAGCAACCTTGGTTAACTAACCATTTCTCCCTAATCTAGTTTTTAATATTTGTTTAAGTGTCATGGTTGTAATTAGTCATGATAGATTTAAAATGAAAATGAATTTAAAAAGGGTTTTATTTTAAATTTTGTTTTGGTTCATGGTTGACTTTGAGAGGGAGAGAGAGAGAGCATGGGGCATCATGGCCTTTGCCATGCCTCATTTAATGAGGAGAGAGAGAGTGAGAAGGGGGTCTTTGTTGTGTTCTCTCATCTCTCATTCTCTTTTCTCTCATTCTCTCACTCTCACACACACACACACCCCTCACACTCTCAGCAGCAGCAGCAACAAAGACAGCAACAATAATAACTGAAGCAGCACCAGCAGCAGACAGTCACAGCAACACCATTAGCAACAGCAGCAGCTTCATCAACACACACACACACCCCTACAGCAGTGGCAGCAGCAGCACCAGAGGCAGCAGCAGCACCAGAGGCAGCAGCAGCACCATCAACTTCAGCATTCATCACAAGCAGCAGCAGCAGAGGCAGGCATCAGCAACAGCAGCAACAGGAACCCCAGCTCTTGCAGAAGCCCTTCTCCACTTCTTCACCTGCCTTCTATGGCTCTTGAAGGTCCAATAGGGTATATTTTCTGTACCCTTATCTCCTTTTTCTAGCTAGTATGCTTTTTAGTGTCGGTTAGTGTTAAATTAGCTAATTTAGTGCTAGATTATGGTGTTTAAGTGGAATTTTGGGAAATTGTTGATTGTGATAGCTACCCTAGTTTATTTAAGTGCTAATAGGGCCACTTCAACTGAGAAGTCCCCAGATTTCACTAAAATGCCATAGGGTTTGTGATTTGTGCAAAATTGGTGAATTTAAGCGATATTTGTGATTTCGGTGATCTGCTTGTGACCCGATGCCTTCAGGTTCAAATTGAGAAGACTGGAACATCCTACCTAGGTCTAGAGCACACCACATGAGCACGAACCCACCCTTCCCAATTCTGGCCGTCAATTAATTCATATTGGCCGCAATTTGCGGCCAAGAGGGGGGCAGGGGTGTTGGGCTCTGGGCTAGGGGTCCCTGCTGTGTTGTATAGGTCTTTGGCATGTCTATTTTTGTAATATCTTACCTGTAGGAAAATCTGGGGTCATATATTGCTTTTGATGTCCGTTGTGTTTTGCGCGATACGCGCGATACATAAGTGGGTTCTGTGATCCAGCGTATCGCGGCGTGTCACGATGGTTTTAGACGCGTGCACACACGATTAAGCGTATCGTGTGCGGCGGCGCGCGTTTTAGTTCGCGACGCGAGTTTCTCGTTTTGGTTCGATATCGCGTTTCGCGGGATATTTGGCTTATATGTGATTTCCATGTCTTATTTGCAGGTTTGCAGACAGAGACTACGGACACGGCTACAGGGGGAGCAGATGGTAGGATTCACCTAGCGTGGGGCGTAGGTGAGTAGATTTAACATCTACAGGGGAATCGCCCGCATGGCGTTATGCGTCTGGGCTAGGATTCAAATACCTGTCACGCATTCTACGTCATTGTTAGAATTGCGCCTTTATTTTATTTCCGTGATATAGTTGTACTGTGACTAGCAGCCGTAGGACACTGCACACATTATTGACGGTTCATGTTGCACGAGCACGGATTGTATGCTACACACACACCGTCAATAATTGCCATGTCACACACAACCCCTTATAGATTCTATTGCTTGTCACACTTGACATCTACCTTACCGGTATACCTAAGGTGTATCATACCTTTAGTGATAGGTACATATACACCTAGCGATACAGCAATAGGTATACCTTTTAGATATTCTTCTTATACCCCGGGGGGGTATGCGACATCAGTTCCTATAGGTAGATACCTATGCATCGCTACACCTGTATGTTACACACATATTCAGTTGCAGTTACATATTTACCCTTACTGATGTTACTTAGCTGTACCTTATTGGTTTTGCATACATCTAGTTTCAGCTACATATTCTCATGCATATGCCCGCATTTCAGATATATCGCATTGTTTACTTGGATTTTATATGATGTTTTCGGGATTTGGGAACCGCGGGAGTTCATGAAATTATGCATACATGGAACAACCCGGTTTCCTTGATATGATATTTGCGCGTCCACCATGAGTTTTATCGGTGCTGATTATGTTAGTTATATGTATGCCCTAGAGGCCATTACTGTACATTGGATGTATATTGTAGTGGATGCTGGGACATATATATGTAGGACTTTCTTGCTCGACATGATAGTACGCTATCTGGTTGCTCTTTATCTTAGCATGTATACTTACTGTCTCTCTGTTACATGTTGATAAAGCCCTTAGGATGTGTACTCGACTTCCAGGACTATGATGCAGATCATACTAGTGGGGCCTGAGTAGTCAATGAGTACATCCTTCATTGTTCCTAGTCGAAGGAATATCAAGACGGGGCATCGATATCCCAGAGTAGACTAGCGTATATCTTCTCGACCCATGTGATGGGCGATGGATGATCCCATATCCATTGGTGTTTGACTTCGGAAATGGTATGCGGGTGCTCAGTGGAGACTGGGTACACTGAACGGACTCGCCAAGAACTCCCAGATGGTATTATACCTCACGGCAGATGGCAGTTCTCTGGTGATACTGGTACAGCTTAGTCTGTTGACCCGAGATCGTCATAGAGTCTTGTGTGTCTCCCAATGTGCTTTGATTTCCACCCTACCACGGCTCTACTGCCCGTGCAAACAGGTGGTTTTTGGGTACAGTCCCGATTCACATGGAGGCAATGAGCGATAGGAGGGGATTCGTCTCTCCCGGTATTGGGGGTTGATGTTGCGCTATGCACGACTGGCCATAACAGGAAATCCCTGGCCAGGGTTGCAGTGATATACTGGTAAGAGTTATCAGTAGTTTCTCGAATGTTATGGACCCTACGTCGGCATGACTTATCAAGCTATTGGGGTCTGACGTTTACCACCCCTAGGCGAGATATGCGGCATATCAGACGAACAGACCGGACTGTACGGTAAGTGTTACTGGTTGGATTCACAGGAGTGTGAGCGGGCTTGCTCGTCGATCTTCTGATCGCTCAATACCCGGGTGGCCGTTACGTTTAGCAGACCGCTTGCGGCTTGTGGGTGTTTGATATGATCATCACCTGCTGCCGGCGTATTGACGAGTCTTTAGAGTCCTACACAGAGGTTTCCTGGCTCAAGTGAAACGAAATAGGAGCGCATATGAGATATGTGCGGGACCGAGAATAATGCGTGTATGTGATACCGTATTTCATTCTCGCGATGAATGTGTCGAATGGTTGTATGCGATATAACCTAGTTATCGAATCAAGGATTGATTCGATAAGCCGATACATTGGATACTAGCCGGTTATATGCGACATGACCGGATCATTGAATCAAGTGTTGATTTAATGATTTAATGTATAATTATATATTTGATATATTACTTTGCATTAACTAGTATTGGTTCACTTTAAAAGGATTTTCTCACTTGAATTGTGCAAGTTGTATATGTGATATACTTTTGTGCACATGATTGTATCATGTTTGATGATACATGCTTATTTGGTTAAGTGTAAAGAATTAAACTATGGTTAAGTTAATGATTAGGGTTTTGTTTACTTAATTACTTATTCATTTATCTTATTTATTTATTCATTTTGGAAAATGAAAAGGATAAATGAATGGTTACTTTTTTTGTTTTTAGTTGAACATTCATGAAGTTTTGACTTAGTCTCCATTCTTGTCTTATACTTAACTCTAACCATTTAAACTAAACCTAATTCATTCTTTACACGTAACTAAGGTTAGAAGATGATAAGAATTAATTCTTTTTCATTTTTCTTTAACACTTATCATATCTTCTTCTTCTTCTTCATCTTCTTCTTCCATGAAGAAAGCTTGCTACATCAATGGCAAGTGATGAAAAAGTGTGAGAAATCCAATTCTAAAGTGAACCCACTTCCTATTTCTTCATCCTCTACCTCTTGCCAAGTAGTATAGTGTGTTTCCTTCATAAGTTTTCATGGCTTGGTGAAGGTGGAGCTTGATCTAGTGATGCCTCGACGTAGATCATCTTCGGCACGTTGTAGACGACCTAGCCCGCCTTTTTCTCCGATGAAACCACCGTGAGAGTCATGCTTCAATTTGGACAGCGGAGAGGACTTCATCACGGAGCCTAGGAGGTGGAGGACCGGATCTACAAAGGTTGTAGCCCCTTCCCTTTAGCTATATTTCCGTTTACTTGCTTGCATCGCCTATATATCTAGTTGACGATCCGTATTAGGGTTTGTAGGCACCCGTAAAATTTGATTTGTGCATGTTTGATCACTTGTGAGACTCCATTAGAGTGCCTAGGAACCCTACAGTGGTATCAGAGCCTAGCTAGAGCCTTAGGCGATGCGTAGACGGAGTTAGAAGTCCGATCGACCCGAAACCCCGATTTTAAAAATGCTCTCTCGACAATTCTGTAAAATGCGGATTTTTGTAGATTAAAAATATGCAGAAAAATCAGCAGGAAGATCTAAGACTTACTGTGAAATTCGAGCTCCTGTATCCATCAAAGAGCCGCGGTTCCGCCGCATAAGCATGGCTTATGCGGCTGTTCCGCGGCCATAATGTATCCTTGTTTAATGAATTGTGCACAGTAATTCCTAGTATGCAGTGCTGGTTTTCCTGGGAATTTTTAATATTTTTCCAAGAGTTGAATTTTCTGGGTTGTATTGGGACTCGGTGTATCGATCGGATTATCTAATTTTGTCAGTGTGTTTTTTCCGGGTATTTTTAGAATATGTTGAAAAGTTCGACCGGATATAAATACCCACTTTTTCCCCTGCCGGGAAATTTCCAATTGTTGGATTTTTCCCTAGTTTAACGACGTTCTAAGTAGTGCAAGTAACGCGATGGACCCTCTAGAAGACAACAAACCATAACTCGATTATGTGACCGTCTTGAACTGCCCTTTGAACCTTCGGGTTTGGGGCAGTACGGCGTGCCACATGTGAGGCGTTGGCTTGACCCTTCTACGGCTGGACCGTTGGTACTGAGGCACGAACTGAATGTTGTTAGACTTATTTCATGTGTTGAGCTGTTTCGGGAAAACTTGGGTGTTCGAATGTTCAATCGGAAAGTTTAACATTTTCTGTTTATCCGGAATGTGATACAACAATTGGAATTCACAAGTAGTTATGTGATAACTGAATGAATGTTATAAACATAGCACTTTAGTCTCATTTGGTCGGTTGCCACGGAGTTTTGATGTGATCAAAAGTCTGTCGCAATCACGTAGCGTACGCGGATACTCGCCGGGTAAACTTAATAGACAACCTCACTCCATAGCCCCGACCAAGTGACTGTAGGAGAACCCCGTCGCCGAAAGCATCCGTTCAGGTGCTCGCGGCAGCGGTGTTCCGCCTTGGTGCACTTTGTCGACGGCGTCGGGGGTGCGGCCGCCTACTAAAGTTTGCGACGAGCATTCGATCAGAATGTCGGGAATCCTGTTGAATTGCCCTACTTGATATTGAAAAGTGTTTTTGACTTTGAGACTAAAATGCGGGGTTTATAATTGTTAGGCATGCGGTGTCTAAAGAATTCATTTGGTCAGGCATGCGATGTCTGAGGTGGTTGCGGATTCCAACTGTTGTAGTTTTACACTTTCTTTTCTGTGACCGTATGTGTAATATGTGATATCGCCGGTTTCGTTGCTATATGTCAACGACAATTGGGATGCGCATATTTACTTACGTTGATGACATGTGATGTTATGTGTTGCTGGATATGTTATATTGGATCGTCGTGTTTGAATAGCCGGGGGGTTTTTATGTGAGATTAGTGTTTTTCATTTTCATTCATGTAAAAACTTGTATGTAATATTCTTTTATTGGGGCACTTCCAGGTTGCGGAAGTTGTCACCGTTGATGTATATTATTTACTTTTCTGCACTAGGATAGACCCAAGGAGGGGAGCACAAGTAACCGGGTTCTAGGGTCCAGTGGGAGACCATCTCGAGGAGTCGAGTCCGGGTCTCCTAACCCTAGAATTGGTAGGGTTGCTTGCCGCTCTCGTAGGGGTCTAGGGGTGTGGGATTGGCTATTCATCACGACCGTGGAATCCATGTTTTATACTGGCTCGTATTGAAAACACGGACGTCCTAGTATATCCAATATTTCATATGTATCTTCTGCTGTGATTTATCTGTGATCATGTGATGTTCTGTGACAGATATTTTATATAGTATATATGATATATTATATAGACGTTGCTTATGTTTTACACCCGCGCTAGCCCTGCCTCGCTCTGGCGTTAGTTACCTAACCTAACGGTGCAGACGGGACATCAAGGCGAATGCGGATGGCATAAGCGTACGTTATATTTATCTGTGTTGTTTAGGTGGAATTAAATGATGGGATATTCATTAATGTGATTAATGAAAGAAAATAAACCTAATTGATGTTGTGGAATCGAATTTCAAAATAAAAACAGGTAGCTACAGTTCTTGCTTTGCATCGCGGTGTTCATTATAGAACATCCTGCACCTTATTCAATGAAGAAAGGACCGAGATCCCTTCACCGGGAGTGACTCCTTTAACAATAACTGGCAGATGCTACACACTCGGTTTGTCCTTTGATTGCTTCTATAGTTTTTTCTTTGCACAGTGATATATATGATATATCCCGCACCTCATTCGACGAGGAAAAGGCCGACGATCCCTTCACCGGGAGTGACCCCTTTAGCAAAACTAGAAAAGCTTCAAAAACATTCCATTTAAAAACCATTTGATTCCGCAACGAGATCAAGTTCAAAGCGTTAAAGGTTTTCACAAAAACCATTCGCAACCCTCCGTCATTTTAGGAAGTAGAGTATTTAGTATTCGTGCTGTGTTTGTTGACCATAGTCAAGGCACAGTGTACGGTAGCTAAGTGATGTCTTCCTACACCGCATATGATGCGATTAGTTAGGACAGTCGCGTGACTTTGTTGACCTTAGTTAAGGGTCATGTGGGTGGGTCTAATTAATCACGAAATGACGGGTAGAACTTGACTAGTGCTTATGATTTGTTGACCATAGTTAAGGTCATAAATGCTAGGGGTAAAAATCTTTATCGGGAGTTTCAAGTGTTGAAATTTGCAATGAGATTGCATACCTTCTATATGATAGTTGGATCCCGATACCCACTGCGAGTAATTGTTACTCCTGGGAGAGTTTTGCACTTTACAATTAGCCGATCAAGTAGGTGTCTAGAAAGGTGTCAACGGGGTTACGCCTCTGGGAAAACGAGGTTTACTGTAATTAGGTCCGTGCGAAAGCACGGGGAACTTCCCTCAAAGTACCGACACTGGCCTGGCTGAAAGATTGGCGAACTTGTAGAGTGTAATTAATCCCGGCTAGTCTTTCCTTTTAAGGTTTGAAGGAAGATTTGATAAAAACAGTGGGAGCTATCCTGATTAGATAAAATATATAACCAATCTGATCTTGCAAGAGCGCACGCAGAGTGTTTTCTTCTCTCTCTCCCCTGATAGCGACCATATCACGCCTTAATCAAGATAATAAAATGGATGTATTGACCTAACCCGCTTGTTATACTGAGCTGGGGAACGTTGGTCCCGCTCCAACTTATAATTGTTATAAGACAGAGCAGGAAATTGGGGAATACCAGAATTCCTATGCCGCCCAAACGAAGAAAGTGCATATGATGCATCTCCTTCGGGGGTGTTCATTATGCAGAACTGTTTCTCAGTATCCTCTGCATCCTGGGTATCTGATACCGGATCAGGATCCCAGATATGTAATCTGTTACATAGGGCTACAAAAAGGTAGAAAAATTGAGAACGGGTGATAAGTTTCATGAGACAGAAAACGGGGCAAGTGTTGCAGCCAAGTCTGTTGGTCACAGTCACCCTGTATTACCAATACATTGATTCTGAACAAATGCTATTAGATACCGAACCTGATATACAAAATCATATCGGTCTCTTTATTAGTAAAGAAATGATATAATTTTGTATTGTTGGATAATGTTTTGAACATTTCCTATATCAAAAGTTGATCGGTTCAGGCACGTTATCTAAAAGCATTGACGTTCTAAATCAAACTACAGTTCCTTGTATACTGAACACACACAAGAGGAAGAGTTCAGAAATGAACAAATTCTTCTTGAGGTATTGTAGACTAGGTCATATCAATGCGACCCGACTAGCTGAAGTTACATTTAGATGCATATTTAAATCAGTTTGAATTTACATCTTGTGAAACTTGCCAGTCATGTCACAAAGATATAATGACACCAGCTCTGTTTACTGGAAGCAGAGAAAGAGTTAATGAACTCTTGGGACTGATACATAATGATGTATGTAAGGTCTCCTGTCTACACATGCCAGGACTGGTTCTTTATACTTCATTATATTCTCTGATAATCTCTTAAGATTCAGTCATATATTCCTGTTGAAATATAAGTCCGAACCTTTTGAGGTATTCACAGAATATAAGTAGGAAGTAGAGAACCAAAATACGGGTATAAGTATTATGTCCTATGATAAGATCAGGGAGGAGAATACTTGTGCATAGCATTCCTGGACCATTCTAAAGGAAAATGAGATTCTCTCTCAGTATTACTCCTCTGAATACACCACAGCACAACGGTGTATCGGGACGGAGCAATCACACAATATTAGATATCGTGTGCTCTATGATGAGTATTACTGAGTTACCTATTTCCTTTTGGATGTTATGCGCTTGAGAAGCTGCATACCTATTGAATTAGGTTCGAATCAAATCACTGCCTACCACTTCATATGTGATATGGAAAGGGAAGAGCCCATATCTTAAGTTAGTTAAGATTTGGGATTGTCCGGCCTATGTCTAAAAGAAAAATCCGGACAGGCTCGAGGCAAGGTCTGTAATGTAGAACTGGAAAGGTTCCAGCTATACAAACTACAGCAGATAATTTGGTAGAACCAAAGGATTCAGTAGATTCCAACAAATCTCAGCCTCTCCGCCGATCTAGTAGGGTTCCTCACCCACCTGAGAGATACTTTGGTTTCTCGATGACAGTTGGAGCATGGAATGCATCATGAGATGATGACCCAACTAGATTCGAGCAGGCCATCAAGAGTAGGGACTCTGTAAGAATGGCTGGATGCTTAGCGGTCTGAGATGGAATCCATATACACCAACAAAGTATGGACTTTAGTTGCTATATCTGAAGGGTTAAATCCCCATCAGGAGCAAGTATATCTTGAGAAGATTACTTGGTGTAGATGGAAAAGTTGAGACTTTCAAAGCTAGACTTGTTAAAGGTTTTAGTCATCAACCAGGTGTGGATAATGATGAAACCTTTTCTAGGGACTATGCTTGAGTCCATCCAGATCCTACTTGCCACGGCTACATACCATGACTACGATATCTGGTGGTTGGGTGCCATGACTACTTTTCTAAATGATGTTTTAGAAGAGTGCGTCTATAAGTACACAGCCAGAGGGCCTCGTAGACAGTGGGAGCAGCGGAAACGTGTGCAAGATGCTTTATAGGATAAAGCAGGTATCGCGGAGTTGGAACATCTGTTTCGATGGATTAGTCAAAGAAGTTGACATCATCAAAATGGTAGATGAACCGAGTATAAACAAAAAGGTAGTAGGGAGTATGGTGACGATCCTCGTAGAGTACGTGGATGACATACTCTTGTTAGGGAAGGAGTTTCCTATGCTACGCTCGATCAATCTCCGCTTATCACAATGATTTTCCATATAGGATCAAAGTGATACATACTAAATCCTAAGCTTTGGATCTATGAGATCGATCTAATTGGATGTTAAGATACTCACTAGTTGTAGTGAGATGGAATCAATCGATCCTGGGGAGAATCACTGGAAGGGTTCCAGAGTGATAAAGACGACTGAATGTCAGTCACAGGCATTGTCTTCACCCTCAGTGAAGGGACGGTATGTTGGAAGATTTCCAAGCTAGATACCGTGACAAAGTAGACGATAAAGACTGGTAACATCGCTATTAAAGATACTACCAAAGAGGCAGTTTGGGTGTATATTGGTTCATAGGATGAACTAGGTTCCTACCATTGTGTGACAATGGAACTGTGGCTTTGGCCTAGGAATCCTGGTCCCATCAGTGACCCAGACATATTCTGAGGCAGCATCACCTGATCATGGAGATAGTTGATCTCCAGGGTGATCGAGGTTAGGGAGAGGTAGACTCAGAGGACAACACGGCGGATCCACTCACGAAGGCCTTTTCCCAAAGAGAGACTTTTAGGGGATGGTTGAGTATTAGATACTACAACTACTGCTACAGATGGCCCTAGTGCAAGTGGGAGATTGTTAGTTATATGTATGCCCTAGAGGCCATTACTGTACATTGGATGTATATTGTAGTGGATGCTGGGACATATATATGTAGGACTTTCTTGCTCGACATGATAGTACGCTATCTGGTTGCTCTTTATCTTAGCATGTATACTTACTGTCTCTCTGTTACATGTTGATAAAGCCCTTAGAATGTGTACTCGACTTCCAGGACTATGATGCAGATCATACTAGTGGGGCCTGAGTGTAAGTGCACGGCGGCGCCCCGGCCGTCAATCCGACGGCCAAAAGCGGAAGCGGTGATAAACTTTAAATTTTCTTGAACTGGCAAAACCGCCGCGCACTAATACCCGGATCGAACCATTAATTAGTCCTAGCTATCTATAAGAAAGGGAATAGAGATATACCGACGATCCAAGTCCTCCGGTCTTCTCGTCATTGTCCCGATCTCCTGCGGAATGTCCCGTCTCCTCCTCGTCGCCGGAAGTGCACCACATCGCCTACTTCTTTTACGGGCTCCCACCTCAATGCCGAGGCAACTCGGGCACGAAGCCGGCTACTCGACGTGCCCAAGATTCGCTGTAGAATATGTAGTCCTCAAGTCTCACTTTGGGGTTGTAGGAATTGCCTTTTGGTGGAGGAAATGATATGAGCTTGTGGAGATGAAACATGTGGGATTTTACAAAGCTAGAATGATAAAAATCCCACCCCAAGAATTTTGGACAGCCCCCTCCCCTACTGGCCGGCCACGTCTTGGTGGTCAAGAGAAAAAAATAAGAGAGTGGAGAGAGTGTTTCAAAAATGGGAGCCATTCTCATCTCAAGCAAGAGAGAGAGAGAGGAATGGTTATCATGCAAAAGGGAATGATCACAACAAATCCAACACTCCAAGGCAACCATCATCTCATGCATGATGGCTTCAAAAAGTCAAGCCATCATGAGAAGAAGAAGTCAAGTGATGGTGCTCATCATGAAAACCATCATGATACTACAATAAGCAAAGACCCCCTTCCACAAACACTTATTTGCAACAATGCAAATAAGCCCTCCTCCACCAAACTTCGGCCAATGAACGAAACAAAGGAAATCGGCCGAAACGAAAGCAAAACTGGCAACTCCAGAAAACTGGTCCCGTAATAAATTACAGGAAAACCCCGATACTGTGCATACACACCCGCATCTGTATTTCGACTGAAATACAAATGCAATGAGACAAAATCTACACTGTACTATACTAGGATCCGGCTTAAACCAAAGCCGGCTAGTAATATCCGTTCGATCCTGATCCGTGCAATACCGCACGTATCTGATCGAACCCTGCCATATATCCATACGGCCTATAGTACAAACTGTCCGATCCGGATCCGTGCAATACCGCACGTATCTGATCGGACCTTGCCATATCTCCATACGGCCTCTACAACTTTTCGCCCGAAAGCTGAGTAACTGAATGTGGGGGACTCTAAAGACTCGTCAACACCTTGGTTGTGGATTTAACCACTAGCACGTCAGAGGTATAAGCCAATACGTAACGGGCTACCAGGTACTGACTAAAAGGGATGTCTGTGAGCGAACTCAGCCTGACAACCCTACTGAGCCTGTCAGTGACAATATCCGTACAGTCCGGTCCGTTCGTCTATGAGCATCGCATGGCGGGCCTAGGGGGTTGGTAAAAGTCAGACATCCAAAAGCGGTACAAGTCGTGTCGGAGTGTAGCCCAGAACACCCTGAGATACTATTGGAATACCTACCAGTAAATCTCCTTGCCTCGGCCGAGGGCTTCGTGTAATGGCTCTCCTAGACACAGCACGACCTCACCCCCAATACCGGGAGAGACGAACCCCTGAAGATACGCTCACTGCCTCCATGTGGCTCGGGACTGTACCCAACTAAAACCTGTTTGCACGACTCCTTTGAGCCGTGGTAGGGTAGTAATCAAAGTACAGTGGGAACTCACACGAGACAAATGACGATCCCCAGGTCGATGAACTAACCTGCACACATGTCACCAGGGAACTGCCATCTGACGTCTGGTATATGACCAACTAGCATGTTCCCGGCGAGTCCTGTCCGGTGTACTCATAACCCAATGAGCACCTGTATACATCTTAGGTGATCCAACTGACACCAGTGGCTTGTGAGACCGGCCACCGTCCCTCGTCGGGGTCTCGACTGTATACACTAGTCTACTTTGGAGTATCGATGCCCTGTCTCGAAACTCTCACGACTAGGGACCATTTAAGGATATGCTTATAGACTGCAAGCTCCCACTTATATGATCGCCCTCATTCTGCTGGTGGTCAAGCAAGAATCCTAGGGGCTCTATCACCGTGTAATAGCGACTTGTCAGGTCACCTAAAGCAGTACACAATGATAAAGGTAAACCAGATAGCATACTATCATCTCGAGTAAGACTGTCCTACCGGGATAGGTCCTCCATCAATCATTGCAATAACGTACCTGTGACCTAATAATTGACTCTGAGGGCACTATCTCCAACAATCTCCCACTTGCACTCAAGGCTAATTATTGCGATGTCGCATACTCACAGCCCGTGTGATACCGAACACCCAACTCCTCTACTAGTCAATCTCACAAAGCTCGTTTGCGAAACTATTGCGTTCGAGGAATAGCCTCAGTGAGTGGATCCGCTTAGTTGTTTCTTTCTATGTCTCTCTATATCTCAAGTTCGCGGAGAAACCCATCTCCCGTAAAGAGCAATACCTGTCTTAGAATGTGTCTGGATGTCTGATGGGACATAGCTCATAAATGAACTCCAAATCCAAACTTCTTAGACTGTATCGTCAACTGAACTTAATCAGTATCCTGCGCCATGCCTCCCTCAGTATTGCCTTGGACCAACTGTCCAAAATACTACCCCTCGTCAGAAGGAATAACTATAACTCTGACAACCTCCTTGTCGTCCGGGTCACCTTGGAAGCCTGGAATGATAACTGTCTCCCGAATGAGGCTGTCGTTATCATATCCCTAGAACATCCACTTATGTTCTAAAACTGCTTCCGACTGTTTCTCCAGGATTGGATCAATATCAACTTATTGCATCTAGTGCAAGAACAATATCTGGTGTGGTACTTGACATCTCATGATTGACTCAATTGCCTGAGCAAGTGATCTGCCAATCATGCACATCCCTCTCCCCTTTAGTCTGTAAGACACCTTTAGAGAGGGTGACTCCATCTTCTGCAGGTACACTACCGTGCATGAAGTCGTCCATTCTAAATACCCTTAGAATGCTGTCTAAGTACCCTGATTGGGAAACCACCCAAATCTAGATCTAATACCATAGATCCAGTAACCAGTATGTCTGATATAATGTCCAAGTCCTGTGTGGAGAAACCACTGTATGACGACCAAAGTATAACCGATTGTAGTATAGGAATATCACTTCCTACTCTGTGTATGTCATCCAAATACCAGGACATCACAGCCTACTACCTTCTCAACAGATCCATCCCTTATTCTGATGAAGTCAAACCTATGACTGTCACGTCAGAAATAGATGATCTTTCTCCGCTATATCTGCTTTAGTCTATAAATAGGCATAAGCTACCTGTCCACCAATGCTTCCGCTGCTCCCACTGACTACGACAACCCTCTGGCAGAGTCATATACACGTACACTTCTAAAACTAGTTTAGAACGACGCTATACTCATCCTCCCGCCGGGTCTCGCACCCTGGAACAACAGCAATGGTAATTGTGGGTAAACAAGAACTTCCCTGTCACCGTCCTTGAGGCTACCGTAGTACCTCTCGGGTGCCTGAAGTTACCCACCTTATCTGCGGAGTGGCCAATGGAATGTCAATCCAGATTGAATTTTCAGGTTCCTATGAAATCTTCAGTAATCGTTTGTGGTTCTGGAATCACTTCCAGTTCTACCATACTCCCACTACTGTTTTCTGAAAAAATCCATTTTTAATAAAACTGTGGCGAGTCTAGAACAATATCGCTATTGTTCATCCAGATGGTAGAAAGTCAACCCGCGTCATAGCCTGGGTCAACCCACAAACAGCCATTACAGAAACGTGCCATGAGTTGTCCAGTGTCTGGTTTTAAGCATAAGCCGGACAACTCCCCGTACCTTAACATCGTTAAGATATGAACTGTTCTATATCCCATATAGGACCAGAGGCACTGATTTAATTGAACCAGATTCAAATCATGCAACTGTCTCCAGTGCATGTTAACTAAATGGAAGGAGGCCGATCAGCGTTACTCAACTTAGGAATGCTTCCAATTATGAGTAACCTGAAAGAGAAGCAATTTCTCTTAATCACTACTATCAACTGAATACCATATACAAGTATCTACATCTTCGATCACCTTGAAGAATCCCGATACTTGCTACACCTGGTTCTCTACTCTATTCAAATACCTACAACTTCTCAACATTCAGACCCTGTGTTTCCGCGAAACACCTGTCTAAAAACTAGAGAAGTCATAAGTAAGCTGAATATAGTACGAGGACCAACCCCTCTGTCCTGATGGACCCTGGACAACATACAATACTCTGTATAAGTCCCTTGAGTCTGAAAACTCATTCACTGTGTGTCGTAGGTTGAAAACTGTACTTATGGTTAAGAAGAATTACACCGCTGTTTAATGCTCCTTACCTAACCATCTACTGATATAGGTAAATGTTATCGACATAATATCAAAAGGTATATCTCACTCTATGAAAATAGACGTACAGATATATCAATTTGAAATTGGTGCATAACAGCGGATATTCAAAACCAAATATTTGCCGACCGGCAAACAGCCCAGGTGATTTCCTCAAATATCACCGATTACAACGAATCCCGATATAATGAGGATGATCACCCAATTCCCAATAACTTACTCCCACTCATCATCTGTAAAACCATACAGATATGAGAATCGTACCTGGTAAATACATACCCTGGAGTAAGGACTAATTGGGAAATCAGTTTCCTTTTAACAGTACACAGTGAAACTGAAACATTGAAATGTTTCGATGGGGTATCCCGGTATTCTTAGTAATGCCTCTTCAAGATTCACGACTGTAACCGTATAATCCTTTGCCACCTCTCCAAATCCCTTCATATGTCTTTAGTCATTACCTTCTGCACACACCTTTAGGCCAAATGGTTTTCTTCCTTCCCTACCGTTCGGCACCAGCTTACGGTTTGGAAGAAGACTATCCAATAAGCATAATGGGTGTACTGTCCTAATCCTAGGAACACTCGCAATGCGAGAGAAGGTGAAGATAAAAGACAACCGAATAAACCTTATTCCTATTTCTCCTGAACCAGAATCCATCCCCGAACTGGAACAAGTTCCTTTCGAGTTCGTATATAACCATACGATGGAGTATCCAATAAACTGTGGATCTTCCTAGTGATACGGAGTGTCCTGGAGAAATACAAAGGTGATTTAGGATTGGCGAAGGAATACTTGGTTTGGTCGTGAATATCTGTTGCAATTTACTTTGCCCTCTTACTAATCCCTTGCTTTGTCTTAACTTAATACCTTCTGCACACCATCGTTAGGCTAATTGGTTTTCTTCATTCCCTACCGGTCGGCACCAGCCTAAGGTTTGGAAGAAGACTATCCAATTTGCGTAACAGGTGTACTACTCCTAAACCAAGGAGCACTCGCAACCGGAGAGGAGGCAAAAGGAAAAGACAACTGAATAATCCTATCCGTTTTCTCCAGAACCGGAAACCATCCTCGAATAAATTCCTTCGAGTTCGTATCTAACCATACGATGGTTTTGTCCAATGGAAGTGGACGTTCGAAGTAATACGGGGTGTCCTGGAGAAAAGGGTAAAAGTAGGAGTGACAATGAGGTCTGCAACTCTGACAATCCAAAAGCCAGTGTTTAAGAAGGTTCGGTTAATTTGGTCACTGAGTCATAGTCTTAGGGTCGGGTCAATGGTCGCTGCCAAAGAGAGAGAGAAAAGAAACACTCAGCGTGCACTCTAACCTAGATCAGAATGGTTACCAATTTATCTAATCTGAAAACCTCCCACTGTACCTCAAATTCTCCTCCAAACCTGAAAGAAGAATTAGTCGGGGTCACCCGAGGAGTAATCTAACTCATCAGTGGGAATCGGGATCCAACTATCATCGCATGACAACGTGACGGAATCCGCTCACGGTATCACACTCCAGAAGGTATGCGCATATCTGGCAAGTTTCAGTTCTTTTGAAACTCCCGATGTGATTTCTGCCCCATGCTCTTATGACCTTGACTTTGGCCAACATATCATAAGTCACATGTCAAGTTCTACCCGTCATTCTCCAGGTTAATTTGAATCCACCCGTACATAACCTTGACTTTGGCCAACATGGCAGTACGACTGTTCCAAACCAACGCATCTATCTATGCTGCATATGAATACCCAATAGCTACCAATCACTGTGCCTTGACTTTGGCCAACATACACAGCTTGAATACTATTGACCACCCATATGAAACGACGGAGGGCTACGAATGGTTTCTGGCGAAAACCTTTAACGTAATGAACTTGATATCGTTGAAGGAACGGATAGCTTTTTGAAAATATAGTGACGAAAACCATTGCTAAAGAGGTCACTCCCGGTGAAGGGATCTCGGCTCTTTCCCCGTAGAATGAGGTGCAGGATATTCCAACTGAATACCACGGTGCAAAGCAAAAGTAATCGGCTATAGTGAAGTTAATGCCCTGACGCAAACTTTTGTCCAAGGGGTCACTCCCGGTGAAGGGATCTCGGCCCTTGCCTCGTCGACTGAGGAGCTGGATATTCATGACCGAATATCACTGTGCAAAACAAAAGTGAACATCCTTGCAATAACAGCTTTTTGAAAAGTGTTCCAACAACATCAGATTAGGTTTGTTTTAACTTGCATTGATCCGAATCAACGCAGTCCCATCAATTGATCACACCAAAAAGAACGAAAATATACTGATGTACGTATATGCCATCCGCATTCGCCACTGGGTCCCGTCATTACCCGTTAGGTTAGCTAACTAACGACAGAGCGGGGACTGGACTAGCGCGGATGTAAAACATATACAACATCTACTAATATATATACCAATATATTATATTTCGCTCAAGGCGTGAAAGAAATGCAACATCACAAAAATGTACAGCATCACAGAAACAATACAGATATCTGGGATCCCCGGGTTTCACAGAGCCACTGCTGAAACCCGACGTTCCCCTGGTCGTGTGGATAGCCTGCGCAATGAAATCCTAGACCCCTACGGGCGCGGCAAGTTACCCGCCAAAACCTGAAGCGAGGCAGCCCCCTTCAGCGCCGTGAATGGACCACCCAGCACTTCACGGAATCCGGTAACTTGGGCACCCCTCCTGGGTCAACCTGTACCCCCTACGAGTGCGGCGAATAGCCTGCCAATTCTAGAGTGAAGCCCCCTCCGTCTCAATGCCATGAGATGCGGGCTTGTTGCCCTCCAGAACCCGGCTATCCGTGCACCCCTCCGCGGGGCAATCCTAGTACAGAAAGTAAAATATACAGACAACGGGTACATCGACCGCAACCTGGCCGTGCCCCAAAATAATATTACAATCAGGCAGTGACGGCAGTCCACATGTCGGACGCTCGCCCCACAATATCAAATGTACATAATACAATCACAACTGTACTAGCATTGCATCCAGGCTATCCCCCACGACCGATCCGCAACATCACAGCAAAAACAGAACATCAACGTGAAAGTCACGTTCGCAAATCCGTCTAACCGGGCTATAGCAGTTAGACCGGATTTACCGATCGGCTGACATTCACGGTCGCAGATATAATGTAAATACTGTGAAATAATGTGTTTAAAAATATCCGATCGATCAAAATATAACAAGTGGGCCCCAAGTACTACTGTAGCACATCAAGAAAATCTGGGCCCAATATTAACATTCCAAAACCCCTAAAATCACCCCAGAAGCCCACTGGAGAAATTTGGCCCATTGATCTTTACATAATGCGGCGGAACATTTCTTCGATCGGAATTCTAAAACACATTAAGGAAAGCTAGATAAGTTAATGGCGAGGCTCTGATACCACTGTAAGTTCACGGCGGCGACCCGGCCGTCAATCCGACGGCCAAAAGCGGAAGCGGTGATAAACTTTAAATTTTCTTGAACTGGCAAACCGCCGCGCACTAATACCCGGATCGAACCATTAATTAGTCCTAGCTATCTACAAGAAAGGGAATAGAGATATACCGACGATCCAAGTCCTCCGGTCTTCTCGTCATTGTCCCGATCTCCTGCGGAATGTCCCGTCTCCTCCTCGTCGCCGGAAGTGCACCACATCGCCTACTTCTTTTACGGGCTCCCACCTCAATGCCGAGGCAACTCGGGCACGAAGCCGGCTACTCGACGTGCCCAAGATTCGCTGTAGAATATATAGTCCTCAAGTCTCACTTTGGGGTTGTAGGAATTGCCTTTTGGTGGAGGAAATGATATGAGCTTGTGGAGATGAAACATGTGGGATTTTACAAAGCTAGAATGATAAAAATCCCACCCCAAGAATTTTGGACAGCCCCCTCCCCTAGTGGCCGGCCATGTCTTGGTGGTCAAGAGAAAAAAATGAGAGAGTGGAGAGAGTGTTTCAAAAATGGGAGCCATTCTCATCTCAAGCAAGGGAGAGAGAGAGGAATGGTTATCATGCAAAAGGGAATGATCACAACAAATCCAACACTCCAAGGCAACCATCATCTCATGCATGATGGCTTCAAAAAGTCAAGCCATCATGAGAAGAAGAAGTCAAGTGATGGTGCTCATCATGAAAACCATCATGATACTACAATAAGCAAAGACCCCCTTCCACAAACACTTATTTGCAACAATGCAAATAAGCCCTCCTCTACCAAACTTCGGCCAATGAACGAAACAAAGGAAATCGGCCGAAACGAAAGCAAAACTGGCAACTCAAGAAAACTGGTCTCGTAATAAATTACAGGAAAACCCCGATACTGTGCATACACACCCGCATCTGTATTTCGACTGAAATACAAATGCAATGAGACAAAATCTACACTGTACTATACTAGGATCCGGCTTAAACCAAAGCCGGCTAGTAATATCCGTTCGATCCTGATCCGTGCAATACCGCACGTATCTGATCGAACCCTGCCATATATCCATACGGCCTATAGTACAAACTGTCCGATCCGGATCCGTGCAATACCGCACGTAACTGATCGGACCTTGCCATATCTCCATACGGCCTCTACAACTTTTCGCCCGAAAGCTGAGTAACTGAATGTGGGGGACTCTAAAGACTCGTCAACACCTTGGTTGTGGATTTAACCACTAGCACGTCAGAGGTATAAGCCAATACGTAACGGGCTACCAGGTACTGACTAAAAGGGATGTCTGTGAGCGAACTCAGCCTGACAACCCTACTGAGCCTGTCAGTGACAATATCCGTACAGTCCGGTCCGTTCGTCTATGAGCATCGCATGGCGGGCCTAGGGGGTTGGTAAAAGTCAGACCCCCAAAAGCGGTACAAGTCGTGTCGGAGTGTAGCCCAGAACACCCTGAGATACTACTGGAATACCTACCAGTAAATCTCTTTGCCTCGGCCGAGGGCTTCGTGTAATGGCTCTCCTAGACACAGCATGACCTCACCCCCAATACCGGGAGAGACGAACCCCTAAAGATACGCTCACTGCCTCCATGTGGCTCGGGACTGTACCCAACTAAAACCTGTTTGCACGACTCCTTTGAGCCGTGGTAGGGTAGTAATCAAAGTATAGTAGGAACTCACACGAGACAAATGACGATCCCCAGGTCGATGAACTAACCTGCACACATGTCACCAGGAAACTGCCATCTGACGTCTGGTATATGACCAACTAGCATGTTCCCGGCGAGTCCTGTCCGGTGTACTCATAACCCAATGAGCACCTGTATACATCTTAGGTGATCCAACTGACACCAGTGGCTTGTGAGACCGGCCACCGCCCCTCGTCGGGGTCTCGACTGTATACACTAGTCTACTTTGGAGTATCGATGCCCTGTCTCGAAACTCTCACGACTAGGGACCATTTAAGGATATGCTTATAGACTGCCAGCTCCCACTTATATGATCGCCCTCATACTGCTGGTGGTCAAGCAAGAATCCTAGGGGCTCTATCACCGTGTAATAGCGACTTGTCAGGTCACCTAAAGCAGTACACAATGATAAAGGTAAACCAGATAGCATACTATCATCTCGAGTAAGACTGTCCTACCGGGATAGGTCCTCCATCAATCATTGCAATCACGTACCTGTGCCCTAATAATTGACTCTGAGGGCACTATCTCCAACTCTGAGTAGTCAATGAGTACATCCTTCATTGTTCCTAGCCGTGGGAATATCGAGACGGGGCATCGATATTCCAGAGTAGACTAGCGTATATCTTCTCGACCCATGTGATGGGCGATGGATGATCCCATATCCATTGGTGTTTGACATCGGAGATGGTATGCGGGTGCTCAGTGGAGACTGGGTACACTGAACGGACTCGCCGAGAACTCCCAGATGGTATTATACCTCACGTCAGATGGCAGTTCTCTGGTGACACTGGTACAGCTTAGTCTGTTGACCCGAGATCGTCATAGAGTCTTGTGTGTATCCTACTGTGCTTTGATTTCCACCCTACCACGGCTCTACTCAGTCGTGCAAACAGGTGGTTTTTGGGTACAGTCCCGATTCACATGAAGGCAATGAGCGATAGGAGGGGATTCGTCTCTCTCGGTATTGGGGGTTGATGTTGCGCTATGCACGACTGGCCATAACAGGAAATCCCTGGCCAGGGTTACAGTGATATACTGGTAAGAGTTATCAGTAGTTTCACGAATGTTATGGACCCTACGTCGGCATGACTTATCAAGCTATTGGGGTCTGACGTTTACCACCCCTAGGCGAGATATGCGGCATATCAGACGAACAGACCGGACTGTACGGTAAGTGTTACTGGTTGGATTCACAGGAGTGTGAGCGGGCTTGCTTGTCGATCTTCTGATCGCTCAATACCCGGGTGGCCGTTACGTTTAGCAGACCGCTTGTGGCTTGTGGGTGTTTGATATGATCATCACCTGCTGCCGGCGTATTGACGAGTCTTTAGAGTCCTACACAGAGGTTTCCTGGCTCAAGTGAAACGAAATAGGAGCGCATATGAGATATGTGCGGGTCCGAGAATAATGCGTGTATGTGATACCGTATTTCATTCTCGCGATGAATGTGTCGAATGGTTGTATGCGATATAACCTAGTTATCGAATCAAGGATTGATTCGATAAGCCGATACATTGGATACTAGCCGGTTATATGCGACCTGACCGGATCATTGAATCAAGTGTTGATTTAATGATTTAATGTATAATTATATATTTGATATATTACTTTGCATTAGCTAGCATTGGTTCACTTTAAAAGGATTTTCTCACTTGAATTGTGCAAGTTGTATATGTGATATACTTTTGTGCATATGATTGTACCATGTTTGATGATACATGCTTATTTGGTTAAGTGTAAAGAATTAAACTATGGTTAAGTTAATGATTAGGGTTTTGTTTACTTAATTACTTATTCATTTATCTTATTCATTTATTCATTTTGGAAAATGAAAAGGATAAATGAATGGTTACTTGTTTTGTTTTTAGTTGAAGATTCATGAAGTTTTGACTTAGTCTCCATTCTTGTCTTATACTTAGCCCTAACCATTTAAACTAACCCTAATTCATTCTCTACACTTAACTAAGGTTAGAAGATGATAAGAATTCATTCTTTTTCATTTTTCTTTAACACTTATCATATCTTCTTTTTCTTCTTCATCTTCTTCTTCCATGAAGAAAGCTTGCTACATCAATGGCAAGTGATGAAAAAGTGTGAGAAATCCAATTCTAAAGTGAATCCACTTCCTATTTCTTCATCCTCTACCTCTTGCCAAGTAGTATAGGGTGTTTCCTTCACAAGTTTTCATGGCTTGGTGAAGGTGGAGCTTGATCTAGTGATGCCTCGACGTAGATCATCTTCGGCACGTTGTAGACGACCTAGCCCGCCTTTTTCTCCGATGAAACCACCGTGAGAGTCATGGTTCGATTTGGACAGCGGAGAAGACTTCATCACGGAGCCTAGGAGGTGGAGGACCGGATCTACAAAGGTTGTAGCCCCTTCCCTTTAGCTATATTTCCGTTTACTTGCTTGCATCGCCTATATATCTAGTTGACGATCCGTATTAGGGTTTGTAGGCACCCGTAAAATTTGATTTGTGGATGTTTGATCACTTGTGAGACTCCATTAGAGTGCCTAGGAACCCTACAGATTATATACTCCATACGAGGTGTGGTTGCCATATGAGAGCACATGGTGGGGCCCGGTATGGTTCCCCTCGGCAAGAAGATCGATGGGTTTGCCGATTGAGCCTGGAGGCGGGCGAGTACCTACTGGTGATTGGTTGGACCTGGCAGTTGTCCGGAGGATACTGGCCAGAGTCGAGAGATGGATGCCGGATGATCTGTACTGCAGGGGCCGAGGGCCGACACCGCAGACGGACCCCGTGGGCCGATCCGAACTGACGGAGCCCGATATACGAGGATTTCTGTGTCGATGCTTGGCACACTGTTTTCATGATACTTCTTTTAATACCTTTGTATATATAACAGGGGATTAGCCGTTGTTATATATACCTTTACACCAATATTAGTGGAGTGGGACGCTAATATTTGTGTATTGCCCCCATCATAATTACTTCTATATATATATACCTTTAGGATGTTAGAAGCTTGCTTGAGATTCGACTTGGGATATAGCTGATTCATTGAGATTGGATATTGGATGTGAAAGAGATTGTGGATTTGTACATTCGAGATATAGGAGAGCTACTCGATATCGTACATTGAGATGATGTGAGACCTATGTGATGTGAGAGCCCAGTTGGGGGCTGATTTGAGGATTTGGGATTTGAGTGTCTTGATGGATTGTGATCCTACCAGGATGTCAGGTTTCCGTGGAAATGACATACTCCACCCTATACCTCACACTTATCTACTTTATGCATAGATTCAAATATTGGTAGTACCGGTGAGTGTACCCTTATGATAGCTGCATATCGACTTTCTCATATCCCTATTGCATGGTTATTGCATATTATTGTCATGTTACTATTGCTTCACATATTGATTGTACCTGTTACTGTACTTCCCTTATTTCAGCATTTGCATGACATGATATTACTGTAATCGCATATCTTAGATTCATGCTGTACGTACATTCCTGCGATTACCTGCATATGTTATCTACTATTCACGAGTTGGCAACTCACCCCCGTTGTGCCACAGGTGTCTCAGGTTGTTCCCCAGAGTAGTCGAGGCAGGCTATTCCTCTATTCAGCTATCCAGCTATCATCTTTTGCTACAGATACCGCATCAGCTCACAGTACCATTTTGCTTAGGTGGGTTAGATGATTATCTGTATTTCATATTGTACATTCGTTGTATTTTGTACTCTCCATCTACTATTGTATTATTGCCTTAGAGACTTGGTGAGGACGTTACTGTGTATTATTGTGGATTTGATGTCTTTTATATACAGTTTCCTTTCTACTGTCTCTTATTTCTTCGCTACGGCGTCGTATACTTGTGATGAGATTGTTTTCCGCCCTTGGGCCACTTTTTACAAAAAGGGGGTGTTGCTAAAATTGTAAAGAAAGAAAGTAAGACTTTTAAAGATTTTGGGTTGTGATTTCAAATGTTTCAAAAACTTATATTATCTTTTTTTCCGTATTTTTATGGTTTAGATTTCTGGGTTTTGGCTTTCTTTTACTACGTTACGTCTTAGGGCGTTGCGTAGTACTAGGGCCGTTACGGGCCAATTTCGGGTCATGACAAAGTTGGTATCAGAGTGTTAGGTTTTAACTTTCGGAGTGTAGGAAGACCTTAGTATGATGGAGTAGGTAGCTTAAGCAGAGTAACGTAGTGTGTGTATGTCTGCAGCATACCCACAGCGCAGTACTTTGCATTAAGCGACCTAAGTACAATTTGCTTGAAATTCCTTCCTCGATGACTTCCTATCCTTAAGATTCGATTTCCTTATTCTTATCGAATCTTATCTTATATCTAATTATAGCCTTGCCGCCGATGACTATGGGGACTCAGAGTGATGCAGCGAGGGCCGAGGTCAGAGTTAGCTCGGGTGAGACGAGTACTGACCAGGATGGCACTCTAGTTGCACAGGTGCAGACGGATCAGCCTACGATCTATACTATGGATAGACTTTTGGCAGAGATGCAGGACTTCCGCCAGACGATGAGTTCTTTGGTTGATTTCGTTCGGGAGCTACGACAGGAGGTTGTCACACCTGTTACTCAGCTGTCCCTTACGATCATCATGCAGCAGTCCGTCACTTACATAGCACCAGTGGTTCCAGCTCCAGTTGACGAGGCGCATATTCCAGAGGCTCAGAGAGTTCCAGGACAGTGGAGGACTCGTACCAGCGTACCAGCCCAGAGGCAGAGGTTTGGTCGTCGAGACAGATTTCGTGGCCACCGCGGGAGTAGCAGAGGCTTAGGACGAGGACAGTCGTTCAGCTCTCATCCCCAGGATGGTCAGCAGTCAGCGCGTGGATGTTTTCGATGCGGAAGCCTTCAGCACTTCGTCAGGGATTGTTCCTTAGCACCTCGTTAGAGTCGTATTCAGAGAGGCCGTGGACGTGGAAGAATTGCTCAGAGGGCTCAGTCTACCAGAGGAGTTCATCCAGCTGCGAGTAGAGGGCAGACACAGGAGTTTGCTTCTACTCATCGGGACGCGCAGGCGTCCAATGTGGAGTCTTCAGGTATCTTTTATATATTTGTTCTTTTGATGTATTCGTTTGTTTTTCATGCTTGTATCGTGGTTGGGTAGATTAGTCGTAGTTATGTTAACTTCTGTCAGCGATTCTTTGGTTACGCGACACGTATTTCAATTGTGTGCCAATCGGATAGGAGATAGAGATTCGTCCGTCGTTTTAATCCTTCTAGAGAAGTTGGATTTGACGTTCTCCTGGGCACGGACTGATTAACTACGTGTTAGGCGTCTGTGGACTACCGTGAGGGAAAAAATCAAGTCTGTTTTTCCGGCAAGTCGGTTTTTGTTGTGCAGGTGGATAGTTGTGCCGCCTCACACAGCTTGAATTCAGCCTTTTTCGCTAGTCGGCTACTGAGGAGATGTCATGGATTCTCGGCGTTCATTTGTGATACCGGAGCCGCAGTGGGATTGTTGGACCGGGTTCTTTTCGCGCGAGAGTTTTTCCGACGCTGTTCCAGATGAGCCGGCGAAGCTTAGGAGCTAAAGGATCAGCTGCAGAGTTGTGGTTTGGGGAGTTTTATGTGACTGAGTGTTTCGGTTTTGGAGGCTCCTTTTTCTGTTCATCGAGGAGGAAGACGGCAGTTTAGGGTTGCGTATCGACGGATCGTTAATTGAACCGGCTTACGGTGCAGATAGGTATCCCTTACCTCACATTGACGATTTCTTCGATCAGCTCCAAAGCGCGAGACATTTTTCTAAGTTTGCTTGGGATCAGGTCATCATTATTGCAGGTTCGGTGTGGTGGCATTCCGAAGACTGCCTTGTGCGTGCTACGGGCTTTGTGTGTTTTGTGAGTCGTTGGATTCACTGTTGCCCTAGCAGCATTTGTAGATATGATGAACCAGATTTCTTCAGGCCGTTCCTCGACCAGTTTTTGTTGTGTTATTTACGACATTCTGGTCTATCTAAGGTGTCTTGAGGAACAGAAGCAGCACTTGAGGATTTGTTATGCAGATACTGGGCGAGCACCAGCAGCTTGCTAAATTCTCGGAGTGTTTCTTCAGGCTTGTTTTGTGTTGACTCCTAGGTCTTGTAGTCACGGGAGACGGTTTCGTATGGTTCCGAGGGAGATCATGACCGTACAGCTTAGGTCCAGATATGTGTGCAGGACGAAGGTCCGTAGATTTTGGGCTTAGCAGGTTTTTACCGCCGTTTCACGCAGGATTGCTAGAGGAGTACTGCACCGTCGACTGAATGGACAGGAAGGGAGATTTCGGTTCTGTGGACTGAGGCATGTGTACGGAGTTTTCGGCAGTCGGAGATTCTGTTAACAACTGCGTCAGCTCTTTCTTTGCATTCGGTTCGGGCGACTTGTTGTTTAACTGTAATGTTTCTTAAGTGGGCTCGAGTGTGTACTGGTGTGAAACTACAGAGTCATTGTAAGTGCACGGCGGCGCCCCGGTCGTCAATCCGACGGCCAAATGCGGAAACGGTGATAAACTTTAATTTTGCGAACTTAGCAAACCGGCACCACCGCGCACTAAACCCCGGATCGGGCCATTAAACTAGTTCTAGCAAAGTAACAAGATAGGGAAGAGATATACCGAGTGATCCGAGTCCTCCGGTCTTCTTGTCATCGTCCCGATCTCTCACGGAAACTCCGGTCGTCGCCTCCTTGCCGGAAGGGCACCACGTCGCCTGCATCTTTTACGGGCTCCCGCCTCTATACCGAGGCAACTCGGGCATGAAGCTGGCAAGTCGACATGCCCAAGATGTGCTATAGAATGTGGTGTAGATCATGCTAGTCTCATTTGGGGTTTGTAGTTGCCTTGATGGAGGAATCAACAAGATATGAACTTGGGGATTTTTGGTAGCAATCTAAAATGAGATGGATGCTTAATTTCTTGCCACACCAAAAAGGAAATCAACCCCACTCCAATTCCATGAAGTGGCCAGCCATCAAAGAATGGTGGAGGGAAGGGATATGAAGCATGAAGGGAGGTGATGGTAGGAGAAGAAAAAAGGTGACCATAAACAAAACATTATCATAACAAATGAACATCAAACCCATACCCTTTCTAATCTCATTTAATGCAAGTGATGGAGGGAATCAAAGATGCTATCATAATCTCTCATCTCACAAATAAAACCTCCACAAAATGTTATTTGCAAACTTGCAAATAACCCCCTCCATCGGAAAAGTCCGGCCGGGAAAGAACAAAGGAAAACCGGCCGGAACGGAATGCAAACTGGCAACTCCAGAAAACTGGTCCCGTAATAAATTACAGGAAAACCCCGATACTGTGCATACACACCCGCATCTGTATTCCGTCCGGATACAAATGCAATGAGACAAAATCTACACTGTACTAAACTAGTATCCGGCTTAAACCAAAGCCAGCTAGTAATGTTCGTCCGATCCTGATCCGTGCAATACCGCACGTATCATATCGAACACTGCCATATAACTATACGGCCTCTAGTACAAACCGTCCGATCCTGATCCGTGCAATACCGCACGTATCTGATCGGACCCTGCCATATCTCCATACGGCCTCTACAGCGTTTCGCCCGAAAGCTGAGTAACTGAATGTGTGGTGGACTCTAAAGACTCGTCAATACTATGGCTGTGGATTTAACCACTAGCACGTCAGAGGTATAAGCCAATACGTGACGGGCCACCAGCTATTGACCAAAAGGGACGTCGATGAGCGAACTCATCCTGACACCCTACTGAGCCTGTCAGTGACAATATCCGTACAGTCCGATCCGTTCGTCTATGAGCATCGCATGTCGGGCCTAGGGGGTGGGTAAAAGTCAGACCCCCAAAAGCGGTACAAGTCATGTCGGAGTGTAGCCCAGAACACCCTGAGATACTACTGGAATACCTACAAGTAAATCTCCTGCCTTGGCCAAGGACTTCGTGTAATGGCTCTCCTAGACACAGCGCGACCTCACCCCCAATACCGGGAGAGACAAACCCCTGAAGATCCGCTCACTACCTCCATGTGGCTCGGGACTGTACCCAACTAAAACCTGTTTGCATGACTCCTTTGAGCCGTGGTAGGGTAGTAATCAAAGCACAGTGGGAACTCACACGTGACAAATGACGATCCCCAGGTCGATGAACTAACCTGTACACATGTCACCTGGGAACTGCTATCTGACGTCAGGTATAAGACTAACTAGCATGTTCCCGGCGAGTCCTGTCCGTTGTACTCATAATCCAATGAGCACCTGTATACATCTTAGGTGAACCAACTGACACCAGTGGCCTGTGAGACCGGCCACCGCCCCTCGTCGGGGTCTCGACTGTATACACTAGTCTACTCCGGAGTATCGATGCCCTGTCTCGAAACTCCCAAGACTAGGGACCTTTTAAAGATGTGCTTATAGACTCCAGCTCTCACTTATATGATCGCCCTCATACTGCTGGCAGTCAAGCAAGAATCCTAGGGGCTCCATCAACGTGCAATAGCGACCTGTCAGGTCACCTAAAGCAGTACACGATGATAAAGGTAAACCAGATAGCATACTATCATCTCGAGTAAGAGTGTCCTACCGGGATAGGTCCTCCCTCAATCATTGCAATCACGTGCCTGTGATCCAATAATTGACTCTGAGGGCACTATCTCCAACAGTCATCGCTTTTGCTTCCCTACATTTAGAGGAAGTACGAGAAGGATATTCCACTCATGATCTGGAGATGGCCGCGGTGGTTTTGCGTTGGAAATTTAGGGACACTACTTGCTTGAGAGTCGTGTCAGATTTTCCACGGACCACTAGAGCTTAATGAACATCTTCCTGCAGCGGATTTTGATTGTTGTGATAGTCTTCTGCAGATTTACAGTTCTTGTGTGATCGTTGAGTACAGTTTAAGTTCGTCTCTACGGAGGGGACAGCTTGCTCATGTCCGCGCCCTACCACTTTCCTTAAATCGTTTTCGTGAGACACTGCCCGCCGATACTCGATCGTCAGTGATACTTGAGCATACTCGGCTGGGTAATGACTCGGAGACCTTGATTTGTGACAATGATGTGCTAAGTTAGGGACGCGTTTGTGTACCTGGTTTCATCGGGTAGAAACGTGAAATCCTAAGGCATGCACATCTGTCAACTCTCTAGATGCATTCAAGTTCTGCCAACAGTGACGTCACTTGTGAGATAGTTACGGGTGGATAGGGATGTAAAGAGATGTTTCAGGTTTCGTTTCGAGGTGTCTGTCTTGTTGTGTGCTTGGGTCGAGCATCTGAGGACGGCTGGAGAATTGCAATCTTTTACCGTTCCGAAGCAGGGATGGGAGCAGATCTCCATGAATTCCGCTATGGTTTCTACCAAGTTTAGTTAGGGTGTGACTCCAATCGGATTCTTATCGTCCAGTTATACTCTGTTTGCTCAGTTGTTTTATTAAAGTTGTGTGTTTGTTGGATTGTTGTCAGGTTGGGGATCGTCACTCGCCATCGTTAGGGTTCTCCTTCGATAGCCGTTATCAGGAGACACTCCAATTGGCCACCCTTAGGCTTAGGGGTTAGGTCGTGTCGATCACCAGTCTGTTGCTCTTCTGACTCCGCGTAAGTAGGACTTTGGACCCCAGCTAGTCTAGAGACTTCGGAGATAGTCCAGTTGCGTTAGGTCAGGATGGGAATTGTCCATTTCGAACTGAGGTCTTATGACGACTATGTTGGTCATAGACTCGAGTTCGCAGGGACAGATCATGTATTACTATGGACTTCCGATAAATGATGTGTTGGATTTTGGGAAGCTTGTCCCAGGATTTAGGTCCTTCTGAGATCCTATAAGCGAGTTAGCTTCGTTGCCTTAAATTGGCACTTCCGTCCAGATTATTAGATTTTCACCCCGTATTCCTTGTGATGATACTCTACGATTACCTTCTTGACCTTTATCACATGATTTAGCACCAGACCATTTAGCTTGACGCGATCTTTCGTGCACCAGCAGCCAATTGTGTTAATGGCTCAGCGGGTGGAGGAACATCGGTCAAGGGTCTTGCTATCTGTGGAGGGTTTTCCTTGGACGTAGCCGTATAGTGAGGTAATCACTTGGGAGGCTGCGAGCGAGATTTGAGGATTTTAATCTTCTCTTTGAAGGTACGCGTAGAAGTATATTTTTAAATTCGGGGACGAATTTCTTTTAAAGGGGGGGGGATTGTAACACCTTAGAATGTGTTTTGTAGCTAAGTATATTTTAATGTGTGGTTTTTAATAAAAAGTTTACCAAATTTAGTTTTAAATATTTTATCCTATTTATTGTGTATTTTATTGGAATTTTGTTAGGCTTGCACACACTTGTGCATGATAACTAGGGTTGTTTTTGGGGTTAAACATGATTAGCAACCATGGTTAACTAACCATTTCTCCCTAATCTAGTTTTAATATTTGTTTAAGTGTCATGGTTGTAATTAGTCATGATAGATTTAAAATAAAAATGAATTTAAAAAGGGTTTTATTTTGAATTTTGTTTTGGTTCATGGTTGACTTTGAGAGGGGGAGAGAGAGAGCATGGGGCATCATGGCCTTTGCCATGCCTCATTTAATGAGGAGAGAGAGAGAGTGAGAAGGGGGTCTTTGTTGTGTTCTCTCATATCTCATTCTCTTTTCTCTCATTCTCTCACTCACACACACACACACACACCTCACACTCTCAGCAGCAGCAGCAACAAAGACAGCAACAATAATAACTGAAGCAGCACCAGCAGCAGACAGTCACAGCAACACCATTAGCAACAGTAGCAGCTTCATCAACACACACACACTCACCCCTACAGCAGTGGCAGCAGCAGCACCAGAGGCAGCAGCACCATCAGCTTCAGCATTCATCAGAAGCAGCAGCAGCAGAGGCAGGCATCAGCAACAGCAGCAACAGGAACCCCAGCTCTTACAGAAGCCCTTCTCCACTTCTTCACCTGCCTTCTAGGGCTCTTTAAGGTCCAATAGGGTATATTTTCTGTACCCTTATCTCCTTTAGCTAGCTAGTATGCTTTTTGGTGTCGGTTAGTGTTAAATTAGCTAATTTAGTGCTAGATTATGGTGTTTAAGTGGAATTTTGGGAAATTGTTGATTGTGATAGCTACCCTAGTTTATTTAAGTGCTAATAGGGCCACTTCAACTGAGAAGTCCCCAGATTACACTAAAATGCCATAGGGTTTGTGATTTGTGCAAAATTGGTGAATTTAAGCGATATTTGTGATTTCTGTGATCTGCTTGTGACCCGATGCCTTCAGGTTAAAATTGAGAAGACTGGAACATGCTACCTAGGTCTAGAGCACACCACATGAGCACGAACCCACCCTTCCCAATTCTGGCCGCCAATTAATTCATATTGGCCGCAATTTGCGGCCAAGAGGGGGACAGGGGTGTTGGGCTCTAGGCTAGGGGTCCCTGCTGTGTTGTATAGGTCTTTGGCATGTCTATTTTTGTAATATCTTACGTGTAGAAAAATCTGGGGTCATATATCGCTTTTGATGTCCGTTGTGTTTGCGCGATACGCGCGATACGTGAGTGGGTTCTGTGATCCAGCGTATCGCGGCGTGTCGCGATGGTTTTAGACGCGTGCACACACGATTCAGCGTATCGTGCACACGCGCGTTTAGTTCGCGACGCGAGTTTCTCGTTTTGGTTCGATATCGCGTTTCGCGGGATATTTGGCTTATATGTGATTTCCATGTCTTATTTGCAGATTTGCAGACAGAGACTACGGACACGGCTACAGGAGGAGCAGATGGTAGGATTCACCTAGCGTGGGGCGTAAGTGAGTAGATTTAACATCTACAGGGGAATCACCCACATGGCGTTATGCGTCAGGGCTAGGATTCAAATACCTGTCGCGCATTCTACGTCATTGTTAGAATTGCGCCTTTATTTTATTTCCGTGATATAGTTGTACTGTGACTAGCAGCCGTAGGACACTGCACACATTATTGACGGTTCATGTTGCACGAGCATGGATTGTATGCTACACACACACCGTCAATAATTGCCATGTCACACCCAACCCCTTATAGATTCTATTGCTTGTCACACTTTACATCTAGCTTACCGGTATACCTAAGGTGTATCATACCTTTAGTGATAGGTACATATACACCTAGCGATACAGCTACAGGTATACCTTTTAGATATTCTTCTTATACCCAGGGGGGTATGCGACATCAGTTCCTATAGGTAGATACCTATGCATCGCTACACCTGTATGTTACACACATATTCAGTTGCAGTTACATATTTACCCTTACTGATGTTACTTAGCTGTACCTTATTGGTTTTGCATACATCTGGTTTCAGCTACATATTCTCATGCATATGCTCGCATTTCAGATATATCGCATTGTTTACTTGGATTTTATATGATGTTTTCGGGATTTGGGAACCGCGGGAGTTCATGAAATTATGCATACATGGAACAACCCGGTTTCCTTGATATGATATTTGCGCGTCCACCATGAGTTTTATCGGTACTGATTATATACTCCATACGAGGTGTGGTTGCCGTATGAGAGCACATGGTGGGGCCCGGTATGGTTCCCCTCGGCAAGAAGATCGATGGGTTTGCCGATTGAGCCTGGAGGCGGGCGAGTACCTACCGGTGATTGGTTGGACCTGGCAGTTGTCCGGAGGATACTGGCCAGAGTCGAGAGATGGATGCGGGATGTTCTGTACTGCCGGGGCCGAGGGCCGACACAGCAGACGGACCCCGTGGGCCGATCCGAACTGACGGAGCCCGATATACGAGGATTTCTGTGTCGATGCTTGGCACACTGTTTTCATGATACTTCTTTTAATACCTTTGTATATATAACAGGGGATTAGCCGTTGTTATATATACCTTTACACCAATATTAGTGGAGTGGGATGCTAATATATGTGTATTGCCCCCATCATCATTACTTCTATATATATATACCTTTAGGATGTTAGAAGCTTGCTTGAGATTCGACTTGGGATATAGGTGATTCATTGAGATTGGATATTGGATGTGAAAGAGATTGTGGATTTGTACATTCGAGATATAGGAGAGCTACTCGATATCATACATTGAGATGATGTGAGACCTATGTGATGTGAGAGCCCAGTTGGGGGCTGATTTGAGGATTTGGGATTTGAGTGTCTTGATGGATTGTGATCCTACCACGATGTCAGGTTTTCGTGGAAATGACATACTCCACCCTATACCTCACACTTATCTACTTTATGCACAGATTCATATATTGTTAGTACCGGTGAGTGTACCCTTATGATAGCTGCATATCGACTTTCTCATATCCCTATTGCATGGTTATTGCATATTATTGTCATGTTACTATTGCTTCACATATTGATTGTACATTTTACTGTACTTCCCTTATTTCAGCATTTGCATGACATGATATTACTGTAATCGCATATCTTAGATTCATGCTGTACGTACATTCCTGTGATTACCTGCATATGTTATCTACTATTCACGAGTTGGCAACTCACCCCCGTTGTGCCACAGGTGTTTCAGGTTGTTCCCCTGAGTAGTCGAGGCAGGCTATTCCTCTATTCAGCTATCCAGCTATCATCTTTTGCTACAGATACCGCATCAGCTCACAGTACCATTTTGCTTAGGTGGGTTAGATGATTATCTGTATTTCATATTGTACATTCGTTGTATTTTGTACTCTCCATCTACTATTGTATTATTGCCTTATAGACTTGGTGAGGACGTTGCTGTGTATTATTGTGGATTTGATGTCTTTTATATACAGTTTCCTTTCTACTGTCTCTTATTTCTTCGCTACGGCGTCGTATACTTGTGATGAGATTGTTTTCCGCCCTTGGGCCACTTTTTACAAAAAAAGGGTGTTGCTAAAATTGTAAAGAAAGAAAGTAAGACTTTTAAAAAATTTGGGTTGTGATTTCAAATGTTTCAAAAACTTATATTATCTTTTTTTCCGTATTTTTATGGTTTAGATTTCTGGGTTTTGGCTTTCTTTTACTACGTTTCGTCTTAGGGCGTTGCGTAGTACTAGGGCCGTTACGGGCCAATTTCGGGTCGTGACAGCAGGTGCCGAAAGGTAGGGAATGAAGAAAACCAATTAGCCTAAGTGGGGTGTACAGAAGGTAATAACTAAAGACAAAATAAAGGGATTAGAAAGAGGGCAAAGTAAATTGCGACTGTTATCATTCACGACCAAACCACGTACTTCATCGCTAGTCCTATTTCACCTTTGCTTTTTTCCCCAGTTCGGGAGAAATAGAATAAGGTATTATTCAGATTGTCTTTTATCATCACCTTCTCTCAAGTAGCGAGTACTCCTAGGTTGAGGAGGGTACACCTATTATGATTACTGGATAGTCTTCTTCCAAACCATAGGCTGGTGTCGAACGGTAGGGAAGGAAGAAAACCATTTAGCCTAACGATGGTGTACAGAAGGTAATGGATAAAGATAAATAAAGGGATTTGGAGAGATGGCAAAGAGATATACGGTTAAAGTCATGAATTAGATTATGGAAGAGGCATTACTAGGAATACCAGGATACCCCTACGAAACATTTTCATGTATCAGTGCATTATTAAAGGAAAACAGTTTTCCCGATTAGATACTTGCTCCAGGGTATGTATTTACCAGGTATGATTCTCACATCTGTATGGTTTTACAGATGATGAGTGGGAGTAAGTTATTAGGAATTAGGTGATCATCCTTATTATATCGGAATTCGTTATAATTGGTGATATTTGAGGAAATTTCCTGGGTACAGTTCAACCTACGACGCACAGGTTTTGAGTTATTCATCTCAGCGGACTTATACAAAGTATTGTATGTTGTCCAGTGTCCATCTGGACAAAGGGGTTGGTCTTCGTACTCTGTTCTGTTTACTTGTAACTTCTCTAGTTTTTAGACAAGTGTTTCGTAGAAATACAATGTCTAAATTTTGAGAAGTTATAGGTATAAGAATAAAGTAGGGAACCAAGTGTCACAAGTATCGGGATTCTTCAAAGAAATCGAAGATGTAGATTCTTGTGATTGGTAATCAGTTGATAGTAACAGTTTTGAGAAACTTGTTTCTCTTTCAGATTACTCGTAATTGGATGGATTCCTAAGTTGAGTAATGCTGATTAGCGTCTCTCCATTAAGTTGACATGCACTGGAGACAGCTGCATGATTTGAATCTGGTTCCAATTAAATTAGTGTCTCTATTTCTATATTGTATATAGAATGGTTCATATCTTAACGATGTTAAGATATGGGGAGTTGTCCGGCTTATGCTTCAAACTAGACTCTGGATAACTCAAGGCATGTTTCTGTAATGACAGTTTGTGGGTTAGCCCGGGCTATGTCGAGGGTTGATTTTCTACCATCTGGCCGATCAATAGTGATATTGTTCTTGACTCGCTACAGTTTTAGTAAAATGGATTTTTTCAAAAAACAGTAGTGGGAGTATGGTAGAACTGGAAGTGATTCCAGAACAGCAAACGATTACAGAAAATTTAATAGGATATATATATTCAATCAGGTTTGACATTCCAATAGCCACTCCGCAGATATGGTGGGTAACCTCGGACACCCGAGAGGTACTCCGGTAGCCTCAAGGACGGTGACAGGGAGGTTCTTGTTTACCCAGACTTGACACTACTGTTGTTCCAGGCTATGAGACCCGGCAGGAGGTTAAGTATAGCGTCGTTCTAAACTAGCTTTAGAAGTGGACGTATATATATTATTCTGCCAGAGGGTTGTCGTAGTCAGTGGGAGCAGCGGAAGCAAAGTGGGCAAGTAGCTTATGTCTATTTATAGACTTGAGCAAATATAGCGGAGATAAGATCATCTATTTTTGATGTGACAGTCATGGGTTTGACTTCATCAGAATAGAGGATGGATCTGTAAAGAAGGTAGTAGGGTGTGATGTTCTGGTATTTGGATGACATATAAAGAGTAGGAAGTAAAATTCCTGTACTACAATCGGTTATACTGTGGTAGTCACACAGTTGTTTCTTTATACAGGATATGGATATAATATCAGACATTCTGGTTACTAGATCTATGGTTTTAGATCTAGATTTGGGTAGCTTCCTAATATGGGTACTTTGACAGTATTCTAATAGTATTTTAGAATAGATGACTCCTGGCATGGTAGTGTACCTGCAGGTGATGGAGTCACCCTCTCTAAAGGTGTCTTACAGACTAAAGGGGACAGGGATGTGCATGATTGGCAGATCACTTGCTTAGGCAATTGAGTCAATCGTGAAAAGTCAAGTACCACACCAGATGTTGTTTTTGCACTAGATACGATAAGTTAATATTAATCCAATCCTGTAGAAACATAAGGAAGCATTTTTAGAACATAAGTGAATGTTCTACGGATTTGATGATGGCAGCCTCCTTCGGAGACGGTTATCATTCCAGGCTTCAAAGGTGACATGAATGACAGAGTCATTGTCAGAGTTATAGTTTTCCCTCTGACGAGGGACAGTATTATGGACAGTTGGTCTAAGAGGATACTGTGGGAGGCATGGTGCTGGATACTGATTAGTTATCGATAAAGTCTAAGAAGTTTGGATTTGGAGTTCATTTATGAACTAGGTCCCATCAGATATCCAGACATATTCTAAGACACGTATTACTCGATTCGGGAGATGGTTTTCTCTGCGAACTTGAGATTAAGAGAGACATAGAAAGAAACATCAGGGCAGATCCACTTACTAAGGCTATTTCTCAAACACAATAGTTTTACAAACGGGATTTGTGAAACTGATTAGTAGAGGAGTTGGATGTTTGGTATCACACGGGCTGTGAGTATGCGACATCGCAATAATTAGCCTTAAGTGCAAGTGGGAGATTGTTAGATATAGTGCCCTCAAAGTCAATTATTGGATCGCAGGTACGTGATTGCAATGATTGAGGCAGGACTTATACCGATATGACAGTCTTGCTCGAGATGATAGTATGCTATCTGGTTTGTCTTTATCATCGTATACATGCTTTAGTTCACTATTGCATGTTGATAGAGCCCATAGAATTCTTGCTTGACTGCCAGCAGTATGATAGCGATCATATACGTGGGAGCTGGGGTCTATAAGCACATCCCTAAAAGTGTCCCTAGTTGTGGGAGTTTCGAGACAGGGCATCGATACTATAGAGTAGACTAGTGTATACAGTCGAGATCCCTACGAGGGGCGGTGGCCGGTCTCACAAGCCATTGGTGTTAGTTCGTTCACCTAAAATGTATACAGGTGCTCATTGGGTTATGAGTACACCGGACAGGACTCGCCGGGAATCTACTAGTTTGTATTATACCTAGTGTCAGATAGCAGTTCCCTGGTGACATGTGTACAGGTTAGTTCATCGACCTGAGATCGTCATTTGTCTCGTGTGAGTTCCCACTGTGCTTTGATTTCTACCATACCACGGCTCAAAGGAGTCGTGCAAACAGGTCTTTTTTGGGTACAGTCCTGAGCCACATGGAGGCAAGTGAGCCGATCGGCAGGGGATTCGTCTCTCCCGGTATTGGGGGTGAGATCGCGCTGTGTCTAGGAGAGCCATTACACAAAGGCCTCGGCCGAGGCAGGAGATTTACTGGTAGGTACTCCAGTAGTATCTCAGGGTGTTCTGGGCTACTCTCTGACACGACTTATACCGCTATTGGGGGCCTGACGTTACCAGCCCCCTAGACCGATATGCGATACTCATAGACGAACAGACCGGACTGTATGTATATTGTCACTGTTAGGTTCAGTAGGGTTTCTGGATGAGTTCGCTCGTCAGCTTTCCTTCCAATCAATACATAGGCAACCGTTACGTACAGCTCGTACCTCTGAAGTGCTAATGGTTATACCCAGTGCCAGTGTGTTGATGAGTCATTAGAGTTCCCCACAGACAGTTTCCCAAGTTCGGGCGAAACGTTGTAGAGGCCGTATGGTTTTATGGCAAGGTTAGGAAAATGCACGTGCGTTTACGCACGTGTCATATTTCGGGAAGATAATACTGGTGGGCTTTGGTTTAAGCCGGATCCGAGTATTATACTATGTATATATAATATCTTTGTCTCAGTTACATTTGTGTTCGGTCGTAATACAAATGCGGGTATGTTTATACCATTATGGAGTTATCCTGAAATTCGTTTCGGGATCGCTTTTGGAAGTTGCCAGTTTCCAGTTTTCTATTGCCCGTCTTTAACATTCGGTTAAAGACGGATTTATCTTTTCTTGATGAGTGTGGAAGGTTCTAGAAGATTCTAGATGGTGACTAAGATGATGAGGTGTTTAGTGACTCATTAGTGCATTTAATGTTCATTTAATGGTTTTGGTGACTAGGTTAGATGAATCATTTGCTGCATTAATGGTTTTGCAAGGTGTTTTATATGACTCATTCTTTCTTTAATGTTGTGGTCACCTCCTAGCTCCTACACACACCTCCCTTGCTCCATAATGTGGTCGGACTCTCTCTTGTGAGGGGATGGTTGTTCATTTGAAGAAAAAAAGATTATGATAGTAGTTTAGGTTCATGAAAATTTGATATGCCAATTTCTCATTTACCCGATTCAAATGGCAACTTCATTAACCGTTCATCCATATCTTTGGATGTAACGAGACAAAATGTTCTACTCATTCTCTACATCAATCTTGGTCATCTCTTTTAGCAAACTTGATGATCAAGTTGCCTCGGTTCAGAGGTGTAGGGTTCCTAGGCACACTCAAGTGGTTCCACAAGGCATCAACCATGCCAAATTCAAAAATTCATGTGCCGAGAAACCCTAAACTAGATCTATAACTAGAGGTAAAGACGAAACAACAACAAGTTAACTTAACTACTAAGTGAATGGAAATACAACCTTGGTAGATCCGGTCCACCACTTCTTTAGCTCCGTGATGACGTCCCTTCGCTGTGATCACCGGGATCCCGGACTCTTGCGATGGTTTCGTCGAAGATGGGAGCGGGCTAGGTCGTTGACTTCGATGCCGAAGATGATCTACGTCGAGGCAACTCTAACTCAAGCTCCATCTTCACTTGGTCATGAAACTTGTGAAGATAACACACTCTACTACATGGCAAGTGGTAGAGGATGAAGAAATAGGAAGTGGGTTCACTTTGGATTTGGATTTCTCACTTGATTTCATCACTTAGAATTTTCTAGTAAGCATTCTTCAACTCATGAAGAAGATGAAGAAGAAGAAAAGAAAATGAATTATCAAAATAGAAAAACAAGTGAAGCCTTACCATAATGCAACCATGGGTGAGTTTAACACATGTAGAGAATAAACTAGGGTTTAGGTGAGTGGTTAGGTTAAGGAAAGAAACAAAATGGTCAAGACTTTTCAAAACTTCATGAAGCATCAAGTAAAAACCAAAAGAAGCCACCATTTTATTTCTTGCTCAAAAATAAAAGAATAAAATAAATAATTAAGTTAAAACCCTAACCATTAACCTAAACATGGTTTAAAGTAAACACACACCCAAGTTTGCATGTATCATCAAACATGATACAATCTAGTGCACAAAAATATATCACATATACTACTTGTGCACATCAAGAGAGAAAATCCATCTTAAGTGAACAAATATTAGTTAATGTAAAGTAATATATCAAATATATAATTATACATTAAATCATTAAATCAACACTTGATTTAATGACCCGGTCATATCACATATAACCGACTAATATCAAGTGTATCAATGTATCGAATCAACACTTGATTCGGTAACCCGGCTATATCTTATATAACCGTCCAATGATACAAATCGCGAGAATAGAATACAGTATCACATATTGGTATTTTTCTTGGTCCCGCACATATCTCATATGCGCTCCTATTTCGTTTCGCTTGAGCCAGGATGTAAGTCCAAGTCACGCACCCCACTAACTTGCGGGGAGGCGGAATATATGAAAAACGATTATCAAAGCTTCGTAACACGGAATTGAGCGCATGAATCGTAATCTAAACCATTGCTAACGTTATACTAGAGGTTTAACTACTCGGTACCGGAGTTATACCTCACGTTACATGTCCTTCGGGTCTTCATCGCTGTCCTCCACTCCTCGTAGGCTCCTTGGAACATCGGCAACTTCACGGCCTACTCGAATCAAAGACGATCCACCCGAAAGCTCCTACGCCAAGCTAAATCTCAAACTTGAGATAACTAGGTTGCTTAAAGTGCTAATCTAAGCTACCGAGGGGATATAGAGTGAGGTTATGGATGTTTTAGTCTAGCTAACCCTTGATCTCAACACATGAGAGGTTAGGGTTAGGGTTTCAAGAGAGAGTGAGCTTGAGAAGAGAGAAGGAGAAGATGAGAATGAAAAGAATAATCAAATCATTTTGAATATAACAACCATAACAATTTAATCAAATAAATAAATAAATGATTTAATCATTATGGTTGATGCATTCACCTTGTGTGATTCATCATATGACTCATTATCTCATTAATGAGTCATTAAGTGCAAAGGATGAATCATACAAATGAGTCATTAATCAATTAATGCTCATGCCACCTTAGCCCCTTAGTCACCACTCTTCTAGAAGGTTCCCGACAAATTACGAGAACGCCCCTATAATCCGTGAAAACACGGAAAAACTTTAGACTGTATAAATCCAATAACCCGATACTAGAAACGGCTTAAACCAAAGCCGGCTAGTATAAACTGTCCGAAAAGTCGTACGTGCATAAACACACGTACGCATCCGAACCCTTGTCGTAAAACCATACGACCTCTATATCGTTTCGCCTGGAGCAGGGAAACTCTCTGTGTGGAACTCTAAAGACTCGACACTATGCTGGCAGTGGGTTTAACCACAGACCGCAAGCGGCAATAGCTGTACGTAACGGTCCCCAGGTAGATGTCGATAAGAAGGCCGATGAGGAAAACCATCTCGAACCCCAACTAAGCCTGATGTGACAATCTCCGTACAGTCCGGTCTGTTCGTCTAAGACTATCGCATATCAAGCCTAGGGGGCGGCAAGCGTCAGTCCCTTAATAGCTGTATAAGTCGTGTCGGAGCGAAGCCCATTACGCCCTGAGAAGCTACTGGAACCTACCAGTATATTTCGCTTGCCCTGGCCAGGGACTTTGCGTAATGGCTCTCTGACACAGCGCGATATCATCTCCCAATACCGGGAGAGACGAATCCTATCTAACCGCCACTGCCTCCAAGTGCTTGGGACTGCACCCAACGGCCACCTGTTTGCACGACTCCTTTGAGCCGTGGTAGGGTAGCAATCTAAGAACAGTGGGACACACTCGAGGCGAAGCAGCAGTGTCAAGTCTGCGGACTGTGCTGTACTCATATCACCTGGGAACTGTTAACCGACGATGGGTATAATACCAACCAATCAGTTCCCCGGCGAGTCCTGTCCGGTGTACCCATAACCTAACGAGCACCTGTATACTATCTCTAGTACGACGTACTGATGGCTGTGGGACAGACCATCTCCCCAACTGGGATGAGAAGCGTATACACTTAGTCTACTCTGGAATATCGATGCCCTATCTCGATAATCCAACGACCAGGGACCTGTATAGGATGTTGCTTACAGACTACCCAGCCCCCACTAGTGTAACTGCCATCACGATGCTGGTAATCAAGCAAAGATCCTATGGGCTCTACTAATATGTATAAGTGATACGTTACAAGAAACATATGCACATATTAAAGTAGACTCAAACCAAGTACCATACTACCATCTTTAGCAAGACTGTTATATACAACTGTGAATATCCCAAACTTCCATTAAGTAATATACATGCTAGTATGATACAATAATGGCCCCTAGGGCATATACACTAACAATCTCCCACTTGCACTAGGGCCATGAGCTGGCATATCGTAGAACTATCATCTCGAATAGCCTCTCGAACTGCGTCTGAGGAATGGCCTTTGTGAATGGGTCAGCAATGTTATCCTCCGTCTTTACTCTCTTCACCTCGATCTCCCGGCGATCTATGATCTCCCTGATTAGGTGATATCGCCTTAAGATGTGTCTGGACTTCTGATGGGACCTGGGTTCCTTCGCTAAAGCTATAGCGCCGTTGTTGTCACAATACAGAGGTATTGGACCAACACTGGAAGGAACCACCTGAAGTTCTGTGAGGAACTTCTTCATCCAGACAGCTTCTTTTGCGGCATCGCAAGCAGCTATGTACTCTGCTTCCATTGTTGAGTCAGCAACGGTCTCCTGCTTGGAACTCTTCCAACAGACCGCCCCTCCATTGAGGGTAAAGACATAACCCGACATGGATTTGGAGTCATCTTTGTCACTCTGGAAGCCGGAGTCGGCAAAGGCCTCCATCTGGAGGTCTTTTCCGCCATACACCAAGAACATCTCCTTAGTCCTTCTCAGGTACTTGAGAATGTTCTTTACTGCTATCCAGTGCTTCTCCCCTGGGTTTGCCTGATACCGGCTTACAACGCTCAATGCGTATGCTACATCTGGTCTGGTACATAACATCGCATACATTATAGAGCCTACCGCAGAAGCGTAGGGTATAATCGACATGCGATCCCTTTCCAAATCAGTCTTGGGAGACATCTCTTTGGAGAGGGTGATTCCGTGACAAGCCGGTAGGTTACCGCGCTTAGAATCATCCATACTGAATCTCTTCACTATGGTGTCTATGTACCTGGACTGTGAAAGTCCCAACATCCTCTTTGATCTATCACGATAGATCCGGATTCCCAGAATGTAGATGGCATCACCTAGGTCTTTCATGGAGAATTTATGTGACAAGAATCTTTTGACTGACTGTAACATAGGAATATCATTTTCTATTAGGAGAATGTCGTCCACGTACAAGACGAGGAATACTACAGCTCTCCCTACAATCTTACTGTATATGCATGGTTCATCTGGATTTTTGATAAAGTCAAATTCTTTGACAGCATCATCAAAACAGATGTTCCAACTCCGCGATGACTGCTTTAGTCCATAAATGGACTTAAGCAGTTTGCATACTTTACCGCTGCTCCCACTCTGAATGAATCCTTCTGGCTGATCCATATAGACGCTTTCTTCCAAATTACGATTTAGGAGGCCGTCTTTACGTCCATCTGCCAGATTTCATAATCGTGGAAGGCAGCAAGAGCAAGAAGGACCCGAATAGATTTAAGCATAGCCACTGGAGAAAAGGTTTCGTCATAGTCCAAACCAGGTCTTTGACGGAAACCCTTTGCAACAAGTCTAGCTTTATAGGTTTCAACCTGTCTATCTACACCAATCTTCTTTTTGAAGATCCATTTGTATCCTACGGGTTTTACCCCATCTGGAGCAATGTCCAAAGTCCATACTTTGTTGGTGTACATGGACTCCATTTTGGTCCGCATTGCATCCAGCCATTTTACTGAGTCACCGCTCTGAATGGCTTGCTGGAAGCTAGTAGGCTCATCATAATCAATAGTGCAATCCTCTCTATCCCCGTCTATGAGAAAACCGTAGTATCTCTCGGGCGGATGAGATTGCCTACTACTCCTGCGAAGTGGCGTCGGGATGTCTTGTTCTCCTGAACCTTCTCGTTCTACCAAGGTTTCAGTAATAGCTTGTGGTTCTGGAATTTCTTCCAGTTCTATTGCACTCCCACTCTTCTGATTTTCTAAAAACTCAGTTTCCAAGAAGCGGGCATGTTGAGAAACAAAGACCTTTTGTTCCTCTGCGTAATAGAAACAATATCTCATGGAGTTCTTTGGATATCCCACAAACTTACACTGTACTGAGCGTGCCTCGAGCTTATCTGCATTCTGCTTCTTTACAAAAGCTGGACATCCCCATGTCTTAAGATACTTAAGACAGGGTTTTTGCGCACTCCACATCTGATATGGTGTGGTAGGCACAGTCTTGGTTGGAACTCGATTTAAAAGATATGCAGCTGATTCTAGTGCATATCCCCAGAATGATCGCGGCAACTCAGCGTTACTCATCATGGAACGTACTATATCCAATAGGGTTTGGTTCCGTCTCTCTGATACACCGTTATGTTGTGGTGTGTATGGAGGAGTAAGCTGAGCGAGAATTCCATTCCCTTTTAAGTAACCTAGGAACTCGGCACTTAAGTATTCACCACCTCGATCAGATCTCAGTGTCTTGATACTTTTGCCGGTTTGTTTTTCTACTTCATTCTTGTATTCTTGGAATTTCTCAAAGGCCTCGGATTTATGCTTCATTAAGAAGATATATCCATACCTAGAGAAATCATCCGTAAAAGTAATGAAGTAGGAATAACCACCTCGCGCATGTGTAGACATTGGACCGCATACGTCACCGTGTACGAGTCCCAAGAGCTCGCTTGCTCTTACTCCGTGTCCAGTAAACGGAGTCTTTGTCATCTTTCCCATGAGACAAGATTCACAAGTAGCATAAGATTGATATTCGAATGGATTCAAATATCCTTCTCCATGTAACTTAGTCAACCTTCTCTCATTGATGTGACCTAGTCTACAATCCCATAAGAAAGCCTGATTTGTTTCCGGAGACTTTTTTTAAGTGTGTTCTGGACACTGAAAACCTGAGCTTGATTTAATACGTATATTCCGTTTTCTAATGTACCTGACCCAATCAAATCTTGATTTAGGTGGATGTGAACCACATCTCTTGTAAAAGCAAAATCATATCCTTCCTTAGAAAGTAAGGGTACAGATATGATATTACAACTCGTACCTGGTACATAAAAACAGTTATGCAGAATCAATATCTGTCCAGTTGTCAGTCCAAGATGATATTCCCCTACGGATTCAGCATTCATGCTCATTCCGTTACCAACCGTGAGGGTCATATCACCTATCCCAATAACCCTACGGTTTCTCAGAGTCTGTAATGAATTACAGATGTGAGTTCCTGACCCGGTATCCAATACCCAGGAAGTAGGGTTAACTGACATACAGTTCTCAATAACAAACACACTTGAGGCTGAAGCCACAACATGCTTCTCATTCTGGTTACTGGCTTCTAAAGCCCTGCAATCATTCTGCCAATGTTCATTCTTGTAACAATAGGAATGTCCCTCTTTTACTATAGCCAGTCCCGAAACTATTGCCTTTCTCTTTCCTTCTCCTTCCCTGGTTTCCTTCAGGGTAGGAGGCAGAGACTGTAGAATCAAGTCAGTTTTTGACTCGTTTCCCAACGCGGTCTCCAGGTCCTGGAGCTCATCAATACAGCTAGTCATTGTAAAGACGTTTTCCCCTACAGATGACCCGTCAGCTAACCTCGCTTGAATTAATTCGTTCGAGGTTTCATATCTAGTGATATGAGATTGCTCTCCATATAAATCTTTATTATGGAGAAAGATGGAAACTAAGTCCTTCTTCTCGTGCTGCTTCTGGTATACACCATCAACTGAAGCTAACACGAGGCGTTCTGCTTTTGCTTTATCTTTTTCCCTTGTCTGACGGATATCCATATCCGCGACAGTGGAAACTGGACCTGGGACGGCGGGATCTTGAGTAGTAATAGCGTGGTCCAGCTTGTTATAACCAATGGACATCTGGACAGACCTTTGCCAGTCATATAAGTCAGATTCAGTCAATTTGTTATCTAGATGTAACCTATGTGTGGTCACAAGGTCGCTGCAATTAAGAGAGAGAGAAGAAAACATTTTAGCATGATGCTGTTGCAAGTTTAGATTGGTTTTAAGTTTATCTAAACAGGATGGCTCCCACTGTTTCTCGAATCCTTCCTCAAACCATAAAAGAAGAATTAGCCAGGACAATTCTCACCGTACAATACTTGCTTAACGGTTCAGCCAGGCTAGTGTCGATACTTCGAGGGAGGTTTTCCAACGCTTTCGCGAAGTTCCTTAATTAAATAACTTCTTTTCTCTGGGGGCGTAACCCCGCTGACATCTTTCTTGGCACCTACTTGGTTTATAGCATTGATCGTTAAGTGACGAATCTCCTGATAAGTAGCATGTACTCACATTAGGATCGGGATCCAAAATATCATCGTATGATAATGTTGAAGGAATCCTACCAACATTCATCAAACTCCAAAACGTATGATAAATATCATCGTATGCTCTCTCTGCAAATTTCAGTTTCTTTAGAAATTCCCGATGTGGATTTTTGCCCCCATGCTCTTATGACCTTGACTTTAGTCAACAAATCATAAGTCACATGTCAAGTTCTACCCGTTATTGTCCAGGTTAATTTGAACCCACCCGTACATACCCTTGACTTTAGTCAACAAGGTAATACGACTGTCCCAAACCAACGCATCTATCTATGCTGCATATAAATATCCAACAGCTACCAAACACTGTGCCTTGACTTTAGTCAACAAACACAGCTTGAATACTATTGACTATCTATATGAAATGACGGAGGGCTACGAATGGTTTTGGCAAAACCGTGAACGTAGTGAACTTGATATAATCGAAGGAACCTGATACTTTTTAAAAGGAGTGGTTAAAGCTCCGCAATTAAAAATCTGATCCTTTTTTAAAATAACCGAGTGGTTTCTTTTAAATTTGTTCCAACGATTAAACTTTGGTTTATTTTCTTTGCATTATAATAATGCGTCCCATCATTTATCCTATCATTGCAGAAAACAACAAAAATACCACGTCCTCTTATGCCATCCGCATTCGCCACGGGGTCCCGTCATCACCTGTTAGGTTACTTAACTAACGACAGAGCGGGGGCTGGGCTAGCGCGGGTGTAAAACATAAGTGACGTCTAATAGCTATCATATATAGATATTGTACATTCGTCAGACGCAATAATAAGCTTTCCAGATCACAGATGAACTTTATTGGATTTATTAGCAATCCGCATTTCCTTTGATCCTGCAATAAAAGACGGATTACACAGTTGTGATGAATTGCCATTACCCCACCCTAGACCCCTACGGGTACGGCAAACTACCCGCCAAGTACCAGAAGTGAAGCGGTCTGCCTCAACACTTCAAAATACCCGGTAGTTTGTATACCCCACCTTGGGTCTATCCTAGGAGCAAAAACAGTAAAAAGAAATAATACAACGGTGGCTACAACCGCAACCTCGATGTGCCCCGCAAAAGAATATTACATCAAATTACATTTACATTGAATGAGTATTAAATACATCTCAAACCCCGGCTAATCATCACAACAGTCCAATACAGTTCATATACACAAACAGTAAACATTTCAGAAATGTGCAACCACCTGCCAACCGACATACTAGCAGTTAGGGGAGGTTTACGAACACATTAAACATTGCAGATAAAAACCCAGTTAGCAAATATCTTAGAACATCGATCGAATACCAAATTCCGTGTCTACCCTAAAAGCAAATCATCACAGAGGCAACCTGGGCAGAAACAGTATATACAGGAAAACAAAAAACCCAAAATTATGAATTACTGTGAAACTCCGAGTCAACTCGGCATTGACTCGGCGGCGGTTCCGCGGCAATAGCTCTCTATTGCCGCGGAACCGCGGTCGTTTTGCCGATTCAGTGACTCGTATTTTCCAAGTATTCATCAATTTACCTGCTGTGAATTTTAAGGTATGTCAAAAAAAATTTTAGACAGTTTTAAAATTAACAGAAACTATGGGTTTTGGTTTTTCGTATTTCGTATTTATCGTCGATCGAACTCCTAATCAGTTGCTAACAAGCTAGTAATGGTTTAGTTGGCTCTGATACCACTGTAAGTCCATGTCACGCACCCCACTAACTTGCGGGGAGGCGGAATATATGAAAAACGATTATCAAAGCTTCGTAACACGGACTTGAGCGCATGAATCGTAATCTAAACCATTGCTAACGTTATACTAGAGGTTTAACTACTCGGTACCGGAGTTATACCTCACGTTACATGTCCTTCGGGTCTTCATCGCTGTCCTCCACTCCTCGTAAGCTCCTTGGAACATCGGCAACTTCACGGCCTCCTCGAATCAAAGACGATCCACCCGAAAGCTCCTACGCCAAGCTAAATCTCAAACTTGAGATAACTAGGTTGCTTAAAGTGCTAATCTAAGCTACCTAGGGGATATAGAGTGAGGTTATGGATGTTTTAGTCTAGCTAACCCTTGATCTCAACACATGAGAGGTTAGGGTTAGGGTTTCAAGAGAGAGTGAGCTTGAGGAGAGAGAAGGAGAAGATGAGAATGAAAAGAATAATCAACTCATTTTGAATATAACAACCATAACAATTTAATCAAATAAATAAATAAATGATTTAATCATTATGGTTGATGCATTCACCTTGTGTGATTCATCATATGACTCATTATCTCATTAATGAGTCATTAAGTGCAAAGTATGAATCATACAAATGAGTCATTAATCAATTAATGCTCATGCCACCTTAACCCCTTAGTCACTACTCTTCTAGAAGGTTCCCGAAAAATTATGAGAACGCCCCTATAATCCGTGAAAACACGGAAAAACTTTATACTGTATAAATCCAATAACCCGATTCTAGAAACTGGCTTAAACCAAAGCCGGCTAGTATAAACTGTCCGGAAAGTCGTACGTGCGTAAACACATGTACGCATCCGAACCCTTGTCGTAAAACCATACGACCTCTATATCGTTTCTCCTGGAGCAGGGAAACTCTCTGTGTGGAACTCTAAAGACTCGACACTACGCTGGCAGTGGGTTTAACCACAGATCGCAAGCGGCACAAGCTGTACGTAACGGTCCCCAGGTAGATGTCGATAAGAAGGCCGATGAGGAAAACCATCTCGAACCCCTACTGAGCCTGATGTGACAATCTCCGTACAGTCCGGTCTGTTCGTCTAAGACTATCGCTTATCAAGCCTAGGGGGCGGCAAGCGTCAGTCCCTTAATAGCTGTATAAGTCGTGTCGGAGCGAAGCCCATTATGCCCTGAGAAGCTACTGGAACCTACCAGTATATTTCGCTTGCCCTGGCCAGGGACTTTGCGTAATGGCTCTCTGACACAGCGCGATATCATCTCCTAATACCGGGAGAGACGAATCCTATCTAACCGCCACTGCCTCCAAGTGCTCGGGACTGCACCCAACTGCCACCTGTTTGCACGACTCCTTTGAGCCGTGGTAGGGTAGCAATCTAAGAACAGTGGGACACACTCGAGACGAAGCAGCAGTGTCAAGTCTGCGGACTATGCTGTACTCATGTCACATGGGAACTGTTAACCGACGATGGGTATAATACCAACCAATCAGTTCCCCGGCAAGTCCTGTCCGGTGTACCCGTAACCTAACGAGCACCTGTATACTATCTCTAGTACGACGTACTGATGGCTGTGGGACAGACCATCTCCCCAACTGGGATGAGAAGCGTATACATTTAGTCTACTCTGGAATATCGATGCCCTATCTCGATAATCCAACGACCAGGGACCTGTATAGGATGTTGCTTACAGACTACCCAGCCCCCACTAGTGTGACTGCCATCACGACGCTGGTAATCAAGCAAAGATCCTATGGGCTCTACTAATATGTATAAGTGATACGTTACAAGAAACATATGCACATATTAAAGTGGACTCAAACCAAGTAGCATACTACCATGTTTAGCAAGACTGTTATATACAACTGTGAATATCCCAAGCTTCCATTAAGTAATATACATACTAGTATGATACAATAATGGCCCCTAGGGCATATACACTAACACAGGAAACCTCTGTGTAGGACTCTAAAGACTCGTCAATACGCCGGCAGCAGGTGATGATCATATCAAACACCCACAAACCGCAAGTGGTCTGCAAAACGTAACGGCCACCCGGGTATTGCACGATCTGAAGATCAACGAGCAAGCCCGCTCACACTCCTGTGAATCCAACCAGTAACACTTACCGTACAGTCCGATCTGTTCGTCTGATATGTCGCATATCTCGCCTATGGGTGGTAAACGTCAGACCCCAGTAGCTTGATAAGTCGTGTCGATATGAGGTCTATAAAAGTTCGAGAAACTACTGGTAACACTTACCAGTAATTCTCAGCAACCCTGGCCAGGGATTTCCGGTTATAGCCAATCGAACACAGCGCAACATCAACTCCCTATACCGGGAGAGACGAATCCCCTCCTATCGCTCATTGCCTCCATGTGATTCGGGACTGCACCCAAAGACCACCGTTTTGCACACCCTCTTGGACATGGTAAGGTGGAAATCAAAGCACAGTGGGAATCGCACAAGACTCTATGATGATCTCGGGTCTACAGACTAACCTGTACCAGTGTCACCAGAGAACTGCCATCTGACGTAAGGTATAATACCATCTGGGAGTTCTCGGCGAGTCCATCCAGTGTACCCAGTCTCCACTGAGCACCCGTATATCATCTCTGATGTCAAATACCAATGGATATGGGATCATCCATCGCCCATCTGTATGGGTCCAGAAGGTATACGCTAGTCTACTCTGGTATATCGATGCCCTGTCTCGATACACCCACGACTAGGGACCTTGAAGGATGTACTTATGGACTACCATGTCCCCACTATTATGATCCGCATCATAGTCCAGGTAGTCAAGTACACATCCTAAGGGATTTACCAACATGTAACAGAGAGACAATCAGTGTACACGTTAAGGTAAAGAGTAACCAGATAGCATACTATCATGTCGAGCAAGAAATTCCTCCCTATATATGTCCAAGCATCCACTACAATATACATCCTATGTATAGTAATGGCCTCTAGGGCATACATATAACTAACAATCTCTCACTTGCACTAGGGCCATCTGTAGCAGTGGTTGCAGTATCTCATACTCAACCATCCCATAAAAGTCTCTCTCTGGGAAAAGGCCTTTGTGAGTGGATCCGCCGTGTTGTCCTCTGGTCTTCTCTCCTTACCTCGATCTCCTTGGAGATCAACCATCTCCCAGATCAGGTGATACTGCCTTAGAATATGTCTGGATCACTGATGGGATGGACGTTCCTAGGCATAAGCCACAACTCCATTGTCACACAATGGGAGGAACTAAGTTCATCTCATGAACTAATATACACCCAGACAGCCTCTTTGGTAGTATTTTAAGTAGCGATGTATCCAGCCTTTATCGTCTAGTATGCCACGGATCTAGCTTGGAACTTTTCCAACATACCGTCCCTGTACTGAGGGTAAAGATAATGCCTGTGACTGACTTTCAGTCGTCCTTATCACCCTGGAACCTTTCCAGTGATTCTCCCCACGATCCATTGATACCATCTCACTACAACTAGTGAGAATCCTAACATCCAATCAGATCTATCTCATAGATCCAAAACCCAGGATTTAGTAGGTATCACTTTGATCCTATATGGAGAATCTTTGTGATAAGCGGAGATTGACCGAGCGTAGCATAGGAAACTCCTTCCCTATCAAGAGTATGTCATCCACGTACTCTACGAGGATCACCACCATACTCTCTACTACCTTTTTGTATATACAAGGTTCATCTACCATTTTGAAGAAGCCAAACTCTTTGACTAACTCATCAAACCAGACGTTCCAACTCCGCGATGCCTGCTTTATCACATAAAACATCTTGCACACGTTTCCGCTGCTCCCACTGTCTATGAAGCTTTCTGGTTGTGTACTTATAGACGCTCTTTTCTAAAACATCATTTAGAAAAGCAGTCATGACACCCAACCACCAGATATCGTAGTCATGGTATGTAGCCGTGGCAAGTAGGATCTGGATGGACTTAAGCATAGCTCCTTAGAAAAGGTTTCATCATAATCCATACCTGGTCAATGATGCAAGCCTTTAACAAGTCTAGCTTTGAAAGTCTTAACTTTTCCATGTACACCAAGTAATATTCTCAAGATATACTTGCTGCTGATGGGGATTTAACCCTTCAGATAATGCAACCAAAGTCCATACTTTGTTGGTGTAAAAGGATTCCAACTCAGATCGATAAACATCCAGCCATTCTTACAGAGTCCCACTCCAGATGGCCAGCTCGAAATTAGTTAGGTCATCATCCAATGATGCAATCCTCGCTCCCACTGTCATAGAGAAACCGGAGTATCTCTCAGGTGGGTGAGGAACCCTACTAGATCGGCGGAGAGGCTGAGGTTCGTTGGAATCTACTGAATTCTTTGGTTCTACCAAATCATCTGCTGTAGTTTTTATAGCTGGAACTTTTCCAGTTGTACAGAACTGACCTTGCCTCGATCTTGTCCGGATTTTGCTTTTAGACATAGGCCGAACAACCCCAAATCTTAACTGACTTAAGAGATGGGCTTTTCCCTTTCCATATCACATATGAAGTGGTAGGCAACTGATTTGATTTGAACCCTATTCAATAGGTAAGCAACTTCATAAGTGCATAACTCCTAAAAGGAAATAGGTAACTCAGTAGTACTCATCATAGAGCACACCTTAACAAATAGGGTGCTATTGCTCCGCCCCGATATACCATCGTGCTATGGTGTATACGGAGGAGTAATGCTGAGAGAGAATCTCATTCTCCTTTAGAATAGTCCAGGAATTCCGTGCTCAAGTATTCTTCTCCTTGATCTCATCAAAGGACATAATACTTAGACCCGTTTTTGGTTCTCTACTTCTAACTTATATTCTGTGAATATCTCAAAAGCTTCGGACTTATGTTTCAGCAGGAACATGTGACTGATTCTTGAGAGATCATCAGAGAATGTAATGAAGTACAAAGAACCGGTCCTGGCATGTGCAGATAGAGACCTTACATACATCATCATGTATTATTCCCAAGAGTCTATTAATTCTTTCTCTGTTTCCAGAGCTATGGTCATCTAATCTTTGTGACATGACCGGCAAGTTTCATGAGATGTAAATTCAAACTAATTTAAATATGCATCTAAATGTAATTTTAGCCAGTCGGGTCGCATTGATATGACCTAGTCTACAATGCCTTAAGAAGAAATCGTTCATCCCTGAACTCTTCCTCTTGTGTGTGTTCTGTATACTAAGAACTGTAGTTTGATTTAGAACTTCAATGCTTTTAGATAACATGCCTGAACCGATCAACTTTTGAAATGTAGGAAATGTTCAAAACATCATCCAACAATACAAAATTATATCCTTTCTTTACTAATAAAGAGACTGATATGATTTTGTATATCAGGTTCGGTATCTAATAGCATTTGTTCAGAATCAATGTATTGGTAATACAGGGTGACAGTGACCAACAGACTTGGCTGCAACACTTGCACCGTTTTCTGTCTCATGAAACTTATCACCCGTTCTCAGTTCTCTACCTTTCTGTAGCCCATGTAACGGATTACATTAACGGGACCCTGATCCGGTATCTAATACCCTGGACGTAGAGGATACTGAGAAACAGTTCTTTATAATGAACACACCCGAAGGAGATGCATCATATGCACTTTCTTCGTTTGGGCGGCATGGGAATCCTGGTATTCCCCTATTTCCTGCTCGGTCTTATAACAATTATAAGTCGAAGCGGGACCAAGGTTCCCCAGCTCAGTATAACAAGCGGGTTCGGTCAATACATCCATATTATTATCTTGATTAAGGCGTGATATGGTCGCTACCTGGAGAGAGAAAGAAGAAAACACTCTGCGTGCGCTCTTGCAAGATCAGATTGGTTATTATTTTATCTAATTAGGATGGCTCCCACTGTTTTTATCAAATCTTCCTTCAAACTCTAAAAGGAAAGACCGGGATTAATTACAAGCTACAAGTTCACCAATCTTTCAGCCAGGCCAGTGTCGGTACTTTGAGGGAGGTCCGCCGTGCTTTCGCACGAACCTAATTAATGTAAACCTCGTTTTCCCAGAGGCGTAACTCCGTTGACACCTTTCTAGACACCTACTTGATCGGCTAATTGTAATGTGTAAGACTCTCCAAGGAGTAACTCTTACTCGCAGCGGGTATCGGGATCCAACTATCTCATAGAAGGTATGCAATCTCATTGCAAATTTAAACACTTGAAATTCCCGATAATATTTTGCCCCAAACAATCTATGACCTTGACAAGGTCAACAAACCATAGACCGTAAGTCAAGTTCAACCCATCATTTCTTGATTGAATCAAACCCACCCGCACGACCCTTGACAAGGTCAACAAGGCCGTACGACTACCCTAACCCAATCTGCATCATATGCATAAGCAGATAAATACTGGTTAGCTACCGCACACTGCGCCTTGACAAGGTCAACAAACGCAGCACGAATACTAAGCAGGACTTATCTGAAATGACGGAAGGCTACGACAGGTTTTTCTGAAAACCTATTGCGTAATGAACTTGATATCGTTGTAGGATCGAATGAATTTTGAAATGGAGTGTTTTTCAGGCTTTTCTAGTTTTGCTAAAGGGGTCACTCCCGGTGAAGGGATCGTCGGCCCTTTCCTCATCGAATAAGGTGCCGTATATATCATATATACCGCTGTGCAAAGCATGAACTAGAGAAGCAATCAAAAGACAAACCGAGGGTTATAGCATCTGCCAGTTATTGCTAAAGGAGTCACTCCCGGTGAAGGGATCTCGGTCCTTTCCTTATCGAATAAGGTGCAGGATGTTCTGCATGGAACACCGCGATGCAAAGCAAGAACTGTAGCTTCCTTTTTTTTTCTAAATTCGATTCTACAACATCTTTAGGTTTCTTTTTCTTTCATTAATCATATTAATGAAGTCCCATCATTTAAGTTACCTAAGCATCACAGATAAATACGACGTACACTTATGCCATCCGCATTCGCCTCGATGTCCCCTCGTGCACCGTTAGGTTAGGTAACTAACGGCAGAGCGGGGCAGGGCTAGCGCGGGTGTAAAATATAAGTAACGTCTATATAATATATCATATATACTATATATAGTATTTATCACAGAGCATCAAATGATCACATCACAGATATCGCAGCAGAAGAAGCATATATGAAATATTGGATATACTAGGACGCCCGTGTTTTCAATACGAGCCAGTATAAAACACGGAATCCACGGTCGCGATGAATAGCCAAACCCACACCCTAAGACCCCTACGAGAGCGGCAAGCAACCATACCGATTCTAGAGTTAGGAGACCCGGACTCGACTCCTCGAGTTGATCTCCCACTGGACTCCAGAACTCGGTTACTTGTGCCCTCCTCCTTGGGTCTATCCTAGTGCGGAAAAGTAAATAATATACAAAAGGGGACATCTTCCACGACCTGGAAGTGCCCCAATAAAAGAATATTACATACAAGTTTTTACATGAATGAAAATGAAAAACACTCGTCTCACATAAAATCCCCGGCTATTTAAACACGACGATCCAATATAACATATCCAGCAACACATAACATCACATGTCATCAACGTAAGTAAATATGCGCATCCCAATTGTCGTTGACATATAGCAACGAAACCGGCGATATCACATATTACACTTACGGTCGCAGAAAAGAAAGTGTAAAACTACAACAGTTGGAATCCGCAACCTGCATAGACATCGCATGCCTAACCAAATGAATTCCTTAGACGTCGCATGCCTAACAATTACAAACCCCGCATTTTAGTCTCATTATCGAAAACACTTTTCAATATCAAGTCGGGCAATTCAACAAGATTCCCGGCATTTTGATCGAATGCTCGTCGCAAACTTTAGTAGACGGCCACACCCCCGGATGCCGTCGACGAAGTGCACTAAGGCGGAACACCGCTGCCGCGAGCACCCGAACGAATGCTTTTGGCGACGGGGTTCTCCTACAGTCACTTGGTCGGGGTTATGGGGCGTGGCTATCTATTAAGTTTACCGGCGAGTATCCGTGTACGCAACGTGATTGCGACGGACTTTCGATCACATCAAAATCCCGTGGCAACCGTTCAAGTGAGACTAAAGTGCTATGTTTATAAAATTCATTCAGTTATCTCATAATTACTTGTGGATTCCAAATATTGTATCACATTCCAGATAAATAGAAAATGTTAAACTTTCCGATCGAACATTCAAACACCCAAGTTTTCCCGAAACAGCTCAATACATGAAATAAGTTTAAAAACATTCACTTCATGCCTCAGTACCAACGGTCCAGCCATAGAAGGGTCAAGCCAACGCCTCACATGTGGTACGTTGTACTGCCCCAAACCCTAAGGTTCAAAGGGCAGTTCAAGACGGTCACATAATCCAGTTAAGGTTTGTTGTCTTCTAGAGGGTCCATCGCGTTACTTGCACTACTTCGAACGTTCTTAAACTACGGAAAGATCCAACACTTGGAAATTTCCCGGCAGGGGAAAAATTGGGTATTTATATCTGGCCGAACTTTTTAACATATTCAAAAATTATCCAGAAAAACACATAGACAAAGTTAAATAAACCGATCGAATCATCGAATCCCCAAAACAACCCAGAAAATTCAACTGTTGAATATAAGTTAAAATTACCCAGAAAACACAGGAATCAGTATAGGACATTACTGTGCAAAGCACGTGCGAAGAATCACCTTTATGGTCGCGGAACCGCCGCACATGCTAGGGTGGGGCCGCGGTTCCGTGGCGCTTTGGTTGACTTGGGCTTACGTGCTTCACAGTAACTCTTAAAATACCCTGTTGTATATTTTGGATATTTTTAATTTGGAAAAATCCACATTTTCAGAAAATGTACAGAGAAGGGTTTGAGTTAGGGTTTCGGGGTTCGATCGGATTTCTAACATCATCTACACTTCACCTAAAGCTCTAGCTAGGCTCCGATACCACTGTAGAGATCTTAGGCACACTCAAGTGGTTCCACAAGGCATCAACCATGCCAAATTCAAAAATTCATGTGCCGAGAAACCCTAAACTAGATCGATAACTAGAGGTATAGGCGAAACAACAACAAGTTAACAACTTAACTACTAAGTGAATGGAAATACAACCTTTGTAGATCCGGTCCACCACTTCTTTAGCTCCGTGATGACGTCCCTTCGCTGCGATCACCGGGATCTCGGACTCTTGCGATGGTTTCGTCGAAGATGGGAGCAGGCTAGGTCGTTGACTTCGATACCGAAGATGATCTACGTCGAGGCAACTCTAACTCAAGCTCCATCTTCACTTGGTTATGAAACTTGTAAAGATAACACACTCTACTACATGGCAAGTGGTAGAGGATGAAGAAATAGGAAGTGGGTTCACTTTGGATTTGGATTTCTCACTTGATTTCATCACTTAGAATTTTCTAGTAAGCATTCTTCAACTCATGAAGAAGATGAAGAAGAAGAAGAAAAGAAAATGAATTATCAAAATAGAAAAACAAGTGAAGCCTTATCATAATGTAACCATGGATGAGTTTAACACTTGTAGAGAATAAACTAGGGGTTAGGTGAATGGTTAGGTTAAGGAAAGAAACAAAATGGTCAAGACTTTTCAAAGCATCATGAAGCTTCAAGTAAAAACCAAAAGAAGCCACCATTTTATTTCTTGCCCAAAAATAAAAGAATAAAATAAATAATTAAGTTAAAACCCTAACCATTAACCTAAACATGGTTACAGTAACCACACACCCAAGTTTGCATGTATCATCAAACATGATACAATCTAGTGCACAAAAATATATCACATATACTACTTGTGCACATCAAGTGAGAAAATCCATATTTAGTGAATAAATACTAGTTAATGTAAAGTAATATATCAAATATATAATTATACATTAAATCATTAAATCAACACTTGATTTAATGATCTGGTCTTATCGCATATAACCGACTAATATCAAGTGTATCAATGTATCGAATCAACACTTGATTCGGTAACCCGCCTATATCTTATATAACCGTCCAATGATACAAATCGCGAGAATAGAATACAGTATCACATACTGGTATTATTCTCGGTCCCGCACATATCTCATATGCGCTCCTATTTCGTTTCGCTTGAGCCAGGTAACCTCTGTGTTGGACTCTAAAAACTCGTCAATACGCCGGCAGCAGGTGATGATCATATCAAAGACCCATAAGCCGCAAGCGGTATGCTAAACGTAACGGCTACCCGGGTATTGAACGATCAGAAGATCAACGAGCAAGCCCGTTCACACTCCTGTGAATCCAACCAGTAACACTTACCGTACAGTCCGGTCTGTTCGTCTGATATGCCGCATTTCTCGCTTAGGGGTGGTAAACGTCAGACCCCAGTAGCTTGATAAGTCGTGTTGATATAAAGTCGTTCGAGAAACTACTGGTAACACTTACCAGTAATTCTCAGTAACCCTGGCCAGGGATTTCCGGTTATAGCCAATCGAACACAGCGCAACATCAACTCCCTATACTAGGAGAGACGTAACCCGTCCTATCGCTCATTGCCTCCATGTGATTCGGGACTGTACCCAAAGACCACCATTTTGCACGCCCTCTTGGACGCGGTAAGGTGGAAATCAAAGCACAGTGGGAATCACACAAGACTTTATGACGATCTCGGGTCTACAGACTAACCTGTACCAGTGTCACCAGAGAACTGCCATCTGACGTAAGGTATAATACCATCTGGGAGTTCTTGGCGAGTCCGTCCAGTGTACCCAGTCTCCACTGAGCACCCGTATATCATCTCTGATGTCAAACACCAATGGATATAGGATCATCCATCGCCCATCTGTATGGGTCCAGAAGGTATACGCTAGTCTACTCTGGTATATCGATGCCCTGTTTCGATACACCCACGACTAGGGACCTTGAAGGCTGTACTTATGGACTACCATGTCCCCACTAGTATGATCCGCATCATAGTCCAGGTAGTCAAGTACACATCCTAAGGGCTTTACCAACATGTAACAGAGAGACAATCAGTGTACACGTTAAGGTAAAGAGTAACCAGATAGCATACTATCATGTCGAGCAAGAAAGTCCTCCCTATATATGTCTAAGCATCCACTACAATATACATCCTATGTATAATAATGGCCTCTAGGGCATACATATAACTAACAAGAGGCGGGAGCCCGTTTAAAGATCCGTCGACATGGTGCCACCTGGACGAGAAGACTAGAGATCGAGGAGATCGGAGCAGCCGCAACAAAGCGTGGGATGATGTTGAAGATCGAAGGACTCGAATTGTTCGGTATAACATTTCTACCTACTTTGTAGTTTGTTAGTTTAGCTTTAATGGCAGATCCGGCTTATAGTACACGATAGCGCCAGTTGTAAAAGTTTTTGTTCCGCATTTGGCGTCTGTTAGCCGGCCGGGGCGCTACCGTGGACTTACAAGTTCATCTCGGAGCTAGGAGTAGTTCCAACCACTATTGATATAATACCATTGTATTTTGATAATAATGGGGCTATGGCATTGGCCAAAGATCCCAGGTCCCATCAGCAGTCCAGACACATCCTGAGGCGATATCATTTGATCCGGGAGATAGTTGATCGCCGCAAGATCGTGATTCGGAGAGTAGATACAAAGAATAACACCGCGGATCTACTCACCAAGGCCTTCACTCAGCCGTAAAATGAGCGACTTTTTGAGATATTGTGTACGAGATACGCCAATAATTGGCCTTAGTGCAAGTGGGAGATTGTTGGATATATGTATGCCTTAGAGGCCATTATTTGATAGTGGATGTATCAGCATGTATATATATATTTAGAGGACAGTCTTGCTCGACATGATAGTATGCTATCAGGTTACTCTTTATCTTGACATGTTCACTTGATCATGCATATTATTCATTTGATACATGTTGATAAAGCCTTCAGGGTATTTGCTTGACTACTGTGATTATGATGCAGATCATACTAATGGGACATGTGTAGTTTATAAGCATATCCTTTAAATGTTCCTAACCATTGGTGTATCGAGATAGGGCATTGATATTCCAGAGTATACTAGCGTATACGTTTCTTGACCCATATGATGGGTGATGGATGATCCCATATCCATTGTGTTTGACAACAAAGATTGTATACGGGTGCTCAGTGGAGACTGGGTACCTTGAACAGACTCGCTGAAAACTCCTATATGGTATTATATCATTTCTCGGATAGCAGTTCTCAGGTGACGCTGGTACAGGTTAGTCTGTAGACCAGAGATCGTCATAGAGTCTTGTGTGTTCTCCTACTGTACTTTGATTTTCACCCTACCACGGCTCTACTGAGTCATGCAAACAGGTGGCTTTTGGGTACAATCCCGAGACATATGGAGGCAATGAGCGATATGAGGGGTTTCTTCTCTCCCGATATTAGGGGTTGATGTTGCGCTATGCTCGATTTGCTATAACAGGAAGTCCTGGCCAGGGCTGATGAGATTTACTGATAAGTGTTAGTGTATATGCCCTAGAGGCCATTACTGTATCATACTAGTTTGTATATTACTTAATGGAAGCTTGGGATATTGACCTTGTATATACAATCTTGCTCAAAATAGTAGTATGCTACTTGGTTTGTTTCTACTTCAATGTGTACATGTGTTTATTTTTGTATATCGCCTATACACAATAGTGGAGCCCTTAGGATCTTTGCTTGATTACCAGCGATGTGATGGCCGTCACACTAGTGGGGCTGGGTAATCTATAAGCACATCCTTATGCAGGTCCCTGGTCGCAGGACTATCGAGACAGGGCATCGATACTCCGGAGTAGACCAGCGCATGCGCTTCTCATCCAAGTGTGGGAGACGGTCTGTCCCACAGCCGTCAGTACGTCGTACTTGAGATAGTATGCGGGTGCTCGTTAGGTTACGGGTACACTGGACAGGACTCGTCGGGAATTGACTAGTTGGTATTATGCCTATCGTCGGTTATCAGTTCCCAGGTGACATGAGTACAGCTTAGTCCGCTGACTTGACACTGTCACTTCGCCTCGAGTGTGTTCCCACTGTACTTCGATCACTACCCTACCACGGCTCAAAGGAGTCGTGCAAACAGGTAGTGGTTGGGTGCAGTCCCGAAGCACTTGGAGGCAGTGACGGTTAGACAAGATTCGTCTCTCCCGGTATTGGGGGTTGACATCGCGCTGTGTCTAGGAGAGCCATTACACGAGTAGTCCCTGGCCAGGGCAAACGAGATATACTGGTAGGTTTCCAGTGTTATCTCAGGGTGTTTTGGGCTTCGCTCCGGCACGACTTGTACCGCTATTGGGGGACTGACGTTTACCGCCCCCTAGGCCCGCCATGCGATGTATCAGACGAACAGACCGGACTGTACGGAGAATGTCACACTCAGGCTCAGTAGGAGTTCAGATGGGTTTCGCCTCGTCGGTCTTCTTGTCGGCACTACCTGGGGACCGTTACGCACAGCTAGTGCCGCTTGCGGTCTGTGGTTAAACCCACTGCCAGCGTAGGGTCGAGTCTTTAGAGTCCCACACAGAAAGCTTTTCGCCTTTAGGCAAAAGAGTAGAGGTCGCATGGTATTACGACAGGTCACATGGTTTTGCGACAGGGTTCGGTCACATCCGTGCACTTGTGCACGTACAGTGTCCGGACAGTTTACACTAGCGGGCTTTGGTTTAAGCCAGATCCTAGTGTACCTTTTGGGATTGGATTTATCCAGTGTGCATTCGTGTTCCTCGGAACGCGGATGCGGGTGCGTATGCACATTTGACAGGGAGACAGAGGCAGCGGATTCTCATTAGGGTTGTTGACAGTTGACCGTTGACTATTTGACTTTTTGTTCAACCCTAATGAGAATATGGTATGTGATTAACTATTATATTAATTAAGTATTATGGTGATATGGTTGTTGACTTTGTTGACTTTTTTACTTTTGTTGACTTGTTGACTTTTGTTGACTTGTTGACTTGTTGACCGGTTGACTAGGCTTGACTTGTTGACCATCATGATAACCATAGCCATCATTTCATGGTAAAGACTTTTGTTTGCTTGCTCATTTGTGTAAAATGAGTGCATGAAATGATATGGTTATGGTTGCTTCTACCATCACATAAGACTTTTTTAGTATGATGAGTTATCATGACTTTGGATTATGAGAGGGTGAGAGACAAAAGAGTGGCTCATTCTTTCTTGCTTATGCTCTCTCTTGTTCTTGAGCTCTCTTGTTTTTGCTCTCACCCTCAACCTCTTCCTCCCTCTCTTGATTCTATGGTTCTCTTGTCTCATGAGTTGAGAATCAAGAACCATAGATAAAATACCATACAAACTCTTCTCTACTCATTCTAGTTCACTAGGTTTAGTAAACCAAGTGAACTAGTTTCTTCAAAGAACGAAGAAGGAGCCAAAGGTTGGAGCTTTCAGGTGGATCTATCTTCGGCGTACGGAGACGACGAGAAGAAGCCATTCCGGACCACCATCGGAGCTTGAAGACGAAGGAGTTCAAGACAAGCAAGGTATAACCCCCTAACTGAGTAGCTAGAAACTCGTAGTTAGGTTGTTAGATAGATGTTTAACCAAGATCCGGGTTTTAGGTCCATGTTACCACCTCCGTAAAAATCGTTTTTTACCAAATTCCGCATTCCCGTAAGTACCGGGAGAGGTAGCACGGACTTACAGTGGTATCAGAGCCTAGTTAAACTCTATCTAACATGTTAGCAAGTAACTAGAAGATCGATCAAAGAAAAGTCCCGAAAACGAACCCTAAGAATTTCAAGTTTCTGTCGATTTTTTTACTGTTCAAAAGTTGATTATTTTAACACCTAAAATCGGCTCAGGCTTTTGTGTGAATAACCACCAAAGATGGACCCACGATCGAGTCAAAGCGCCGCGGAAGCGCGGCGGGAGCACGCTCCCGCCGCGGATCCGCGGCCGAGTTGACTCGGCCGAGGTCAATCTTTGGTGCAGTGTTATTCTGGGGGTGTTTTGGGATTTTTAGTATATATATTTTCAACCCAGATTTTCCAGAACGAAAATTTTACTTTGGGGTCCCGAAAATCCGTATTTTTGATCGAACTTCTAAAAGACTTAAGCTAACGGGTTTTCTGTAATGTGATATTTGTATTGAACGTCTACTAATCGCTATATGTCGATTAGTGGGGGTTATACAAATCTGTGATCTGTAATGTTGCTGGAATGTGTATATGATTATGTTGGATTGTCGCGGGTGAATAGCCGGGGGTTGTGAGACGAGAGTTTTCTTTTCTTTCAATTCATGTAAATTTGTAAATTGATGTAATAATTATTTGTATGGCCGCACAACCGGGTCGGGGTTGTAGCCGTCATTGTATAATTTCTTTTTACTGTTTTTGCTCCTAGGATAGACCCATGGAGGGGGTGCACAAACTACCGGGTATGCCGAAGTGTCGAGTGGCCTACTCATGGAGATGAGGGAGGTTGCTACGCTTCGGGTACTTGGCGGGTAGTTTGCCGCACCCGTAGGGGTCTTGGGTGGGGTATTGGCTATTCACCGCGACCGTGTAATCTGTTTGTCGTTACAGGCTCGTGCGAATTACAGATTCCTAGTATATCCAATGTATTCATCTGTGATCTGAAATGTTTATCATTGCAGTATATCTATATATGATATTATTTAGGCGTTGCTTATGTTTTACAGACGCGCTAGCCCAGCCCCCGCTCTGTCGTTAGTTAAGTAACCTAACGGGTAATGACGGGGCCCAGTGGCGAATGCGAATGGCATAAGCGTACGTCATATTTTGGTTGTTTTCTGCAATGGTAGGATTAACTGATGGGACGCATTAAAAGAACTAATGCAAGAATATCACGCATTAAAAGAACTAATGCAAGATAATAAACCAAGTTAAAGTCGTTGGAACACTTTCGAAAAACCACTCGGTTCTTTTCAAAACCAACTTTTAAATGTGGAGCTTGAGCCACTCCTTTTAAAAGCTATCTCGTTCCATCGACCAAATCAAGTTCACTACGTTCACGGTTTTGCCAAAACCATTCGTAGCCCTCCATCATTTCAGTTAAATATTCGGTAGTATTCAAGCTATGTATTTTGACCTCACGCCAAGGCATAGTGATTGGTAGCTGCCGGATATTTATCTGTTGCATAGATAGAGTGCGTTGGTTTGAGACAGTCGTACTGCCATTTTGGCCTACGTCAAAGGTATGTACGGGTGGGTTCAAATTAACCTGGATAATGATGGGACGAACTTGACATGTGACTTATGACATTTTGACCTCACGCCAAGGTCATAAGAGCATGGGGCAAAAATCCACATCGGGAGTTTCATAAGTACTGAAACTTGCTAGATTTGCATACCATTTGGAGTGTGATGATTCTGGTAGGATTCCTTCAGTTTCGTCACGCAATGATATTTGGATCCCGATCCTACTGTGAGTATATGCTACTCCTCGGGAAATTTCTCACTTAACGATCAATGCTATAAACCTAGTAGGTGCCTAGAAAGGTGTTAGCGGGACTACGCCCCCAGGGAAAAGAGGTTCTTTAATTAAGGAACTTCGCGAAAGCGTTGGAAAACCTCCCTCGAAGTACCGACACCGGCCTGGCTGAACGGTTAAGCAAGTATTGTACGGTGGGATTGATCCTGACTAATTCTTCCTTTATGGTTTGAGGAGGGATTCGAGAAACAGTGGGAGCCATCCTGTTTAGACAAACTAAAAACCACTCTAAACTTGCAAGAGCATCATGCTGAGTGTTTCTTCTTCTCTCTCCTAATTGCAGCGACCAATCAACATGACTGGACTTAAGTTACTCCTAGATAAAAACAAACTGACAGGGCCAAACTACAAAGATTGGCTCAGGAATGTCAAGATAGCAATCACTTACGACAAGCTGGGGTATCTTCTTACCACCAAAGCTCCCCCTGTCCCTGGTCCAACTTCCAGCGTCGCGGATAAGGAAATCCGCAAGACTTGGGAGATTGATAGCGCGAAGGCCAAATGCCTCGTGCTTGCCTCGATGGACAACGAACATCAGAGGAGGCACGAGAATATGGACTTGAAATCCATATTGCTTCATACAAAAGAACTGTATGGAGAGCAATCTCGTATCGCAAGATACGAAGCATCGAAAAAGTTGTTTTCGACAAGAATAGCCGTCGGATCATCAGTAGCCGAGCACGTGCTAAAGATGATCGGCTACATTGAGGAGCTCGCGGACCTAGGGATCACATTGGAGAGTGAGCTATATACGGATATAGTTCTCCAGTCCCTTCCTTCCACTTACGCCCAGTTCATACTGAACTTCAACTTACAAGAAAAAGAGGTTGAACTTTCAGAGCTCCTCAACATGCTGAGGAGCGCAGAGGGCACCCTACAGAAAGGTAGGGAAACATCCACTTTGTTTGTAGGAGGATCGTCTTCTTCTAGGTCCAAGGCGAAAGCCAAGGGAAAGAAGAAGAAGGCCCCAGCCAAACCAAGGGGCGGTGTTAGTAAAGTGGATACGAAGGGAAAAGGTAAAGAAACAAAGATAGCGGGGAAGCTTGTGGATAAGGAAGAATGCTTCTATTGTTATAAGAAAGGACACTGGAAGAATGATTGTAGGGCCTGGAAGGCCAGAACACAGGAATTGAAGCAGGTTGCAGCTTCAGCTTCAGGTGTGTATGTTATTGAAAACTGTCTTTCAATAAACTCTACTTCCTGGGTATTGGATACTGGATCAGGATCTCATATCTGTAATTCTTTGCAGGCGTTGAGAAACCGTAGGGTTTTGAAGGCAGGTGACATGACCCTCAGAGTTGCGAATGGAGCTAGCATGGATGCTAAAGCCGTGGGGGACTATCACCTGGGAATGTCAGATGGACATGTTTTGGTTTTGCGTAATTGCTTTTTTGTACCCAACGCAACTTGTAATATCATTTCTGTATCTTTAGTTTCTAAAGAAGGTTATGAATTTGCATTTGTAAGTAATGTTGTAAACATTCACCTTAATCAAGTTTTGATTGGGTCAGGTACATTGAGTAATGGTATATACGTATTGAACCAACCACAGATTTTCAATGTCCAGAATACACACAAAAGAAAGTCTCCAGAAATAAATCAGACTTTCTTGTGGTATTGTAGACTGGGTCACATCAATGAGAGAAGGTTGACTAAGTTACATACAGAGGGATATTTGAATGCGTTCGAATATCAATCGTATGCCACTTGTCAATCTTGTCTCAAAGGAAAGATGACAAAGACTCCGTTTACTGGACATGGAGTAAGAGCGAGCGAGCTCTTGGGACTCGTACACAGTGACGTGTGCGGCCCAATGTCTACACATGCGCGAAGCGGCCATTCTTACTTCATTACTTTTACGGATGACTTCTCAAGGTACGGTTATGTCTTCTTAATGAAACATAAGTCCGAAGCCTTTGGAAAATTCCAGGAGTATAAGAATGAAGTAGAGAAACAGACCGGCAAAAGTATTAAGATTCTAAGATCGGATCGAGGTGGAGAATACTTAAGTGCCGAGTTCCTGGACTATTTAAAAGAGAACGGAATTCTCTCTCAGCTTACTCCTCCATACACCCCGCAACATAACGGTGTATCGGAGAGACGGAACCGCACCCTATTGGATATGGTGCGGTCCATGATGAGTAACGCTGAGTTACCGCGATCATTCTGGGGGTATGCGCTAGAATCAGCTGCATACCTTTTGAACCGAGTTCCGACTAAGACTGTGCCTACCACCCCATATGAAATGTGGAGTGGGAAGATACCCTATCTTCAATATCTGAAGATCTGGGGATGTCCAGCTTTTGTCAAAAAGCAGCATGCGGACAAACTCGAGGCACGCTCAGTACTGTGCAAGTTTGTGGGATACCCAAAGAACACCAGGGGGTATCTTTTCTACTACGCAGAGGAACAAAAAGTCCTTGTTTCTCGTAATGCCCACTTTCTAGAACACCAGTTCTTGGAAAAGGAAATTAGTGGGAGCGCAGTAGAACTGGAAGAAATTCCAGAACCACAGACTATTACTGAAAGCTTAGTGGAACTAGAGGGTTCAACAGAACAGGACATTCCTACGCCGCTCCGCAGGAGTAGTAGGCAGTCTCATCCGCCCGAGAGATACTGCGGTTTTCTCATAGACGGGGATAGAGAGGATTGCATCATAGATTATGATGAGCCTACTAGGTTCCAGCAGGCCGTTCAGAGCGTTGACTCAGTGAAATGGCTGGATGCAATGCGGACCGAAATGGAGTCCATGTACACCAACAAGGTATGGACGTTGGACATTGCTCCAGACGGGGTAAAACCCGTAGGATGCAAGTGGATCTTCTAAAGGAAGATTGGTGTAGATGGACAGGTTGAGACCTATAAAGCTAGGCTGGTAGCAGAAGGTTTCCGTCAAAGACCTGGCTTGGACTATGACGAAACCTTTTCTCCAGTAGCCATGCTGAAATCCATTCGGATCCTTCTTGCCATTGCTGCCTTCCACGATTATGAGATCTGGCAAATGGACGTAAAGATTGCTTTTCTAAATGGAAATTTAGAGGAGTGTGTCTATATAGACCAACCCTAGAGGCCATTACTGTATCATACTAGTTTGTATATTACTTAATGGAAGCTTGGGATATTCACCTTGTATATACAATCTTGCTCAAAATAGTAGTATGCTACTTGGTTTGTTTCTACTTCAATGTGTACATGTGTTCATTTTTGTATATCGCCTATACACATTAGAGGAGCCCTTAGGATCTTTGCTTGATTACCAGCGATGTGATGGCCGTCACACTAGTGGGGCTGGGTAATCTATAAGCACATCCTTATGCAGGTCCCTGGTCGCAGGACTATCGAGACAGGGCATCGATACTCCGGAGTAGACCAGCGCATGCGCTTCTCATCCCAGTATGGGAGACGGTCTATCCCACAGCCGTCAGTACGTCGTACTTGAGATAGTATGCGGGTGCTCGTTAGGTTACGGGTACACTGGACAGGACTCGTCGGGAACTGACTAGTTGGTATTATGCCTATCGTCGGTTATCAGTTCCCAGGTGACATGAGTACAGCTTAGTCCGCTGACTTGACACTGTCACTTCGCCTCGAGTGTGTTCCCACTGTACTTTGATCACTACCCTACCACGGCTCAAAGGAGTCGTGCAAACAGGTAGTGGTTGGGTGCAGTCCCGAAGCACTTGGAGGCAGTGACGGTTAGACAGGATTCGTCTCTCCCGGTATTGGGGGTTAACATCGCGCTGTGTCTAGGAGAGCCATTACACGAGTAGTCCCTGGCCAGGGCAAACGAGATATACTGGTAGGTTTCCAGTGTTATCTCAGGGTGTTTTGGGCTTCACTCCGGCACGACTTGTACCGCTATTGGGGGACTGACGTTTACCGCCCCCTAGGCCCGCCATGCGATGTATCAGACGAACAGACCGGACTGTACGGAGAATGTCACACTCTGGCTCAGTAGGAGTTCAGATGGGTTTCGCCTCGTCGGTCTTCTTGTCGGCACTACCTGGGGACCGTTACGCACAGCTAGTGCCGCTTGCGGTCTGTGGTTAAACCCACTGCCAGCGTAGGGTCGAGTCTTTAGAGTCCCACACAGAAAGCTTTTCGCCTTTAGGCAAAAGAGTAGAGGTCGCATGGTATTGCGACAGGTCGCATGGTTTTGCGACAGGGTTCGGTCACATCCGTGCACTTGTGCACGTACAGTGTCCGGACAGTTTACACTAGCGGGCTTTGGTTTAAGCCAGATCCTAGTGTACCTTTTGGGATTGGATTTATCCAGTGTGCATTCGTGTTCCTCGGAACGCGGATGCGGGTGCGTATGCACAGTTGACAGGGAGACAGAGGCAGCGGATTCTCATTAGGGTTATTGACAGTTGACCGTTGACTATTTGACTTTTTGTTCAACCCTAATGAGAATATGATATGTGATTAACTATTATATTAATTAAGTATTATGGTGATATGGTTGTTGACTTTTTGACTTTTGTTGACTTGTTGACTTTGTTGACTTGTTGACTTTTGTTGACTTGTTGACTTGTTGACCGGTTGACTAGGCTTGACTAGTTGACCATCATGATAACCATAGCCATCATTTCATGGCAAAGACTTTTGTTTGCTTGCTCATTTGTGTAAAATGAGTGCATGAAATGATATGGTTATGGTTGCTTCTACCATCACATAAGACTTTTTTAGTATGATGAGTTATCATGACTTTGGATTATGAGAGGGTGAGAGACAAAAGAGTGGCTCATTCTTTCTTGCTCATGCTCTCTCTTGTTCTTGAGCTCTCTTGTTTTTACTCTCACCCTCAACCTCTTCCTCCCTCTCTTGATTCTATGGTTCTCTTGTCTCATGAGTTGAGAATCAAGAACCATAGATAAAATCCCATACAAACTCTTCTCTACTCATTCTAGTTCACTAGGTTTAGCAAACCAAGTGAACTAGTTTCTTCAAAGAACGAAGAAGGAGCCAATGGTTGGAGCTTTCAGGTGGATCTATCTTCGGCATACGGAGACGACGAGAAGAAGCCATTCCGGACCACCATCGGAGCTTGAAGACGAAGGAGTTCAAGACAAGCAAGGTATAACCCCCTAACCGAGTAGCTAGAAACTCGTAGTTAGGTTGTTAGATGATGTTTAACCAAGATCCGGGTTTTAGGTCCATGTTACCACCTCCGTAAAAATCGTTTTTTACCAAATTCCGCATTCCCGTAAGTACCGGGAGAGGTAGCATGGACTTACAATAAGTGTTATCAGTAGTTTCTCGGTATGTTATAGGCCATACATCAGCATGACTTATTGAGTTATTGGGGTCGATTATACCATCCCTAGACTCGATATGCTGCATATCTGACGAAGAGACCGGACTGTATGGTAATTGTTGCTGGTTGGCTCTACAGGAGTTTTGATAGGTTCGCTTGTTGTTCTTCTGTTCGCGCAATACCTGGGAGCTGTTACGTACAGCTAGTGCCGCTAACGGTTTGTGGGTATGTGATATGATCACTGCCTACTGCTAGCATATTGACGAGTCTTAGAGTCCCATAAAGGGGTTTCCTTGCTCAGGTGAAACGATGTGGGGCGCATATGAGAATATGCGCAAGAGCTTGATTAAATGCGCGTATATGATACCGTATTTTAATCCGGCGTTTTCTATTGGTCGGGTCGTATATGATATGACCGGATTATTAAATCAAGTGTTGATTTAATATGAAATGACCATTAGCTCATTTATAAAACTCTTTCTTTATTTTGTATGCATGTATGTATGTATGTTTATATAGATATGTATGCACACATGCATGCATACATGTGTCATGGTTGATGATACACTGGAGATGGCTATGCAAGACTCACATGGAAACTATTATGATATTTTAATTATTGAGTTAAAGAAAAAAAAAGGGAAATGAACCATGGTTGATTCTTTTTCTTCTACACACTTCTTAAAATATCTACTCTAACCATGGTTTCATTTTCTAATTATCTATTTAACTCAACCATTAGAAATATCTAGATATTTTCCATGCTTGGTTAAGAGTGAGTGTGACTCTCTCTTCTCTCATTATTATCTTGAGTTTATCTCTCTTGAGCTCAAGCTAAGCCATTTCCATCTCTTTCTTCCTCCAAGATGTCTACCGTTTTCTAAGTGAGTGATGAGAAAGAAAAAGAAAGGATTTTAAGTGAGAATATTACCCACTTCACCAATCTATTTTAGTCTAGCCCACTAGTGTAGGTTGTTTGCATCACTTCCTTTTAGATCAAGTGAAGTAAGGAGCTTGAGCTAAGGAACTCCGTGGTGGATCGTCGTGGACTTCGAAGGCTTCAAGCGAACCCGTACAAACTCCAAGTAGGACCAAGGAGTCAAGGAGGAGAGGTCTACAAAGGTTGTATTTCTTCCATCTTTGTGTTAGACATTTACTAGTATGTGATACTTTCTATGTTTTACCCTAATCCTCTAGTTCGATTTTAGGTTAGGTTTAGATAGCACCCTAGATTTTTAAAGTTGCATGTTTGATGCTTGTTAAAACCTAGTGAAGGTGCTAAGGAAAACCCTACACAAGCATCCACTATATCATACAATAATGGCCTCTAGGGCATATATATTCCTAACAGAGACTTCCCTAGAATCCCGAAACCCCAATTCCCACTTCAGGCTGCAGATTTAATCATCCTAGCCGCAAATTGCGGCCTGGAATGTGAGTTAGGGTTTGGTTTTGGTTCCATGGCTCTGTTATCTGATATATAGACCTACCCTATATGCAAAATCTCCTAATTTTACCTAAGCTAAAATCTGAGAGTGTTTTTCGAAGTTGGTGATTTTGGTTTCCAACTTTTTGAAAACTTGGTTTTGGTATTGGAGTTTCTACTAGGTCGTTGGACATTCGTACGTCAACGCTGAGGGATGTTTGGTTGTTTTTGGATGCACGGGCCATAGGTGCTAACCTATGTGCAATTCACGTGTCGTATCGATTTTCAGATTTAGTTTTGATCTCGTTACGATGTGTGTTGATTTGTAGGTACCTTTGCATAGACTTCTGAGATGACGAAGAAGAGCAAGAAGTTCATTGACTTCGGCCTGAGCAAGGATAGCAGGTGAGTAGATCTATATCTACGAGGTAAGTCGAGTGGATGGCGTATAGCACCCCCGCAACCATAGTAATGGGATGACCGGGATGTAGAATATATATATATATATATATATATATAAACTTAAGCTTATGTACTTATGGTTATGATCATAAGGATAAGTATGCAATGGCATGATGAAAAGAGGATATGATGAAACAAGATTACTGAGTCGATAGGTTGACTTGAGGATGCAAGGCGATATACATACACATATTTACAAATGTCAAGATATGATATAAGATTTATATATACATATATGAGAATATGTGATAATAATATGTATGAGACCATAGATCCGTACCTTTGATTTTTGAGACATACGATGGATTATACCGTACGCGATATTATATATAGGCCGATAGATCCTTATTTTGATTTGATTATTCTAATTTGATAACACCGTATGATGGATTATACTGTACGCGTTATGAGATACTGGATGATTGATCCGCACTATTGACTCGAAGATGATGTACGATGATTACACCACACCTAATACTATGAAGCTGGATCGCTGACTTATAGATTGTCTTGATTCGGAGAATCATTGCTTTCTAAACACCTTGGTGGATAATGGATTACATTTGAACCATACTTATTTCCAAAACCGATGAATCGTGTGCACTTTTAAACGATAACCTCAAGGGACGCTACGAATTTTCAAATGGTGTCTTTTTCTGAAAAACACCATAGCCCCCATTTTGAAAACTACGATTCGTATTATTAAAACTATAGCTGTATGGTTCATGTGTAGTTACGTATCTTATACCGTTCAAGTTTACGTTGTATTGTTGCCTCGTGACATACGTACTGTGTTTCCAGCACTTACCTTTATATGGCATCGTCTGCTAGGACACATGCACCATTACCGATGATGCGCATGTTATACATATACAGATTTGCCGGTGCACACACTCATCATCGGTAATTACCATGCCACTTACACAGTAGAACTGTTATATCGCCGTGCTGCTCTTAAACTGAAAAAGTATAATCATTATTCAGTACTTAGTACACGATATGCTTACATGAAAACACTCGAAATACTTTACCGTACTATTCTGTGCATTACATTTACTGGACCTTTATGGTTACATGCATATGAGATTCTGTTTTCATGAGATCTTTGGATTTGAGAACCGCTGATATATTTTAAAAGTCTGATGATTGCTTTAAGAACGTGGTTTCTCGTGATATGATTTGTGGCGCCAACCATGAGTTTTCTCGGTTCTGAGCTATGAGTTACCTGATTCAAGGGGTGAGGAGGCACCGTCTACGGGTACATGGTGGACTCGGTGAGGTACCCCGGGACAAGAAGATCGTATAGAAAGACATTTAGCCCGGTAGGGGAGCACTACCGACCGGTGATAGTTTGGGCTTGGCAAGTATCCGGAGGATACCGACAGGAGTCGTGAGATCAGATGGATATGTGGGCCGATCCGATGAGACAACGCCCGAGATATGAGGATTTACGTATCGATGCTGGATACATGTTTTATGATATTTTCGAGTGTCGATGCTGGACACTCAGGTTTCATGATGATTTGATGTGTCGTTGATGGACACACGTTGGATATACACATGCATACATGCATATGATTCAGATGACTTGATACTACATACTGATACTGGCACGACCTTATTATTGTACACATATGTATACATGATCACCCTAGATATCATAGTATCACCTTTATGTTACAGTATGACCTAGGAATCGTTGTGCATTCAATTTCTACCTGCTGATATTTTCTACTCACGAGTTAGCAACTCACCCCCGTTGTGCCACAATTTTCTTGCAGTATCGACCGCTCGGATCAGTAGCGGCTCACTGGCACACAGCTTGCTTCAAGGTGTTTTGCATTGGTAGGTGGGGTACACATTTGGATCGTGACCACCCTTGTACATATTTTTTCAGTTGTATCTAGTTAAAAGCTCCATCAACCAGACTATGCATATTTGGTAGACCTAGACACAGACTTGTATATTCTTGAGACTTAGAGCGAGATGGGTGTATTTGTCCTTTATTTGAGCTTGATGATGTCTTAGTCTTCTTTACTTTCTTTCTATGATTGATTTTCTCCTTGGGGCGTCATATATATGTTTTTTGCGTGGTTGTGATTTCTCTAATTGGCGAAGAGCAAGCTCCAGCTTAAGGATGCCTATATTATTGCTTGTATATGGTTTTTGATCAAAATTTACAAGGGAGGTGCTGCCCAAATTTCAAGAACGAAATTATTTTCAAAGATAGTATACAAATCATTGCATTTTCATATGATTATACTTTTAAAAGAAGGATTGAATTCATTATGCCGACATTTCAAAACTGCACCTCCATTATTTTCCGAAAATGGTTTAGATTTATGGGTTTCGGCTTACTTGAATTACGGCGGGGTCCTATAGACTTCACGTGATTCTTATGCCGGTCACGTGTTATTTCCAGGTCGTGACAAAGTTGGTATCAGAGCGTTAGGTTTAACCTTGGTTCGAGTTTAAGTTTGACTATGCGGGGTCTAGGGTATATATATTTCGGAACCTAGGCTTGACCTTACGGAACTTAGAATTGACTGAGGGGGGTTTTAGACCCGAGTTTTCGTCACATAGGTTAACCTTGGTTGATGGAGTAGGTAACTTAAGTAGAGTGACGTACCGTGTGTATGTTCCGCGGTATATTTACGATACGCTGCTCCACTTAAGTGACCTTAGGATGTATATTTCTTGAGATCCGTGATTCTATTCGTTCCTATGATCTATCCTCATCGGTATTTGCTTGAGGTTCTTGTTGCCATGACTATGAGAGCAGAGAGAGCTGCGGCTAGAGATGCGGTCAGAGAGAGCTTGTCAGGGACGAGGACTGACCATGATATTCTTCTGATGATGTAGGAACATACTAATATATTGTTTGTGTTAGGATCTCGCGTTTAGGACGAGTGTTCGGAATCTGTACCGGTTGACCGGGACAATGATAGAGGCTGCCAGATTGTGAAGACGGTCGACATACAACCCATTCCAGAAGATAGCGATGTTGTCTACCGTGCAGATAGATGACCCAGCTGTTACTGAAATTGATGGGATGTCACCTCAAGAGTTTATTAATCCGAAACCACATGAGCTTACATGCAGGGATGTAACAAGGGATCACTAGCTATTCTTGGATAAAGTGACTAAGACAATTCATCTAATTGGATGCACCGACGCATGATCAATTAAGTTGAAGAATTTCAGTTTGAAGAATCTTGCTCAGACATGGAATGAATCGATCAAGAGAAGACATTTTGTTCGTTGGATGCTCCGATGCGAGATCAGTAAGTTGACTAGCTTCAGTTAGAAGGGCTTCACCCAGATGTGTTGTGAGTTGATCAAGAAAGGACGAATGAAGCATATTTCTGCGATAACTTGGACGAGTTTCCGAGAACGTAATCGGCTAGATATCTTCCATAGAGTGGTGGAGATACCCGAGTTTGTAACTTCGAGTCCTTGTGAAAGACTCCAGATTAACTGTAGCCAAGAATGAATTGCAGTATGCAGCCAGCAAGATATAATTTCGAAGTGGACGATAATGAAGACAAGTGGATAAGAGATTCGTGTGAGCTCATAACGAGCCGTCCTTCTCCATTGAAGCCAGAGAATTGATACGTACGTAGAGGCATTGGATACGGCCATAATTCCAGAAGAAAGTCATGAGGAGAATGATGGGTTCCATAGCTTCCTAACTACGATTTATAGGGCATCAAGTATGCAATTTTAAAAAACCTAGAGAGCTATGCAACACATACCAGTGATCTAACTAGAAAATTAGGAGTTAGCTAGCATATAATCAAACATTACACTAAGTGAATGAGGAATACAACCTTTGTAGACCGGTCATTCACTTCTAAAGCTCAATGTAGTAGTCCCTTCCCTCCAAGTAGTGATCTCCTGAACTCTAGTAAGGGTTCACAAGACGAAAGTGTAACGTTTTAAAAATAAATAAATAAGCAATTAGATAAATAAAATCCTTTAGGTGAATTTTCTGATAATCGGTAAAGTAAATCGTATTTTTCGTAATACTTGACTACAATTATTTTTCAATATAGATTTAAATACGCCTATTTTAACTAAGTAATTACTAGTAAATGGTGTTTATTTAGTGACTTGTAAATTTCTAGTTTACTACAATATTTTTCATAAATTAATTAAATTAAAATATTAACATAAGCTTTAATTATCCATTTAATTAGTGTAAATTACAAATTGAAATGGGTTAATTACAAAATTATGTACCATGACACACTAAAACAAAATGTAACGTGTTGCTTTGAAATGATTTGGAATTGTCATGAGGGTTCTAGATAATTATGGTACCCCACACACTCTCTCTCTCTCCCTCTCCCCATGTGGCCGAGCCCCTTGGCAGCTCCCCCCAAATTTGGTTCATCTCATTTTACTTCTAGAATCTAGGTTTAATTAAAAATGAAAAGAAAATAAGATAAATAAGAAATGACTTAAAAGAAGAAATAATTGGGGAACCATCTACATGTGTCTACACACCTCAGTCCCTCTCTTTTCTCACATGTGGCTGCTGGCCGAGCCAGGTTCCCCCCTTCCCAAATTTTCTTTCTTCAATTTTTCTTCAAAAAGTCTCCAAAATCTATCAAAAATCAATACAAATTATCACAAATTCATCATTTAACCTTATCCAATTTTATTTGCTCCTAATTAGCTTGAAATTTGGAGCAAGAGATCCATCTTGGAGGTCAAGATGCAAGTGTGATCTCAAATTTTAGAGGTATAAATTCTAAACCCATGTTTAAGTTGTTGCTAATTACTTCAAATCTAATCAAATTAGGAGTTTAATTATGCTTTTAATTTCAAGATTTAAATTTCAAGAATAGGGTTATTAAATCAAATTAGGGTTTTCATCCTTGGATATTGATCTTAATGTGTCGTTTAGCATGTTAGGTAATGTTAAACCTACTCTAGTAGCAAATTTGTTAATTGCTGCATTTAAATTGTCCTAATTAGGTTTTTTTGCAAATTAGGTTTTTATAAAACATATAAATAGGTTAGATAAAATTCTAGTGAGAATGTTTATCAATTGTTCATGGTTTTAATGGGTAGATTAACATGTTAATTGAATGCAAAGGCTAATCTAGTTACTACTTTCAAATTGTTAGTTGGAAATTATGATAAATATGCTAATTTTGCTAACAAGGTTTTTGAAAGTGACTAAATAATTGGGATAAAAATCTAATTATGGTTTCATGACATTATTAACATTGTAATTTGTAGTTTAATAATTTAGTTCATGTAAAACCAAGTTTAGTTGTGCAATTGTGAATTTTTCTTTAAAAGCTGTTAAAATTTGATAAAATTGCAAACAGGAAATTTTGGTTTAATACAAATTGATGAGATTAAATTATGGAAATGATTTGTATAACTTAGTTGTGATATTTAGAGTATATTGTGGCCACTAGCTTTGCTTTAACATCAAGTCTTGAAGTAAAACGGTTAATTGACGCTTTCTAGGTTTTTGCGAAATAAAACTATTTGATGAATTTTAAGGTTTTGATGATTTAAACCCTATTTATATTATAATTAGTGCGTTTTGGAACTACTATTTGTATGTTCATGTTTTATATCGATCAATCAGCGTTTGTACGCCAATGTCGAGGGTTTTTCGGTTCTTTTACATGAGCGGGTCATAGGTTTTAACATATGCGTGTTTCGTGCGCCGTTTTGGTTTTGTCCGTGATTCGGTTTACGATATTATATATGTTTGCGTATAGCTACCCCTCACGTGGACATCGGACAAGGAAGAAGAGGATGGCGACATCGACTTCGGCAGATAAGGACCAGATGAGTCGATGTATATCTACAGGGGAAGTCGGGTGGATGGCGTATAGCACCCCCGCAAATGTAGAATAGGGATATTATGTACTGTTATTAGGAAGTCGGACGTGACCTTAGATTCATAGTGAATAGGGTCCTATTGAAGACTTTAGGTTGGACTAGACTGATTTAGAGAGACTTAACTAGAGGATGACTGCCTTGGAGAGAATTCGTAGGTTTCAGGTAGACACACACACACGCACACACAAAAACTTGACTTTGTGTATATACGTGTGTGTGTGTGTGTGTGTGTGTGTACACACACAACATATACATGTGATCTGAGGTTATTATATGATACTTGGGGATGAGTCGATATGATCGGGCATGATGCCATAAGATATTGGATATACGATCGAGTTATGATATGTGATGTATTATGATGTTAGCGGATCGTTGTGAGATGAGGAAATGTATAATTATATATAAACGATAATAGGCGATGATGACATTGAAATGTACGAGACTCTAGAATAGAACCCGGATTGTAATATGTGACTTAATCGTGAGATGATATATGACTTGACATTTTAGTGGATCATTTGATGATGTATATTTACGCAGAAGATGATATATGATTGATGATATTGGGATGTATGCGATTATAGTACAGTACCCTTGATCATGATATTGTTTGATGATGATACTATACGAACGATGATGTATATTTGTGATAGTTGGCCGTACCCCGATTTTGGGATGCCGTACGATGGATTTTACCGTACGAGGCATAGATGTGATGATTGATCCGCACTCTTGACTCGAGGTAGTCATACTATGTACGTGACGCTATTGAGACTGGATCGCCGACTACTAGAGATATCGATTCAGACTTTAGGAGTATTCTTCTTACCTTTCGACTAGTGTCTTTAGTTAGTTCCTTAGTTGGTTAGGTAGATCTTAGTTTAGGCTCGAGTCATGCTTATTTTCAAACTGTTGAATCGTGCTTTTTCAAACAAAAAACCGAATGACTCGTAATTAGCATGTATTTTCTAGTTGTGCGTTACTACATTTTCACCGTTATATTCATGTTGTGTTCACCGCATAGCATATTCATACATATGTTCTTTAGCTAATATGAAGCTCTGCATGTTAGGACACCAGCACCATTAACGATGATGCTCATGTTCCACGTACACTTATTTGCCGGCTCACGCACATCATCATCGGTAATTGCCATGTCATGTACACTTTAGAACATATTATCTTTTATCGATACAATTAGCTAAATTCTAGTCCAATATAATATTGTGTGATTACTCTCATGTGCTAGTTTAGACATTGCATTTATTATTTAGACACTTCATGCATTCACATTTTCATATTATCATGCAGTATTGTGGGGCTTATGCCGATACTCATTATTACTTACTCATGATTTTGGGATTTTGGATTTCTATGAGATTTCTGGATTTTGGGGAAAACCGCAAGAATATATATAAAAACTTCTCTCTCTCTCTCTCTTTTTAAAATACAAGTTGCTGTTTTCTCGTGATGTGTGTGTCGTCCACCATGAGATTTCATGTTTTCTGTTGGATTTCAAGACCTGATTCGCTGAGTGGATGAACCGTCTCGGGTACATGGTGGGCCTGGTATGGTACCCCGGGGCAAGAAGATCGAGTTATAGACGATGAGCCTGGCAGGGAAAGACTACCTACCGGTGATGTCTGGCACGGCGGATATCCGGAGGATACCGACTGTTGTCGTGAGATTTGATGATATGGGCGGATCCGGACTGACGGAGCCCGAGATATTGAGACTATGAGATATTGAGACTATGAGGTATTGAGACTTTGAGATTTACATGTTTTGTGTCGATGCTTGACACGGATTTCTATAGATTTCATTGATGATGTTTCAGATTACCATGCAAATTTTACTATGATAAAAGTTAAAGATTTCTTATACAGATTTATCCAGATTTCATGGTTGATTGTTTTACATTCATGGTGCATACTCATACACATGACATGTTACTACTTGAGGCACTGACACAAGTACTGAGCATTGCACTTACGCGTAGATTATTACGCTGCCACTACTAGATGACTAATGTTATATTAGGTATATTATTATGACCTAAGAAAGCGTCATGCATGCGATTTCTACCCGCAGATGTCTTCTACTCACGAGTTGGCAACTCACCCCCGTTGTGCCAAATTTTTCTTAGAGATTTCGATGTACAGGTTTCCTTGGCAGTTTGTTGGCACATCATTTCATTCAGGGTGGTTTGCTTGGTAGGTTGGTTCACTTGTATCAGGACCGCCGTTGTACTTTTATTATTTCATTTGTATCTAATAAGCTCCATCAACCATACTTGTATTGCTTGCCAACTTAGTAGACCAGTTGGTTATTCTTTCGGCCTTAGTGTCGCGCTTGTACTATTATGATTTTCTGGTGGTTTGGTTTTCTTTTGAGTTTTGAGCCTTGCCCTTCGGCGTTGTATATTATAGTGCATTGTGTGGTTGTTTCTGCCATTTGGCATAGAGCTAGCTCCCGCTTGGGGATGCCTTTTTATTATTGCGTATGTATATATTTTTATTTGTACCCGTTTGGGGCCAGTTTTTACAAAGGAGACTCTGCCGAAATTTTTGAGAAATTTGATGTTGTTTTTAAAACTTGTTTTCCTACACTTCTTCTTTTAAAGGGTTTAGATTTCTGGGCTTCGGCTTGCTTAGATTACTTTATGCTTCTAGACGTTTCGTAATTTAAGTGCCGGTCTCGTTCCGTACCTTCGGGTCGTGATAGAAAGGAACAAGCTTGCTTGATTTCTTCGAGGGCGAAGATGATCTACGTCGAGGAATCTCCAACTCAAGCTATCTTTTCACTAATTGGAAATTAGTGAAGCAAACAACCTAAAATAAATGGCTAATTTAGTGTAGGTTGAAGAAGTGGGATTTTTGCTCAGTTTAGAATAATTTTCCTCACTATATTTCTTCACTTTCCAAAAAGCTAATGAGCAAAATTGGAATGAAGAAGTAGATGAAGACGTGAATGGAATGAGAATATATGAGTCAGAATAGCAACCATGGGTGAGATAATATCTCATATTAACTCATGTAGAGACTTAACAATGGCTTAAGATAATGGTTGGGTTGATAAATATCTAGGATGAGACAAAATTCGTGGACTAAGTCAAGGTTACCACAAGTTTCTCCAAGCTTCTTAACCTTGACAATTTTCCATCTAATTTTGTTTTATCCTTAATAATTAAAACCCCACATTATCATTAGCATGATGTGAGTCTCATACACCCATGTAGCATGTAGCAACAAGCATGACACAATAATATATATAACATATATATTGAATGTGCACAAGTGTGAAAAATAAGTGTTTTAGTGAGAAAATATTAGTTAATGTAAATTAATATATCAAATATACAATTATATGTTAAATCATTAAATCAACACTTGATTTAATAATCCGGCTATATCACATATAACCGACTAATATCATTTGTATCATCTTATCGAATCAATACTTGATTCAACAACCCGGTCATATCACATATTGTCACGCCCTGCTGCCCAAAATACGGAAAACGAGGGATGACTGGGCCAGCCATGCTCCTACGGTCAAGGAATCATCCCGCCGTAGTCACACTTCGGCTTCTAGCATTACATGGTAAGCAGTAAATAAAGCACAGTAGTAAAGGGAATTACATCACTAAATTATTACATTAAAATCCATTGTTCACAAATTACAAATAACAAGAACAGTTACTAACCAAGTTCAATTTCACGATCTATTTTATGGAAAGCAGTAAAGAAAGAAAGTACACCAGACTATATCTCTGTGAACTCGAAAGATAGATCCGTCTCCTGCGCTGGTCCTTCATCTGGATCTGAGCATGCATACTCAGGTCGTCAGAGCGACACAATAACAATATTATTATAATAAGATAAACAGGTAAATGAGGCAATAACAGTGAAAGTACAATGCGAGTAATCACTATGTCACTATATGATACAAAATATTATCTGTGTCCCTATCGGTCTCTAGGTCATGTTTGAAATCGCATAGTGGAAAAGAGGATCATGTTTAACAGGAGTCTCGTACATACCCGAGACAACGGCCCACATGCCCGGGACATAACCCTGTCAGCCGGATCGCTAGATCCTACCAAATATATATATCGTTGTTCGAATGATCATCCTCTAAAACACGGTCCCGCTAAATACGATTCTCTTTCCACTTCGATTTCCCCTTTATCCCCAGGTTTATACTATTTATGATATTGATTTAGTCGTGTACAAGTATACCAACGGCACGGTTTTATCATTGTTCACTGTATCAATCACTGTCACGAATATTCACTTTCCATTGGTGTACTCGTCACTCCTAAACCAACATCAATCACGCACGATAATGTATTGTCCACTGTCTAACACGCACTAACACTAAGTATATGGAAAATGGGGTATGATATATGTATGTATGCCATTAACAAGCTAAATATGTTATGAACCAATGTGCACGTCATTAACTTACAAAAATTGTATAAATTCATATGTTTAGAATTCAACGAAATGATACAAATATGATAAATAGCACACTCAGTCAGAAATTCATCAAAATTAGTTTCAGTTCAATCGGGTTTCCGGTATTCAAGATACAGCTGTTTCATTTTAAGTGCACTCGGCTGGAAATTAAGTTTCTGAACTGAACGTCCGTTTCGCGACAAGAATTGCACCAAGTTGGGTTCAGAATTTAGCGATGCTACAGTTGAATAGAATCTAGGGTTTACAATGGGGTATTCAACGCAACTGACGGATCCTCAATCACGTCTGTACGTCGAAAGTTATACACAGTTTAACATTAGTATGTCACTTCTGAATCTGTTCTGGACTGTTATACGTTCTGCCCTTTTTATTTACAAATTAAATAGCAAACGGCAATGAAACGGAATGAAACCACTTGTTTTGTTTAGCTAACAGATCCATATTTAATCCACTGCAGAGTTCCATAACATACGAATTCAGGAAACAAAGTGACACACATTTTGGAACAGTAAACAGTAATCAGAGTCGCTCTGGACTACAGTCCAGAGTCTCACTCCGATCCAAATATCATTGCAGTTACAGTACAGAAAACATTAGAAGCTTACATAGAGTTAAAGATCGTCGAGTCAGCTTCGATTTAAGCCTTCGAACGCATCTTTCCAGTATGTACATAATTTACAGTGATTTTAATCATTTTCAGATGCGGGAAATTTCTAGTTTTATCGGTATATGTGGGGGTATTCATCCTAGTCACTAACAGTCGTATTTTCCAGTGAGATTTATACACGATATTCGTCACTACATGGGTCAACAGAAACAATCTATTTCCGTCAAATTAAGTGAGTATTTTCAATGGGATCACGCATCGAACAGGTATGTCGCATAATATATCGGAAATCTGTAAATTATAATCTATACGAGTTAAGTTTGTATCACAATTTTATTAGCATGTAGCAAGTAAGACACTTGCCTGGAAACTTCTCGGGGTTACACAGCAGCAACGGCCTCACGAACGCGCGATGTACGGCGTGAAACGATTTGCGCGAGCATGGCTCGTGATACGGTTTGGCGTCGGAGTTTCCCGGAGTTGTCTTATGCTCGCTGGAAGCGTGAAGGAGGCTCTGTGGATCTCCTAGGTGCGCTGGGGTCGACGACGGTCGACGGCGTCGCTCCGGCGATGGCAACAGTGGAGGCTCATGACTTGGGTTTTGGGTTAGGGTGTTTTTGAAGAGAGAGAGAGAGCTCGGAGGTGGTGATGGTGAAGTTGATGAGGCTGGGGAGAAGAAAGTGTAGAGGTCGACGATGTGATGGGGAGATCGCCGGCGTCGAGAGTGCAGGGGGTGGTCGAGCTCGGGTGCAGGGGGTTTGGGAGTGCAGGGGAGTTGGGTGTGCAAGGCTGGAGGCGAAGGGGTAGTGTAGGGAGCCCTGTTGGTGGAGAGGAGTGAGCGAGGGAGGATGATGAGGGGTTGCAGTCATCGCCGCCAGCTGTGGGGTGAGGGGAGTTGGGTGCTCGGTGGGTTTTCTGTGGATGGAGAGAGGTGAGGAATTTAGAAAATGAGAGATGAAGTGAGGGTGTGAGGGAGGTAGGGGATACGAGGGGTAACGGCAATGTGAGGGCGTGGGCGTGAGCTGCGGTGGAGGAGGCGGATCGCGAAATGAAGAGGTGAGCGGGAAAGGAGGGAGTTAGCCGTTGGGGAAGGAGAAGGAATAGGAGCGGGTCGGGTCGGGTCAGCTGAGGAAGCAGGCTGGAGTGAGTGGGCTAGGGGTTTTTAAAGAATTCATTTTAAATTTAATCGTGTGTGTGGGCTGAGGAGGGGGACGGGCCGGGCCAATAGTTTTTAAAACAATTCATTTTAATTTAATTTTGTTTGTTGGCTGAGTGAACGGGCCAGGGGAAATTAGTTTAATGGTTTCCATTTTTAATGGGAAAAAATCCTATGTGCCGAGGGTTTTTGTTTTTTGGGTTTAGATTTTAGTTTATTTTAGCTTTGGTTTTAATTGGTTTTAAATCTAGGATTTTGACTTTTAGGGTTTGGGAAATTATAAATATTAGGATTTAAGCAACCAACTTCCCACAGAAAAATACAAGGGGAAAAAGAAAAGGACACTCGGAGAAATTTAGGAAAAATAGAAAACTTTTACTGAGATCGGAACGGGGATTTACATCATACCCTCCTTACAAAAATTTCACCCTCGAAATTTAATAAAGATGTAAGGAAAAACAATGTACTAAACAAAGAGATATGGATAACGAGCACTGATATCTTCCTCCTGCTTCCAGGTGGATTCTCCTGGGGATCGACCGCCCCATGACACTCGGACTAACGGAATGACCTTATTCTTCAGCACTTTCTCTCTGCAGTCGAGGAAGGTAGTGGGCTGTTCTTCGTATGACAGATCGGTATCCAAAACTAGCTCCGAATAGTCCAGGACATGGTTCTCATCCCGAACATAACGACGCAACTGTGACACGTGGAAGGTATTGTGCACACCAGCTAGCGATGGAGGCAAGGCAAGTCGATAGGCCACCTCTCCTACTCGCTCTAGCACCTCAAAAGGTCCGATAAAATGGGGACTAAGCTTTCCCCGACCTCCGAACCTGATAACTCCACGAGTAGGGGAAATCTTCAAGAACACGTGATTTCCGACTTCGAATTCTAGTGCCCTCCGGCTGGTATCTGCCCAACTCTTCTGTCGATCCTGTGCCGTCTTAATGCGCTGCCTGAACTTTTGGACCTTGTCGACTGCCTGAACAATGAGTTCGGGGCCAAGTAATCTTCGTTCTCCCACATCATCCCAACATACTGAGGATCGACACTTCCGTCCGTAAAGTGCTTCAAAAGGAGCCATCTGAATACTAGCCTGATAACTATTGTTATAAGAGAACTCGACTAGATGCAGATGGTCCTCCCAGGAACCCTGAAAGTCCAACATATAGGCTCTCAGCATATCCTCGAGTGTCTGAATCGTACGCTCGGATTGTCCATCCGTCTGCGGGTGATAAGCTGTGCTAAATTTGATGCGGGTACCCAAGCTCTCCTGTAAGCTCTTCCAAAAGTGCGACAAGAATCTGGTGTCCCGGTCTGACACAATGCTGACTGGAACACCGTGAAGTCGTACAATCTCCTGCATATATCTCTCTGCCAGTGATTCTGTCGACTATCCCACTCGGAATGGTATGAAGTGTGCATCTTTTGTGAGGCGATCGACGATAACCCAAATGGCGTTATTGCCCCTAGGGCTCCGTGGTAAGGCCGTCACAAAATCCATGATAATGTGCTCCCACTTCCATTCCGGTATCGGCAGTGGTTGTAATAATCCTGCTGTCCTCTGATGCTCCGCCTTCACCTGCTGGCATACCAAGCATCTGGATACGAACCTCACAATTTCCCGCTTCATTCCGTTCCACCAAAAGTGCTGCTTTAGGTCCTGATACATTTTTGTACCTCCTGGATATACAGAATAAGCTGAACTATGTGCTTCAGCTAATACTTCTTCTCGAACATCTCCCTTGGGTACGCAGAGTCTGCTACCGAATCTCAGAGAGCCATCTTCACGTATAATCAAGTCTGTTCTCATCCCGGCTTCCACTTGCTCTCTGAACTTTTGCAATCGGGGATCATCCGCTTGTGCAATCTTGATGCGATCCACCAGGGAAGATTGCACCTGTAGTTTCTAAAGTTGACTGAGTGCGTTCGGTGTAACGACTTCAAGCTCGAGTCTCTGGAAGTCCTCAATAATGTTCCTCTGACCGGTCAACATCATGACCGCTGGCTTGCGACTGAGCGCATCTGGTACAACATTCACCTTCCCGGGGTGATACTGAAGGTCCAAGTCATAATCTGCCATCAGTTCTAGCCATCGGCGCTGCCTCATGTTTATTTCCTTCTGAGTGAAAACGTACTTCAAACTTTTATGATCCGTGTATACCTCCACTTTCTCGCCCAATAGATAGTGCCTCCAAATCTTCAACGCAAAGACTACCGCAGCTAACTCCAAGTCATGCGTAGGGTAGTTCTTCTCGTGATTTCTCAGTTGTCGAGAGGCGTAAGAAACCACTCGGCCATGCTACATTAGAACACAGCCTAATCCTTTCCCTGAGGCATCACTGTGGGTCACCAAACCACTGGAATCATCTGGTACTGTAAGAATAGGCGCCGTGGTTAGCTTCTGCTTCAGTGTGTCAAATGCCTGAGTGCACTCCTCTGTCCACGTAAACGGTACGTCCTTTCGTGTTAGCCTCGTCAATGGTTCAGCAATTCTTGAGAAGTCTTGGACGAATCTCCGATAATAACTTGGCAATCCCAGAAAAGTCCTGATCTCGGCCACTGACTTCGGCATTGGCCAATCTCTGACAGATTCTATCTTTGCCGGGTCTACCGAGATGCCTTCGCCCGAAACAATATGTCCCAAAAACTGAAACTTGTCGAGCCAGAATTCACACTTGCTTAGCTTCGCATACAGTTTCTCTTCCCGAAGAATTTGTAGGACCGTGCGCAAATGTTCAGCATGCTCTTCCCGGGTCTTCGAGTAGACAAGTATGTCGTCGATAAACACAACGACAAACGTGTCCAAGTACTTTGCGAACACCCTGTTCATCAAGTCCATGAATATTGCTGGGGCATTGGTAACACCGAACGGCATCACAAGGAACTCGTAATGTCCGTATCGGGTCCCGAAAGCCGTCTTGCATACATCCTCGGCTGCTACTCTGATTTGATGATATCCAGAACGGAGGTCCAACTTCGAGAATACCTTGGCTCCACTTAGCTGATCGAAAAAGTCGTCAATGCGCGGGATTGGGTACTTGTTCTTTATTGTGACTTTGTTCAGCTCCCGATAATCTATACACATTCGCAGCGATCCATCCTTCTCTTTACTAACAGAACTGGTACAGCCCACGGTGAAGCGCTCGGCCGAATAAATCCTTTCTCCAATAGCTCTTTAATTTGCTTCTTCAATTCCGTCAACTCAACTGGTGCCATTCTGTATAGGGCTTTGGATACTGGGGCCGTACATGGAGTCAAATCGATCGAGAACTCCAAGATTCGAGGAGGTGGTAGACCTGGTAGATCTTCAGGAAATACGTCCAGAAAGTCTCGAACAATTACTGGGCTGGGCTCTCATCAATCTCCATAGCTGTCAGCTCCTTGGGCTTGTCTCTGTACTTGGCTGGCTCCAAAGATTCGCTTCCGCCCTCGAAAATAAACTCCGGGTGATTGGGAATGCGGAAGATCACCTTCCTCGTACGACAATCGATAACCGCATGGAAAGTGCTCATCCAATCCATCCCGAGAATTGCGTCGTAACTGCCTGTCCTATTCAGAAGGAAATTCGCATAGAATTCCCTGCCACACACTACAACCGGGCATGATCTACATTCTCGACTAGATATTATAATGACATTACCCGTATGTATTTCCCATCCCTTGGTTAGTGGTTCATGTGGTATGGAGTGTGTATCAGTGAAATGCTCAGACAAGAAACAATGCGATGCTCCAGAATCAAATAGTACTCTAGCTGGCAAGGAATGTACGAGTAGAGTACCTGTAACCACGTCTCCTGACGCCTCTGCCTGATTGGCGGTCAAGGTGAAAGCCCGTCCCTGACCGCGACCTGTAAAGGGTTGCCTCTGCTCCTGTGGCCTCTGTTGCGACGATCCAGAACCTCCCTGTATCTCTGCTCGCTCAGGGCAACCGCTAATCCTGTGCTGACTGGATCCGCAAATCAAGCACTGTCCCTTGGCACGACGACAATCCTTCTGCGTATGCCCACCTCTACCGTAGTAGCCACAAACTACGTTCTGTCTCTGGGGGCTATGCTGCGGTACGAACGGGCGCTTCATTTGTGACGTTCCAGGCCTGTGAACCGGTATGGCTCCTCGAGAAGGCGCATGGGTACGTGCTGGAACGACTGGGGGCTTCCTGAACTTATTGATCAATTGCTCTTGAACTCTCGCCGCGTTGAGTACCTGTGCGAAAGTCTGCAAATCCAGCGATGCAATCAACTGCTGCTACTCGAAATCTAGCCCCTGAAGGAAGCGTCTGGCCCTGGTGGCCTCTGAGACGACCATGTATGGAGCAAAACGGCTCAGACGATTGAACTCTTCCGCATATACATCCACTTGGCCTCCCTTCTTCTTCAAAAGAATAAACCTTTCTTCCATTTCTGCCTTGGCTGTGGAAGGAAAATAATGATCGAGGAAGGACTCCTTAAATTTGCCCCATTCAATCGGCCCGTCTAGCCTTCTTTCTTCCACCGACCACCATGTACGGGCTTCATCTTCTATTTGGATCTTTATCACGTCCACCCTATCTTCCTCTGGAACCCTGGCGGCTGTCAGTAAGTTCTCCATGTTCACCGGCCATTGGTCGGCCTCAAGGGGTTCAGCTAGCCCTGTGAATGCAGCTGGATGTAACCGTCGGAAGTCTGATACGGTACCAGCCATAGCATGATAAGCTGGTGGGGTAGCGCCCTCGGGGGAGGTAATGAGTGCGGAGGGTCCTCCTGCGGCGGTAATCGCCCTGAGTCCCTCAGCGAGTAAATCTGTCTTCCTCTCCTGAGCTTTTGTGAGAGAGGTCAGTGCACTAAGTATTCTTTCCGTGCGGTCCTGAGAGCTGGAGTCCGACGAGGGGTCGTTCGGGGACGTCATATCACTGGAAGATTCAAAAGGATAAGATCAGATTCAAGGATGAAAATCAAGAGTAGTGAAACGAGAATAACGTAATACAATATAGTTAATGTTATTCCTTGATACTAAACCTGGCTCTGATACCAACTAAATCATGTCACGCCCCGCTTCCCAAAATACGGAAAGCGAGAGATGACAAGACCAGCCATGCTCCTACGGTCAAGGAATCATCCCGCCGTAGTCATACTTCGGCTTCAAGCATTACATGGTAAGCAGTAAATAAAGCACAGTAGTAAAGGAAATTACATCACTAAATTATTACATTAAAATCCATTGTTCAAAAATTACAAATAACAAGAACAATTACTAACCAAATTCAATTTCACGATCTCTTTTATGGAAAGCAGTAAAGAAAGAAAGTACACCAGACTATATCTCCATGAACTCGAAAGATAGATCCGTCTCCTGCGCTGGTCCTTCCACTGGATCTGAGCATGCATAGTCAGGTCGTCAGAGCGACACAATAACAATATTATTATAATAAGATGAACAGGTAAAAGAGGTAATAACAGTGAAAGTACAATGCGAGTAATCACTATGTCACTATATGATGCAAAATATGATCTGTGTCCCTATCGGTCTCTAGGTCATGTTTGAAATCGCATAGTGGAAATGAGGATCATGTTTAACAGGAGTCTCGTACATACCCGAGACAACGGCACAGATGCCCGGGACATAACCCTGTCAGCCGGATCGCTAGATCCTACCTAATATATATATCGCTGTTCGAATGATCATCCTCTAAAACACGGTCCCGCTAAAAACGATTCTCTTTCCACTTCGATTTCCCCTTTATCCCCTTGTTTACACTATTTATGATCTTGATTTACTCGTGTACAAGTATACCAATGGCACGGTTTTATCACTGTTCACTGTATCAATCACTGTAACGAATATTCACTTTCCATTGGTGTACTCGTCACTCCTAAACCACTATCAATCACGCACGATAATGCAATGTCCACTGACTCTAACACGCACGAACACTAAGTATATGGCAAATAGGGTATGATATATGTATGTATGCCATTAACAAGCTAAGTATGTTAAGAACCAATGTGCACGTCATTAACTTACAAAAATTGCATAAATTCATATGTTTAGAATTCAACGAAATGATACAAATATGATAAATAGCACACTCAGTCAAAAATCCATCAAAATTAGTTTCAGTTCAATCGGGTTTTCGGTATTCAAGATACAGCTGTTTCATTTTAAGTGCTCGCGGCTGGAAATTCAGTTACTGAACTGAACATCCGTTTCGCGACACGAATTGCTCCCAGTTGGGTTCAGAATTTAGTGATGCTACAGTTGAAAAGAATCTAGGGTTTACAATGGGGTATTCAACGCAACAGACGGATCCTCAATCGCGTCTGTACATCAAAAGTTATACACAGTTTAACATTAGTATGTCACTTCTGAATCTGTTCTGGACTGTTATACGTTCTGCCCTTTTTATTTACAAATTAAATAGCAAACGGCAATGAAATGGAATGAAACCACTTGTTTTGTTTAGCTAACAGATCCATATTTAATCCACTGTAGAGTTCCATAACATAAGAATTCAGGAAACAAAGTGACACACATTTTGGAACAGCAAACAGTAATCAGTGTCGCTCTTGACTGCAGTTCAGAGTCGCACTCCGATCCAAATATCGTCGCAGCTACAGTACAGAAAACATTAGAAGCTTACATAGAGTTAAAGTTCGTCGAGTCGGCTTCGATTTAAGCCTTCGAACGCATCTTTCCAGTATGTACATAATTTACAGTGATTTTAATTATTTTCAGATGCGGAAAATTTCTAGTTTTATCGGTATATTTAGGGGTATTCATCCTAGTCACTAACAGTCGTATTTTCCAGTGAGATTTATACACGATATTCGTCACTACATGGGCCAACAGAAACAATCCATTTCCGTCAAATTAAGTGAGTATTTTCATTGGGATCACTCATCGAACAGGTATGTCGCATAATATATCGGAAATCTGTAAATTATAATCTATACGATTTAAGTTTGTATCACAATTATATTAGCATGTAGCAAGTAAGACACTTGCCTGGAAACATCTCGGGGTTGCACAGCAGCAGCGACGTCACGAACGCGCGATGTACGGCGTGAAACGATTTGCGCAAGCTTGGCTCGCGATACGGTTTGGCATCGGAGTTTCCCGGAGTTGTCTTGTGCTCGCTGGAAGCGTGAAGGAGGCTCTGTGGATCTCCTGGGTGCGCTGGGCTCGACGACGGTCGACGGCGTTGCTCCGGCGATGGCAACAGTGGGGGCTCACGATTTGGGTTTTGGGTTAGGGTGTTTTTGAAGAGAGAGAGAGCTCGGAGGTGGTGATGGTGAAGTTGATGAGGCTGGGGAGAAGAAAGTGTAGAGGTCGACGATGTGATGGGGAGATCGCCGGCGTCGAGAGTGCAGGGGGTGGTCGAGCTCGGGTGCAGGGGGTTCGGGAGTGCAGGGGAGTTGGGTGTGCAAGGCTGGAGGCGAAGGGGTAATGTAGGGAGCCCTGTTGGTGGAGAGGAGTGAGCGAGGGAGGATGATGAGGGGTTGCAGTCGTCGCCGTCGGCGGTGGGGCGAGGGGAGTTGGGTGCTCGGTGGGTTTTCTGTCGATGGAGAGAGGTAAGGAATTTAGAAAATGATAGAGGAAGTGAGGGTGTGAGGGAGGTAGGGGATACGAGGGGTAACGGCAATGCGAGGGCGTGGGTGTGAGCTGCGGCGAAGGAGGCGGATCGCGAAATGAAGAGATGAGCAGGAAAGGAGGGAGTTAGCCGTTGGGGAAGGAGAAGGAATAGGAGCGGGTCGGGTCGGGTCAGCTGAAGAAGCGGGCTGGAGTGAGTGGGCCAGGGGTTTTAAAAGAATTCATTTTAAATTTAATCGTGTGTGTGGGCTGAGGAGGGGGACGGGATGGGCCAATAGTTTTTAAAAGAATTCATTTTAATTTAATTTTGTGTGTGGGCTGAGTGAACGGGTCGGGGGAAATTACTTTAATGGTTTCCATTTTTAATAGGAAAAAATCCTATGGGCCGAGGGTTTTTGTTTTTTGGGTTTAGATTTTAGTTTATTTTAGCTTTGGTTTTAATTGGTTTTAAATCTTGGATTTTGACTTTTAGGGTTTGGGAAATTACAAATATTGGGATTTAAGCAACCAACTTCCCACAGAAAAATACAAGGGGAAAAAGAGAGGGACACTCGGGGAAATTTAGGAAAAATAGAAAACTTTTATTGAGATGGGAACGGGGATTTACATCATAGCCTCCTTACAAAAAATTCGTCCTCGAAATTTAACAAAGATGCAAGGAAACAATGTACCTAACAAAGAGATGTGGATAACGAGCACGGATATCTTCCTCCCACTCCCAGGTGGATTCTCCTGGGGAACGACCGCCCCAAGACACTCGGACTAACGGAATGACCTTATTCTTCAGCACTTTCTCTCTGCGGTCGAGGATGGTAGTGGGCTGTTCTTCGTATGACAGATCGGTACCCAAAATAGCTTCGAATAGTCCAGGACATGGTTCTCATCCCGAACATAACGACGCAACTGTGACTCGTGGAAGGTATTATGCACACCAGCTAGCGATGGAGGCAAGGCAAGACGCTAGGCCACCTCTCCTACTCGCTCTAGCACCTCAAAAGTTCCGATAAAATGGGGACTAAGCTTTCCCCGACCTCCGAACCTGATAACTCCACGAGTAGGGGAAATCTTCAAGAACACGTGATCTCCGACTTCGAATTCTAGTGCCCTCCGGCTGGTATCTGCCCAAGTCTTTTGTCGATCCTGTGCCGTCTTAATGCGGTGCCCGATCTTTTGGACCTTGTCGACTGTCTGAACAATGAGGTCGGGGCCCAGTAATCTTCGTTCTCCCACATCATCCCAACATACTGAGGATCGACACTTCCGTCCGTAAAGTGCTTCAAAAGGAGCCATCTGAATACTAGCCTGATAACTATTGTTATAAGAGAACTCGGTTAGATGCAGATGGTCCTCCCAGGAACCTTGAAAGTCCAACATTCAGGCTCTCAGCATATCCTTGAGTGTTTGAATCGTATGCTCGGATTGTCCATCCGTCTACGGGTAATAAGCTATGCTGAATTTAAGGCGGGTACCCAAGCTCTCCTGTAAGCTCTTCCAAAAGTGCGACAAGAATCTGGTGTCCCGGTCTGACCCAATGCTGACTGGAACACCGTGAAGTCGTACAATCTCCTGCATATATCTCTCTGCCAGTGATTCTGTCGACTGTCCCACTCGGAATGGTATGAAGTGTGCAGCTTTTGTGAGGCGGTCGACGATAACCCAAATGGCGTTATTGCCCCTAGGGCTCCGTGGTAAGGCCGTCACAAAATCCATGGTAATGTGCTCCCACTTCCATTCCGGTATCGGCAGTGGTTGTAATAATGATGCTGTCCTCTGATGCTCCGCCTTCACCTGCTGGCATACCAAGCATCTGGATACGAACCTCGCAATTTCCCGCTTCATTCCGTTCCACCAAAAGTGCTGCTTTAGGTCCTGATACATTTTTGTACCTCCTGGATGTACAGAATAAGCTGAACTATGTGCTTCAGCCAATACTTCTTCTCGAACATCTTCCTTGGATACGCAGAGTCTGCTACCGAATCTCAGAGAGCCATCTTCATGTATAATCAAGTCCGTTCTCAGCCCGGCTTCCACGTGCTCTCTGAACTTTTGCAATCGGGGATCATCCGCTTGTGCAATCTTGATGCGATCCACCAGGGAAGATTGCACCTGTAGTTGCCAAAGTTGACTGAGTGCGTTCGGCGTAACGACTTCAAGCTCGAGTCTCTGGAAGTCCTCAATAATGTTCCTTTGACCGGTCAACATCATGACTGTTGGCTTGCGACTGAGCGCATCTGGTACAACATTCACCTTCCCCGGGTGATACTGAAGGTCCAAGTCATAATCTGCCATCAGTTCTAGCCATCGGCGCTGCCTCATGTTTAGTTCCTTCTGAGTGAAAACGTACTTCAAACTTTTATGATCCGTGTATACCTCCACTTTCTCGCCTAATAGATAGTGCCTCCAAATCTTCAACGCAAAGACTACCGCTGCTAACTCCAAGTCATGCGTAGGGTAGTTCTTCTCGTGATTTCTCAGTTGTCGAGAGGCGTAAGTAACCACTCGGCCGTGCTGCATTAGAACACAGCCTAATCCATTCCCTGAGGCATCAGTGTGTATCACCAAACCACCGGAATCATCTGGTACTGTAAGAATAGGCGCCGTAGTTAGCTTCTGCTTCAGTGTGTCAAATGCCTGAGTGCACTCCTCTTTCCACGTAAACGGTACGTCCTTCCGTGTCATCCTCGTCAATGGTTCAGCAATTCTTGAGAAGTCTTGGACGAATCTCCGATAATAACCTGCCAATCCGAGAAAAGTCCAGATCTCGGCCACTGACTTCGGCGTTGGCCAATCTCTGACAGATTCTATCTTTTTCGGGTCTATCGAGATGCCTTCGTCCGAAACAATATGACCCAAAAACGGAACCTTGTCGAGCCAGAATTCACACTTGCTTAGCTTCACATGCAATTTCTCTTCCCGAAGAATTTGTAGGACCGTGCGCAAATGTTCAGCATGCTCTTCCCGGGTCTTCGAGTAGACAAGTATGTCGTCGAAAAACACAACGACAAATGTGTCCAAGTACTTTGCGAACACCCTGTTCATCAAGTCCATGAATATTGCTGGGGCATTGGTAACACCGAACGGCATCATAAGGAACTCGTAATGTCCGTATCGGGTCCTAAAAGCCGTCTTGCATACATCCTCGGCTGCTGCTCTGATTTGATGATATCCAGAACGGAGGTCCAATTTCGAGAATACCTTGGCTCCACTTAGCTGATCGAATAAGTCGTCAATGCGTGGGATTGGGTTCTTGTTCTTTATTGTGACTTTGTTCAGCTCCCGATAATCTATACACATTCGCAGCGATCCATCTTTCTTCTTTACTAACAGAACTGGTGCTCCCCACGGTGAAGCGCTCGGCCGAATAAATCCTTTCTGCAATAGCTCTTCAATTTGCTTCTTCAATTCCGTCAACTCAACTGGTGCCATTCTGTATGGGGCTTTGGATACTGGGGCCGTACCTGGAGTCAAATCGATCGAGAACTCCAAGATTCGAGGAGGTGGAAGACCTGGTAGATCTTCAGGAAATACGTCCAGAAAGTCCCGAACAATTACTGGAACTAGGCTCTCATCAATCTCCATAGCTGTCAGTGTTAGTGTATGTAGAGAATCAACTAGGGTTAAGTGGAGTGGTTAAGGTTAAGCATGAGACAAAATGGTGACTTAGTCAAAGCTTCATGAAGCTTCAACATGCAAGTCCAAAATGAGCCACCATTTCATTTCTTTATGCCATTTATTTTCCAAAATAAATAAACAAATAAATGAATAAATAAATAGAACAAAACCCTAATTTCCAACTTAACCATGGTTTAATTCTTTACACTTAACCAAAAAGCATGTATCATCAAACATTATACAATCATGTGCACAAAAGTATATCACATATACAATGTGCACATCAAGTGAGAAAATCCATTTAATGTGAACCAATACTAGTTAATGCAAAGTAATATATCAAATATATAATTATGCATTAAATCATTAAATCAACACTTGATACAATGATCCGGTCATGTCGCACACAACCGACTAGTATACAATGTATCGATTTATCGAATCAATCCTTGATTCGATAACTAGGTTATATCGCATACAACCATTCGACACATTCATCGCGAGAATAGAATACGGTATCACATACACGCATTATTCTCGGTCCCGCACATATCTCATATGCGCTCCTATTTCATTTCGCTTGAGCCAGGAAACCTCTGTGTAGGACTCTAAAGACTCGTCAATACGCCGGCAGCAGGTGATGATCATATCAAACACCCACAAGCCGCAAGCGGTCTGCTAAACGTAACGGCCACCCGGGTATTGAGCGATCAGAAGATCGACGAGCAAGCCCGCTCACACTCCAGTGAATCCAACCAGTAACACTACCGTACAGTCCGGTCTCGTCGTCTGATATGTCGCATATCTTGCCTAGGGGTGGTAAACGTCAGACCCCAATAGCTCGATAAGTCGTGTCGATATGAGGCCTATAACAGTTCGAGAAACTACTGGTAACACTTACCAGTAAATCTCAGCAACCCTGGCCAGGGATTTCCGGTTATAGCCAATCGAACACAGCGCAACATCAACTCCCTATACCGGGAGAGACGAATCCCCTCCTATCGCTCATTGCCTCCATGTGATTCGGGACTGTACCCAAAAGCCACCGTTTTGCACGCCCTCTTGGACGTGGTAAGATGGAAATCAAAGCACAGTGGGAACCACACAAGACTCTATGGCGATCTCGGGTCAACAGACTACTCTGTACCAGTGTCACCAGAGAACTGCCATCTGACGTAAGGTATAATAACATCTGGGAGTTCTCGGCGAGTCCGTCCAGTATACCCAGTCTCTACTGAGCACCCGTATATCATCTCCGATGTCAAACACCAATGGATATGGGATCATCCATCGCCCATCTGTATGGGTCGAGAAGGTATACGCTAGTCTACTCTGGTATATCGATGCCCCGTCTCGATACACCCATGACTAGGGACTTTGAAGGATGTACTTATGGACTACCCTGTCCCCACTAGTATGATCCGTATCATAGTCCAGGTAGTCAAGTACACATCCTAAGGGCTTTACCAACATGTAATAGAGAGACAATCTGTGTACACGTTAAGGTAAAGATCAACCAGATAGCATACTATCATGTCGAGCAAGAAAGTCCTCCCTATATATGTCCAAGCATCCACTACAATATATATCCCATGTATAGTAATGGCCTCTAGGGCATACATATAACTAACAGTGTATATGCCCTAGAGGCCATTACTGTATCATACTAGTTTGTATATTACTTGATGGAAGCTTGGGATATTCACAGTTGTATATACAATCTTGCTCGAAATGGTAGTATGCTACTTGGTTTGTCTCTGCTTTAATATGTGCATGTGTTTCTTTTATCATATTGCTGATATACATATTAGTAGAGCCCTTAGGATCTTTGCTTGATTACCAGCGTTGTGATGGCGCTCACACTCGTGGGAGCTGGGTGATCTATAAGCACATCCTTATACAGGTCCCTGGTCGTTGGACTATCGAGACAGGGCATCGATACTCCGGAGTAGACTAGCGTATGCGCTTCTCATCCCAGTATGGGAGACGGTTGTTCATAACAGAATACTGTATTTTATACCGCCCATTCTTATGCTCGTGTGTTTATAGGTAGGTGCTTTTAATCCGTGTTTGTTACATATTTACAGATTACAGGTTTCCAGTACAAATATTGCAAATCAAGACAAAATCTCCACAGTTACACCAAATACAGAACATCTGTTGACAACAGATAAAAGCCGGGTTCCGGTCATCCATATCCGTCCTGTGCTGCATACCGGTTCCAGAGACAAGACATATGACAGCGGTCATTCGTGTCTCGGACAAGCACAGAGCACGAGAGGGGCAGCACAAGAATCAATGGGTGCGCGGAGCTCGAGGGAGAAAAGGTCAAAAGTATTATTTTTGTTGCCACTTTGGACCATTGCAAATCTGATGCAACTGTGGAAGCATACTGCAATTTGGTATATGTACAATAACATAGGACAGAAAACCAGGGGAGCACACAAAAGATGGTGGCCCATCTCATTAATACGGCCGCGGAACCGCGGCCTAAGCAGGCTTAGGCCGCAGATCCGTGGCCATGTGGGGTCCTCTCTCTGTCGTATTTCAGGGGCAGTTTGGGGACTTCGTATTGAGGAAGATTGTTGCCCTAGGTTTTCAGTTCACCTCCTATAAATACCCCAGAATTAGCTAAGCCAAGGGTCCAATTTTGTGTTCATTCTCATGCCCTCTTTTTTGTTAGTTTTAGTTTTCTTCTTCTTCTTCTTCTTCTTCATTCTTCCTCCATGGAAATGTAGTGAGAGCATTGAGTGGATGTGAATAAAGATGAAGATTTTTGTATTATTCTTTTTGTTTAGCTTCCCCCTGAGCTCTCTACCTTAACTTGATCTTGCAACCTCTTAAGTGAGCTTGCAAGTTTAAGCTTTGGTCATTGGTCTCAAGGGGTTCTATCATTTCATTCTCTCCTTAGTGCTTCATTTTACATGCGTTCTCTACCTTTCTCTTGATCTTGCAACCTCCTGATTGAGCTTGCAAGTTTAAGGGTTGGCTATTGATCCCATGCTTGTTTTGAGTTCTATGGTTCTTGTAATTACTTTCTTGCATTTTTCATTCTTGTCTTTAATTACTTGCAATTTATTACCATGCACTTTAATTACTTGCTTGTAATCTTTTCTTTTCTTTTCTTTGTTCTTTTTGTTCTCTCTTTTTGGTTCTTTTTGTGAATGAATGTAATTATTATTGTTAAGAAGAAATACGATATTATAAGTTAACGTTTCTTTTCTCATTTCTTTTTCCCGTATTTTCCATTGAACTCCGCCCAAACGATACGCAAGCGCTCCGTTAGGCACCCTACCCTAACAAGGTAACGGTGATTCCTAACCGCGACCGGTTGCGTTCGGTTTGGCCGGAGGTGAAAGCAAGAGACAAGAACGGAAGGACAAGGGTAAATAAGCCGGATTCCACGAATACCGCGCTTAAATCCCCTAATCCTCGTTGTTGCCGATTGCTCTAGCTTCAATTGGTCAAGGCTCGGCTCAAAGGTTTTGAGTACGGATCTCCCTAGCTTATAATCTCGTATCTTTTTCTTAACAACTTTATACTTGCAAATAATACACATAGGTTAGATTGAACAAACTCATACTCATTCTTTATTGACTCGTCTAAAACAAGAAAGGACATACAACCATCTCCCTGTGGATCGACCCGTGCTCAACCGGCTAGCTGCATAGCGACACCGTCTTGATTGCGGTTAACTTTAATTCTATCAATCGACGGTCTGTCCCACAGCCGTCAGTACGTCATACTTGAGATAGTATGCGGGTGCTTGTTAGGTTATAAGTACACTGGACAGGACTCGTCGGGAACTGTTGGTTGGTATTATACCTATCGTCCGTTATCAGTTCCCAGGTGACATGAGTACAGCTTAGTCCGCTGACTTGACACTGTCACTTCGCCTCAAGTGTGTTCCCACTGCACTTTGATTACTACCCTACCACGGCTCAAAGGAGTCGTGCAAACAGGTAGTTTTTGGGTGCAGTCCCGAAGCACTTGGAGGCAGTGACGGTTAGACAGGATTCGTCTCTCCCGGTATCGGGGGTTGACATCGCGCCGTGTCCAGGAGAGCTATTACACGAGTAGTCCCTAGCCAGGGCAAGCGAGATATACTGGTAGGTTTCCAGTGTTATCTCAGGGTGTTCTGGGCTACACTCCGACACGACTTGTACCGCTATTAGGGGACTGACGTTCACCGCCCCCTAGGCCCGCCATGCGATGTATCAGACGAACAGACCGGACTGTACGGAGATTGTCACATACAGGCTCAGTAGGAGTTCAGATGGGGTTCACCTCGTCAGTCTTCTTATCGACATCTGCCTGGGGACCGTTACGTACAGCTAGTGCCGCTTGCGGTCTGTGGTTAAACCCACTGCCAGCGTAGTGTCGAGTCTTTAGAGTCCCACACAGAGAGCTATTCGCCTTTAGGCAAAATGAGTAGAGGTCGCATGGTTTTGCGACATGGTTCGTTCACATCCACGCACTTGTGCACGTTTGCTGTCCGGACAGCTTATACTAGCGGGCTTTGGTTTAAGCCGGATCCTAGTATATGATTTGGGATTGGTTTTTCTCATTGTATTCGTGTTCCTCGGATCACGAATACGGGTGCGTATGAACAGTTGCTTGAGACAGAGGGAGAGGATTTTGATTAGGGTTAATGACAATTGTCATTTTATTAACCCTAATGCTTATGTGTGTATTATGGTTGATTGATATTAGTTTAATAATTGTGCATGGTTATGGTTGTTGACCATTTGACCTTCTTGACTTGTTGACCTTGGTTGACACTTTGACCATCATCATTTCATTTGGAAGATGCTTTTTGATCCTTGCAATTTGCATTAAAAATGAAATGATAATGGTCATGTCTTGATTGAGCCATGACAATTATCTTACTAATTATCTAATTAAAATAATACACACATATATGTGATAATAGTTTATTTTATTCTCATTCTATCATTTACTTTCTCTCTCTTGTTCTTCCTCTCGCTCAAGCTTTCCCCTCTCATGTGTTGAGAAACACTTGAGCTTGAGAAAAACCTTTTCTTGATAATCTCTACTCTCATCTAGGGTTCAAGGATTAGCACTTCTTGCACCCTAGTTACTTCTAGCTTGGAGTTGAAGCCAAAGGTCGAGGCTTTCGGGTGGATCTTTCATCGACATGAGAAGACGACTAAGGTGACCTCCTTCTACCACTCCAAGGAGCAAGGAGAGAAGGACATAAAGCCCAAGGTATAACCTTTCTAGCACTTAGCTAGTTTCTAGTTAGCTTTAGCTTGTTTTTGTTTAGCAAAGATCCTTCATAGTCAAGTCCATGTTGCCTAAGCTCATAAAAACTTGATTTTTATTCCGTTTTCCGCCTCCCCGCAAGTACCGGGGTGGGCAACGTGGACTTACAGTGGTATCAGAGCCTAACTAAACATAAACTAGTTAGGCAGTAGAGTGTATCGAAGTTCGAATCGGAAAAATTGAAAAACCGAGTTTTCAAAACCCTAAGTTTCTGTTAAATTTTTTTCTGTTCAAAATAAAATTTGTCATACTCCAAAAATCATCTCAGGGTTTTGTGAAAAAAGCCACCAAAAACGATCCGGTGATTCGACCAAAGAGCCGCGATTCCGCGGCAATAGCAAGCTATTGCCGTGCAACCGCGGCCGTCTTGGCTCTTCACTGGGTCGAGTTTAGTGCAGTGTATTTCTGGCTTGGTTTTAGGATTTTTAAGATGGTTTATATGTGCCCATGTTTTCCAGAATAGAAATTTGTTTTTGGGGGCCTATAAATCCGTATTTTTTCCGAACTTCAATACAATTTGACAAAAAGGTTATATCTGTGATGTTTATATGTATTGAACGTCGGCTAATCGCTATATGTCGATTAGTCGGGGTTATACATATCTGTGATCTGTGATTGATGATGGTATGTGTATATGAATGGGTTGGACTGTCGCGGATGAATAGCCGGGGTGATGTGAGATAAGTGTTGCTTTTTCTTTCATTCATTGTAATATGTAAATTGATGTAATATTATTATTTATTTGGCCGCACAACCGGGTCGGGGTTGTAGCCGTCATTGTATAATTCTTTTTACTGTTTTTGCTCCTAAGATAGACCCATGGAGGGGGTGCATAAACTACCGGGTATCTCGAAGTGCCGAGTGGCCTACTCACGGTGGTGAGGGAGGTTGCTTCGCTTCGGGTACTTGGCGGGTAGTTTGCCGCACCCGTAGGGGTCTTGGGTGGGGTATTGGCTATTCAACGCGACCGTGTAATCCTGTTTTCGTTGCAGGCTCAAACGGATTGCGGATTCCTAGTATATCCAATGTATTCATCTGTGATCTGTAATGTCTGTCATTGCTATATATTTATATATGATAACTATTTAGGCGTTTCTTATGTTTTACAGCCGCGCTAGCCCAGCCCCTGCTCTGTCGTTAGTTAAGTAACCTAACGGGTGATGACGGGGCCCCGTGGTGAATGCGAATGGCATAAGCGTACGTCATATTTTGGTTGTTTTCTGCAATGGTAGGATTAAATGATGGGACGCATTAAAAAAACTAATGCAAGAAAATAAACCAAGTAAAAGTCGATTGGAACACTTTGAAAACCACTCGGTTCTTTTCAAAACTAAACTTTTAAACGCGGAGCTTGAACCACTCCTTTTAAAAGCTATCTCGTTCCATAGATTATATCAAGTTCACTACGTTCACGGTTTCGCCAAAACCATTCGTAGCCCTCCGTCATTCCACATGAATGGTCAAAAAGTATTCAAGCTATGTATTTTGGCCAAAGTCAAGGCATAGTGATTGGTAGCTATTGGGTAATCATGTGCAGCATAGATAGATGCGTTGGTTTGGGACAGTCGTGCTGCCATTTTGGCCAAAGTCAAGGGTAGGTACGGATGGGTCCAAATTAACCCGGAGAATGACGGGTAGAACTTGACATGTGACTTATGATATTTTGGCCAAAGTCAAGGTCATAAGAGCATGGGGCAGAAATCCACATCGGGAGTTTCATAAGTACTGAAACTTGCTAGCGCTGCATACCATTTGGAGTGTGATAATTCTGGTAGGATTCCTTCGGTTTTATCACGCGATGATATTTGGATCCCGATCCTACTGTGAGTAAATGCTACTCCTCGGGAAAATTCTCACTTAACGATCAATGCTATAAACTTAGTAGGTGTCTAGAAAGGTGTTAGCGGGGCTACGCCCACAGGGAAAAGAGGTTACTTAATTAAGGAACTTCGCGAAAGCGTTGGAAAACCTCCCTCGAAGTACCGACACTGGTCTGGCTGAACGGTTAAGCAAGTATTGTACGGTGAGATTGATCCTGACTAATCCTTTCTTTACGGTTTGAGAAGGGATTCGAGAGACAGTGGGAGCCATCCAGTTTAGACAAACTAAAAACCATTCTAAACTTGCAAGAGCATCATGCTAAAGTGTTTCTTTTCTCTCTCCTAATTGCAGCGACCATTCAACATGAATGGACTTAAGTTATTACTAGATAAAAACATATTGACAGGGCCAAACAACAAAGATTGGCTCAGGAATGTCAAGATGGCAATCACTTATGACAAGTTGGGGTATGTCCTTACCACCAAAGCTCCCCCTGTCCCAGGTCCCAAAACCAGTGTCGTAGATAGGGAAATCTAAAAGACCTGGGAAATAGATTGCGCGAAGGACAGATGCCTCGTACTAGCCTCGATGGACAACGAACATCAGAGGAGGCACGAGAATATGGACCTAGAGTCCATATTTCTTCATACAAAAGAACTATATGGAGAGCAGTCTCGTATCGCAAGATACGAAGTGTCGAAGAAGTTGTTTTCGGCAAGGTTGGCCGTCGGATCATCGGTAGCGGAACACGTGTTTAAGATGATTGGCTACATAGAGGAGCTCGCGGACCTTGGGACCACGTTGGAGAATGAACTCTATACTGATTTGATTCTCCAGTCCCTTCCTTCCACTTACGCCCAGTTTATTCTTAACTTCAACATGCAAGGAAAGGAGGATGAACTTTCCGAACTTTTGAACATGTTGAGGAGTGCTGAGGGCACCCTACAGAAGGGTAGGGAGACATCCACTTTGTTTGTAGGAGGATCTTCCTCTTCTAGGTCCAAGGCGAAAGCCAAGGGCAAGAAGAAGAAAGCCCCCGCCAAGCCAAGAGGCGGTGTCGGTAAAGTGGATACGAAGGGAAAAGGAAAAGCAACAAAGGTAGCGGGAAAGCTGGTGGGAAAGGAAGAATGCTTCTATTGTCACAAAAGTGGTCACTGGAAACAGGATTGCAAGGCTTGGAAGGCCAGAACACAGGATTTGAAGCGAGTTGCGGCTTCAGCTTCAGGTGTGTATGTTATTGAAAACTGTCTATCAATAAACTCTACATCCTGGGTATTGGATACCGGATCAGGATCTCATATCTATAATTCTTTGCAGGCGTTGAGAAAGCGTAGAGTTTTGAAGGCAGGTGACATGACCCTCAGAGTTGCAAACGGTGCTAGCATGGATGCTGAGGCCGTGGGAGACTATCACCTGGGATTGTCGGATGGACACTTTTTGGTTTTACATAGTTGTTATTATGTACCAAATGCAACCTGTAATATCATTTCTGTATCTTTATTATCTAAAGAAGGTTATGAATTTTCATTTGTAAGTAATGTAGTGAACATTCACCTTAATCAAGTTTTGATTGGGTCAGGTACATTGAACAACGGTATATACGTATTAAACCAGCCACAGATTTTCAATGTCCAGAATACACACAAAAGAAAGTCTCCAGAAATCAATAAAACTTTCTTATGGCATTGTAGACTGGGTCACATCAATGAGAGAAGTTTGACTAAGTTACACACAGAAGGATATTTGGATTCGTTCGAATATCAATCGTATGCAACTTGTCAATCCTGTCTCAAAGGAAAGATGACAAAGACTCCGTTCACTGGACACGGAGTAAGAGCGAGCGAGCTCTTGCGACTCGTACACAGCGACGTATGCGGTCCAATGTCTACACATGCACGAAGCGGTTATTCTTACTTCATTACTTTTACGGATGACTTTTCAAGGTACGGTTATGTCTTCTTAATGAAACATAAATCCGAGGCCTTTGAAAAATTCCAGGAATATAAAAATGATGTAGAAAAACAAACAGGAAAAAGTATCAAGGCACTGAGATCTGATCGAGGTGGTGAATACTTGAGTGCTGAGTTCCTGGGTTACTTAAAAGAGAATGGAATTCTCTCTCAGCTTACTCCTCCATACACTCCGCAACATAACGGTGTATCGGAGAGACGGAACCGAACCCTATTGGATATGGTACGGTCCATGATGAGTAATGCTGAGTTGCCGCGATCGTTCTGGAGATATGCGCTAGAATCAGCTGCATACCTTTTAAACCGAGTTCCAACTAAGACTGTGCCTACTACTCCATATCAGATGTGGTGTGGGAAGAGACCCTATCTTAATCACATTAAGACATGGGGATGTCCAGCTTTTGTAAAAAAGTAGCATGCGGACAAGCTCGAGGCACGCTCAGTACAGTGCAAGTTTGTGGGATATCCAAAGAACTCCAAGGGATATTTCTTCTATTGCGAAGAGGAACAAAAGGTGTTTGTTTATCGCCATGCCCACTTTCTAGAACACCAGTTCATAGAAAAAGAATTAAGTGGGAGCGCAATAGAACTGGAAGAAATTCCAGAACCACGAGCTATTACTAAAAGCTTAGTAGAACCAGAGGGTTCGAAAGATCAGGACATTCCCACGCCACTCCGCAGGAGTAGTAGGCAGTTTCATCCGCCCGAGAGATACTACGGTTTTCTCATTGACGGGGATAGAGAGGATTGCATCATAGACTTTGATGAGCCTACTAGCTTCCAGCAAGCTATTCAGAGCGTCGACTCGGTAAAATGGCTGGATGCAATGCGGACCGAAATGTAGTCCATGTACACCAACAAAGTATGGGCGTTGGACATTGCTCCAGATGGGGTAAAACCCGTAGGATGCAAGTGGATCTTCAAAAGGAAGATTGGTGTAGATGGACAGGTTGAGACCTATAAAGCTAGACTGGTTGCAAAGGGTTTTCGTCAGCGACCTGGTTTGGACTATGACGAAACTTTTTCTCCAGTAGCTATGCTGAAATCCATTCGGATCCTTCTTGCCATTGCTGCCTTCCACGATTATGAGATTTGGCAAATGGACGTAAAGACAGCTTTTCTAAATGGACATTTAGAGGAGTGTGTCTATATGGATCAGCCAGAGGGTTTCATTCAGAGTGAGAGCAGCGGAAAGGTGTGCAAGTTGCTTAAATCCATTTATGGACTAAAGCAGGCATCGCGGAGTTGGAAAATCTGTTTTGATGAGACGGTCAAGGAATTTGGCTTTATCAAAAATCCAGATGAACCATGCATCTATTGTAGATTTGTAGCGAGAACTGTAGTATTCCTCGTTTTATACGTGGATGACATTCTCTTAATAGGAAATGATATTCCTATGCTACAATCTGTCAAGGGGTTCTTGTCACACGGGTTCTCCATGAAAGACCTGGGTGATGCCTCTTACATTCTGGGTATCCGGATCTACCGTGACAGATCCAAGAGGATATTAGGACTTTCGCAGTCCAGGTACATCGACACCATACTGAAGAGATTCAGTATGGAAGATTCCAAGCGCGGTAATCTACCGTCTTGTCACGGGATCACCCACTCCAAAGAGATGTCTCCCAAGACTGATTTGGAGAGGGATGGCATGTCTATTATACCCTACGCTTCTGCGGTAGGTTCTATAATGTATGCGATGTTGTGTACCAGACCGGATGTGGCTTATGCACTGAGTGTGGTAAGCAGGTATCAGTCAAACCCTGGGGAGAAACATTGGATAGCAGTAAAGAACATTCTCAAGTACCTGAGAAGGACTAAGGAGATGTTCTTGGTGTATGGCGGAAAAGACCTCCAGATTGAGGCCTTTGCTGACTCCAGCTTCCAGAGTGACAAGGATGATTCCAAGTCCATGTCGGGTTTTGTCTTTACCCTCAATGGAGGGGCGGTGTGTTGGAAGAGCTCCAAACAGGAAACCGTTGCTGACTCGACTATGGAAGCGGAATACATCGCTGCATCTGATGCCGCAAAAGAAGCTGTCTGGATGAGAAAGTTCTTGAGAGAACTTCAGGTGGTTCCGTCCATTGTTGACCCAATACCTCTGTATTACGACAACAACGGGGCTATAGCTTTAGCAAAGGAACCCGGGTCCCATCAGAAATCCAGACACATCTTGAGGCGGTATCACCTGATCAGGGAGATCGTGGATCGCCAGGAGATCGAGGTTCGGAGGGTTGCTTCAGAAGATAACACAGCAGATCCATTCACCAAGGCCTTGCCCCAGACTCAGTTCGAGCGGCTGATCGAGATGATAGGTCTTCGATACGCCAGTACATGGCCTTAGTGCAAGTGGGAGATTGTTAGTGTATATGCCCTAGAGGCCATTACTGTATCATATTAGTTTGTATATTACTTGATGGAAGCTTGGGATATTCACAGTTGTATATACAATTTTTCTCGAAATGGTAGTATGCTACTTGGTTTGTCTCTGCTTTAATATGTGCATGTGTTTCTTTTAGCATATTGCTGATATACATATTAGTAGAGCCCTTAGGATCTTTGCTTGATTACCAGCGTTGTGATGGCGCTCACACTCGTGGGACCTGGGTGATCTATAAGCACATCCTTATACAGGTCCCTAGTCGTTGGACTATCGAGACAGGGCATCGATACTCCGGAGTAGACTAGCGTATGCGCTTCTCATCCCAGTGTGGGAGACGGTCTGTCGCATAGCCGTCAGTACGTCGTACTTGAGATAGTATGCGGGTGCTCGTTAGGTTACGAGTACACTGGACAGGACTCGTCGGGAACTGTTGGTTGGTATTATACCTATCGTCAGTTATCAGTTCCCAGGTGACATGAGTACAGCTTAGTCCGCTGACTTGACACTGTCACTTCACCTCAAGTCTGTTCCCACTGCACTTTGATTACTAACCTACCACGGCTCAAAGGAGTCGTGCAAACAGGTAGTTTTTGGGTGCTATCCCGAAGCACTTGGAGGCAGTGACGGTTAGACAGGATTCGTCTCTCCCGGTATTGGGGGTTGACATCGCGCTGTGTCCAGGAGAGCCATTACACGAGTAGTCCCTGGCCAGGGCAAGCGAGATATACTGGTAGGTTTCCAGTGTTATCTCAGGGTATTCTGGGCTACACTCCGACATGACTTGTACCGCTATTAGGGGACTGACGTTCACTGCCCCCCTAGGCCCGCCATGCGATGTATCAGACGAACAGACCGGACTGTACGAAGATTGTCACATACAGGCTCAGTAGGAGTTTAGATGGGGTTCACCTCGTCAGTCTTCTTATCGACATCTACCTGGGGACCGTTACGTACAGCTAGTGCCGCTTGCGGTCTGTGGTTAAACCCACTGCCAGCGTAGTGTCGAGTCTTTAGAGTCCCACACAGAGAGCTATTCGCCTTTAGGCAAAATGAGTAGAGGTCGCATGGTTTTGCGACAGGGTTCATTCACATCCGCGCACTTGTGCACGTTTGCTGTCCGGACAGCTTATACTAACGGGCTTTGGTTTAAGCCGGATCCTAGTATATGATTTGGGATTGGTTTTTCTCATTGTATTCGTGTTCCTCAGATCACGAATACGGGTGCGTATGCACAGTTGCTTGAGACAGAGGGAGAGGGCTTTGATTAGGGTTAATGACTATTGTCATTTTATTAACCCTAATGCTTATGTGTGTATTATGGTTAATTGATATTAGTTTAATAATTGTGCATGGTTATGGTTGTTGACCATTTGACCTTCTTGACTTGTTGACCTTGGTTGACACTTTGACCATCATCATTTCATTTGGAAGATGCTTTTTGATCCTTGCAATTTGCATTAAAAATGAAATGATAATGGTCATGTCTTGATTGAGCCATGACAATTATCTTACTAATTATCTAATTAAAATAATACACACATATATGTGAGAATGGTTTATTTTATTCTCATTCTATCATTTACTTTCTCTCTCTTGTTCTTCCTCTCCCTCAAGCTCTCCCTTCTCATGTGTTGAGAAACACTTGAGCTTGAGAAAAACCCTTTCTTGATAATCTCTACTCTCATCTAGGGTTCAAGGATTAGCACTTCTTGCACCCTAGTTACTTCTAGCTTGGAGTTGAAGCCAAAGGTCGAGGCTTTCGGGTGGATCTTTCTTCGACGTGAGAAGAAGACTATGGTGACCTCCTTCCACCACTCCAAGGAGCAAGGAAAGAAGGACATAAAGCCCAAGGTATAACCTTTCTAGCACTTAGCTAGTTTCTAGTTAGCTTTAGCTTGTTTTTGTTTAGCAAAGATCCTTCATAGTCAAGTCCATGTTGCCTAAGCTCATAAAAACTTGATTTTTATTCCGTTTTCCGCCTCCCCGCAAGTACCGGGTTGGGCAACGTGGACTTACAGTTAGCTCCTTGGGCTTGGCTCTGTACTTGGCTGGCTCCAAAGATTCGCTTCCGCCTTCGAAAATGAACCCCGGGTGATTGGGAATGCGGAAGATCACCTTCCTTGCACGACAATCGATAACTGTATGGAAAGTGCTCATCCAATCCATCTCGAGAATTGCGTCGTAACTGCCTGTCCCAATATAAGGAAATTCGCATAGAATTCCCTGCCACACACTACAACCGGGCATGATCTACATTCTCAACTAGATATGATAATGCCATTACCCGTATGTATTTCCCATCCCTTGGTTAGTGGTTCATGTGGTATGGAGTGTGTATCAGTGAAATGCTCAGACAAGAAACAATGCGATGCCCCAGAATTAAATAGTACTCTAGCTGGCAAGGAATGTACGAGTAGAGTACCTGTAACCACGTCTCCTGACGCCTCTGCCTGCTCGGCGGTCAAGGTAAAACCCTTTCCTTGACCGCGACATGTAAAGGGTTGCCTCTGCTCCTGTGGCCTCTGTTGCGACGATCCAGAACCTCCCTGTATCTCTGCTCGCTCAGGGCAACCGCTAATCCTGTGCTGACTGGATCCGCAAATTAAGCACTGTCCCTTGGCATGACGACAGTCCTTCTGCCTATGCCCACCTCTACTGCAGTAGCCACAAACTACGTTCTGTCTCTGGGGGCGATGCTGCGGTACGAACGGGCGCTTCATTTGTGCCGTTCCAGGCCTGTGAACCGGTATGGCTCCTCAAGAAGGCGCATGGGTACGTGTTGGAATGACTGGGGGCTTCATGAACTTATTGATCAATTGCTCTTGAACTCTCGCCGTGTTGAGTACCTGTGCGAAAGTCTTCAAATCCAGCGATGCAATCAACTGCTGCAACTCAAAATCTAGCCCATCAAGGAAGCGTCTGGCCCTGGTGGCCTCTGAGACGACCATGTATGGAGCAAAACGGCTCAGACGGTTGAGCTCTGCCGCATATACGTCCATTGGGCATCCATTCTGCTTCAAAAGAATAAACCTTTCCTCCATTTCTGCCTTGGTTGTGGAAGGAAAATAATGATCTAGGAAGCACTCCTTAAATTTGCCCCATTAAATCGGCCCGTCTAGCCTGCTTTCTTCCACCGACCACCATGTACGGGCTTCATCTTCTAATTGGATCTTTATCACGTCCACCCTATCTTCCTCTGGAACCCTGGCGGCTGTCAGTAAGTTCTCCATGTTCACCAGCCATTGCTCGGCCTCAAGGGGTTCAACTAGCCCTGTGAATGCAGCTGGATGTAACCGTCGGAAGTCTGATACGGTACCGGCCCTATCATGATAAGCTGGTGGGGTAGCTCCCTCGGGGGCGGTAATGAGTGCGGAGGGTCCTCCTGCGGCGGTAATCGCCCTGAGTCCCTCAGCGAGTAAATCTGTCTTCCTCTCCTGAGCTTCCGCGAGAGAGGTCAGTGCACTAAGTATTCTTTCCGTGTGGTCCTGAGAGCTGGAGTCCGAGGAGGGGTCGTTCGGGGACGTCATATCACTGGACGATTCAAAAGGATAAGATAAGATTCAAGGATGAAAATCAAGAGTAGTGAAACGAGAATAACGTAATACAGTATAGTTAATGTTATTCCTTGATACTAAACCTGGCTCTGATACAAACAAAACCATGTCACGCCCCGCTTCCCAAAATACGGAAAACGAGGGATGACTAGGCCAGCCATGCTCCTACGGTCAAGGAATCATCCCGCCGTAGTCACACTTCGTCTTCTAGCATTACATGGTAAGTAGTAAATAAAGCACAGTAGTAAAGGGAATTGCATCACTAAATTATTACATTAAAATCCATTGTTCACAAATTACAAATAACAAGAACAGTTACTAACCAAGTTCAATTCCACGATCTCTTTTATGGAAAGAAGTAAAGAAAGAAAGTACACCAGACTATATCTCCGTGAACTCGAAAGATAGATCCGTCTCCTGCGTTGGTCCTTCCACTGGATCTGAGCATGCATACTCAGGTCATCAGAGCGACACAATAACAATATTATTATAATAAGATGAACAGGTAAAAGAGGTAATAATAGTGAAAGTACAATGCGAGTAATCACTATGTCACTATATGATGCAAAATATGATCTGTTTCCCTATCGGTCTCTAGGTCATGTTTGAAATCGCATAGTGGAAAGGAGGATCATGTTTAACAGGAGTCTCGTACAAACCCGAGACAACGGCCCACATGCCCGGGACATAACCCTGTCAGTCGGATCGCTAGATCCTACCTAATATATATATCGTTGTTCGAATGATCATCCTCTAAAACACGGTCCCGCTAAATACGATTATCTTCCCACTTCGATTTCCCCTTTATCCCCAAGTTTACACTATTTATGATCTTGATTTAGTCGTGTACAAGTATATCAATGGCACGGTTTTATCACTGTTCACTGTATCAATCACTGTCACGAATATTCACTTTCCATTGGTGTACTCGTCACTCCTAAACCAACATCAATCACGCACGATAATGCAATGTCCACTGACTCTAACACGCACTAACACTAAGTATATGGCAAATGTGGTATGATATATGTATGTATGCCATTAACAAGCTAAGTATGTTATGGACCAATGTGCACGTCATTAACTTACAAAAATTGCATAAATTCATATATTTAGAATTCAACGAAATGATACAAATATGATAAATAGCACACTCAGTCAGCAATTTATCAAAATTAGTTTCAGTTCAATCGGGTTTCCGGTATTCAAGATACAGCTGTTTCATTTTAAGTGCACTCGGCTGGAAATTCAGTTTCTGAACTGAACGTCCGTTTCACGACATGAATTGCACCCAGTTGGGTCCATAATTTAGCGATGCTACAGTTGAATAGATTCTAGGGTTTACAATGGGGTATTCAACGCAACAGACGGATCCTCAATCGCGTCTGTACGTCGAATGTTATACACAGTTTAACATTAGTATGTCACTTCTGAATCTGTTCTGGACTGTTATACGTTCTGCCCTTTTTATTTACAAATTAAATAGCAAACGGCAATGAAACGGAATGAAATCACTTATTTTGTTTAGCTAACAGATCCATATTTAATACACTGTAGAGTTCAATAACATACGAATGCAGGAAACAAAGTGACACACATTTTGGAACAGTAAACAGTAATCAGAGTAGCTCTGGACTGCAGTCCAGAGTCGCACTCCGATCCAAATATCGTTGCAGTTAACGTACAGAAAACATTAGAAGCTTACATAGAGTTAAATTTCGTCGAGTCGGATTTGATTTAAGCCTTCGAACGCATCTTTCCAGTATGTACATAATTTACAGTGATTTTAATCATTTTCAGATGCGGGAAATTTCTAGTTTTATCGGTATATTTGGGGGTATTCATCCTAGTCACTAACAGTCGTATTTTCCAGTGAGATTTATACACGATATTCGTCACTACATGAGCCAACAGAAACAATCCATTTCTGTCAAACTAAATGAGTATTTTCATTGGGATCACGCATCGAACAGGTATGTCGCATAATATATCGGAAATCTGTAAATTATAATCTATACGATTTAAGTTTGTATCACAATTATATTAGAATGTAGCAAGTAAGACACTTGCCTGGAAATGTCTCGGGGATGCACGGCAGCAGCGGCGTCACGAACGCGTGATGTACGGCGTGAAACGATTTGCGCGAGCTTGGCTCGTGATACGGTTTGGCGTCGGAGTTTCCCGGAGTTGTCTTGTGCTCGCTGGAAGCGTGAAGGAGGCTCTGTGGATCTCCTGGGTACGCTGGGGTCGACGACGGTCGACGGCGTCGCTCCGGAAATGGTAACAATGGGGGCTCACGACTTGGGTTTTGGGTTAGGGTGTTTTTGAAGAGAGAGAGAGAGCTCGGAGGTGGTGATGGTGAAGTTGATGAGGCTGGGGAGAAGAAAGTGTAGAGGTCGACGATGTGATGGGGAGATCGCCGGCGTCGAGAGTGCAGGGGGTGGTCGAGCTCGGGTGCAGGGGGTTCGGGAGTGCAGGGGAGTTGGGTGTGCAAGGCTGGAGGCGAAGGGGTAGTTTAGGGAGCGCTGTTGGTGGAGAGGAGTGAGCGAGGGAGGATGATGAGGGGTTGCAGTCGTCGCCGTCGGCGGTGGGGCGAGGGGAGTTGGGTGCTCGGTGGGTTTTCTGTGGATGGAGAGAGGTGAGGAATTTAGAAAATGAGAGAGGAAGTGAGGGTGTGAGGGAGGTAGGGGATACGAGGGGTAACGGTAATGCGAGGGCGTGGGCGTGAGCTGCGGTGGAGGAGGCGGATCGCGAAATGAAGAGGTGAGCGGGAAAGGAGGGAGTTAGCCGTTGGGCAAGGAGAAGGAATAGGAGCGGGTCGGGTCGGGTCAGCTGAGGAAGCTGGCTGGAGTGAGTGGGCTAGGGGTTTTAAAAGAATTCATTTTAAATTTAATCGTGTGTGTGGGCTGAGGAGGGGGACGGGCTGGGCCAATAGTTTTTAAAAGAATTCATTTTAATTTAATTTTTTGTGTGGGCTGAGTGAACAGGCCGGGGGAAATTAGTTTAATGGTTTCCATTTTTAATGGGAAAAAATCCTATGGGCCGAGGGTTTTTGTTTTTTGGGTTTAGATTTTAGTTTATTTTATCTTTGGTTTTAATTGGTTTTAAATCTTGGATTTTGACTTTTAGGGTTTGGGAAATTATAAATATTGGGATTTAAGCAACCAGCTTCCCACAGAAAAATACAAGGGGTAAAAGAAAGGGACACTCGGGGAAATTTAGGAAAAATTGAAAACTTTTATTGAGATGGGAACGGGGATTTACACATATAATCGATCGATATCACATATCGCGAGATTAGAATATGGTATCACATACACGTATCAATCTCGGTCCCGCACATATCATATATGTGCTCCTACTTCGTTTCGCCTGAGCCAGGAAACCTTTGTGTAGGACTATAAAGACTCGTCAATACACCGGCAGTAGGTGATGATCATATCAGTCACCCATAAGCCGTCAGCAGTACTAGCTGAACGTAACGGCTACCTGGGTATTGAGCGATCATAAGATCAACAAGCAAGTCTGCTCATACTCTTGTGAATCCAATAAGTAACACAACCGTACAGTCCGGTCTCTTCGTCTGATATGTCGCATATGTAGTCTAGGGGTGGTAAACTTTAGACCCTAGTAACTTGATAAGGCATGCCGATGTGAGGCTCATAACGGGTCGAGAAACTAATGATAACACTTACCAGTAAATCTCCGTATCAGCCCTGGCCAGGGACTTCCTGTTATAGCCAATCGAGCACAGCACTACATCAACTCCTAATACCGGGAGAGACGAAACCCCTCCCATCGCTCAATGCCTCCATATGACTCGGGACTGTACCAAAAAACCACCATTTTGCACGTTCTCTTGAACGTGGTAAGGTGGAAATCAAAGCATAGTGGGAATCACACAAAAATCTATGATGATCTCGGATCTACAGACTAACCTGTACCAGTGTCACCGGAGAACTGCTATCTGACGTGAGGTATAATACCATCTAGGAGTTCTCGGTGAGTCCTGTTCAGTGTACCCAGTCTCCACTGAGCACCCGTATACCATCTCTGATGTCAAACAGCAATGGATTTGGGATCATCCATCGCCCATCATATGCATCAAGAAGGGTATACGCTAGTCTACTCTGGAATATCGATGCCCTGTCTCGATACACCCTCGACTAGGAACAATTAAAGGATGAACTTGTGGACTACCCTGGCCCCACCAGTATGATCTCATCATAATCCTGGTATTCAAGTACATCCTAAGGGCTTTACCAACATGTGAGTGCAAGACAGTATCACAATACAAGTCTATATGTTAAGATAAAGAGCAACCAGATAACATACTATCATGTCAAGCAAGAAAGTCCTTTCTATATATGTCCAAGCATCCGCTATAATATACAATCATGTACAATAATGGCCTCTAGGGCATACATACAACTAACAATCTCCCACTTGCACTGAGGCCAGTTGTTGTAGTGTCTCATACCCAATATCCCGAAAAGTCTCTCAAATTGTATCTGGGGTATAGCCTTCGTGAGTGTATCCGCCGTGTTATTCTTCATGTCAACTCTCCTGATCTCGATCTCCCAGCGATCAACTATCTCCCGGATCAGGTGATACCGCTTCAGAATATGCCTGGATCGCTGATGGGACCTGGGTTCCTTGGCCAAAGCCACAACTCTATTATTATAACAATACAAAGGTATTGGATGCTCGATGGATGGAACCACACCAAGTTCGGTTATGAACTTCTTCATCCAAACAACCTCTTTGGCGAAATCATTGGCAGCGATGTATTCAGCCTCCATCGTCGAGTCTGCCACGGTTTCTTTTTTGGAACTCTTCCAATAAACCGCCCCTCCATTGAGGGTGAAGACAAAACCCGAGACCGACTTAGAATCATCCTTATCACTCTGGAAGCTCGAGTTGGTAAAGGATTCTACTTGGATTTCACCGTTACCATACACCAAGAACAATTCTTTAGTCCTTCTCAAGTACTTAAGAATGTTCTTCACAGCTATCCAGTGATTCTTCCCAGGATCTGATTGATACCTGCTTACAATACCCAGTGCGTATGCTACATCCGGTCGGGTAAATAACATCGCATACATGATGGACCCGACTGCCGAAGCATAGGGTATACCTTGCATGCGAGCCCTCTCAAAATCAGTCTTGGGGGAAATCTCTTTGGAGAGAGTGATTCCTGAGATCGTGGGTAATTCCCATGCTTAGAATCCTCCATACTAAACCTTTTTAGTATTGTGTCAATGTATCTGGATTGGGACAATCGCAGTATCCGTTTAGATCTATCTCTATAGATCTTAATCCTCAGGATGTAGAAGGCATCACCGAGATCCTTCATGGAGAATCTTTGTGATAAGAAGAGCTTGATCGAGTGCGGCATAGGAACATCATTTCCTATCAAGAGTATGTCATCCACGTACAATACAAGGAAGACGACCTTACTCTCTGCCACATTCTTGTATATACAAGGTTCATCTACGTTTTTGACGAAGTCAAACCCTTTGACCGCCACATCCAAATAGATATTCCAAGTCGGCGATACTTGCTTTAACCCGTAGATTGATTTAAGCAGCTTGCACACCTTTCCGCTACTCTCACTGTCACGACCCGAAGGTACGGAACGTGACTGGCACTTAAATTACGAAACGTCTCAAGGCGCAACGTAATCTAAGTAAGCCCATGCCCAGAAATCTAAACCTTTTAAAGCTAAAGAGTGAATGAAAATTTATTTAAAGAAAGCGATTTTAACCAAATAAGTCACATTAACATTTAAAAAAAACATCAAATTCCCCGAAAATTTCGGCAGAGTCTCCTTTGTAAATACTGGCCCCCAAACGGGTACAACACAAGAAAATCCATATATCATGAATAAAGGCATCCCCAAGCGGGAGCTACCTCTTCTCCAAAGGCGGAATCACAACCACATGCAATATATATCATCAATTGTGAAAATAAGCATATAGAAGCACGAAAGTAAGAAAACAACTCGTCGGCTCAAGTGAGCATCGACACAAGAAATAGAATACATACAAATCTCACAATCTCACCATCTAAGTTCAATGTACGAAGGGTAGATGGAGTATACTAGATACAAATAAAATACACGGTGGGAGCAAAAGAAAATCCTCCCAGAACCCACCTATAAGCAGCTGCAAGCCAAAGCAAAAGAAGCGGAAATAGAAAGTACACCTGCCGCTCCTGGGCTTACGGGTCAGACCTGCAAGATACCGTGGCACAACGGGGGTGAGTTGCCAACTCGTGAGTAGTAAGTAACATCTAATAAGGCTATCGTAAGCATGCACGAAAATGTGTCACACCTTAAATATATCTATATGATACAATGCACTAGCATGAATGCAACATGAATGCATAATCAATACCTGAAACCTGAACATATCTGTTATGAGAAAATCTTTATTTTTTCTTAGAAAAACACATGTTAAATAACTGAAGTAATATCAATGAAGTCAACAGAAATCCGTGTCAAGCACCGACACAAAATATGTATATCTCAAAGCCTCAATATCTCAATATCTCGACATCTCAATGTCTCAATATCTCAATATCTCGGGCTCCGTCGGTCCGGATCGGCCCAAATCATCAAATCTCATGACTATGGTCGGTATCCTCCGGATATCCGCCACGCCCGACATCACCGGTAGGTAGTCTGCCCCTGCCAGGCTCATCGTCTACAACTCGAGCTTCTTGCCCCGGAGTATCGTAGCGGGACCACCATGTACCTGAGACGATTCATCCACTCCTCGATCGGGTCTCGAAAACCAACAACAATCAGGAAAACTTATGGTGGACGACACATACATCACGAGAAAACTACAACTTTCATTTTAAAAGGATAATTAGTTTATAAATTCTTGCGGTTTTTCTAAAAAATCCAGAAATCTCATAGATACTGAAACCCTCGAGAAGAATCACAATATATATAAACATGCCAGTGATGATGGAAATCTAAGATACGGTAGTATATACCATGCGAAGTAAGGCCAGAAACAATGCATGAATCTTGATGCAATGAGGTATGTATATATGGTTAACAATCCTACGTATCCATCTTAAGGAAATGAATATACAGGTATAAGTCTACGGATCATATATGGTTAACAATCCTACGCCATCCGATATGATGCAATTACACTAATACCAATTCTGAGCAAATTCTATAGTGTTCGTGACATAGCAATTACCAATGGTGTGTGTGTTCGCATAAATAGTACACGTGCGGCAGGAACCAATGGTAATGGTGCAAGTGTCCTATAAGATGATATCACACACACACACACACACACACACACACACACACACATATTTATACATGTAACGATGCGATGCAATTAGATGGCTAACTAGGAAACTACGCATATAATGCAAATACTATAAGTAATTATAAACCATCGGGCGCCTCGCGCCATCCAGACGATCCCCCCATAGATGTATATATCTACTTACCGGGATGCCTCGGCTTAACTGATTCGATCTCGGCCATGTTTCTTCCGCACCACATTCGACGCCTCTGCACCTGATCTTAGGATCGCATACAAGCAATTAAGAAGATAAATAAATGATAGTCGCGGAACAAACGACACAAGTCAATCACGCGCACTAACTAGACGCGCACACACTTAGTGTACATAAGGCGCTCGCGACAACGCCTCAAAATACAACTAGGGTCGCTATACGTGAAAACCACCAAGCCTAGTACCCATTCGTACCGATTGCGCATCCAAAACACTCAAAATATTATATGAATTAGGTCGTAGTTCAATTCAAACTCAAACTTACTTAAAACCCATTTATTTCAAAAAACCTAGTAAGCATCCATTTACCATTTTTATTCAAATCTACATGTTTTAACAATTTTAGTCGCCACAATAATCACACAATAACTTATTTAAGCCACATAAACCTTTACTTAAATTTTATATCACCAATTTAATTTAATCCTAAAAATCTAGTTTGCAAAATTTTCTGAACAATTTTAAAGTAACAATTTACAAATTAACAACTAAACTAGATTTTGCATATCTTAAAATGTTAAACCACTTATTATAACCATACTCAAATAATAAAAACCCTAACTTTTAATTCAAACCCTTCTCTTGAAAATTAAATCTTAACATTAAAACAATAATTAAACTCCTAATTAGCTAGATGGAAGTAATTAAACAACAATTTAAACATGGGGTTGGGATTTATACCTCACAAACATGAGATCAACATGCAAACTAAGCTTCCCAATTTGCTCTCTTACTCCAAGATCCATAGTAGATTAGGCCAAGGAGAAATGGTTAAATGTTTAATTAGGAGTTTGTGGGATTTTGTTTGGATTTTTGAATGAATTTTTGTGGATTTTAAAGTGGGAATGGGGTGAAAAAAAATTGGGGCTGCCATGCTGTGGCTCGGCCACAAGGGAGAGGGAGAGAGAGTGAGGTATATGTGTGTGGGTTTGTGTGGAAACTTCTCCCTTTATTACACCTTTTACTCATTTTGTTAATTATTTAATTATATTTTATTTTCTAAGTCATCTCATCCTAGAATTTACTAGAACATTAGAAACAAATGGAGGAAAATAGAATATGTTACAAACTTGTTATTATGTTGTCATGGTTCATATTTGTATAATTAACCCATTCTCATTTGTAATTTACACTAATAAAATGTATAATTAAAATCTTATAATAATAATTAAAATAATTAATCAAGGAAAAATATTTAGGTAAACTAGAAATTTATAAGTGACTAAATAAATATCAAATACTAGCAATTACCTAGTTAAAATAGGTGTTTTTAAGTGTATATTGAAAAAATAATTATAGTTAAATTTTACGGAAAATGTGATTGATATAACCGGTTATCCGAAATTTCACCTAAAGGATTTATTTATTTATTTATTTATTTTCAAAACGTTACACCCACTGTCCACGAAGGCCTCTGGCTGAGTCATATACACGCTCTCTTCTAAATCTCCATTTAGAAAGGCGGTCTTAACATCCATCTATCAGATTTCGTAGTCATGGTATGCAGCGATGGCAAGCACGATCCGAATGGACTTAAGCATAGTCACTGGAGAAATGGTTTCATCATAATCAACACCTGGTCGTTGACGAAAACCTTTTGCTACAAGTCTAGCTTTGAAAGTCTCAACTTTTCCATCTACACCAAGTTTTTTCTTGAGGATCCATTTCCTCCCGATGGGTTTTATCCCTTTAGGAGCATCTTCCAAATTCTATACTTTGTTAGTGTACATGGATTCCATCTCAGATCGCTTTGAATCCAGCCATTTCACAGAGTCCCCACTCGTGATTGCCTGCTCGAAGCTAGTTGGGTCATCATCTTCCATGATACAATCCTCGCTCCCACCATCAATGAGAAAAACCATAGTATCTCTCAGGTGGATGAGGAACCCTACTAGATCGGCGGAGAGGCTGAGGTTCGTCGGGAACTATCGAATCCTCTGGTTCCACAAAATCATCAGTTGTAGTTTGTATGGCTGGAACTTCTTCCAGCTCTACATCTTTGGCACTAATTTTTTTTACAAGAAATTTCTTTTCTAGAAAAGTGGCGTATTGAGAAACAAACACCTTTTGTTCCCCAGCGTGGTAGAAAAAATATCCTTGTGAATTCTTTGGATATCCTACAAACTTGCAAAGAACTGATCGTGCCTCGAGTTTTTCCGGATTACGTCTTTTGACATAGATCGGACAACCCCATATCTTAACTCGTTTAAGATACAGTCTCTTCCCACTCCATATCTCATATGGTGTGGTATGCACTGATTTGGTTGGAGCTTGATTCAATAGGTATTTTGCCGTCTCAAGCGCATAATCCCAAAAGGAAACAGGCAACTCAGCGTTACTCATCATTGAGCACACCATATCTAAAAGGGTGCGGTTTCTCCGCTCCGATACACCGTTGTGTTGTGGCGTATACGGAGGAGTAAGCTGAGAGAGAATCCCATTCTCATTTAGATACTCCAGGAATTCCGTGCTCAAGTATTCTCCTCCCCGATTAGATCGATGGATTTTAATACTTTTACCTGTTTGGTTCTCTACTTCGCATTTATATTCCTTGAATTTCTCGAAAGCTTCAGACTTTGTTTCAACAGGAACACATGTCCGAATCTTGAGAGACCATCGGTGAATGTAATGAAAGTACAAGGAACCATTCCTGCATGTGTAAACATGGGTGATGGGTTTGTTTAGCACCATGCCTAGGGTTTTCCTTGCATCAAACATGCTACAATAAAAAATTTAGGGGTGCCAAGCAAAACCAACCATGAATCGAACTAGAAAATTAGGGTAACAAGAAATAGTTTTCTCATATTATCAAGTGTCTAACACTAAGAGGAGAGAAATACAACCTTTGTAGACCTCCTCTTTGTGACTCCTTGGATCAACTTGGTGTTTGAACCAGTTCTCTTGAGTTCTTCAAAGTCTACGACGATCCACCACAGAGTCCCTTTGTACAAGCTCTTGCTCCACTTGATCAAGATGAAGGTGAAGCAAACAATCTACACTAGTGGGATAAACTAACATAGATTGGTGATGTGGGCTGTGATCTAACTTAAAAACCTTTTCTTTTTCTTTTCCTCACTCACTTTTTAAAACCTAGAGAGCAGAGGAACAGAAGGAATGAGATGGCTAAGCTTAACTCAAGAATGAGAGTTATGATAATAATCAAGAGAGAGAGAGAGAGAGATGGTTATCTCATCCCAAACCATGGTTACAAAATATCTATATATTTTGATATTGAGTTAAGAAAAACAATGGGCAACAAAACAACTATGGGAGATAAAACCATAGTTTTGACTTTAGTCAACACAAAAGAAGAGAGTAGAAATCCAACCATAATCTTATTCCCATTTTTTTCTCAATAATCAAAATATATAAATATTTTACCATGTGAGTCTTGCATTGCCATCAACCATGACATATGTATGCATGCATGTGTGCATTGATATCAATATATACATCCATACATCATAAAGAAATAGGTTTTAATAAGTAAGCTAATGGTCATTAATATTAAATCAACACTTGATTTAATAACCCGGTGTTCATATCAGATTTTTGCATTTTCATACCGCCCAATTTTTATCACATTGCATATCCGTAGATACTCTTGAGCCGTGTTTGCTAGTCAATTGCAGGATACAGGTTCTCGGTTCTAAAACAGTGAAATTCATGGAAAACACGAATTAATCCGGGTTCCTGCCAACCAAGATAAAACACGGTCTCCGCCCTTCATCCGTATGCTGCCAGATACCAGTTTAGGAAGACAAAACAAAATGTCAAATCAATGTCGTTTTCAGGCACAAGGCTCAATGGTAGCACAAGATCCAAGAGATCTACGTGGAGCTCGAGACAATCATGACAAAATCTTGACAAAAAGTCCACCTTTCCCACAACAGAAATTCTGGAAAAATCGTGGAGCCAAGTTGAGAAAATACATGTACCAGAATAATGTACACATCAAACCAGGGTGCCACCAAAAAGCCCAAAGTCCAAATCATCAAGAGGGCCGCGGATCCGCGGCCAAAGGGGGGTCCTGGCCGCGGTTCCGCGGCCATGCTGGCGCCAAAATTGCAGGGCTTTGGGGGGTAGGATGGTCTTTTCATGGGTGTTCTGATGGTTGCCCTAGTTTTCCATTCTCCAGCCTATAAATAGCCCAGAAGTTTGAGAAGGAAAGGGTCCAATTCTTGTATTTCTTTTTGCTAGGTTTTAGTTACATGTTCTTCTTCCTCTTCTCACCTCTTCTCCATTAAACTTGTAAGTGAGCTTTTGAGTGAAGAGTGATGAATAAAGAAGACCATTTTATTATCATGCTTGTCTCCTTATCTTTATGCTTGTTGTAATTTTAATTCGTTAAGTAGTTGTTGTTATTTCCTTGTTGTTTATTTCTGCTTTTTTTTCTTTATCCTTACATATGACAATGATACTTACGCTTGATCCTCGCCAAGGTGAGGTCGCAAATAGTTAGTCGTATTCTTCTAATCTCCTTCTTTCTATCTTCCTCTTTTGTGTTGTTTTATTTTTCCGTATTATGATGTGTGAGTAGTTCATTCTTGTTAGGGTAGGATAAGGGAAGTTTGAGAGAAGGAAATCTCTCTCACTCTTTCCTTGCCCAACAGCTTAAATCGACTCCCGTTAATCCAACCACAATCCGCTCCTTACGGCACCCTATCCTACATGATAGCGGTGATTCCGTAGTGAGACCGGTTGTGGTTGGATTAACCGGAGGTTATGGCTAAGAGCCAAGAACGGACGGACAAGCACCAAAAGGAAGACTTATGCGTTGGAAAGCCTAGCTTATACTCGCAAAGTCCTTCCTAGTCGTGCTAATCCCCGTTGTTGCCGATTACCGTAACACGACATTAAGAGGGGCAACGAAAGATGTGGAGACTCCTAACTCAAACTAACCTAATCCTAACCCTAACATGCTCTCTTTAAATATCAACTCAACACTTAGATAACTACAAACAAAATCTGAACAACCGGACTTAACTCGTCGAAAAACACATAGAAAAAGATTCCCATCTCCCTGCGGACGGCCCATACTCAACCGGCTAGCTACGTGCGAAACCGTCTTGATTGCGGTATTTAAAACTTAAACTTGAACACGCTCGTATCCTAACAATCAAATGGCGCCGTTGCCGGGGAGACGGTAGTTTGTTTCTTTGTGAAATTTCGGGTTAATTTGTAAGTATAACTCTAACCGAAAAACAAAAAATATATATATATATATACTTTGTAAAAGAAACCATCTTGTTATTCTTGATTAGTTTTTGTGCAAGTGTGCAGGAAAATACGAAGTTCAAGATCGACGCCAAAGACGTCGGATAATACGGAGTTCAAGTACAGTGCCAAAGACGTGGGAAGATAGACCCACATTTCGCGGCTACACCGCGACGGACAAAACGAAGCACACGGTCTACTGTCAAGATCTGGAACTGTTACAGTGAGCAAACCAGAATTCCCCACATCCAGACAAGCAAAGGACACCCAAAACAGCCCACAGCAAAATTTTAGAACCCCAAGTCCCTGTTCCTGCCGCGGAACCGCGGCAATAGAGGGCTTAGGCCGCGGTTCCGCGGCCATTTGGTGCCTTTGGGCTGCCAATTTTTCTGGGTAACTCTCTCTACCTCTCTCCACTCCTCTGAACTCCACTGAATTGTGTTTTCTGCAGCCTTCTTTGCGCAAATTCTTCTCCCCCTTCCAATAAACTGTTCTTGTGCAGGATTCTTTGCGCCGCAAATAAAAATTGTTTGCAGTTGATTTGTTACTGTTTTGCATTCTTTAATACGGACTTAAGGGGCTTGAAACCAATCCAGATTGGGTGGGGATTTCATCACCCTTCCCAGGACCCCGGAAATCACTAAAGCATATGCATTGTCCATTGTAAATTAAAAAAATACTAGACTTCAGCCCTAAGGACTTCGCGCTCATTAGGAGAAGATAAACCTTGTTTAGAACCTCGCTTAACCGTATATTGTTTACGGGGTGTCTAGGAAAGTGTTAAAGGCGCAACCGCCGAAAGAGAAAGGGTTATTTAATTAAGGAACTTCGCGAAAGCGTTGGACAACCTCCCCTTATCTCTGCACTTACCTGGCCTCGTGATCAGTGTATTTTTAAGCCCGTTTCTTGACATTGTTTAACTTCGACAATCAAGTTCAGGAGCAGGTCTAGTAGACCTAGGTTACCCTAGATCTAGGTGTGATTGTGCATATCTTGTTTGTGATTGCTTAAGCCGTATTTCCGTACATACTACTGTAAATCTCTTTCTAAAAACAAAAAAAAAGAAAAAAATCAAAAACTTTTATAAAAACTTGCCCTTTTGTCGCCAAATCCATTTTCACCCAACACCCTTCGCCTTTCTTCATTGACGTTTTCTTACCCTCACCGTCTCCGCTTTGACTATACTAAACTCGTTTAGTGTATGTCCGCTTGGACTCGGGACACTAGCGCCCGTCTAGTCCGCGTTACGTTAGTCGCGATCGACTACGCGATCGACTCCGAAGTCGATACTCCGTCCACTCCTCTTTCTCCTCTTCCTTTGCCGGCCAACTCCGACGTTGACCGGAATTCTGTTCATACATCTTCACCTTCACCTTCACCAACCTCTTCTTCCGCGATGTCGGGATTTAATCCGAACATCTCTTTGACAACCCCTGGATTGGCTCCACCTCCTACGGAGACCAATCTCCCACCACCTCTGCCTGTTGTAGCGCCGCAGCGAATCGCGCTCCAGGATCGTTTCTACCCCACCCGTTCTGCACTTCCCACCTGCCTTTCTCTTCCTCCGGCCAATGGGGACAACTTTGAAATTAAGCCCCATTTCATCAACATGCTTCCACGTTTTCATGGGCTTGAATCTGAAGATGCCTATATCTTCATAAATAAATTTCAAAATGTCTGTGCCATGATGAAAACCACCCAGCTGTCGGACGATGCTATACGTCTACGGGTCATTCCGTTCACTTTATGCGATCTCGCAGAAAAATGGCTGTATAGCACCGCTTCCCACTCAATCACCAGCTGGGACGAGTTTGTTAAAGCGTTTCTGAAAAAATTCTACCCAAATCATAAGACCGCAAGAATTCGAAATGAGATCAACCAATTCTCCCAGCTTCCTTCTGAACCCTTCTGGAAGTGCTTTGACCGATACAAAGACCTTCTTGTTCAGTGTCCTCACCACGGTATAGAGAAATGGCAACTCTGCCAAACCTTATACGAGGGACTGAACCCAGCAACGAAGCAGTTGCTGGAAACCATCTGTCAGGGCCACTTCCTATCCAAATCTGACGAGGAAGCGTGGCAGTTCTTTGACGATCTTGCGGAGCAAACGCTACAGTGGGAGAGCACTAGACCGACTTCTTCTTCTTCTACCTCCACTTCTACCGGTCAGTCTAGGGTAGGAATCCACCAACTCGATGTCTCTATTGCGATGAAAGCTGAAATGGCTGCAATAACACGAAAGCTTGAAGCGATAGAGAGCAAATTTTCTGCTCCTGCCCCCACACCTGTTCTCCCCCTTCGTACCATCTACGCTTGTTGTTCCGATCCTTCCCACTTGACCGAAGAGTGTCCTTACAATCCACCCTCGCAAGGACAGGACCAGGTTAATGCTGCCTTCCAGCAAAGACCGAGGAATGATCCATACTCTTCCACCTACAATCCCGGTTGGAGGAACCACCCCAATTTCGCCTGGAATCAGAATCAGAATCAATTCCAGGGAAACAATTTCCAAAGGGCCCCTCCACCGCAGCAACAAGCGCCACAACAAACTCAGCATCAGTATCAGCAGCCCTTCCAACCCTAACCTTACCAAAACCAGACGAACAACTTTGCACCCAACAACTCTTTTCCACCAAACAACAACTTTGTTCCGTCCAACAACGATAAGGTTTCCTCGCTCGAGCGAAGTCTGGAGGCGTTCGTTAAACAGTCGACCCAATCCACCGCCAACATCCAGTCTTCGATTCAATCTTTAGTGCAACACACTGCCGCACACGGGCAAAGCATCAAGACCATCGAGGCCCAGATTGCACAACTGAACGCGGCCTTGAGCGAGCGAGATAAGGGGAAGCTCCCGTCCCAGCCACTTCCAAATCCCGGTCACCCACATAATGCACATGTTGCTCTTGAACAACAAAACCATAATGTGAGTGCCGTGACCACACTGAGATCAGGGAGGATGCTGCCAAACAACATTGGCAAACGGATCAACGATGATGCCCCGGCCGCTGCTTCTTCTTCTTCTCCTTCTTCTTCTTCGTCTTCCGAGCCTATTCTCCGTTCTTCACAAGGCTCTCCCTCTTCTTCTTCTGCTCTGAACGGACCCACTTCTCACTCCACGAAAACACCTATTCTGGGATCCGTTCCAACTCCAAAATCTCCTCCTCCAGCATTAGACTCAACCAATTTTCAAAATGTTCCATTTCCAAACCGGTTGAGGTCTAACAAACAAAATCCACAAATGGAGAAGATTTTGGAGTTATTTAAGCAAGTTAACATTAATATTCCTCTTTTAGATGCTGTCCAACAAGTCCCATCTTACGCAAAAATCTTAAAGGACTTGTGCACGAAAAAGAGGAAGTCTCAGGTACCCAAGAAAGTTTTCTTGGCTAGTGCTGTGAGTGATGCCCTTACCCAATCTTTACCACAAAAACGGAAGGACCCTGGCTGTCCTACGATTTCAATTACTATTGGGGATAAGAACATCAACCGCGCACTATTAGATCTTGGTGCCAGTGTTAACTTGCTTCCGTATTCAGTATACGAGCAATTAGGCGTCGGAGAGCTGAAACCCACACACTGCACTCTCCAGATGGCCGACCGATCGATCACCCATCCTAGGGGTGAGCTAGAGGATGTGTTAATAAAAGTCGGGGACTTCATATTCCCCGTCGACTTCATTGTCTTAGATACACAGCCTGTAGCTAACCCCCGGAATCAAATTCTGGTGATACTCGGTCGCCCATTTCTCGCAACCTCAAATGCTGTGATCAATTGTCGCAATGGTTCAATGAACCTCTCATTTGGAAATATGACAATTGAACTCAACAATTTTAGGTTGGGGAATCAGCCCGCCGAACCTAATGCTCATATACTGGATGTTTGCTCGATCCAGGAGATCACACCAGAAGAGTGTGAATTCGAGGAGTTTCTGTTTGAACACGATAATCTTGACGCCACTAGTGCGTTTCTCTTCGAACCTGCTGCTGCTTCTGCGCCCGACAACGAATACGAGTGTTTCACGTTCTTGAACGATCTTAGCCGCGCACAACCCGAGTTTGAATCTTTTGACTTTCCGGATGAGTTACCTGAACCATCCAACTCGGTTGCCTACACTCGCTTTGAACCTTTGCTGGAGTCCTTTGAGTTCGAGACCTTTGCACCAGTCTTGCCTTCCATCATTTCACCTCCAACGCTCGAACTCAAGCCGTTGCCGTCTCACCTTAAGTATGCTTACTTAGGTGAGAACGAGACCCTCCCAGTCATCATCTCGGCTTCTCTAGCTCCCGAGCAAGAGAAAGCCCTTCTCGCGGTCTTGCACGGCAACAGGCAAGCTTTTGGCTGGTCCATGGCGGACATCAAGGGGATTAGTCCCCTGATCGTTGAGCATCACATTCATCTGATGGATGATGCCAAACCAGCCCGGGATCCACAAAGACGTCTTAATCCAGTCATGAAGGAGGCTGTGAAGAAGGAGATCGTCAAATGTCTAGATAGTGGTATCATTTACCCTATCTCTGATAGCCAGTGGGTTAGCCCCATTCACGTTGTCCCCAAGAAGTCGGGCATCACGGTCATAACCAACGAGGCGAATGAGTTAATCCCTACTCGCACCCAAACTGGGTGGCGAGTTTGCATTGATTACAGAAAACTCAACGCCGCAACGCGGAAAGACCACTTTCCGCTACCTTTCATTGACCAGATGCTCGAACGATTGGCCGGACACGAGTACTACTGCTTTCTTGATGGCTACTCCGGCTATAATCAAATTCCCATCGCCGAAAAAGACCAGGACAAGACCACTTTCACTTGTCCTTTCGGCACGTTTGCATATCGACGCATGCCCTTTGGGTTATGCAATGCGCCCGCTACCTTCCAGCGGTGTATGATGGGAATTTTTTCTGACATGGTGGAAAAATTTCTGGAGATTTTCATGGATGACTTCTCCATCTTCGGCGACTCCTTTGACGAGTGTTTGCTGCATCTTGACGCTGTCCTTACCCGATGTAAGGACAAGAATCTCACTTTGAACTGGGAGAAATGCCACTTCATGGTGCGCGAAGGTATTGTCTTAGGACATATCATCTCGCAAAATGGCATAGAGGTTGACAAAGCAAAGATTGAGGTCATTTCCAATCTGCCTCCTCCCCGATGCGTCAGAGATATCCGAGCCTTCCTTGGCCATGCCGGTTTCTATAGATGGTTTATCAAGGACTTTAGCAAGATTGCTAGGCCCTTGACTCTTTTGCTGGCCAAGGATACACCATTCGACTTCAACTCGAGCTGTGTGACTGCATTCGAGTCACTGAAACGCTCACTCACTTCTGCTCCCGTTCTCTCCTCACCTGACTGGACGCACCCATTCGAGATTATGTGCGATGCATCCGACTTTGCCATCGGTGCTGTCCTTGGACAGCACATCAACAAGATGCCGCATGTAATCTATTACGCGAGCCGAACCCTGAACGACGCCCAACTCAATTATACAACGACTGAGAAGGAATTCTTAGCTGTTGTATTTGCTCTAGAAAAGTTCAGGCCCTACCTCATCGGCTCTCCAGTCATTGTCTGCACGGACCATTCAGCTTTGCGCCATCTTTTTGCGAAGAAAGATGCAAAATCTCGGTTAATCCGTTGGATCCTCTTGCTTCAAGAGTTTGACCTTGTCATTAAGGACAAACGAGGATGTGAAAACGTGGTTGCCGACCATCTCTCACGACTTCCTTCTTCGCCTTCGCTTCCAATTCCGATCAATGACGTTTTCCCGGATGAACAGCTCTTGACATTATCTTGCGAACCCTGGTTTGCAGATATTGTGAACTATTTGGCCACGGGATTACTACCGACCGAATGGTCGAGTCAGGACAGACTTCGCTTCTTATCCCAAGTAAAACATTTTTACTGGGACGAACCCTACTTGTTCAAGTACTGTCCCGACCAGATTATTCGTCGGTGTGTCCCTGATGAGGAATTCAAGAGTGTGCTGTCATTTTGCCACGATCAAGCATGTGGCGGGCATTTTGGGCCCAGGAAGACAACTGAGAAGATCTTGCAATGTGGTTTCTACTGGCCACAACTTTTCAAAGACGCTCACGACTATTGCAAGACTTGCTCCCGGTACCAACACATGGGCCGGATATCCCGGAGGAACGAGATGCCGCTCCAACCGATCTTGGTTGTGGAGATTTTCGATGTTTGGGGGATAGACTTCATGGGGCCGTTTCCCAGCTCTTTTGGGAACTTGTACATTCTTCTAGCTGTTGATTACGTCTCTAAATGGGTCGAGGCTGTGCCCAGCCGGACTAACGACAACAAGGTTGTCGTTAGGTTCCTTAAAGAAAACATTTTCTCACGGTTTGGGCACCCCTGAGCGATCATTAGCGACAATGGAAGTCATTTCTGCAATAAAACTTTCGAAGCCTTGATGCTGAAATACTCCATAAATCATAAGCTCTCTACGCCCTACCACCCCCAAACCTGCGGACAGGCCGAAGTTTCAAATCGGCAAATCAAGCAGATATTGGAGAAGACGGTTTCCAAGAACCGTAAGGATTGGTCTCTGAAACTCACTGATGCCCTTTGGGCATTTAGAACCGCTTATAAGACCGACCTTGGCATGTCTCCCTATCGTCTTGTGTACGGAAAAGCCTGCCACCTTCCTGTCGAAATCGAGCATCGCGCATTTTGGGCGATAAAGGAGCTGAATCTGTCTCTTGAGGACGTGGGCAGCCATCGGAAGCTGCAGTTGAACGAACTGAGCGAGCTTAGGGATGAGGCTTACGACAACGCGGTTGTCGTTAAGAATCGAACGAAGGTGTTTCATGATAAACACCTTTTGCGCAAAACCTTCGTACCTGGTCAGCAGGTACTTCTTTACGACACCCGACTTCACTTCCATCCTGGAAAGCTCAGATCTTGCTGGAAAGGGCCGTATTTTGTGCGGAATGTGTATCCGCAGGGCGCTGTGGATTTGGAGAATCCAAAGGACGGTTCACTCTTCAAAGTGAACGGACACCGATGCAAACCGTACCTTAGCGCCGAACCAACAGAGGAGCTCCTGTTCTTACAGGAGCCGGTTTACCCTGAATGATCTTCCTCTGCCCACCTCCAAACTTCGGTTATCCAGCCAAGAACAGTGGACACTGTTCCAAATAAGTTTGGGGGTATGTACAAACCATTTTGTATATATTTGTGTATATTCTTTTTCTTTTCTTTAAAAACAAAAACAAATAAAAATTTGTGTATCACTAACCGACAATTTTGAACCTTCCAACTGCTCTCTTCATGCTACGACAGTGAGGACACTGTCCAGTTTAAGTTTGGGGGTACGCTCGGTACGCATTTCTTACCTTCGCATTCATATGTATATTTTGCATCTGCATATTAATATCCATAAAATCCATAAAAATTTGAAAATTTTCTAAAAATATAAAAACTTTTTTGTCAAGTTAGCTTGTGAAAGAACTCTGATTCAACATTTCGACGGTTTTTGTTTAAAAAAAAATAGGAATGACTAAATCTTATGTTTAGATTTTGAAAACCTAAAAGATAACTCTCCTTTGAAGTTAACTATAGCTGATATACGTCTTTACATCACACTACACGTGTCGTAAGATTTTGGGAATTAGATGACAAGTCTTTCATGTTTAAACTTTTAAACAGATAAATGATTTTCTGAGGATCAAATAGGTTTGTTCTGAAATAAGTAATGTCAAGAATAGTTTATGAAGTAAAGCGAATATAAAGGAATATTATTGATGCCGTAATTGGAACTAAGTTTGAAAAATAACCCATCTGAAACTTGATTGGAATGATTACACACCAAACCCACTAAACACGTCTTTTATCCAAAAAAATAATTGAACTGACCGGTTATATCTCCGTTCGTATTAAATCATCCGATTTTCACGCCAAACTGTCTTTTGTTTTTTGGACCTAGGTAACTTGAGTAATTAAGTCCGCTGGGGTGTTTCTACACCTAATGCCCTAAAACCAACTGGTTTGGGTGCATTGGCCCAAAGCTCGCTAAGAAGCCTAGAAAGTCCAGTTTTAAAACAAAGTCAAGCAAGTGTTCTCTCCGAGTTAAAATTCCTAACGGTTCTTTGTGTGAGAATAATCTTGATAAAAGACAGGCTTTTATAAAAAATTTAGCGGAAATATGAAGGTTTTATTCTATGATAAAGACTATTGCACGTTCACAGAGGTGTGTATGAAATGAAAACAAGAAAAAGGTGGAGTGAAAAATACGACTTAGTTCCCTGTTATGGAAGATAGAAATTCTGAAGTTGAAACCTTACTGGAAAACGAAACTTGAAAAATGCTTAACTCTTTATAAAACTTATGTGATCCTTTTTAAATTGTTATCTGGGCTTTATTGTGCGACATGATGACTTTAATCGATCCTTCTGGAACTTAACAACACTATTTGCACTGCACGTAAAGACATATAAAATCTGTAGTTAAATAAGATGTGAGGTGTGAAAAATAAAGGTTCGATGGTCTAGACTTAGGATTATAGAATTGTTATTTTCTAAAACAAAACTTTAGGTTTTGAATCTTAGTTATTTTGCAAAACCGACTTGACCGGATTTTGTGGGTAGTATCCGCTGAAAACCCTCAGGAGACAACACTCCTCCTACTAGGGACACCTAGAGGTTTAACGGCTTGTTGCACATGCTCAGTGCAATCGCGTTCCCTGCGAAAGTGAGGTTAGGAAATTTTTTGTGAATAAATGGACTTTGCTCGGGACGAGAAAATGATAAGTTTGGGGGTATTTGTTCATATCAGATTTTTGCATTTTCATACCGCCCAATTTTTATCACATTGCATATCCGTAGATACTCTTGAGCCGTGTTTGCTAGTCAATTGCAGGATACAGGTTCTCGGTTCTAAAACAGTGAAATTCATGGAAAACACGAATTAATCCGGGTTCCTGCCAACCACAGATAAAACACGGTCTCCGCCCTTCATCCGTATGCTGCCAGATACCAGTTTAGGAAGACAAAATGTCAAATCAATGTCGTTTTCAGGCACAAGGCTCAATGGTAGCACAAGATCCAAGAGATCTACGCGGAGCTCGAGACAATCATGACAAAATCTTGACAAAAAGTCCACCTTTCTCTCAACAGAAATTCTGGAAAAATCGTGGAGCCAAGTTGAGAAAATACATGTACCAGAATAATGTACACATCAAACCAGGGTGCCACCAAAAAGCCCAAAGTCCAAGTCATCAAGAGGGCCGCGGATCCGCGGCCAAAGGGGGGTCCTGGCCGCGGTTCCGCGGCCATGCTGTCGCCAAAATTGCAGGGCTTTGGGGGGTAGGATGGTCTTTTCATGGGTGTTCTGATGGTTGCCCTAGTTTTCTATTCTCCAGCCTATAAATAGCCTAGAAGTTTGAGAAGGAAAGGGTCCAATTCTTGTATTTCTTTTTGCTAGGTTTTAGTTACATGTTCTTCTTCCTCTTCTCACCTCTTCTCCATTAAACTTGTAAGTGAGCTTTTGAGTGAAGAGTGATGAATAAAGAAGACCATTTTATTATCATGCTTGTCTCCTTATCTTTATGCTTGTTGTAATTTTAATTCGTTAAGTAGTTGTTGTTATTTCCTTGTTGTTTATTTCTGCTTTTTTTTCTTTATCCTTACATATGACAATGATACTTACGCTTGATCCTCGCCAAGGTGAGGTCGCAAATAGTTAGTCGTATTCTTCTAATCTCCTTCTTTCTATCTTCCTCTTTTGTGTTGTTTTATTTTTCCGTATTATGATGTGTGAGTAGTTCATTCTTGTTAGGGTAGGATAAGGGAAGTTTGAGAGAAGGAAATCTCTCTCACTCTTTCCTTGCCCAACAGCTTAAATCGACTCCCGTTAATCCAACCACAATCCGCTCCTTACGGCACCCTATCCTACATGATAGCGGTGATTCCGTAGTGAGACCGGTTGTGGTTGGATTAACCGGAGGTTATGGCTAAGAGCCAAGAACGGACGGACAAGCACCAAAAAGAAGACTTATGCGTTGGAAAGCCTAGCTTATACTCGCAAAGTCCTTCCTAGTCGTGCTAATCCCCGTTGTTGCCGATTACCGTAACACGACATTAAGAGGGGCAACGAAAGATGTGGAGACTCCTAACTCAAACTAACCTAATCCTAACCCTAACATGCTCTCTTTAAATATCAACTCAACACTTAGATAACTACAAACAAAATCTGAACAACCGGACTTAACTCGTCGAAAAACACATAGAAAAAGATTCCCATCTCCCTGCGGACGACCCGTACTCAGCCGGCTAGCTACGTGCGAAACCGTCTTGATTGCGGTATTTAAAACTTAAACTTGAACACGCTCGTATCCTAACAATCACCCGGTCATATCACACACGACCCGACCAATAGAAAATGCTAGATTAGAATGAGGAATCATATACTCGCATTTAATCAAGCTCCCGCACATATCCCCATCTGCACCCCCACATCGTTTCGCCTGATCTAGGAAACCCCTTTGTGGGACTCTAAGACTCGTCAATACGCTAGCAGTAGGCAGTGATCATATCACATACCCACAAAGCGTCAGCGGCACTAGTTATACGTAATGGCTCCCAGGTATTGAGCGATCAGAAGAAAAACAAGAGAACCTGTCAAAACTCCTGTCGAGCCAACTGACAACACTTACCATAAAGTTGGTCTCTTCATCAGATATGCTGCATATCGAGTCTAGAAATGGTATTGTCGACCCCAATAACTCAATAAGTCATGCCGGTATATGGCCTATAACAGATCGAGAAACTACCGATAACACTTATAAGTAAATCTCATCAGCCCTAACCAGGGACTTCCTGTTAGGGCCAATCGAGCATAGTGCAACATCAACCCCTAATACCGGGAGAGACAAAACCCCTCCTATCGCTCATTGCCTCCATGTCCTTCGGGGCTGTACCCAAAATCCACCTGTTTGCATGACTCAGTAGAGCCGTGGTAGGATGGAGATCAAAGTACAGTGGGAGCACATAAAAGACTCTATGACGATCTTGGGTCTACAGACTAACCTGTACTAGTGTCACCTGAGAACTGCTATCTGACGATATGTATAATACCATATAGGAGTTCTCGGCGATTCCGTCCAGTGTACCCAGTCTCCACTGAGCACCCATATACAATCTTTAGTGTCACCACACCAATTTATATGAGATTATCCATCGCCCATCATATGGGTCAAGAAACGTATACGCTAGTCTACTCTGGAATATCGATACCCTATCTCGATACACCCATAACTAAGAAGATTTAAAGATATGCTCATTGACTACGCTTGTCCCACTAGTATGATCAGCAACATAATCACAGTAGTCAAGAAAATATCCTAAGGGCTTCATCTACATGTACCAGAAATATGCATGATCTAGTAAACATGGAGATAAAGAGCAACCAGATAGCATACTATCATGTCGAGCAAGAATGTCCTCTGAATATATATATACACATACCGATACATCCACTATCAAAAAATTGCCTCTAGGGCATTCATATATCTAACAATCTCCCACTTGTACTAAGGCCAATTATTGGCGTATCTCATACCCAACATCTCAAAAAGTCCCTCATGCTGCGGCTGAGGGAGGTCCTTGGTGAGTGGATCCACGGTGTTATTCTTTTATCTACTCTCCGAATCTCGATCTCGCGGCGATCAACTATCTCCTGGATCAGATGATATCGCCTCATGATGTGTCTGGATCGCTGATGGGACCTGGGCTCTTTGGCCAACACCATAGCCCCATTATTATCAAAATACAATGGTATTGGATCAATAATGGTTGGAACTACTCCTTGCTCCAAGATGAACTTCCTCATCCAGACTGCTTCCTTGGCATCATCATTTGCAGCAATATACTCAGCTTCCATCGTTGAGTCTGCAACGGTATCCTGTTTGGAACTCTTCCAATACACCGCCCCTCCATTGAGGGTAAATACATATCATGAGATAGATTTGTTGTCGTCCTTATCACTCTGGAAGTTTGAATCGGTAAAGGCCTCCATTTAGAGATCTTCGTTACCATACACCAAGAACAATTCTTTAGTCCTTCGCAAGTACTTAAGAATGTTCTTCACAGCAGTCCAGTGTTTCTCCTCTAGGTTGGACTGATACCTGCTTACTACACCCAGTGCATAAGATACATCAGGGCGTGTACACAACATCGCATACATTATAGATCCTACTGCTGAAGCGTAGGGAATAATGCTCATGCGAGCCATCTCTTTATCGGACATTGGGTAAAAGTCCTTGGAAAGAGTGACTCCATGGCAAGTGGGTAAGGCACCCTGCTTGGAGTCTTCCATACTAAACCTCTTTAGGATGGTGTTGATGTACCTAGTTTGGGATAATCCCAACAACCTCTTAGATCTATCCCTATAGATCTTAATGCCTAATATGTACGAGGCATCACCCAGGTCCTTCATGGAGAACCTTTGTGATAAGAACAATTTAACCGATTGTAGCATAGGAACATCTTTCCTATCAGAAGAATGTCATCCTTGTACAATACGAGGAATGCGACAGTACTCCTTACAATCTTCTTATAAACACAAGGTTCATCTGGATTTTTGACGAAATCAAACTTTTTGATGACATCATCAAAACAGATGATCCAACTCCGTGATGCCTGCTTTAATCCATAAATGGATTTAAACAACCTACATGCTTTCTCGCTGCTCCCACTATCCATGAAGCCCTATGGCTGATCCATATAAATGCATTCTTCTAAATTACCATTTAGGAATGCAGTTTTAACGTCCATCTGCCAGATTTCATAGTCGTAGTGAGCAGCAATAGCAAGTAGGATTCGAATGGATTTAAGCATGGCTACCGGAGAGAAAGTTTCGTCACAGTCCAATCCTGGTCTTTGACAAAATATTTTCGCTACTAGCCTCGCCATATTGGTCTCCACCTGCCCATCTACACCGATCATTCTTTTAAAGATCTATTTGCACCCTACGGGTTTTACTCTAGAGGGTACAGCTTCCAAAGTCCATATTTTGTTGGTGTACATAGACTCCATTTCGGATCTCATGGCATCCAGCCACTTCATAGAGTCACCATTCGTCATAGCTTGCTGAAAACTGGTAGAGTCATCATCATCCATGATGCAATCTTCTCCATCACCATCAATGAGAAAACCATAGTATCTCTCCGGCGGGCGAGAAGTCCTACCAGATCTATGGAGTGGCTGAGGCTCATAAGTTTCTGCTGCAACATCAGGTTCAACCAGGTCGTCATTTGTAACTTGTGTTTCTAGAACCTCTTCTAGTTCTACCACAATACCATCAGTATTTGTAAAAATTTCATTTTCTAAAAACGTAGCATGCTGAGAACAAACACCTTTTGTTCCTCCTTGTGGTAGAAAAGATACCCAAACGAATTTTTTGGATATCCCACAAATATACACTTAACCGATCGTGTCTCGAGTTTATCTGGGTTCTGCTTTTTGACAAAAGCCGTACAACCCCAAATCTTAACTCGTTTAAGAGACGGTCTCTTCCCATACCATATTATATATAGAGTGGTAGACACGGTCTTGGTTGGAACCCTGTTCAATAGATATGCTGCAGTCTCCAATGCATGCCCCCAAAAGGAGAGAGGTAACTCAGCATTACTCATCGTGGATCGCACCATATCTAATAGGGTGCGATTCTTTCTTTCTGACAAACTGTTGTGCGGTGGTGTGTAAGGGGGAGTGAGCTGAGAGAGAATCCCATTCTCTTTTATGAAGTTTGAAAACTCTGTACTAAGATTGTCACAACTCGAAATATTAGCTCATGACCGGCACTTAAATCACACCACGTCTAAAGGCGTAACGTAATTCAAGTAAGCCGAATCCAGAAGTCTAAACCTTTTTAAGAAAATAAAAGAGGTGAAGTTTTAAAAATAAGGTATGATGAAATAAAAGTTTTCTTAATGCGTAGAAAAGGAACATGAAAATGCAAGTGAATAGTTTAAAAACATGTTTCTTCTTTTAAAAATTTGGGCAGCACCTCCTTTGTATATTTTGATCCAAAACCACAAATACATAATAATGATAAAGGAATCCCAAGCGGGAGCTAGCTCTTCTCCAAATGGCAGATCATAACCATGCAAGACAGTATATGTAAGTATACGACGCCCAACGGTGAAGTTCACGACAAAAGATAAAAAAATAAGCAAGACATCAAAACCACAAGTAGCGGAAAACCCCTCGCTCAAAGTCTTGCAACCACAATCTCACTAAGTCTCATTACTTATACAATTTACTAATTTTGATTGATGGAGTTAACTCGATACAATATGAAATATAGATACAAGAGTGGGTATGATACAAATGTCCCACCTACCAATGCAAAACACCCGAATGCAACTGTGTGCCAGCGAAGCCGCTACTGATCCATGCGGTCTACCTGCAAGAACTATGGCACAACGGGGGTGAGTTGCCTACTCATGAGTAGAAAAACATTTACAAGTAGAAATCGAATAACAACGACTCCTTGGTCAACTATATCATGAAGATAATACTATGATATCTAGGGTGACCGTATCTGTATATGTGTCAACAATGAATCAATACCTATATGTATGCGGAAATAATCCAACCGTATAATCAATGTATGTATGCATGTGGATCTTGTCCAACCATATAATCAAGGTATGTATGCATGTGGATCTCGTCCAACCATATAATCAATGTATGTATGCATGTGGATCTTGACCAACCATATAATCAATGTATGTATGCATGTGGATCTCGTCCACCCATATAATCAATGTATGTATGAATGAAAGTATGAGGATATAACTCAACGAGTGTCACTCGCGACACATCAAAATCATGGAACCTGGGTGTCCAACATCAACACCTAAAAACATCATGAAACCCGTGTCCAGCATCGACACGTAAATCCTCATATCTCGGGCTCCGTCAGTCCGGATCGGCACTCGGGCTCCGTCAGTCCGGATCGGCCCATATCATCTCTCGACACCGGTCGGTATCCTCCGGATATCCGCCGAGCCCAAATACTATCACCGGTAGGTAGTAGTCCCACTGCCAGGCTCAGCGTCTACTGCACAGAAATCCATTCTCGCCCCGGGGTACCATACCGGGTCAACCATATACCCGCAATCTGCCTCATCCAGCTCCTCGAATCGGGTTTCACATGTCACACGTCTCAGAACAGAGAAAACGCATGGTGGACGCACTAAAATATCTTATGTAGAGAAACCGGGTTTTTAAAATAGTACATGCTTTCTTTTGAAATAGCCACGGTTCTCAAATCCAGAAATCTCATGAAAATAACATATTTCAATACGTGTAATCAGAAAGCATGATGTATGCGATATATAACAGATGTAAGCGTATCCGAATATCATGCAACATGGAACAGTGATATGACATATTAAGGGAGAACTGCTCTTTTAAATGGATCCAGTTGTTAAAATAGTACATGCGGTCCCCAATTCTCCAAAAATCAAAGCCAGCATCATCTATGTATGTACAAATGTGTATGTACGTAGGCATGGTTGCACAAGATATATGGTATATACGGAAGTATGAGTGTACAATATGTATGTATGCCAATATGGATGTACTACTGGGTATATACGCAATTATGAGTGTACAATATATATGTGCGCCAATATAGATGTACAAGTGGGTATATACGCAAGTAAGAGTGTACAATATGTATGTGCGCCAATATGGATGTATAGGTGGTATATACGCAAGCATGAGTGTACAATTAGTATGTGTTCCAATATGGATGTACAGGTGGAATATACGCAAGCATGAGTGTACAATATATATGTGCGCCAATATCGATGTACAAGTGGTATATACGCAAGCATGAGTGTACAATATGTATGCACGCCAATATAGATGTACAAGTGGTATATACGCAAGCATGAGTGTACAGTATGTATGTGTGCCAATATGGATGTACAAGTGGTATATACGCAAGCTTGGGTGTACAATATGTATGTGTGCCAATATGGATGTACAAGTGGTATATACGCAAGCATGGGAGTACAATATGTATGCGTGCCAATATGGATGTACCAAGTGGTATATACGCAAGTATGGGTGTACAATATGTATGTGTGCCAATATGGATGTACAAGTGGTATATACGCAAGTATGAGTGTACAATAAGTATGTGCGCAAGTATGAATGTACAAGTTGTATATCCTGATGCAGTGATTCTACTGTGTAGTGACATGGCAATTATCGATGATGAAGTGTGTGAACCGGCAAATCTGTGTTTGTGCGACATACGCATCATCGATAATGGTGCAGGTGTACAAGCACAGGTATAACTAATGCAATGCGAATAACATGAATGCATCATAAGGTAAATTGTCAGCAAAAAGCTATAAGGTGTACATATCTATGATGATCGAGTCGGTGAATCTATCAATCGGCATCAAGCCTCACAACATCTCCGACGGTAAACTCCATCGTACGGCATCCTCTAGTCAAGGGTAAGGATCAATCATCAAGTGAAACTCATCACGCACGAAAAATCATCGTACGGCGGCATTAAGCTATCAGGGATCCTATCAACCTATAATACGAGGAGGGTACGGACCTAACGTCACGTACAGCTAACACTCATGATTAACAACACATATAAATATCTCTATATTCCTATGTCCCAGGTCACATCCACAAAAATCTCATATCAGGGGACCGGCAGGGTATAAATCATCTCAATCGACTCGCATCCGTATACCAACATATCATCAAATCACATATTAAATCGTATTCTCTTTTTATCCCATTTATATCCCTCATCAAGTCAATTTTACAAATACATTCTACCTTTTCTATAAGTACACGTATCTAATCTAACATACACACCCGAACCATACAAACAGTTTTTGAAAGATGCAAATCGTACTTTAGAAAGTAGGGGCTACGGTGTTTTTAAAGAAAAGATATCATTTGAAAATCCGTAACATCCCTCAAGGTATCTGTTTAAAAGATGCATTCGATTCTTTAGTTTGGAAATATGTATGGTCGGATGACATACCTATCTTGACTATCTAGTCCTATAATACCCTAAATGGCAATATCGTCAAATATTATCCTCAAGTTCCGTCATCACATACTAGTCGTATCATATCACTTCTAACTATCCTTAGTTTTTAATATGGTTCTCTAACTACCTTTTAACTGTATCTCTAGTATCCTATTAAAGGTTTCATTAATCATAATCTATATATATAAATCGGTTTCCATCAAAGTTTGCGGGGGTGCTATACGCCATCCACTCGACTTCCCCCGTAGATATAGATCTACTCACCGTAGTCTTCGCTTGGCGAAGTTGATGATGCCACGCTCCGTCGCCTCGGAATCCACGTGAAGGTACCTACAATAACAACACATATCGCCACGCTATTAAAATCAAGTTCTGAAATCTAATACAGCACGCGCATTACTCATAGGTTAGAACCTATAGCTTACGCGTACAAAATCAACCAAACAACCCTTGTTGTTGATGTACAAACATCCAACAACCAAATACGAATCCAAATATCAAAACTAAATATTTCAAAATACGGAAAATATAGCCAAAATCACACCAAAGTGCTCTCAGATTTTGACTCAGGTGAAAAGGAGTTGCACAAACAAGTCTAGGGTGTAGTACAAGTTGTATATGAGCTACTGGACCAACCTAGAACCCAACCCACCCCACATGGCTGGCGACATGGCCCCATATTCCGGCGAGCTCGGCCCCCCAGGCTCCTCTGGGCTTCGTCTTCGTAGGGTGGTCTCCTAGTTTCCTATTTTGGTCCCTGGTATTGTTTGCTTAACTCATAAATTCCCCGGCTTGCTCCAGATTTCCCTGCACACCCTGTATACTCACAAAACCCACATGAACAAATTCCTAAATCCGTATTTTGGTTTCTATACTAAATTCCAAGTCTTTCAACAGCAACTAGAGTTCACTAATTTAGCACAATCACCTAAACCCTTCTCTAGAGATTTCTATATTCACAACCACCAACCCAATTCAATTTTTAAACTATCTAAAACATAAGAAAACTAAAACTAACTAAATGGAAATGATTATACCTCATGGATATCACTTAAGCAAACCCTAGAAGTCCCAATGTTGTCGAAATCGCACTTTTCTTGGTCCATTGCAATGAGGGTGAGGAGGTAATCATTTTTTGTGAAAGCGGTATAGGGTTTTGACAAGGTTTTGGAGGTGATTTTTGGGGTTGTAGGTGGAGGGAAGGGAGCTTGAGGAAGTGGAAGAAGGAGATGAAAATGGGGGGAAAGAATAATCAGGCAGCCCCCCCTCTCTCAATTATTCTCACACTCTCTCTCCAAGCATGCTTATTTTAATCTTTGTGTCCCCTCTCTCTCTCCAAATCATTATTACACCTTTTTCCCTTTTTCTTCTCACCAAAAACACATACGCCCAAATAAAACAATACAAATGAAATAACATGTAACATGTCATGGTGCACCAACCATGAAAAACTGTAGAAACAAGGATTTGACTTAATCGCGATTAGCAGTGCACTAATTGGGTTTTTATCGAAATTGCATATAATAAATTTTTAAAATGCCAAATCCTTTAAATATATTTTTAAATGAATAAATCATTTTAATTTCCGTTTATTTCACAATTATTGGAATATATTTATGTAGGGTTCCTAGGCACACTAATGAGGTCTCATAAGGCATCAACCATGCCAATTTCAAATTTTACAAGTGCCGAGAAACCCTAATACGGATCGTTAACTAGAATTTTAGGCGAAACAAGCAACTAGTTAACAACTTAACTAAGTGAATGGAAATACAACCTTTGTAGATCCGGTCCTCCACCTCCATAGCTCCGCAATGAAGTCTCCTCGCTGTCCAAATGGAAACCCGGGCTCTAGCGTCGGCTTCATCGGAGAAATGGGCAGGCAAGGTCGTCGGCTTCGTGCCGAAGATGATCTACGTCGAGGCATCACAAGATCAAGCTCCCACTTCACCAAGTCATGAAACTTGTGAAGAAAACACCCTATACTACTTGGCAAGAGGTAGAGGATGAAGAAATAGGAGGTGGGTTCACTTTAGAATTGGATTTCTCACTCATTTGCTCAAGTTGTCATTGATGGAGCAAGGTTTCTTCATGAAGAAGAAGAAGAGGAAGAAGATGATAGAATATAATAAGTTATTTTCTAAAAGAAAATAAAAACAATACTTATCATATCATGAACCATGGTCAAGTGTAGAGAGCTAACTAGAGTTTATGTGAATGGTTAGGGTTAAAGAAGAAGACAAAATGATCACTTGGTCAAAAGCTTCATGAAGCTTCAACAAGCTTCATGAAAGAAAAGAATGAAAGAAAACCATTTTGTTTTTTCTCCTTATGCTTTTATTTTCCAAAACTAATAAATAAATAAATGAATGAATAAGTAATCATAACCCTAACCATTCATATAACCATGGTTCAATCTTTACACTTAACCAATTTTGCATGTATCATCAAACATGATACAAACAAGTGCACACAAAAATATATCACATATACAATGTGCACACCAAGTGAGAAAATCCATTTAAAGTGAACCAATACTAGTTAATGCAAAGTAATATATCAAATATATAATTATATATTAAATCATTAAATCAACACTTGATTCAACGATCCGGTCATGTCGCACATAACCGACTAGTATCATTAGTAATATCTTATCGAATCAACACTTGATTTGATAACCCGGCTATGTCATATAACCGATCAATGTCACAAATCGCGAGAATCGAATACAGTATCACATACTGGTATTATTCTCGGTCCCGCACATATCTCATATGCGCTCCTATTTCGTTTCGCTTGAGCTAGGAAACCCCTGTGTAGGACTCTAAAGACTCGTCAATACGCCGGCAGCAGGTGATGATCATATAAAACACCCACAAGCCGCAAGCGGTCTACTAAACGTAACGGCCACCCGGGTATTGAGCGATTAGAAGATCGACGAGCAAGCCCGCTCACACTCCTGTGAATCCAACCAGTAACACTTACCGTACAGTCCGGTCTGATCGTCTGATATGTCGCATATCTTGCCTAGGGGTGGTAAACGTCAGACCCCAATAGCTCGATAAGTCGTGTCGATATGAGGTCTATAACTATTCGAGAAACTACTGGTAACACTTACCAGTAAATCTCAGCAACCCTGGCCAGGGATTTCCGGTTATAGCCAATCGAACACAGCGCAACATCAACTCCCTATACCGGGAGAGACGAATCCCCTCCTATCGCTCATTGCCTCCATGTGACTCGGGACTGTACCCAAAAACCACCATTTTGCATGCCCTCTTGGACGTGGTAAGGTGGAAATCAAAGCACAGTGGGAACCACACAAGACTCTATGACGATCTCGGGTCAACAGACTACTCTGTACCAGTGTCACCAGAGAACTGCCATCTGACGTAAGGTATAATACCATCTGGGAGTTCTCGGGGAGTCCGTCCAGTGTACCCAGTCTACACTGAGCATCCGTATATCATCTCTGATGTCAAACACCAATGGATATGGGATCATCCATTGCCCATCTGTATGGGTCGAGAAGGTATACGCTAGTCTACTCTGGTATATCGATGCCCCGTCTCGATACACCCACGACTAGGGACCATGAAGGATGTACTTATGGACTACCATGTCCCCACTAGTATGATCTGCATCATAGTCCGGGTAGTCAAGTACACATCCTAAGGGCTTTACCAACATGTAACAGAGAGACAATCAGTGTACACGTTAAGGTAAAGATCAACCAGATAGCATACTATCATGTCGAGCAAGAAGGTCCTCTCTATATATGTCCCAGCATCCACTACAATATACATCCTATGTATAGTAATGGCCTCTAGGGCATACATATAACTAACAATCTCCCACTTGCACTAGGGCCATCTGATAGCAGTGGTTATAGTATCTCATACTCAACCATCCCATAAAAATCTCTCTCTGGGAACAGGCCTTTGTGAGTGGATCCGCTGTGTTGTCCTCTGAGTCTACTCTCCAAACCTCGATCACCCTGGGGATCAACCATCTTCATGATCAGGAGACACTGCCTTAGAATGTGTCTGGATCACTGATGGGACGGGCGTTCCTTGGCATAAGCCACAACTCCATTGTCTCACAATGGTTGGAACGTAGTTCATCTTATGAACTAATATACACCCAGACTTCCTTTTTGGTAGCATCTCAAATAGCGATGTATCCAGCCTTTATCGTCTAGTATGCCACGATATCTAGCTTGGAACTTTACCAACATACTATCCCTTTACTGAGGGTAAAGACAATGCCTGTGACTGACATTCAGTCGTCTTTATCACCCTGGAACACTTCCAGTGATTCTCCCCAGGATCGATTGATACCATCTCACTACAACTAGTGAGTATCCTAACATCCATTTAGATCTATCTCATAGATCCAAAACTCAGGATTTAGGAGGTATCACTTTGATTCTTTATGGAGAATCATTGTGATAAGTGGAGATTGACCGAGCGTAGCATAGGAAACTCCTTCCCTATCAAGAGTATGTCATCCACGTACTCTACGAGGATCATCACTATACCCCCTACTACCTTTTTGTTTATACAAGGTTCATCTACCATTTTGATGATGTCAAACTCTTTGACTAACACATCAAAACAGATGTTCCAACTCCGCGACGCCAGCTTTATCACATAAACCATCTTGCACACGTTTCCGCTGCTCCCCCTGTCTACGAAGCCCTCTGGCTGTGTACTTATAGACGCACTCTTCTAAAACATCATTTAGAAAAGCAGTCATGGCACCCAACCGTCAGATATCGTAGTCATGGTATGTAGCCGTGGCAAGTAGGATCTGGATGGACTTAAGCATAGCCACTTGAAAAGGTTTCATCATTATCCACGCGTGGTAGATGACGAAAACCTTTAACAAGTCTTGCTTTGAAAGCCTCAACCTTTCCAAGTACACCAAGTAATCTTCTCAAGATATACTTGCTCCTGATGGGGATTTAACCCTTCAGATATAGCAACCAAAGTCCATACTTTGTTGGTGTACATGGATTCCATCTCAGATCGCTAAGCATCCAGCCATTCTTACAGAGTCCCACTCCTGATGGCCAGCTCGAAACTAGTTGGGTCATCATCTTATGATGCAATCCTCGCTCCCACTGTCATCGAGAAACCGAAGTATCTCTCAAGCGGATGAGGAACCCTGCTAGTTCGGCGGAGAGGCTGAGGTTCGTCGGGAACTATTGAATCCTTTGGTTCTGTCAAATCATCAGTTGCAGTTTTGTATAGCTGGAACCTTTCCAGTTCTACAGAACTGACCTTGCCTCGATCTTGTCCGGATTTTGCTTTAGATATAGCCCGGACAACCCCAAATCTTAACCAACTTAAGCTATGGGCTCTTCCCTTATCATATCACATATGAAATGGTAGGCAACTGATTTGATTTGAACCCTATTCAATAGGTATGCAGCTTCTCAAGTGCATAACTCCCAAAAAGGAAATAGGTAACTCAGTAGTACTCATCATAGAGCACACCATATCATATAGGGTGCAATTGCTCCGCCCCGATATACCATCATGCTATGGTGTATACGGAGGAGTAATGCTGAGAGAGAATCTCATTCTCCTTTAGAAAAGTCCAGTAATTCCATGCACAAGTATTCTCCTCCCTGATCTCATCAAAGGACATAATACTTATACCCGTATTGGTTCTCTACTTCTAACTTATATTCTGTGAATATCTCAAAAGGTTCGGACTTATGTTTCAACAGGAACATATGTCTGAATCTTGAGAGATCATCAGTGAATATAATGAAGTACAAAGAACCGGTCTTGGCATGTGTAGACGGGGGACCTTTATACATCAACATGTATCATCCCAAGAGTTCACTAACTCTTTCTCTGTTTCCAGTAAACGGAGCTACAGTCATCTTATCTTTGTGACATGACTGGCAAGTTTCACAAGATGTAAATTCAAACTAATTTAAATATGCATCTTTATGTAACTTCAGCTAGTCGGGTCGCATTGATATGACCCAGTCTATAATGCCTCAAGAAGGATTTGTTCATTTCTGAACTCGTCCTCTTGTGTGTGTTCTGTATACTAAGAACTGTAGTTTGATTTAGAACATTAATGCTTTTAGATAACGTGCCTGAACCGATCAACTTTTGATATAGGAAATGTTCAAAACATTATCCAACTATACAAAATTTTATCATTTCTTTACTAATAAAGAGATAGATATGATTTTGTATATCAGGTTCGGTATCTAATAACATTCGTTCAGAATCAATGTATTTGGAATACAGGGTGACAGTGACCAACAGACTTGGCTGCAACACTTGCCCCGTTTTCTGTCTCATGAAACTTATCACTCGTTCTCAGTTCTCTACCTATCTGTAGCCCTATGTAACAGATTACATATCTGGGATCCTGATCTGGTATCACATACCTAGGACGTAGAGGATACAGAGAAACAGTTCTTTATAATGAACACACCCGAGGATGATGCATCAGCATGCACTCTCTTCGTTTGGGTGGCACGGGAATTCTGGTAATCCCCAATTTCCTGCTCTGTCTTATAACAATTATAAGTTGGAGTGGGACCAACGTTCCCCAGCTCAGTATAACAAGCGGGTTCGGTCAACAATCCGTGTTATTATCTTGATTAAGGCGTGATATGGTCGCTACCTGGAGAGAGAGAGAAGAAAACACTCAGCGTGCGCTCTTGCAAGAATAGATTGGTTAATATTTTATCTAATCAGGATGGCTCCCACTGCTTTTTATCAAATCTTCCTTCAAACCCAAAAAGGAAAGACTAGCCGGGATTAATTACACACTACAAGTTCGCCAATCTTTCAGCCAGGCCAGTGTCGGTACTTTGAGGGAGGTCCCCCGTGCTTTCGCACGAACCTAATTAATGTAAACCTCGTTTTCCCAGAGGCGTAACCTCGTTAAAACTTTTCTAGACACCTACTTGATCGGCTAATTGTAACGTGTAAAACTCTCCCAGGAGTAACAATTACTCGCAGCGGGTATCGGGATCCAACTATCTTATAGAAGGTATGCAATCTCATTGTAAATTTCTACACTTGAAATTCCCGATAATATTTTGCCCCTAACGTGCTATGACCTTGACGAAAGCCAACAAACCATAGCCCGCTAGTCAAGTTCAACCCGTACATTTCTTGATTGAATTAAACCCACCCGCACGACCCTTGACGAAAGCCAACAAAGCCGCACGACTACCCTAATCCAATCGCATCGTATGCAGCAGATAAGCAGCATATAGCTACCGCACACTGCACCTTGACGAAAGCCAACAAATGCAGCACGAATACTATATACAACTTATCTGAAATGACGGAGGGCCACGACAGGTTTTTCTGAAAACCTATTGCGTAATGAACTTGATATCGTTGTAGAATCAAATGATTTTAAAAATGGAGTGTTTTTTAGGCTTCTCTAGTTTTGCTAAAGGAGTCACTCCCGGTGAAGGGATCGTCGGTCCTTTCCTCGTCGAATGAGGTGCGGGATATATCATATATATCACTGTCCAAAGCAAAAACTCTTAAAAGCAATCAAAAGACAAACCGAGTGTGTAGCATCTGCCAGTTATTGCTAAAGGAGTCACTCCCGGTGAAGAGATCTCGGTCCTTTCCTTATCGAATAAGGTGCAGGATATATCATATATACCGCTGTGCAAAGCAAGAACTGTAGCTACCTGTTTTATTTTGAAATTTGATTCTACAACATCTTAGGTTTCTTTTCTTTCATTAATCACATTAATGAAGTCCCATCATTTAAGTACCTAAACATCACAGATAAATACGACGTATACTTATGCCATCCGCATTCGCCTCGATGTCCCCTAGTGCACCGTTAGGTTAGGTAACTAACGACAGAGCGGGGCAGGGCTAGCACGGGTGTAAAACATAAGTAACGTCTATATAATATATCATATATATTATATACTGTATCTATCACAGAACATCACATGATCACATCACAGATATCGCAGCAGAAGAATCATATGAAATATTGGATCTACTAGGACGTCCGTGTTTCCAACACGAGCCAGTATAAAACACGGATTCCACGGTCTTGATGAATAGCCAAACCCACACCCCAAGACCCCTACAAGAGCGGTAAGCAACCCTACCAATTCTAGAGTTAGGAGACCCGGACTCGACTCCTAGAGTTGGTCTCCCACTGGACTCTAGAACCCGGTTACTTGTGCTCCCCTCCTTCGGTCTATCCTAGTGCGGAAAAGAAAATTATATACAAATGGTGACATCTTCCGCAACCTGGAAGTGCCCCAATAAAAGAATATTACATACAAGTTATTACATGAATGAAAATGAAAAACACTCATCTCATATAAAAACCCCCCGGCTATTCAAACACGACAATCCAATATAACATATCCAGCAACACATAACATCACATGTCATCAACGTAAGTAAATATGCGCATCCCAATTGTCGTTGACATATAGCAACGAAACCGGCGATATCACATATTACACTTACGGTCACAGAAAAGAAAGTGTAAAACTACAACAGTTGGAATCCGCAATCTGCATAGACATCGCATGCCTAATCAAATGAATACCTTAGACATCACATGCCTAACAATTATAAACCCCGCATTTTAGTCTCAAAAACGAAAACACTTTTCAATATCAATTCGGGCAATTCAACAAGATTCCCGACATCCTAATCGAATGCTCGTCGCAAACTTCAGTAGACGGCCGCACCCCCGATACTGTCGACGAAGTGCACCAAGGCGGAACACCGCTACCGCGAGCACCCGGACGGATGCTTTCGGCGACGGGGTTCTCCTACAGTCACTTGGTCGGGGCTATGGGGTCTAGCTGTCTATTAAGTTTACCCGGCGAGTATCCGCGTACGCTACGTGATTGCGACGGACTTTTGATCACATCAAAATTCCGTGGCAACCGATCAAGTGAGACTAAACTACTAGATTTATAACATTCATTCAGTTATCTCATAACTTCTTGTGAATTCCAATTATTGTATCACATTCCGAATAAGATAGAAAATGTTAAACTTTCCGATCGAACAATCGAACACCCAAGTTTTCCCGATACAGCTCAACACATGAAATAAGTCTAAAAACATTCAGTTCATGCCTCAGTACCAACGGTCCAGCCGTAGAAGGGTCAAGCCAACGTCTCACATGTGGCACGCCGTACTGCCCCAAACCCGAAGGTTCAAAGGGCAGTTCAAGACGGTCACATAATCGAGTTAAGGTTTGTTGTCTTCTAGAGGGACCATCGCGTTACTTGCACTATTTAGAACGTCTTTAAACCTCGGAAAAATCCAACACTTGGAAATTTTCCGGCAGGGGAAAGATTGGGTATTTATATCCGGTCGAACTTTTTAACATATTCAAAAATTATCCGGAAGCCACATAGACAAAATCAGATAATCCGATCGAATCAACGAATCCCCAAAACAACCCCAGAAAATTCAACTCTTGAATAAATATTAAAAATTCCCAGAAAACTCAACACCTGAAAACATGAATTACTGTGCAAAAATTAAACAGTGATCACATGTATTGGCCACGGAACCGCCGCATAAGTCAAGCCTCTGCCGCGGTTCCGCCGCACTATAGCATCGTCACTCGATAAATTTTGCATCGTAATTCTTAGTTTTTCCTGCTGAATTTTTTAAGAATTTTTAATCTGGAAAAAACCCAGTTTTTGAAAAAAGTCCAGAGAGCATTTTTTTGTGTTCGGGTTTCGGTTCGTTTGGGTTTCAAACTTCGTCTACGCATCGCCTAAGGCTCTAGCTAGGCTCTGATACCACTGTAGGGTTCCTAAGCACACTAATGAGGTCTCACAAGGCATCAACCATGCCAATTTCAAATTTTACAAGTGCCGAGAAACCCTAATACGGATCGTTAACTAGAATTTTAGGCGAAACAAGCAACTAGTTAACAACTTAACTAAGTGAATGGAAATACAACCTTTGTAGATCCGGTCCTCCACCTCCATAGCTCCGCAATGAAGTCTCCTCACTGTCCAAATGGAAACCCGGGCTCTAGCGTCGGCTTCATCGGAGAAATGGGCGGGCAAGGTCGTCGGCTTCCTGCCGAAGATGATCTACGTCGAGGTATCACAAGATCAAGCTCCCACTTCACCAAGTCATGAAACTTGTGAAGAAAACACCCTATACTACTTGGCAAGAGGTAGAGGATGAAGAAATAAGAGGTGGGTTCACTTTAGAATTGGATTTCTCACTCATTTGCTCCAGTTTCCATTGATGGAGTAAGGTTTCTTCATGAAGAAGAAGAAGAGGAAGAAAATGATAGAATATAATAAGTTATTTTCTAAAAGAAAATAAAAACAATACTTATCATATCATGAACCATGGTCAAGTGTAGAGAGCTAACTAGAGTTTATGTGAATGGTTAGGGTTACAGAAGAAGACAAAATGGTCACTTGGTCAAAAGCTTCATGAAGCTTCAACAAGCTTCATGAAAGAAAAGAATGAAAGAAAACCATTTTTTTTTTTCTCTTTATGCTTTTATTTTCCAAAACTAATAAATAAATAAATGAATGAATAAGTAATCATAAGCCTAACCATTCATATAACCATGGTTCAATCTTTACACTTAACCAATTTTACATGTATCATCAAACATGATACAAACAAGTGCACACAAAAATATATCACATATACAATGTGCACACCAAGTGAGAAAATCCATTTAAAGTGAACCAATACTAGTTAATGCAAAGTAATATATCAAATATATAATTATACATTAAATCATTAAATCAACACTTGATTCAATGATCCGGTCATGTCGCACATAACCGACTAGTATCATTAGTAACATCTTATCGAATCAACACATGATTCGATAACCCGGCTATATCGCATATAACCAATCAATGTCACAAATCGCGAGAATCGAATACAGTATCACATACTGGTATTATTCTCGGTCCCGCACATATCTCATATGCGCTCCTATTTCGTTTCGCTTGAGCCAGGAAACCTCTGTGTAGGATTCTAAAGACTCGTCAATACGCCGGCAGCAGGTGATGATCATATCAAACACCCACAAGCCGCAAGCGGTCTGCTAAACGTAACGGCCACCCGGGTATTGAGCGATCAGAAGATCGACGAGCAAGCCCGCTCACACTCCTGTGAATCCAACCAGTAACACTTACCGTACAGTCCGGTCTGATCGTCTGATATGTCGCATATCTTGCCTAGGGGTGGTAAACGTCAGACCCCAATAGCTCGATAAGTCGTGTCGATATGAGGTCTATAACTATTCGAGAAACTACTGGTAACACTTACCAGTAAATCTCAGCAACCCTGGCCAGGGATTTCCGGTTATAGCCAATCGAACACAGCGCAACATCAACTCCCTATACCGGGAGAGACGAATCCCCTCCTATCGCTCATTGCCTCCATGTGACTCGGGACTGTACCCAAAAACCACCGTTTTGCACGCCCTCTTAGACGTGGTAAGGTGGAAATCAAAGCACAGTGGGAACCACACAAGACTCTATGACGATCTCGGGTCAACGAATACTCTGTACCAGTGTCACCAGAGAACTGCCATCTGACGTAAGGTATAATACCATCTGGGAGTTCTCGGCGAATCCGTCCAGTGTACCCAGTCTACACTGAGCACCCGTATATCATCTCTGATGTTAAACACCAATGGATATGGGATCATCCATCGCCCATCTGTATGGGTCGAGAAGGTATACGCTAGTCTACTCTGGTATATCGATGCCCCGTCTCGATACACCCACGACTAGGGACCATGAAGGATGTACTTATGGACTACCATGTCCCCACTAGTATGATCTGCATCATAGTCCAGGTAGTCAAGTACACATCCTAAGGGCTTTACCAACATGTAACAGAGAGACAATCAGTGTACACGTTAAGGTAAAGATCAACCAGATAGCATACTATCATGTCGAGCAAGAAGTCCTCTCTATATATGTCCCAGCATCCACTACAATATACATCCTATGTATAGTAATGGCCTCTAGGGCATACATATAACTAACAATTTATACCCTTTTTTGAAAACCCCAATTTCGCAAATCGGGTAGTTTTCGGGAAATATATTATTTTAATATTAAATTCCAAAAATAATATTTTATATTTTGGCGGTCTCATAGATTTCCCTATCTGAGAATGAAGAATCAAAGGGGGTAAGAACCATGCGATAAAAGGTTTGAAACATTGAAATATTACGATCTTCCCCCCTTAAAGAAATTCGGTCCCCGAATTTAAATTTTAACCCCCAAAATCTAAAACATTTCAATAATCAACTCAAATCAACGAGGCTCCAAAATCACGGAAGATACAGAAATTGAACTCCGTCAAGCATCACGCAAATCATTGGATTAGCACGCATATCCTCGGAGTTACAGTGGAGATACAGATCTTGATATCCAATACTAAAATCCAACCTACACTAGTCAAATACTATACTATGTATATAGTACGCATCCTTGAAAAACCCCAAAATTTGAATAAAATACATGCAAAATCCTTTCTGAATCGCCGTGTGATGCGTAACTCACAGCATAAGTGACGGACGCTCATTTGTAAAATAGTAAATATAGTTTCATATATGTTTTACTCAAATATACGTTCCGTCCTTTTTGAAATATTCCAACAAGGTTTTTCTTTGTAAACGTTCGTGTCGCTCATGGACACATAGGAAATAGCGAGACTATAGCTCCTTTTTGAAAATCTCTTGGAAACTTTTTAATGCATGCAAAATACTCAGGTACTGTCCTCAAATCAGAACTGTTCGGCCACTATATAATATGGTGCCCATCAAGGAAACAAAGTGCTCAAAAGCAAAATCAGCCTCAAAAGGCGTATCCAACAATCACATGCGTCTGGTGCGCATGGAAATCAAATCCAAATACATGTACCACAATATGCACAAATTCCAAAACTAAGTGCAACAGGTGTGCACGAAAACAGCTGTCCAATGCAACGGGTGTGCACGACAACACTATCTGGTGCATCTATTGTGCACGAAAATCTCAAATCTGGTGCATCAAATGCGAGAAATACAAGTACGGTGCAACCAATGCACGAAAATCATGTTAATAACTCAAATGCGTATAAGAACGACACCGAGTGTACCAAGGTGTATAAATAAAAAACGTGTGCAACTATGAGCACAAATCCGCATCAATGCACTACAAGCACATGTGAGCTATACCGAGTGCAAAAATCACATCATCCCTATGAAATCCATGAAATCATAAACACAAGCTACGAAGGTACAAAATCGACATCAAATGCAATAGGTATGCACAAATCGCAAATCAACACAACAGTGTATAATATATATATCCAGTGCAATAACTATGTCCAAAAATGTAAATACTCAGCAGGTGCAGCCATGGTGCACGAAAACAATATCATGAAACTCAATCATCAAAACTCAAATTCAAGTGATATAAGCGTGATACTCGGATCACAATGCAAATCGCAGTAAATGACATTGGGGTACACCTCCTACAATGTCGAAAAATGTGTCGGTGCGCCTAAACTGGCAGAGCAAGAACATTCGCTTGCCTCCTACTTACAGTCTGGCGTCTTCTGTCTCTGGGTCCTCATCTTCTCTGTGGATTCACCAATCTCGCAATCCATCGGCTCATCGGCCCGGTCAGGTATGCTAACGGGAACGATTCCGCTATGGCATTTCTCTGTTCGTCTCTTGGCCAATTATCACGACCACTCGTAAAGCAGCACGTTACTGGCGTTGGCCTCTGGCTCTCTGAATACTCGTGACACAATAGATCCTTGCTGCAAACAGCAGTGTCCTGGAAGGAACCTGCTCAAGGTCTCTTCCGATCTCGCCTATGCCGAACTGTACGGAGGCTGGTGCTCTTGCATAATCTTTTCTCGCTCTCTGGACATCTGTATCCTCAGCACAGCATTTTCTCGGGAACTGGTCGCAACCCAATGCCTCTGTAGACATATCCGATCTTTAATCTCAACGGGGAGTAACAAAAGCTCGTCAGCATCTCGCACGAAGCTCTTGTTCCACTCATCTTTATCATCGTCCACTTCGACGTCACGTCATACTATCTGCGCACTGCAACTGTTCTCGGCCACAGTCAATCCGAAGTCTCTCACACGGACTCGAAATGACGAACTCGCTATTTTCATCACTCTATAGAAGATCTCTAGCCGAACGCATTCTCGGGAACTCGTCCTAACCATCGGAGAAATACTCAATACTCGCCCGTCCTCCATCAACTCCCAAAGCATTGGGGTAAGGTCCTCTATCCAAAGCTGGTCAGCTTACTGGTCTCCTATCACATGATATCCGGACGACGTTAAACTTTTCGATCGAGTCATCAAGGTCCCAAAATTTCCCGAAAGCTCAACACCTGAGCACAGTCTTAAATATCTGGTACATACCACAGTACCTCTGGATCAGCCGTAGAAGCTCAAACCCAAGCCCCACTGATGGCACAGCTAAACTGCCGCAAACCCTAAGGTTCAAAAGTGGTACCATGGTCATCATGTCGAGTTAGGGTTTCATTCTTCTAGAGGGTCCACAGAATCACTTGCATATTCCTCCGAAGACTTTAAACTTGGGAAAAATGGGTTTCTGACACTCGTTCGAACTTTTTAGCTTCGCCTATACAACATGTGAATACTCTTCGCCCGCATGCTTAACAATGCCTCAATCCTCCAGGAAAGACGATACATCAACGGTCATCTCTGGATCGGTCTACTCCAGATCTGAGTAAGACTCTCCACACTGGAAATCTTCAGTTCGACTAGGCCTGTGTCGGCGCATCAATCTGACGAATCACCTTCGTCTCTCAACTCGGGATAGACTAGCTATCATCTGTCGCATTTCTACCTGGAAGCTCCGGCGATCTCAGCTCGTAAGCTCTGGAAGAGGCATCCTATCAATCTCAGCAACAGATGGGTCATCTGTCTCCACGGTAGGCAACATCATAATCTCTAAGGTCGGCTGTACATCAACAGCCCTCTAGCAACTGGCAGCTCTATCAATGGCTCGCTCATTCGGTACAAAACCAAACACTCGCCTCATCCGAGAGGTCACAACATAAACGCTAACTCGAGACGTTCCCATGTCACCAGAAAATACAATGGTCAGCCCTCGTCCATGACAAGCTCGCCCTGACCGCCTCACTAGCAGCAGCTCAATCTGCGCTCGAACCACGGTGACAGGAACCTCAAGCGTGCATCGATGAAAACAGATCAAAGGCATGAAAGGAAACGACAGACCCAGAATGGATACATGATTATAAGAAGGAACATCATCAATGAGAGTATGATCATAGAAACAAATAGAATCGAGGATCTCAAATGGATGTATAATCATGGGTACGAAAAGAATCATAAGTCTCAAAATATGTACATCCTAAGATTTTTTAAGTGGAGTATCGTGTCGTAAATATGCCACGGAACATACGTACGGTACGTCACTTTACTCAAATTACCTACTCCATCAATCAAGGTCAGCTTATGAAACGAAAGGTCGGGTCTAATACCCCCCCATTCAAGTCTAAGTTCCGTAAGGTCAAGCATAGGTTCTGAAATACATACCCACCCTAGACTCCGCATCGTCAAACATAGACTTGAACTAAGGTTAAACCTAGTGCTCTGATAACAACTTTGTCACGACCCGAAATATTAGCTCATGACCGGCACTTCAATCACGCCACGTCTAAAGGCGTAATATAATTCAAGTAAGCCGAACCCAGAAGTCTAAACCTTTTTAAGAAAATAAAAAAGGTGAAGTTTTGAAAATAAGGTATTACGAAATCAAAGTTTTCTTAATGCGTAGAAAAGGAACATGAAAATGTAAGTAAAATTTACTAGTTTGAAAACATGTTTCGTCTTTTAAAAATTTGGGCAGCACCTCCTTTGTATATTTTGATCCAAAATAACAAATACATAATAATGATAAAGGCATCCCCAAGTGGGAGCTGGCTCTTCGCCAAACGGCGGATCACAAGCACGCAAGACAGTATATGTAAGTATACGACGCCCAACGGCGAAGTTCACCACAAAAGATAAAGAAATAAGCAAGACTTAAAAACCACAAGTAGCGGAAAACCCATCGCTCTAAGTCTCGCAACCAAAATCTCACCAAGTCTCATAACTTATACAATTTTCTAATTTTGATTGATGGAGCTAACTAGATACAATATAAAATATAGATACAAGAGTGAGTACGATACAAATGTCCCACCTACCAATGCAAAACACCCAAATGCAACTGTATGCCAGCGAAGCCGCTCCTGATCCATACGGTCTACCTGTAAGAACTGTGGCACAACGGGGGTGAATTGCCAACTCGTGAGTAGAAAAACATCTACAAGTAGAAATCGAATAAACAGCGACTCCTTGGTCAACTATATCATGAAGGTAATACTATGATATTTAGGGTGACCGTATCTGTATATGTGCTAACAATGAATCAATACCTATATGTATGCGGATATAATCCAACCATATAATCAATGTATGTAGGCATGTGGATCTCGTCCAACCACATAATCAAGGTATGTATGCATGTGGATCTCGTCCAACCATATAATCAATGTATGTATGCATATGGTTCTCGTCCACCCATATAATCAATGTATGTATGCATGAAAGTATGAGGACATAACTCAACGGGTGTCCCTCGTGACACATCAAAATCATGGAATCTGGGTGTCCAACATCGACACCCGAAAACATCTTGAAACCCGTGTCCAGCATCGATACGTAAATCCTCATATCTCGGGCTCCGTCAGTCCGGATCGGCCCTCGGGCTCCGTCAGTCCGGATCGGCCCATATCATCTCTCGACTCCGGTCGGTATACTACGGATATCCGCCGAGCCCAAATACTATCACCGGTAGGTAGTAGTCCCACTGCTACACTCACCGTCTACTGCACAGCAATCCGTTCTCGCCCCGGGGTACCATACCGGGTCCACCATGTACCTGCAATCGACCTCATCCAGCTCCTCGAATCGGGTTTCACATGTCACATGTCTCAGAACTAAGAAAACGCATAGTGGATGCACTGAAATATCATATCTAGAGAAACCGAGTTTTTAAAACAGTACATGCTTTCTTTTGAAATAGCCATGGTTCTCAAATCGAGAAATCTTATGAAAACAATCTATCTCAATGCGTATAATTATAAAGCATGATGTATGCGATATATAACAGAAATGTAAGCGTATCCGAATATCATGCAACATGGAACAGTGATATGACATATTAAGGGGGAACCGCTCTTTTAAATGGATCCAGCTTTTAAAATAGAACATGTGGTCCCCAATTCTCCAAAAATCAAAGCCAGCATCATCTATGTATGTACAAATGTGTATGTACGTAGGCATGGATGCACAAGATATGTGGTATATACGCAAGTATGAGTGTACAATATGTATGTGCGCCAATATGGATGTACCGGTGGTTATATACGCAAGTATGAGTGTACAATATATATGTGCGCCAATATGGATGTACACGTGGGTATATACGCAAGTATGAGTGTACAATATGTATGTGTGCCAATATGGATGTACAAGTGGTATATACGCAAGTATGAGTGTACAATATGTATATGCGTCAATATGGATGTACAAGTGGTATATACGCAAGCATGAGTGTACAATATGTATGTGCTCCAATATGGATGTACAAGTGGTATATACGCAAGCATGAGTGTACAATATGTATGCGGCCAATATGGATGTACAAGTGGTATATACGCAAGCATGAGTGTACAATATGTATGTGTGCCAATATGGATGTACAAGTGGTATATACGCAAGCATGAGTGTACAATATGTATGTGTGCCAATATAGATGTACAAGTGGTACATACTTAAGCATGAGTGTACAATATGTATGTGCGGAAGTATGAATGCACAAGTGGTATATCCTAATGCAATGATTCTACTGTGTAGTGACATGGCAATTATCGATGATGAAGTGTGTAAACCGACAAATCTGTGTAAGTGCAACATACGCATCATCAATAATGGTGTAGGTGTACTAGCACAGGTATAAGTAATGCAATGCGAATAACATGAATGCATCATAAAGTGAATTGTCAGCTAAAAGCTACAAGGTGTATATATCTAACATGATCGAGTCGGTGAATCTATCAATCGGCATCCAGTCTCACAACATTCCGTACAGTATACTCCATCGTACGACATCCTCTAGTCAAGGGCAAGGATCAATCATCAAGTCAAACTCATCACGCACGGAAAATCATCGTACGGCGGCATTAAGCTATCAGGGATCCTATTAACCTATAAGACGAGGAGGGTACGGACCTAACGTCACGTACGGCTAACACTCATGATTCACAACACATATAAATATCTCTATATATCTATGTCCCAGGTCACATCCGCAAAAAATCTCATATCAGGGGACCGGCAGGGTATAAATCATCTCAATCGACTCGCATCCGTATACCAACATATCATCAAATCACATATTAAATCGTATTCTCTTTTTATCGCATTTATATCCCTCATCAAGTCAATTTTACAAATAAATTCTACCTTTTCTATAAGTATACGTATCTAATCTAACATACACACCCGAACCATACAAACTGTTTTTGAATGTTGCGAATCGTAGTTTTGAAAGTAGAGGTTACGGTGTTTTTAAAGAAAAGATATCATTTGAAAATCTTTAACATCCCTCAAGATATCTGTTTAAAAGATGCATACGATTCATCAGTTTGGAAATAGGTATGGTTCGGATGACACGCCTACGTCGACTATCTAGTCCTATAGTACCCTAAACGGCAATATCGTCAAATATCATCCTCAAGTTCCGTCATCACATACTAGTCGTATCATATCACTTCTAATTATCCTTAGTTTCTAATATGGTTCTCTAACTGCCTTTTAACTCTATCTATAGTATCCTATTAAAGGTTTCATTAATCATAATATATATATATATAAATCGGTTTCCATCAAAGTTTGTGGGGGTGCTATACGCCATCCACCCGACTTCCTCCGTGGATATAGATCTACTCACCGTGGTCTTCGCTTGCCGAAGTTGATGACGCCACACTCCGTTGCCTCGGAATCCACGCGAAGGTACCTACAATAACAACACATATCACCACGCTATTAAAATCAAGTTCTGAAATATAATACGGCACGCGCATTGCTCATAGGTTAAAACCTATAGCTTACGCGTACAAAATCAACCAAACAATCCTTTTTGTTGATGTACAAATATCCAACAACCAAATACGAATCCAAATATCCAAAATAAACATTTCAAAATACCGAAAATATAGCCAAAATCACACCAAAGTGCTCCCAGATTTTGAATCAGGTGAAAAGGAGTTGCACAAATAAGTCTAGGGTGTAGTACAAGTTGTATATGAGCTTCTGGACCAACCTAGAACCCAACCCACCCTACATGGCCGGCGACATGGCCCTATATTCCGGCGAGCTCGGCCCCCAGGCTCCACTGGGCTTCGTCTTCGTAGGTTGTTCTCCTAGTTCCCTATTTTAGTCCCTGGTATTGTTTGCTAAACTCATAAATTCCCCGGGTTGCTCCAGATTTCCCTGCACACCCTATATACTCACAAAACTGACATGAACAAAATTCTAAATCCGTATTTTGGTTTCTATACTAAATTCCAGGTCTTTCAACAGCTACTAGAGTTCACTAATTTCCCACAATCACCTAAACCCTTCTCTAGAGATTTCTATCTTCACAACCACCAACCCAATTCAACTTCTAAACTATTTAAAACATAACAAAACTAAAACTAACTAAATGGAAATGATTATACCTCATGGATGTCACTTAAGCAAACCCTAGAAATACCAATGTTGTGAAAATCCCACTTTGCATTGTTCATTGCGATGAGGGTGAGGAGGTGATTATTTTTTGTGAAAGGGGTATAGGGTTTTGACAAGGTTTTGGAGGTGATTTTTGGGGTTGTAGGTGGAGGGATGGGAGCTTGAGGAAGAGGAAGAAGGAGATGAAAATGGTGGGTGAAAGAAGAATGAGGCATCCCCCCCTTCTCGCTCTCAATTATTCTCTCTCTCTCTCTCTCTCCAAGCATGCTTATTTTCATCATTGTGTCCCCCTCTCTCTCCAAATCATCATTACACCTTTTTCCCTTTTTTTCTCACCAAACACATACACCCAAATAAAACAACACAAATGAAATAACATGTGACTTGTCATGATGCACTAACCATGAAAAACTGTAGAAACACGGATTTGGCTTAATCGCGATTAGCAGTGCACTAATCGGGTTTTTATCCAAATTGCATATAATAAATTTTAAAAATGCCAAATTCTTTAAATATATTTTTAAATGAATAAATCATTTTAATTTCCGTTTATTTCACTATTATTGGTATATATTTATACCCTTTTTCGAAAACCCTAATTTCGTAAATCGGGCAGTTTTCGGGAAATATATTATTTTAATATTAAATTCCAAATGCTGCTAGGGCACTGGTGAGTCCAACGACACCACCAAAACACATACACCGCCTGTAGCACGTACAAAAGCAGTCTTCGGAATGTCATCACTCCAAACCCGCAACAATGATGACCTGATCCCAAACAAACTTAGAAAATATCTCGCACTCTGGAGCTGATCGAAGAAATCGTCAATGTGAGGTAAAGAATACCTATCCGCACCATAAGCCGGTTCAATTGATGATCAATCAACACACAATCTCAAACTGCCGTCTTCTCCCAGACGAACAGAAAAGGAGCTCCCCAAAGCGAAACACTTGAACGCACAAGTCCCTCAACAAACAACTCTGCAGCTGATTCTTAAGCTCCCTAAGCTCCACCGGCTCATCTGGAACAACGTCGGAAAACTCTCGCACGAAAGGAACCCGGTCCAACAAACCCACTATGGCTCCGGTATCATGAATCAAAAACAAGAATTTTCGACATCTTCTCCTCAAAAAGCCGACAAGTGAAAAATGCTGAATTCAAGCTGTGAGAGGCGGCACCACTGTCTCTCTGCACAACAAGAACTGACTCGTCGGGAAAACAAAACCTGACCATTTCGTCGTGGCAGTCCACAGACGCCTAGCACTTAGCTAACTAGTCTGTGCTCAGGAGAACGTCAAATTCAACATCTATAGAAGGATCACAACGACGGATGAATCTCTATCTCCTATCCAATTGGCACAAGACTGAAACACGTGTCGCGCAACAAAAGAATCGCTGACAGAAGTTAACATAACAACGGTTGATCTAGTATACACAAATCTCAGCCCAACCAAGGCACAAAGTGTGTAAAACAACAAGTGCATAGATCCCGAACAAAACCAACATAAGAATCAAAGAACATACAAATTAAGAATACCTAAAAACTCTGCATTAGACGCCCGTGCATCCCGATGAGTAGAAGAAAACTCTCGTGTCTGCCTTCTACCTGGAACTGTCAAAACTCTTCCTCTGCCAGACCGTTCTCTCGGAACCAACCCTCCGCGACCACGAGCTTTCTGAACATGGGTCTGACGCGGTATTAACGAACAATCCCTGATGTGGTGATGAAGGCTCCCGCATCGTAAAACATCCATACGATGGCTGCTGACCCTCCTGGGGATGAGAGCTGAATGACTGTCCTTGCCCCAAGCCTCTGCTACTCCCGCAATGATCACAAAATCTGTCTCGACGCCTAAGCCTCTGTCTCTGGGCTGGTACACCTGTACGAGCCCTCCTCTGTTCCGGAACTCCTAAAGTCTCAGAAAGACGCTCCTCGTCAAAACGGGCTGCGTCCTCTGGTGCTGTATACGTAATACAAGGCTGAGTGCTGACTGCAAGGAACAACTGGGTAACAGGGGTGACAACCTCCTGTCGCTGCGCTCGAATGGCCTCAACCAAAGAACTCATCGTCTGGCGCAAGTCCTGCATCTCTGCCACAAGCCTAACAATATAATCTATCGAAGGTGGATCCATCTGCTCCTGTGCAACGAGCGTGCCATCCTAGTCAGTCCTCATCCTACCCGAGTCAATCCTGACCTCGGCCCTCGCTAAATCACTCTGAGTCCCCATAGTCATCGGCGGCAAGGCTATAAATGGAGATAAGATTCGATAAGAACACGAAAATCGAATCACAAGGATATGTATCATCGAGAAATAAATTTCAAGCAGTTTGTACTTAGGTCACTTTAGGCGGAGTACAGCGTCGTGAGTATGCCGCGGATATACACACACTACGTTACTCTGCTTAAGCTACCTACTCCATCATACCAAGGTCACCCTACACTCCGAAAGGTAAAACCTAGCGCTCTGATACCAACTTTGTCACGACCCAAAAATGGCACGTTATGGCCCTTAAACTACGTAACGTTTACAGGCATAACGCAATTTAAGTAAGCAGAAAACCCAGCAATCTAAACCATCAAAAGTAGTAAGAAATAAGAACATTGCTAAAACTTTTGAAATCTCAAACCAAATTCTTTAAAGTCCAACTTTTCTTCCTTTAAAATTTTGGAAGCACCTCCTTTGTAAAACAAGTCCCCAAAAATGGGTACAACATAAAATAAGTAAAAGCATCCCAAACGGAAGCAAAATCTATGCCCAACGGCGGAAAACAAACGTCCTTACAAAATAATATAATACGACGCCATAGCGAAGAAAGAGACGATATAAATAAAACTGCATAAAAACCTCCAAGTCACAAAATAATATACAATATCGTCCTCACATGAAGTCTCTAAGTCATAAAGAGAATAGTAGATGGAGAGTACAGGATACAACGAATATACAACAAGCTGTTAGTTATATGTATGCCCTAGAGGCCATTACTGTACATACGATGTATATTGTAATGGATGCTTGGACATATATAGGGAGGACTTTCTTGCTCGACATGATAGTATGCTATCTGGTTGTACTTTATCCTAATATGTATTCTGATTGTCTCTATGTTACATGTTGATAAAGCCCTTAGGATATGTATTCGACTACTGGGACTATGATGAGATCATACTAGTGGGGCCACGGTAGTCGAAGAGTACATCCTATAACTGTTCCTAGTCGAGGGTGTATCGAGACAGGGCATCGATGCACCAGAGTAGACTAGCGTATACACATCTTGATCCATATGATGGGCGATGGATGATCCCATATCCATCGGTGTTTGAAATCAAGGATGGTGTATGGGTGCTCAGTGGAGACTGGTACACTGGACGGACTCGCCGAGAACTCCCAGATAGTATTATATACTTCACGTCAGATGGCAGTTCTCCGGTGACACTGATACAGAGTAGTCTGTTGACCCGAGATCGTAATAGAGTCTTGTGTGATTCCCACTGTGCTTTGATTTCCATCATACCACGTCCAAGAGGGCGTGCAAAAAGGTGGCTTTTGGGTACAAACCCGAATCACATGGAGGCAATGAGCGATGGGAGGGGATTCGTCTCTCTCGGTATAGGGAGTTGATGTTGTTGTAACGTTTTGAAAATAGTTTCGGTGAAATTTCGGAAAATCGGAAAAATAAGCGGATTTTCCGTAAAAGGTCAAAATACAAATATTTTTAATATAAAATTAAATATACATATTCTAGCTATGTAATTACTAGTAATTGGTGTTTATTGAGCCACTGGTGAAATTTCAAATTTTCTTAAAATTTTTGCGAAATTAATTATTTTAATATTATTTTAAGCCGTTACTAATACATTTAACTAGGAAAAATTACAAATTGGAATGAGTTGAAACAAATTTTATGCATCATAACATATTAAATAAAATTTTATCATGTGGTTTCTGAAATGAAATGGTTTGTCAAAACGGTTTAGAAAATATCGAAGAAAAAAGGCTTTTTTCGGTGAAATTAGTATTAATGGGAATTGGGGTAATACATTTATCTTTTTCCAGAACCCACACACCCACACCTCACCCTCTTTCTCTCTCCCCATGTGGCCGGCCCTACAATGACAGCCCTCCCCCCTCTCTCTCTCCAATCGCTTCCTTTTTCAAAAAGAAGAGAAAAGAAAAGAATAGAAAATGAAAGAAACAAAGTGGACTTTGACTAGATGTGATTTTCCCCACCTCCCTCTCTCTCCTCCTTTTTCCTCACCTGCAGCAGAGCCCCCCTTCATTACTGTCCAGAAATTTCCCCAAAACCCCATCTCTTTTTCCTTAAAAAATTTCATCTTTTTGCCTCAAAATCAAGCTAAAAATTCAATATTTTTTAAATCCAATCTCTATCTATTTCTTCTTGACCTATTCTAGTGTGGATCATGGATCAAGAGAGCAATTTGGAGTCCAAGATTTTGGTGCTAGATCTCTAATTTTGTGAGGTATAATCTTAGCATTTTGCATAAGTTATTGTTTGATTACTTGAATTTAGCTATTATGTGTTTAATTAGGAATTAATTGTGGTTTTGATATTAAAGATTTAACTTTCAAGAGGGGGTTGTGAACTAAAGTTAGGGTTTTTGTTGTGTAATTATGGTTGCAATGTGTAGATTCTCATCTTAAGGAAATGAAAACCTAACCTAGTTCCTACTTTACTAATTGATGCTTGTAAATTGTTAAAATTGGAATTTTATGCAAACTAGGTTTTGGAAATTAATTGCAAATGTTAGACTAAAAATCTAATTAGGTTTTTCATGACTTCATTAACATTATTAAGTGTAGTTTAATGCTTTAGATAATGCAAATCTAAGCTAGATTGTAGTTTGTGCATTTTTGCTATAAAATTGTTAAAATTGGTTATGTATGCAAACTAGATTTTTTGAGATTGATATTAAGAATTAAGTTAAAATCTAATTAACAATGGTATGACTTAATTAAAATGTTTAGTGAGCCTTATGGCCATTAGTTTTGTTAAAACGTCGAGTTTTGTACGAAAACGAGAAATTTTTGCTTGCTAGATTTTCGGAAAATGGCTTTTAAAGTGAATTTGGGGTTTTTGTGAATTTTAAGCTATTTTATATTATAATTAGTGCTCGTGATTGTACAATGAGTGTGTTTGGGTTTTTCTCGATGGTTTGGTGTTTGTACGCCGACGTCGAGGGTTTTTGGGTTGATTTGTGAAAGCAAACTATATGTTTTGACCTATGTGGGATTCTTGTGTCATTTTGGTCATGAGTCGGATTTTAATGCGATACGGTGCGTTATGATATGTAGGTACCCCATGTGGACTTCAAGACGACAAGCAAGCGCGCGGCGACGTCGGCACCGGCGATCGAGGACCAGGTGAGTAGATTTATATCTACGGGGAGAAGTCGGGTGGATGGCGTATAGCACCCCCGCAGTTCGTGGTGATGTATAAGAATACGTATACACATATTTATTGATTATATATTGTTTGAGTTTATTGATGATAAATATGGAGATTTGGAGTTCTTGGATTAGTTTAGTGTTAGTTGCGAAACCCTAGAGTAGTTGTTACACCCACACACACACACACACACATGCATACATCTATGTTATTACTTGTGCGTATATGGGGAGTTGTGTTTATGTGTTCACCTGGGTATGGGACTAGGTGTTCACATACTGGATTTTCGGATGATACTTGGGATTGAGATGAGTCGATGAGATTTGAGTTGAGGCCATGAGATCGGTGATATGGCAGGATTCGTACTTGAGATACGTCCTGATGTTATAGCGGATCTTTGAATGACAATGCCATGTAAATAGTGATATTAGTCATGTACTAGGCGTAGGTCAGTACCCCAGATGATGATCGTGATAAAGAGGATACCAGTTGAACAGTGTGATGAGTATGATATTTACCCGTACCCAGATTTGGGAATGCCGTACGACGGATTTACGTACGAGCTATATATTGATGATTGATCCGCACTCTTGACTTGGGATGTCTGATTATAGATATGGTATCGGATATGATATTATTGAGGCGGGATCACCGACTAATATTTATACAGGTATATATACGTATCGACTCAGATGTTAGGCGGTTTCCTTACCAGTAGTTTAGCTTGTTAGTTCATCCGTATAGTTTATTGTAGTTGTTAGACTAGATTAGACTCCAATCGATTTCAAAACTAACGAATCGTGGGTATTTTAAAAGACAGGTCAAGGGATTCTACGGATATTTCAAAAGACGTATCTTTTCTTAAAAACACCGTAGCCCTTATTTTCAAAACATCGCGATTCGTGTTATTTCAAAGGGCATTATTGTAGGACTTATATTAGGATAATGCAGTTTAGTTATCGTTGTGTCTAGTATTCCGCTCATTATTACTGTTCGCTCCGTATCGCGTACTTATATTATAATTTCTTATTGCATTGTTGATATCATACTGTTAGGACACCAGCACCATTACCGATGATGCGTATGTACCACGTACACTTACTTGCCGGCTCACACACATCTTCATCGGTAATTGCCATGTCACGCACACCTTAGAAAATATTATTGCCTAATGTAGCTTGTTAACTAGTAGTTTAGACATTGTAGTTGTTACTTGTCACTTCATGCATACTGTTATTCATTATATGCCGCATTCATGGATGCTCATGCTTATATTCATGGTTTTACATGCTATTGATGATTCGGATTTCCATGATTTTTTCTGGATTTGGAGGAAAACCGCAAAACATATATAAACTGCTTTCTCTATTTTTAAATAAAAATGCAGTTTTCCCATGATGCTTGAGTCGTCCACCATGAGTTTGCTGATGGATTTCGAGACCCGATTCGAGGTGATGGATGAACCGTTTCAGGTACATGGTGGGCCCGGTGCGGTACCCCGGGGCAAGAAGATCGTGTTGTTGACGTTGAGCCTATGCAGGGGAGCACGACCGACCGGTGATATTACCCGACGCGTCGGATATCCGGAGGATACCGTCGTGGTCATGAGATGGATGGTAGGGGCCGGCCTGGACTAACGGCGCCCTAGTCATTATGATTGAGATATTGAGATTTCGAGATATTGAGGTACAGAGACTGTGATACACAGATATCGAGACATTGGGATTATGTTTTGTGCCGATGCTAGGCACTGTTTTATGCTGATTTCATTATGATACCTCATTTTAAAAATACAGAAATCTCACCAATTTATGAAAGCAGTTTTCTTCAGTACATGCATTCTGTTTCATGCATTCATACATCATCCATATGATATATTGCTACCTGAGGCACTGACACTGGCATATGGGATTACACTTGGGTTAGATATTTACCCTAGTCATTGTTATAGGCTGCATGATATATATATATATATATATATATATATATATATATATATATATATATATATATATATATTTCAGGATATATTATGATCGTATGACCTAGGATTGCGTCATACATGCGCTTCTATTCGTAGATGTTTTTCTATTCATGAGTTGGCAACTCACCCCCGTTGTGCCACAGTTCTTACAGGTTTCGCCGTGCAGGTTTCATTATGGCTTTGCTGGCACTATTTCCATTTCCGGGTGACTTGCTAGCAGGTGGGTTTATTTGTATCGCACCCATCATTATATCTTGTATATCATTATTTAGTTGTATCTAGAAGTTCAATCAACCAAACATGTATTTATTTTTTTGATAGAGACCAGTGATGTTATTCTTTCGACCTTAGAGTCGCGCGTTGTATTTCTGTGGATTTCTTGTTGTTTTGAGTTCCTTTTGAATTTTGATCCTCGCCGTTGGCGTTGTATATTATATTGCTTGTGTGGTTGTGACAGTCGATTGACGAAGAGCTAGCTCCCGCTTGGGGATGCCTTTTACTGATTTCGTATACTATTCATGTTGTATCCCGTTTGGGAGCCAGTATTTGCAAAGGAGACTCTGCCGAAATTTTCAGGAAATATTTGATGTTTTTAAAACCGCATAATTCGGCTTATGCTATTAAACTACTTGATTTTAAATTGGTTTTTCCTTCACTCTACTACTTTTCTTGGTTTGGATTTCTGGGTTTTCGGCTTACTTAGATTACGTACGTCTCGAGACGTTTCGTAGTTTAAGTGCGGGTCATGTTCCGTACTTTCGGGACGTGGCAAAGTTGGTATCAGAGCGTTAGGTTTTACCTTCGGAGCGTAGGATTACCCTTGGTTGATGGAATAGGTGACTAAAGTAGAGTGACGTACCGTGGGTATGTTCCGCGGCATACTTGCGATACGCTACTCCACTTAAGGAGCCTTAGGATATACATTTCCTTGTTCAGTATCATATTCACTCCTGATCTAGCCTCATCGGTACCAGTTTTGGTTTTGCTGCCACGATTACGGGCAGGGAGAGCTACGGCTAGAGTTGCGGTCAGCATGAGCTCGTCAAGAACGAGGACTGACCAGGGCATGATTCTGGCGACACACGATTGCAGAGATGTGTCTTTTCATTGTGTTTTCGCGCCACGAGCGTTGGTTGGATTGCTGATGAGATTACTCGGACGTGCCGATTTGCACTAGAGGATTGAGCCACTGATAGAGGCCAGCCAGATTTTGATGACCGTTGACATATGGCTTATTCATAACGATTGAGGCACTGTTCAACGTGCAGACGAATGAGCCAGTTGTTGCTGCGAACGACGAGATATCGCCCCAGATGTTGGAGTTATTGCAGTACGAGATTGTACTAAGAGATGCTAGAAGGTCGCTAGTCACCGAGGATGAATGACTAGGACATGTGATTCGTTCTCCTATCCCGACATGAGGTCATCAGATAGATTAATTCCAGCTAGAGACGACTTCACGCGGAGACGTAGAGAGTCGATAAAGATGATCGAATGTCGGAAACCTATTATTCCAGGTTTAAAGTATTCGGAAAGACATGCAGGAAATTCTATGGACCCTCTAGAAGAATGAAACACTAACTCGACTTAATGACCGCGTGAAAACCTTTGAACCTTAGGGTTTGCGGCAGTTCCGCGGCGCCATTAGTGAGGCTTGGGTTGCCCTTCTACGGCTGGACCACCGATGCTGTGGTATGTACTCGATACTATTAAACTGTGCCCAAGATGTTGAGCTCTTGGGGGATTATGAGGTTTTAACAATCGATCGGATGGTTCGACTTCATTCGGATACTAGGTGGTGAGATGCATTTTTGAGAGACTCCAGATACGAGGGTAGCCGTTGGAACTCAGTTCATGCAGCCACGACGAGACGAGTCCGAAGCAGTCGACATCAGAGAAAAGTAGAGTAAGAGGTTCGTACGAGATCTTGATGAGACGACGTTCCACTCCACCGACATCAGAGATGCGATACGCATGCCGAGGCACTGTACTTGGATATACCTTTCAGAAGGAGTCGCGATGAGTACGCAGCCGTTCCGGAACGAGAACAGATCTAGTAAGGGACGATGACTTCCGGACAGTTCGGCAGAGACGAGATTTGGGAGAGATTTTGGCAGGACCTTTCTGGAATGAATTACGAGAAGACTTGGACCAGGAGTGGTCATGTTACGCACACCGGCAGGCCAGAGTTCAGGATCGTCGACGAGACATGCTATGAGGGACCACGACAGTTGGCCAGAGATTCTTGGAGGATGTGCTTGAGCAGGACTATTTCGCCATACTTGATTTTGGTATTTTGAGCGATCTATTCGCATGATTTGGTTTTGATGATTGAGTTTCATGATATCGTTTTCATGCGCCATGGTTGCACATATTGCGTATTTAGGATTTTTGCACAGTTGTTACACTCGTTATCGTTTTCGTGCCTTGGTTTATCATGTTTATGATTTTATGGGTTTCATATAGTTGAGTTGATTTTGTGTGTATATACGCATACGATTTGGTTTTTGCACTCGGTATGATTCACATATGCTTGCAGTGCAGTGATACGCACTTTGTGCACTTAGATGCACTGGACTTCGATTTCGATTGTGATACTCGATATTTGTTTTGTGCACCTTGTGCACCTGATTTAATTTTGCGCAAGTTCGGCGCTTGATATTGGATTTCATGATTTCGTGCATGATAGATGCACCTGCCTTGGATTTTCGCGCATGTTGAGCGCATGTTTTGAGATGTGATTTTGGTGCACACCAGATGCACTAAATCGAGATTCTTCGTGCATGTCAGATGCACCTGATTTTGCTGCCAGGCACACACGTTGCCTACGACAGATGCTTTGTGAACACCCAATGCACTTAGATCTTGTTTCTGTGCACTTGTATGGCACGTATATGGATTTTGATTTCCATGCGCACCAGACGCACGTAGTATTCATACACGTATTTTGGGATTGATTTTTCTTATAGAGCAGTACGTTTTTATGATATTGTTATGTGTTTTCGTACTGAGCAGGACTAGTCAGAGGATAGTACCTGAATATATTTTGCATGCATTGATAGTTATTGAAGGGATTTCCAAAAAAAGCGAGCTATAGTCTCAGTATTTACCTACGTGTCTGATATGACACGATATGTTTAAAACAAGGAGACCCTTCTAAATTGTTTCCAAAACGGCGGAACGTACATATTAAACAAAGGATATATATATATAGTTATTTTCTTACAATAGAAGTCCGCCACTGTGCAGTGCTGCGAGCATCGCACAGCGATTTGAAGAAGATTTGGCATGCATTGCTTCCAGATGTTTTAATGATGTATTTCATATTGAGTTTCATTTTGGATTTAGACATTGTGTCTTCACCATTACTCCGATGATTGCGGGATGCTTGACGGAGTTTTGATTTTGAGTTATATGCTCATTTTTCATGCGCATGCGCTGCGCTACGATTTGTTTTAGTTAATTATGATTTCGGAGCCCCGACGACTTGATGGTTTTGCTTAGATGTTTTAGTATTTGGGGGGGAGTTTTAATTTAAATTCGGGGACCGAATTTCTTTAAGGGGGGAAGATTGTAACGTTTTGAAAATCGTTTCGGTGAAATTTCGGAAAATCGGTAAAATAAGGGGGTTTTCCGTTAAAAGTCAAAATACAAATATTTTTAATATAAAATTAAATATACATATTCTAGAAATGTAATTACTAGTAATTGGTGTTTATTGAGCCACTGGTTAAATTTCAAATTTTCTGAAATTTTTTCCGAAATTAATTATTTTAATATTATTTTAATCCGTTACAAATACATTTAATTAGGAAAAATTACAAATTGGAATGAGTTGAAACAAATTTTGTGCATCATAACACATTAAATAAAATTTTATCATGTGCTTTTTGAAATGAAATGGTTTATCAAAACGGTTTAGAAAATATCGAAGAAAAAAGGCTTTTTGCGATGAAATTAGTGTTAGTGGGAATTAGGGTAATACATTTATCTTTTTCCCTAACCCACACACCCACACCTCACCCTCTCTCCCTCTGCCCATGTGGCCGGCCATACCATGACAGCCCTCCCCCCTCTCTCTCTCCAATCACCTCCTTTTTCAAAAAGAAAAGAAAAGAAAAGAATAGAAAATGAAAGAAACAAAGTGGACTTTGACTAGATGTGATTTTCCCCACCTCCCTCTCTCTCCTCCTTTTTCTTCACCTGTAGCCGAGCCCCCCTTCATTGCTGTCCAGAAATTTCCCTAAAACCCCATCTCTTTTTCCTTCAAAAATTTCATCTTTTTGCCTCAAAATCAAGCTAAAAATTCAATATTTCTTAAATCCAATCTCTACCCATTTCTTCTTGACCTATTCTAGTGTGGATCATGGATTAAGAGAGCAATTTGGAGTCCATGATTTTGGTGCTAGATCTCTAATTTTGTGAGGTATAATCTTAGCATTTTGCATAAGTTATTGTTTGATTACTTGAATCTAGCTATTATGTGTTTAATTAGGAATTAATTGTGGTTTTGATATTAAAGATTTAACTTTCAAGAGGGGGTTGTGAACTAAAGTTAGGGTTTTTGTTGTGTAATTATGGTTGCAATGTGTAGATTATCATCTTAAGGAAATGAAAACCTAGCCTAGTTGCTAGTTTACTAATTGATGCTTGTAAATTGTTAAAATTGTAATTTTATGCAAACTAGGTTTTGGAAATTAATTGCAAATGTTAGTCTAAAAATCTAATTAGGTTTTTCCTGACTTCATTAACATTATTAAGTGTAGTTTAATGCTTTATATCATGCAAATCTAAGTTAGATTGTAGTTTGTGCAATTTTGCTATAAAATTGTTAAAATTGGTTATGTATGGAAACTAGATTTTTTGAGATTGATATTAAGAATTATGTTAAAATCTAATTAACATTGGTTTGACTTAATTAAGATGTTTAGTGAGCCTTATGGCCATTAGTTTTGTTAAAACGTCGAGTTTTGTACGAAAACGTCGAGTTTTGTACGAAAACGGGAAATTTTTGTTTGCTAGATTTTCTGAAAAATGGCCTTTAAAGGGAATTTGGGGTTTTTGTGAATTTTAAGCTATTTTATATTATAATTAGTGCTCGTGATTGTACAATGAGTGTGTTTGGGTTTTTCTTGATGGTTTGGCGTTTGTACGCCGACGTCGAGGGTTTTTGGGTTGATTTGTGAAAGCAAACCATATGTTTTGACCTATGTAGGATTCGTGTGTCGTTTTGGTCATGAGTTGGATTTTAATGCGATACGGTGCGTTATGATACGTACGTACCCCATGTGGACTTCAAGACGACAAGCAAGCGCGTGGCGACGTTGGCACCGGCGAGCGAGGACCAGGTGAGTAGATTTATATCTACGGGGAGAAGTCGGGTGGATGGCGTATAGCACCCCCGCAGTTCGTGGTGATGTATAAGAATACTTATACACACATTTATTGATTATGTATTGTTTGAGTTTAATGATGATAAATATGGAGATTTGGTGTTCTTAGATTAGTTTAGTGTTAGTTGCGAAACCCTAGAGTAGTTGTTACACCCACACACGCACACACACACACACATGCATACATCTATGTTATTACCTGTGCGTATATGGGGAGTTGTGTTTATGTGTTCACCTGGGTATGGGACTAGGTGTTCATATACTGGATTTGCGGATGATACTTAGGATTGAGATGAGTCGATGAGATTTGAGTTGAGGCCGTTAGATCGGTGATATGGCAGGATTCGTACTTGAGATACGTCCTGATGTTATAGCGGATCTTTGAATGACAATGCCATGTAAATAGTGATATTAGTCATGTACTAGACGTAGGTCTGTACCCCAGATGATGATCTTGATAAAGTGGATACCAGATGAACAGTGTGATGAGTATGATATTGACCCGTAGCCAAATTTGGGAATGCCGTACGACGGATTTACGTACGAGCTATATATTGATGATTGATCCGCACTCTTGACTTGGGATGTCTGATTACAGATATGGTATCGGATATGATATTATTGAGGCGGGATCACCGACTAATATTTATACAGGTATGTATACGTATCGACTCAGATGTTAGGCGGTTTCCTTACCTGTAGTTTAGCTTGTTAGTTCAGCCGTATAGTTTATTGTAGTTGTTAGACTAGATTAGACTCCTATCTATTTCAAAACTAACGAATCGTGGGTATTTTAAAAGACAGGTCAAGGGATTTTACGGATATTTCAAAAGACGTATCTTTTCTTAAAAACACCGTAGCCCTTATTTTCAAAACATCGCGATTCGTGTTATTTCAAAGGGAATTATTGTAGGACTTATATTAGGGTAATGAAGTTTAGTTATCGTTGTGTCTAGTATTCCGCTCATTATTACTGTTCGCTCCGCATCGCATACTTATATTATAATTTCTTATTGCATTGTTGATATTATACTGTTAGGACACCAGCACCATTACCGATGATGTGTATGTACCACGTACACTTACTTGCCAGCTCACACACATCTTCATCGGTAATTGCCATGTCACCCACACCTTAGAAAATATTATTGCCTAATGTAGCTTGTTAACTAGTAGTTTAGACATTGTAGTTGTTACTTGTCACTTCATGCATACTGTTATTCATTATATGCCGCATTCATGGATGCTCATGCTTATATTCATGGTTTTACATGCTATTGATGATTCGGATTTCCATAATATTTTCTGGATTTGGAGGAAAACCGCAAAACATATATAAACTGCTTTCTCTCATTTTAAATAAAAATGCGGTTTTCCCATGATGTATGAGTCGTCCACCATGAGTTTGCTGATAGATTTCGAAACCCGATTCGAGGAGATGGATGAACCGTTTCGGGTACATGGTGGGCCCGGTGCGGTATCCCGGGGCAAGAAGATCGTGTTGTTGACGTTGAGCCTGTGCAGGGGAGCACGACCGACCGGTGATATTACTCGACGCGTCGGATATCCGGAGGATACCGTCGTGGTCATGAGATGGATGGTAGGGGCCGGCCTGGACTGACGGCGCCCTAGTCATTGTGATTGAGACATTGAGATTTCGAGATATTGAGGTACAGAGACTGTGATACAGAGATATCGAGACATTGGGATTACGTTTTGTGCCGATGCTAGGCACTGTTTTATGCTGATTTCATTATGATACCTCATTTTAAAAATACAGAAATTTCACTAATTTATGAAAGCAGTTTTCTTCAGTACATGCATTCTGTTTCATGCATTCATGCATCATCCATATGATATATTGCTACCTGAGGTACTGACACGGGCATATGGGATTACGCTTGGGTTAGATATTTCCCTAATCATTGTTATAGGCTGCATGATATATATATATATATATATATTTGAGGATATATTATGATCGTATGACGTAGGATTGCATCATACATGCGCTTCTATTCGTAGATGTTTTTCTATTCACGAGTTGGCAACTCACCCCCGTTGTGCCACAATTCTTGCTGGTTTGGCCGTACAGGTTTCATTTCGGCTTTGCTGGCACTATTTCCATTTCTGGGTGACTTGCTAGCAGGTGGGTTTATTTGTATCGCACCCATCATTATATCTTGTATATAATTATTCAGTTGTATCTAGAAGTTTCATCAACCAAACATGTATTTATTTTTGAGATAGAGACCAGTGATGTTATTTTTTCGACCTTAGAGCCGCGCGTTGTATTTCTGTGGATTTCTTGTTGTTTTGAGTTCCTTTTGAATTTTGATCCTCGCCCTTGGCGTTGTATATTATATTGCTTGTGTTGTTGTGACAGTCGATTGACGAAGAGTTAGCTCCCACTTGGGGATGCCTTTTATTGATTTCGTATACTATTCATGTTGTATCCCGTTTGGGAGCCAGTATTTGCAAAGGAGACTCTGCCGAAATTTTCAGGAAATATTTGATATTTTTAAAACCGCATAATTCGTCTTATGCTATTAAACTACTTGATTTTAAATTGGTTTTTCCTTCACTCTACTACTTTTCTTGGTTTGGATTTCTGGGTTTTCGGCTTACTTAGATTACGTACGTCTCGAGACGTTTCGTAGTTTAACTGCCGGTCATGTTCCGTACTTTCGGGACGTGACAAAGTTGGTATCAGAGCGTTATGTTTTACCTTCGGAGCGTAGGATGACCCTTGGTTGATGGAATAGGTGACTAAAGTAGAGTGACGTACCGTGGGTATGTTCCGCGGCATACTTACGATACGCTACTCCACTTAAGGAGCCTTAAGATATACATTTCCTTGTTCAATATCATATTCACTCCTGATCTAGCCTCATCGGTTCCAGTTTTGGTTTTGCTGCCACGATTACGGGCAGGGAGAGCTGTTAGTGTATATGCCCTAGAAGCCATTACTGTATCATACTAGTATGTATATTACTTGATGGAAGCTTGGGATATTCACAGTTGTACAGACAATCTTGCTCAATATAGTAGTATGCTACTTGGTTTGTCTCTGCTTTAATGTGTACATGTGTGTTTATTTATCATATCACCTATACGCATTAGTAGAGCCCTTAGGATCTTTGCTTGATTACTGGCGTTGTGATGGCGATCACACTCGTGGGGGCTGGGTAATCTACAAGCACATCCTTATACACGTCCCTAGTCGTGGGAGTATCGAGATAGGGCATCGATACTCCAGAGTAGACTAGCGTATGCGCTTCTCATCCCAGCACGGGAGACGGTCTGTCCCACAGCCGTCAGTACGTCGTACTTGAGATAGTATGCGGGTGCTCGTTAGGTTACGAGTACACTGGACAGGACTCGTCGGGAACTGATGGTTGGTATTATACCTATCGTCAGTTATCAGTTCCCAGATGACATGAATACAGCTTAGTCCGCTGACTTGACACTGTCACTTCGCCTCGAGTGTGTTCCCACTGTTCTTTGATTACTACCCTACCACGGCTCTACTGAGTCGTGCAAACAGGTAGTAGTTGGGAGCAGTCCCGAAGCACTTGGAGGCAGTGACGGTTAGACAGGATTCGTCTCTCCCGGTATTGGGGGTTGACATCGCGCTGTGTCTAGGAGAGCCATTACACAAGTAGTCCCTGGCCAGGGCAAGCGAGATATACTGGTAGGTTTCCAGTGTTATCTCAGGGTGTTCTGGGCTTCACTCCGACACGACTTGTACCGCTATTAGGGGACTGACGTTTACCGCCCCCCTAGGCTCGCCATGCGATGTATCAGACGAACAGACCGGACTGTACGGAGATTGTCACATACCGACTCAGTAGGAGTTCGGATGGGTTTACCTCATCGGCCTTCTTATCGACATCTACCTGGGGACCGTTACGTACAGCTAGTGCCGCTTGCGGTCTGTGGTTAAACCCACTGCCAGCGTAGTGTCGAGTCTTTAGAGTCCCACACAGAGAGTTTCCCTGCACTGAGCGAAACGTGTAGAGGCCGTATGGTTTTACGGCAGGGCTGCGATCACTTACGTACACTTGTGTGCGTATGATGTTCGGGCAGGCAGTACTAGTGGGCTTTGGTTTAAGCCAGATCCTAGTATTGCACGGATGGATTTGTTTTGTCTTCTGCGCATTCGCATTCTACGGAATACGGATGCAGGTGTGTATGCACAGTTTTCCGGAGCGATGAAGGAGGAGGTGCCTCATTAGGGTTTTGGCAGTTGGTTCGGCCAAAACCGCTATGTGGCAGGCTCATTAGGGTTTTGACAGTTGATTCGGTCAAAACCATTTTGAGGCCGACTCATTAGGGTTTCGACAGTTCGTTTGGTCAAAACCATTATGAGCCGGGGACATTATTTACTAATCCTTTCATTGATAATTTTGTTATGGCTAATTACATTGACCATTTGACCATCTTGACTTTGTTGACCATTTGACCAAAGTTGACTTGGATCTTCTTAGAAGATCTAAAGTATTCTTTGGTTTTCTTTTTCTTTAGTTATGATAATGGTCATGTCATTTGTAGCCATCACCTTTATCTTGATGGGATTAGTAATGATAATGTTTGTGCATTATTTGCAACCATGGTTGTTTTTTCTTTTGTTCATAATATTATTCTCATTCTCTCTCTTGAAATGAGAAGCTCCATGGTTGCTAGAAAATCTCCTTCTTCTTCCTCCTCTTGATTTCTCCTTTGATCTCATGTGTTGAGAGAAAAAGGATTCTACTTGACAAACACATCCATACATCTTCTCTACACAACCTAGGGCTTCTAGATTAGCAATCTCCTTGCCCTAGTTACCTCAGCTTGAGGTGGAGCTCGGTGTACATCTCTCGGGTGGATCTTCTTCGACTCAAGGAGGCCGCGGAGGTGACCGAAGTCCGGATCAACCATTGAGCAAGCAATGAGAAGAACAACAAGAAGAGAAGAACATCAAAGAAGAACAACAACAAGAAGAGAAGGAGTTCAAGTTGAGGTATATAACCCCTAACCGAGTAGATACATCTCATGTTAGGATGCTAGTATATTGTTTAGCAAAGATCCAGCTTTTACGGTCCATGTTACAAAGTTTAGAAAAATTTTGATTTACCGTTTCCGCAACCCCGAAAGTACCGGGAGAGGTAACGTGGACCTAACAGTGGTATCAGAGCCAAACTAAACATAAACTAGCTTGGTAGTAAAGTGTATCGAAGTTCGAAACGGAAAAATCGAAAAAACCAAGTTATAAAAATCTGAGTTTCTGTTAAAATATTTTCTGGTCAAAACAAAATTTGTTATACTCCAAAATTCATCTCAGGGTTTTTAGAAGAAAGCCACCAAACTCGAGACAGCGAATCGACCAAGGCGCCGCGTTTCCGCGGCAATAGCAAGCTATTGCCGCGGAACCGCGGTCAACTTGGTGAGTTACTGTGTCGTTTTTGGTGCAGTTTGTTTCTGACGTGGTTTTAGGATTTTTCAGATATATTATATGTGCCCAGATTTTCCAGAATAGAAATTTGTTTTTGGGGGCCTATAATTCCGTGTTTTTCCGAACTTCAATATACTTTGACTATAAAGGTTATATCTGTGATGTTCTTATGTATTGAACATCGGCTAATCGCTATATGACGATTAGTCGGGGTTATACATATCTGTGATCTGTGATTGTTGTTGATGGTTTGTGTATCTGAACTCGTTGGATTGTCGCGGATGAATAGCCGGGGTGGATGTGAGATGAGAGTTTCTTTTCTTTCATTCATGTAATAAATTTGTAAATTGATGTAATATTATTTGTTTGGCCGCACAACCGGGTCGGGGTTGTAGCCGTCATTGTATAATTCTTTTTACTGTTTTTGCTCCTAGGATAGACCCATGGAGGGGGTGCACAAACTACCGGGTATCTCGAAGTGCCGAGTGGCCTACTCATGGCATTGAGGGAGGTTGCTTCGCTTCGGATACTTGGCGGGTAGTTTGCCGCACCCGTAGGGGTCTTGGGTGGGGTTTTGGCTATTCATCGCGACCGTGTAATCCGTTTTTCGTTGCAGGCTCGAACGAATCGCGGGTTCCTAGTATATCCAAAGTGTTCATCTGTGATCTGGATTGGCTATCATTGCTGTTATATATATAATAACTATTTAGGCGTTGCTTATGTTTTACAGCCGCGCTAGCCCAGCCCCCGCTCTGTCGTTAGTTAAGTAACCTAACGGGTGATGACGGGGCCCCGTGGCGAATGCGAATGGCATAAGCGTACGTCATATTTTGGTTGTTTTCTGCAATGGTAGGATTTAAATGATGGGACGCATTAAAAGAACTAATGCAAGAAAATAAACCTAAAAGACGTTGTTGGAACAATTTTTCAAAAAGCTGTTATTGCAAGGACGTTCATTTTTTTTTTGCATCGCGGTATTCGGTTATGAATGCCCAGCACCTCAGTCGATGAGGCAAGGGCCGAGATCCCTTCACCGGGAGTGACCCCTTGGACAAAAGTTTGCGTCAGGGTAATAACTTCACTATAGTCGATTATTCTTGCTTTGCATCGAGGTATTCAATTTGGAATATCCTGCACCTCATTCGACGAGGAAAGAGCCGAGATCCCTTCACAGGGAGTGACCTCTTTAGCAAAAGTTTTCGCCACTATATTTTCAAAAAGGGTGCAATCATGTTCCTTCAACAATATCAAGTTCATTACGTTAACGGTTTTTTCGCCAAAAACCCAGCTGTAGCCCTCCGTCATTTCGGATTAATGTTAGTTAGTATTCGTGCTGCGTTTGTTGACCTAGTCAAGGCGTAGTGAACGGTAGCTAAATAATATTTTTCTGTGGATTGCAAATGTGATTGGTTAGGACAGTCGTGCGGCCTTGTTGACCTAGTCAAGGGCACGTACGGGTGGGTCTAATGCAATCAGGATTATGACGGGTAGAACTTGTCTAACAGTTTGTGGCTTGTTGACCTAGTCAAGGTCATGAACAGTTAGGGGCAAAAACCACATCGGGAGTTTCATAAGAACTGAAACTTGCAGATTTAGCATACCTTCTGGAGTGTGGTGACTAGAGTGGATTCCATCTAGGTTATCACACAATGACAGTTGGATCCCGATCCCACTGATGAGTTGGTTTACTCTCGGGAGATTATTTCACTTAACGATCAATGCTATAAACCTAGTAGGTGTCTAGAAAGGTGTTAGCGGGGTTACGCCCCCAGGGAAAAGAGGTTCTTTAATTAAGGAACTTCGCGAAAGCGTTGGAAAACCTCCCTCGAAGTACCGACACTAGCCTGGCGGAAAGGTTAAGCAAGTATTGTGACGTGAATTAAAACCCGGCTAGTTCTTCTTTTAAAAAGGTTTTAAGAAGAATTTGAGGAAACTGTGGGAGACATCCTGGTTAGATAAATTAATAAACCAATCTAATCTTGCAAGAGCATACGCTGAGTGTTTCTTTTCTCTCTCTCCAGGCAGCAACCTTTTCACGCCCTAATCAAGATAATAAAATGTATCGCTTGACCGATCCGAATTCTTATTCGGGACTGGGGAAAGTTGGTTCAGCTCTAACTTGTGACAACAGTCATGAGTATGAGAATGGGAAAGAGGAAAGTATGGATTTCTAGGATACCCAGTTGAAGATGAAGCATGGTTTTGCATCTACTTCAGGTGTTCTTGTAATTGAGAACTGTTTTACGGTCAGCCCTACCTCCTGGGTACTTGATACCGGATCAGGATCTCATATCTGTAATTTATTGCAAGGACTGAGAAAAAGTAGGAAAGTTGCACCGGGTGATATGTCGCTCAGAGTAGCGAACGGAGCACAAGTTAATGCGGCAGCCGTCGGTGAATATCACCTAGTATTGCCAAATGGCAAGACTATGATTTTGAACGATTGCTACTATGTACCCTCCATGGTTTGCAACATCATATCAGTTTCTTTACTCGATAAAGATGGATATAACTTTGTTCTTGAAAAGAATATCATGAACATTTACCTTCATAAGATACTGGTTGCAGAGGGTACACTGTATAATGGTATCTACGTTCTGAATCAGAATACAGTTCTCAATATACATAACACACGCAAGAGGAAGAATTCAGATACGAATGAATCCTACTTGTGGCATTGTAGACTTGGTCATATCGGAGAGAAAAGACTGAGTAAGTTGCATAAAGATGGACTCTTGAATGCGTTCGAGTTTTCATCTTATGGAACTTGTCAGTCTTGTCTCAAAGGAAAGATGACCAAATCTCCGTTCACCGGACATGGAGAAAGAGCAACCGAGCTCTTGGGACTCGTACATAGTGATGTATGCGGTCCGATGTCTATACATGCAAGGGGTGGGCTCTCGTACTTCATCACATTCACTGACGATCTCTCTAGGTTCGGATATGTGTATCTGATGAAACACAAATCTGAAGCTTTTGAGAAATTCAAGGAATTCAGAAACGAAGTAGAGAACCAGACAGGCAAAAGTATCAAGATCCTCCGGTCTGACAGGGGAGGGGAGTACTTAAGCACGGAATTCCTAGATTACTTAAAAGAGAATGGTATTCTCTCTCAGCTTACCCCTCCTTATACACCACAGCACAACGGTGTTTCGGAGCGGAGGAATCGTACCCTACTGGATATGGTTCGCTCCATGATGAGTAATGCCGAGTTGCCTCTTTCATTTTGGGGACATGCGCTATTGACAGCAGCATACCTATTGAATGATGTTCCGTCTAAATCAGTGCCTAAGACTCCGTTCGAGATATGGAATGGAAAGAGGCCATATCTTAAAAGATCTAAGATATGGGGTTGTCCGGCTTATGTTAAAACGCATAAACCGGATAAGCTAGAGGCACGGTCAGTTTTATGTAAGTTTGTGGGATATCCAAAGAATGGTTATGGATATCTATTCTACCACACCGAGGAACAGAAGGCGTTTGTTGCTCAGCATGCCGTTTTCTTAGAAACGGAGTTTCTTGCAAAAGAAATTAGTGGGAGCACGGTAGAATTGGAAGAAATTCAGCGACCACAAACTGAAACTGAAAATTTGACAGAACCTCAGGATTCAATAACCCCAGACGAACCTCAGCCACTCCGCAGATCTGGTAGGATTTCTCATCCGCCCGAGAGATACTACGGTTTTCTCATAGACAGGGATCGAGAAGATTGCATCTTTGAAGAAGATGACCCTACCAGTTTCAGGCAGGCCATTATCAGTAGGGACTCTGATAAGTGGCAGGAAGCAATGCAATCCGAAATGGAGTCCATGTACGCCAATAAAGTGTGGACCTTGGATATTGCTCCACCTAGGGTAAAACCCGTTGGATGCAAATGGATCTACAAAAGGAAACTTGGTGTAGATGGGCAGGTGGAAACCTATAAAGCTAGACTCGTTGCAAAAGGTTTCCGTCAAAGACCTGGTTTGGACTATGACGAAACTTTTTCTCCGGTGGCTATGCTCAAATCCATTCGGATCCTACTTGCCATTGCTGCCTTCCATGACTATGAAATCTGGCAGATGGATGTTAAGACGGCTTTCCTAAACGGTTGTTTGGAAGAGTGCGTTTACATGGATCAACCAGAAGGTTTCGTAGACAGTGGGAGCAGCGGAAGGGTGTGCAAGTTGCTTAAATCCATTTATGGATTAAAGCAGGCATCGCGGAGCTGGAACATCTGTTTTGATGAGGCAATCAAGGAATTTGATTTCATCAAGAACGAAGATGAACCCTGTGTATATAAGAAGATTGTAGGACGAACTGTCGTGTTCCTAGTCTTGTACGTGGACGACATTCTTTTGATAGGAAATGATGTTCCTATGCTACAATCGGTCAAGCTGTTTTTGTCACAAAGGTTCTCCATGAAGGACCTGGGTGATGCCTCGTACATTCTGGGGATCAAGATCTATAGAGATAGATCCAAGAAACTATTGGGACTTTCGCAGTCCAGGTACATAGAGACCGTACTAAAGAGATTTAGTATGGAGGGTTCCAAGCGGGGTAACATACCCGCATTGCACGGAATTACCCTCTCCAAGAAGATGTCTCCTAAGACTGACGAGGAGAGGGTTCGCATGAGCACTATACCCTACGCTTCGGCGGTAGGATCTATAATGTATGCGATGCTATGTACAAGACCAGGTGTAGCTTACGCGCTGAGCGCGGTAAGCCGGTATCAGTCAGACCCAGGGGAGGACCAATGGACAGCAGTGAAGAACATTCTCAAGTACCTGAGAAGGACTAAGGAGATGTTCCTGGTTTACGGTAATGGAGACCTCAGGGTCGAGTCCTTTACCGATTCAAGCTTCCAGAGTGACAAAGATGACAGCAAGTCTGTCTCGGGTTTTGTGTTTACCCTCAACGGAGGGGCGGTATGTTGGAGGAGTTCCAAGCAGGATCCCGTCGCAGACTCGACGATGGAGGCTGAATACATTGCTGCAAGCGATGCCGCAAAAGAGGCGGTCTGGATGAAGAAGTTCATTAGTGAACTTCAGGTGGTTCCGTCCATTGTTGACCCAATACGTTTGTATTGCGATAACAACGGGGCTATAGCTTTAGCGAAGGAACCAAGGTCCCATCAGAAATCCAGGCACATCTTAAGGCGGTATCACCTGATCAGGGAGATCATTGATCGACAGGAGATCGAGGTGCGGAGAGTGGACACAAAGGACAACACTGCGGACCCATTCACGAAGGCTTTACCCCAGACTCAGTTCGAGCGGCTGATCGAGATGATAGGTCTTCGATACGCCAGTACATGGCCTTAGTGCAAGTGGGAGATTGTTAGTGTATATGCCCTAGAGGCCATTACTGTATCATACTAGTATGTATATTACTTGATGGAAGCTTGGGATATTCACAGTTGTACAGACAATCTTGCTCAATATAGTAGTATGCTACTTGGTTTGTCTCTGCTTTAATGTGTACATGTGTGTTTATTTATCATATCACCTATACGCATTAGTAGAGCCCTTAGGATCTTTGCTTGATTACCGGCGTTGTGATGGCGATCACACTCTTGGGGGCTGGGTAATCTACAAGCACATCCTTATACACGTCCCTAGTCGTGGGAGTATCGAGATAGGGCATCGATACTCCAGAGTAGACTAGCGTATGCGCTTCTCATCCCAGCACGGGAGACGGTCTATCCCACAGCCGTCAGTACGTCGTACTTGAGATAGTATGCGGGTGCTCGTTAGGTTACGAGTACACTGGACAGGACTCGTCGGGAACTGCTGGTTGGTATTATACCTATCGTCAGTTATCAGTTCCCAGGTGACATGAGTACAGCTTAGTCCGCTGACTTGACACTGTCACTTCGCCTCGAGTGTGTTCCCACTGTTCTTTGATCACTACCCTACCACGGCTCTACTGAGTCGTGCAAACAGGTAGTAGTTGGGAGCAGTCCCGAAGCACTTGGAGGCAGTGACGGTTAGACAGGATTCGTCTCTCCCGGTATTGGGGGTTGACATCGCGCTGTGTCTAGGAGAGCCATTACACAAGTAGTCCCTGGCCAGGGCAAGCGAGATATACTGGTAGGTTTCCAGTGTTATCTCAGGGTGTTCTAGGCTTCACTCCGACACGACTTGTACCGCTATTAGGGGACTGACGTTTACCGCCCCCTAGGCCCGCCATGCGATGTATCAGACGAACAGACCAGACTGTACGGAGATTGTCACATACCGACTCAGTAGGAGTTCGGATGGGTTTACCTCATCGGCCTTCTTATCGACATCTACCTGGGGACCGTTATGTACAGCTAGTGCCGCTTGCGGTCTGTGGTTAAACCCACTGCCAGCGTAGTGTCGAGTCTTTAGAGTCCCACACAGAGAGTTTCCCTGCACTGAGCGAAACGTGTAGAGGCCGTATGGTTTTACGGCAGGGCTGCGATCACTTACGTACACTTGTGTGCGTATAATGTTCGGGCAGGCAGTACTAGTGGGCTTTGGTTTAAGCCAGATCCTAGTATTGCACGGATGGATTTGTTTTGTCTTCTGCGCATTCGCATTCTACGGAATACGGATGCAGCTGTGTATGCACAGTTTTCCGGAGCGATGAAGGAGGAGGTGCCTCATTAGGGTTTTGGCAGTTGATTCGGCCAAAACCGCTATGTGGCAGGCTCATTAGGGTTTTGACAGTTGATTCGGTCAAAACCATTTTGAGGCCGACTCATTAGGGTTTCGACAGTTCGTTTGGTCAAAACCATTATGAGCCGGGGACATTATTTACTAATCCTTTCATTGATAATTTTGTTATGGCTAATTACATTGACCATTTGACCATCTTGACTTTGTTGACCATTTGACCAAAGTTGACTTGGATCTTCTTAGAAGATCTAAAGTATTCTTTGGTTTTCTTTTTCTTTAGTTATGATAATGGTCATGTCATTTGTAGCCATCACCTTTATCTTGATGGGATTAGTAATGATAATGTTTGTGCATTATTTGCAACCATGGTTGTTTTTTCTTTTGTTCATAATATTATTCTCATTCTCTCTCTTGAAATGAGAAGCTCCATGGTTGCTAGAAAATCTCCTTCTTCTTCCTCCTCTTGATTTCTCCTTTGATCTCATGTGTTGAGAGAAAAAGGATTCTACTTGACAAACACATCCATACATCTTCTCTACACAACCTAGGGCTTCTAGATTAGCAATCTCCTTGCCCTAGTTACCTCGGCTTGAGGTGGAGCTCGGTGTACATCTCTCGGGTGGATCGTCTTCGACTCAAGGAGGCCGCGGAGGTGACCGAAGTACGGATCAACCATTGAGCAAGCAATGAGAAGAACAACAAGAAGAGAAGAACATCAAAGAAGAACAACAACAAGAAGAGAAGGAGTTCAAGTTGAGGTATAACCCCTAACCGAGTAGATACATCTCATGTTAGGATGCTAGTATATTGTTTAGCAAAGATCCGGCTTTTACGGTCCATGTTACAAAGTTTAGAAAAATTTTGATTTACCGTTTCCGCAACCCCGAAAGTACCGGGAGAGGTAACGTGGACCTAACAAGAGCTACGCCTAGAGTTGCGGTCAGCATGAGCTCGTCAAGAATGAGGACTGACCAGGGCATGATTCCGGCGACACACGATTGTAGAGATGTGTCTTTTCATTGTGTTTTCGCGCCACGAGCGTTGGGTGGATTGCTGTATGAGATTACTCGGACGTGCCGATTTGCACTAGAGGGTTGAGCCACTGATAGAGGCCAGCCAGATTTTGATGACCGTTGACATATGGCTTATTCATGACGATTGGGGCACTGTTCAACGTGCAGATGAATGAGCCAGTTGTTGCTGCGAACGACGAGATATCGCCCCAGATGTTGGAGCTATTGCAGTACGATATTGCACTAAGAGATGATAGAAGGTCGCTAGTCACCGAGGATGAATGACTAGGATATGTGATTCGTTCGCCTATCCCGACGCTAGGTCATCAGATAGATTAATTCCAGCTAGAGACGACTTCACGCGGAGACGTAGAGAGTCGACAAAGACGATCGAATGTCAGAAACCTATTATTCCAGGTTTAAAGTATTCGGAAAGACATGCAGGCAATTCTATGGACCCTCTAGAAGAATGAAACCCTAACTCGACTTAATGACCGCGTGAAAACCTTTGAACCTTAGGGTTTGCGGCAGTTCCGCGGCGCCATTAGTGAGGCTTGGGTTTGCCCTTCTACAGCTGGACCACCGATGCTGTGGTATGTACTCGATACTATTAAACTGTGCCTAAGATGTTGAGCTCTTGGGGGATTATGAGGTTTTGACAATCGATCGGATGGTTCGACTTCATTCGGATACTAGGTAGTGAGATGCATTTTTGGGAGACTCCAGATACGAGGGTAGCCATTGGAGCTCAGTCCATGCAGCCACGACGAGACGAGTCCGAAGTAGTCAACATCAGAGAAAAGTGGAGTAAGTGGTTCGTACGAGATCTTGATGAGACGACGTTCCACTCCACCGACATCATAGATGCGATACGCATGTCGAGGCATTGTACTTGGATATACCTTTCAGAAGGAGTCGCGATGAGCACGCAGCCGTTCCGGAACAAGAACAGATCTAGTAAGGGACGATGACTTCCGGACAGTTCGGCAGAGACGAGATTTTGGAAAGATTTCGGCAGGACCTTTCTGGAATGAATTACGAGAAGACTTGGACCCAGGAGTGGTCATGTTACGCACACCGACAGGCCAGAGTTCAGGATCGTCGACGAGACATGCTATGAGTGACCACGACAGTTGGCCAGAGATTCTTGGAGGATGTGCTTGAGCGGGACTATTCCGCCATACTTGATTTTGGTATTTTGAACGATCTATTCGCATGATTTGGTTTTGATGATTGAGTTTCATGATATCGTTTTCATGCGCCATGGTTGCACCTACTGCGTATTTACGATTTTTGCACAGTTGTTACACTAGTTATCGTTTTCGTGCCTTGCTTTCTCATGTTTATGATTTTATTGGTTTCATACAGTTGAGTTGATTTTGTGCGTATATACTCAAACGATTTGGTTTTTGCACTCGGTATGATTCACATATGCTTGCAGTGCAGTGATACGCACTTTGTGCACTTAGATGCACTGGACTTCGATTTCGATTGTGATACTCGATATTTGTTTTGTGCACCTTGTGCACGTGATTTAATTTTGCGCATGTTCGGCGCTTGATATTGGATTTTATGATTTCGTGCATGATAGATGCACCTGCCTTGGATTTTCGCGCATGTTGAGCGCATGTTTTGAGATGTGATTTTGGTGCACACCAGATGCACTAAATCGAGATTCTTCGTGCATGTCAGATGCACCTGATTTTGCTGTCAGGCACACACGTTGCCTACGACAGATGCTTTGTGCACACCCAATGCACTTAGATCTTATTTATGTGCACTTGTATGGCACGTATATGGATTTTGATTTCCATGCGCACCAGACGCACGTAGTATTCATACGCGTATTTTGGGATTGATTTTTCTTATAGAGCAGTACGTTTTTATGATATTGCTATGTGTTTTCGTACTGAGCAGGACTAGTCAGAGGACAGTAGCTGAATATATTTTGCATGCATTGATAGTTATTGAAGGAATTTCCAAAAAAAGCGAGCTATAGTCTCAGTATTTACCTACGTGTCTAATATGACACGATATGTTTAAAACAAGGAGACCCTTCTAAATTGTTTCCAAAACGGCGGAACGTACATATTAAACAAAGGATATATATATATATATAGTTATTTTCTTACAATAGACGTCCGCCACTGTGCAGTGCTGCGAGCATCGCACAACGATTTGAAGAAGATTTAGCATGCATTGCTTCCAGATGTTTTAATGATGTATATCATATTGATTTTCATTTTGGATTTAGACATTGTGTCTTCACCATTACTCCGATGATTGCGGGATGCTTGATGGAGTTTTGATTTTGAGTTATATGCTCATTTTTCATGCGCATGCGCTGCGCTACGATTTGTTTTAGTTAATTATGATTTCGGAGCCCCGACGACTTGATGGTTTTGCTTAGATGTTTTAGTATTTGGGGGGGGAGGTTTAATTTAAATCCAGGGACCGAATTTTTTTAAGGGGGGAAGATTGTAATGTTTTGAAAATCGTTTCGGTAAAATTTCGGAAAATCGGTAAAATAAGGGGGTTTTCCGTAAAAAGTCAAAATACAAATATTTTTAATATAAAATTAAATATACATATTCTAGCTATGTAATTACTAGTAATTGGTGTTTATTGAGCCAATGGTGAAATTTCAAATTTTCTGAAATTTTTTCCGAAATTAATTATTTTAATATTATTTTAATCCGTTACTAATACATTTAATTAGGAAAAATTACAAACTGGAATGAGTTGAAACAAATTTTGTGCATCATAACATATTAAATAAAATTTTATCATGCGGTTTTTGAAATGAAATGGTTTGACAAAACGGTTTAGGAAATATCGAAGAAAAAAGGCTTTTTCGGTGAAATTAGTGTTAATGGGAATTGGGGTAATACATTTATCTTTTTCCCTAACCCACACACCCACACCTCACCCTCTCTCCCTCTCCCCATGTGGCCGGCCCCACCATGACAGCCCTCCTCCTCTCTCTCTTTCCAATCACCTCCTTTTTCAAAAAGAAAAGAAAAGAAAAGAATAGAAAATGAAAGAAACAAAGTGGACTTTGACTAGATATGATTTTCCCCACCTCCCTCTCTCTCCTCCTTTTTCCTCACCTACAGCCGAGCCCCCCTTCATTGCTGTCCAGAAATTTCCCCAAAACCCCATCTCTTTTTCTTTCAAAAATTTCATCTTTTTGCCTCAAAATCAAGCTATAAATTCAATATTTCTTAAATCCAATCTCTACCCATTTCTTCTTGACCTATTCTAGTGTGGATCGAGGATCAAGAGAGCAATTTGGAGTCTGAGATTTTGGTGCTAGATCTCTAATTTTGTGAGGTATAATCGTAGCATTTTGCATAAGTTATTGTTTGATTACTTGAATCTAGCCATTATGTGTTTAATTAGGAATTAATTGTGGTTTTGATATCAAAGATTTAACTTTCAAGATGGGGTTGTGAACTAAAGTTAGGGTTTTTGTTGTGTAATTATGGTTGCAATGTGTAGATTATCATCTTAAGGAAATGAAAACCTAACCTAGTTGCAAGTTTACTAATTCATGCTTGTAAATTGTTAAAATTGGAATTTTATGCAAACTAGGTTTTGGAAATTAATTGCAAATGTTAGAATAAAAGTCTAATTAGGTTTTTCCTGACTTCATTAACATTATTAAGTGTAGTTTAATGCTTTATATCATGCAAATCTAAGCTAGATTGTATTTTGTGCAATTTTGCTATAAAATTGTTAAAATTGGTTATGTATGCAAACTAGATTTTTTGAGATTGATATTAAGAATTAAGTTAAAATCTAATTAACATTGGTTTGACTTAATTAAGATGTTTAGTGAGCCTTATGGCCATTAGTTTTGTTAAAACGTCGAGTTTTGTACGAAAACGGGAAATTTTTGCTTGCTAGATTTTCGGAAAAATGGCTTTTAAAGTGAATTTGGGGTTTTTGTGAATTTTAAGCTATTTTATATTATAATTAGTGCTCGTGATTGTACAACGAGTGTGTTTGGATTTTTCTCGATGGTTTGGCGTTTGTACGCCGACGTCGAGGAATTTTGGGTTGATTTGTGAAAGCAATCCATATGTTTTGACCTATGTGGGATTCGTGTGTCGTTTTGGTCATGAGTCGGATTTTAATGCGATACAGTGTGTTATGATATGTAGGTACCCCATGTGGATTTCAAGACGACAAGCAAGCGCGTGGCGACGTCGGCACCGGCGAGCGAGGACCAGGTGAGTAGATTTATATCTACGGGGAGAAGTCGGGTAGATGGCGTATAGCACCCCCGCAGTTCGTGGTGATGTATAAGAATACGTATACACACATTTATTGATTATGTATTGTTTGAGTTTATTGATGATAAATGTGGAGATTTGGTGTTCTTGGATTAGTTTAGTGTTAGTTGCAAAACCCTAGAGTAGTTGTTACACCCACACACGCACACACACACATGCATACATCTATGTTATTACCTGTGCGTATATGGGGAGTTGTGTTTATGTGTTCACCTGGGTATGGGACAAGGTGTTCACATACTAGATTTGCGGATGATACTTGGGATTGAGATGAGTCGATGAGATTTGAGTTGAGGCCCTGAGATCGGTAATATGGAAGGATTCGTACTTGAGATACGTCCTGATGTTATAGCGGATCTTTGAATGACAATGCCATATAAATAGTGATATTAGTCATGTAATAGACGTAGGTCGGTACCCCAGATGATGATCTTGATAAAGAGGATACCAGATGAACAGTGTGATGAGTATGATATTGACCCGTACCCATATTTGGGAATGCCGTACGACGGATTTACGTACGAGCTATATATTGATGATTGATCCGGGCTCTTGACTTGGGTTGTCTGATTATAGATATGGTATCGGATATGATATTATTGAGGCGGGATCACCGACTAATATTTATACAGGTATGTATACGTATCGACTCAGATGTTAGGCTGTTTCCTTACCTGTAGTTTAGCTTGTTAGTTCAGCCGTATAGTTTAGTGTAGTTGTTAGACTAGATTAGACTCCTATCTATTTCAAAACTAACGAATCGTGGGTATTTTAAAAGACAGGTCAAGGGATTCTACGGATATTTCAAAAGACGTATCTTTTCTTAAAAACACCGTAGCCCTTATTTTCAAAACATCGCGATTCGTGTTATTTCAAAGGGCATTATTGTAGGACTTATATTAGGGTAATGCAGTTTAGTTATTGTTGTGTCTAGTATTCCACTCATTATTACTGTTCGCTCCGCATTGCATACTTATATTATAATTTCTTATTGCATTGTTGATATCATACTGTTAGGACACCAGCACCATTACCGATGATGTGTATGTACCATGTACACTTACTTGTCGGCTCACGCACATCTTCATCGGTAATTGCCATGTCACGCACACCTTAGAAAATATTATTGCCTAATGTAGCTTGTTAACTAGTAGTTTAGACATTGTAGTTGTTACTTGTCACTTCATGCATACTGTTATTCATTATATGCCGCATTCATGGATGCTCATGCTTATATTCATGGTTTTAAATGCTATTGATGATTCGGATTTCCATGATATTTTCTGGATTTGGAGGAAAACCGCAAAACATATATAAACTGCTTTCTCTCTTTTTAAATAAAAATGCGGTTTTCCCATGATGTATGAGTCGTCCACCATGAGTTTGCTGATGGATTTCGAGACCCGATTCGAGGAGATGGATGAACCGTTTCGGGTACATGGTGGGCCCGGTGCGGTATCCCGGGGCAAGAAGATCGTGTTGTTGATTTTGAGCCTGTGCAGGGGAGCACGACCGACCGGTGATATTACCCGACGCGTCGGATATCCGGAGGATACCGTCGTGGTCATGAGATGGATGGTAGGGGCCGGCCTGGACTGACGGCGCCCTAGTCATTGTGATTGAGACATTGAGATTTCGTGATATTAAGGTACAGAGACTGTGATACAGAGATATCGAGACATTGGGATTACGTTTTGTGCCGATGCTAGGCACTGTTTTATGCTGATTTCATTATGATACCTCATTTTAAAAATACAGAAATCTCACTAATTTATGAAAGCAGTTTTCTTCAGTACATGCATTCTGTTTCATGCGTTCAATCATCATCCATATGATATATTGCTACCTGAGGCACTGACACCGGCATATGGGATTACACTTGGGTTAGATATTTACCCTAGTCATTGTTATAGGCTGCATGATATATATATATATATATATATATATGAGGATATATTATGATCGTATGACCTAGGATTGCGTCATACATGCGCTTCTATTCGTAGATGTTTTTCTATTCACGAGTTGGCAACTCACCCCCGTTGTGCCACAGTTCTTGCAGGTTTCGCCGTACAGGTTTCATTACGGCTTTGCTGGCACTATTTCCATTTCTGGGTGACTTGCTAGTAGGTGGGTTTATTTGTATCGCACCCATCATTATATCTTGTATATCATTATTCAGTTGTATTTAGAAGTTCCATCAACCAAACATGTATTTATTTTTGAGATAGAGACAAGTGATGTTATTCTTTCGACCTTAGAGTCGCGCGTTGTATTTCTGTAGATTTCTTGTTGTATTGAGTTTATTTTGAATTTTGATCCTCGCCCTTGGCGTTGTATATTATATTGGTTGTGTTGGTGTGACCGTCGATTGACGAAGAGCTAGCTCCCGCTTGGGGATGCCCTTTATTGATTTCGTATACTATTCATGTTGTATTCCGTTTGGGAGCCAGTATTTGCAAAGGAGACTCTGCCGAAATTTTCAGGAAATATTTGATGTTTTTAAAACCGCATAATTCGGCTTATGCTATTAAACTACTTGATTTTAAATTGGTTTTTCCTTCACTTTACTACTTTCCTTGGCTTGGATTTCTGGGTTTTCGGCTTACTTAGATTACGTACGTCTCGAGACGTTTCGTAGTTTAAGTGCCGGTCATGTTCCGTACTTTCGGGACGTGACGGTTGTGCCGTGTTCGATTGGCTATAACTGGAAATCCCTGGCCTGGGTTGCTGAGATTTATTGGTATGTGTTATTATTAGTTTCTCGAACTGTTATAGACCTCAAATCGACACGACTTATCGAGCTACCGGGGTCTGACGTTTTCCACCCCTAGGCGAGATATGCGACATATCAGACGACGAGACCGGACTGTACGGGAGTGTTACTGATTGGATTCACAGGAGAATGTATAGGCTTGCTGGTTGATCTTCTGAGTGCTCAATACCTGGGTGGCTGTTACGTTTAGCTGACTGCTTGCAGCTTGTGGGTGTTTGATATGATCATCACCTACTGCCGGCGTATTGACGATTCTTTAGAATCCTACACAGAGGTTTCTTGGCTCAGGCAAAATGGAGTAGGTGCACATATGTGATATGTGCGGGACCGAGGATAATACGGTATGTGATACCGTATTGGATTCTCGTGATATGAGATATCGGCCGGGTATATGTGATATAGCCGGGTCATCGTATTAGTCGGTTATATGCGATATAGCCAGATTGTCGGATCAAGTGCTGATTCGATAATTTAATGTATAATGATATATATGATATATTAAATTACTTTAACTAATATTAGCTCACTAAAAGATTCTTTTTCTCACTCGGGTAATACATTGATATATATGCGATATATGTTAATTGTATTATTTTATTTAGTTACAATAAATATTATATATGTGATATATAATATTGTAACATGATATGATAACTAATGCAACATGTTTAGTGGAGATTAAACAAGATTAGGATTTGATTTGGGTTAATACTTTCTAGATGATTCTAGAAGGTTTAGTTTTGTTTTTTGAAAGATATTTTGTTATGACTCATGCTTTAACCCAACCCTAACCCTAACCCTAACCCTAGTTAATTCTCTACATGGGTTTAGTTGACCATGGTTGCATTAATCATCATATTTATCCTTTAATTATTCATCACAAAAGGTTTCATGTTGATTGTTCTTCTTCTTCTTTCTTCTTTTCATGGAAAAAGCTTTCTTGATTTGATTTTGTGATGATAAATGAGTGAGAATGAGAAAATAAAAGAGAGCAAAAATCCTACTTCATCATTTTCATCTATCCTTGCTCTTTAGATGAGAGTGTTCACTTCATCTAGTGAGTGTTAGCTTGTGTTAATGAAACTTCAAGGTAGATCATCTATGTTATCGAAGATCAGAAGCAAGACTGCATCTTTCTCTTCGCGGAGCCTCTCGAGAGTCCGGAACATGATGATCGCAGCGAAGGGAGCTCAACACGGAGCTTAAGATGTGAAGGACCGGATCTATAAAGGTTATAATCCCTCTCACTTAGTGTTAAAGTGTTTAACATACTTGTTTTCGCCTAAACTCTAGTTTAAAGATCCGGCTTTGGGTTGTTCGGCACAGCTAAAATTTAAATCGGGTATGGTTGATGCCTCGTAGACCCTTGTGGCAGTGCCTAGCAACCCTACAGTGGTATCAGAGCCAAGCTAGAGTATTAGGCGAAGTCTAGACGAAGTTTAAAGTCCGATCGAACCCGTAAACCCCGATATAAACCCTTCTCTGGATATTTTTCAAAAATGTGAATTTTTATGGATTAAAAATACTCAGAAAAAAAGCAGGAAAAACTAATAATTACTGTGAAGTACGGACCATTAATGCGCTCAAATGACCGTGGAACCGCGGCCAAACCAAGGGTTTGGCGGCGGTTCCGCGGCCAAAATTATGATTTGGTCCCTCGTATTTCATAAATTTATTCTTAAGTACTTTCTTGTTATTTTTTTCTGGGAATTTTTTAATTCCACTCAAGTGTTGAGTTTCCTAGGGTTGTATTGGGGACTCGTTGATTCGATCGGATAATTTAACTTTGTTTAGTTTGTCCTGGTAATTTTTAGAACGTGTTAAAAAGTTCGACCGGATATCAATAACTCAATTTTTCCCCTGCCGGAAAATTTCCAAGTGTTGGATTTTTCCGTAGTTTAAGAACGTTCTAAGTCTTGCAAGTAACGTAGTGGACCCTCTAGAAGAACACAAACCTTAACTCAATTATGTGACCGTCTTGAACTGCCTCTAAACCTTAGGGTTTGGGGCAGTACGGCATGCCACATGTGAGGCGTTGGCTTGACCCTTCTACGTCCGGACCATTGGTACTGTGGCATGTGATGGATGTTTTTTAAACTAATTTCAAGTGTTGAGAATAATCTGGGAAAACTTGGGTGTTTGATTATTCGATCGGAATGTTTAACATTGTCTATTTATCTAGAATGTGATACAATATTTGGAATCCAAAGGTAGTTATGAGATAACTAATTTGAATATTATAAACATAGCAGTTTAGTCTCAAATGATCGGTTGCCACGGAATTTTGATGTGATCAAAAGTCCGTCGCAATTACGTAGCGTACGCGGATACTCGCCGGGTAAACTTAATAGACAGCCAGGCCCCATAGCCCCGACCAAGTGACTGTAGGAGAACACCGTCGCCAAAAGCATCCGTTCGAGTGCTCGCGCAGTGGTGTTCCGCCTTAGTGCACTTCGTCGACGGCATCCGGGGGTGCGGCCGTTTACTAAAGTTTGCGACGAGCATTCGATCAGTATATCGTGAATCTTGTTGAATTGCCCGACTAGATATTGAAAAGTGTTTTCGATAATGAGACTAAAATGTGGGGTTTATAATTGTTAGGCATGCGATGTCTAAGGAATTCATTTGGTTAGGCTTGCGATGTCTAAGAAGGTTGCGGATTCCAACTGTTGTAGTTTTACACTTTCTTTTCTGTGACCGTAAGCGTAGTATATGGTGTAGTGCTGGCTTCGTTGCTATACATCAACGACAATCGGGATACGCATACTTGCTTACGTTGATGATATGAGATATTATGTGTTGCTGTGATATGTTATATTGGATCGTCGCGTTCTGAATAGCCGGGGATTTTATGTGAGATGAGAGTTTTTCTTTTTCATTCATGTAAAATTCATTTGTATGTAATATTCTTTTATTGGGGTACTTCCGGGCTGAGGATGATGTCACCATTGTATATTATTTACTTTTCCGCATTAGGTAGACCCAAGGCGGGGAGCACAAGTAACCGGGTTCTAGGGTCCAGTGGGAGACCATCTCGAGGAGTCGAGACCGGGTCTCCTAACCCTAGAATTGGCCGTGTTGCTTGCCGCTCTCGTAGGGGTCTAGGGATGTGGGTTTGGCTATTCATCGCGACCGTGTAATCCGTGTTTTATACAGGCTCGTATTAAAAACACGGACTTCCTAGTATATCCAATATTTCATATATGTTCTTCTGCTGCAATGTTTTGTGATGAGATCATATTACTGGCTGAGATGAATGTTTATGTTATATATATGAGATATATATTATATATTGTTTATTTCGTTTCATATCTGTTGCTTGTGAAGCATAATAAAATGGGACTTCATTAATGAGATTAATGAAACTAAAAGAAACCTAAAGATGTTGTAGAAACTTGTTTAAAAACTGGTAGCTCTAGTTCTTGCTTTGCATTGCGGTGTTCCTTGTAGAACATCCAGCATAGAACATCCAGCACCTTATTCGATAAGAAAAGAGCCGAGATCCCTTCACCGGGAGTGACCTCTTTAGTGAAACTAGCAGATGCTACAAACTCGGTCTGTCTTTTGATTGCTTCTATAGTTCTTGCTTTGCATAGTGATATTTGTGAAATATCCTGCACCTTTTTCGATGAGGAAAGAGTCGACGATCCCTTCATCGGGAGTGACCTCTTTAGCAAAACTAGAAAAGCCTAAAAAACACTCCATTTAAAATCACTCGATTCTACCACGATATCAAGTTCATTACGCAAAGGGTTTTCATAAAAACCTGTCGTAGCCATCCGTCATTTCAGATAAATCCTACTTAGTATTCGTGCTACGTTTGTTGGCCTGCGTCAAGGCGTAGTGTGCGGTAGCTAACTAGTATTTATCTGTTTATGCATATGATGCAGATTAGATTAGGATAGTCGTGCGACTTTGTTAGCCTGCGTCAAGGGTCTTGCGGGTGGGTTTAATTCAATCAAGAAATGATGGGTTGAACTTGACTAGAGCACTGTGGTTTGTTGGCCTGCGTCAAGGTCATGGGACGCTAGGGGTAAAATATTATTGGGAATTTCAAGTGTTGAAATTTGCAATGAGATTGCATACCATCTATGAGATAGTTGGATCCCGATACCCGCTGCGAGTAAGATTTACTCCTGGGAGAGTTTTACACATTATAATTAGCCGATCAAGTAGGTGTCTAGAAAGGTGTTAACGGGGTTACGCCCCAGGGAAAACGAGGTTTACTTTAATTAGGTTCGTGCGAAAGCACGGGGGACCTCGCTCAAAGTACCAACACTGGCCTGGCTGAAAGATTGGCAAACTTGTAGGGTGTAATTAATCCCGGCTAGTCTTTCCTTTTAGGGTTTGAAGGAAGATTTGATTAAAACAGTGGGAGACATCTTGATTAGATATATTAGACAACCAATCTAATCTTGCAAGAGCATACGCTGAGTGTTTTCTTCTCTCTCTCTAGGTAGCGACCATATCACGCCTTAATCAAAATAATAATACGGAAGAATTGACCGAACCCGCTTGTTATACTGAGCTGGGGAACGTTGGTCCCGCTCCAACTTATAATTGTTATAAGACAGAGAAGGAAATAGGGGATTACTAGAATTTCCCGTGCCGCCCAAACGAAGAAAGTGCATGCTGATGCATCTTCTTCGGGTGTGTTCATTACAGAGAAGTGTTTCTCAGTATCCTTTACGTCCTGTGTATGAGATACCGGATCAGGATCCCGCATATGTAATCTGTTACATGAGCTACAGAAAGGTAGAGAACTGAGAACGGGTGATAAGTTTCATGAGACAGAAAATGGTGCAAGTGTTGAAGCCAAGTCTGTTGGTCACTATCACCCTGTATTACCAGAATACATTGATTCTGAACGAATGTTATTAGATACCGAACCTGATATACAACATCATATCAGTCTCTTTATTAGTAAAGAAAGGATATAATTTTGTATTGTTGGATAATGTTTTGAACATTTCCTATATCAAGGGTTGATCGGTTCAGGCACGTTATCTAAAAGCATTGCTATTCTAAATCAAACTACAGTTCTTAGTATACAGAATACACACGAGAGGAAGAGTTCAGAAATGAACGAATCCTTCTTGAGGCATTGTAGACTAGGTCATATCAGTGCGACCCAACTAGCTAAGTTACATTTAGATGCATATTTAAATCTGTTTGAATTTACATCTTGTGAAACTTGCTGGTCATGTCACAAAGATAAAATGACCATAGCTCTGTTTATTGGAAACAGAGAAAGAGTTAGTGAACTCTTGGGATTGATACATATTGATGTATGAAAGTCTCCTGTCTACATATGCCAAGACCGGTTCTTTGTACTTCATTACACTCTCTGATGATCTCTCAAGATTCAGACATATGTTCCTGTTGAAACTCAAGTCCGAACCTTTTGAGATATTCACAGAATGTAAGTTAGAAGTAGAGAACCAAAATACGGGTATAAGTATTATGTCCTTTGATGAGATCAAGGAGGAGAATACTTGAGCACGGAATTCCTGGACTATTCTAAAGGAGAATGAGATTCTCTCTCAGCATTACTCCTCCGTATACACCACAGCACGTCGGTGTATCGTTGCAGAGCAATAGCACCCTATGTGATATGGTGTGCTCTATGATGAGTACTACTGGGTTTCCTATTTCCTTTTGGGAGTTATGCGCTTGAGAAGCTGCATACCTATTGAATGGGGTTCAAATCAAATCAGTTGCCTACCACTTCATATGTGATATGGAAAGGGAAGAGCCCATATCTTAAGTTTGTTAAGATTTGGGGTTGTCCGGCCTATATCTAATAAGCAAAATCCGGACAAGCTCGAGGCAAAGTCAGATCTGTGGAAGTTTGTTGGATATCCAAAGCATTCGCAACGGAATATCTTCTACCTAACCGAGGAACAAAAGATGTTTTTTTTTTCAACATCCCGCCTTTGTGAAAGGGAATTTCTTGTGAAGAAATTAGTGGTCATGAGGTAGAACTGGAAGGAGTTCCAGCTATACAAACTACAGCAGATGATTTGGTAGAACCAAAGGATTCAAATAGTTTCTAACGAGCCTCAGCCTCTCCGCCGATCTAGTCGGGTTCCTCACCCACCTGAGAGATACTTCAGTTTCTCTATGACAGTGGGAGCGAGGATTGCATCATGAGATGATGACCCAACTATGTTTCGAGCAGGCCATCAGGAGTGGGACTCTCTAAGAATGGCTGGATACTTAGAGATCTGAGATGGAATCCTTATAAACCAACAAAGTATGGACTTTGGTTGCTTTATCTGAAGGGTTAAATCCCCATCAGGAGCAAGTATATCTTGAGAAGATTACTTGGTGTACATGGAAAAGTTGAGACTTTCAAAGCTATGATTAAGTCCATCCAGATCCTACTTGCCACGGCTACATACCATGACTACGATATCTGGTGGTTGGGTATCATGACTGCTTTTCTAAATGATGTTTTAGAAGAGAACGTCTATAAGTACAGCCAGAGAGCTTCGTAGATAGTGGGAGCAGCGGAAACGTTTGCAAGATGTTTTATGTGATAAAACAGGTATCGCGGAGTTGGAACATCTGTTTTGATGTGGTAGTCAAAGAGTTTGACTTCATCAAAATGGTAGATGAACCTTGTATATACAAAAAGGTAGTAGGGAGTATGGTGGTGATCCTCGTAGAGTACGTGGATGACATACTCTTGATAGGGAAGGAGTTTCCTATGCTACGATCGGTCAATCTTCGCTTATCACAAGGATTCTCCGTATAGGATCAAAGTGATACCTCCTAAATCCTGGGTTTTTGGATCTATGAGATAGATCTAATTGGATGTTAGGATTCTCACTATTTGTAGTGAGTTGGTATCAATCGATCCTGGGGAGAATCACTGGAAAGGTTCCAGGGTGATAAGGACGACTGAATGTCAGTCGTAGGCATTGTCTTTACCTTCAGTGGAGGGACGGTATGTTGGAAGAGTTCCAAGCTAGATACCGTGACTTACTAGACGATATAAAGGCAAGATACATCGTTACCAAGGATGCTACAAAAGAGGCAGTCTGGATATATAAGTTCATGTGATGAACTTCGTTCCTACCATTGTGTGACAATGTAGTTGTGGATTTTGCCAAGGAACCCCCTGTCCCATCAGAAATCCAGATATAATTCTTAGGCAATATCACCTGATTATGGAGATGGTTCATCTCCAGGGAGATCGAGGTTAGGAGAGTAGACACAGAGGACAACAGCGCGGATCCACTCACAAAGGCCTTTTTCCCAGTAGAGACTTTTATGGGATGGTTGAGTATGAGATACTTCAACCATAGCTAATTGTTGGGTATGCGATACCACAACAGATGGCCCTAGTGCAAGTGGGAGATTGTTAGTTATTTATAAACCCTAGAGGCCATTACTGTACATACGATGTATATTGTAATGGATGCTTGGACATATATAGGGAGGACTTTCTTGCTCGACATGATAGTATGCTATCTGGTTGTACTTTATCTTAACATGTACTCTGATTGTCTCTATGTTACATGTTGATAAAGCCCTTAGGATATGTACTCGACTACTGGGACTATGATGAGATCATACTAGTGGGGCCATGGTAGTCGACGAGTACATCCTATAACTGTTCCTAGTCGAGGGTGTATCGAGACAGGGCATCGATGCACCAGAGTAGACTAGTGTATATGCATCTTGACCCATATGATGTGTAAGTGCACGGCGGCACCCCGGCCGTCAATCCGAGGCCAAAATACGGTAATGATACTTTACTTTAACTTTTAAACCAGCACCACCGCGCACAAAAATCCCGGATCGGGCCATTAATCTAATCCTAACTAACTTGAGAAGGGGTAGAGAGATATACCGAGCGATCCGTGTCCTTCGGTCTTCTCGTCGTCGTCCCGATCTCCCCGCGGAATCTCCGGTCTTCATCTCCTCGTCGGAAGGGCACCACATCACCGGGTTCTTTTACGGGCTCCTACCTCTGGACCGAGGCAACTCGGGCACGATGTTGGTGAGTCGATGTGTCCATGAATTGCTGTAGAATAAGTGTAGTGGGCTATGTCTCAAGTTGGGGTTGAAGTTGCCATATGAATGTGGAGAAAAGAGATGTGAACTTTTGTAGATGAACTTGGGGATTTTGCAAGCATGAAAAGAACAAAATCCCACCACTAAAAATTTTGGCAGCCTTCCTCTTCTTCAATGGCCGGCCCGTCAATGAGAAAAGGAGAGAGGGAGAAAATAATACAAGGAAGAGAAAAGAGATTATCATGTGGAATAATCATCACTACCAAAACCCCACTCCATCACCTAATCATATCCCATAACCATCAAGCAAAGTCAAGCAATCAAGATGAAGTCAAATGAAGTCAATGGATGGTGCACCATCATGAAACCATCATGATGCAAAAGTCTTCTCAATTGTTAATTGCATAATTGCAAATAACCCCCTCCACCAAATTTCAGCCAAAGAAAGGAAACAAAGGAAAATGGCCGAAACAGAAAGAAAACTGGCAACTCCAAAAAACGATCCCTTAATAAATTACAGGAAAACCCCGCGACTGTATATACATACCCGCATTTGAATTCCGACCGAATACAAATGCAATGAGACAAAATCTACACTGTACTATACAAGGATCCGGCTTAAACCAAAGCCCGCTAGTATTATCCGTCCGATCATGATCCATGCAATACCGCACGTATATGATCGAACCCTGCCATATCTCCATACAGCCTCTACAGTGTTTCGCCCGAAACTTAAGAAAACGGTCTGTGGGGGACTCTAAAGACTCGTCAATACTTTGGTTGTAGATTTAACCACTAGCACGTCAGAGGTATTAGCCATACGTAACGGGCTACCAGGTATTGACCAAAAGGGACGTCGATGAGCGAACTCATCCTGACACCCTACTGAGCCTGTCAGTGACAATATCCGTACAGTCCGGTCCATTCGTCTATGAGCATCGCATGGCCGGCCTAGGGGGTTGGTAAAAGTCAGACCCCCAAAAGCGGTACAAGTCGTGTCGGAGTGTAGCCCAGAACACCCTGAGATACTACTGGAATACCTACCAGTAAATCTCCTGTCTTGGCCAAGGACTTCGTGTAATGGCTCTCCTAGACACAGCACGACCTCACCCCCAATACCGGGAGAGACGAACCCCTGAAGATCCGCTCACTGCTTCCATGTGGCTCGGGACTGTACCCAACTAAAACATGTTTGCACGTCTCCTTTGAGCGCGGTAGGGTAGTAATCAAAGTACAGTGGGAACTCACACGAGAGAAATGACGTTCTCAGGTCGACGAACTAACCTGTACACATGTCACCAGGGAACTGCTATCTGACGTCAGGTATAAGACCAACTAGCAAGTTCCAGGCGAGTCCTGTCCGGTGTACTCATAACCCAATGAGCACCTGTATACATCTTAGGTGAATCAACTGACACCAGTGGCTTGTGAGACCGGCCTCCGCCTATCGTCGGGGTCTCGACTGTATACACTAGTCTACTCTGGAGTATCGATGCCCTGTCTCGAAACTCCCAAGACTAAGGACCGTTTAAGGATGTGCTTGTAGACCCCAGCTCCCATGTATATGATCGCCCTCATACTGCTGGCAGTCAAGCAAAAATCCTAGGGGCTCTATCAACGTGCAATAGTGACCTGTAAGGTCGCCTAAGGCAGTACACGATGATAAAGATAAACCAGATAGCATACTATCATCTTGAGTAAGACTGTCCTACCGGTATAAGTCCTCCATCAATCATTGCAATCACATGCCTGTGATCCAATAATTGACTCTGAGGGCACTATCTCCAACATTCTCCCACTTGCACTCTAGGCTAATTATTGTGATGTCCCATACTCACAGCACGTATGATACCGAACACCCAACTCCTCTACTAATCTGTCTCACAAAACCCGTTTGCGAAACTATTGCGTTCGAGGAATAGCCTCAGTGAGTGGATCCGCCTTGATGTTTCTTTCGATGTCTCGCTATATCTCAAGTTCGCAGAGAAAGCCATCTCCCGAAAAGAGCAATACCTGTCTTAGAGTATGTCTGGATATCTGATGGGACCTAGTTCATAAATGAACTCTAAATCCAAACTTCTCAGACTGTATCATCAACTGAACTTAATCAGTATCCTGCGCCATGCCTCCCTCAGTATCCACCTGGACCACCTGTCCAAAATACTGCCCCTCGTCAGAAGGAAAACTATAACTCTGACAACCTCTCTGTCATCCAGGTCACCTTGGAAGCCTGGAATGATAACCGTCTCCTAAAGGTGGCTGCTGTCATCAAATCCCTAGAACATCCACTTATGTTCTAAAACTGTTTCCGATTGTTTCTCCAGGATTGGATTAATATCAACTTATTGCATCTAGTGTAAAAACAACATCTGGTGTGGTATTTGACATCTCATGATTGATTCAATTGCATAAGCAAGTGATCTGCCAATCATGCACATCCCTCTCCCCTTTAGTATGTACGACGCCTTTAGAGAGGGTGACTCCATCACCTGCAGGTACACTATCGTGCCAGGAGTCGTCCATTCCAAAGCACCTATAGAATGCTGTCTAAGTACCCAGATTGGGAAACTACCCAAATCTAGATCTAAAACCATGGATCCAGTAACCAGAATGTCTTGATATTATATCCAAGTCCCATGTGGAGAAACCACTGTGTGACAACCAAAGTATAACCGATCGTAGTATAGGAATTTCACTTCCTACTTTATCTATGTCATCCAAATACCAAGACATCACACCCTACTACCTTCTTAACAGATCCATCCCCTATTCTGATGAAGTCAAACCTATGACTGTTACGTCAGAAATAGATGATCTATCTCCGCTATATCTGCTTTAGTCTATAAATAGACATAAGCCACTTGTCCACCAATGCTTCCGTTGCTCCCACTGACTACAATAACCCTCTGGCAGAGTCATATACACGTACACTTCTAAAACCAGTTCAGAACGACGCTATACTCATCCTCCTGCCGGGTCTCACAGTCTGGAACAACAGCTATGGCAAGTCTGGGTAAACAAGAGCCTCCCTGTCACCGTCCTTGAGGCTACCGGAGTACCTCTCGGGTACCTGAGGTTACCCACCATATCTGTGGAGTGGACAATGAAATGTCAAACCAAATTGAATCTTTAGGTTCTTATCAAATTTTCAGTAATCGTCTGCGGTTCTGGACTCACTTCCAGTTCTACCATACTCCCACTACTGTTTTCAGAAAAAATCCATTTTTGTTAAAACTGTGGCGAGTCAAGAACAATATCACTATTGATCTTCCAGATGGTAGAAAGTCAACCCTTGTCATAGCCTGGGGCAACCTACAAACAGCCATTGCAGAAATGTTCCTTGAGTTATCCAGAGTCTGGTTTTAAGTATAAGCCGGACAACTCCCCGTATCTTAACATCATTAAGATATGAACTGTTCTGTATCCAATATAGAACCAGAGGCACTGATTCAATTGAACCAGATTCAAATCATACAGCTGTCTCCAGTGCATGTCAACTAAATGGAAGGAGGCCGATCAGCGTTACTCAACTTAGGAACGCTTCCAATTATGAGTAACCTGAAAGAGAAGCAAGTTCTCTTAATCATTACTATTAACTGAATACCACACACAAGTATCTACATCTTCTATCACTTTGAAGAATCCCGATACTTGCAACACCTGGTTCTCTACTTTATTCATATACCTATAACTTCTCAAAACTCAGACCTTGTGTTTCTACGAAACACATGTCTAAGAACCAAAGAAGTCACAAGTAAACAGAACATAGTACGAGGACCAGCCCCTCTGTCCTATACAATACTTTGTATAAGTCCCTTGAGTCTAATAACTCATTCCCTGTGTGTCGTAGGTTGAAAACTGTGCTTATGGTTAAGAAGAATTACACCACTGTTTAATGCTCCTTACCTAACCATCCACTGATATAGGTAAATGTCATCGACATAATTTCAAAAAGTATATCTCACTCTATAAAAATAGACGTACAGATATATCAATTTGAAATTGGTGCATAACAGCGGATATTCAAAACCAAACATTTGCCGTCCGGCAAACAACCCAGGTGATTTCCTCAAATATCACCAATTACAACGAATTCCATATAATGAGGATGATCACCTAATTCCAAATAACTTATTCCTACTCATCATCTGTAAAACCATACAGATGTGAGAATCATACCTGGTAAATACATACCCGGAGCAAGTGTCTAATTGGGAAATCAGTTTTCTTTTAACAGTACACAGTGAAACTGAAACATTGAAATGTTTCATAGAGGTATCCTGGTATTCCTAGTAATGCCTCTTCCATTATCCAGATTCACAACTGTAACCGTATATTTCTATGCCATATCTCCATATCCCTTCATTTGTCTTTAGTCATTACCTTCTGCACACCCCTTTAGGCCAAATAGTTTTCTTCCTTCCCTACCGTTCGGCACCAGCCTATGGTTTGGAAGAAGACTATCCAATAAGCATAATGGGTGTACTGTCCTAATCCTAGGAGCACTCGCAATGCGAGAGAAGGTGAAGATAAAAGACAACCGAATAAACCTTATTCCTATTTCTCCTGAACCAGAATCCATCCCCGAACTGGAACAAGTTCCTTTCGAGTTCGTATATAACCATACGATGGAATATCCAATAAACTGTGGATCTTCGTAGTGATACGGAGTGTCCTGGAGAAATACGAAGGTGAAGTAGGAGTGGTAATGAAATACTTGGTTTGGTCGTGAATAGCAGTCGCAATTTACTTTGCCCTCCTTCTAATCCCTTTCTTTGTCTTTACATAATACCTTCTGTACACCATCGTTAGGCTAATTAGTTTTCTTCATTCCCTACCGGTCGGCACCTGCCTATGGTTTGGAAGAAGACTATCCAATTTGCGTAATAGGTGTACTATCACCTAATATAAGGGGCACTCACAACCTGAGAGAAGGTAAAAGGAAAAGACAACTGAATAATCCTATTCGTTTTCTCCAGAACCGGAAACCATCCTCGAATAAATTCCTTCGAGTTCGTATATAACCATACGATGGTTTTGTCCAATGGAAGTGGACGTTCGTAGTAATACGGGGTGTCCTGGAGAAAAGGGTAAAAGTAGGAGTGGCAATGAGATTTGCAACTCTGACAATCCAAAAGCCAGTGTTTAAGAAGGTTCGGTTAATTTTGGTCACTGAGTCATAGTCAAGGGTCGGGTCATGGTCGCTGCCAAAGAGAGAGAAAAAAGAAACACTCAGCGTGTACTCTAACCTAGATCAGAATGGTTACCAATTTATCTAATCTAGAAACCTCCCACTGTAACGTCAAATTCTCCTCCAAACCTGAAAGGAGAATTAGTCAGGATCACCCGAGGAGTAAACCAACTCATCAATGGTTATCGGGATCCAATTATCATCGCATGATAACGTGACGGAATCCGCTCACGTTATCACACTCCAGAAGGTATGCGCATATCTGGCAAGTTTCAGTTTCTTTAGGAACTCCCGATGTGATTTTTACCCCATGCTCTTATGACCTTGACTTTGGCCAACAAATCATAAGTCACATGTCAAGTTCTACCCGTCATTCTCCAGGTAGATTTGAACCCACCCATACCTACCCTTGTCTTTGGCCAACAAGGCAATACGACTGTCACAAACCAACGCATCTATCTATCCTGCATATGAATACTCAATAGCTACAAAACACTGTGCCTTGACTTTGGCCAACAAACACAGCTTGAATACTATTTATTATCCATATGAAACGACGGAGGGCTACGAATGGTTTCTGGCGAAAACCTTTAACGTAATGAACTTGATATCGTTGAAGGAACTGGATAGCTTTATAAAAATATAGTGGCGAAAACCTTTGCTAAAGAGGTCACTCCCGGTGAAGGGATCTCGGCTCTTTCCCCATAGAATGAGGTGCAGGATATTCCAACTGAATACCATGATGCAAAGCAAAAGTAAACGACTATAATGAAGTTATTACCCTGATGCAAACTTCTGTCCAAGGGGTCACTCCCGGTGAAGGGATCTCGGCCCTTGCCTCGTCGACTGAGGTGCTGGATATTCATAACCGAGTACCACTATGCAAAACAAAAGAGAACGTCTTTGCAATAACAGCTTTTTGAAAAATGTTCCAACAACATCAGAATAGGTTTGTTTAACATGCATTGATCCGAATCAACACAGTCCCATCAATTGATCACACCAATAAAGAACGAAAATAATGATGTACGTATATGCCATCCGCCTTCGCCACTGGGTCCCGTCATTACCCGTTAGGTTACTTAACTAACGACAGAGCGGGGACTGGACCAGCGCAGATGCAAAACATATACAACATCTACTAGTATATATATCAATATATAATATTCGCTCAAGGCGTGATAAAATGCAACATCACAGAAATGTAATAAGCATCACAGAACAATACAGATATCTGGGATCCCCGGGTTTCATAGAGCCGCTACTGAAACCTGACGTTCCCCTGGTCATGTCGATAGCCTGTGCAATGAAAATCCTAGACCCCTACGGGCGCGGCAAGTCACCCGCCAAATCCTGAAGCGAGGCAGCCCCCTTCAGCAACGTGAATGGACCACCCAGCACTTCACGGAATCCGGTAACTTGGGCACCCCTCCTTGGGTCAACCTGTACCCCCTACGGGTGCGGTGAATAGCCCGCCAATTCTAGAGTGAAGCCCCCTCCATCTCAACGCCATAAGATGCGAGCCCATTGACCTCTAGAACCCGGCTATCCGTGCACCCCACCTTGCGGTAATCCTAGTACAGAAAGTAAAATATACATACAACAGGTACATCGACCTCAGCCCGGTCGTGCCACAAAAGAATAATATACAAACAGGCAGTGACGACAGTCCACATGTCGGACGCTCATCCCGCAATATCAAATGTACATAACACAACCAAAACTGTACTACCATTGCATCCAGGCTATCCCCCACGACCAATCCGCCGCATCACAGCACAACACAGAACATCAACGTGAATGTCACATTCGCAAATCCGTCTAAAAGGGCTATAGCAGTTTGACAGGATTTACCGATCAAATGGCATTCACGGTCGCAGATATAATGTAAATAACGTGAACTAACATATTTAAACTTTTCGATCGATCAAATTTACCCAAGTGGGCTCTAAGCACAACTGTAGCACTCAAAGAAAATCTGGGCCCAAAAAGAATATTCCAAAAACCCCATTTTCAACTCAGAAGCCCACCGTAAAAATTTGATGCAATGAACAGTCAAGATAGCGGTGGAACCGCGGCCAATGCATGGGTTTGGCCGCAGTTCCGCGGTGGAAAGATGACGTCACGAGACCAAATTTTCACAGAAAGTTTATAATTCCCTGCACGTATTTCTGCAATGTACTGAAAAATTTTTGGAGCCAAAAAAAATTTGACAGAAAACTGATGCATGAAAATCGGGTTTTCGGAAAACCCGTTCGATCGAACTTGTAAACACGTTAGAGCAAGCTAGACTAGGTTAATAACCTGGATCTGATACCAGTGTAAGTGTACGGCGGCACCCCGGCCGTAAATCCAAGGCCAAAATGCTGAAACGATACTTTACTTTAACTTTTAAACCGGCACTACCGCGCACAAAAATCCCGGATCGGGCCATTAATCTAATCCTAGCTAACTAGAGAAGGGGTAGAGAGATATACCGAGCGATCCGTGTCCTTCGGTCTTCTCGTCGTCGTCCCAATCTCCCTGCGGAATCTCCGGTCTTCATCTCCTCGTCGGAAGGGCACCACATCGCCGGGTTCATTTACGGGCTCCCACCTCAAAACCGAGGCAACTCGGGCATGAAGTTGGCGAGTCGACGTGTCCAAGAATTGCTGTAGAATAAGTGTAGTAGGCTATGTCTCAAGTTGGGGTTGAAGTTGTCATATGAATGTGGAGAAAAGAGATGTGAACTTTTGTAGATGAACTTAGGGATTTTGCAAGCATAAAGAGAACAAAATCCCAGCACTAAAAATTTTGGCAGCCCTCCTCTTCTTGACTGGCCGTCCCCTCAATAAGAAAAGGAGAGAGGGAGAAAATAATACAAGGAAGAGAAAAGAGATTATCATGAGGAATAATCATCACTACCAAAACCCCACTCCATCACCTAATCATATCCCATCACCATCAAGCAAAGTCAAGCAATCATGATGAAGCCAAATGAAGTCAATGGATGGTGCACCATCATGAAACCATCATGATGCAAAAGTCTTCTCAATTGTTAATTGCACAATTGCAAATAACCCCCTCCACAAAATTTCAGCCAAAGAAATGAATCAAAGGAAAATGGCCGAAACGGAAAGCAAACTGGCTTCTCCAAAAAACGATCCCGTAATAAATTACAGGAAAACCCCGCGACTGTATATACATACCCGCATTTGTATTCCGACCGAATACAAATGCAATGAGACAAAATCTACACTGTACTATACTAGGATCCGGCTTAAACCAAAGCCCGCTAGTATTATCCGTCCGATCATGATACGTGCAATACCGCACGTATATGATCGAACCCTGCTATATCTCCATACGGCCTTTACAGCGTTTCGCCCGAAACTTGAAAAAACGGTCTGTGGAGGACTCTAAAGACTCGTCAATACTTTGGTTGTAGATTTAACCACTAGCACGTCAGAGGTATTGGCCATACGTAACGGGCTACCAGGTATTGACCAAAAGGGACGTCGATGAGCGAACTCATCCTGACACTCTACTGAGCCTGTTAGTGACAATATCCGTATAGTCTGATCCGTTCGTCTATGAGCATCGCATGGCGGGCCAGGGGGTTGGTAAAAGTCAGACCCCTAAAAGCGGTACAAGTCATGTCGGAGTGTAGCCCAGAATACCCTGAGATACTACTGGAATACCTACCAGTAAATCTCCTTCCTTGGCCAAGGACTTCGTGTAATGGCTCTCCTAGACACAGCGCGACCTCACCCCCAATACCGGGAGAGACGAACCCCTGAAGATCCGCTCACTGCCTCCATGTGGCTCAGGACTGTATACAACTAAAACCTGTTTGCACGTCTCCTTTGAGCGTGGTAGGGTAGTAATCAAAGTACAGTGGGAACTCACACGAGACAAATGACGATCTCAGGTCAATAAACTAACCTGTACACATGTCACCAGGGAACTGCTATCTGACGTCAGGTATAAGACCAACTAGCATGTTCCCGGCGAGCCCTGTCCGGTGTACTCATAACCCAATGAGCACCTGTATACAGCTTAGGTGAACCAACTGACACCAGTGGCTTGTGAGACCGTCCACCGCCCCTCGTCGGGGTCTCGACTGTATACACTAGTCTACTCTGGAGTATCAATGCCTTGTCTCGAAACTCCCACGACTAGGGACCGTTTAAGGATGTGCTTGTAGACCCCAACTCACACGTATACGATCGCCCTCATACTGCTGGCAGTCAAGCAAGAATCCTAGGGGCTCTATCAACGTGCAATAGTGACCTGTAAGGTCACCTAAAGCAGTACACGATGATAAAGATAAACCAGATAGCATACTATCATCTTGAGTATGACTGTCCTACCGGTATAGGTCCTCTATCAATCATTGCAATCACCTGCCTGTGATCCAATAATTGACTCTGAGGGCACTATCTCCAACATGATGGGCGATGGATGATCCCATATCCGTCGGTGTTTGACATCAAGGATGGTGTACGGGTGCTCAGTAGAGACTGGGTACACTGGACGGACTCGCCGAGAACTCCCAGATGGTATTATACTTCACTTCAGATGGCAGTTCTCTGGTGACACTGGTAAAAAGTAGTCTGTTGACCCGAGATCATCATAGAGTCCTGTGTGATTCCCACTGTGCTTTGATTTCCATCATACCACGTCCAAGAGGGCGTGCAAAAAGGTGGCTTTTGGGTATAGTCCCGAATCACATGGAGGCAATGAGCGATAGGAGGGGATTCGTCTCTCCCGGTATAGGGAGTTGATGTTGTGCTGTGTTCGATTGGCTATAACTGGAAATCCCTGGCCAGGGTTGCTGAGATTTACTGGTAAGTGTTATCTGTAGTTTCTCGAACTGTTATAGACCTCAGATCGACACGACTTATCGAGCTACTGGGGTCTGACATTTACCACCCCTAGACGAGATATGCGACATATCAGACGACGAGACCGGACTGTACGGGAGTGTTACTGATTGGATTCACAGGAGAATGTACAGGCTTGCTTGTTGATCTTCTGAGCGCTCAATACCTGGGTGGCTGTTACGTTTAGCTGACTGCTTGCAGCTTGTGGGTGTTTGATATGATCATCACCTACAGCCGGCGTATTGACGATTCTTTAGAGTCCTACACAGAGGTTTCTTGGCTCAGGCAAAACGGAGTAGGAGCACATATGTGATATGTGCGGGACCGAGGATAATGCGGCATGTAATACCGTATTGGATTCTCGCGATATGAGATATCGGCCGGGTATATGTGATATAGCCGGGTCATCGTATTAGTCGGTTATATGCGATATAGCTGGATTGTCGGATCAAGTATTGATTCGATAATTTAATTTATAATAATATATATGATATATTAAATTACATTAAGTAATATTAGCTCACTAAAAGATTCTTTTTCTCACTCGGGTAATACATTGATATATATGCGATATATGTTAATTGTATTATTTTATTTGGTTACAATAAATATTATATATGCGATATACAATTTTGTAACATGATTTGATAACTAATGCAACATGTTTAGTGGAGATTAAACAAGATTAGGGTTTGATTTGGGTTAATGCTTTCTAGATGATTCTAGAAGGTTTAGTTTTGTTTTGTGAAAGATATTTTGTTATGACTCATGCTTTAACCCAACCCAAACCCTAACCCTAGTTAATTCTCTACATGGGTTTAGTTAACCATGGTTGCATTAATCATCATATTTATCCTTTCATTATTCATCACAAAAGGTTTCATGTTGATTGTTCTTCTTCTTCCTTCTTCTTTTCATGGAAAAAGCTTTCTTGATTTGATTTTGTGATGATAAATGAGTGAGAATAAGAAAATAAAAGAGAGCAAAAATCCTACTTCATCATTCTCATCTATCCTTACACTTTAGATGAGAGTGTTCACTTCATTTAGTGAGTGTTAGCTTGTGTTAATGAAACTTCAAGGTAGATCATCTATGTTATCGAAGATCGGAAGCAAGACTGCATCTTTCTCTTCGCGGAGCCTCTCGAGAGTCCGAAACACGATGATCGCAGCGAAGGGACCTCAACACGGAGCTTAAGAAGTGAAGGACCGGATCTACAAAGGTTGTAATCCCTCTCACTTAGTGTTAAAGTGTTTAACATACTTGTTTTCGCCTAAACTCTAGTTTATAGATCCGGCTTTGGGTTGTTCGGCACGGCTAAAATTTAAATCGGGCATGGTTGATGCCTCGTATACCCTTGTGGCAGTGCCTAGCAACCCTACACAAGCAACACCGGATAACCGTAAAACCTACCTAAGCAAAACTGCACACTGTCAGGCGAAGCGGTATTCGCAGCAAAAGATGATATGACGGATGAAAATAGCCCTGCCTCTGACTATCCTGAGGAACACCTGCAAAACACTGTGGCACAATGGGGGTGAGTTTCCAACTCATGAATAGTAAAATAACATATGCAGGTAATCGCGAGTAGATACGTACAGCGCGAATCTAACATAAGCATCTAAAGGCAATGAATAGTCATATGTAATGCATCAGTCATGAAAGGTACGCTAGTAGGTACTAATAATACGTGAAGCAATAATATGACAATCGGTATGAAATAATCATGTATGGTACTCTATCAGGTATAACTAATACATGAAGCAATGCATATAATAGTATGTAAATGCAACAGTCATGGAAAGTACTCTATCAGGTACTACTAATACATGAAACTGTGCATAAACAATAAATGTGGAGTATGGAATAAAATATGTCATTTCCACGGAAATCCTAAGCTCGTGGTAGGACCAAAATCCAACAAGACAATCCAATTCCCAATTTCCACCAATCAGCCCCCAATTTGGCTCTCATATCATGTATGTCTCATATATCCTTAATGTACAACATCAAGTAAATCTTATATATATTCTGAATGTACAACATCAAGTGTATCCCACATATCCTGTGTTACAATATCAGTATATCCCACATATCCTGTGTGTACAATATCAGTATCAAGTAAGTTTTATATAAGGTGGGTGTCCAACATCGACACCCAAAACATCATGAAACAAGTGTCAAGTATTGACACTAAAATACTTATCTATCAGGTGCTGTCACCACGACTGGCCTCCTGATAGGTACGTATCATACGCTATACCGAAAAGCCTGAGTGCCTAGCTCTAACCCTCGTCTCTCGACGTATCCATACGTACACGACTCCCGTCGGTATCCCCACGATAACCGCCGAGTCATTGGTAATGTCACCAGAGGGTATGCTTCCACTGCCAGGCTCAATCAGCAAGGTCCATCAATTGTCTTACCCCGAGGTACTTCCGGGCCCCACCATGTACCCGCAGATGGTGCCTCCCGCTCCTCGAATCGGGTATATAATCAGAACCAATAAAACTCATGGTGGCTGTAGAAATATCATATCAAGAGAAACCAGGTTTTTCAAATAATGCATAATTTCATGAAACAACCATGGTCCTCAAATCCAGAAAACATCAAGTAATGAATAAGTATAACTGCATGAATCAATACATATATATTAGCGTCCCACTCAACTAATATATATATATATATATATGCATATATAACAGCGTCCCACTCCACTGTTATATTTACTTAGGAGTAAAAATATCAGAGAACATCATATGAAATCCTAGAATGTAATATATGCAGCATGAAACAGTAATATGAGCATATAAAGGAAAACCGCTATTTAACTGCAACAAGTTATTAAATATATATCATACAGTTCCTCATTTCTCCGAAATCAGATGCAACATCATATACAGGTGAACATGTAGCTATAACAAGGTATGCGTAACCATGTCGGTATAGCAAGATATGTATGTCCATATGTAAGTATGTATGATGTAAAAGTATCTGTAGCAAGGTATGTCTCTATGCTTATCCATAATACCCTCCAGGTATATGTATGTATGTATGCCAGATGTACATGTAGCTATGTCTCATATGTGTATATACCTATCACTAATGGTACACTACCCTATAGGTATATGGGTAACTAGCATGTAAGAATGTCAGGGAATATGTGCAAGCATGTAGGTATACAGGTATGCTATAAGTCATATGCATAAAGGATATGAATCAATGTCTCAATGTCCCTAATCAAACAATATCATATTTATAAGGGTGTTGTGCTTGTCAAGGCAATTATTGATGGTGTGTGTGGCATACAATCAGTGTTCGTGCAACATAAGCCGTCAATAATAGTGCAGTGTCCTAAGGGAACTAGTCCAAGCACAACACTAACCAAGCAGTAATGTGTATGCGCAACTCTATATATGCAATAGAATATACGACAAAACATAACATCTCTAGCCCAGACGCATAACGCCATGTGGGCGATTCCTCTATAGATGTTAAATCTACTCACAATGGTCTCGAGCTATGAAAATCCGACCACCTGCTTCCCTTTGTTCGCAGCGTCCGAAGTCTCCACTTGCGACGCTAAAATTTCACAAACACATAACAGAGAAAAATCTCAGAAATCGACCAATATAACGTAAAACTACGTTTAAAATGACGCACCAACACTAAACTAACTCACGAGTGTCCGTCTAGTGGCTAACTTGTGTGACGACGCTACGAAACCTACCCAAGTGCAGCAGCTGCACAAGATCACGATTCGTGTCGGGTAGCGTAACACGTGGACTCAAAACACTAGATTATAGGAAAACGACCCAGATTTTGCATACAGTAAATAATACAAATTTAAACGGTACCAAACACCCCTAAACCACAGTAGACAACTACCCACAAAAAAACCAACACCCAACTCCCCTCCAAAACCGGTGTCGCCGGAATTCTCCAAATAGTCGCCGGCCAAATCCGGTAGGATGGGTCTGTGTCTCAGGTGGAATCCTTGTTAGTGTATATGCCCTAGAGGCCATTACTGTATCATACTAGTTTGTATATTACTTAATGGAAGCTTGGGATATTGACCTTGTATATACAATCTTGCTCAAAATAGTAGTATGCTACTTGGTTTGTTTCTACTTCAATGTGTACTTGTGTTTATTTTAGTATATCACCTATACACATTAGTGGAGCCCTCAGGATCTTTGCTTGATTACCAGCGTTGTGATGGCAGTCACACTAGTGGGGGCTGGGTAATCTATAAGCACATCCTTATACAGGTCCCTAGTCACAGGACTATCGAGACAGGGCATCGATACTCCGGAGTAGACTAGCGCATGCGCTTCTCATCCCAGTGTGGGAGACGGTCTGTCCCACAGCCGTTAGTACGTCGTACTGGAGATAGTATGCGGGTGCTCGTTAGGTTACGAGTACACTGGACAGGACTCGTCGGGAACTGACCGGTTGGTATTATACCTATCGTCAGTTATCAGTTCCCAGGTGACATGAGTACAGCTTACTCCGCTGACTTGACACTGTCACTTCGCCTCGAGTGTGTTCCCACTGTACTTTGATTACTACCTTACCACGGCTCAAAGGAGTCATGCAAACAGGTAGTAGTTGGGTGCAGTCCCGAAGCACTTGGAGGCAGTGACGGTTAGACAGGATTCGTCTCTCCCGGTATTGGGGGTTGACATCGCGCTGTGTCTAGGAGAGCCATTACACGAGAAGTCCCTGGCCAGGGCAAGCGAGATATACTGGTAGGCTTCCAGTGTTATCTCAGGGTGTATTGGGCTTCACTCCGACACGACTTGTACCGCTATTAGGGGACTGACGTTTACCGCCCCCTAGGCCCGCCATGCGATGTATCAGACGAACAGACCGGACTGTACGAAGATTGTCACAGTCAGACTCAGTAGGAGTTCAGATGGGTTTCACCTCGTCAGTCTTCTTGTCGGCATCTACCTGGGGACCGTTACGCACAGCTAGTGCCTCTTGCGGTCTGTGGTTAAACCCACTGCCAGCGTAGTGTCGAGTCTTTAGAGTCGCACACAAAAAGCTATTCTCCTTTAGGTAAAAGAGTAGAGGTCGCATGGTTTTGCGACAGGTCGCATGGTTTTGCGACAGGGTTTGGTCACATCCGTGCACTTGTGCACGTACAGTGTCCGGACAGTTAACACTAGCGGGCTTTGGTTTAAGCCAGATCCTAGTGTACGTTTTGGGATTGGTTTTATCTCATTTGTATTCGTGTTCCTCGGAACGCGGATGCGGGTGTGTATGCACAGTTGACAGAGAGACATAGGCAGAGGATTCTCATTAGGGTTGTTGACCGTTGACTGTTGACTATTGACTTTTTGCTCAACCCTAATGAGAATATGATATGTAATTAACAATTATATTAATTAAGTATTATAGTGACATGGTTGTTGAGGGGTTGACTTGTTGACTTTGTTGATCGGTTGACTAGGTTGGACTAGTTGACCATCATGATGACAATGGCTATCATTTCATGGAAAAGACTTTTGCTTGCTTGATCTCTTGTGCAAAATGAGTGCATGAAATGATATAGCCATTTTGACTTAAACCATTTACACAATACTTGATTACTATTTTTTTTATGATGGCTTTTGGATTATGAGAGGTGAGAATGAGATGAGTATGGTTCATTCTATCATTTGCTTTCTCTCTCTTGAGCTCTCTCATTCTCAAGCTCTCCCTCTTCCTCTTGCTCTCTCTACCTCAAGGCAAACCATTCTCATGTGTTGAGACTCATTGCCTTAGAGATAAAAAGATACCAAAACATTCCTCTACTCATTCTAGTTCATAAGGCCTAGCAAGCCAAGTGATCTAGTTTCTTCAAAGTTCGAAGAAGAAGCCAAAGGTAGAAGCTTTCGGGTGGATCCATCTTCGGCGCAAGGAGACGACGAGGTGAGGCCGATCCGTACACCGGAAGGAGTCGAAGACGAACGAGTTCAAGAAAGGTATAGTCCCCTAACCGAGTAGGTAAACTCTTGTTAGGTTGTTAGTTAGTAGTTTAACAAAGATCCGGTTTTGAGTCCATGTTACCGCCTCTAGAAAATTGTTTTTCACTAAATTCTGCATGCCCGAAAGTACCGGGAGAGGTAGCATGGACTTACAGTGGTATCAGAGCCTAGTTAAACTCTATCTAACATGTTAGCATAGTAGCTAGAAATTCGATCGGAGAAAAAGTCCCGAAATGAACCCGGATTTCAAACTTGCTGTCGATTTTCAAAGTGCTGTAAAAATAATAAATCATGCTTCAAAAATCGACTCAGGGTTTTTATATTGCACTGAAGAAAAACGATCAAGTGATCTCATCAAAGCGCCACGGAAACGCGGCAATAGCTTGCTATTGCCGCGGTTCCGCGGCTACTTTAACTCCTCTGTGAATTTTCTTCACTACAGTATACTTAGTGGGGTATTTTGGGAATTTTGGTATATGTTTTTTCAGCCCAGATTTTCCAGAAAGAAAATTTAGTTTTTGGGGCTCTAAAAACCGTATTTTGATCGAGTTTCTAAAGACTTAAGCTGACGGGTATTTCTGTGATGTGATATTTGTATTGAACGTCTGCTAATCGCTATATGTCGATTAGTGGGGGTTATACAAATCTGTGATCTGTAATGTTCCTGGAATGTGTATATGAATTCATTTGATTGTCGCGGGTGAATAGCCGGGGGGTTGTGAGACGAGAGTTTTCTTTTCTTTCAATTCATGTAAATTTCTAAATTGATGTAATAATTATTTGTATGGCCGCACAACCGGGTCGGGGTTGTAGCCGTCATTGTATAATTTCTTTTTACTGTTTTTGCTCCTAGGATAGACCCATGGAGGGGGTGCACAAACTACCGGGTATCCCGAAGTGCCGAGTGGCCTACTCACGGGGTTGAGGGAGGTCGCTTCGCTTCGGTTACTTGGCGGGTAGTTTGCCGCACCCGTAGGGGTCTTGGGTGGGGTATTAGCTATTCACCGCGACCGTGTAATCTGCTTTTCGTTACAGGCTCATACGAATTGTGGGTTCCTAGTATATCCAATGTGTTCATCTATGATCTGAAATGGCTATCATTGCAATATATATATATATATATATGATATTATTTAGGCGTTGCTTATGTTTTACAGCCGCGCTAGCCCAGCCCCCGCTCTGTCGTTAGTTAAGTAACCTAACGGGTAATGACGGGGCCCCGTGGCGAATGCGAATGACATAAGCGTACGTCATATTTTGGTTGTTTTCTGCAATGGTAGGATTAAATGATAGGAACCATTAAAAGAACTAATGCAAGAATATCACGCATTAAAAGAACTAATGCAAGAAAATAAACCAAGTAAAAGTCGTTGGAATACTTTCGAAAAACCACTCGGTTCTTTTCAAAACCAACTTTTAAATGCGGAGTTTGAGCCACTCCTTTTAAATGCTATCTCGTTCCATCGATTATATCAAGTTCACTACGTTCACGGTTTCGCAAAAACCATTCGTAGCCCTCTGTCGTTTCACATAAATAGTCAATAGTATTCAAGCTATGTATGTTGGCCAAAGTCAAGGCATAGTGATTGGTAGCTATTGGGTATTCATGTGTAGCATAGATAGATGCGTTGGTTTGGGACAGTCGTACTGCCATTTTCGCCAAAGTCAAGGGTAGGTACGGGTGGATCCAAATTAACCTGGAGAATGACGGGTAGAACTTGACATGTGACTTATGATATTTTGGCCAAAGTCAAGGTCATAAGAGCATGGGGCAAAAATCCACATCGGGAGTTTCCAAAGAACTGAAACTTGCTAGTGTTGCATACCATTTGGAGTGTGATGATTCTGGTAGGATTCCTTCAGTTTCGTCACGCGATGATATTTGGATCCCGATCCTACTGTGAGTATATGCTACTCCTCGGGAAATTTCTCACTTAACGATCAATGCTATAAACCAAGTAGGTGTCTAGAAAGGTGTTAGCGGGGCTATGCCCCCAGGGAAAAGAGGTTATTTAATTAAGGAACTTCGCGAAAGCGTTGGAAAACCTCCCTCGAAGTACCGGCACTGGCCTGGCTGAATGGTTAAACAAGAATTGTACGGTGAGATTGATCCTGACTAATTCTTCCTTTTTGGTTTGAGGAGGGATTCGAGAAACAGTGGGAGCCATCCTGTTTAGACAAACTAAAAACCATTCTAAACTTCCAAGAGCATCATGCTAAGTGTTTCTTCTCTCTCCTAATTGCAGCGACCAATCGACATGACTGGACTTAAGTTACTCCTAGATAAAAACATACTGACAGGGCCAAACTACAAAGATTGGCTCAGGAATGTCAAGATGGCAATCACTTACGACAAGCTGGGGTATCTTCTTACCACCAAAGCTCCTCCTGTCCCAGGTCCCAAAACCAGCGTCGCGGATAAGGAAATCCGTAAGACCTGGGAAATCGATTGCGCGAAGGCCAAGTGCCTCGTTCTTGCCTCTATGGACAACGAACATCAGAGAAGGCACGAGAATATGGATCTCGAATCCATATTTCTCCATACAAAAGAACTCTATGGAGAGCAGTCTCGTATCGCAAGATACGAAGTGTCGAAGAAGTTATTTTCGGCAAGGTTGGCCGTCGGATCATCGGTAGCGGAACACGTGCTTAAGATGATTGGGTACATAGAAGAGCTCGCGGACCTTGGGACCACGTTGGAGAATGAGCTCTATACGGACTTGATTCTCCAGTCCCTTCCTTCCACTTACGCCCAATTTATCCTGAACTTCAACTTACAAGAAAAGGAAGTTGAACTTTCAGAACTCCTCAACATGCTGAGGAGCGCAGAGGGCACCCTACAGAAAGGTAGGGAAACATCCACTTTGTTTGTAGGAGGATCTTCCTCTTCTAGGTCCAAGGCGCAAGCCAAGGGAAAGAAGAAGAAAGCCCCCACCAAACCAAGGGACGGTGTTAGTAAAGTGGATACGAAGGGAAAGGCAAAAGCAACAAAGAAAGTGGGAAAGCTTGTGGATAAGGAAGAATGCCTCTATTGTTATAAGAAGGGACACTGGAAAAATGATTGCAGGGCTTGGAAGGCCAGAACACAGGATCTGAAGCAGGTTGCGGCTTCAGCTTCAGGTGTGTATGTTATTGAAAACTGTCTTTCAATAAACACTACTTCCTGGGTATTGGATACCGGATCAGGATCTCATATCTGTAATTCTTTGCTGGCGTTGAGAAACCGTAGGGTTTTGAAGGCAGGTGACATCACCCTCAAAGTTGCAAATGGAGCTAGCATGGATGCTAAGACCGTGGGGGACTATCACCTGGGAATGTCAGATGGACATGTTTTGGTTTTGCGTAATTACTTTTTTGTACCCAACTCAACTTGTAATATCATTTCTGTATCTTTGGTTTCTAAAGAAGGTTATGAATTTGCGTTTGTAAGTAATGTTTTAAACATTCACCTTAATCAAGTTCTGATTGGGTCAGGTACATTAAGCAATGGTATATACGTATTAAACCAACCGCAGATTTTCAATGTCCAGAATACACACAAAAGAAAGTCTCCGGAAATAAATCAGACTTTCTTGTGGCATTGTAGACTGGGTCACATCAATGAGAGAAGGTTGACGAAGTTACATACAGAAGGATATTTGAATGCGTTCGAATATCAATCGTATGCCACTTATCAATCCTGTCTCAAAGGAAAGATGACAAAGACTCCGTTCACTGGACACGGAGTAAGAGCGAGCGAGCTCTTGGGACTCGTACATAGCGACGTGTGCGGTCCAATGTCTACACATGCGCGAAGCGGTTATTCTTACTTCATTACTTTTACGGATGACTTTTCAAGGTACGGTTATGTCTTCTTAATGAAACATAAGTCCGAAGCCTTTGGAAAATTCTAGGAATATAAGAATGAAGTAAAAAAACAAACCGGCAAAAGTATCAAGATTCTAAGATTGGATCGAGGTGGTGAATACTTGAGTGCCGAGTTCCTGGACTATTTAAAAGAGAACGGAATTCTCTCTCAGCTTACTCCTCCATACACTCCGCAACATAACGGTGTATCGGAGAGACGGGACCGAATCCTATTGGATATGGTACGGTCCATGATGAGTAACGCTGAGTTACCGCGATCATTCTGGGGGTATGCGCTAGAATCAGCTGCATACCTTTTGAACCGAGTTCCCACTAAGACTGTGCCTACTACATCATATGAGATGTGGTGTGGGAAGAGACCCTATCTTAATCACATTAAGACATGGGGAAGGCCAGCTTTTGTCAAAAAGCAGCATGCGGACTAGCTCGAGGCACGCTCAGTACAGTGCAAGTTTGTGGGATATCTAAAGAACTCCAAGGGATATTTCTTCTACTGCGAGAGGAACAAAATGTTTCTGTTTCTTGTCATGCCCACTTTCTGGAACACCAGTTCTTAGGAAAGGAAATTAGTGGGAGCGCAGTAGAACTGGAAGATATTCCAGAACCACAGACTATTACTGAAAGCTTAGTGGAACCAGAGGGTTCAAAAGAACAGGACATTCCTACGCCGCTCCGCAGGAGGAGTAGGCAGTCTCATCCGCCCGAGAGATACTACGGTTTTCTCATAGACGGGGATAGAGATGATTGCATCATAGATTATGATGAGCCTACTAGCTTCCATCAGGCCGTTCAGAGCGTTGACTCGGTAAAATGGCTGGATGCAATGCGGACCGAAATGGAGTCCATGTACACTAACAAAGTATGGACGTAGGACATTGCTCCAGATGGGGTAAAACCCGTAGGATGCAAGTGGATCTTCAAAAGGAAGATTGGTGTAGATGGACAGGTTGAGACCTATAAAGCTAAACTTGTTGCAAAGAGTTTCCGTCAAAGACCTGGCTTGGACTATGACGAAACCTTTTCTCCAGTGGCTATGCTGAAATCCATTCGAATCCTTCTTGCCATTGCTGCCTTCCACGATTATGAGATCTGGCAAATGGACGTAAAGACTGCTTTTCTAAATGGAAATTTAGAGGAGTGTGTCTATATGGACCAACCATAGGGTTTCATTCAGAGTGGGAGCAGCGGAAAGGTGTGCAAGTTGCTTAAGTCCATCTATGGACTAAAGCAGGCATTGCGGAGTTGGAACATCTGTTTTGATGAGACGGTCAAGGAATTTGGCTTTATCAAAAATCCAGATGAACCATGCATCTATAGTAGATTTGTAGCGAGAACTGTAGTATTCCTCGTTTTATACGTGGATGACATTCTCTTGATAGGAAATGACATTCCTATGCTACAATCTGTCAAGGGGTTCTTGTCACACAGGTTCTCCATGAAAGACCTGGGTGATGCCTCATACATCCTGGGGATCCGGATCCATCGTGATAGAACCAAGAGGATATTAGGACTTTCACAGTCCAGGAACATCGACACCATAATGAAGAGATTCAGTATGGAAGATTCCAAGCGCGGTAACCTGCCGGCTTGTCACGGGATCACCCTCTCTAAAGAGATGTCTCCCAAGACTGATTTGGAGAGGGATCGCATGTCTATTATACCCTACGCTTCTGCGGTACGCTCTATAATGTATGCGATGTTGTGTACCAGATCGGATGTAGCTTATGCACTGAGTGTGGTAAGCCGGTATCAGTCAAACCCTGGGGAGAAACACTGGATAGCGGTAAAGAACATTCTCAAGTACCTGAGAAGGACTAAGGAGATGTTCTTGGTGTATGGCGGAAAAGACCTCCAGATCGAGGCCTTTGCTGACTCCAGCTTCCAGAGTGACAAGGATGATTCCAAGTCCATGTCGGGTTTTGTCTTTACACTCAATGGAGGGGCGGTGTGTTGGAAGAGTTCCAAACAGGAAACCATTGCAGACTCGACGATGGAAGCGGAATACATCGCTGCATCTGATGCCGCAAAAGAAGCTGTCTGGATAAGGAAGTTCTTGAAAGAACTTCAGGTGGTTCCGTCCATTGTTGATCCAGTACCTCTGTATTGCGACAACAACGGGGCTATAGCTTTAGTGAAGGAACCCAGGTCCCATCAGAGATCCAGACACATCTTGAGGCGGTATCACCTGATCAGGGAGATCGTGGATCGCCAGGAGATCGAGGTTCGGAGGGTTGCTTCAGAAGATAACACTGCAGATCCATTCACCAAGGCCTTGCCCCAGACTCAGTTCGAGCAGCTGATCGAGATGATAGGTCTTCGATATGCCAGTACATGGCCTTAGTGCAAGTGGGAGATTGTTAGTGTATATGCCCTAGAGGCCATTACTGTATCATACTAGTTTGTATATTACTTAATGGAAACTTAGGATATTCACCTTGTATATACAATCTTGCTCAAAATAGTAGTATGCTACTTGGTTTGTTTCTACTTCAATGTGTACTTGTGTTTATTTTAGTATATCACCTATACACATTAGTGGAGCCCTTAGGATCTTTGCTTGATTACCAGCGTTGTGATGGCAGTCACACTAGTGGGGGCTGGGTAATCTATAAGCACATCCTTATACAGGTCCCTAGTCGCAGGACTATCGAGACATGGCATCGATACTCCGGAGTAGACTAGCGCATGCGCTTCTCATCCCAGTGTGGGAGACGGTCTGTCCCACAGCCGTTAGTACGTCGTACTGGAGATAGTATGCGGGTGCTCGTTAGGTTACGAGTACACTAGACAGGACTCGTCGGGAACTGACCGGTTGGTATTATACCTATCGTCAGTTATAAATTCCCATGTGACATGAGTACAGCTTAGTCCACTGACTTGACACTGTCACTTCGCCTCGAGTGTGTTCCCACTGTACTTTGATTACTACCCTACCACGGCTCAAAGGAGTCGTGCAAACAGGTAGTAATTGGGTGCAGTCCGAAAGCACTTGGAGGCAGTGACGGTTAGACAGGATTCGTCTCTCCCGGTATTGGGGGTTGACATCGCGCTGTGTCTAGGAGAACCATTACACGAGTAGTCCCTGGCCAGGGGAAGCGAGATATACTGGTAGGCTTCCAGTGTTATCTCAGGGTGTATTGGGCTTCACTCCGACACGACTTGTACCGCTATTAGGGGACTGACGTTTACCGCCCCCTAGGCCTGCCATGCGGTGTATCAGACGAACAGACCGGACTGTACGGAGATTGTCACAGTTAGACTCAGTAAGAGTTCAGATGGGTTTCACCTCGTCAGTCTTCTTGTCGGCATCTACCTGGGGACCGTTACGCACAGCTAGTGCCACTTAAGGTCTGTGGTTAAACCCACTGCCAGCGTAGTGTCGAGTCTTTAGAGTCCCACACAGAAAGCTATTCGCTTTTAGGCAAAAGAGTAGAGGTCGCATGGTTTTGCGACAGGTCGCATGGTTTTGCGACAGGATTTGGTCACATCCGTGCACTTGTGCACGTACAGTGTCCGGACAGTTAACACTAGCGGGCTTTGGTTTAAGCCAGATCCAAATGTATGTTTTGGGATTGGTTTTATCTCGTTTGTATTCGTGTTCCTCGGAACGCGGATGCGGGTATGTATGCACAGTTGACAGAGAGACAGAGGCAGAGGATTCTTATTAGGGTTGTTGACCGTTGACTATTGACTATTGACTTTTCGCCCAACCCTAATGAGAATATGATATGTAATTAACAATTATATTAATTAAGTATTATAGTGACATGGTTGTTTAGGGGTTGACTTTGTTGACTAGGTTGGACTAGTTGACCATCATGATGACAATGGCTATCATTTCATGGCAAAGACTTTTGCTTGCTTGATCTCTTGTGCAAAATGAGTGCATGAAATGATATAGCCATTTTGACTTAAACCATTTACACAATACTTGATTACTATTTTTGTTATGATGGCTTTTGGATTATTAGAGGTGAGAATGAGATGAGTATGGTTCATTCTATCATTTGCTTTCTCTCTCTTGAGCTCTCTCATTCTCAAGCTCTCCCTCTTCCTCTTGCTCTCTCTACCTCAAGGCAAACCATTCTCATGTGTTGAGACTCATTGCCTTAGAGATAAAAAGACACCAAAACATTCCTCTACTCATTCTAGTTCACGAGGCCTAGCAAGCCAAGTGATCTAGTTTCCTCAAAGTTCGAAGAAGAAGCCAAAGGTAGAAGCTTTCGGGTGGATCCATCTTCGGCGCAAGGAGACGACGAGGTGAGGCTGATCCGTACACCGGAAGGAGTCGAAGACGAAGGAGTTCAAGAAAGGTATAGCCCCCTAACCGAGTAGGTAAACTCTTGTTAGGTTGTTAGTTAGTAGTTTAACAAAGATCCGGTTTTGAGTCCATATTACCGCCTTTAGAAAATTGTTTTTCACCAAATTCCGCATGCCCGAAAGTACCGGGAGAGGTAGCATGGACTTACAATCCTAGGGTCACTAGTACAACACTACTATCTTGTTTGGTCACTCAGTAAAAATCTCAGATCGCAGCAGATCACACAGACTCTAAAAAGACACTAAAAATACGATATTGCACTAATTGACACATAAAGTGTTCTACGCAACAACCAACGAGCTATACATTATAAAACTCCTATTTAACAGTTTAGGGATTATACCTATCAACCTTTGCTCACAAGATCCAAGCTTTCCTAGCTCCAAGTGATCCAAGAAGCTAAAGCAAGACTTAAAGTGTTTTATGAAATTATTTAGGAAATTTTGGAGATTTATTGAGCTTGGATTGTTGCAAATGGTGAAAGAAACACAAAAGGGCAGAAGGAGGAAAAAGAACTCGGCCAAGAGAGGAGGTGGGGGATTTGTGAAGGCTTGTGTCGAGTGTTCTAGCTAAACCTTTGCAATAAATGCACATAAATGCATATACATGCACATGCCACCTTTCCCATTCTTTTCTTTTCTTTTCTTTAAAAAATTAATTCCCTTTGCACAAACAAATATCTAGATATTAAGTGAAGGTTTTTGGTTTATTCAAGTCTGATTTATTATAATTGATACAAATTTTAGAGTAATTATCCGAACCCAAAATGTAAATACCACATTAAAATAATATTAAAATAGGGAGAAATTCTATCTGAACCAAAACTTCCTATATACCCCCAAAGCTCGCGCACTAGCTTTATTTTAGCTAAACTAGGTGCTGGTAAGTCTATATAGACGTTTGATCACAGTCGGGTTAAAACGGAAAAATTTCGCATAACGATTTCTAAAACGTTACACAACTCTTGATTCAGGTTAATGTTCATAACATTATTCTGCAATACAAAATGATATCCTTCATTGTCTAACAAAGAAACGGATATTATATTACAATGCATACTAGGTACATAATAACATGGGTTCAAAACCAATATACAACCCGACGGCAACCCCAGGTGATACTCTCCCACTGAAACTGCATGTACATTGGAATCATTTCCAACTTGGAGAGTGTGATCACCTGTATTCAAAACTCTACTATTTCACAAGACCTGCACAGAATTACAGACATGAGAACCCGAACTGGTATCCAATAAGCAGGAAGCAGAGTTTATAGAAAAACAGTTTTCAGTTACAAACACACCTGAAGCGGAAGCATCACCATACTTCTTTTACTTGAGATCAAGGTAATCAGTACAGTTCCGCTTCTAGTGCCTCATCTTCTTGCAGTAGGAACATTCTTCTTTTTTCCACTCTTTTGCCTTAGATTTGTCTTTCCCTTGTGCATTTTTGATTCCACCTCTCGGTTTGGTGGGTTTCTTCTTGTTCCTTCCCTTGGCCTTGGATTTTGGGACGGAAGAAGAAGATTGCCCAACAATCAGAGAGGGAGACTTCGCTTTGAGCGTGTTCTCCGTACTTCTCAACATATTGAGAAGTTCGGGTAGTGACTTCTCCATGTTGTGCATGTTGAAGTTCACTATGAACGGAGCAAAGGTAGAAGGGAGAGACTGTAGAACAATATCAACATATTATTCGTTCTCTATTGTCCAGCCGAGGCCCTCCATCTTTTCAATAAGATCTATCATCTTCAAGACATGGTCACCTACTGGTGTGCCAGGAGCCATCCGCATCTGAAACAACTTTCGAGATGCCTCGTATCGGAGAGTACGAGATTGCTCCCCATACAAATCCTTTGTATGGAGAAATATGGATTGAACATCCATATGCTCATGCTGCTTTTGATGTATGTTATCCATCGATGCAAGCGTGAGGCATTTGGCCGTGGCACAGTCAATATCCCAAGTCTTGCGGATCTCCCTATCCGCTACAGAAGATTCAGGGCCTGGGATGGGCGGGGCTGGAGCAGTTAGGACATATGATACTTTATCATATGTGAGAGCAATGTTAATGTTCCTCGGGCAGTCTTTATAGTTTGGTTCGGTTAGCTTATTTTTCTCTAATAAAATCTTAAGTCCAGTCATGGGTATCTGCCATTAGGAGAGAGAAAAAATACACTCAGCGAAAGCTCTTGCAAAGATCAGATTAGTTATTTATCTTATCTAATCGATGTCTCCCAATGCTTTTATCAAATTTTCCTTCAAACCTTAAAAAGAAAATTAGCCATGATTAATTACATTCTAAAACTTCACTAACCGTATAGCCAGGCCAGTGTCGGTATTTTGAGGGAGGTTCCCCGTTCTTTCGCATGGACCTAATTAAAATAAACCTCGTTTTCCCAGAGGCGTAGGCCCGTTGACACCTTTCTAGACACCTAATGGGTTAGCTATTGGTAAAGTTCAAAAACTCTCCTGGGAGCAACTCTTGCTCACATTGGGATCGGGATCCAACTATCACATAGAAGGTATGCAATCTCATTGCAAATTTCAACTCTTGAAATTCTCGATATGGTTTTCACCCCTAGCACTCATGACCTTGGCTATAGCCAACATATCATAAGTACTAGTCAAGTTCTACCCGTCATTTCATGATTAATTTGACCCACCAACATGACCTTTGGCTATAGTCAACATAATCATGTGAGTGTCCTAATTAATCGCATCATATGCTGTGTAGGAAGACATAACTTAGCTACCGTACACTATGTCTTGGCTATATTCAACATACGTAGAACGAATACTAAGTACTCTACTTCCTAAAATGACGGAGGGCTGTGAATGATTTTTAAGAAAACTTTTAATGTTTTGAAATTGATATCGTTGTAGAATCAAACAGTTTTAAAAGGAGTAGCTTAAGCTCCGCATTTTGAAAACTTGCTTTTCATAAAAAGCCGAGTAGGTTTCATATCCGATTCTATAACATCTTTTAGGTTTCTTTTTCTTTACATTAATCTAATTAACGTATTCCCATCATTTAAGTCCTTAAGCCACCACAGAAAAGAAACGAAAATAGAACGTAAGCTTATGCCATCCGCATTCGCCATGGTGCCCCGTTTTGCACCGTTAGGTTACTTAACTAACGGCATAGCGGGACGGGACTAGCGCGGATGTAAAACATAAGCAAAGTTTATTGTATATCATATATATAATACTCCATTCTTCTCATCATATAAAGTGATCACATCACAGAATATCAACAGAAGAAGCACATATATGAAAATATAGGATATATTAGGAGGTCCGTATTTTGTATTTAGCCAACAATAGAAAATACGTATTCTACGGTCATGATGAATAGCCAATCCCACATCACTAGACCCATACGAGAGCGGCGAGTGACCCTACCAATTCTACAGTTAGGAGACCCGATCTCGACTCCTCGAGATGGCCACCTACTGGACCCTAGAACCCGGTCACCTGTGCTCCCCATCTTGGGTCTATCCTAATGAGAAAATGTAAATAATATACAACAATGGTGACATCAACCTCAACCCGAACTCCATGACGATCTCGGGTAGACAGACTAACCTGTACCAGTGTTACTAGAGAACTGCTATCTAACGATAGGTATAATACATCATGGAGTTCTCGGCAAGTCCGTCCAGTGTACCCAGTCTCCACTGAGCACCCGTATACCATATTTGATGTCAAACACCAATGGATATGGGATCATCCATCTCCTATCACATGGGTCGAGAAGTATATACGCTAGTCTACTCTGGAATATCGATGCCCCGTCTCGATACTCGTACTACTAGGAACAATTGAAGGATGTACTTACCGACTACACTGTCCCCACTTGTATGATCTGCATCATAATCCTGGTAGTCAAGTACTCATCCTAAGGGCTTTATTAACATGTAATAGAGAGACGATCAATGTACATGTTAAGATAAAGAGCAACCGGATAGTATACTATCATGTCGAGCAAGAAAGTCCTCCCTATATATGTCCCAGCATCCACTATAATATACATCATATGTATAATAATAGCCTCTAGGGCATACATATAACTACCAATCTCCCACTTGCACTAGTGCCAGTTGTTGTAGTATCTAATACCCAACGTCCCATAAAAGTCTCTTGGGAGAAAGGCCTTTATGAGTGGATCCGCCGTGTTATCCTTTGCGTCAACTCTCCTAAGCTCGATCCCCTGGAGATAAACCATCTTCTTGATCAGGTGATACCGCCTCAGAATATGTCTGGATCGTTGATGGGATTGGCGTTCCTAGAACAAAACCACAACTCCATTGTTGTTACAATAACAGTTATTGGAAGCTCAATGGTAGGAACCATGTTCATCTCATGAACAAGAAATGTCCAGATAGCCACTTTGGCAGTATCGTTGGTAGCAATGTATTCAGCCTTTATCGTCTAGTTTGCCACGGCATCTAGCTTGGAACTTTTCCAACAAACCGTCCTTCCACTGAGGGTAAAGACAAAGCCTGTGACCGAATTTCGGTCGACCTTATCACTCTAGAAGCTCAAACCAAGAACATTATTTTAGTGCTTCTCAAGTACATAAGAATATGCTCCACAACTTTCCAGTGATTCTTCCAAGATCTGGTTGATTCCTGATCACTACAACTAGTGAGTAAGCTACATCTATTCTTGTACATAACATCGCATACATGATAGAGCCTAGCGCCGAAGCATAGGGTATCCATTGCACGAGAGCTCTCTCCAAATCAGTCTGGGGAGACGTCTTTTTAGGGAAAGTGATTCCTGAGTAAGTGGGCGAACCACCATGCTTAGAATCATCCATATTAAACCTCTTTACTATGGTGTTAATGTACTTGGATTTAGGACACTCCCAACTTCCACTTAGATCTATCACCATAGATCATAATCCTTAAGATGTTGTAGGTATCATCCAGATCTTCTATGGAGAATCCTCATGATAAGAGGAGCTTGACCGAGTGTAGCATTGGAAACCCCTTCCTATCAAGAGTGTGTCATCTGCGTACAATACGTGGAAGACAACCTTACTCTCTACAACCTTCTTGTATATACAAGGTTCATCTACCTTTTTGATGAAGTCAAACTCTTTGACTGCCACATCAAAACAGATATTCCAACTCCGCAATGCCTGCTTTAATCCTGATGGACTTAAGAATAACTACTTGAGAAAAGGTTTCATCATAAACCATACCTGGTTATTGACGAAAAACTTTTACTACAAGTGTAGCTTTGAAAGTCTCAACTTTTCCATCTACACCAAGAATCTTCTCAAGATCCACTTCTTCCGGATGGGTTTTACCCCTTTAGGTGCAACATCCAAAGTCATACTTTATTGGTGTACATGGATTCCATCTTTGCAGCCATTATACAAAGTCTCCACTTGTGATGGCCGGCCTAAACCTATTTAGGTCATCATCTATCATGATGCAATCCTCGCTCCCACTGTCACCGAGAAGACCGTAGTATCTCTCAAGTGGATGAGGAACCCTACCATATTCGCGGAGAGGCTGAGCTTCGTTGGAGACTATCGAATCCTTTGGTTCCACTAAATCATCAGTCCTAGTTTGTATAGCTGGAACTCCTTCCAGTTCTACCTCATGACCATAAATTTGTTGTTCAAGAAATTCCCTTTTGTAAAAAGGTGGCATGTTGAGAAACACAACACCTTTTGTCCCTCGGTTTGGTAGAAGATATCCCCTCGCAAATATTTGGGCTATCCAACAAACTTACCGAACTGACCTTGCCTCGAATTTGTCCGGATTTTGCCTTTCAACATAGGCCGGACAACCCCATATCTCAACTTGTTTAAGACATGGTCTCTTCCCATACCATATCACATATGGAGTGGTAGGCAATGATTTGGATGGAACCCTATTCAATAGGTATGCAGCTTCTTAACTGCAAAATTCCAAAAGGAAACAGGCAACGCAGCAGTACTCATCATTGAGCGCGCCATATCTTATAGGGCGCGATACCTCTGCCCTGATACACCGTTGTGCTGTGGTGTACTCGAAGGAGTAAGCTGAGAGAGAATCTCATTCTCTTTTAAAAACTCCAGGAATACCATACCTAAGTATTCTCCTCCCCGATCACATCGAAGGGCTTTAATACTTTTACCCATTTGGTTCTCTACTTCGTACTTATATTCCTTGAATTTCTCAAAAACTTCAGACTCGTGTTTCAACAGGAACACATGTCCGAATCTTGAGAGATCATTAAAGAACGTATTGAAGTACAAAGAAGCAACCCTGGCATATGTAGACATGGGACCGTATAAATCACCATGTATCATTCCCAAGAGTTCAGTAACTCTTTCTCTGTTTCTAGTCAACGTAGTATTGGTCATTTTACCTTTGAGACAAGACTGGCAAGTATCATAAGATGAAAAATTTGAACAGATTCAAACATTCATCCTTACGTAATTTAGCTAGTCGTGTCGCATTGATATGACCTAGTCCACAATGCCACAAGAAGGATTCGTTTATTTCTGAACTACTCTTCTTGTGTGTGTTCTATATACTTTGAACTGTGGTTTGATTTAGAACATATATGCTATTACATAACATGCCTGATCCAATCAACTCTTGATTAAGGAAAATGTTCACAACATTATCCGTCAATACAAAATTATATCCTTCTTTAACTTAATAAAGAAGCCAATGTAATGTTGTATATGTTAGTTGTATGTATGCCCTAGAGGCCATTATTGTACATGAGATGCATATTATAATGGATGCTTGGACATATATATGGTGGACTTTCTTGCTCGACATGATAGTATGCTATCTGGTTGCTCTTTATCTTAACATGTACACTTACTGTCTCTCTGTTACATGTTGATAAGGCCCTTAGGATGTGTACTTGACTACCAGGATTATGATGCAGATCATACTAGTTGGGCCTGGGCAGTCTATGAGTTCATCCTTCAATTGTTCCTAGTCGTGGGAGTATCGAGACGGGGCATCGGTATTCTAGATTAGACTAGCATATACGCTTCTCGACCCATGTGATGGACGATGGATGATCCCATATCCATTGGTGTTTGACTTCAGAGATCGTATGCGGGTGCTCAGTGGAGACTGGGTACACTGAACGGACTCGCCGAGAACTCCTAGATAGTATTATACCTCACGTCAGATAGCAGTTCTTTGGTGACACTTGTACAGGTTAGTCTATCGACTCGAGATCGTCATAGAGTCTTGTGTGTCTCCCACCGTGCTTTAATTTCCACCCTACCGTGGCTCTACTGAGTCGTACAAACAGGTGGTTTTTAGATACAGTCCCGGGTCACATGGAGGCAATGAGCGATAGGAGGGGATTCGTCTCTCCCGGTATAGAGGGTTGATGTTGCGCTATGCTCGATTGGCCATAACTGGAAATCCCTGGCAAGGATAGATGAGATTTACAGGTAAGTGTTATCAGTAGTTTCTCGCCCATTATGGACCTTACATCGGTATGACTTATCAAGCTATTGGGGGTTGACGTTTACCACCCCTTGGCGAGATGTGCAACATATCAGACGAGCAGACCGGACTGTACGATAGTGTTACTGATTGGATTCGCAGGAGTATGAGCAGGCTTGCTAGTTGATCTTTTGATCGCTCGATACCCGGGTGGCCATTACGTTTGGCAGGCCTCTTGCGTGTCACGCCCTACTTCTCAATATACGGGAAGAGGGCGCGACGAGGCCGCTGCGTATTTACTCTGAAGTAAATACGCTAAGCGTATCTAAGCAATATTAAAGAAATGTACACAAGAGACAAATGTAATGAACAACAACTTTATTTATTAACATTCTTTTGTACAATGCATGGAAAAGTAAATACATCTGAATGAAAGCAATGCCTAAACAGTGGCATAACAGAAATAGAAAGTACAGAATGTAAAAGGAAATGTACAATTGTAACTTCAGCTCGGGATCTTCAGTAAACTGGTCCAAGTCATCGGTGCCTGGGCTCGATCCCTTGAAGTTCTGAATCACCTGACAACATTCCAAAGAAGAAAGAGAAGGAATGTCATCAGGGAACAATCGCTTGGTAAGTCTCAAAGATAAGGGAGAAATAGAATAGACAGAGAGAGAGAGAGAGTAGCTTTTAAAGTTGTATTATATTGTTATATTTTTGTATCTAGTGTTAACGCTGTTGTTTGTAACTTGGTACAGAAGGATGCCAGTGTATACGAGAGGAGTCCCTATATGCCAGAGACTAAAGGCAAATGGAAGTACAAGGCTCCGTTAGAATGCCCGGAACAACGGCGATTGTATTCAAGTTAGGTGTCTTAAATCTTGCAGTCTCGTGCCACTTCTAACACCTTCCGTAACAATCTTTCCCTTAAACCCTGCGATGTCTTGTTTGTATTGTTTGTATTGTATTGCAACATATATTGTATTGTAATATAGATTGTATAATTGGATGACTTGCCGAAACTATGATATCAGTAAATGGATGTAACTAGAGAATTATGTAAATGGATATAACTGGAGAATCACGTAGATGAATGTATATCCTTGGTTCGGTTCAGTCAAGTAGTATAGATTGATAGATTGAACAGATTGAATATATAGATTCATGTTTTGTGAGTGAGGGGGTGTGTTTATGTCACGACCCCGAAGTACGGAACGCGGCCGGTACTTAGATTACGAAGCGTCTAGAGGCGCAATGTAATCTAAGTAAGCCAAAACCCAGAAATCTAAACCATAAAAAGAAGAAGAAGAAAAGGAAAACATGTAGAAAACAAGTTTAAAAGTAACATCCAATTTTCTCAAAAATTTCGGCAGAGTCTCCTTTGTAAAAACTGGCCCCCAAACGGGTACAACAAGTATAATATATACAAACAATAAAAAGCATCCCCAAACGGGTGTTAGCTCTACGCCAAAAGGCGGAATCAACCACACCAATGCACAATAGTATACAACGCCAAAGGGCGAGGCTCAAAACTTAAAAGAAAACAAATCCACCAGATACCATAATAATATAAGCGCGACTCTAAGGTCGAAATAAATAACTGGTTCAGTAAATTTTTCAAGTAATACAAGTTTGGTTGATGGAGCTTTCTAGATACAAATGAAATAATAAAAGTACAATGGAGGTCCAGATACAAGTGAACCAACCTACCGTGCAAATCATCCTGAATGAAAAGATGTGCCAGCAAGCTGTCAAGAAAACCTATACATCGAACCTGTAATAAAATTTGGCACAACGGGGGTGAGTTGCAAACTCGTGAGTAGAAGATATCTGCGAAAAGAAATCGAATGCACGACGCTGTTCTAGGTGATTGAATTGATTTAGCGTGCTTGCGCTTTCTAAAAGATAGATCAAAAATATTTGTAACCGCAATCAAGAACGGCGTCGCAAGTAGCTAGCCGGTGAGTACGGGTCGGTCCACAGGGATGTTGTGAATTTCCGATTCGTTCTTACGAGTTAATTCCGAAGGGTGTTCGGATTGATTATTAAATCTAAAAATTGAAGTTGTATGATACTAGGATTAGAAACTTGCTAGGATTAGGTTTATGGAAAATTTGGTAAACAAAGATCTACATCTTTTTCCATTGCCTTTAATTAAAGATATCATATTAGTGTTATGGTAAATCTTAACAAAGGGGATTAGGATGATTGGGAAGATTGATTCTTCCTCTAGATCCTTGCCCTTCCTTTCTTAATCTTTACCCTTACCTCCATGGAAAACCTTAAAATCCGGGCCTTTAGACTATGGAATCACCGTTACCTCGAGGGTAGAGTGCCGTAGGGAGCGGAATAAGAAGGTATGCATGGAGTTCTAATGTTCATAACAGATTGGCAAAAGAAAAGAGATGAGAGATCTTCTTCTCTCAAATCCTTCCCCATTCCTAACCCTAACAAGCGGGAAAACTACTCACTCATTAAGGAATTGAAAAACATCTATCTAGGGCAGAGAATAAAAATTACCTAGGGCAAGAATTGAAATCTAAACTAGAGCAAGGAATTAAATCTACTTACAGATGCATCTCTCCAATCATCAACGCAGGGTTGTCAGATCTGAATTCATGAATTGAAAAGAAACACCGATGCTCTCCAAAAAGAGTTCTAGAATTTATTATTAAAAGGAGGCATGAAAAGAATACAATGATTTGGGCTTCTATTTATAGGAGATAGAAACCCTAGGTTACAATTGATTTGCATGTCTACATTTACCAAAATATCCTTAGGAAGACCTAGTCAAACTAGACTTCAAGCTTTGGTAAAATTTTATGTCTCTTTAAAAGAAAGTATTGGGCCTTGGATCTTTGGGCTTCCTTATTATTTGGTTCTTTATTAAAATAGCTTCTATGTTTCTTCCAGATCTCCAGTGAATAATTGCGGTGGGCTTTTAACCGTTCGCTTTGTAATCTTGGACCTTGCATTGCCTTGTACTTTGTGAATTTTATCTTTGATGTAGGCTTGATCAAGAGTCTTCTGTTTGTTGGTCAAAGTCCACTTTTGCATCGTCTTTTCATCATTTTCACTGTTTTCTGTCTAAGAACCTGTAACCTGTAACATGTAGCAGACATGCGTCAAAAGCACCTGTTTATTTATAAAAAGAATAAGAATGAGGAATATAATAATGCAATATTATGGTGTGAACAAATACCCCCAAACTTATCTTTTGCTCGTCCTCGAGCAAACTTATTTTTATTCACTAAAATCCTAACCACACTTTCGCAGGGAAACGCGATTGCACTGAGCTCGTGCAACAAGCCGTTAAACCTCTAGGTGTCCCTAGTAGGAGGAGTGTTGTCTCCTGAGGGTTTTCAGCGGATACTAGCCACAAAATCCTATCAATTCGGCTTTTCGACTTTAGTTCTCCAATCAGGTTTTCTAACAAGGAACTCTATTATCTTTTACTTGTAAATTATCCACCCATATTCTTCACACTTCCTCGTCATTTAACTTAAGATTATATATGTTCTATAGACTTATTTAGCTTTCGGCATCTCCTAAGTTTTCCATCTAGGGTTCCATCTCCACTTAGGAATTTCTCTCAACTCTATTAAAGATACAAGTTTTATTCTTTATTCCTTTCTCTTATCTAAACTCTAATCACATATCCCCACATGTGTGTAAATATCACCCCTACACTTGGAAATTCAAATCAAGCAATCGTACTCCCGTCCATTGTCCAAAGCACTTATTAATTGGTGAATTTTCGCTTTCACATCTTTCATGCGACTGTTAATACTTCTTGAGGTACCAACAACCGATTACAAGATGCGTTAGCATTTTAAAGCGTACTTCCTAGTTTTGCAACACCCAAGGCTTTAGCAGTGACTCCCAAACTAGTTGGTCTAAGGCACTAGGTGATGAAGCACCCTCGCTAAATATTTTTCTATTTTATTGCAGCCTTAGGCAATCACAAAAACCAGTGTCCATTTTTTTATTCTTCATTCACATTTTTTTTTATTTTCATCGTACTAAGGACTTTAGACAAGAGCATTTCAAGGACTCCTCTACTATTCCAAGTTTCAAGGTGCGTGATTGTGCAAATTGTAGGGTATCCGTTTTCAGAATCTAGACTTAAGCTAGGAACTATTTTTCAAACTTATACTCTAATAAGAACATCAATACTCTTCCCTCATTTTGACTTAGCCCAAGAAGTGAACCCAAAATTTGCCTATTTCTAAATAAACTACAAGGCATATACTTTCTACCGTTAAACTTTAAGGAAGGTTATTTTTAGGGTTTTTAATTCACTAAGTCTAAGATCTAGTTGTTTCTAGCCAGTTAACCTATCTGTCAAACTCAAGTCAATTAGCCAAAATTGAATACAGTAATTTTTATAATTTTTGAAATTTTTCAAATTTTTATTGGTTTTCAAATAAGTATGCAAATGCAAAAAAAAAAATATATATATATATATACAAATGAATGCGAAGGAAGAAGACGTACCGAGCATGCCCCCAAACTTGAACTTGACAGTGTCCTCATTGTCATGATAAACCAAGAGGGTCAAAATGCCGGTACTCCCCTGTTTATTTATTTATAATAAATTTTTTTTTATATTTTTAATGTTTTGAATTTTTTTTTATTTTTTTATAGAAAAGAAAACCAAAAATATATACATATATACAAAGATTCCCCCAAACTTAAGCTTGGCCTTGCACAAGCCAAAGGTTAGCACCAACCATTCAAAAATCTTATCGTGGAAATGGTATAGTTGGTGCAAGAAAATGAGAAGCACGCGAGACCGTGTGGAAAGAAGAATGGTAAAATATGGTCTCGGTGGGGGAGAAGAATGGCGAAAAGAAGAAGGAAGTGGAGTACGATCTTGAGGGTGTAAATGGAGTGAATAAATTAGCGCAATATGTGATGACCGATATGTTATAAGCGATTGCGCTAACCTATCAACTCGTCGAGAAATGGGATCAAATCCTTCAAGATTCGCAAGAGAACATGGGTACACCGAACTTGGTATTTGAGATGAAAGCGTCACGGTCATTTGTTCGGTCGGAACAATGGGAAAGACGAAAGGGAATGAATTAGGGATAGTATCTTTCTCACCGTAGTAAACTGTTTCAAACTTGAAAGATTCCATTAATGGTTCGAAACTACTATAAGCAACCGAGTCTGAAGGATTAACTAACTCATCTGAAAATGCAAAGGACTCAAACTCGAGCGGTGAGACTTCAACATCGTCCGAAAAAGTGAAACACTCGTAAGTGTCATCGGCTGTGGGAACTGTGTCAGATTCAAAGGAAAAGTTTTCAAGCTCACAGTCGTCAAGCGTGACATGAAGTGTGGTCGGAACGATGGAAAAGAGGGAGGGTGATTTAGGTAAAGGTTCAAGAGGATGAATTGGAAAATCCGACACATCAAAGAAAAATGGTTCAACCTCAATATGATCCTCACCACTCCCCTCAATATTATCCTCATAATTCTCCTCAATATTCAACTCATCCATGCCATTATCATCAAAATCAAGACGCATATGAGATTCGGGAGAAACATTTAATAACTCGGGATGATGATTTGAACATAAAATTTCAATTAAATTGACAGGTTCATCATCCGAAATATTCCCGGCGTCTATATCCTCAATCAAGTGAAAGTCAATTTCTTTAGACACCTCCTCAAAAGCATGGATGTTTATCAATGTAGGTTCTAGAGTGGAAGTGTAAAGGTCAAACGGATTAGGTGCTGTTTCACTCGAAGGGGGTTCCTCACAATTTGGCAAATCAAACATTACAAAGTCGCACTACCCGTTTTTATTTTGAACTTGTGAATCATTTAGGACATTCGATGGAAAACTGGAGTTGTGGGCTTCAATTGGGTAAGGGTGGGTTTGATTTAGAAATCCTCTCTCATTCTCACTCAGTCCAACCGCCTCCTCATACATTGAAAAATTTGGAGCTGGTTGGAAACTAGCTACCGGTTCAGCAGGTTGCATAAGGGCGGCCACGGAAGCTTCCACATTCCTAACCATTTTGTTTGTTGCTGTGATATACGCCTCCAACGCCTCTTCCAAACTAGACTTTGGTGGTAAAGGGGTTTCGGCAAAAGATTCGAAATTGTTTGGATATGTGAAACTCCCAAAAGGCTGTGTAGAAGCAGTGTCTAGTGAAGGTGGAAAGGTCGGGTAGGACTGGTAGGAAGTGGGTGATTGGACATGGGTAGGGTCAACATATGGATAAAAAGGTGAATAGTCTTGTGGATCCCTAGAACTAGATGAGTGGAGAGGGGTGAAAGATCGGCTGCGAGATTGAGCAATATTCTCAGCAATGGACATCGGCTTAGGAGAGACGGTAGGACTTGAAAAAGTGGTATCAACATATGGAGGTGGTAAATGTTGACTTGGTTGACACAAAGTGGGTTGAAAAGTCAAACTGTTTCCCCTAGACGCCTCTATTTGATCTTTCAAAGATATTTTAGACAAGGAAGGATCGTCTTTAAATTGATCGAACAAATTGCCGAACGACGCAAAATTAGGTTCGGGATACCAAAGTTCGGCAAGTGATTTGTTATGTGGGGTACCCATGTTAGAAGAAAGGGAGAAAGAAAGAAAGTTTGTTGGTGCAAGGATTTATTTACGGCAAAAGTTTGCAAGTTCTTGTAATAAAAATTTTCCTTATTCTTTTTCTTTATTTGAAAATTGTTGCAAAAAGATTTTTGATAAAAGATATGCAACAGAAAAATATTACCTGCAATCAGTTATAATCTTAAGCATATCACAAAGAATCTTTATTTGGAAAAAAAAATGTTGCAAAAAGATTTTCGAGAAAAGATGTGCAACAAAAAGATTACTTGCAATCAATTTCTATTTTAATCTAGGCGCAAAAATCCTGCATAAGATTGTTATTTGGAAAGAGAAAGATTTTTAAAGCACACAAAATCTTGCAGGAATTTTTCAGAAAATATATGCAAATTTTTGCAGAGGAGGAACAGAGAAACTTACAGAGCTTTTTTTTTTTTTCCGCGCTTCTGCCCCTGTTTGTTTTTTTTTTCCTGAACCGACCAGGCCGCAGCGGTTCCGCGTCCAGAAGTGGTCTCCGGCGGCGGTTCCGCGGCCGGAAGAGCCTCCGGCGCTTTTTTTTTTCTTGGGCCTCCGGCGCTTTTTTTTTTGCACCAGATCGCGCGGTTGACTTGTTGACTCGGTCCTCTAAATTTTTTTCTGTTCCTCTGTTGTTGCAATCTTCTGTTGATAGGATGGTTTATTTGCTGTTTCGCTTTCTGTAGATTTCCAGATCCGAATTTGTGCGTAGATCCTGCAAAATTCACACAAAGATACCCTTTCCAAAAATAACAGATGATATATTTTTATATTTTTTTATGATTTTTCAGATTTTTATGATTTTTTTTAATTTTATGATTAACCCGAAATCGCGAAAAGACAATTCTACGCCATCCCCGGCAACGGCGCCATTTGATTGAGTGATTTAGCGTGCTTGCGCTTTCTAAAAGATAGATCAAAAATATTTGTAACCGCAATCAAGAACGGCGTCGCAAGTAGCTAGCCGGTGAGTACGGGTCGGTCCACAGGGATGTGGTGAATTTCCGATTCGTTCTTACGAGTTAATTCCGAAGGGTGTTCGGATTGATTATTAAATCTAAAAATTGAAGTTGTATGATACTAGGATTAGAAACTTGCTAGGATTAGGTTTATGGAAAATTTGGTAAACAAAGATCTACATCTTTTTCCATTGCCTTTAATTAAAGATATCATATTAGTGTTATGGTAAATCTTAACAAAGGGGATTAGGATGATTGGGAAGATTGATTCTTCCTCTAGATCCTTGCCCTTCCTTTCTTAATCTTTACCCTAACCTCCATGGAAAACCTTAAAATCCGGGCCTTTAGACTACGGAATCACCGTTACCTTGAGGATAGAGTGCCGTAGGGAGCGGAATAAGAAGGTATGCATGGAGTTCTAATGTTCATAACAGATTGGCAAAAGAAAAGAGATGAGAGATCTTCGTCTCTCAAATCCTTCCCCATTCCTAACCCTAACAAGCGGGAAAACTACTCACTCATTAAGGAATTGAAAAACATCTATCTAGGGCAGAGAATAAAAATTACCTAGGGCAAGAATTGAAATCTAAACTAGAGCAAGGAATTAAATCTACTTACAGATGCATCTCTCCAATCATCAACGCAGGGTTGTCAGATCTGAATTCATGAATTGAAAAGAAACACCGATGCTCTCCAAAAAGAGTTCTAGAATTTATTATTAAAAGGAGGCATGAAAAGAATACAATGATTTGGGCTTCTATTTATAGGAGATAGAAACCCTAGGTTACAATTGATTTGCATGTCTACATTTACCAAAATATCCTTAGGAAGACCTAGTCAAACTAGACTTCAAGCTTTGGTAAAATTTTATGTCTCTTTAAAAGAAAGTATTGGGCCTTGGATCTTTGGGCTTCCTTATTATTTGGTTCTTTATTAAAATAGCTTCTATGTTTCTTCCAGATCTCCAGTGAATAATTGCGGTGGGCTTTTAACCGTTCGCTTTGTAATCTTGGACCTTGCATTGCCTTGTACTTTGTGAATTTTATCTTTGATGTAGGCTTGATCAAGAGTCTTCTGTTTGTTGGTCAAAGTCCACTTTTGCATCGTCTTTTCATCATTTTCACTGTTTTCTGTCTAAGAACCTGTAACATGTAGCAGACATGCGTCAAAAGCACCTGTTTATTTATAAAAAGAATAAGAATGAGGAATATAATAATGCAATATTATGGTGTGAACACTAGGTCATAATAATATACTAATATACTACTAGTCATCAAGTAAAGGCAGAATAATAAGCTACGTGTAAGTGCAAATGCTCCGTGCTCGTATCAGTGCCTCATATAGAACTATATCATGTGAATGAGTATGCATGCACCATGAATGTGAAATAACCAATCCTGAAATCTAGATATATCTGTATAAGAAATCATTAACTTTTATCATGGTAAAATGTGTATAGAAATCTAAAATATCAACGATGAAATCCATGGAAATCCGTGTCAAGCATCGACACAAAACATGTAAATCTCAAGTCTCAATACCTTATAATCTCAATGTCTCATAGTCTCAATATCTCGGGCTCCGTCAGTCCGGATCGGCCCATATCATCAAGTCTCACGACAACGGTCGGTATCCTCCGGATATCCTCCGCGCCAGACATCACCGGTAGATAGTCCTCCCCTGCCAGGTTCAACGTCTACAACTCGATCTTCTTGCCCTGGGGTACCATACCGGGCCCACCATGTACCCGAGACGGTTCATACACTCCTCGAATCGGGTCTCGAAATCCAACAGAAAACATGAAATCTCATGGTGGACGACACATACATCACGAGAAAACCGCATCTTATGTTTTAAAAAGAGAGGAGGAGGAGAGAGAAGTTTTTATATATTCTTGCGGTTTTCCCCAAAAATCCAGAAATCTCATAAAAATTCAAAATCCCAAAATCAGGAGTAAGTATATGATAAGTGTCGGCATATGCCCCATAATACTGCCTAATAACATGAAAATGTGACTGCATGAAATGTCTAAGTAATGAATGCCATGTCTATACTAACACCAGAGAGTAATCACAATATTATATCGATCTTGCTGTTAGCTGATTGTATCAATAAAAGATAATATGATCTAAAGTGTAAGTGACATAGCAATTACCGATGATGATGTGAGTGAGCCGGCAAATAAGTGTGCGTGGAATATGCGCATCATCTGTAATGGTGCTGGTGTCCTAACAGGCAGAGTTTTATACTGATTATAGAAACATATGTATGAACATGCAACATTATGATTACGGTATGAATGTAAAGATGGTTGTGTAATAACCACTCATCTGTGATATACAAGTATAACTACAACTATATGACTCGAGCCTAAACTAGTGTCCATTTAACCTCCTAAGGAACTTAACTTAAGAAAGTAGTCAATAAGAAACAAGATTCCACCTAAGGTCTGTATCCATATCTCTAATAGTCGGCGATCCAGCCTCAATAGCGTCACGTACATAGTACGGCTTTCTCGAATCAAGAGTGCGGATCAATCATCATATTTATGCCTCGTACGGTAAAATCCATCGTACGGCATCCCAATATCGGGGCACGGGTCAAGTATCACCTACGTGTCTCATCATTCGTATAACATCATCATCAACACATATCAAGATCAAGGTGCTAAACTGTAATCACATTCATCAATCATATATCATTGCCAGCATAAATATACATCGTTAGTTTGTCCTCAGAAATATCATGTCATATGTATCATATTGTGATTAAGTCACACTTAGATCATATCGTAATCAGGTCACACCTATATGATATCGAAATCAAGTCACCCATATATGATATTGAAATCAAGTCACACCTATCTAATTTCGTAATCAAGTCACACGTATATCATATACGAATTTCAGGCACAGGTTACGGTCCGGGTTCTATTTTAGAGTCCCATGTACTTTAATATCATCACCACTCTTTATTATTGTTCATGTATACAAATCCATTATCTCATTTTCTAATGATCCGCTAACATCATAACACGACTGTATAGCCAAGAATCACGGCATCAGCCCAGTTATATTGTTTCATCCCCATGTATCATATCACATCCTTGTATCACATATACATATTGTGTATATATCTACACCTAGTTCTATATATATATGTACATGCACGTATACACCACGTCGAGTTTCAGTGTATGCATGTGTGTGTATCTACCTGAACCTACGAATCTCTTCCAAGGTATTCATCCTCTGGTATGGTCTTTCTAAATCAGTCTAGTCCAACCTAGGGTCATTACTAGGGTCCTACTCATCAAGAATCTAAGGTCACGTCTGGCTTCCTAATGACAATAAGTACTATCCCTATTCTACATTTGCGGGGGTGCTAAACGCCATCCACCCGACTTCCCCCCGTAGATATACATCTACTCACCTGGTCCTTTTCGGCCGAAAATGATGTCGCCATCCTCCTCTTTATTGCCCGCATTCCACGTGAGGGGTACCTATACGCAAACATATATAGTATTGTAAACTGAATCACGGACAAAAGTCAAAACGACGCACGGAACGCGCATAGGTTAAAACCTATGTCCCGCTCATGCAAAAGGACCAAATATCGCTCGATATCGGCGTACAAACGCCGATTGATCGAGATAAACATCAACAAACAACTTGTAGTTTAAAAACTCATTACTTATAATATAAAACATGATTTAATCCATCAAAACCCTAAAAATCAATCAAATCGTCCGATTTCGAAAAACCCGAAAACGTCAATTTACCGTTTTACTTCAAAACTTGACATTTAAATGAAACTAATGGTCATAAAACTCATTAAATAGCATAACTAGATTATACAACTCATTACTATATTTTTAACGTCCCAATTGTATTAATTGGAAAATTCTAGTTTGCAAACTTGCCCGATTTCGATACTTTAAGCAAAATTTCACAATATCACAACTAAAATTGATTTTTCTTGAATTAATGTAATAAACTACAAGTCATAATGATAATAATATAATGAAATCATAATTTAGATTTTAAACCTCATTTATTTAAGAATTTCCAAATTCTAGTTAGCAAAAATAGCATTTTTATTACTATTTTTCAATTATCAATAGAAACTAGTAACCAATTTAAGTTTTTCATTCCACTAACAAGTTAATATCCTCTTTAAAACCACAATCTAGTGTTACAAACAATAATTGAAATTTTATCTCACCAATATATACAACTTATAGAAATCTAGTTTGCAAAAAAAAAATACTTAATTTAAACAAATTGGAATGAACAAATTAGAATTCAACAACCATGCAAGATTTTCCACTTCTAAAAATGTTAAACTAGTTATTATAACCCTACTTAATTAATAAAAATCATAACTTAATTTTATAACCCTAACTTGAATTTTTAAAACTTGAAGATAGAATTAATTTATTAATTCTAATTATGTTAGAATGAAACATTAAATAACAATAAATCAAAAGAACAAGATTTATACCTCCACAACATGAAATCCAAACATGAAAATAAGCCTCCAAAATGAATACTTTCCATCTCCAAAATCCATATAAAGATGAGCAAAGAATTGAGGGTAGGAATTAATTAGGATTTTGTGGATTTTTATTTGGATTTTTGTAGGATTTTGATGATTTTTAATGCAAAAATGATGGGGGGAAAATTTTGGGGCTGCCCATGGAGGTGAGGCCGGCCATGAGGTGAGGAAAAGAGAGAAGAGTGAGAAAAGCTCAAGAAAAGTGTAGAAGGTTTCACAAAAATATCATTCCATTAAGTCTTTTCATGAAATTAATAAAAATTCTTTATTTTCCTCACTTAATTTAACCTAGAATGGTCTAGAACCATGGATAAATTTGAAAATAAATTTTGCATGAAACACACTTGATTCCAACATGTAATGGTTCACTTTTGCAAATTAAACCCATTCAAATTTGTAATTTACACTAATTTAGTGTATAAATAAAACTGATGTTAATATTTAAAATAATTAATTTAGGAAAAATATTTAATTAAACTAAAAATTTATAAGTGACTAAATAAACACCATTTACTAGTAATTATATAATTAAAATAGGTATTTTCAAATTTATAATGAAAAATAATTACTGTTTAGTTTTACGAAAATTACGTTTTACTTTACCGAAAATCATAAAATTCACTTAAACAATTTTATTTATTTATTTATTTTAAAACGATACAGTTTAGGGGTGGTATTTATAGGGTAAAACTAGTGTTAGGATAGATGAAAGGGTGTGAAGAAAAATATATTAAATGGTATTTAAAAAATGGTTTAATGGAGTTTTAAAGAGTTCTGTTAGTGTGCAGAAAATTTAAAGTATACAGGGGTACTGGGAATGCAAAAAGACAGAGGGTTCAAGAAGAGAATCGGCCGATCCGACTCAGCTAAGCAGGCCGATCCAACCGTGCCGTCGACGGATTCATGACGAGTCGGGCCGGGGTTCGTCGCCGTGTGTCCGTCGTCGGTTGGTTCACTCCGTGGGACAGTTTGTTTTATTTGTGACTTTTGGTTTCATGGGCTTAGCTCGTGTAGACTTTTGGAATTCTAAAAATTTAAAAAGAAATCAATATTAAAAATAATGCAGGTGATGAGATTTGAGCTCTGCTGCTTTGGTTCAGCAGTGCAAAGTCTTACCAATGAGCTACAAGCTCCTTCTTGTTATTAAAAAGCAAAACAAATTTATAACTTGTGCTCAGGCAAAAGTACCCCTTTCTGTATTTTCTAAAAAATTTGTACAGGAAGTTTAGGGTTGTTACATCGTGGCTTGTGGGTGTATTATATGATCATCACCTGCTGCCGGCGTATTGACGAGTCTATAGAGTCCTACACAGAGGTTTCCTGCCTCAGGCAAAATGGAGTAGGAGGATATATGTGATATGTGCGGAACCGAGATTAATACGCGTATGAGATACCGTATTTTATTCTCGCGATTTGTGTCATCGGTCGGTTCTATGAGATATAGATGGGTTATCGAATCAAGTGTTGATTCGATAAATTGATACACATTATATTAGTCGGTTATATGAGATATAGCCGGATTATTAAATCATATGTTGATTTAATAATCTAATGTATAATTATATATTTGATATATGAATTTACAATAACTAGTATTAGCTCACTTTAAGATTTCTTTTCTCACTTATTTGTGCACAAAGTGTATATGTGATATATATTTGTGTACATTAGTTTGAGTCATGCTTGATGATACATGCAACATGGGTGTGTGTGTGACTTAAACCATGCTTACAATAATGTGATGTTTTAGTTATCTAAAGTAATTCAAAAATTAGTGGAAATTTGTTATGCTTGGAAGCTTGGAGATGCTTGAAGCATCTTTGACAAAGTCCACTTGTTTTGTTTTACTTAAGATATTTATTAACCAAACCATTATAATTATCCATGGTTAAGACTCTACAATAGTTAGTGTATGATACTAACTCACCCATGGTTGCAATTCTACACTTGATTTTTTATTCATGAGAGTTTTCTTCATCTCCTTCCTCTAGCTCTCTTCCTTCATGGGAGGTGAAGAAATGAGTGAGAAAATTATATCTAAAGTGAGCAAAATTCTTACTTCATCATCCTACACCACTAGACATTTAGTATAGGGTGTTCTCTTCACAAAGTTCATCACCTAGTGAAGAGGTAGATTGGGTTTGAGTCTCCTCGACGTAGATCATTTTCGGCCTCGAAAACTTCGAGCAAGCTTGTTCATTTCTCTAAGGGAACCTATACTAGAGTTCGGGAGATCACTACTCGCAGTGAAGGAACTACTACACGAAGCTTTAGAAGTGAAGGGCCAGTCTACAAAGGTTGTATTCCTTGTTCTTTTACTTGTAATGTTAGATTACATGTTATATTGTTTAGTTATTCTAGCTTGATCCTAGGTTAGGGTTCTTTAGCACTCTTGAAATATTTGAAATTGGCATGGTAGATGCATAGAAAACCCAGTAGAGTGCTGAAGAATCCCAACAGTGGTATCAGAGCCTAGCTAGAGAATTAGACGATGTTTGTTAGATTACGAAACCGAAACGAATCCGAAACTTGAAACCCTTTAACCTAGTTTCTGTCGAATTTGAAAGGTGTTCTAATTTTTTTTAAACAACTGCAGAATGTTATATGTGATGTAACATGAACACCACCAAAAATTGAAGTAATTTTGACTGATTATGGCCAGCCACAATGGGGATTTTCCCGAGCTCACTGGGTGTTCTGTGGAATTTTGGCTTCAAATTTTGGTAGTGTTCCAGTCTCTAGGTTTTGGGGTTTCAGGTGTTGCTAGGTTTTGCTAAAATTGCATGTGATGTTAATTTTTTGCATAGGCAACTCGGACTGTTTCGTATTCATAATTCTAATCTTTGTTTTGGGTATATTAGATGGTGATAAAATGTTCGAACGGATATCAATAACCCAATTTTTCCCTCGCTGGAAATTATCCAACAGTTGGATTTTTCCAAGTTTAAAATATTCAGAAAATCATGCAAGCGATTTTGTGGACCCTTTAGAAGAACGATACCCAAACTCGACTTTTTGGATCGCGGAACCGTAGTCATACCCTAGGGTTTTCCGCAGTTCCGTGGCGACATGAGTGAGGCATGGGTCGGCCCATCCATGGATGGTTCATAGGAGCTGTGGCATGTTCTGGGTACTTTTTGAACTCCACTCAAGTGTTGAGCTCTTTGGGAAAGTATGGGTGTTTGTTTTTTCGATCGAAAAGTTTAACATTGTCTAGCTATCTGTGATGGGATACAATACTTGGAATCCACAATATTTGAATTTTATAAATCTAGCAATTTAGTTTCATTTGATCGGTTGCGACGGGTTTTGATGTGATCAAAAGTCCGTTGCAATCACGTAGCGTACGCGGATACTTACGGGTAACCTTACTAGATGGCCACGCCCTATAGCCCCGACCAAGTGACTGTAGGAGAACTCCGTTGCTAAAAGGATCCGTCAGGGTGCTCGCGGCCGCGGTGTTCCACCTAAGTGCACTTCATCGACGGCATCGGGGGTACGGTCGTCTACTAAAGTTTCCGATGAGCATTCGATCAGGATGTCGGGAATCTTGTTGAATTGCCTGACAAATTATTTGAAAGTGTTTTCAATATTGAGACTAAAATGCGAGATTTATAATTGTTAGGCATGCGATGTCTAAGGAATTCATTTGGTTGGGCATGAAATCCGGAATATGAGATATTTCAGGTTTCTGATGTCTAAGGTGGTTGCAGATTCAAATTATTGTAGTTTTCACTTTCTTTTCTGCAACCGTAAGTGTACTATGTGGTGTATCGCCAGTTTTATTGCTATACGTAAACGACAATTGGGATACACATATTTACTTACGTTGATGACATGTGATGTTATGTGTTGCTATGATATGTTATATTGGATTGTCGTGTTTGAATAGCCGGATTTTTTATGTGAGATGAGAGTTTTTGTTTTTCATTCATGTAAAAACTTGTATGTAAAATTCTTTTATTGGGGCACTTCTGTAGGGTTGCTATGCACTGCCACAAGGGTCTACGAGGCATCAACTATGCCCGATTAAAATTTTAGCCGTGCCGAACAACCCAAAGCCGGATCTTTAAACTAGAGTTTATGCGAAAACTTACATGTTAAACATTTTAACACTAAGTGAGACGGATTACAACATTTTTAGATCCGGTCCTTCACTTCTAAAGCTCCGTGTAGATGTCCCCTTCACTGCGATCGTGAACTCCGGACTCTAGAGAAGCTCCACAAGAAGAACGAGCGTGCTTGCTTCAATGACTTCGAGGCCGAAGATGGTTTACGTTGGGGAGACACTAACTCAAGCTATTCCTTCATTAGGTCATGAACTTTGTGAAGAGAACACACTCTACTACATGGCAAGTGGTAGAGGATGAAGAAGTATGAGGTGGGCTCACTTTAGAATTGATTTTCTCACACTTTTTCTCAATCTCCATAGAAGCTAGAAAGCTTTTGTTGAATGAAGAAGAAGAAGAAGTCTAATCAATAATTCATCGAAAAATGAAAACTTTTTAAATGAATTATTGCACCATGGTTGAGTTAAGCCCTCATGCTTAACTTATGTAGAGAATGAACCATAGTATGAGGTTAAGGGTTGGGTTAACTAATATCCTAAGGAATGACAAAAGAGTTGACTCTGTCAATGATGCATACAACCTTCTACAAGCTTGATAACATTGACTAAAGTCTCCTCTCTTTTGTTATTCTTAAGGAAATAAGTAAACCCTAATTTAACCTAAACTTGATATAAGTCTCATACACCCATCTTGTATGTATCATCAAACATGATACAAACATGTACACTTGCATATATCACATATAAACAATGTGCACAATCTAGTGAGAAAATAAATCATAAGTGAGCTAATACTAGTTAATGTAATGTAAAATATCAAATATATAATTATACATTAAATTATTAAATCAACTCTTGATTTAATAACCCGGCTATAACCAATTAATATCACGTGTAACAACTTATCGAATCAATACTTGATCCGATAACCCGGCTATATCGCATACAACCGATCAAAGTCACGAATCGAGAGAATAGAATACGGTATCTCATATCGTATTAATCTCGGTCCCGCACATATCACATATGTGCTCCTACTCCGTTTCGCTTGAGCCAGGAAACCCCTGTGTAGGACTCTAAAGACTAGTCAATACGCCGGCAATAGGTGATGATCATATCAAACAACCACAAGCCGCAAGCGGTCTGCTAAACGTAACGGCCACCCGGGTATTGAGCGATCAGAAGATCAACAAGCAATCATGTACATTCTCCTGTGAATCCAATCAGTAACACTCCCGTACAGTCCGGTCTCGTCGTCTGATATGTCGCATATCTCGCCTAGGGGTGGTAAACGTCAGACCCCAGTAGCTTGATAAGTCGTGTCGATATGAGGTCTATAATAGTTCGAGAAACTACTGATAACACTTACCAGTAAATCTCAGCAACCCTGTCCAAGGATTTCCGGTTATAGCCAATCGAACACAGCACAACATCAACTCCCTATACCGGGAGAGACGAATCCCCTCCTATCGCTCATTGCCTCCATGTGATTCGGGACTGTACCCAAAAGACACCTTTTTGCACGCCCTCTTGGACGTGGTATGATGTAAATCAAAGCACAGTAGGAATCACACAAGACTCTATGACGATCTCGGGTCAACAGACTACACTGTACCAGTGTCACCGGAGAACTGCCATTTGACGTATGGTATAATACCATCTGGGAGTTCTCGGCGAGTCCGTCCAGTGTACCCAGTCTCTACTGAGCACCCGTACACCATCCTTGATGTCAAACACCGATGGATAAGGGATCATCCATCGCCCATCATATGGGTCAAGATGCGTATACGCCATTCTACTCTGGTGTATTGATTCCCTGTCTCGATACACCCACGACTAGGAATAGTTATAGGATGTACTCGTCGACTACCGTGGCACCACTAGTATGATCTCATCATAGTTCCAGTAGTCGAGTATATATCCTAAGGGCTTTATCAACATGTAACATAGAGACAATCAGAGTACATGTTAAGATAAAGTACAACCAGATAGCATGCTGTCATGTCGAGCAAGAAAGTCCTCCCTATATATGTCCTAGCATCCACTTGTTAGTTATATGTATGCCTTAGAGGCCATTACTGTACATACGATGTATATTGTAGTGGATGCTAGGACATATATAGGGAGGACTTTCTTGCTCGACATGATAGTATACTATCTGGTTACTCATTACCTTAACATGTACACTGATTGTCTCTCTGTTACATGTTGGTAAAGCCCTTAGGATGTGTACTTGACAGCCTGGACTATGATGCGGATCATACTAGTGTAAGTCGATGTGCAACACCCCACGACTTGCGGGGAGGCGGAAATATGAAAAACGATCTTGTTCTTTGCTTAAACATCGACTAACCGCATGAATCGAAGCTAAACGATAACTAACATCAAACATAGAAGTTCTAAACTACTATGTGAAGTGATTATACCTCAAGAACCGTGTCCTTCGGGTCTTCATCGCTGTCCTCCACTCCTCGTAGGCTCCTTGGAACATCGGCAACTCAACGACCTCCTCGAATCAAAGACGATCCACCCGAAAGTTCCTACGCCAAGCTTAATCTCAAACTTGAGATAACTAGTTTGCTCAAATCGCTAATCTAAGCTAACTAGGTGATATAGAGTAAGGTTATGGATGTATTAGTCTAGCTAACCCTTGTACTCAACACATGAGAGGGGAGGATTAGGATTTGAAGAGAGAGAGCTTGAGGAGAGAGAAGATGAACATGATAATCAAATGAGAAAATGAGCTATCATAATATATATCAAGCATTATTGTTTTTCAAGAAAAGAAAACAAAATGATTTACAACCATGCTTGATAAATATCTTATGGTGATTCATCTCCATGAGTCACTAAGCAATTATGAAGCATTAATGACATGGATGAATCATCCATATGACTCACTAATCTCATTCAATGTATATGCTACCTAAACCTCCTTAGTCACCATCTTCTAGAAGCTTCTCGCGCAATTACGAGAATGCCCCTCCTATCCGCGAGAACACGGAAAAACTTTAGACTGTATAAATCCAATGACCCGATATTAGAATCTGGCTTAAACCAAAGCCGGCTAGTAAAAACTGTCCGAAAATTCATACGTGCGTAAACACACGTACGCATCCGAACCCTTGTCGTAAAACCATACGACCTCTATATCGTTTCTCCTGGAGCAGGGAAACTCTCTGTGTGGGACTCTAAAGACTCGACACTACGCTGGCAGTGGGTTTAACCACAGACCGCAAGCGGCACTAGCTGTACGTAACGGTCCCCAGGTAGATGTCGATAAGAAGGCCGATGAGGAAAACCATCCGAACTCCTACTGAGCCTGATGTGACAATCTTCGTACAGTCCGGTCTGTTCGTCTAAGACTATCGCATATCAAGCCTAGGGGGCGGCAACCGTCAGTCCCCTAATAGCTGTATAAGTCGTGTCGGAGCGAAGCCCATTACACCCTGAGAAGCTACTGGAACCTACCAGTATATCTCGCTTGCCCTGGCCAGGGACTTTGCGTAATGGCTCTCTGACACAGTGCGATATCAACTCCCAATACTGGGAGAGACGAATCCTATCTAACCGCCACTGCCTCTAAGTGCTCGGGACTGCACCCAACTGCTACCTGTTTGCACGACTCCTTTAAGCCGTGGTAGGGTAGCAATCTAAGAACAGTGGGACACACTCGAGGCGAAGTAGCAGTGTCAAGTCTGCGGACTATGCTGTACTCATGTCACCTGGAAACTGATAACTGACGATGGGTATAATACCAACCAATCAGTTCCCCGGCGAGTCCTGTCCGGTGTACCCGTAACCTAATGGGTACCTGCATACTATCTCCAGTACGACGTACTAATGGCTGTGGGACAGACCATTTACCCAACTGGGATGAGAAGCGTACACACTTAGTCTACTCCGGAATATCGATGCCCTATCTCGATAATCCAACGACCAGGGATCAGTATAGGATGTTGCTTACAGACTACCCAGCCCCCACTAGTGTGACTGCCATCACGACGCTGGTAATCAAGCAAAGATCCTATGGGCTCTACTAATATGTATAAGTGATACGTTACAAGAAACATATGCACATATTAAAGTAGACACAAACCAAGTAGCATACTACCATTTTTAGCAAGACTGTATATATATAACTGTGAATATCCTAAGCTTCCATTAAGTAATATACAAGCTAGTATGATACAATAATGGCCCCTAGGGCATATACACTGACAATCTCCCACTTGCACTAGGGCCATGAGCTGGCATATCGTAGACCTATCATCTCGAATAGCCTCTCGAACTGCGTCTGAGGAAGGGCCTTTGTGAATGGATCAGCAATGTTATTCTCCATCTCTACTCTCTTCACCTCGATCTCCCGGCGATCTACGATCTCCCTGATCAGGTGATACCGCCTTAAGATGTGTCTGGACTTCTGATGGTACCTGGGTTCCTTTGCTAAAGCTATAGCGCCGTTGTTGTCGCAATACAGAGGTATTGGACCAACACTGGTATGAACCACCTGAAGTTCTGTGAGGAACTTCTTCATCCAGACTGCTTCTTTTGCGGCATCGCAAGCAGCTATGTACTCTGCTTCCATCGTTGAGTCAGCAACGGTCTCCTGTTTGGAACTCTTCCAACAGACCGCCCCTCCATTGAGGGTAAAGACATAACCCGATATGGACTTGGAGTCATCTTTGTCACCCTGGAAGCCGGAGTCGGCAAAGGCCTCCATCTGAAGGTCTTTTCCGCCATACTCCAAGAACATCTCCTTAGTCCTTCTCAGGTAGTTGAGAATGTTTTTTACTGCTATCCAGTGCTTCTCTCCTGGGTTTGCCTGATACCGGCTTACAACGCTCAATGCGTATGCTACATCTGGTCTGGTACATAACATCGCATACATTATAGAGCGTACCGCAGAAGCGTAGGGTATAATCGACATGCGATCCCTTTCCAAATCAGTCTTTGAAGACATCTCTTTGGAGAGGGTGATTCTGTGACAAGCCGGTAGGTTACCGCGCTTAGAATCATCCATACTGAATCTCTTCACTATGGTGTCTATGTACCTGGACTGCGAAAGTCCTAATATCCTCTTTGATCTATCACGATAGATCCGGATTCCCAGAATGTAGGTGGCATCACCCAAGTCTTTCATGGAGAATTTATGTGACAAGAATCTTTTGACTGACTGTAACATAGGAATATCATTTCCTATTAGGAGAATGTCATCCACGTACAAGACGAGGAATACTACAGCTCTCCCTACAATCTTACTGTATATGCATGGTTCATCTAGATTTTTGATAAAGTCAAATTCTTTGACAGCATCATCAAAACAGATGTTCCAACTCCGTGATGCCTGCTTTAGTCCATAAATGGACTTAAGCAACTTGCATACTTTACCGCTGCTCCCACTTTGAATGAATCCTTCTGGCTGATCCATATAGACGCTTTCTTCCAAATTTCCATTTAGAAAGGCCGTCTTTACGTCCATCTGCCAGATTTCATAATCGTGGAAGGCAGCAATAGCAAGAAGGACCCGAATAGATTTAAGCATAGCCACTGGAGAAAAGGTTTCGTCATAGTCCAAACCAGGTCTTTGACGGAAACCCTTTGCAACATGTCTAGCCTTATAGGTTTCAACCTGTCTATCTACACCAATCTTCTTTTTGAAGATCCATTTGCATCCTACGGGTTTTACCCCATCTGGAGCAATGTCCAAAGTCCATACTTTGTTGATGTACATGGACTCCATTTCGGTCCGCATTGCATCTAGCCATTTTACCGAGTCACCGCTCTGAATGGCTTGCTGGAAGCTAGTAGGCTCATCATAATCAATAGTGCAATCCTTTCTATCCCCGTCTATGAGAAAACCGTAGTATCTCTTGGGCGGATGAGATTGCCTACTACTCCTGCGGAGTGGCGTCGGGATGTCCTGTTCACCTGAACCTTCTTGTTCTACCAAGGTTTCAGTAATAGCTTGTGGATCTGGAATTTCTTCCAGTTCTATTGCGCTCCCACTCTTCTGATTTTCTAAAAATTCAGTTTCTAAGAAGCAGGCTTGACGAGAAACAAAAACCTTTTGTTCCTCTGCGTAATAGAAATAATATCCCTTTGAGTTCTTTGGATATCCTACAAACTTACACTTTACTGAGCGTGCCTCGAGCTTGTCCGCATGCTGCTTTTTTACAAAAGCTGGACATCCCCATGTCTTAAAATGTTTTAGACAGGGTTTCTTCCCACTCCACATCTGATATGGTGTGGTAGGCACAGTTTTGGTAGGAACCTGGTTCAAAAGATATGCAGCTGATTCTAGTGCATATCCCCAGAATGATCGTGGTAACTCAGCCTTACTCATCATGGAACGAACCATATCCAATAGGGTTCGATTCCTCCTTTCCGATACACCGTTATGTTGTAGTGTGTATGGAGGAGTAAGCTGAGAGAGAATTCCATTCTCTTTTAAGTAACCCAAAAACTCGGCACTTAAGTATTCACCACCTCGATCAGATCTCAGTGTCTTTATACTCTTGCCTGTTTGTTTTTCCACTTCATTCTTGTATTCTTGAAAGCCTCGGATTTATACTTCATTAAGAAGACATATCCATACCTAGAGAAATCATCCGTAAAAGTAATGAAGTAGGAATAACCACCTCGCGCATGTGTAGATATTGGACCGCACGCGTCACTGTGTACGAGTCCTAAGAGCTCGCTCGCTCTTACTCCGTGTCCAGTAAACGGAGTCTTTGTCATCTTTCCCATGAGACAAGATTCACAAGTAGAATAAGATTGATATTCGAACGGATTCAAATATCCTTCTCTATGTAACTTAGTCAACCTCCTCTCATTGATGTGACCTAGTCTACAATGCCATAAGAAAGCCTGATTTAATTCCGGAGACTTTCTTTTAAGTGTGTTCTGGAAACTGAAAATCTGAGCTTGATTTAATACGTATATTCCGTTTTCTAATGTAACTGACCCAATCTAATCTTGATTTAGGTGGATGTGAACCACATCTCTTGTAAAAGCAAAATCATATCCTTCCTTAGAAAGTAAGGGTACAGATATGATATTACAAGTCGTACCTGGTATATAAAAACAGTTACGCAGAATCAATATCTGCCCAGTTGTCATTCCAAGATGATATTCCCCTACGGATTCAGCGTCCATGCTCATTCCGTTAGCAACTGTGAGGGTCATATCACCTATCCCGATAACCCTATGATTTCTCAGAGCCTGTAATGAATTACAGATGTGAGTTCCTGATCCGGTATCCAATACCCAGGAAGTAGGGTTAACTGACATACAGTTCTCTATCATAAACACACCCGAAGTCGAAGCCACAACATGCTTCGTATCCTGGCTACTGGCTTCTAAAGCCCTGCAATCATTCTGCCAATGCCCAATCCCACAATAATAGGAACGTCCCTCCTTTACTATATCCAGTCCCGAAACTTTTGCCTTTCTCTTTCCTTCTCCTTCCCTGGTTTCCTTCAGGGTAGAAGGCAGAGACTGTAGAATCAAGTCAGTGTTTGACTTGTTTCCCAACGCGGTCTCCAGGTCCTGGAGCTCATCAATACAGCTAGTCATTGTAAGGACGTTGTCCCTTACAGATGACCCGTCAGCTAACCTCGCTTGAATTAATTCGTTCGACGTTTCATATCAAGTGATATGAGATTGCTCTCCATATAAATCTTTATTATTATGGAGAAAGATGGAAACTAAGTCCATCTTCTCGTGCTGCTTCTGGTATACACCATCAACTGAAGCTAACACGAAGCACTTATCTTTCGCTTTATCTTTTTCCCTTGTCTGACGGATATCCATATCCGTGACAGCGGAAACTGGACCTGAGACTGCGGGATCTGAAGTAGTAATAGGGTGGTCCAGCTTGTCATAGCCAATGGACATCTGGATAGACCTTTGCCAATCATATAAGTCAGATTCAGTCAATTTGTTATCTAGATGTAACCTATGTGTGGTCACAAGGTCGCTGCAATTAAGAGAGAGAGAAGAAAACATTTTAGCATGATGCTGTTGCAAGTTTAGATTGGTTTTAAGTTTATCTAAACAGGATGGCTCCCACTGTTTCTCGAATCCTTTCTCAAACCATAAAAGAAGAATTAGCCAGGACAATTCTCACCGTACAATACTTGCTTAACCGTTCAGCCAGGCTAGTGTCGATACTTCGAGGGAGGTTTTCCAACGCTTTCACGAAGTTCCTTAATTAAATAACCTCTTTTCTCTGGGGGCGTAACCCCGCTGACACCTTTCTTGGCACCTACTTGGTTTATAGCATTGATCGTTAAGTGACGAATCTCCTGATAAGTAGCATGTACTCACAGTAGGATCGGGATCCAAAATATCATCGTATGATAATGTTGAAGGAATCCTACCAACATTCATCAAACTCCAAAATGGTATGCATCTCTCTGCAAATTTCAGTTTCTTTAGAAATTCCCTATGTGGATTTTTGCCCCATGCTCTTATGACTTTGACTAAGGGCCAACAAATCATAAGTCACATGTCAAGTTCTGCCCGTCATTGTCCAGGTTAATTTGAACCCACCCGTCCATACTCTTGACTAAGGGCCAACAAAGTAATATGACTGTCCCAAACCAACGCATCTATCTATGCAACAAATGAATACCCCAGCAGCTACCAAACACCGTGCCTTGACTAAGGGCCAACAAACATAGCTTGAATACTTCTGACCATCCATAAGAAATGACGGAGGGCTATGAATGGTTTTGGCAAAACCGTGAACGTAGTGAACTTGATATAATCGAAGGAACCTGATACTTTTTAAAAGGAGTGGTTAAAGCTCCGCAATTAAAAATCTGATCCTTTTAAAATAACCGAGTGGTTTCTTTTAAATTTGTTCCAACGATTAAACTTTGGTTTATTTTCTTTGCATTATAATAATGCGTCCCATCATTAACCTATCATTGCAGAAAACAACGAAAATACAACGTCCTCTTATGCTATCCGCATTCGCCACGGGGTCCCGTCATCACCCGTTAGGTTACTTAACTAACGACAGAGCGGGGGCTGGGCTAGCGCGGGTGTAAAACATAAGTGACGTCTAACTAGCTATCATATATAGATATTGTACATTCGTCAGACACAATAATAAGCATTCCAGATCACAGATGAACTTTATTGGATTTATTAGCAATCCGCATTTGCTTTGAGCCTGCAATAAAAGACGGATTACACAGTTGTGATGAATAGCCATTACCCCACCCAAGACCCCTACGGGTACGGCAAACTAGCCACCAAGTATCGGAAGTGAATCGGTCTGCCTCAACACTTCAAAATACCCGGTAGTTTGTGCACCCCACCTTGGGTCTATCCTAGGAGCAAAAACAGTAAAAAGAAATAATACAACGGTGGCTACAACTGCAACCTGGATGTGCCCCGCAAAATAATATTACAACTTATTACATTTACATCAAATGAATTAAATAATAACCCATCACAAAACCCCGGCTATACATCACAACAGTCTAACACAGTTCATATACACAAACAGATAAAATCCATTACAGAAATGTGCAACCCCCTGCCAACCGACATACTAGCAGTTAGGGGAGGTTTACGAACACATTATACAAACACAGATATAATCCAACAGGCAAATACCATATAATTTCGATCGATTAAACACATTTAATTTTGCTCCAATACTTCTCTGTAAATCTGAACTCTGAGCAAACATTAAAATATTCCAGAAAATACCAAATATCACAGAGAACCCACACAGGCAAATTAGGCTGATGAATCGGCAACTCGGCGGCGGAATCGCGGCGGATCTGTGGGATTCGCCGCGGTTCCGCGGCGCTTTAGCCGATTCATGAGCCCAGTTTTCTTGGGTGTTCTAATACTATCATTTAGGGCTTTCTGAACCTCCCTGAAAAATTTTTGGACTTCATTTAAAAATCGACAGAAACTCATGATATCGGGGTTTTCCGGTTTTGTTTTTCCGTTCGAAATTCATACAATTTTGCAAGTGAGTTATTTATTGTTTAGCGAGGCTCTGATACCACTGTAAGTCGATGTGGAACACCCCACGACTTGCGGGGAGGCGGAAATATGAAAAACGATCTTGTTATTTGCTTAAACATCGACTAACCGCATGAATCGAAGCTAAACGATAACTAACATCAAACATTGAAGTTCTAAACTACTATGTGAAGTGATTATACCTCAAGAACCGTGTCCTTCGGGTCTTCATCGCTGTCCTCCACTCCTCGTAGGCTCCTTGGAACATCGGCAACTCAACGACCTCCTCGAATCAAAGACGATCCACCCGAAAGTTCCTACGCCAAGCTTAATCTCAAACTTGAGATAACTAGTTTGCTCAAATCGCTAATCTAAGCTAACTAGGTGATATAGAGTAAGGTTATGGATGTATTAGACTAGCTAACCCTTGTACTCAACACATGAGAGGGGAGGATTAGGGTTTGAAGAGAGAGAGCTTGAGGAGAGAGAAGATGAACATGATAATCAAATGAGAAAATGAGCTATCATGATATATATCAAGCATTATTGTTTTTCAAGAAAAGAAAAGAAAATGATTTACAACCATGCTTGATAAATATCTTATGGTGATTCATCTCCATGAGTCATTAAGCAATTATGAAGCATTAATGACATGGATGAATCATCCATATGACTCACTAATCTCATTCAATGTATATGCCACCTAAACCTCCTTAGTCACCATCTTCTAGAAGCTTCTCGCGCAATTACGAGAACGCCCCTCCTATCCGTGAAAACACGGAAAAACTTTAGACTGTATAAATCCAATAACCCGATACTAGAATCTGGCTTAAAGCAAAGCCGGCTAGTAAAAACTGTCCGAAAAGTCGTACGTGCGTAAACACACGTACGCATCCGAACCCTTGTCGTAAAACCATACGACCTCTATATCGTTTCGCCTGGAGCAGGGAAACTCTTTGTGTGGGACTCTAAAGACTCAACACTACGCTGGCAGTGGGTTTAACCACAGACCGCAAGCGGCACTAGCTGTACGTAACGGTCCCCAGGTAGATGTCGATAAGAAGGCCGATGAGGAAAACCATCCGAACTCCTACTGAGCCTGATGTGACAATCTTCGTACAGTCTGGTCTGTTCGTCTAAGACTATCGCATATCAAGCCTAGGGGGCGGCAAGCGTCAGTCTCCTAATAGCTGTATAAGTCGTGTCGGAGCGAAACCCATTACACCCTGAGAAGCTACTGGAACCTACCAGTATATCTCGCTTGCCCTGGCCAGGGACTTTGCGTAATGGCTCTCTGACACAGTGCGATATCAACTCCCAATACCGGGAGAGACGAATCCAATCTAACCGCCACTGCCTCCAAGTGCTCGGGACTGCACCCAACTCTACCTGTTTGCACGACTCCTTTGAGCCGTGGTAGGGTTGCAATCTAAGAACAGTGGGACACACTCGAGGCGAAGTAGCAGTGTCAAGTCTGCGGACTATGCTGTACTCATGTCACCTGGGAACTGTTAACTGACGATGGGTATAATACCAACCAATCAGTTCCCCGGCGAGTCCTGTCCGGTGTACCCGTAACCTAACGGGCACCTGCATACTATCTCCAGTACGACGTACTAATGGCTGTGGGACAGACCATTTCCCCAACTGGGATGAGAAGCGTACACACTTAGTCTACTCCGGAATATCGATGCCCTATCTCGATAATCCAAAGACCAGGGATCAGTATAGGATGCTGCTTACAGACTACCCAGCCCCCACTAGTGTGACTGCCATCACGACGCTGGTAATCAAGCAAAGATCCTATGGGCTCTTCTAATATGTATAAGTGATACATTACAAGAAACATATGCACATATTAAAGTAGACACAAACCAAGTAGCATACTACCATTTTTAGCAAGACTGTATATATATAACTGTGAATATCCCAAGCTTCCATTAAGTAATATACAATCTAGTATGATACAATAATGGCCCCTAGGGCATATACACTAACAACTAGTGGGGACATGGTAGTCCATAAGTACATCCTTCAAGGTCTCTAGTCGTGGGTGTATCGAGACAGGGCATCGATGCACCAGAGTAGACTAGCGTATACGCATCTTGACCCATATGATGGGCGATGGATCATCCCATATCCATCGGTGTTTGACATCAAGGATGGTGTACGGGTGCTCAGTGGAGACTGGGTACACTGGACGGACTCGCCGAGAACTCCCAGATGGTATTATACCTCACGTCAGATGGCAGTTCTCCGGTGACACCGGTACAGAGTAGTCTGTTGACCCGAGATCGTCATAGAGTCTTGTGTGATTCCCACTGTGCTTTGATTTCCACCTTACCACGTCCAAGAGGGCATGCAAAACGGTGGTTTTTGGGTACAGTCCCGAATCACATGGAGGCAATGAACGATAGGAGGGGATTCGTCTCTCTCGGTATAGGGAGTTGATGTTGTGCTGTGTTCGATTGGCTATAACCGGAAATCCCTGACCAGGGTTGCTGAGATTTACCGGTAAGTGTTACCTGTAGTTTCTCGAACTGTTATAGACCTCATATCGACACGACTTATCGACCTACTGGGGTCTGACGTTTACCACCCCTAAGCGAGATATGCGACATATCAGACGACGAGACCGGACTGTACGGGAGTGTTACTGATTGAATTTGCTGGAGAACAAGTGGGCTTGCTTGTTGATCTTCTGATCGCTCAATACCCGGATGGCCATTACGTTTAGCACACCGCTTGCGGCTTGTGGGTGTTTGATATGATCATCACCAACTGCCGGCGTATTGACGAGTCTTTAGAGTCCTACACAGGGGTTTCCTGGCTCAAGCGAAACGGAGTAGGAGCACATATGTGATATGTGCGGGACGGAGATTCATACGATATGAGATACCGTATTCTATTCTCGCGATTCGTGACATTGATCGGTTGTATGCGATATAGCCGGGTTATCGGATCAAGTGTTGATTCGATAAGTTGTTACTTTTGATATTAGTCGGTTATAGCCGGATTATTAAATCAAGAGTTGATTTAATAATTTAATGCATAATTATATATTTGATATATTACATTGCATTAACTAGTATTAGCTCACTTATGATTTATTTTCTCACTAGTTTGTGCACTTTGTTTATATGTGATATATGCAAGTGTACATGTTTGTATCATGCTTGATGATACATCAAAGTTGGGTGTATGAGACTCATACCAAGATTAGGGTTATTCTTTTATCATAACATTTAACAAAAGGGTTAAACTTAGTCAAAGTAATCAAGCTTGAAGAAGCTTGGAGAAACTTTGACAAAGTCCACTTTTTTGTCTTGATATTCTTTAACCCAACCCTTAACCTAATGCCTTGGTTAATTCTCTACATGAGATAAGCATGAGGGCTTAACTCAACCATGGTGCCATTATTTATTGGATAAGTATTCATTTAGATGGATGATTGATTATTCTTTCTTCTTCTTCTTTATCATCAAGCTCCATCCAAAAGCTTACTAGCTCCAATGGTGCTATGAGAAAAAGAGTGAGAAAATCAATTCTAAAGTGAGCCTACTTCCTACTTCTTCATCCTCTACCACTTTCCATGTAGTAGAGTGTGTTCTCTTCACAATGTTTATGACCTGGTGAAGGAATAGCTTGAGTTAGTGTCTCCCTGACGTAGATCATCTTCGGCCTCGATGTCATCGTAGCAAGCACGTTCGTTCTTCTCGTGGAGCTTCTCTAGAGTCTGGAGTTCATGATCGCAGCGATGGGGACGTCTACACGGAGCTAATGAAGTGAAGGACCGGATCTACAAAGGTTGTAATCCCTCTCACTTAGTGTTAAAGTGTTTAACCTGTTAGTTTTCGCCTAAAACCTAGTTTAAAGATCCGTATTAGAGTTGTTCGGCACGGCTAAAATTTTAATCGGGCATGGTTGATGCCTCGTAGACCCTTGTGCACGTGCCTAGCAACCCTATAGTGGTATCAGAGCCAAGCTAGAGCTTTAGGCGATGTCTAGACGAAGTTTAAAGTCCGATCGAATCCGAAAACCCCGACACGAACCCTTCTCTGTACAATTTCTAAAAATGTTGATTTTTCTGAATTAAAAATGCTCAGAAAAACAAGCAGGAAAAACTAAGAATTATTATGAAGTACGGTCCACTGAGTCAACTATTTGACCGCGGAACCGCGGCCAAACCAAAGGTTTGGCGGCGGTTCCGCGGCCGAAATTATGACTTAGTCCCTGGAATTTCATGTATTTATTCTTAGGCCCTTTCTTTGCAATTTTTTCTGGGAATTTTTTAATTCCACTCAAGTGTTTAGTTTTCTAGTGTTGTATTCGGGACTCGATGATTCGATCGGATAATTTAACTTCGTTTAGTTTTGTCCGGGTAATTTTTAGAAACTGTTAAAAAGTTCGAACGGATATCAATAACTCACTTTTTACCGACCCGGAAAATTTCCAAGTGTTAGATTTTTCCGTTGTTTAAGATCGTTCTAAGTAGTGCAAGTAACGCGATGGACCCTCTAGAAGACAACAAACCTTAACTCGATTATGTGACCGTCTTGAACTGCCTTTTGAACCTTAGGGTTTGGGGCAGTACGGCGTGCCATATGTGAGGCGTTGGCTTGACCCTTCTACGGCTGGACCGTTGGTACTGTGGCATGAAGTGGATGTTTTTAAACTTATTTCAAGTGTTGTGCTTTTCGAGAAAACTTGGGTGTTTGATTGTTCAATCGGAAAGTTTAACATTGTCTATTTATCTAGAATGTGATACAATATTTTGAATCCACAAATTGTTATGAGATAACTGTTTTGAATGTTATAAACATAGCACTTTAGTCTCATTTGATCGGTTGCCACGGAATTTTGATGTGATCAAAAGTCCGTCGCAATCACGTAGCGTACGCGGATACTCGCCGGTAAACTTAATAGACAGCCACGCCTCATAGCCCCGACCAAGTGACTGTAGGAGAACCCCGTAGCCAAAAGCATCCATTCTGGTGCTCGCGGCAGCGGTGTTCCGCCTTAGTGCACTTCGTCGACGGCATCCGGGGGTGCGGCCGTCTACTAAAGTTTGCGACGAGCATTCGATCAAAATATCGGGAATCTTGTAGAATTGCCCGACTTGATATTGAAAAGAGTTTTCGATAATGAGACTAAAATGCAGGGTTTATAAATGTTAAGCAGGCGATGTCTAAGGAATTCATTTGGTTAGGCATATGATGTCTAAGGAGTTTGCGGATTCCAACTGTTGTAGTTTTACACTTTCTTTTCTGTGACCGTATGTGTAATATGTGATATCGCCGGTTTCGTTGCTATATGTCAACGACAATTGGGATACGCATGTTTACTTACGTTGATGACATGTGATGTTATATGTTGCAGGATATGTTATATTGGATCGTCGCGTTTGAATAGCCGGGGGTTTTATGTGAGATGAGAATTTTTCATTTTCATTCATGTAAAATTAAATGTATGTAATAATCTTTTATTGGGGCACTTCCGGGATGAGGTTGATGTCACCACTTGTATATTATTTACTTTTCCGCATTAGGTAGATCCAAGGCGGGGAGCACAAGTAACCGGGTTCTAGGGTCCAGTGGGAGACCATCTCGAGGAGTCGAGACCGGGTCTCCTAACCCTAGAATTGGCAGTGTTGCTTGCCTCTCTCGTTGGGGTCTAGGGATGTGGGTTTGGCTATTCATCGCGACCGTGGAATCCGTGTTTTATACTGGCTCGTATTGAAAACACGGACGTCCTAGTATATCTAATGTTTCATATGTTTCTTCTGCTGCGATATCTGTGATGTGATCATTTGATATGTTGTGATAGATACTTTATATAGTATATATGATATATTATATAGATGTTACTTATATTTTACACCCGCGCTTGCCCAGCCCCGCTCTGCCGTTAGTTACCTAACCTAACGGTGCACGAGGGGACATCGAGGCGAATGCGGATGGCATAAGTGTACGTCGTATTTATCTTTGATGTTTAGGTGACTTAAATGATGGGACTTCATTAATATGATTAATGAAAGAAAAGAAACCTAAAAGATGTTGTGGAATCGAATTTTCAAAAACAGGTAGCTACAGTTCTTGCTTTGCTTCGCGGTGTTCCTTGTAGAACATCCTGCACCTTATTCGATAAGGAAAGGGCCGAGATCCCTTCACCGGGAGTGACCCCTTTAGCAATAACTGGCAGATGCTACACCCCTCGGTTTGTCTTTTGATTGCTTTTGAAGTTTTTGCTTTGCATAGTGACATATATGATATATCCTGCACCTTATTCGATGAGGAAAGGGCCGACGATCACTTCACCGGGAGTGACCCTGTTGGGGTAAAAATTTACACCCCGGTTGACCAAGTCAAAATCCAAGTCAACCCCAAGCCAAGTGGGCCCAAGCCCAGACCCAGTGGGCCCATGCCCGAGTCGAGCCCGAACATGAAGCGGCCGGCCTCCTCCACGCCAAGATAAAATTTTTGTAATAAATAATCTTGTTGCATTTTCTTTTATTTTATTTTATGGATAAATGTAAGAAAATGGGCATAAAGCCAAATTTTTGTAAAGCCCTTGGCTTATGTGCAAAAAGAAATGGCACATGAGCCATGAAATAGGCAAAATGCCATTTTGAGAAGCCCAAGGGGCTATGTGTAAAATGTATGGCCTATAAAGGCAAAGATAATGAAAATATCTCAAAAACTTTTTCTCTCTCCAAAAATTTCTAGATCTGAGATCTCTTTCTCCTTCTTCAAGGTTCCAAAACCTTCTTCTTTCTCTTGAATTAAATCAAGAGTTCTACTCTCATTTTTATAAAACGAATTAGTTTTTCACCACAAAACCCATCAAGGGGAACTCAGATCTTCCATCAGATCTCAAAAAGAAAGGATTTTGAAATCCCACATCTCTTGATCTTCAAGATCCAGCTAACAGAGGAGGAAGAAGAAGAACATCTTTCACTAAACCCTCAAAAAAAAAGAAGAAAAACACATTCAGGAGTCCAACTCCTCTCTGATTTCTCTTCTGAGAAATTTTTTTTTTTCAGGCTAAAAGCCTCCTGTGCCTCTCCGGCGCGCAGCGCAAGTGCGCAAGGCGCCCGCGTGCCGACACGTGGCGCGCGCGCTTGCGCACCTGCGCGCTTGCGCAAGAGCGCAAGGCGCCCGCGTGCCGACACGTGGCGCGCGCGCTTGCGCACCTGCGCAAGTGCGCAAGGCGCCCGCGTGCCAACACGTGGCGCGCGCGCTTGCGCACCTGAAGTGCGCAAGGCGCCCGCGTGCCGACACGTGGCGCGCGCGCTTGCGCACCTGCGCAAGTGCGCAAGGCGCCCGCGTGCCGACACGTGGCGCGCGCGCTTGCGCACCTGCGCAAGTGCGCAAGGCGCCCGCGTGCCGACACGTGGCGCGCGCTTGCGCACCTGAGCGCACAGCGCTCAAGGCGCTGGCCCCCACGCATCCCTTGGATGCCTTTTCCCTCTCTTTTTATGTACATACATACATATATACATATGTATACAAATTTATACACACACATACTTCGCAACATTCTCCCCCTCAAAAAAATTTTCGGGCCGGGGCGCTGCCCCGAACCCCGCAAGGGGGTTGCTAGCCCCCTTGACCCCCAGCCCGCTATCCGGGTAGCGGGACCCCCGTAAAAACTCTGCGTGGCTCCCGATATATCCAAAACCCCCTTTCAAAACACACGCACACTGCACATTGAGTTCGCATGACCAGTTTAACCCGTTAATCGGAGGTTCCCTCGCCCCAAAGCCGAGGGGTAATTAACGGCAGCTTAGTCCGCGGCTGCCGGAGATTCGGATCCCCACAATCATTAAACCCCAGCCTACCCTAGGCAGGGGGGATCTGTAGTACGCCTGACAAGCGCGCGCGTATTCCCATCTCACTGGGGTGACGAAAAACACCCTACAGATTCTGGCACGCCCGGTGGGACTTTCTCTCCTCCCATATTTCGGGTTAAACGTTCATGCGAACTCAATCAATACACATATCGATTGCCTATACTGAAATGATGTTTTTTTTCCCATGCAGCAATCAACCTTCGACGACAATGTCTCCCCAGACGAATTCAGCTTCCAACGTGACTCCGATTCCGTACGTGGTCAAGATCAACGCTCGTGTGGTTCTCCCCGCAAGCCTCAGTCGACAGTGGGAGGAACTGCCTCGCCAGTTTGGCTCCGTCATCATCTACCCTGCCGGAAGCGCTCATCTGGCGGAAATCCCAGCGGAACAGGTGGCCAAGCCGGTCCCAAGGGGCAAGAGGCCGAATGTTGTGATTGCTAAGGCACCACAACCGAAACTTAAGATGGTGTCTGAACGACTCCCTGGCGCTCCAGCTGGGGGCAAGGCTTCCGGTGCGAAAGGCAACATCAAATGTTACGGACGAGCTCAGGCGATGACTCCAACAAATGCACAATCGGGCGTATTTCCAAGGCCCTCCATCAATCGTTCTGCGGCGTCTTCCCAAAGAGTCGAAGTCTGCCAGGTGCTTAGAACAGAAAAGTTAAGGCAGAAGCGGCTCAGGTATCGAGCCAACAAACGGGCCAAGGCTTCGGCCAAATGGAATCGTGTGAAGTTCCAAGTGCAGGATTGCCCCGCGACGACGGCTGAGTCGGACATAAGAATTAGCAATTCCTTCGAGCCTCTAAAGTGGGTTCAGAAAAATTCCATGACCGCCAGAATCAAGAAGATAGCGGTCCGAACAGTGCCACAAAGAGACGTGTCCTGGCCCCAACATAAAAAGTATGACACTGTCTCTTCAATTGTCTATCAGGCGCTCTGTGCCGCACGAAAGCAGTGGGGCAAACCCAGAAAAGAAGCGCCAGCACCATTCAAGAACCTGGTTAGGCCAGCTGCCTTCAATCGACTTCCAGCTACCGAAGCAAGGGGGTCAAGACAGCGATCCGTGAAACCAGCTTCCAATGATAGAAAGACGGCCGGATACATCATCCATACGGTCTATATGGCGGGCGGACGCCCCAGCGACAACCTTCGCAGCAAAAGCAAGGATGGGGCCACCACATCCCAAGCCCAATCTAGCCTGAATGTGGTCGCCGCCACTCAAGAACAGCCGCCCCCGCTGGATGAAGAAAACCCTCTCGATGAGGATGATAGGCAGAAAGACCCCTCGGTCCATGAAGAGTCAAGCTCGGACAGCGAGGAGGAGCCGACTTTCCGCCCCAAGACTGCGGAGCAAGAGCTGCTTCAAGAGCTTCGAAAATAGCTCAGGAGCAAAGATAAAGAGATGGCCAAGCTCTATTCGAAAATTGATGATTTAACGAACGTGGTGATGCAGCTTACGGCTCAAATTGCTCGAGCGCCTCCCAATCAAGCACAAGCCTCTACTAATCAGCCGGGTGATGACAATCCGAGGCAGCCAATGCCTGTTCCTTTGGGACCAAGACTGGTCGAGCCGCATGAAAGCCGGCCACATTCCGCTTCGGGGGACGCCCTGGCCCCAGATAATACTATCCCGCTAACACAGGATCGGATAATGGATTTGGTCACCAGCAAGGTTAAAACATTGGTGGCCGAAGCTGAAGCTCAGAAAGAAATCGGCAGTAGCGGGCGGCCATATCCCGCGCAGTACGATCTGATTGAGTTCCCAAGCGGCTACGTCATTCCTAAGTTCGGAAGATTTGATGGAACGGGGAATGCAAACCAGCACGTCGCCCACTTCAAAGCATCGTGCGTAAATACAGGGGGCAATGACGCGCTCCTTCTTCGTCAGTTTGTCAACAGCCTGACCGGCGTCGCCTTTGACTGGTATGCGAGTATACCGGACGGGTCCGTCATTACCTTTGCCCAAATGGAGTCTCTGTTCCGGCAAAGATTCATGAGCGTCAGTGATAAAATCTCCATTGCCGACCTTGTGAGGACCAAGCCGGGGAAGAATGAAAGCAACACTGACTTTATCGCCCGATGGCGTAATCTCACGGTCAAGTGCGAACCGCCGCTGGAGCAGGACCAGTCCGTCAGCCTTCTTATTGGGAACCTCAGCAATTGGATGGTCCCATTCTTGTGTACAGCGGGCCTCAAGACATTTCAGGAGCTAACCAAGAAAGTCCAGATGCTGGAACGCTCGAAGCAAGAGTCCCCGCCGGACTCTCAGAGAGACAAAACCTGGAAAAGCAAGCGGGACGACAACCGTAGAAGCGGGAGTTCCAGCAGTACCAATGTCTTCAATGCCTCCGACAATGAAGAAAAGCGAAGGGCGGCCGAATCCAAAACTAACCGGTCTCGAAAGCCATTGCTGGGAGGAGATGGGCCTTCCCTAGAGGAGAAAAAGAACAAGGTTTACTCTTTCAGAAGGGACAAGGTCCGCAAGATATTTAAAGATGCCTTGAACAACGGCCTACAATTGCCGGAATCGAAAAGACCCCAAGAAGCAAAAATGACCGACAATCCCCTGTATTGCCCGTACCACCGAGTAGTGAGCCATGCGATCGAGGATTGCTATATCTTCAAAGACTGGGTCGAGAAGCAGTACAAGGCTGGAGAAATCGAGCTGTCCAAAAGCGTGTTGGTGAACAATCAAGTTGCGACCGCCAACTTTATACAGACAGAAGTTGAAGCCTTCTGGGAGCAGACAGCTGAACCCGCTGCCCCGACAAACGAAACTGACTCATCGCAGCCTCCGTAGAGTACGCACATATCTAATAAGACAAAGAAGATGCTAAAGATGCTTCAGAAAGAGCCCAGGATGGAATGGGAAGGACAGAAGAAGCCTACCAGTCCAGCTGCCTATGCGGCTCCATCAGGCTCAAAATCCAAGAAGCTCAAGAAGAAGAAAAGTGCAGCTCGGCGTGAAAAAGAGTCTGCAGGGAGATCGACCATTCAAAAATATATCGATTCCCTCGAAGAATATGAACAAAAGGAAAGAACATTGATTCAATTGAAGGAGTTCTTCCCTGTACAAGCGGCTGAAATTCTGGAGGAGTTAGAAGAAGACTCCAATGAAGAGATCCCAGTAGTGACCTGCTATGCCATCCATCTTGGCAGCGACTCCGAGGATGATCTCTGTTTTCCCGAAGAGGACGAGGAGCTCACCACAAAGGCCAATCAAATCCAGCTCAGAAGCGGCAGAGCTCTACCGCAAAATCAGGGCAACGCCCCAAAAGGGAAGGAAAAACAAGTCGCTAATGAAGAAAATGGCAGAGAACCGGCCGACGAAAACATAAATCCTTCCTCGGTGGACTATAATGTCTTGGCACATCTCCGGAAGCTTCCATCTCTCCTGAGCATCTACGACGCCTTGGTCCTATCTAAGGAGCTTAGAGACGTTCTCATTCACGCTCTACAAAACCCCGAGCGGTATCAGGCTCACTTTGCGGAAATTAATATGAAAGAAGCCCAGCACGCTTTGCATGCCGCCGCAGTCACATTTAAGGATGAAGACTTGCTACTGGGAACGGCTGAGCATAATCGGCCGCTTTACGTGACCGGGTACAGCGACGGAGATCGAATTAATCGTATATTGATTGATCCGGGGTCCTCAGTGAACATCATGAACTTGCGAACTCTGAAGAGTTTTTCAATGGACGTCCGACACCTGTCAAGGGAAAGGATTGTCATTCAAGGCTTCAACCAAAATTGCCAGCAAGTTCTGGGGTCTATAGCTTTGCCAATCAAATTTGGGGATCTGCAAACTGAAGCTAAGATATACGTGATCGACGTCGACACATCTTATAAGATTCTCTTGGGGCGGCCGTGGATCCATGATTACGGCATCATTCCGTCAACTCTCCATCAATGCATGAAGTATACTAAAAGTGGCGAAGAAAGACGCATTGACGGAGACATCCAACCGTTCGGTGTGCATGAAGTCCGATATGAAGATTCTCGGTACTTTATGAACCACCAAAATGCTAAGCCACAACTGACTGAGGATAGACCAGCCCCAAGGCTCAAAAGCAAATCTGCGCCGGCTGTCACTTTCAAAAGCAAAAATGCCCAAGTGCGCTCGCATTTCGGTAGCGACACTGATGAGTCCGACGCTGGAAGTCCGTCCTTCCATAAAACTTGCCCTCGTTTCGGCAGCGATACGGATGAATCCGTCACTGAAGCCCCATCTAGCAGTAAAGTCCGCCCTCATCTTGGCAGCGACACTGAAGAGTCAGAGGAGGAGGACCTGTCATGCAATAGCGGTGCAGATTGGACCCCCACGCAACAAGCGAAACTGAGAGAGACCTTCGAAGTTGCAGAAGGATCCCTAGCCGTTACAAGGGTACCAGAGCAAATGTGCAAAGAGCTCGATGCATTATCAATCTCCACCGTGGACCAGCTGAAAACTTTCTACGTTCCTGGGAGGAAAAGTGGACAGAAGGGCATCTTGTTTTATGGGTCAAACCCCGTTGCGCACCCGAACGATTTGTCTGTCGCGTGCCTTCCATATGAGAGAGGCATAAGAGCCGTCCTCAATCCCAGATACTATGCGCCCGAGATGCGGGAATACTTTAAGAAGTGCGGATGCCGGTTATATCAAACGGAGTCCGAAGCAAAGTTTTACGAAGGGCTATGGCATCCTCCCCAGGTACGAGCACTCATCGATGGACGAATTCCAGACAGACGGGGAATAGGTTACATTCAACCTGATTCCAGAGCATGCTACATGATCCATGTTGGTGAAGCTGGCGAAAGATCAAATGATGACGACGAGATAGCCGAGCCAGAAGAAGCTCCTCAAGAGCTCGAAGATGGAGGACAAGCAACCTTTGACGAGCTAACCGAGATTGAGTTAGGAACGCCCGATAATCCAAGGCCGACCTACATCAGCTCGCTCTTGTCAGAGGAAATGAAAGAGCAGATAATTGCCCTGTTGCGTGAGTTCGTTGACTGCTTCGCGTGGACATACAAAGAAATGCCTGGCCTTTCCCCTGAGGTAGCCGTGCATAAGCTGGCTATATCTCCTGATGCTAAGCCAGTCAAACAAGCTCCTCGAAGAATGAGAAGGGAGTTAGAAGAAAAGGTCATCGAGGAAACCAAGAAACTCATCGATGCCGGCTTCATCAGAGAAGAGAAATATGCGGACTGGATCGCATGCATAGTCCCAGTCAAGAAGAAAAATGGGCAGATCCGAGTCTGTGTCGATTTCAGGGACCTCAATAAGGCATGTCCTAAAGATGACTTCCCGCTACCGGTCATGGAAATGATGGTCGATGAAACCTCAAATTACGAACTGTTCACCTTTATGGACGGCTCGTCTGGATATAATCAGATCAAGATGTCGCCTGAGGATGAGAAGCACACAGCATTTCGAACCCCGATCGGAATATATTGCTACAAGGTAATGCCATTCGGACTGAAGAATGCAGGTGCTACATATCAAAGGGCGATGACTAATATCTTTGATGACCTAATCCATAAAGTCGTCGAATGTTATGTTGATGATCTGGTCGTCAAGACTAAAGCCAAGGCCGATCATATCCAAGATCTCAGGACCGTTCTCACCAGACTGAGGGAATACGATCTGAAGATGAACCCTCTGAAGTGCGCTTTTGGCGTGTCATCAGGAAAATTCCTAGGCTTCATAGTCCGACATCGAGGGATCGAAGTTGACCCATCAAAGATAAAGGCTATCGTGGAGATGCCCCCTCCGAAGAGTCTGACGCAGCTAAGATCTTTTCAAGGCAAGCTTGCTTATATACGGAGGTTTATCTCAAATTTATCAGGGAGATGTAGGCCCTTCTCAAAGCTCATGAAGAAAGGAGCTCCTTTTATCTGGGATACCGAATGTCAAGCAGCGTTCGAAAGCATCAAACAATACTTGTTGCACCCTCCAGTGCTGGCCGCTCCCATTCCAAATAAACCGTTGATTCTCTATACTGCCGCGCTAGATGAGTCACTCGGTGCGCTCCTCGCCCAGAATAACGAGGAGGGAAAGGAAAATGCCCTCTACTACCTCAGTCGAACTCTAGTCGGGGCGGAACACAACTATTCCCCAATCGAAAAGCAATGCCTGGCTCTGATATTTGCTGTGAAGAAGCTGAGGCACTATCTGCTGGCTCATCGGGTTATGCTGATCTCCAAGGTCGACCCGCTCAAACACTTGATGACCAAAGCAAGCCTAGCCGGCAGGATGGCAAGATGGGCTGTCATGCTACTTGAGTTTGACATAGTTTATACCCCTCAGAAAGCAGTAAAAGGGCAAGCTATTGCAGACTTTCTCGCCGCTCATCCCATACCAGAAGGGTCGCCGCTAAATTGTGAGTTACCCGATGAACAAGTGCTGCACCTCGAGGAAGATGAGCCATGTTGGGAGCTCTACTTCGATGGAGCCTCGTCAATAAGGACCTCCAGTAAATCAAGCGTCCCGGAGATAAAAGCAGGGATAGGATTGGTGTTCATCACACCATCAATGGGAACCCTACGGCGTTCTTTTGCTCTCACCGAGCCTCGGACAAACAATGAAGCTGAGTATGAAGCTCTGATAGCTGGTTTGGAGCTCGCCATAGAAATGGAAATCCTTCGGCTGCGAGTTTACGGTGACTCCCAGCTCGTCGTCAACCAAGTAAGCGGTGATTATAAAATATACAAACCCGAGTTAGCTCGGTACAGAGGCCGAGTGGTGGAACTCATGAAACGGTTCACTCACATTGAACTAACGAGAGTCCCTAGAGCGTTGAACGGAAAGGCTGATGTACTCGCTCGCCTGGCCAAGGAGCTGGCTGATCCTGACATGGACGAAATTCTGATCACAGTCAGGAGCCGGCAAATTCTACCCCCAGTCTCTCTACGAGAAGAGGAAAGCGCGGAACAGAAAAGCAGTCCTGCCGAAGAAACTTCGATCATCCAAGACGAGCCCGATTGGAGAGAACCCTTCATAGAGTACCTCCGATATGACAAGCTTCCCGAAGAAAAATCTGCGAGGATCCAGCTGAGGAAAAGAGCTCTCCGATACGTGTTTGTAAATGACACGTTATACCGCAGGTCATATGACCAACTCTGGCTCAGGTGTCTGTCATTGGCCGAAGCCCAGAAGGTCATGAAAGATGTTCACTCGGGCGTCTGCGGTGCTCACCAATCTGGCCCCAAGATGCGACTTCAAATCAAACGGCTTGGGTATTACTGGCCCACCATGATACGGGATTGCGGAGAGCATGCAAAGAAATGTCAGATCTGCCAAATCCATGGTGATTTCATTCACAAGCATCCCAATCCATTGCACCCTACGGTGGCGTCATGGCCCTTCGAAGTTTGGGGCACCGACATTGTTGGCCCAATTGATCCTCCGTCGTCCAAAGGCCACCGGTTCATACTGGCCGCGACAGACTACTTCTCCAGATGGGCTGAAGCTGTCCCGCTAAAAGAAGTCAAGACAAAAGATATTCTGACATTCTTCCAGCATAATATTCTATACCGCTTCGGTACACCAAGAAGAATCATTTCTGACAACGGGCCTTCTTTCAAGAGCATCAATGTATCAAGATTCGCTACTCAGCACAAGATAGACTGGAGGTATTCCTCCATCTATAATCCAAGAGCCAATGGGCTAGCCGAAGCCTTCAATAAGACTCTATGCAAGCTCCTGAGGAAAAATGCTTCAGCCAACAAGAGAGACTGGAATCTCAAGCTTCACGAGGCATTATGGGCATATCGTACCACGCACCGTACTCCAACTCAGTCCACTCCATACTCATTGCTCTTCGGAGTGGAGGCGGTCCTCCCCCTCGAAGTTGAAGTTCCGAGCTTAAGAATGGCCGTCCAACATGAGTTGACGGAGGAAGAAAACGTGCTCCTTCGACTTGAAGAACTCGATGCCCTCGAAGAAAAGAGGCTCGCGGTGCAGCAAAATCTGGAGCTATACCGAGCCCAAATGTCACGGGCCTATGACAAGATAACCCGTCTCCGCACTTTCAAGAAAGGTGAATTGGTGTTGGTCCTCAAAAGACCGATCATCCCCAATCGACATGCCAAGGGAAAATTCGAGCCAAACTGGGAAGGACCATACGTCATTGAGAAGGTGTTCGACGGAGGATCCTACCAACTGATAAGTGCCGAGGGAGAAAGGCCCATGCCACCCATCAATGGCCGATACCTCAAGAAATACTACACGTGAATGCTCCAAGTCGCAGGCAAATTGAGCACATCAGCCCTACGGTCTGGATCATACATCCTGCAAAACCGTATACAATCCACGGGCGTAAATGACCCCTATCTCTCCTAAATCCTGCCGGTGAGACTACTTTTAAAGTCCCACCAGCGGTAAAAAAAAAAAGAAGAAAGAAAAAAAAAAAAAAAATAAAAGAAATAAAAAAAAATAAACGGTATGTCCACAAGCAAAACGGGCACGGATGAAAACCTGAAAGGGCTCCATGAGTAAAAACAGCAGGACTACCGGCGAGTCTGTGAAAACCCGAAAGGGCGCAAACTCGTGAAAAGAGATGAAATACACTCACAAAGTCCTCTCGACCTTGTGAGGAGAAAACCCCTGCGTGAGATCCTTACGACTCACAAAGGAGCAACACACTTAGGAATCCTCACGATCCCTAAGGAGAAAATACACCTGCGGGATCCTTACGACTCGTAGGGAGAAAATGCTTTTATGGGACCCTCACGGCCCATAAAATTGAAAAGCCTTAGGTGATAGGGACCCAAACCTGTCTCCTAAGCCATCGTTCCCCAATGGGCAACGGCGAATGATGAGTCGCTCCTGGTACCATATTCCAGTGTAGCGATGCAGACGCCGACAAAGTCCCAAAATTTTTCCGGCCCTACGGTCTGGATCATACATCCTGCAAAACCGTATACAATCCACGGGCGTAAAACAATCCCAATTTCTCCCAAATCCTCTCAGGGCAAATGATGAGTTGCTCCTGGCATTATTCCAGTGCAGCAATGCAGATGCCAAACAAAAACCAAAATCCCAAAATCCTCTCCATGACAGATGATGATTCGCTCCTGGTACCATATTCCAGTATAGCGATGCTGATGTCAACCCAAATCAAAATCAACAAGTCAACTTCCACTCCGACACCGCAAGAAGCGGAGCAAGTCAAGTCTGCCCCTGACATTGCAAGAAGCAGAGCAAGTCAAATCAAGTATCGACCGTCCACGTCGCTAAAATGGCAGAACCGACCGTCCACGTCGCTAAAAGGGCAGCATCGACCGTCCACGTCGCTAAAAGGGCAGAACCGACCGTCCACGTCGCAAAAAGGGCAGAATCGACCGTCCACGTCGCTAAAAGGGCAGCATCGACCGTCCACGTCGCTAAAAGGGCAGCATCGACCGTCCACGTCGCTAAAAGGGCAGAACCGACCGTCCACGTCGCAGAATGGGCAGAATCGACCGTCCACGTCGCTAAAAGGGCAGCATCGACCGTCCACGTCGCTAAAAGACCGTCCACGTCGCTAAAAGGGCAGAACCGACCGTCCACGTCGCAAAAAGGGCAGAATCGACCGTCCACGTCGCTAAAAGGGCAGCATCGACCGTCCACGTCGCTAAAAGGGCAGCACCGACCGTCCACGTCGCAAAAAGGGCAGAATCGACCGTCCACGTCGCTAAAAGGGCAGCATCGACCGTCCAAGACACAAAAAGGGCAGAACCGACCGTCCATGTCGTAAAAAGGGCAGTGCCAGCTTCCCAAAAGGTGGGAACCAAATCAAGTCGCCTCCACGTGAAAGAAGATCCATCAATTTCATGCACACGACCCACATATGTGGTGTGCATTTATTGATGGGGGGCAATTTGTTGGGGTAAAAATTTACACCCCGGTTGACCAAGTCAAAATCCAAGTCAACCCCAAGCCAAGTGGGCCCAAGCCCAGACCCAGTGGGCCCATGCCCGAGTCGAGCCCGAACATGAAGCGGCCGGCCTCCTCCACGCCAAGATAAAATTTTTGTAATAAATAATCTTGTTGCATTTTCTTTTATTTTATTTTATGGATAAATGTAAGAAAATGGGCATAAAGCCAAATTTTTGTAAAGCCCATGGCTTATGTGCAAAAAGAAATGGCACATGAGCCATGAAATAGGCAAAATGCCATTTTGAGAAGCCCAAGGGGCTATGTGTAAAATGTATGGCCTATAAAGGCAAAGATAATGAAAATATCTCAAAAACTTTTTCTCTCTCCAGAAATTTCTAGATCTGAGATCTCTTTCTCCTTCTTCAAGGTTCCAAAACCTTCTTCTTTCTCTTGAATTAAATCAAGAGTTCTACTCTCATTTTTATAAAACGAATTAGTTTTTCACCACAAAACCCATCAAGGGGAACTCAGATCTTCCATCAGATCTCAAAAAGAAAGGATTTTGAAATCCCATATCTCTTGATCTTCAAGATCCAGCTAACAGAGGAGGAGGAAGAAGAACATCTTTCACTAAACCCTCAAAAAAAAAGAAGAAAAACACATTCAGGAGTCCAACTCCTCTCTGATTTCTCTTCTGAGAAATTTTTTTTTTTCAGGCTAAAAGCCTCCTGTGCCTCTCCGGCGCGCAGCGCAGGTGCGCAAGGCGCCCGCGTGCCGACACGTGGCGCGCGCGCTTGCGCACCTGAAGTGCGCAAGGCGCCCGCGTGCCGACACGTGGCGCGCGCGCTTGCGCACCTGCGTAAGTGCGCAAGGCGCCCGCGTGCCGACACGTGGCGCGCGCGCTTGCGCACCTGCGCAAGTGCGCAAGACGCCCGCGTGCCGACACGTGGCGCGCGCTTGCGCACCTGAGCGCACAGCGCTCAAGGCGCTGGCCCCCACGCATCCCTTGGATGCCTTTTCCCTCTCTTTTTATGTACATACATACATATATACATATGTATACAAATTTATACACACACATACTCCGCAACATTCTCCCCCTCAAAAAAATTTTCGGGCCGGGGCGCTGTCCCGAACCCCGCAAGGGGGCTGCTAGCCCCCTTGACCCCCAGCCCGCTATCCGGGTAGCGGGACCCCCGTAAAAACTCTGCGTGGCTCCCGATATATCCAAAACCCCCTTTCAAAACACACGCACACTGCACATTGAGTTCGCATGACCAGTTTAACCCGTTAATCGGAGGTTCCCTCGCCCCAAAGCCGAGGGGTAATTAACGGCAGCTTAGTCCGCGGCTGCCGGAGATTCGGATCCCCACAATCATTAAACCCCAGCCTACCCTAGGCAGGGGGGATCTGTAGTACGCCAGACAAGCGCGCGCGTATTCCCATCTCACTGGGGTGACGAAAAACACCCTACAGACCCCTTTAGTAAAACTAGAAAAGCCTAAAAAACACTCCATTTTAAAAATCACTCGATTCTACAACGATATCAAGTTCATTACGCAATAGGTTTTCAGAAAAACCTGTCGTAGCCCTCCGTCATTTCAGATAAGGACTGTTTAGTATTCGTGCTGCGTTTGTTGGCCTTTATCAAGGGGTAGTGTGCGGTAGCTGAATAGTACTTATCTGCTTATGCATATGATGCAGATTGGATTAGGGTAGTCGTGCGACCTTGTTGGCCTTTATCAAGGGCCGTGCTGGTGGGTTTAATTCAATCAAGAAATGACGGGTTGAACTTGACTAGCAGCCTATGGTTTGTTGGCCTTTGTCAAGGTCATAGGACGCTAGGGGCAAAATATTAACGGGAATTTCAAGTGTTGAAATTTGCAATGAGATTGCATACATTCTATGAGATAGTTGGATCCCGATACCCGCTGTGAGTAAGAGTTACTCCTGGGAGAGTTTTACATATTACAATTAGCCGATCAAGTTGGTGTCTAGAATGGTGCTGACGGGGTTACGCCTCTGGGAAAACGAGGTTTACTTTAACTAGGTCCGTGCGAAAGCACGGGGAACCTCCCTCAAAGTACCGACACTGGTCTGGCTGAAAGATTGGCGAACTTGTAGCGTGTAATTAATCCCGGCTAGTCTTTCCTTTTAGGTTTTGAAGGAAGATTTGATTAAAACAGTGGGAGCCATCCTGATTAGATAAAATAATAACCAATCTGATCTTGCCAGAGCATACGCTGAGTGTTTTCTTCTCTCTCTCTCTCCCGGTAGCGACCATGTCACGCCTTAATCAAGATAATAAAACGGATATATTGACCGAACCCGCTTGTTATACTGGCTGGGGAACGTTGGTCCCACTCCAACTTATAATTGTTATAAGACAGAGCAGGAAATTAGGGAATACCAGATTTCCCGTGCCGCCCAAACGAAGAAAGTGCATGCTGATGCATCTTCTTCGGGTGTGTTCATTACAAAGAACTATTTCTCAGTATCCTTTACGTCCTGGGTATGAGATACCGGATCAGGATCTGTTCACAACATAATATTGCATTATTATATTCCCCATTCTTATTCTTTTTATAAATAAACAGGTGCTTTTGACGCATGTCTGCTACATGTTACAGGTTACAGGTTCTTGGAGCAAAAACAGTGAAAAGGACAAAAGACGACACCAAAGAAGGACTTTTGACCAACAAATAGGAGGATCTTAGTCAAGCCTAGACGAAGAACAGTTCACAATCAACAAGGCAACGCAAGGTCCAAAATGTCAAGGCAAACGGTTAAAAAGTCATTGCAAATTGTTCACTAAGGATCTGGAGAAGACCCAGAAGCAAAATGGAGAAAAGAACCAAAGAATTAGAATGGCCAAAACTCCAGGAAGCGTCACAGGAAATTTCAGAAGCCAACACCCATATTTGGCCGCGGAACCGCGGCCAAACAGGGCCTTGGGCCGCGGTTCCGCGGCGGGCTGGAGCGATTGAAGGATTCAAATTTTACCATAATGTGTGCGGCGCTGATTAGGTCTACCTAGGGGTATTTACGTAAATTTAGACATGCGGATCAAAATGTAAACTAGGGTTTCCTATTCTCTATAAATAGGAACTCTAAAGATTGTAAACTTTATGCCTCCTTTTAATAATAAATTCAGAAATTCTTTATGGAGAGCATCGGTGCCTCTCTTCAATTCAGAAATTCAGATTTGACAAACCTGCATTGATGATTGGAGAAATGCATCTGTAAGTAGATTTAATTCCTTGCTCTAGTTTAGATTTCAATTCTTTGCCCTAGGTAGATTTAATTTCATGCCCTAGAAACTTGTTTAGAGTTAGCTTTGGGGAAGGATTTTGAGTGATGAGATCTCCCATCCCTTTCTTACCCATCATACATTTACAATAGGACTCCATGCATACGCGCACACACCGCGCCCTACGGTATCCTACCCCTCGAGGTAACGATGACACCGTAGTGTAAAGGACCGGTTGCGCGCGTTTTCCATAGAGGTTAGGGTAAGGATCTCTAAAGGAAGGACAAGAACCTAGAGGAAGGAACACCTTCCCGAATGGATCTAATCCCCTTTATTGATAATTACCGTATTTCCTCATAGATCTTCATTCGGGTATAGAAAGCGTTGAGGTTTACTTGCATTTCCAAACCATCCCTAAACCTAGCCCTAACAAGAATAGATCTAGATAATTAGTATAGATTAAATAGATTTTTAGATTTAATAACCAATCCGAACACCCTTCGGAATTAACTCGTTAGCACGACTAGGAGATTCACAACATCCTTGTGGACCGACCCGTACTCACCGGCTAGCTGCAAAGTGACGCCGTTCTTGATTGCGGTTTAGAAATAGTTTTTGAGACAAATCAAATGGCGCCGTCGCCGGGGATAGCGTGTTATTTCCTTTTTGCAATTTCGGATTAATCAAAATTAAGAAAAAAAATCATAAAAATCTAAAAAATCCAAAAAATATTAAAAAAAATATATAATCTGTTATTTTTGGAAGGGATACTTTGTTGTTTGAATTTTGCAGAATATACAAAAATCGGATCTGGATATTTCCAGAAAGCAAAACAGAAAATAGAAGATCAGAACAGAGGAGAATTTCAGAAACAGAGCAGCAGAAAAAATTTGGTGTCTCGAACTTCCCACCCCACCGCCCTTCCGCGACCAAATCCCACCTTAGGCCGCGGAACCGCGGCTGTCTTGTAGAATCAGAACGTCAGAAAATTTTTGGGGATCCGCACCGGTAATTTGACCGCCTTTCCGCGGTGAAATCAACGTTAGGACCGCGGAGACGCGGCGTCATGGTGTCTTTAGTTCGTAAAAATGGCTCTGTAAGTTTCTCTGTTCCTCCTCTGTAATTTTTGAAATATATTTTCTGAAAAATGCCTGCAGGATTTTGTGCACTTTAAAAATATATTCCCTTCTAAATAACGATCTTGTGCAGGATTTTTGGGCCCCGCTTGAAATAAAATTGATTGCAAGTAATATTTTGCTGTTGCATATCTTTTATCAACAATCTTTTTGCAACAATTTCCAAATAAAGAAAAAGGAAAAAAAAAGAGACATATCTTTTATTAGAAAACTTGCAAAATTTTGCCGCAAATAAATCCTTGCACCAACCAACTTTCCTTCTTTCTCCCTTTTCTTACAACATGGGTACCCCACATAATAAATCATTAGCCGAACTTTGGTATCCCGAACCTAATTTTGCGTCGTACGTCAATTTGTTCGGTCAATTTAAAAACGATCCTTCCTTACCAAAAAATTCTTTGAAAGATCAAATAGAGGCGTCTAGGAGAAACAGTTTGACTTTTCAACCCACTTTGTGTCAACCGAGTCAACCTCTACCACTTCCACATGTTGATGCTTTTTTTTCAAGTCCTTCTGTCACTCCTAGGACGATGTCCATTGCTGAGCATATTGCTCAATCTCGCAGTCGATCTTTCACCCCTCTCCACTCATCTAGTTCTAGGGATCAACACGACTATTCACCTTTTTATCCATATGTTGACCCTACCCCTGTCCAATCACCCACTTCCTACCAGTCCTACCCGACCTTACCACCCTCACTAGAAACTGTTTCTACACAGCCTGTTGGGAGTTTTGCATATCCACACGATTTCGAATCTTTTACCGAAACCCCCTTACCACCAAAGTCTAGTTTGGAAGAGTCGTTGGAGGCATATATCGCATCAACAAACAAAATGGTTAGGAATGTGGAATCGTCCGTGGCCGCCCTTATGCAACCTGCTGAACCGATAGCTAGTTTCCCGCTAGCTTCAAATTTTTCAATGTATAAGGAGGCGGTTGGACCGAGTGAGAATGAGAGAGGATTTCCAAATCAAACCTACCCCTACCCAATTGAAGCCCACAACTCCAGTTGTCCATCGAATGTCCTAAATGATTCACAAGTTCAAAATAAAAACGAGTTGTGTGATTTTGTAGTGTTTGATTTGCCAAATTGTGAGGAACCCCTTTCGAGTGAAACCGCACCTAATCCTATCGATCTTTACATCTCCAATCTAGAATCTAAATCGATAGATATCCATGCTTTTGATAAGGTGTCTAAGAAAATTGATTTTCACTTGATTGAGGATATAGACGCCGGGAATATTTCGGATGATGAACCTGTCGATTTAATTGAGATTTTGTGTTCAAATCATCATCCCGAGTTATTAAATGTTTCTCCCGAATCTCATATGCGTCTTGACTTTGATGATAATGGCATGGATGAGTTGAATTTTGAGGAAAATTATAAGGATAATATTGAGGAGAGTTTTGAGAATAATATTGAGGTTGAACCATTTTTGTTTAATGTGTCGGATTTTCCAATTCAGCCTCCTGAACCTTTGACTGTTATATCACCCTCCCTCCTTCCTATCGTTCCGACCGAACAAGAGACTGTTACGCCTTCATCTCCAATACCATGTTCGGCGTCCCCGTGTTTTCTTGTGAATCTTGAGGGATTTGACTCCATTTCACGACGGGTTGATAGGTTAGCGCAATCGCTTTTAACACATCAGTCATCACAAATTGCGCTAATTTATGCACTCGATTTACACTCTCAAGATCGTACTCCACTTCTTTCTTCTTTCCTCTTTCCGCCATTCTTCTCCCCCACCGAGACCATACTCTCTTCTTCCCATTCGGTCTCGTGTGTTTCTCATTTCTTTCCTTTCCACCCCATTCTTTCACCAACTAGATCAGTACCACGATAAGATTTTTGAATGGTTGGTGCTAACCTTTGGCTTGTGTAAGGCCAAGCTTAAGTTTGGGGGGAACCTTGTTGTATATATGTATATATATCTTTTTTGTTTTCTTTTTCTATAAAAAATAAAAAAAAATTTCAAAACATTAAAAATAAAAAAAAATTATAAATAAATAAACAGGGAAGTGCCGGTATTTTGACCCTCTTGGTTTAGTATGACAGTGAGGACATTGTCAAGTTCAAGTTTGGGGGTATGCTCGGTACGTCATCTTCCTTCGCATTCATTTGTACATATTTTTGTATTTGCATATTTATTTGAAAACCCATAAAAATTTGAAAAATTTCCAAAATTATAAAAATTAATGTATTCAATTTTGGCTAATTGACTTGAGTTTGATGAATGGGTTAACTGGCTAGGAAAGACTAGATCTTAGATTTAGTAAATTAAAAACCCTAAAAATAACCTTCCTTAAAGTTAGCGGTAGAAAGTATATGTTTTTGTAATTTATTTAGAAATAGGAAAATTTTGAGTTCACTTCTTGGGCTAAGTCAAAGCAAAGGAAAAGTATTGATGTTCTTATTAGAGTATAAGTTTGAAAAATAGTTCCTAGCTTAAGTCTAGATTCTGAAAATGTATACCCTACAAATCGCACAATCACGCACCTTGAAACTTGGAATAGTAGAAGAGACCTTGAAATACTTTTGTCTAAAGTCCTTAGTACAATGAAAATGAAATATATATATATATATATATAAGTGTGAATAAAGAATAAAAAAATGGACACTGGTTTTTGTGATTACTTAAGGCTACAAAAATAGAAAAAACATTTAGCGAGGGTGCTTCATCACCTAGTGCCTTAGACCAACTGGTTTGGGAGTCACTGCTAAAGCCTTGGATGTTGCAAGACTAGGAATTACGCTTTAAAGTGCAAACATATCTTGTAATCGGTTGTTGGTACCTCAAGAAGTATTAACGGTCGCACGAAGGATGTGTAAGCAAAATTCAATTAAAAATTCACCTACTAATAAGTACTTTGGACAACGGACAAGGGTATGATTGCTTGATTTGAATTTCCAAGTGTAGGGATGATTTATACACACACGTGGGGATATGTGATTGGAGTTTAAATGAAAGAAAGGAGTGAAGAATAGAACTTGTATCTTTAGTAAGGGTAGATAGAAATTCCTAAGTGGAGATGGAACCCTAGAAGGAAAACATAAGAAATGCCGAAAGCTAAGTAAGTCTATTGAACATATATAATCTTAAGTTAAATAATGAGGAAGTGTGAAGAATAAGGGTGGATAATTTACGAGTCGATGATAATAGAATTCCTTCTTGGAAAACTTAATTGGAGAACAAAAGTCGAAAAGCCAAATTGATAGGATTTTGTGGGTAGTATTCGCTGAAAACCCTCAGGAGACAACACACCTCTTACTAGGGATACCTAGAGGTTTAACAGCTTGTTGCACGTGCTCAGTGCAATCGCGTTTCCCTGCGAAAGTGCGGTTAGGTTATAAAAATAAGTTTGCTCGAGGACGAGCAAACGATAAGTTTGGGAGTATTTGTTCACACCATAATATTGCATTATTATATTCCCCATTCTTATTCTTTTTATAAATAAACAGGTGCTTTTGACGCATGTCTGCTACATGTTACAGGTTACAGGTTCTTGGAGCAAAAACAGTGAAAAGGACAAAAGACGACACCAAAGAAGGACTTTTGACCAACAAATAGGAGGATCTTAGTCAAGCCTAGACGAAGAACAGTTCACAATCAACAAGGCAACGCAAGGTCCAAAATGTCAAGGCAAACGGTTAAAAAGTCATTGCAAATTGTTCACTGAGGATCTGGAGAAGACCCAGAAGCAAAATGGAGAAAAGAACCAAAGAATTAGAAAGACCAAAGCTCCAGGAAGCGTCACAGGAAATTTCAGAAGCCAACACCCTTATTTGGCCGCGGAACCGCGACCAAACAGGGCCTTGGGCCGCGGTTCCGCGGCGGGCTGGAGCGATTGAAGGATCCAAATTTTACCATAATGTGTGCGGCGCTGATTAGGTCTACCTAGTGGTATTTACGTAAATTTAGACATGCGGATCAAAATGTAACCTAGGGTTTCCTATTCTCTATAAATAGGAACTCTAAAGATTGTAAAATTTATGCCTCCTTTTCATAATAAATTTAGAAATTCTTTATGGAGAGCATCGGTGCCTCTCTTCAATTCAGAAATTCAGATCTGACAAACCTGCATTGATGATTGGAGAAATGCATCTGTAAGTAGATTTAATTCGTTGCTCTAATTTAGATTTCATTTCTTTGCCCTAGGTAGATTTAATTTCATGCCCTAGGAACTTGTTTAGAGTTAGCTTTGGGGAAGGATTTTGAGAGATGAGATCTCTCATCCCTTTCTTACCCATCGTACATTTACAATAGGACTCCATGCATACGCGCGCACACCGCGCCCTACGGTATCCTACCCCTCGAGGTAACGATGACACCGTAGTGTAAAGGCCCGGTTGCGCGCGTTTTCCATGGAGGTTAGGGTAAGGATCTCTAAAGGAAGGATAAGAACCTAGAGGAAGGAACACCTTCCCGAATGGATCTAATCCCCTTTATTGATAATTACCATAACTCCTCATAGATCTTCATTCGGGTATAGAAAGTGTTGAGGTTTACTTGCATTTCCAAACCATCCCTAAACCTAGCCCTAGCAAAAATAGATCTAGATAATTAGTATAGATTAATTAGATTTTTAGATTTAATAACCAATCCGAACACCCTTCGGAATTAACTCGTTAGCGCGACTAGGAGATTCACAACATCCCTGTGGACCGACCCGTACTCACCGGCTAGCTGCAAAGCGACGCCGTTCTTGATTGCGGTTTAGAAATAGTTTTTGAGATATAAATCAGGATCCCGCATATGTAATCTGTTACATGGGCTACAAATAGATAGAGAACTAAGAACCGGTGATAAGTTTCATGAGACAGAAAACGGTGCAAGTGTTGCAGCCAAGTCTGTTGGTCACTGTCATCCTGTATTACCAGAATATATTGATTCTGAACAAATGTTATTAGATACCGAACCTGATATACAACATCATATCAGTCTCTTTATTAGTAAGGAAAGGATATAATTTTGTATTATTGGATAATGTTTTGAACATTTCCTATATCAAGAGTTGATCGGTTCAGGCACGTTATCTAAAAGCATTGACGTTCTAAATCAAACTACAGTTCTTAGTATACAGAACACACACAAAAGGAAGAGTTCAGAAATGAACGAGTCCTTTTTGAGGTATTGTAGACTAGGTCATATCAATGCGACCCGGCTAGCTGAAGTTACATTTAGATGCATATTTAAATTAGTTTGAATTTACATCTTATGAAACTTGCCGGTCATGTCACAAAGATACATTGACCACAGCTCTGTTTATTGGAAACAGAGAAAGAGTTGGTGAACTTTTTGGATTAATACATGCTGATGTATGAAAGTCCCCTGTCTACATATGCCAAGACCGGTTCTTTGTACATCATTACATTCACTGATTATCTCTCAAGATTCAGATATATGTTCTTGTTGAAACACAAGTCTGAAACTTTTGAGATAATCACAGAATATAAGTTAGAAGTAGAGAACAAAAATGGGTATAAGTATTATGTCCTTTGATGTGATCAAGGAGCAGAATACTTGAGCACGAAAATCCTGGACTATTCTAAAGGAGAATGAGATTCTCTCTCAGCATTACTCCTCCGTATACACCATAGCACGATGGTATATCGGGGCGGAGCAATAGCACCCTATGTGATATGGTGTGCTCTATGATGAGTACTACTGAGTTTCCTATTTCCTTTTGGGAGTTATGCACTTGAGAAGCTGCATACCTATTGAATAGGGTTCAAATCAAATCAGTTGCCTACCACTTCATATGTGATATGGAAAGGGAAGAGCCCATATCTTAAGTTTGTTAAGATTTGGGGATTGTCCGGCCTATGTCTAAAAGCAAAATCCGGACAAGCTCGAGGCAAGGTCTGTTATGTAGAACTGGAAATGTTCCATCTATACAAACCGCAGCTGATGATTTGGTAGAACCAAAGGATTCAATAGTAACCAACGAACGTCGGCCTCTCCGCCGATCTAGTAGGGTTCCTCACCCACTTAAGAGATACTTCGGTTTCTCTATGACAGTGGGAGCGAGGATTGCATCATGAGATGATGACCCAACTAGTTTCGAGCTGGCAATCAGGAGTGAGACTCTGGAAGAATGGCTGGATGATTATCGATCTGAGATGGAATCTATATACACCAACAAAGTATGGACTTTGGTTGCTCTATCTGAAGGGTTAAATCCCCATCAGGAGCAAGTATATCTTGAGAAGATTACTTGGTGTAGATGGAAATGTTGAGACTTTCAAAGCTAGACTTGTTAAAGGTTTTTCGTCATCGACCAGGCGTGGATAATGATGAAACCTTTTTCAGTGCCTATGCTTAAGTCCATCCAGATCCTAATTGCCACGGCTACATACCTTGACTACGATATCTGGTGGTTGGGTGTCATGACTGCTTTTCTAAGATGATGTTTTAGAAGAGTGCGTCTATAAGTACACAGCCAGAGGGCTTCGTAGACAGTGGGAGCAGCGGAAACGTGTACAAGTTGTTTTATATGATAAAGCAGGCATCGCGGAGTTGGAACATCTGTTTTGATGTGGTAGTCAAAGAGTTTGACTTCATCAAAATGGTAGATGAACCTTGTATATAAAAAAAGGGTAGTAGGGAGTATGGTGGTGATCCTCGTAGAGTATGTGGATGACATACTCTTAATAGGGAAGGAGTTTCCTATGCTACGCTCGGTCAATCTCCGCTTATCACAAGGATTCTCCATATAGGATCAAAGTGATAACTCCTGAATCCTGGGTTTTGGATCTATGAGATAGATCTGATTGGATGTTAGGTTTCTCACTAGTTGTAGTGAGATGGTATCAATGCATCCTGAGGAGAATCACTGGAAAAGTTCCAGGGTGATAAGGATGGCTGAATGTCAGTCACAGGCATTGTCTTTACCCTCAGTGGAGGGACGGTATGTTGGAAGAGTTCCAAGCTAGATACTGTGACTTACTAGACGATTAAAGGCAACATACGTCGTTACCAAGGATGCTACCAAAGAGGCAGTCTGGATATATATAAGTTCATGAGATGAACTTCGTTCCTACCATTGTGTGATAATGGAGTTGTGGCTTTTGCCACGGAACCCCCGCGTCCCATCAGAAATCCACATATAATTCTTAGGCAGTATCACATGATCATGGAGATGGTTGATCTCCAGGGAGATCGAGGTTAGGAGAGTAGACACAGAGGACAACAGCGCGGATCCACTCATGAAGGCCTTTTTCCCAGTAAAGACTTTTATGGGATGGTTGAGTATAAGATACTTCAACCACAGCTAATTGTTGGGTATGCGATACCACAACAGATGGCCTTAGTGCAAGATGGAGATTGTTAGTTATATGTATGCCTTAGAGGCCATTATTGTATATACGATGTATATTGTAGTGGATGCTAGGACATATATAGGGAGGACTTTCTTGCTCGACATGATAGTATGCTATCTGGTTACTCTTTACCTTAACATGTACAAAGATTGTCTCTCTGTTATATGTTGGTAAAGCCCTTAGGATGTGTACTTGACTGCCTGGACTATGATGCGGATTATACTAGTGGGGACATGGTAGTCCATAAGTACATCCTTCAAGGTCCCTAGTCGTGGGTGTATCGAGACAGGGCATCGATTCACCAGAGTAGACTAGTGTATACGCATCTAGACCCATATGATGGGCGATGGATCATCCCATATCCATCGGTGTTTGACATCAAGGATGGTGTACGGGTGCTCAGTGGAGACTGGGTACACTGGACGGACTCGCCGAGAACTCCCAGATGGTATTATACCTCACGTCAGATGGCAGTTCTCCGGTGACACTGGTACAGAGTAGTCTGTGTTAGTTGTATGTATGCCCTAGAGGCCATTACTGTACATTGGATGTATATTGTAGTGGATGCTGGGACATATATAGGTAGGACTTTCTTGCTCGACATGATAGTATGCTATCTGGTTGCTCGTTATCTTAACATGTATACTTTCTGTCTCTCTGATTACATGTTGATAAAGCCCTTAGGATGTTTACTCGACTTCCAGGACTGTGATGCAGATCATACTAGTGGGGCCTGGGTAGTCAATGAGTACATCCTTCATTGTTCCTAGTCGTGGGAATATCGAGACGGGGCATCGATATTCCAGAGTAGACTAGCGCATATCTTCACGACCCATGCGATGGGCGATGGATGATCCCATATCCATTGGTGTTTGACATCGAAGATGGTATGCGGGTGCTCAGTGGAGACTGGGTACACTGAACGGACTCGCCGAGAACTCCCAGATGGTATTATACCTCACGTCAGATGGCAGTTCTCTGGTGACACTGGTACAGCTTAGTCTGTTGACCCGAGATCGTCATAGAGTCTTGTGTGTCTCCCACTGTGCTTTGATTTCCACCCTACCACGGCTCTACTGAGTCGTGCAAACAGGTGGTTTTTGGGTACAGTCCCGATTCACATGGAGGCAATGAGCGATAGGAGGGGATTCGTCTCTCCCGGTATTGGGGGTTGATGTTGTGCTATGCTCGACTGGCCATAACAGGAAATCCCTGGCCAGGGTTGCAGTGATATACTGGTAAGAGTTATCAGTAGTTTCACGAATATTATGGACCTCAAGTCGGCATGACTTATCGAGCTACTGGGGTCTGACGTTTACCACCCCTAGGCGAGATATGCGACATATCAGACGAACAGACCGGACCGTACGGTAAGTGTTACTGGTTGGATTCGCAGGAGTCTGAGCGGGCTTGCTCGTCGATCTTCTGATCGCTCAATACCCGGGTGGCCGTTATGTTTGGCAGACCGCTTGCGGCTTGTGGGTGTTTGATATGATCATCATCTGCTGCCGGCGTATTGACGAGTCTTTAGAGTCCTACACAGAGGTTTCCTAGTTCAAGCGAAACGAAATAGGAGCGCATATGAGATATGTGCGGGAGCGAGAATAATTCGTGTATGTGATACCGTATTTCATTCTCGCGACGAATGTATCGATTGGTTATATGCGATATAACCTAGTTATCGAATCAAGGGTTGATTCGATAAGCCGATACATTGGATACTAGCCGGTTATATTCGACATGACCGGATCATTGAATCAAGTGTTGATTTAATGATTTAATGTATAATTATATATTTGATATATTGCTTTGCATTAACTAGTATTGGTTCACTTTAAATGGATTCACTCACTTAGTTTGTGCACATTGCATATGTGATATATTTTGTGCACATGATTGTATCATGTTTGATGATACATGCAAGCTAGGGTTAGTGTAAAGAATTTGACCATGGTTAAGATTAAGATTAGGGTTTTCTTTTTCTTATTTATTAATTTATTTATTTTGGAAAAAGAAAATGATAAAGAAAATGAAATGGTGGCTTATTTTGTTTGTAGTTGAAGTTTCTTGAAACTTTGACTAAGTAACCATTTTGTCTTCTTTCTTAACCCTAACTCTTCAAATTAACCTTAGTCAATTCTCTACACCTAACTAAGGTTAATGATATGATAAGTATTATATTTTCTTTTCTTTTTAAAAAGGTTAATGATATGATAAGTATTATATTTTCTTTTCATTTTAAAAAGGTTATCATATCATCTTCTTCTTCTTCATCTTCTTTCTCCATGAAAAAAGCTTGCTACATCAATGGTGATTGATGAAAAAGTGTGTGAAATCCAAATCTAAAGTCAACCCAACTCCTATTTCTTCATCCTCTACCTCTTGCCAAGTAGTATAGGGTGTTTCCTTCACAAGTTTTCCCGACTTGGTGAAGTTGGAGCTTGTTCTTGCGATGCCTCGACGTAGATCATCTTCGGCATCGAACCGACGATCAAGCCCGCTCATTCTTCGATGATGCCGACGCTAGAGCCCAAGACATGATTTGGACAGCGAGGGGACTTCATTGCGGAGCCGTGGAGGTGGTGGACCGGATCTACAAAGGTTGTATATCCGTTCCCTTAGTTAAAATGTTAACTAGTTTGCTTGTTTCGCCTAAATATCTAGTAAACGATCCGTAGTCGGGTTTGTAAGCACCCGAAAAATTTGATTTGTGCATGTTTGATCACTTGTGAGACTTCACTAGAGTGCCTAGGAACCCTACAGTGGTATCAGAGCTTAGCTAGAGCCTTAGGCGATGCGTAGACGGAGTTAGAAGTCCGATCGACCCGAAACCCCGACTTTAAAATGCTCTCTGGAAATTTTTGTAAAATGTGGATTTTTGCAAATTAAAAATATGCATAAAAACAAGCAGGTAAATCTAAGAATTACGATACAAAAATTACCTAATGATCTTTCTAAAGTGCGGCGGAACCGCGGCATTAGCGTGCTAATGCGGCCCTTCCGCCGCACGTTTGTCTTATCTGCCATTGAATTTTGCACAGTAACTCCTATTTTTCAGTGCTGGTTTTCCTGGGAATTTTTAATCTGAAATCAAGAGTTGAGTATTTTGGGTTGTATTGGGAGTTCATACATTCGATCGGATTGTCAAACTTTGTCTATGTGTCGTTCCGGATAATTTTTTGAATATGTTAAAAAGTTCGACCGGATATAAATACCCAAATTTTCCCCTGTCGGGAAATTTCCAAGTGTTGGATATTTCTGTAGTTTAATCACGTTCTAAGTAGTGCAAGTAACACGATGGTCCCTCTAGAAGACAACAAACCTTAACTCGATTATGTGACCGTCTTGAACTACCCTTTGAACCTTCGGGTTTGGGGCAGTACGGCGTGCCACATGTGAGGCGTTGGCTTGACCCTTCTACGGCTGGACCGTTGGTACTGAGGCACGAACTGAATGTTTTTAGACTTGTTTCATGTGTTGATCTGTATCGGGAAAACTTGGGTGTTCGATTGTTCGATCGAAAAGTTTAGCATTTTCTATTTATCCGGAATGTGATACAATAATTGGAATTCACAAATAGTTATGAGATAACGGAATGAATATTATAAACATAGCAGTTTAGTCTCACTTGATCGGTTGCCACGGAATTTTGATATGATCAAAAGTCCGTCGCAATCACGTAGCGTACGCGGATACTCGCCGGGTAAACTTAATAGACAGCCTCACCCCATAGCCCCGACCAAGTGACTGTAGGAGAACCCCGTCGCCGAAAGCATCCGTTCGGGTGCTCGCGGTAGCGGCGTTCCGCCTTGGTGCACTTTGTTTACGGCGTCAGGGGTGCGGCCGTCTACTGAAGTTTGCGACGAGCATTCGATCAGAATGTCGGGAATCCTGTTGAATTGCCCGACTTGATATTGAAAAGAGTTTTCGATAATGAGACTAAAATGCGGGGTTTATAATTGTTAGGCATGCGATGTCTAAGTATTTCATTTGGTCAGGCATGCGATGTCTGAGGAGGTTGCGGATTCCAACTGTTGGAGTTTTACATTTTCTTTTCTGTGACCGTAAGTGTAATATGTGATATCGCCGGTTTCGTTGCTATATGTCAACGACAATTGGGATGCGCATATTTACTTACGTTGATGACATCTGATGTTATGTGTTGCTGGATATGTTATATTGGATCGTCGTGTTTGAATAGCCGGGGGGTTTTTATGTGAGATGAGTGTTTTTCATTTTCATTCATGTAAAAACTTGTATGTAATATTCTTTTATTGGGGCACTTCCAGGTTGCGGAAGTAGTCACCGTTTGTATACTGTTTACTTTTCTGCACTAGGATAGACCCAAGGAGGGGAGCACAAGTAACCGGGTTCTGGGGTCCAGTGGGAGACCAACTCGAGGAGTCGAGTCCGGGTCTCCTAACCCTAGAATTGGTAGGGTTGCTTTTCGCTCTCGTAGGGGTCTAGGGGTGTGGGATTGGCTATTCATCACGACCGTGGAATCCGTGTTTTATACTGGCTCGTATTGAAAACACGGACGTCCTAGTATATCCAATATTTCATATGTTTCTTCTGCTGTGATTTATCTGTGATCATGTGATGTTCTGTGACAGATATTATATATAGTATATATGATATATTATATAGACGTTGCTTATGTTTTACACCCGCGCTAGCCCTGCCTCGCTCTGGCGTTAGTTACCTAACCTAACGGTGCAGACGGGACATCGAGGCGAATGCGGATGGCATAAGCGTACGTTATATTTATCTGTGATGGTTAGGTGGACTTAAATGATGGGATATTCATTAATGAGATTAATGAAAGAAAATAAACCTAATTGATGTTGTGGAATCGAATTTCAAAATAAAACAGGTAGCTACAGTTCTTGCTTTGCATCGCGGTGTTCATTATAGAACATCCTGCACCTTATTCGATGAGGAAAGGACCGAGATCCCTTCACCGGGAGTGACTCCTTTAGCAATAACTGGCAGATGCTACAACCCTCGGTTTGTTATTTGATCGCTTCTATAGTTTTTGCTTTGCACAGTGATATATATGATATATCCCGCACCTCATTCGAGGAGGAAAGGGCCGACGATCCCTTCACCGGGAGTGACCCCTTTAGCAAAACTAGAAAAGCTTCAAAAACATTCCATTTAAAAACCATTTGATTCCGCAACGAGATCAAGTTCAAAGTGTTAAAGGTTTTCACAAAAACCATTCGCAACCCTCCGTCATTTTAGGAAGTAGAGTACTTAGTATTCGTGCTGTGTTTGTTGACCATAGTCAAGGCACAGTGTACGGTAGCTAAGTGATGTCTTCCTACACAGCATATGATGCGATTAGTTAGGACAGTCATGTGGCTTTGTTGACCTTAGCCAAGGGTCATGTGGGTGGGTCTAATTAATCACGAAATGACGGGTAGAACTTGACTAGTACCTATGATTTGTTGACCTTAGCCAAGGTCATAGGTGCTAGGGGTAAAAACCATTATCGGGAGTTTCAAGTGTTGAAATTTGCAATGAGATTGCATACCTTCTATGTGATAGTTGGATCCCGATACCCACTGCGAGTAATTGTTACTCCTGGGAGAGTTTTGCACTTTGCAATTAGCCGATCAAGTAGGTGTCTAGAAAGGTGTCAACGGGGTTACGCCTCTGGGAAAACGAGGTTTACAGTAATTAGGTCCGTGCGAAAGCATGGGGAACCTCCCTCAAAGTACCGACACTGGCCTGGCTGAAAGATTGGCGAACTTGTAGAGTGTAATTAATCCCGGCTAGTCTTTCCTTTTAGGGTTTGAAGGAAGATTTGATAAAAACAGTGGGAGCCATCCTGATTAGATAAAATATATAACCAATCTGATCTTGCAAGAGCGCACGCAGAGTGTTTTCTTCTCTCTCTCTCCTGGTAGCGACCATATCACGCCTTAATCAAGATAATAAAATGGATGTATTGACCGAACCCGCTTGTTATACTGAGCTGGGGAACGTTGGTCCCGCTCCAACTTATAATTGTTATAAGACAGAGCAGGAAATTGGGGATTACCAGAATTCCCGTGCCGCCCAAACGAAGAGAGTGCATGCTGATGCATCATCTTCGGGTATGTTCGTTACAAAGAACTGTTTCTCAGTGTCCTTTACGTCCTGGGTATGTGATACCAGATCAGGATCCCAGATATGTAATATGTTACATAGGGCTACAGAAAGGTAGAAAAGCTGAGAACGGGTGATAAGTTTCATGAGACAGAAAACGGGGCAAGTGTTGCAGCCAAGTCTGTTGGTCACTGTCACCCTTTATTACGAATACATTGATTCTGAACAAATGCTATTAGATACCGAACCTGATATACAAAATCATATCAGTCTCTTTATTAGTAAAGAAAGGATATAATTTTGTATTGATGGATAATGTTTTGAACATTTCCTATATCAAAAGTTGATCGGTTCAGGCACGTTATCTAAAAGCATTGACGTTCTAAATAAAACTACAGTTCCTCGTATACAGAACACACACAAGAGGAAGAGTTCAGAAATGAACGAATTCTTCTTGAGGTATTGTAGACTAGGTCATATCAATGCGACCCGACTAGCTGAAGTTACATTTAGATGCATATTTAAATCAGTTTGAATTTACATCTTGTGAAACTTGCCAGTCATGTCACAAAGATATAATGACACCAGCTCTGTTTACTGGAAACAGAGAAAGAGTTAGTAAACTCTTGGGACTGATACATGATGATGTATGGAAGGTCCCCTGTCTACACATGCCAGGACTGGTTCTTTTTACTTCATTATATTCTCTGATAATCTCTCAAGATTCAGTCATATGTTCCTGTTGAAACATAAGTCCGAACCTTTTGAGGTATTCACAGAATATAAGTTAGAAGTAGAGAACCAATAACCGGGTATAAGTATTATGTCCTATGATGAGATCAGGGAGGAGAATACTTGTGCATGGCATTCCTGGACCATTCTAAAGGAGAATGAGATTCTCTCTCCGTACTACTCCTCTGATTACACCACAGAACAACGGTGTATCAGGGCAGAGCAATTGCACAATATTAGATATGGTGTGCTCTATGATGAGTATTACTGAGTTACCTATTTCCTTTTGGAGGTTATGCACTTGAGAAGCTGCATACCTATTGAATTAGGTTTGATTCAAATCAGTGCCTACCATTCCATATGAGATATGGTATGGGAAGAGCCTATCTCTTAAGTAAGTTAAGATTTGGGATTGTCCCGCCTATGTCAAAAGCAAAATCCGGACAAGATCGAGGCAAGATCAGTTCTGTAGAACTGGAAAGGTTCCAGCTGTACAAAACTGCTAATGATTTGATAGAACCAAAGGATTCAATAGTTTCCGACGAACCTCAGCCTCTCCGCCGATCTAGCAGGGTTCCTCATCCGCCTGAGAGATACCTCGGTTTCTCGATGACAGTGGGAGCGAGGATTGCATCATGAGATGATGACCCAACCAGTTTCGAGCAGGCCATTGAGAGTAGGGACTCTGTAAGAATGGCTGGATGCTTAGTGATCTGAGATGGAATCCATATACACCAACAAAGTATGGACTTTAGTTGCGATATCTGAAGGGTTAAATCCCCATCAGGAGCAAGTATATCTCGAGAAGATTACTTGGTGTAGATGGAAAAGTTGAGACTTTCAAAGCTAGACTTGTTAAAGTTTTTCGTCATCGACCAGGCGTGGATAATGATGAAAGTTTTTTCCAGTAGCTATGCTTATGTCTATCCAGATCCTACTTACCACGGCTACATACCATGACTACGATATCTGGCGGTTGGGTGCCATGACTGCTTTTCTAAATACTGATTTAGAAGAGAACGTCTATAAGAACACAGCCAGAGGTCTTCGTAAACAGTGGGAGCAGCGGAAACGTGTGCAAGTTGCTTTACATAATGAAGCAGGCATCGCGGAGTTGGAACGTCTGTTTTGATGTGATAGTCAAAGTGCTTGACTTCATCAAAATGGTAGACGAACCTTGTATATAAAAAAGGGTAGTAGAGAGTAAGGTGGTCATCTTCGTATTGTACATAGACAACATACTCTTGATAGGAAAAGAGTTTCCTATACTACGATCGGTCAGTCTCCTATTATCACTAGGATTCTCCAAATAGGATCAAAGTGATACCTTCTAAATCGTGAGTTTTCATCTATGAGATAGATGTAATTGGATGCTAGGATTCTCACTATATGTAGTGAGATGGTATCAATCGATCATGGGGAGAATCACTGGAAGAGTTCCAGGGTGATAAAGACGACTGAATGTCAGTCACGGGCATTGTCTTTACCCTCAGTAAAGGGAAGGTATGTTGGAAAAGTTCCAAGCTAGATACCGTGGCAAACTAGACGATTAAGGCTGGTAACATCGCTATTGAAGATACTACCAAAGAGGCAGTTTGGGTGTTTATTGGTTCATAAGATGAACTAAGTTCCTGCCATTGTGTGACAATGGAGGTGTGGCTTCGACCCTAGAACCCTGGTCCCATCAGAGACCCAGACATATTCTGAGGCAGCATCACCTGATCATGGAGATAGTTGATCTCCAGGATGATCAAGGTTAGGAGAGTAGACTCAGAGGACAACACGGCGGATCCACTCACGAAGGCCTTTTTCCCAAAGAGTGACTTTTAGGGGATGGTTGAGTATGTGATGCTGCAACCACTGCTACAGATGGCCCTAGTGCAAGTGGGAGATTGTTAGTTGTATGTATGCCCTAGAGGCCATTACTGTACATTGGATGTATATTGTAGTGGATGCTGGGACATATATAGGTAGGACTTTCTTGCTCGACATGATAGTATGCTATCTGGTTGCTCTTTATCTTAACATGTCTACTTTCTGTCTCTCTGATTACATGTTGATAAAGCCCTTAGGATGTTTACTCGACTTCGAGGACTGTGATGCAGATCATAGTAGTGGGGCCTGGGTAGTCAATGAGTACATCCTTCATTGTTCCTAGTCGTGGGAATATCGAGACGGGGCATCGATATTCCAGAGTAGACTAGCGCATATCTTCACGACCCATGCGATGGGCGATGGATGATCCCATATCCATTGGTGTTTGACATCGAAGATGGTATGCGGGTGCTCAGTGGAGACTGGGTACACTGAACGGACTCGCCGAGAACTCCCAGATGGTATTATACCTCACGTCAGATGGCAGTTCTCTGGTGACACTGGTACAGCTTAGTCTGTTGACCCGAGATCGTCATAGAGTCTTGTGTGTCTCCCACTGTGCTTTGATTTCCACCCTACCACGGCTCTACTGAGTCGTGCAAACAGGTGGTTTTTGGGTACAGTCCCGATTCACATGGAGGCAATGAGCGATAGGAGGGGATTCGTCTCTCCCGGTATTGGGGGTTGATGTTGTGCTATGCTCGACTGGCCATAACAGGAAATCCCTGGCCAGGGTTGTAGTGATATACTGGTAAGAGTTATCAGTAGTTTCACGAATATTATGGACCTCAAGTCGGCATGACTTATCGAGCTACTGGGGTCTGACGTTTACCATCCCTAGGCGAGATATGCGACATATCAGACGAACAGACCGGACCGTACGGTAAGTGTTACTGGTTGGATTCGCAGGAGTCTGAGCGGGCTTGCTCGTCGATCTTCTGATCGCTCAATACCCGGGTGGCCGTTATGTTTGGCAGACCGCTTGCGGATTGTGGGTGTTTGATATGATCATCATCTGCTGCCGGCGTATTGACGAGTCTTTAGAGTCCTACACAGAGGTTTCCTAGTTCAAGCGAAACGAAATAGGAGCGCATATGAGATATGTGCGGGAGCGAGAATAATTCGTGTATGTGATACCGTATTTCATTCTCGCGACGAATGTATCGATTGGTTATATGCGATATAACCTATTTATCGAATCAAGGGTTGATTCGATAAGCCGATACATTGGATACTAGCCGGTTATATTCGACATGACCGGATCATTGAATCAAGTGTTGATTTAATGATTTAATGTATAATTATATATTTGATATATTGCTTTGCATTAACTAGTATTGGTTCACTTTAAATGGATTCACTCACTTAGTTTGTGCACATTGCATATGTGATATATTTTGTGCACATGATTGTATCATGTTTGATGATACATGCAAGCTAGGGTTAGTGTAAAGAATTTGACCATGGTTAAGATTAAGATTAGGGTTTTCTTTTTCTTATTTATTAATTTATTTATTTTGGAAAAAGAAAATGATAAAGAAAATGAAATGGTGGCTTATTTTGTTTGTAGTTGAAGTTTCTTGAAACTTTGACTAAGTAACCATTTTGTCTTCTTTCTTAACCCTAACTCTTCAAATTAACCTTAGTCAATTCTCTACACCTAACTAAGGTTAATGATATGATAAGTATTATATTTTCTTTTCTTTTTAAAAAGGTTAATGATATGATAAGTATTATATTTTTTTTTCTTTTTAAAAAGGTTATCATATCATCTTCTTCTTCTTCATCTTCTTTCTCCATGAAAAAAGCTTGCTACATCAATGGTGATTGATGAAAAAGTGTGTGAAATCCAAATCTAAAGTCAACCCAACTCCTATTTCTTCATCCTCTACCTCTTGCCAAGTAGTATAGGGTGTTTCCTTCATAAGTTTTCCCGACTTGGTGAAGTTGGAGCTTGTTCTTGCGATGCCTCGACGTAGATCATCTTCGGCATCGAACCGACGATCAAGCCCGCTCATTCTTCGATGATGCCGACGCTAGAGCCCAAGACATGATTTGGACAGCGAGGGGACTTCATTGCGGAGCCATGGAGGTGGTGGACCGGATCTACAAAGGTTGTATATCCGTTCCCTTAGTTAAAATGTTAACTAGTTTGCTTGTTTCGCCTAAATATCTAGTAAACGATCCGTAGTCGGGTTTGTAGGCACCCGTAAAGTTTGATTTGTGCATGTTTGATCACTTATGAGACTTCACTAGAGTGCCTAGGAACCCTACAGTCTGTTGACCCGAGATCGTCATAGAGTCTTGTGTGATTCCCACTGTGCTTTCATTTCCACATTACCACGTCCATGAGGGCGTGCAAAATGGTGGTTTTTTGGTACAGTCCCGAATCACATGGAGGCAATGAGCGATAGGAGGGGATTCGTCTCTCTCGGTATAGGGAGTTGATGTTGTGCTGTGTTCAATTGGCTATAACCGGAAATCCCTGGTCAGGGTTGCTGAAATTTACTGGTAAGTGTTACCAGTAGTTTCTCGAACTGTTATAGACCTCATATCGACATGACTTATCGAGCTACTGGGGTCTGACGTTTACCACCCCTAGGCGAGATATGCGACATATCAGACGACGAGACCGGACTGTACGGGAGTGTTACTGATTGAATTCGCAGAAGAACTAGCGGGCTTACTTGTTGATCTTCTGATCGCTTAATACTCGGATGGCCGTTATGTTTAGCACACCGCTTGCGGCTTGTGGGTGTTTGATATGATCATTACCTACTGCCGGCGTATTGACGAGTCTTTAGAGTCCTACACAGGGGTTTCCTGGCTCAAGCGAAACGGAGTAGGAGCACATATGTGATATGTGAGGGACCGAGATTAATACGATATGAGATACCGTATTCTATTCTCGCGGTTCGTGACATTGATCGGTTGTATGCGATATAGCCGGGTTATCGGATCTAGTGTTGATTCGATAAGTTGTTACTTTTGATATTAGTCGGTTATAGCCGGATTATTAAATCAAGAGTTGATTTAATAATTTAATGCATAATTATATATTTGTTATATTATATTGCATTAACTAGTATTAGCTCACTTATGATTTATTTTCTCACTAGTTTGTGCAGTTTGTTTATATGTGATATATGCAAGTGTACATGTTTGTATCATGCTTGATGATACATCAAAGTTGGGGTATGAGACTCATACCAAGATTAGGGTTAAGATTAGGGTTATTCTTTTATCATAACATTTAACAAAAGGGTTAAACTTAGTCAAAGTAATCAAGCTTGAAGAAGCTTGGAGAAACTTTGACAAAGTCCACTCTTTTGTCTTTTGTCTTGATATTCTTTAACCCAACCCTTAACCTAATGCCTTGGTTAATTCTCTACATGAGTTAAGCATGAGGGCTTAACTCAACGATGGTGCCATTATTTATTGGATAAGTTTCCATTTGGATGGATGATTGATTATTCTTTCTTCTTCTTCATCATCATCAAGCTCCATCCAAAAGCTTACTAGCTCCAATGGTGCTATGAGAAAAAGAGTGAGAAAATCAATTCTAAAGTGAGCCCACTTCCTACTTCTTCATTCTCTACCACTTTCCATGTAGTAGAGTGTGTTCTCTTCACAAAGTTAATGACCTAGTGAAGGAATAGCTTGAGTTAGTGTCTCCCCGACGTAGATCATCTTCGGCCTCGAAGTCATCGTAGCAAGCACGTTCGTTCTTCTCGTGGAGCTTTTCTAGAGTCCGAAGTTCACGATCGCAGCGATGGGGACGTCTACACGGAGCTAATGAAGTGAAGGACCGGATCTACAAAGGTTGTAATCCCTCTTACTTAGTGTTAAAGTGTTTAACATGTTAGTTTTCGCCTAAAACCTAGTTTAAAGATCCGTATTAGAGTTGTTCGGCACGGCTAAAATTTTAATCGGGCATGGTTGATGCCTCGTAGACCCTTGTGCGCGTGCCTAGCAACCCTACACCACTACAATATACATCGTATATACAGTAATGGCCTCTAGGGCATACATATAACTAACAATCTCCCACTTGTACTAGGGCCATCTGTTGTGGTATCACATACCCAACAATTAGCTGCGTTTGAAGTATCTCATACTCAACCATCCCATAAGAGTCTCTACTGGGGAAAAGGCCTTCGTGAGTGGATCCGTGGTGTTGTTCTCTGTGTCTACTCTCCTAACCTCGATCTCCCTGGAGATCAACTATCTCCATGATCAGGTGATACTGCCTAAGAAGAATATCTGGATTTCAGATGGGACGGGGGTTCCTTGGCATAAGCCACAACTCCATTGTCACACAATGGTAGGAACGAAGTTCATCTCATGAACCTATATATATCCTGACTGCCTCTTTGGTAGCATCCTTGGTAACGATGTATCTTGCCTTTAATCGTCTAGTAAGTCACGGTATCTAGCTTGGAACTCTTCCAACATATCGTCCCTCCACTGAGGGTAAAGACAATGCCTGCGACTGACATTCAGTCGTCCTTATCACCCTGGAACCTTTCCAGTGATTCTCCCCAGGATCGATTGATACCGTCTCACTACATCTAGTGAGAATCCTAACATCCAATTAGATCTATCTCATAGATCCAAAACCCAGGATTTAGGTGGTGTCACTTTGATCTTATATAGAGAATCCTTGTGATAAGTGGAGATTGACCGAGCGTAGCATAGGAAACTCCTTCCCTATCAAGAGTATGTCATCCACGTACTCTACGAGGATCACCACCATACTCCCTACTACCTTTTTGTATATACAAGGTTCATCTACCATTTTGATGAAGTCAAACTCTTTGACTACCACATCAAAACAGACGTTCCAACTCCGCGATGCCTGTTTTATCACATAGAACAACTTGCACACGTTTCCGCTGCTCCCACTGTCTACGAAGCCCTCTGGCTATGTACTTATAGACGCTCTCTTCCAAATCATCATTTAGAAAAGCAGTCATGACACCCAACCACCAGATATCGTAATCATGGTATGTAGCCGTGGCAAGTAGGATCTGGATGGACTTAAGCAAAGTTTTGAAAGTCTCAACTTTTCCATGTACACCAAGTAATCTTCTCAAGATATACTCGCTCCTGATGGGGATTAAACCCTTCAGATAAAGCAACCAAAGTCCATAATTTGTTGGTGTATAAGGATTCCATCTCAGATCGCTAAGCATCCAGCCATTCTTACAGAGTCCCACTCCTGATGGCCAGCTCGAAATAAGTTGGGTCACCATCTCATGATGCAATCCTCGCTCCCACTGTCATAGAGAAACTGAAGTAACTCTCAGGTGGGTGAGGAACCCTACTAGATCGGCGGAGAGGCTGAGGTTCGTTGGTTACTATTGAATCCTTTGGTTCTACCAAATCATCTGCTGTATTTTATATAGCTGGAACTCCTTCCAGTTCTACCTCATGACAACTAATTTCTTCACAAGAAATTCCCTTTCAAAAAGGTGGCATGCTGAGAAACAAAACATCTTTTGTTCCTCGGTTTGGTAGAAGATATTCCCTTGTGAATGCTTGGGATATCCAACAAACTTCCACAGAACTGACTTTGCCTCGAGCTTGTCCGGATTTTGCTTTTTAGACATAGGCCGGACAACCCCAAATCTTAACATACTTAAGATATGGGCTCTTCCCATTCCATATCACATATAAAGTGGTAGGAAACTGATTTGATTTGAACCCTATTCAATAGGTATGCAGCTTCTCAAGTGCATAACTCCCAAAAGGAAATAGGAAACTCAGTAGTACTCATCATAGAGCACACCATATCACATAGGGTGCTATTGCTCCGTCCCGATACACCAACGTGCTGTGGTGTATACGAAGGAGTAATGCTGAGAGAGAATTTCATTCGCCTTTAGAATACTCCAGGAATTCCATGCTCAAGTATTCTCCTCCTTGATCTCATCAAATGACATAATACTTATACCCGTATTTTAGTTCTCTACTCCTAACTTACATTCTGTGAATATCTCAAAAGGTTCGGACTTGTGTTTCAACAGGAACATATGTCTGAATCTTGAGAGATCATTAGAGAATGTAATGAAGTACAAAGAACCGGTCTTGGCATGTGTAGACAGGGGACTTACATACATCAGCATGTATCAATTCCAAGAGTTCACTAACTCTTTCTCTGTTTCCAATAAACGGAGCTGTGGTCATCCTATCTCTGTGACATGACCGGCAAGTTTCACAAGATGTAAATTCAAACTAATTTAAATATGCATCTTTATGTAACTTCAGCTAGTCGGGTCACATTGATAAGACCTAGTCTACAACGCCTCAAGAAAAATTCGTTCATTTTTGAACTCTTCCTCTTATGTGTGTTCTGTATACTAAGATCTGTAGTTTGATTTAGAACGTCAATGCTTTTAGATAACGTGCCTGAACCGATCAACTCTTGATATAGGAAATGTTCAAAACATTATCCAACAATACAAAATTATATCCTTCTTTACTAATAAAGAGACTGATATGATGTTGTATATCAGGTTCGGTATCTAATAACATTTGTTCAGAATCAATGTTTTCTGGTAATACAGGGTGACAGTGACCAACAGACTTGGCTGCAACACTTGCACCGTTTTCTGTCTCATGAAACTTATCACCCGTTCTCAGTTCTCTACCTATCTGTAGCCCATGTAACAAATTATATATGTGGGATCCTGATCCGGTATCTCATACGCAGGACGTAATGGATACTGAGAAACAATTCTCTGTAATAAACACACCCGAAGATGATGCATCAACATGCACTTTCTTCGTTTGGCCGGCATGGGAATTCTGGTAATCCCCAATTTCCTGCTCTGTATTATAACAATTATAAGTTGGAGCGGGACTAACGTTCCCCAGCTCAGTATAACAAGTGGGCTCGGTCAATATATCCGTATTATTATCTTGATTAAGGCGTGATATGGTCGTTACCTAGAGAGAGAGAGAGAAGAAAACACTCAGCGTATGCTCTTGCAAGATTAGATTGGTTATCAAATATATCTAATCGGGATGTCTCCCACTGTTTTAGTTAAATCTTCCTTCAAACCCTAAAAGGAAAGACTAGCCGGGATTAATTACACGCTACAAGTTCGCCAATCTTTCAGTCAGGCCAGTGTCGGTACTTTGAGGGAGGTTCCCCGTGCTTTCGCACGGACCTAATTAAAGTAAGGCTCATTTTCCTAGGGGCGTAACCCCGTTAACATCTTTCTAGACACCTACTTGATCGGCTAATTGTAATGAGTAAAACTCTCCCAGGAGTAACTCTTACTCGCAGCGGGTATCGGGATCCAACTATCTCATAGAAGGTATGCAATCTCATTGCAATATTCAACACTTGAAATTTCCAATAATATTTTTCCCCAAGCGATATATGACCTTGACTGAGTCAACAAACCATAGACTGCAAGTAAAGTTCAACCCGTCATTTCTCGATTGAATTAAACCCACCCGCACGACCCTTGACTGAGTCAACAAGGTCGCACGACTACCCTAATCCAATCGCATCATATGCTTTGCAGATAAGCACTAATCAGCTACCGCACACTACGCCTTGACTGAGTCAACAAACGCAGCATGAATACTAACTATTACTTATCTGAAATGACGGAGGGCTACGACAGGTTTTTAAGGAAACCTTTTGCGTAATGAACTTTATATCGTTGTAGAATCGAGTGATTTTAAATGGAGTGTTTTTGAGGCTTTTCTAGTTTTGCTAAAGGGGTCACCCCCGGTGAAGGGATCGTCGGCCCTTTCTTCATCGAATAAGGTGCAGGGTATATCATATTTACCACTTTGCAAAGCAATAACTATAGAAGCAATCAAAAGACAAACCTAGTTTGTAGCATCTGCTAGTTTCGCTAAAGAGGTCACTCCCGGTGAAGGGATCTCAGCTCTTTCCTTATCGAATAAGGTGCTGGATGTTCTACAAGGAACACCACTATGCAAAGCAAGAAGTAGAGCTACCAGTTTTTAAACAAGTTTCTACAATATCCTTAGGTTTCTTTTAGTTTCATTAATCTCATTAATGACGTCCCATTTTATTATGCTTCACAAGCATCACATTTGAAACGAAATTTGTACTATAACATATATCTCATATATATAATATAAACATTCATCTCAGGCAGTAATATGATCTCATCACAGAACATTGCAGCAGAAGAACATATATGAAATATTGGATATACTAGGGCGTCCGTGTTTTCAATACGAGCCTATATAAAACACGGATTCCACGGTCGTGATGAATAGCCAAACCCACATCCCTAGACCCCTACGAGACCGGCAAGCAACACTGCCAATTCTAGGGTTAGGAGACCCGGTCTCGACTCCTCGAGATGGTCTCCCACTGGACCCTAAAACCCGGTTACTTGTGCTCCCCGACTTGGGTCTACCTAATACGGAAAAGTAAATAATATACAATGGTGACATCATCCTCAGCCCGGAAGTGCCCCAATAAAAGAATATTACATACAAATGAATTTTACATGAATGAAAAAGAAAAAACTCTCATCTCACATAAAACCCCCGGCTATTCAAAACGCGACGATCCAATATAACATATCACAGCAACACATAATATCTCATATCATCAACGTAAGCAAGTATGCGTATCCCGATTGTCGTTGATGTATAGCAACGAAGCCGGCGATACACCACATACTACGCTTACGGTCACAGAAAAGAAAGTGTAAAAGTACAACAGTTGGAATCCACAACCATCTTAGACATCACATGCCTAACTAAATGAATTCCTTAGACATCGCATGCCTAACAATTATAAACCCCGCATTTTAGTCTCATTATCGAAAACTCTTTTCAATATCAAGTCGGACAATTCAACAAGATTCCCGACACCTTGATCGAATGCTCGTCGCAAACTTTAGTAGACGGCCGCACCCCCGGATGCCGTCGACGAAGTGCACTAAGGCGGAACACCGCTGCCGCGAGCACCCGAACGGATGCTTTCGGCGACGGGGTTCTCCTACAGTCACTTAGTCGGGGTTTTAGGGCGTGGCTGTCTATTAAGTTTACTCGGCGAGTATCCGCGTACTCTACGTGATTGCGACGGACTTTTGATCACATCAAAATTCCGTGGCAACCGATCAATTGAGACTGAACTGCTAGATTTATAACATTCAAATTAGTTATCTCATAACTACCTGTGGATTCCAAATATTATATCACATTACAGATAAATAGACAGTGTTAAACTTCCCTATTGTATAATCAAACACCCAAGATTTTCCAATATATCTCAACACTTGAAATCAGTTTAAAAACATCCATCACATGCCACAGTACCAATGATCCAGCCGTAGAAGGGTCAAGCCAACGCCTCACATGTGGCACGCCGTACTGCCCCAAACCCTAAGGTTCAGAGGCAGTTCAAGACGGTCACATAATCGTGTTAAGGTTTGTTGTCTTCTAGAGGGTCCACCGCGTTACTTGCACGACTTTACGAAAGTTTCGAACTCGAGAAAAAATCCAACTTTTGAAAATTTTCCGACAGGGGAAAAAGTGAGTTATTGATATCCGTTCGAACATTTTAACAGTTTCTAAAATTATCCGGAAAAACATAAATGAAGTTAAATTATCCGATCGAATCAACGAGTCCCCAATACAACCCTAGAAAACTCAACACTTGAGTAGAATTAAAAAATTCCCAGAAAAAAATGACAAGAAAGGACCTAAGAATAATTATATGAAATATGAGGGACTAAGTCTAAATTTTGGCCGCGGAACCGCCCCCAAACCCTTAGTTTGGCCGCGGTTCTGCGGTCAAATAATTGAATTAGTGGATCGTACTTCACAGTAATTCTTAGTTTTTCCTGCTTATTTTTCTGAGCATTTTTAATTCATAAAAAATCACATTTTTGAAAAATGTCCAGAGAAGGGTAAACATCGGGGTTTCCGGGTTCGATCGGACTTTAAACTTCGCTCAGACTTCGCCTAAAGCTTTAGCTTGGCTCTGATACCACTGTAGGGTTGCTATGCACTGCAACAAGGGTCTACGAGGCATCAACCATGCCCGATTAAAATTTTAGCCGTGCCGAACAACCCAAAGCCGGATCTTTACACTAGAGTTTATGTGAAAACTTACATGTTAAACATTTTAACACTAAGTGAGAGGAATTACAACCTTTGTAGATCCGGTTCTTCACTTTTAATGCTCCGTGTAGATGTCCCCTTCACTGCGATCGTGAACTCCGGACTCTAGAGAAGCTCCACAAGAAGAACGAACGTGTTTGCTTCGATGACTTTGAGACCGAAGATGATCTACGTCGGGGAGACTCTAACTCAAGCTATTCCTTCATTAGGTCATGAACTTTGTGAAGAGAACACACTCTACTACATGGAAAGTGGTAGAGGATGAAGAAGTAGGAGGTGGGCTCACTTTAGAATTGATTTTCTCACACTTTTTCTCAATCTCCATTGAAGCTAGAAAGCTTTTGTTGAATGAAGAAGAAGAAGAAGTCTAATCAATAATTCATCCAAAAATGAAAATTTTTTAAATTAATTATTGCACCATGGTTGAGTTAAGCCCTCATGCTTAACTCATGTAGAGAATTAACCATAGTATGAGGTTAAGGGTTGGGTTAACTAATATCCTAAGAAATGACAAAAGAGTTGACTTTGTCAATGTTGCATACAAGCTTCTACAAGCTTGATAACATTGACTAAAGTCTCCTCTCTTTTGTTATTCTTAAGGAAATAAGTAAACCCTAATTTAACATAAACCTTATATAAGTCTCATACACCCATCTTGTATGTATCATCAAACATGATACAAACATGTACACTTGCATATATCACATATAAACAATGTGCACAATCTAGTGAGAAAATAAATCATAAGTGAGCTAATACTAGTTAATGTAATGTAATATATCAAATATATAAATATACATTAAATTATTAAATCAACTCTTGATTTAATAACCCGGATATAACTGACTAATATCATGTGTAACAACTTATCGAATCAACACTTGATCCGATAACCCGGCTATATTGCATACAACTGATCAATGTCACGAATCGCGAGAATAGAATACGGTATCTCATATTGTATTAATCTCGGCCCCGCACATATCATATATGTGCTCCTACTCCGTTTCGCTTGAGCCAGGAAACCCTTGTGTAGGACTCTAAAGACTTGTCAATACTCCGGCAGTAGGTGATGATCATATCAAACACCCACAAGCCACAAGCGGTGTGCTAAACGTAACGGCCACCCGGGTATTGAGCGATCAGAAGATCAACAAGCAAGTCTGTACATTCTCCTGTGAATCCAATCAGTAACACTCCCATACTGTCCAGTCTCGTCGTCTGATATGTCGCATATCTCGCATAGGGGTGGTAAACGTCAGACCCCAGTAGCTTGATAAGTCGTGTCGATATGAGGTCTATAACAGTTCGAGAAACTACTGATAACACTTACCAGTAAATCTCAGCAACCCTGGCCAGGGATTTCCGGTTATAGCCAATCGAACACAGCACAACATCAACTCCTTATACCGGGAGAGACGAATCCTCTCGTATCGCTCATTGCATCCATGTGATTCGGGACTGTACCCAAAAGCCACCTTTTTGCACGCCCTCTTGGATGTGGTATGATGGAAATCAAAGCACAGTGGGAATCACACAAGACTCTATGACGATCTCGGGTCAACAGACTACTCTGTACCAGTGTCACCGGAGAACTGCCATCTGACGTAAGGTATAATACCATCTGGGAGTTCTCAGCAAGTCCGTCCAGTGTACCCAGTCTCTACTGAGCACCCGTACACCATCCTTGATGTCAAACACCGATGGATATGGGATCATCCATCGCCCATCATATTGGTCAAGATGCGTATACGCTAGTTACTCTGGTGTATCGATGCCCTGTCTCGATACACCATCGACTAGGAACAGTTATAGGATGTACTCGTCGACTACCGTGGCCCCATTAGTATGATCTCATCATAGTCCCAGTAGTCGAGTACATATCCTAAGGGCTTTATCAACATGTAACATAGAGACAATCAGAGTACATGTGAAGATATGGTACAACCAGATAGCATACTATCATGTCGAGCAAGAAAGTCCTCCCTCTATATGTCCTAGCATCCACTACAATATACATCGTATGTATAGTAATGGCCTCTAGGGCATACATATAACTAACAACTTCTGGGTTGAGGAAGATGTCACCGTTGATGTATATTATTGAATTTCCGCATTAGGATAGACCCAAGGAGGGGAGCACAAGTAACCGTGTTCTAGAGTCCAGTGGGAGACCATCTCGAGGTGTCGAGTCCAGGTCTCCTAACACTAGAATTGGTAGGCTTGCTTGCCGCTCTCGTAGGGATCTAGGGATGTGGGTTTGGCTATTTATCATGACCGTGGAATTCGTGATTTATACAGGCTTAAATTAAAACCCGGAAATCCTAGTATATCCAATATTTCATATGTTGTCTTCTGCTGCTGATATTATGTGATGTGATCACTTTATATTCTGAGATAAATACTATATATAATATATATGATATATTAAACTCGTTGCTCAGGTTTTTCACCCGTGTTTGCCCTGCCCCGCTCTGCCGTTAGTTACCTAACCTAACGATGCATGACGGGACTTCGTGGCGAATGCGGATGGCATAAGCGTACGTTGTATTTATCTGTGATGTTTAGGTAACTTAAATGATGGGACATTCATTAATATGATTAATGAAAGAAAATAAACCTAAAGATGTTGAAGAATCGAATTTGAAACCCACTCGGCTTTTTACGAAAAAGCAAAGTTTTAAAAAGCGGAGCATAAGCTACTCCTTTTAAAACTATTTGATTCTGCAACGATATCAAGTTCAAAGCGTTAAAGGTTTTCACAAAAACCATCCGCAACCCTCCATCATTTTAGAAAGTAGAGTACTTAGTTTTCGTGCTGCGTATGTTTATCATAGTCAATGCGTAGTGTACGGTAGCTAAGTGATGTCTTCCTACACAGCATATGATGCGATTAATTAGGACAATCATGTGATTATGTTGATTATAGTCAAGGGTCATATGGGTGGGCCTAATTCATCAAGAAATGGCGGGTAGAACTTGACTAGAGCTTATGATATATTGATTATAGTTAAGGTCATAAGTGCTAGGGGTAAAAACCATTATCGGGAGTTTCAAGTGTTGAAATTTACAATGAGATTGCATAGCTTCTATGAGATAGTTGGATCCTGATACTCACTGCGAGTAATTGTTACTCCTGGGTGAGTTTTGCACTTTATAATTAGCCGATCAAGTAGGTGTCTAGAAATGTGTCAACGGGGATACGCCCCTAGGAAAATGAGGTTTATTTTAATTAGGCCCGTATGAAAGCACGGGAAACCTCCCTCAAAGTACCCGCACTGGCCTGGCTGAAAGATTGGCGAATTTATAGAGTGTAATTAATCTTGGCTAGTCTTTCCTTTTAGGGTTTGAAGAATGATTTGATAAAAACAGTGGGAGCCATGCTGATTAGATAAAATATATAACCAATCTAATCTTGCAAGAGCGCACGCAGAGTGTTTTTTTTCTCTCTCACTCTCCAGGTAGCGACCATATCATGCCTTAATCTAGATAATAATATGGATGTATTGACCAAACTCGCTTGTTATATTGAGCTGGAGAACGTTTGTCCCTCTTCAACTTATAATTGTTATAAGACCGAGCAGGAAATGGGGGAATACCAGGATTCCCATACCGCCCAAACAAAGAAAGTGCTTGTTGATGCATCTTTTTCAGGTGTGTTCGTTAACAAAAACTTTTTCTCAGAACCTTCTACGTCCTGGGTATTTGATACCGGATCAGGATCCCATATATGTAATCTGTTATATGGGCTACAGTAAGGTAGAGAACTGGGAGTGGGTGATATATCTCTAAGTATAGAGAATGGTGCAATTGTTGCAGCCAAATCTGTTGGAAAATATCACCTTGTATTACCAAATAGATTGATTCTGAACGAATGTTATTAGATACCAAACCTGATATGCAATATTATATCAGTCTCTTTATTTAGTAAAGAAGGATATAATTTTGTATTGTTGGATAATGTTTTGAACATTTCCTATATCAAGAGTTGATCGGATCACGCACGGTATCTAATGGCATATACGTTCTAAATCAAACAACAGTTCTTAACGTACAAAACACACACAAGAGGAAGAGTTCAGAAATGGACGAAACCATTTTGAGGCATTATAGACTAGGTCATATCAATGAGACACAACTAGCTAAGTTATATTAAGATGCATATTTAAATCAGTTTGAATTTACATCTTGTGAAACTTTCCAGTCATGTCACAAAGATAAGATGACCATAGCTCTGTTTCCTTGAAACAGAGAAAGGGTTAGTGGACACTGAGGACTGATACATGATGATGTATATGGACCCCTGTCTATACATGCCAGGACTGGTTCTTTGAACTTCATTTTATTCACTGATGGTCTCTCAGGATTCGGACATGTGTTCCTATTGAAACACAAGCCTAAAGCTTTTGAAAAATTCAATGAATATAAATGGGAAGTCAAGGACAAAAAAGGGTATAAGTATTGTAGGGTTCTTAGGCACCCTAATGAGGTTACACAAGGCATCGATCATGCCAATTTCAAAATTTATGGGTGCCGAGAGACCCTAATACGGATCGTCGGCTAGATGTTTAGGCGAAAAATAAACTAGTTAACACTTAACTACAAGAATACGGAAATACAACCTTTGTAGATCCGGTCCTCCACCTCCACGGCTCCGTGATGAAGTCATCTCCGCTGTCCAAATCAAAATCCGGGCTCTAGCGTCGGCTTCATTGGAGAAAGAGCGGGCAAGGTCGTCGGCTTCGTGCCGAAGATGATCTACGTCGAGGCATCGCTAGATCAAGCTCCAACTTCACCAAGTCAAGAAACTTGTGAAGAAAACACACTCTACTACTTGGCAAGAGGTAGAGGATGAAGAAATAGGAAGTGGGTAGACTTTAGAATTGGATTTCTCACTCATTTCCATCAATCACCATTGATGGAGCTTGCTTTCTTCATGGAAGAAGATGAAGAATAAGAAGAAAGTCTTATGATAAGTTATTCCAAAAATGGAAAAATAAATGGAATGTTTATCATAATCTAACCATGGTAATGTGTAGAGAATTAACCAAAGTTAGTTGAATGGTTAGGGTTAAGAATGAGATAAGAATGGTGGACTTTGGTCAAAGCTTCATGAAGCTTCAACTAAACTACAAATAAAGCCACCATTCTTTCTCTTTATTCTTATTTATTTCAAAATGAATAAATGAAATAAATAAATGAGAAAAGGAAATGAAACCCTAACCACTTAAGTAACCATGGTTTAATTCTTTACACAAACCCAAACTAGCATGTATCATCAAACATGATACAATCTTGTGTACAAAAGTATATCACATATACAATGTGCACAAAAAGTGAGAAAATCCATTTAAAGTGAACCAATACTAGTTAATGCAAAGTAATATATCAAATATATAATTATGCATTAAATCATTAAATCAACACTTGATTCAATGATTCGGTCATGTCGCACACAACCGACTAGTATACAATGTATCGGCTTATCGAATCAATCCTTGATTCGATAACTAGGTTATATCGCATACAACCATTCGATACATTCATCGCGAGAATGGAATACGGTATCACATACACGCAATATTCTCGGTCCCGCACATATCTCATATGCGCTCCTATTTCGTTTCGCTTGAGCCAGGAAACCTCTGTGTAGGACTCTAAAGACTCGTCAATACGCCGGCAGCAGGTGATGATCATATCAAACACCCACAAGCCGCAAGCGGTCTTCTAAACGTAACGGCCACCCGGGTATTGAGCGATCAGAAGATCGACGAGCAAGCCCTCTCACACTCCAGTGAATCCAACCAGTAACACTACCGTACAGTCCGGTCTGATCGTCTGATATGTCGCATATCTCGCCTAGGGGTGGTTAACGTCAGACCCCAATAGCTCAATAAGTCGTGTCGATATGAGGTCTATAACAATTCGAGAAACTACTGGTAACACTTACCAGTAAATCTCAGCAACCCTGGCCAGGGATTTCCTGTTATAGCCAATCGAACACAGCGCAACATCAACTCCCTATACCGGGAGAGACGAATCCCCTCCTATCGCTCATTGCCTCCATGTGATTCGGGACTGTACCCAAAAGCCACCGTTTTGCACGCCCACTTGGACGTGGTAAGATGGAAATCAAAGCACAGTGGGAACCACACAAGACTCTATGACGATCTCGGGTCAACAGACTACTCTGTACCAGTGTCACCAGAGAACTGCCATCTGACGTGAGGTATAATACCATCTGGGAGTTCTCGGCGAGTCCGTCCAGTGTACCCAGTCTCTACTGAGCACCCGTATATCATCTCTGAAGTCAAACACCGATGGATATGGGATCATCCATCGCCCATCTGTATGGGTCGAGAAGGTATACGCTAGTCTACTCTGGTATATCGATGCCCCGTCTCGATATACCCTCGACTAGGGACTTTGAAGGATGTACTTATGGACTACCATGTCCCCACTAGTATGATCCGCATCATAGTCCAGGTAGTCAAGTACAGATCCTAAGGGCTTTACCAACATGTAACAGGGAGACAATCAGTGTACACGTTAAGGTAAAGATCAACCAGATAGCATACTATCATGTCGAGCAAGAAAGTCCTCCCTATATATGTCCCAGCATCCACTACAATATACATCCTATGTATAGTAATGGCCTCTAGGGCATACATATAACTAACAATCTCCCACTTGCACTAGGGCCATCTGATAGCAGTGGTTGTAGTATCTCATACTCAACCATCCCATAAAAGTCTCTCTCTGGGAATAGGCCTTTGTGAGTGGATCCGCCGTGTTGTCCTCTGAGTCTACTCTCCTAACCTCGATCCCTTAGAGATCAACCATCTCCATGATCAAGTGATACTGCCTTAGAATATGTCTGGATCACTGATGGGACCTGCGTTCCTTGGCATAAGCCACTACTCCATTGTCACACAATGGGAGGAACATAGTTCATCTCATGAACCAATATACACCCAAACAGCCTCTTTGGTAGCATCTTAAGTAGCGATGTATCCTGCCTTTATCGTCTAGTATGTCACGGTATCTAGCTTGGAACTCTTCCAACATACCGTCCCTTTACTGAGGGTAAAGACAATGCCTGCGACTGACATTCAGTCGTCTTTATCACCCTGGAACCCTTCCAGTGATTCTCCCCAGGATCAACTGATACCATCTCACTATAGCTAGTGAGTATCCTAACATCCATTTAGATCTATCTCATAGATCCAAAAACCAGGATTTAGGAGGTATCACTTTCATCCTATATGGAGAATCATTGTGATGAGCGGAGATTGATCGAGCGTAGCATAGGAAACTCTTTCCCTATCAAGAGTATGTCATCCACGTACTCTACGAGGATCACCACCATACTCCCTACTACCTTTTTGTTTATACAAGGTTCATCTACCATTTTGATGATGTCAAACTCTTTGACTAATCCATCAAAACAGATGTTCCAACTCCGCGATGCCTGCTTTATCCTATAAAGCATCTTGCACACGTATCCGCTGCTCCCACTGTCTACGAAGCCCTCTGGCTGTGTACTTATAGACGTTCTCTTCTAAAACATCATTTAGAAAAGCAGTCATGGCACCTAACCGCCAGATATCGTAGTCATGGTATGTAGCCGTGGTAAGTAGGATCCGGATGGACTTAAGCATAGCCACTGGAAAAGGTTTCATCATTATCCAGGCCTGGTCGATGACGAAAACCTTTAACAAATCTAGCTTTGAAAGTCTCAACTTTTCCATCTACACCAAGTAATCTTCTCAAGATATACTTGCTCCTTGTGGGGATTTAACCCTTCAGATATAGCAACCAAAGTCCATACTTTGTTGGTGGATAAGGATCCCATCTTAGATCACTAAGCATCCAGCCATTCTTACAGAGTCCCACTCCTGATGACCAGCTCGAAACTAGTTGGGTCATCATCTCATGATGCAATCCTCGCTCTCACTGTCATAGAGTAACCGAAGTATCTCTCAGGTGGGTGAGGAACCCTACTAGATCGGCGGAGAGGCTGAGGTTCGTTGGTAACTATTGAATCCTTTGGTTTTATCAAATCATCTGCTGTAGATTGTATAGCTGGAACATTTCCAGTTCTACATAACAGACTTTGCCTCGAGCTTGTCCAGATTTTGTTTTTAGACATAGGCAGGACAACCCCAAATCTTAACTAACTTAAGATATGGGCTCTTCCCTTTCCATATCACATATGAAGTGGTAGGCAACTGATTTGATTCGAACCCTATTCAATAGGTATGCAGCTTCTCAAGCGCATAACTCCAAAAAGGAAACAGGTAACTCAGTAGTACTCATCATAGAGCACACCTTATCATATAGGGTGTGATTGCTCCGCCCCGATATACCATCGTTCTATGGTGTATACGGAGGAGTAATGCCGAGAGAGAATCTCATTCTCCTTTAGAATAATCCAGGATTTCCGTGCTCAAGTATTCTCCTCCTTGATCACATCAAAGGACATAATACTTATACCCGTTTTGGCTCTCTACTTCTAACTTATATTCTGTGAATATCTCAAAAGGTTCGGACTTGTGTTTCAACAGGAACATAGGTCTGAATCTTGAGAGATTATCAGAGAATGTAATGAAGTACAAAGAACCAGTCTTGGCATGTGTAGACAGGGGACCTTACATACATCAACATGTATCAATCCCAAGAGTTCACTAACTCTTTCTCTGTTTCCAGTAAACGGAGCTATGGTCATCTTATCTTTGTGACATGACTGGCAAGTTTCACAAGATGTAAATTCAAACAGGATTTAAATATGCATCTTCATGTAACTTCAGCCAGTCTGGTCGCATTGATATGACCTAGTCTACAATGCCTGAAGAAGGATGCGTTCATTTCTGAACTCTTCCTCTTCTGTGTGTTCCGTATACTAAGAACTGTAGTTTGATTTAGAACATTAATGCTTTTAGATAACGTACCTGAACCGATCAACTTTTGATATAGGAAATGTTCAAAACATTATCCAACAATACAAAATTTTATCGTTTCTTTACTACTAAAGAAACTGATATGATTTTGTAAATCAGGTTCGGTATCTAATAACATTCGTTCAGAATCAATGTATTTGGAATACAGGGTGACAGTGACCAACAGACTTGGCTGCAACACTTGCCCCGTTTTCTGCCTCATGAAACTTATCACCCGTTCTCAGTTCTCTACCTTTCTGTAGCCCTATGTAACAGATTACATATCTGGGATCCTGATCTGGTATCACATACCCAGGTCGTAAAGGATACTGAGAAACAGTTTTCTGTAATGAACACACCCGAAGATGATGCATCATCATGCACTCTCCTCGTTTGGGCGGCACGGGAAATCTGGTATTCCCCAATTTCCTGCTCGGTCTTATAATAATTATAAGTTGGAGCGGGACCAACGTTCCCCAGCTCAGTATAATAAGCGGGTTCGGTCAATAATCCGTATTATTATCTTGATTAAGGCGTGATATGGTCGCTACCAGGAGAGAGAGAGAAGAAAACACTCAGCGTGCGCTCTTGCAAGAATAGATTGGTTATTATTTTATCTAATCAGGATGGCTCCCACTGCTTTTTATCAAATCTTCCTTCAAACCCTAAAAGGAAAGACTAGCCGGGATTAATTACACACTACAAGTTCGCCAATCTTTCAGCCAGGCCAGTGTCGGTACTTTGAGGGAGGTCCCCCGTGCTTTCGCACGAACCTAATTAATATAAACCTCGTTTTCCCAGAGGCGTAACCTCGTTAACACCTTTCTAGACACCTACTTGATCGGCTAATTGTAATGTATAAAACTCTCCTAGGAGTAACTCTTACTCGCAGCGGGTATCGGGATCCAACTATCTCATAGAAGGTATGCAATCTCATTGCAAATTTCAACACTTGAAATTCCCGATAATATTTTGCCCCTAACCTCCTATGACCTTGACAAAGGCCAACAAACCATAGGATGCTAGTCAAGTTCAACCCGTCATTTCTTGATCGAAATAAACCCACCCGCACGGCCCTTGACAAAGGCCAACAAGGTCGCACGACTACCCTAATCCAATCTGCATCATATGCATAAGCAGATAAGCACCAGTTAGCTACCGCACACTGCGCCTTGACAAAGGCCAACAAACGCAGCAGGAATACTAACTACTACTTATCTGAAATGACGGAGGGCTACGACAGGTTTTTCTGAAAACCTATTGCGTAATGAACTTGATATCGTTGTAGAATCAAATGATTTTAAAAAATGGAGTGTTTTTGAGGCTTTTCTAGTTTTGCTAAAGGAGTCACTCCCGGTGAAGGGATCGTCGGTCCTTTCCTCGTCGAATGAAGTGCGGGATATATCATATATATCACTGTGCAAAGCAAAAACTATTAAAAGCAATCAAAAGACAAACCGAGTGTGTAGCATCTGCCAGTTATTGCTAAAGGAGTCACTCCCGGTGAAGGGATCTCGGTCCTTTCCTCATCGAATAAGGTGCAGGATATATCACATATACCTCTATGCAAAGCAAGAACTGTAGCTATCTGTTTTATTTTGAAATTCGATTCTACAACATCTTAGGTTTCTTTTACTTTCATTAATCACATTAATGAAGTTCCATCATTTAAATACCTAAACATCACAGATAAATACGACGTACACTTATGCCATCCGCATTCGCCTCGATGTCCCCTCGTGCACCGTTAGGTTAGGTAACTAACGGCAGAGCGGGGCAGGGCTAGCGCGGGTGTAAAACATAAGTAACGTCTATATAATATATCACATATACTATATACTGTATCCATCACAGAACATATCACATGATCACATCACAGATATCGCAGCAGAAGAAACATATGAAATATTGGATATACTAGGACGTCCGTGTTTTCAATACGAGCCAGTATAAAACACGGATTCCACGGTCGCGATGAATAGCCAAACCCACACCCCAAGACCCCTACGAGAGCGACAAGCAACCCTACCAATTCTGGAGTTAGGAGACCCGAACTCGACTCCTCGAGTTGGTCTCCCACTGGACTCCAGAACCCGGTTACTTGTGCTCCCCTCCTTGGGTCTATCCTAGTGCGGAAAAGTAAATAATATACAAACGGTGACATCTTCCGCAACCTGGAAGTGCCCCAATAAAAGAATATTACATACAAGTTTTTACATGAATGAAAATGAAAAACACTCATCTCACATAAAAACCCCCGGCTATTCAAACACGAAGATCCAATATAACATATCCAGCAACACATAGCATCACATGTCATCAACGTAAGTGAATATGCGCATCCCAATTGTCGTTGACATATAGCAACGAAACCGGCGATATCACATATTACACTTACGGTCACAAAAAAGAAAGTGTAAAACTACAACAGTTGGAATCCGCAACCACCTCAGACATCACATGCCTGACCAAATGAATTTCTTAGACATCGCATGCCTAACAATTATAAACCCCGCATTTTAGTCTCAAAATCGAAAACACTTTTCAATATCAAGTCGGGCAATTCAACAAGATTCCCGACATCCTGATCGAATGCTCGTCGCAAACTTCTGTAGGCGGCCGCACCCCCGACGCCTTCGACGAAGTGCACCAAGGCGGAACACCGCTACCGCGAGCACCCGAACGGATGCTTTCGGCGACGGGGTTCTCCTACAGTCACTTGGTCGGGGCTATGGAGCGAGGCTGTCTATTAAGTTTATCGGCGAGTATCCGCGTACGCTACGTGATTCCGACGGACTTTTGATCACATCAAAATTCCGTGGCAACCGATCAAGTGAGACTAAACTGCTATGTTTATAATATTCATTCCGTTATCTCATAACTATTTGTGAATTCCAATTATTGTATCACATTCCAGATAAACAGAAAATGTTAAACTTTCCGATCGAACAATCGAACACCCAAGTTTTCCCGATACAATCCAACACATGAAATAAGTCTAACAACATTCAGTTCGTGCCTCAGTACCAACGGTCCAGCCGTAGAAGGGTCAAGCCAACGCCTCACATGTGGCACGCCGTACTGCCCCAAACCCGAAGGTTCAAAGGGCAGTTCAAGACGGTCACATAATCGAGTTAAGGTTTGTTGTCTTCTAGAGGGTCCATCGCGTTACTTGCACTACTTAGAACGTCGTTAAACTACGGAAAAATCCAACACTTGGAAATTTCCCGACAGGGGAAAAATTGGGTATTTATATCCGGTCGAACTTTTTTTAACATATTCTAAAATTTATCCGGAAAGCCACACAGACAAAATTTGATACTCCGATCGAAACACCGAATCCCCAAAACAACCCCAGAAAATTCAACTCTTGAATAAATATTAAAAATTCCCAGAAAACTCAGCATCAGAAAACATGAATTACTGTGCAAAAAGTGGAGGATGACGTCACCATATTGCCGCGGAACCGCCGCAGAAGCCAGGCTTCTACCGCGGTTCCACCGCCGTTTACACTGTTCATGAATAAATTTTTGCGCCGTAATTCTTAGAATTCCCTGCTGAATTTTTTACGAATTTTTAATTTGGAAAAATCCCAATTTTTAGAAAAAGTCCAGAGAGCAAGTTTGGTTTGGGGTTTCGGGTTTGTTCGGACTTCAAATTCCGTCTGGACTTCGCCTAAGGCTCTAGCTAGGCTCTGATACCACTGTAGGGTTCCTAGGCACCCTAATGAGGTTATACAAGGCATCGATCATGGCAATTTCAAAATTTATGGGTGCCGAGAGACCCTAATACGGATCGTCGGCTAGATGTTTAGGCAAAAAATAAACTAGTTAACACTTAACTACAAGAATACGGAAATACAACCTTTGTAGATCCGGTCCTCCACCTCCACGGCTCCGTGATGAAGTTATCTCCGCTGTCCAAATCAAAATCCGGGCTCTAGCATTGGCTTCATCGGATAAAGAGCGGGCAAGGTCGTCGGCTTCGTGCCGAAGATGATCTACGTCGAGGCATCGCTAGATCAAGCTCCAACTTCACCAAGTCAAGAAACTTGTGAAGAAAACACACTCTACTACTTGGCAAGAGGTAGATGATGAAGAAATAGGAAGTGGGTAGACTTTAGAATTGGATTTCTCACTCATTTCCATCAATCACCATTGATGGAGCTTGCTTTCTTCATGGAAGAAGATGAAGAATAAGAAGAAAGTCTTATGATAAGTTATTCCAAAAATGGAAAAATAAATGGAATGTTTATCATAATCTAACCATGGTAATGTGTAGAGAATTAACCAAAGTTAGTTGAATGGTTAGGGTTAAGAATGAGATAAGAATGGTGGACTTTGGTCAAAGCTTCATGAAGCTTCAACTAAACTACAAATAAAGCCACCATTCTTTCTCTTTATTCTTATTTATTTCAAAATGAATAAATGAAATAAATAAATGAGAAAAGGAAATGAAACCCTAACCACTTAAGTAACCATGGTTTAATTCTTTACACAAACCCAAACTAGCATGTATCATCAAACATGATACAATCTTGTGTACAAAAGTATATCACATATACAATGTGCACAAAAAGTGAGAAAATCCATTTAAAGTGAACCAATACTAGTTAATGCAAAGTAATATATCAAATATATAATTATGCATTAAATCATTAAATCAACACTTGATTCAATGATCCGGTCATGTCGCACACAACCGACTAGTATACAATGTATCGGCTTATCGAATCAATCCTTGATTCGATAACTAGGTTATATCGCATACAACCATTCAATACATTCATCGCGAGAATGGAATACGGTATCACATATACGCAATATTCTCGGTCCCGCACATATCTCATATGCGCTCCTATTTCGTTTCGCTTGAGCCAGGAAACCTCTGTGTAGGACTCTAAAGACTCGTCAATACGCCGGCAGCAGGTGATGATCATATCAAACACCCACAAGCCGCAAGCGGTCTGCTAAACGTAACGGCCACCCGGGTATTGAGCGATCAGAAGATCGACGAGCAAGCCCACTCACACTCCAGTGAATCCAACCAGTAACACTACCGTACAGTCCGGTCTGATCGTCTGATATGTCGCATATCTCGCCTAGAGGTGGTTAACGTCAGACCCCAATAGCTCGATAAGTCGTGTCGATATGAGGTCTATAACAATTCGAGAAACTACTGGTAACACTTACCAGTAAATCTCAGCAACCCTGGCCAGGGATTTCCTGTTATAGCCAATCGAACACAGCGCAACATCAACTCCCTATACCGGGAGAGACGAATCACCTCCTATCGCTCATTACCTCCATGTGATTCGGGACTGGACCCAAAAGCCACCGTTTTGCACGCCCTCTTGGACGTGGTAAGATGGAAATCAAAGCACAGTGGGAACCACACAAGACTCTATGACGATCTCGGGTCAACAGACTACTCTGTACCAGTGTCACCAGAGAACTGCCATCTGACGTGAGGTATAATACCATCTGGGAGTTCTCGGCGAGTCTGTCCAGTGTACCCAGTCTCTACTGAGCACCCGTATATCATCTCTGATGTCAAACACCGATGGATATGGGATCATCCATCGCCCATCTGTATGGGTCGAGAAGGTATACGCTAGTCTACTCTGGTATATCGATGCCCCGTCTCGATATACCCTCGACTAGGGACTTTGAAAGATGTACTTATGGACTACCATGTCCCCACTAGTATGATCCGCATCATAGTCCAGGTAGTCAAGTACAGATCCTAAGGGCTTTACCAACATGTAACAGGGAGACAATCAGTGTACACGTTAAGGTAAAGATCAACCAGATAGCATACTATCATGTCGAGCAAGAAAGTCCTCCCTATATATGTCCCAGCATCCACTACAATATACATCCTATGTATAGTAATGGCCTCTAGGGCATACATATAACTAACAAGTATTATGTCCTTTGATATTATCGGGGTGGAGAATACTTGTGCATGGAATTCCTGGACTATTTCAAAAGGAGAATGAGATTCTCTCTCAGCATTACGCCTCCGTATACACCACAACACAACGGTGTATCGGGGCGGAGCAATCGTACCCTATTAGATATGGTGCGCTCTATGATGAGTACTACTGAGTTACCTGTTTCCTTTTGGGAGTTATGCACTTGAGAAGTTGCATACCTATTGAATTGGGTTCCAACCAAATCAGGTGCCTACCACTCCATATGAGATATGGTAAGGGATAAACCCATGTCTTAAGCAAGTTAAGATTTAGGGTTGTCCGGCCTATGTCAAAAGCAAAATCCGGACAAGCTCGAGGCATGGTCAGTTCTGTAGATGTTTGTTGGATATCCCAAGCATTTGCAAGGGAATATCTTCTACCGCACCAAGAAACAGAAGGTGTTTTGTTTCTCGGCATGCCACCTTTTTAGGAAAACGAATTTTTTATGGAAGAAATTTGTGGTCATGAGGTAGAACTGGAATAAGTTGCAGCTATACAAACTACAGTTGATGATTTGGTAGAACCGGAGGATTCCATAGTTCCCAACGAACCTCAGCCTCTTCGCCGATCTGGTAGGGTTCCTCATTCTCCTGAGAGATACTTAGGTTCCTCGATGACAGTGGGAGCGAGGATTGTATCATGAGAGATGATGACCTAACTAGTATCGAGCAGGCCATCAAGAGTGGGGACTCTGTAAGAATGGCTAGATGCTAAGAGATCTGTGATGGAACCCATGAACACCAACAAAGTATGGACTTTGGTTGCTATATTTGAAGGATTAAATCCCCATCAGGAGCAAGTATATCTTGAGAAGATTACTTGGTGTAGATGGAGATGTTGAGACTTTCAAAGCTGGACTTTTTGTAAAAGGTTCTCGTCAACAACAACGAGTGGATTATGATGAAACCTTTTCTAGTAGCTATGCTTAAGCCCATCCAGATCTTACTTGCCATTGCCACATACTATGACTACGATATCTGGCGGTTGGGTGTCATGAATGCTTTTCTGAATACTGATTTTGAAAAGAGCGTCTATAAGTACACAGCCAGAGGGCTTCATAGATAATGGGAGCAGCGAAAACGTGTGCAAGTTGCTTTATGCGTTAAAGCAGGTAACACGGAGTTGGAACATCTGTTTTGATGTGATAGTCAAAGCGTTTGACTTCATCAAAATGGTAGATGAACCTTCTATATACAAAAAGGGTAATGGAGAGTAAGGTGGTCATCCTCGTATTGTACGTGGATGACATACTCTTGATAGGGAAAGAGTTTCCTATGCTACACTCGGTCACTCTCCTCTTATCACATTGATTCTCCATGTAGGATCTTGGTGATACCTCCAAAATCCTAGTTTTTAGATCTAAGTGGATGTTAGGATTCTCACTAGATGTAGTGAGTTGGTATCAAATGATCCTGGGGAGAATCACTGGATTACTTTGGAGAACCTTCTTAAGTACTTATGAAGCACTAAAGAAATGTTCTTGGAGTTTGGTAACGGTGACCTCCAGCAGGAGTCCTTTACCGACTCAAGCTTCCAGAGTGATAAGGTCGACTGTTAGACAGTCATAGGCATTGTCTTTACCCTCAATAGAGGGACGGTATGTTGGAAGAATTCCAAGCTAGATACCGGGCCAAACTAGACGATAAAGGCTGGATACATCGCTAACAAAGATGCTACCAAAGAGAAAGTCTAGGTGTATATTTGTTCATGAGATGAACTAGGTTCCTACCATTGTGTGACAATGGAGATGCGGCTTTGGCCTAGGAACCCCAGTCCTATCAGCAACCCAGACATATTCTAAGGTGGTATCACCTGATCATGGAGATGGTTGATCTCCAAGAGATCGAGGTTAGGAGACTTGACGCGAAGGATAACACGGCGGATCCATTCACAATGGCATTTCTTACGAGAGACTTTTATAGGATGTTGGGTATTAGATACTACAACAACTGGCCTTAGTGCAAGTGGGAGATTGTTAGTTATATGTATGCCCTAGAGGCCATTATTGTACATGAGATGTATATCATAGTGGATGTCTAGACATATATAGGGAGGACTTTCTTGCTCGACATGATAGTACGCTATCTGGTTGCTCTTTATCTTAACATTTACACTTACTGTCTCTCTGTTACATGTTGATAAAGCCCTTTGGATGTGTAACTTGACTACCAGGATTATGATGCAGATCATACTAGTGGGGTCTGGGCAGTCCATGAGTTCATTCTTCAATTGTTCCTAGTCATGGGAGTATCAAGACGGGGCATCGGTATTCCAGAGTAGACTAGCGTATACGCTTCTTGACCCATGTGATGGGTGATGGATGATTCCATATCCATTGGTGTTTGACATCAAAGATCGTATGCGGGTGCTCAGTGGAGACTGGGTACACTGAACGGACTCGCCGAGAACTCCTAGATGGTATTATACCTCACGTCAGATAGCAGTTCTCTGGTGACACTTGTACAGGTTAGTCTGACGACTCGAGATAATCATAGAGTCTTGTGATCTCACACTGTGCTTTGATTTCCACCCTACCATAGCTCTAATGAGTCGTGCAAACAGGAGTTTTTTGGGTACAGTCCCGAGTCACATGGAGGAAATGAGCGATAGGAGGGGATTCGTCTCTCCCGGTATAGGGGGTTGATGTTGCTCTATGCTCGATTGGCCTGTCACGACCTGAATATACGGAACATGACCGTCACTTAGACTACGAAACATCTCGAGGAGTACGTAATCTAAGTAAGCCAAAAACCCAGAAATACAAACCAAGAAAAGTAGTGGAGTGAAGGAAAAACCAATTTAAATCAAGTAGTTTGCAACATACGCCGAAATATGCAATTTAAAATCACAAGTATTTTCTAAAAATTTCGGCAGAATTTCCTTTGTAAAAACTGACCCCAAACGGGTATAAAACCTGATAAAGCATATATAATGAATGAAGGCATCCCCAAGCGGGAGCTAGCTCTTCGTCAATCGACGGTCACAACCACGCAAGCAATATAATATACAACGCCGAAGGGCGAGGATCACAACAGAAAAAGAAACTCAAAACAGCATGAAATCCAAAGAAATACAATGCGCGACTCTAAGGTCGAAAGAATAAACATCAATGGTCTCTATCTAAAATAAATACATGTTTGGTTGATGGAACTTTTAGATACAACTGAATAATAATATACAAATTATACTGATGGTTACGATACAAGTGAACCCACCTATTAGCAAATCTCCCAGAAATGGAAGTAGTGCCAGCAAAGCCATAATGAAACCTGTACGGCAAAACCTGCAAGAATTGTGGCACAACGGGGGTGAGTTGCCAACTCGTGAGTAGAAAACATCTACGAACAGAAATCGCATGAACAACGCAATCCTAGGTCATACGATCATGATATATCCTCAAATATGTAATCTGCAGCCTATAACAATGGCTAGGGTATACCTCAAAACAACTGTAATACTAAGTGCTCGTGTCAGTGCCTCAGGTAGCAATATATCATATGGATGAGGTATGAATGCATGAAAACAGAGTACATGTAAACGAAAAAAACTGCTTTCATAATTTAGTGAGATTTCAGTATTTTCAAAACGAGGTATCATAAATGAAATCAGTATAAACCGTGTCTAGCATCGACACAAAACATAAATACAAATATCTCTATATCTCTGGCTCCGGCTACCCGGACTGACCTGGATCATCAAATCTCAGTACCTCGATATCTCAAAATCTCAATGTCTCAATCTCACTATCTAGGGCGCCGTCGGTCCAGACCGGCCCCTACCATCAATCTCAAGACCACGACGGTATCCTTCGGATATCCGACGCGTCGGGTAAATCACCGGTCGGTAGTGCTCCCCTGCCAGGCTCAACGCCATCATCTGCGACCTTCTCACCTCGGGGTACCGCACCGGGCCCACCATGTACCCGAAACGGTTCATCCAACTCCTCGAATCGGGTCTTGAAATCCATCAGCAAACTCATGGTGGACGACTCATACATCATGGGAAAACCGCACTTTTCATTTAAAAGGAGAGAGAAGAAGTTTATAAATGTTTTTGCGGTTTCCCCCCAAATCCAGGAAATCTCAGGAAAATCCGAATCCAAATCATCAATAGCATATAAATAGTGAATATAGGCATAAAGATCCATGAATGCGGCATGACAGTGAATAATAACATGCATGAAGTAGCAAGTAATAACTGCAATGTCTAAACTAACATATAAGGCAAGCACACTAATATCATGTCTAAACTATTAGCTAACAAACTATGTCAATGAAATAGTATTTTCAAAAGTGTTCGGGACATGGTAATTACCGATGAAGATGTGTGTGAGCCGGCAAGTAAGTGTACGCGGTGCATACGTATCATCGGTAACGGTGCTGGTGTCCTAACAGCATGATATCAATAACGGTATATGAATCACAACTAAGCATGCGATGCGGAGCGAACAACAATAATGTGCGGGAGCTGAATACTAACACAATGATAACTAATCTGCATTTAATATCATATGAGTCATACAGCTACACTAAACTATAGGGCTAAGCTAACAGGCTAACTGAAAGTAAGGAAACCGCCTAACATTTGAGTCGATACATATATACATATATATATATATAGTTGGTGATCCTGCCTCAATAATATCACATCCGATACCATATCTATAATCAGACATCCCAAGTCAAGAGTGCGGATCTAATATCAATATATAGCTCGTACGTAAATCCGTCGTACGGCATCCCAAATCTGGGTACGGGTCAATATCACATTCATCACATTATTTATCTGGTATCCTCTTTATCAAAGATCACAATCCGGCGTACTGATCTATGTCTAGTACAATACTAATATCATCAATATAATCATGATCTGACTGCTGATCTACACACTCATACAAACCAATGTCATCACCACATATCATCATAAAGAGGTATACATCGCCCAATACGGCCTATTGTAAATAGCCTAGCATATCACATCTCATGTCTTGATCACAAGTCAACTATTCTATGTATATCACCATCCACATGGTATCGTCGTCCAAAGATCCGCTATAACATCATCACGTATCTCAAATACGAATTTTGCCATATCACCGATCTCACGGTCTCAAATCAAAACTCATCGACTCACCACAAATCCCAAATTCTATCCTCCGATCTAATATATGAACACATAGTCCTATACCCATGTGAACACATAAATATATAATCCCATATACGCGCATATGAAAGAAGAATGTATGCAAATATGGGTGTGTGTGTGTAAGTGTGGTGCAACCACTACTCTAGGGTTTCGCAACACTAAACCAATCCAATCACACCTAGAATCCATCTTTATCATCAATAATCTCAAACAACATAAACTCAATATATGTGTGTATACGTATTCGTATACATCACCACGAACCGCGGGGGTGCTATACGCCATCCACCCGGCTTCTCCCCGTAGATATAAATCTACTCACCTTGCTTCTCGTGTGCCAATGCCGATGTCGCCATTTTTATCTTCAACTCCTCGACGTCACGTGGGGTACCTACAAGGATATCACAAACGCTAAAGCACATGAAAATCACATCGGAAAACCAAAACGGCACACGCTACGCCCATAGGTAAAAACCTATAGTCTCGCATGCAAACACGATCAATAAACCTTTGCCGTTGACGTTCAAATGCCACCCGACAGAAACAAATCACCAAATACCAAAATCTATGCTAAAACAAGTTTTTAACCATGCGCCAACACATGAAAACTACCCCAGATTCTATCCTAGATGTAATCAGGCAAAATTGCATATACCAAAGGTCAAATTTACTAGAGATAGGTCCCTGGAACAAAAACGAGGGGATTCCAACCTGCTCTGGCCGCAAATTGCGGCCGGAAGGAATTTATTGGCGGCCTGGGGAAGGAGGTGGGGGCTAGGGTTTTGTGTGGTGGTTCCTAGGTGCCTGCACATCTCACTGTCAAACCAAAATTATTATCAGGTAGCTCGGGTGTTAGCAGATTTCAAAACACACTCACAGAATTACAGTTTTTCCCGATATCGTTTTCATAAATCCGTATTCCAGGTTATAATCTCTGGTTTGGGTCTCCAATCAATCACCACAGGGGTTGTAGTCTCTGACTACACCTCAATTCATCTTTGATTTCAAATCAAACCCTAAACCCTAACTTGAATTTTCCAAAGTCCTCAAAACACACAATATCGACATGAAACACGTATAGATGCACAAAAAATCGGAATACTACTCTAAGGGTGCAGAATTTACCTCCTTTGGCAACTCAAGAATTTTCTTGAGTTGCTCAAAGTCCTCAAGATCCACTCTTTCTAGGTCCAATGTGTAGCTAGTGAGCTTGGGAACATTTTTTGTGAAAAGGGAATGGGGTTTTGGGGTTGGATCCATGGTGTTTTGGGGGATTGAAGGTGGAGGAAGAAGAAGGAAAGGGGAAGCAGCAGCAGCACTCATGGAAGAACGAGAGAGAAAATGAGTTGGGAAATGAGGAGGGATGGCTCAAGACAAAAGAGTTGACCCACTCTTTCTCTCTCTTCATCATACCAGACCTTTTTCTATTCTTTTTCCTTTATTCCTTTATTTCCTTCTCACTCAATGGTAACCCTAAGCAACCATAAACCCACAACATGTAAGAAAATATGACAAGTGTGGAAAAATGATATGTGCATGTTTTGCACCAAAAATGCTAAAAAACCGATTAGCGATTTTTAATCGCGATTAGCACTAAATTAGCATATAACTAACCATAAAAACTTTAAAATGGCATAATTCCATAAAATACCCTATTTTAGAATTTTCCAGAATTTTTCCAAAATTTTTCCCATTTATCGGTATTTAATTATACCAAAATATTAAAATATTCATTAAAAATTAATATTAAAATGTAAAAATTCCCAAAAATAATATTTTATTTTTCTGAAATGTTACATGGCCATAACTGGAAATCCCAGGCCAGGGTAGATGGGATTTACTGGTAAGTGTTATCAGTAGTTTCTCACATCGACATGACTTATCAAGCTATTGGGGTCTGACGTTTACCACCCCTAGGCGAGATATGCGACATATCAGATGAACAGAACGGACTGTATGGTATTGTTACTGATTTGATTCGCAGGAGTATGAGCAGGCTTGCTTGTTGATCATTTGATCGCTCGATACCCGGGTGGCCGTTAAATTTAGCAGGCCTCTTGAGGCTTGTGGGTGTTTGATATGATCATCACCTGCTGCCGGCGTATTGACGAGTCTTTAGAGTCCTACACAGAGGTTTCCTGGCTCAGGAGAAATGGAGTAGGAGCACATATGTGATATGTGCGGGACCGAGACTAATACGAGTATGAGATACCTTATTTTAATCTCGCTAATTGTGTCATCGGTCGGTTATATGAGAAATAGCCGGCTTATCGAATCAAGTGTTGATTCGATAAATTGATACACATGATATTAGTCGGTTATATGAGATATAGCCATATTATTAAATCAAGGGTTGATTTAATAATCTAATGTATAATTATATATTTGATATATGAATTTACATTAACTAGTATTTGCTCACATTAAGATTTCTTTTCTCACTTGCATGTCCACAAAGTGTATATGTGATATATATTTATGTACATTAGTTTGTGTCATGCTTGATGATACATGCAACATGGGTGTGTGTGTGACTTACACCATGCTTACAATAATGTGATGTTTTATTTATCTAAAGTAATTCAAAAATTGGTCGAAATTTGCCATGCTTGAAAGCTTGGAGAAGCTTGAAGAATCTTTGATAAAGTCCACTTGTTTTGTTTTACTTAAAATATTTAATAACCAAACCATTATAATTAGCCATGGTTAAGTCACTACAATGGTTAGTATATGATACTAACTCACCCATAGTTGCAATTCTACACTTGATTTTTTATTCATGAGAGTTTTCTTCATCTCCTTCCTCTAGCTCTCCAGCTTCATGGGAGGTGAAGAAAATGAGTGAGAAAATTATATCTAAAGTGTTCAAAATTCATACTTCATCATCCTAAACAACTAGCCATTTAGTATAGGGTGTTCTCTTCACAAAGTTCATCACCTAGTGAAGAGGTAGCTTAGGTTTGAGTCTCCTCGACGTAGATCATCTTCGGCCTCGAAAACTTCGAGCAAGCTTGTTCATTTCTCCAAGAGAACCCATACTAGAGTTCAGGAGATCACTACTTCCAGTGAAGGGACTACTACACGGAGCTTTAGAAGTGAAGGACTGGTGTACAAAGGTTGTATTCCTTGTTCACTTACTTGTAATGTTAGATTACATGTTATATTGTCTAGTTACTCTAGCTTGATCCAAGGTTAAGGTTCTTTAGCACTCTTGAAAATTTTGAAATTGGCATGGTAAATGCATAGAAAACCTAGTAGGGTGCTGAGGAATCCCAATAGTATTTTAATTTCGGTATGTAATAATATTCGTTCAGAATCAATGTATTAATAAAAGATGATATTTGCCAACAAGTTTGGCTGCAACACTTGCACCATTCTCTACAATTAGAGACATATCACCTATTCCCAGATCTCTATCTTTCTGTAGCACATGTAATATATTACATATGCAGGATTCTGATCCAGTTTCTTATACCCAGGACGTAGAGGATAGTGAGAAACAATTCTTGGTAACGAACATACCCGAAGAAGATGTATCAACATGCACTTTTTTCGATTGGGTGGCATGGAAATCCTGGTATTCCCCTATTTCCTGCTCGGACTTATAACAATTATAAGATGGAGCGGAACCAACGTTCTCCAGCTCAGTATAATAAGCAGGTTCGGTCAATACGTCCATATTATTATCTTGATTAAGGTGTGACATGGTCGCTACCAGGAGAGAGAGAGAAGAAAGCACTCTGCGTGCGCTCTTGCAAGATCAGATTGGTTATTATTTTATCTAATCAGGATGGCTCCTACTCTTTTTATGAAATCTTCCTTCAAACCCCAAAAGGTAAGACTAGTCAGGATTAATTATACCCTACAAGTTCGCCAATCTTTTGGCCAGGCCAGTGTCGGTGAGGTTCCCCGTGTATTCGCACGGACCTAATTAAAATAAATCCCGCTTTCCCAGAGGCATAACCCCGTTGACACATTTCTATACAACTACTTGATTAGCTAATTGTAATGTGCAAAACTCTCCCGGGAGTAACTCTTACTTGCAGTGGGTATTGGGATCCAACTATCTCATAGAAGGTATGCAATCACATTACTAATTTCAACACTTGAAACTTACGTTAATTGTTTTTACCCCTAGTGGCTTATGATCTTGGCTATGGTCAACAAATCACAAGCACTAGTCAAGTTCTACCCGTCATTTCGTGATTAATTAGACCCACCCACATGACCCTTGGCTAAGGTCAACAAAGTCACATGACTATCCTAATTAATCGCATCATATGTTGTGTAGGAAGACACCACTAAGCTACCGTACAATACGCCTTGGCTATGGTCAATAAATGTAGTGCGAATACTAAGTACTATACTTCCTAAAATGACGGAGGGTCTACGGATGGTTTTTATGAAAACCTTTAATGCTTTGAATTTGATATCGTTGTAGAATCGAGTGATTTTGAAAAGGAGTGTTTTTTAGCCTTTTGCTAGTTTTGCTAAAGAGGTCACTCCCGGTGAAGGGATCTCGACTATTTCCTCATCGAATGAGGTGCTGGATATTTCACAAATACCACTACGCAAAGCATGAACTAAAAAAGTAATCAAAAACAAAACTGAATGGGTTGTAGCATCTACTAGTTTCGCTAAAGAGGTCACTCCCAGTGAAGGGATCTCGGCTCTTTCCTTATCGAATAAGGTGCAGGATATTCTTCAAGGAATACCGCTATGCAAAGCAAGAACTAGAGCTACCAGTTTTTAAAATAAGATTCCACAACATCTTGGGTATATTTTTCTTTCATTAATCTCATTAATGAAGTCCCATCAATTATGCTTCCTAAGCATCACAGAAGAAATGAAAACAACAATATTTATTATATATCATATATATAATATAAGCTTTCGTCTCAGAATATCAAGTGATCATATCATAGAATATCAGCAGCAGAAGATAACATATGAAATATTGGATATACTAGGAATTTCGTGTTTTAAATTAAGTCAGTAAAAAACACGGATTCCACGGTCGTGATGAATAGCCAAACCCACATCCCTAGACCCCTAGGAAAGCGGCAAGCAACCTTACCAATTCTAGAGTTAGGAGACCCGGTCTCAACTCGTTGAGATGGTTTCCCACTGGACCCAAGAACCCGGTTACTTGTGCTCTCCTCCTTAGGTCTATACTAATGCGGAAAAGTAAATAATATATATCAATGGTGACATCATCATCAACCCAGAAGTGCCCTAATAAAAGAATATTACATACAAGTTTTTACATGAATGAAAATGAAAAAAACACTCATCTTACATAAAAAAAACCCGGCTATTCAAACACGACGATCCAATATAACATATCACAACAACACATAACATCACATGTCATCAACGTAAGTAAATATGTGTATCCTAATTGTCGTTGACACATAGAAACGAAATCGGTGATACACCACATATCACACTTACGATCGTAGAAAAGAAAGTGAAAACTACAACAATTGGAATCCGCAACGACCTTAGACATCATAAACCCAATGTATCACATATTTCGGATTTCATGCCTAACCAAATGAATTTCTTAGACATCGCATGCCTAACAATTATAAACCCCACATTTTAGTCTCGATATTGAAAACGCTTTTCAATAACAAGTCATGCAATTCAACAAGATTCCCGACATCCGGATCGAATGCTCATCGGAAATTTTAGTAGACGGCCGCATCCCCGATGTCGTCGACGAAGTGCACTTAGGCGGAACACCGCAGCCGCAAGCACCCATACGGATGCTTTTGGCAACGGAGTTCTCCTACAGTCACTTGGTCGGGGCGATAGGGCGTGGCTATCTATTAGTGTTTCTCTGTGAGTATCCGCGTATGTTACGTGATTGCAATGGACTTTTGATCCACATCAAAATTCTGTGGCAACCGATCAAATGAAACTAAATTTCTAGATTTACAAAATTCATACTAGTTATCATATAACTAATTATTGTGGATTCCAAATATTGTATCACATCACAGATAGCTAGACGATTTTAAACATTTTGTTCGAATCAACAAACACCCAAAATTTTCCAAAGAGCTCAACACTTAAGCACAGTCTAAAAATACCCCGAACATGCAACAGCACCTATGGACCAATTGTAGAAGGGTCGACCCATGCCTCACTCATGTCACCGCGGAACTGCTGCAAACCCTAACGTATGATCGCAGTTCCACGATCCAAAGAGTCGAGTTTGGGTATCGTTCTTCAAGAGGGTCCACAGAATCGCTTACATGATTTTCCGAAGATTTTAAACTTGTAAAAAATCCAACTCTTAGAAAATTTCCAGCAAGGGAAAAATTGGGTTATTGATATCCGTTTGATCTTTTTAACGTGGTCTAAAGTTACCCGAAACAATGTTAGAATTACGAAAAAGAAACACCCCGAATTGCCTTTACAGAAAATTAACATCATATGCAATTTCAGTAAAAACAAGCAACACCTGAAACACCAAAACCCAGAGACTGGAACACAAGGCAAAAACGAAGGCAAAATTCAAAGATAGAACCGGCCTTGCCAGATTATTAGCAATTGTCACCGGGTCAAAACCGGCCAAATGGGTCCGTTTTTGTGTGGTGTTCATGTTGCATCTCATATAACATTCTGCAACTACTTAAAAAATTTTAGACACCATTTAAAAATCGACAGAAACTAGATTTCATTGTTTCAAGTTTCAGAGTACTTTCGGTTTTGTAATCTAACAAACATCGTCTAATTCTCTAGCATGTCTCTGATACTACTGTAGTGTTACCTAGCACGACAGCAAGGTTTCATGAAGTATCATCCATGCCATTTTCAAAAATTTTCCATGCTAAACAAATTTAACCCTATAATCTTAACTAGAAATTTAGACGAAACAACATGTAAACAACTTTACATCTAAGTGAATAAGGAATACAACCTTTGTAGACCGGTCCTTCACATCTAAAGCTCCGCGTAGTAGTCCTTTTGCTCCAAATAGTGAACACCCGAACTCTAGTAAGGGCTCATATGAAGAAATGAACAAGCTTGCTCGAAGACTTCGAGGCCGAAGATGATCTACGTCGAGGAGACTCAAGCTCATGCTACTTCTTCACTAATAGTAGATTAGTGAAGCAAACTCCCTAAGCTAAATGACTAGTCTAGTGTAGGAAGATGAAGTAAGAATTTTGCTCACATTAGAAATATTTTTCTCACAATATTTCTTCACCTCAAGAAAAGCTAGTGAGCTCTCTTGAGATGAAGAAGAAGAAGAATGGTGAATGAATCTCATCTCTTGAGAGTCTCAATGGAAACCATGGGTGAGTTAATATCATATACTAACTCATATAGAAACTAAACCATGGCTAATCATAATGGTCGGGTTAATAAATATCTTAAGTAAAACAAAATTGGTGGACTTAGTCAACGATTCTACAAGCTTCCACTAAGCATCAACCATGACTAATTTCCACTCAACTTTGAATTACTTTAAATAAATAAAACCATTGATTATGTTAAGCATGGTGTGAGTCAGATACACCCATGTTGCATGTGACATCTAGCATGACACAAAATAATGTACATTAATATATATCATATATATACTATGTGTACACAGGTGAGAAAAAGAAATATTAAGTGAGTTAATATTAGATAATGTAAGTTAATATATCAAATATATAATTATACATTAAATTATCAAATCAACCCTTGATTTAATAATCCGGTTATATCACATATAACCGACTGATATTATGTGTATCAACTTATCGAATCAAAACTTGATTCGATAACCCGTCTATATCACATATAACCGACCGATAACACAAAACGCGAGAATAGAATACGGGATAACATACGCGTATTAATCTCGGTCCCGCACATATCACATATGTGCTCCTACTTCGTTTCGCATGAACCAAGAAACCTTTGTTTAGGACTCTAAAGACTCGTCAATACGCCGGCAGTAGGTGATGATCATATCAAACACCCACAAGCCGCAAGCGGTCTGCTAAAGGTAACGGCCACCCGGGTATTGAGCGATCAGAAGATTAACAAGCAAGCCTGCTCATACTCCTGCGAATCTAATCAGTAACACTACCGTACAATCTGGTCTCTTCGTCTGATATGTCGCATATATCGCCTAGGGGTGGTAAACGTCAGATCCCAAAAGCTTGGTAAGTCGTACCGATGTGAGGCTCATAACGGGTCAAGAAACTACTGATAACACTTACCAGTAATTTTACGTATCAGCCCTGGCTAGGGACTTCCTATTATGGCCAATCGAGCACAGCGCAACATCATCCCCAAGTACCGGGAGAGACGAATCCCTTCCTATCGTTCATTGCCTCCATATGACTCGAGACTGTTCCCAAAAAACCACCGTTTTGCATGCTCTCTTGAACATGGTAAGGTGGAAATCAAAGCACAGTGGGAATCACACAAGACTCTATGATGATCTCGGGTCGACAGACTAACCTGTACCAGTATCACCAGAGAACTGCTATCTGACGATAGGTATAATACCATCTAGGAGTTCTCGGCATGTCCGTCCAGCGTACCCAGTCTCCACTGAGCACCCGTATACCATCTCTGATGTCAAACACCAATGGATATGGGATCATCCATCGCCCATCACATGGGTCGAGAAGCGTATACGCTAGTCTACTATGGAATTTCGATGCCCCGTCTCGATGCTCCCACGACTAGGAACAATTGAAGTATATACTTACCGACTACACTGTCCCCACTAGTATGATCTGCATCATAATCCTGGTAGTCATGTACTCATCCAAGAGCTTTATCAACATGTAACAGAGAGACAATCAGTGTACATGTTAAGATAAAGAGCAACCAGATAGCATATATCATATCGAGCAAGAAAGTCCTCCTTGTATATGTCCCAGCATCCACTATAATATATATCATATATACAATAATGTCCTCTAGGGTGTACATATAACTAACATACCTGAAACCCCAAAATATACAAACCAGAGCACCGAAGAAAAACGAGGCGAAAGGAGTAAGCTTTGGCCGGCCAGGCCGGGAAATATAGGGTTCTCACCGGGTCAAAACCGGTGGATTGGCCTCGTTGTTCTCCAGTGTTCAATATACAACATATTCAATCTTCTGCAGTTGTTTAAATAATTTTTGGAGATCATTTAAAAAACGACAGAGAGCAAATTTCAGGGTTTCAGTATTCGAAGTTGTTTCGGTTTCGTAATATATCTAACATCGTCTAAGTTTCTAGCTTGGCTCAGATATCACTGATGTGTTTGTTTAGCACCATGCCTAGGGTTTGCCTTGCATCAAACATGCTACAATAAAAAATTTAGGGGTGCCAAGCAAAACCAACCATGAATCGAACTAGAAAATTAGGGTATCAAGAAATAGTATCTCATACTATCAAGTGTCTAACACTAAGAGGAGAGAAATACAACCTTTGTAGACCTCCTCTTTGTGACTCCTTAGATTAACTTGGTGTTTGAACCGGTTCCCTTGAGTTCTTCAAAGTCCACGAAGATCCACCACGGAGTCCTTTTGCCCAAGCTCCTTGCTCCACTTGATCAAGATGAAGGTGAAGCAAACAATCTACACTAGTGGGCTAAACTAACATAGATTGGTGATGTGGGTTGCGATCTCACTTAAAAACCTTATCTTTTTCTTTTCCTCACTTACTTTCTAAAACCTAGAGAGCATGAAGGAGGAAGAGGTGGAAGGAGATAGCTAAGCTTAACTCAAGAATGAGAGTTATGATAATAATCAAGAGAGAGAGAGAGGGGGTTATCTCATCCTAAACCATGGTTATAAAATATCTAGATATTTTGATATTGAGTTAAGAAAAACAATGGGCAACAAAACAACCATGGGAGAAAAAAACCATGGTTTTGTCTTTAGTCAACACAAATGAAGAGTGTAGAAATCCAACCATAATCTTATTCCCATTTTGTTTTTCTCAATAATCAAAATATATAAATATTTTACCATGTGAGTCTTGCTTTGCCATCACCAATTTATCATCAACCATGATGCATGTATGCATGCATGTGTGCATTCATATCAATATATACATACATATATCATAAAGAAATAGGTTTTAATAAGTGAGCTAATGGTCATTAATATTAAATCAACACTTGATTTAATAACCCGGTCATATCACATACGACCCGACCAATAGAAAACGCTGGATTAGAATGTGGAATCATATACTCAAATTTAATCAAGCTCCCACGCATATCCCCATATGCACCCCACATCGTTTTTCCTGAGCTAGGAAACCCCTTTGTGGGACTCTAAGACTCGTTAATACGCTAGCAGTAGGCAGGGATCATATCACATACCCACAAACCGTCAGCGGCACTAGCTGTACGTAACGGCTCCTAGGTATTGGGTGATCAGAAGAAAAACAAGTGAACCTGTCAAAACTCCCGTCGAGCCAACTGGCAACACTTACCGTACAGTCTAGTCTCTTCATCAGATATGCTGCATATCGAGTCTAGGAATGGTATTGTCGACCCCAATAACTCAATAAGTCATGCCGGTATATGGCCTAAAATAGATCGAGGAACTACCGATAATACTTATCAGTAAATCTCATCATCCCTGACCAGGGACTTCCAGTTATAGCCAATAGAGCATAGTGCAACAATATCCGCCAATACCGGGAGAGACGAAACCTTTCCTATCACTCATTGCCTCCTTTTTCTTCTGGACAGTACCCAATATCCACCTGTTTGCACGACTTAGTAAAGTCGTGGTAGGATAGAGATCAAAGTACATTGGGAGCACACACAAGACTCTATGACGATCTCGGGTCTACAGACTAACCTGTACCAGTGTCATCTGAGAATTGCTATCCGACGATAGGTATAATACCATATAGGAGTTCTCGGCGAGTCCGTCCAGTGTATCCAGTCTCCACTGAGCACCCGTATACATTCTTTGGTGTCACCACACCAATGGATATGGGATCATCTATCACCCATCATATGGGTCAAGAAACGTATACGCTAGTCTACTCTGGAATATCGATGACCTGTCTCGATACACCCACGACTACGAACATTTAAGGATATGCTCATAGACTACGCTTGTCCCACTAGTATGATTAGCATCATAATCACAGTAGTCAAGCAAATATCCTAAGGGCTTCATCTACATATACCAGAAATATGCATGATCTAGTAAACATGGAGATAAAGAGCAACCAGATAGCATACTATCATGTCGAGCAAGAATGTCCTCTGAATATATATATATAAATACCGATACATCCACTATCAAATAATAGCCTCTAGGACATACATATATCTAATAATAGGACCGCATAAATCACTATGTATCAGTCCCAAGAGTTCCATAGCTCTTTCTCCGTGTCCAGTAAACGGAGTTTTGGTCATCTTGCCTTTGAGACATGACTGGTAAGTTTCATAAGATGAAAATTCGAACATATTCAAATATCCATCCTTAAGTAACTTAGCTAGTCGTGTCTCATTGATATGACCTAGTCTACAATGCCACAAGAAAGATTCGTACATTTCTGAACACTTCCTCTTGTGTGTGTTCTGTACGTTGAGAACTGTGTTTTGATTCAGAACGTATAAACCGTTACATAACGCACCTAACCCAATCAACACTTGATTTATGTAAATGTTCATAACATTATTCTCTACTACAAAGTTATATCCTTCTTTATCTAATAAAAAAATTGATATTAAATTGCATATCATAGACGGTACATAGTAACAGTCGTTCAAGATCAATGTATTCTCATTTGGTAATACAAGGTGATATTCACCAACTGCTTTGGCTGCAATACTTGCGCCATTCCCTACTTTTAGTGAATGATCACCTTTTCCCAGTTCTCTACCTTTCTTTAGCCCATGTAACAATTACATATGTAGGATTCCGATCCGGTATCTAATACCTAGGACGTAGAGTGTACTGATAAATTGTTCTCGGTAACGAACACACCTGAAGAAGATGCATCAACATGCTTATTCTTCGATTGGGTGGCGTGAGAATCCTGGTAATCCCCTATTTCCTGCTCTGATTTATAACAATTATAAGTTGGAGCGGAACCAATGTTCCCCAGCTCAGTATAACAAGCGGGTTCTGTCAATACATCCATAATATTATCTTGATAAAGGTGTGACATGGTCGCTACCTGGAGAAAAAGAGAAGAAAACACTTAGCGTATACTCTTGCAAGATTAGATTGGTTATTATCTTATCTAATCAGGATGGCTCCCACTATTTTTAGCAAACCTTCCTTCAAACCCTAAAGGTAAGATTAGCCGGGATTAATTACACCCTACAAGTTCGCCAATCTTTTAGCCAGGCCAGTGTTGGTACTTTGAGGGAGGTTCCCCGTGCTTTCGCATGGACCTAATTAAAATAAACCTCATTTTCCCAGGGGCGTAACCCCGTTAACACCTTTCTAGAAACCTACTTGATCGGCTAATTGTAATGTGCAAAACTCTCTCAGGAGTAACACTTACTCGTAGTGGGTATCGGGATCCAACTATCTCATGGAAGATATGCAATCCCATTGCAAATTTCAACACTTGAAATTCCCGATAATATTTTACCCCTAGCAGCTTATGACCTTAACATAGTCAACAAATCATAAGTGCTAGTCAAGTTCAACCCGTCATTTCATGATTGAATTAAACCCACCCGTACGACCCTTAACATAGTCAACAAAGTTGTACGACAACCCTAATCCAATCGCATCACATACTTTAGCAGATAAACACTAATCAGCTACCGCAGACTATGCCTTAACATAGTCAACAAATGTAGCATGAATACTAAATAATACTTATCTGAAATGACGGAGGGTTATGACAAGTTTTTAAGAAAACCATTTGCGTAATGAACTTGATATCGTTGTAGAATCGAGTAATTTGAAAAGGAGTGGTTTAAGCTCCGCTTTTATAATTGATTTTTTCAAAAATAAACCGAGTGGGTGTAGCATCTGCTAGCTTTTGCTAAAGAGTTCATTCCCGGTGAAGGGATCTCGGCTCTTTCCTCGTCGAATGAGGTGCAGGATATTCACAATACCACTATGCAAAGCAACAACTAGAGCTACCTTTTGAAAATTTGATTCTAGAACATCATTAAGTTTCTTTCTTTTCATTAATCTCATTAATGAAGTCCTATTATTTATGCTTCCTAAGCATCACAGATAAAGAAACGAAAATAGAACGTATGCTTATGCCATCTGCATTCGCCACAGTGTCCTGTTATACACCATTAGGTTACTTAACTAATGGCATACCGGGTTGGGACTAGCGCGGATGCAAAATATAAGCAATGTTTATTATATATCATATATATAATAACAACATTCGTCTCATCATATAAAGTGATCACATCACAAAATATCAGCAGCAGAAGTCAACATATGAAATATTGGATATACTAGGATGTCCGTGTTTTAAATTAAGCCAGTAAAAAACACGGATTCCACAGTCGTGATGAATAGCCAAACTCACATCCCTAGACCCCTACGAGAGCGGAAAGCAACCCTACCAATTCTAGAGTTAGGAAACCCGGTCTCGACTCCTCGAGATGGTCTCCCACTGACTCTAGAACCCGATTACTTGTGCTCCCCGCCTTGGGTCTATCCTAATGCAGAAAAGTAAATAATATACATCAATGGTGACATCATACTTAACCCGGAAGTGCCCCAATAAAAGAATATTACATATAAGTTTTTACATGAATGAAAATGAAAAACTCCCATCTTGCATAAAAACCCCGGCTATTCAAACACGACGATCCAATATAACATATCCCAGCAACACATAACATCACATGTCATCAACGTAAGAAAATATGCGTATCCCAATTGTCGTTGGCATATAGCAACGAAACCGGTGATACACCACATATTACACTTACGGTCGCAGAAAAGAAAATGAAAACTATAACAATTAGAATCTGCAACTACCTTAGACATCATAAACCCGAAATATCACATATTTCGGATTTCATGCCAAAACATATGAATTCCAAATATTGTATCACATTTCACAGATAGCTGGACGATGTTAAAAATTTCGATCGAATCAACAAACACCCAAAATTTCTCAAAGAGCTCAACTCTTGAGCACGGCAAAAAAAAATACCCAGAAGATGCCACAGCGCCTATGGACAAACTGTAGAAGGGCCGACCCATGTCTCACTCATAGCGCCGCGGAACCGCCGCAAACCCTATGGTTTGGCCATGGTTCCGTGGTCAAAGAGTTGAGTTTGGGTATCGTTCTTCTAGAGGGTCCATAGTGTTACCTGCATGATATTTGAATAATTTTCTTTTACTTAGAAAAATACAACTTTTGGAAAGTTTTCCAAAGAGGGGTGAAAAATGTGTTTTTGATATTCGTTCGAAATTTTTAGCGTCGTCAAAGTTACCCGAGACGATATTAAAATTACGACTACGAATCACTAAACTCCGGAGCCCCGAAACAAAAAAAAATCGAAGCCAACCCTTCAAATGAGTTTCGGCCAGAATTGGAAGTTTTATTTGTTTTGGGGTTTCGGAGAAGTTTCAGTTATACAATTCATCTAACATCGTCAAAACAACTCCTAATGCTCTAGCTCGTCTCTGATACCGTTGATGGGTTCCATAGCACCCTAACTACGATTTATAGGGCATCAAGTATGCAATTTTAAAAAACCTAGAGAGCTATGCAACCCATACAAAGGATCTAACTAGAAAATTAGGAGTTAGCTAGCATGTAATCAAACATTACACTAAGTGAATGAGGAATACAACCTTTGTAGACCGGTCCTTCACTTCTAAAGCTTCGTGTAGTAGTCCCTTCGCTCCAAGCAGTGATCTCCCAGACTCTAATAAGGGTTCACAAGGCGAAAGGAACAAACTTGCTTGAAGTCTTCACGGCCAAAGATGATCTATGTCAAGGAATATCCAACTCAAACTACCTCTTCATTAATTGGGAATTAGTGAAGCAAACAACCTAAACTAAATGTCTAATCTAGTGAAGGTTGAAGAATGAAGAAGAAGATGAAGATGTGAATGGAATGAGAATGAATGAGTGAGAATAGCAACCATGGGTGAGATAATATCTCTTATTAACTCATGTAGAGACTTAACCATGGCTTAAGAAAGTGGTTGGATTGATAAATATCTAGGATGAGACAAAATTAGTTGACTAAGTCAAGGTTACCACAAGCTTCTCCAAGCTTCTTAACCTTGAAAATTTTCCATCTAATTTTTTTTTATCCTTAATAATTAAAACCCCACATTATCATTAGCATGGTGTGAGTCTCATACACCCATGTAGTATGTAGCAACAAGCATGACACAATAATATATATCACATATATATTGAATGTGCACAAGTAAGAAAAAGAAGTTCTTAAGTGAGAAAATATTAGTTAATGTAAATTAATATATCGAATATACAATTATACATTAAATCATTAAATCGACACTTAATTTAATAATCTGGCTATATCACATATAACCAACTAATATCATTTGTATCATCTTATCGAATCAACACTTGATTTGACAACCCGGCCATATCACATATAATCGACTGATATCACATATCGCGAGATTAGAATACGGTATCACATACACGTATCAATCTCGGTCCCGCACATATCACATATGTGCTCCTTCTTCGTTTCGCCTGAGACAGGAAACCTCCGTGTAGGACTCTAAAGACTCATAAATACGCCGGCAGTAGGTGATGATCATATCAATCACCCACAAGCCGTCAGCGGTACTAGCTGGACGTAACGGCTATCCGGGTATTTAGTGATCAGAAGATCAACAAGCAAACCTGCTCATACTCCAGTGAATCCAAATAAGTAACACTACCGTACAGTCCGGTCTCTTCGTCTGATATGTCGCATATCTATTCTAGGGGTGGTAAACGTCAGACCCCAGTAACTCGATAAGTCATGCCGATGTGAGGCTCATAACGGGTCGAGAAACTACTGATAACACTTACCAGTAAATCTCCGTATCAGCCCTGGTCAGGGACTTCCTGTTATAGCCAATCGAGTATAGCGTAACATCAACCCCCAATACCGGGAGAGACAAAACCCCTCCTATCGCTCATTGCCTCCATGTGACATGGGACTATACCCAAAAACTACCGTTTTGCACCTTCTCTTGAACATGGTAAGATGGAAATCAAAGCACAGTGTGAATCACACAAGACTCTATGACGATCTCGGGTCTACAGACTAACTTGTACAAAAGGAATTAAATTCCTATGTATTTGAAAGAATTAAATTCTTTTATAGGGTTAAACCCTAAATTTGTTGGAGGAATTAAATTCCTACGTGCCTTGTGGGAGAATATAATGTTGGAGATAGTGCCCTCAGAGTCAATTATTAGGTCACAGGTACGTGATTGTAATGATTGAGGGAGGACCTATCCCGGTAGGACAGTCTTACTCGAGATGATAGTATGCTATCTGGTTTACCTTTATCATCGTGTACTGCTTTAAGTGACCTGACATGTCGCTATTACACGTTGATAGAGCCCCTAGGATTCTTGCTTGACCACCAGCAGTATGAGGGCGATCATATAAGTGGGAGCTGGGGGTCTACAAGCATATCCTTAAAAGGTCCCTAGTCGTGGGAGTTTCGAGACCGGGCATCGATACTCCATTAGTAGACTAGTGTATACAGTCGAGACCCCGACGAGGGGCGGTGGCCGGTCTCACAAGCCACTGGTGTCAGTTGGATCACCTAAGATGTATACAGGTGCTCATTGGGTTATGAGTACACCGGACAGGACTCGCCGGGAACATGCTAGTTGGTCATATACCAGACGTCAGATGGCAGTTCCCAGGTGACATGTGTGCAGGTTAGTTCATCGACCTGGGGATCGTCATTTGTCTCGTGTGAGTTCCCACTGTACTTTGATTACTACCCTACCACGGCTCAAAGGAGTCGTGCAAACAGGTTTTAGTTGGGTACAGTCCCGAGCCACATGGAGGCAGTGAGCGTATCTTCAGGGGTTCGTCTCTCCCGGTATTGGGGGTGAGGTCGTGCTGTGTCTAGGAGAGCCATTACACAAAGACCTTGGCCAAGGCAAGGAGATTTACTGGTAGGTATTCCAGTAGTATCTCAGGGTGTTCTGGGCTACACTCCGACACGACTTGTACCGCTTTTGGGGGTCTGACTTTTACCAACCCCCTAGGCCCGCCATGCGATGCTCATAGACGAACGGACCGGACTGCACGGATATTGTCACTGACAGGCTCAGTAGGGTGTCAGGATGAGTTTACTCATCGACGTCCCTTTTGGTCAATAGCTGGTGGCCCGTCACGTATTGGCTTATACCTCTGACGTGCTAGTGGTTAAATCCACAGCCATAGTATTGACGAGTCTTTAGAGTCCACCACACTTTCAGTTACTCAAGCTTTCGGGCGAAACGCTGTAGAGGCCGTATCGAGATATGGCAGGGTCCGATCAGATACGTGCGGTATTGCACGGATCAGGATCGGACGGTTTTGTACTAGTGGCCGTATAGTTATATGGCAGCGTTCGATCAGATACGTGCGGTATTGCACGGATCAGGATCGGACGGATATTACTAGCCGGCTTTGGTTTAAGCCGGATCCTAGTATAGTACAGTGTAGATTTTGTCTCATTGCATTTGTATCCGGACGGAATACAAATGCGGGTGTGTATGCACAGTGTGGGGTTTTTCCTGTAATTTATTACGGGACCAGTTTTCTGGAGTTGCCAGTTTGCTTTCCGTTCCGGCCGGTTTTTCTTTGTTCTTTCCCGGCCGGACTTTTCTGATGGAGGGACTAATTTGCAATTGTGCAAATTGGTATTTGTGGAGGACTTATTTGCATAAGGGTTGACATGATAAGCATCTTTGCTTTTCATGATTTGATGAGATTAGAAATGATTTGAGGTTGATGTACGTTTAGTGATGATTATGTTTGGATGTGGTCACCCTCCTCCTTTTACTACACTCACCTCCCTCTTGCTTCATATTGTTATCCTCCACCATTTCTAAATGAGAGAGATTATCATCATGGTTGTAAAAAGAAAGAGAGAAGAAGAAAAGAGAAGAAAAATGAGAGAGTTTCATTTTGTGAGCTTGGAGCATTCCTTTCATCTCAATTTCCTTCCATGAAAAATGAAAGCACCATTTTTCTCAACCTCATTCTTCCTTCACCTCCATCAATGGCAACCAACCCCAAAGTGAGACATACACTCTACACTATCTTCCTACAGCATATCTTGAGCATGTCGAGTTGCCGGCTTCATGCGCGAGTTGCCTCGGTATTGAGGTGGGAGCCCGTAAAAGTACCCGGCTTCGTGGTGCCCTTTCCGACGAGGAGGAGACGGACGGAGATCCCGCGAGGAGATCGGAGTGGAGATGAAGATCGGAGGACTTGGATCGTCGGTACTTCTCTACCCCATCTCTAGATAGCTTAGACTAGTTTAATGGCACGATCCGGGGTTTAGTGCGCGGTGGTGCCGGTTTTGCTAAGTCCGCAAAAATCAAAGTTTATCACCGTTTCCGCGTTTGGCCGTCGGATCGACGGCCGGGGCGCCGCCGTGCACTTACATTGGTATCAGAGCCTCGCCATTAACTTAGTCTAGCTTTGTGTAATGTGTTTGCATTTCCGATCGATCAAAAAGTTCCAAAACTGCATTTTAGTTCGCATCAGTTTCTGTTGAAAATTTTTGGTCTCTAAAAATTTTTCAGGTTATAAAATATTGATGTACTGGAAAATCTAAGAGTTCTGTAAAAATTTGACGAAGTAACTCCACAGTTGGAGCGCGGAACCGCCGCGAAAACCCCGTTTGTGCGGCCCTTCCGCCGCGCACTATTCACATCACTTCACCAATTTTTTACAGAGGCCTTCTGGACTTAAAATATGGGTTTTGGGATATTAAAATTGGGCCCAGGATTTCTGTGAGTGCTACAGTTTTGATTGGAGGCCCACTTGTTAATTGTTTGATCAATCGGAAAATTTTAAACACATTTTTCACAGTATTTACATTATATCTGCGACCGTGAATGTCACTCGATCGGTAAATCCGGTCTAACTGCTATAGCCCGGTTAGACAGATTTGCGAACGTGACTTTCACGTTGATGTTCTATGTATTTGCTGTGATGTTGCGGATCGGTCGGTGGGGATAGCCTGGATGCAATGCTAGTACAGTTTTGTTGTATTATGTACATTTGATATTGCGGGGCGAGCGTCCGACATGTGGACTGCCGTCACTGCCTGTTTGTATTATTATTTTGGGGCACGACCTGGTTGCGGTCGATGTACCCGTTGTATGTATATTTTACTTTCTGTACTAGGATTGCCCCGCGGAGGGGTGCACGGATAGCCGGGTTCTGGAGGGCAACAAGCCCGCATCTCATGGCATTGAGACGGAGGGGGCTTCACTCTAGGATTGGCGGGCTATTCGCCGCACTCGTAGGGGGTACAGGTTGACCCAGGAGGGGTGCCCAAGTTACCGGATTCCGTGAAGTGCTGGGTGGTCCATTCACGGTGATGAAGGGGGCTACCTCGCTTCAGGTTTTGGCTGGTAACTTGCCGCGCCCGTAGGGGTCTAGGATTTCATTGCACAGGCTATCCACACGACCAGGGGAACGTCGGGTTTCAGTAGTGGCTCTGTGAAACCCGGGGATCCCAGATATCTGTATTGTTCTGTGATGCTGTACATTTCTGTGATGTTGCATTTTTATTCACGCCTTGAGCGAAATATGATATATTGGTATATATATTAGTAGATGTTGTATATGTTTTTCATCCGCGCTAGTCCAGTCCCCGCTCTGTCGTTAGTAAGCTAACCTAACGAGTGATGACGGGACCCAGTGGCGAATGCGGATGGCATATACGTACGTCAGTATATTTTCGTTCTTTGTGGTGTGATTAATTGATGGGACTGCGTTGATTCGGATCAATGCAAGTTAAACAAACCTAATCTGATGTTGTTGGAACACTTTTTCAAAAAGCTGTTATTGCAAGGACGTTTACTTTTGTTTTGCATCGTGGTATTCATTTGGAATATCCTGCTCCTCAGTCGACGAGGCAAGGGCCGAGATCCCTTCACCGGGAGTGACCCCTTGGACAGAAGTTTGCGTCAGGGCATTAACTTCACTATAGCCGATTACTTTTGCTTTGCATCGTGGTATTCATTTGGAATATCCTGCACCCCATTCTACGGGGAAAGAGCCGAGATCCCTTCACCGGGAGTGACCTCTTTAGTAAAGGTTTTCGTCACTATATTTTCTAAAAAGCTATCCGTTCCTTCGACGATATCAAGTTCTTTACGTTAAAGGTTTTCGCCAGAAACCATTCGTAGCCCTCCGTCATTTCAGTTAAATATTCGGTAGTATTCAAGCTATGTATTTTGACCTCACGCCAAGGCATAGTGTTTGGTAGCTGCCGGGTATTTATCTGTTGCATAGATAGATGCGTTGGTTTGGGACAGTCGTACTACTATTTTGGCCTACGTCAAGGGTATGTACGGGTGGATTCAAATTAACCTGGATAATGACGGGTAGAACTTGACATGCGAATTATGATATTTTGACCTCACGCCAAGGTCATAAGAGCATGGGGCAGAAATCACATCGGGAGTTTCAAAAGTACTGAAACTTGCCAGATATGCGCATACCTTCTGGAGTGTGATACCGTGAGCGGATTCCGTCACGTTGTCATGCGATGAGAGTTGGATCCCGATTCCCACTGATGAGTTAGTATACTCCTCGGGTGACCCCGACTAATTCTTCTTTCAGGTTTGGAGGAGAATTTGAGGTACAGTGGGAGGATTCCAGATTAGATAAAGTGATAACCATTCTGATCTAGGATAGAGTGCACGCTGAGTGTTTCTTTTCTCTCTCTCTCTGGCAGCGACCATTTGACCCGACCCTAAGACTTTGACTCAGTGACCAAGTTGACCGAACCTTCTTAAACACCGGCTTTTGGATTGTCAGAGTTGCAAACCTCATTGCCACTCCTACTTTTACCCTTTTCTCCAGGACACCCCGTTTTACTACGAACGTCCACTTCCATTGGACAAAACCATCTTATGGTTAGATACGAACTCGAAAGAATTTATTCGAGGATGGTTTCCGGTTCTGGAGAAAACGGATAGGATTATTCAGTTGTCTTTTCCTTTTACCCTCTCTCAGGTTGCGAGTACTCCTTGGTTTAGGGGTAGTACACCTATTACGCAAATTGGATTGTCTTCTTCCAAACCTTAGGCTGGTGCCGACCGGTAGGGAATGAAGAAAACCAATTAGCATAACGATGGTGTGCAGAAGGTATTAAGTTCAGACAAAGCAAGGGATTAGTAAGAGGGCAAAGTAAATTGCAACAGATATTCACGACCAAACCAAATATTTCGTTACCACTCCCACATCACCTTTGTATTTCTCCAGGACACTCCGTATCACTACGAAGATCCACAGTTTATTTGGATACTCCATCGTATGGTTATATACGAACTCGAATGGAACTTGTTCCAGTTCGGGGATGGATTCTGGTTCAGGAGAAATAAGAATAAGGTTTATTCGGTTGTCTTTTATCTTCACCCTCTCTCATTGCGAGTGTTCCTAGGATTGGGACATTACACCCATTATGCTTATTGGATAGTCTTCTTCCAAACCATAGGCTGGTGCCGAACGGTAGGGAATGAAGAAAACCATTTGGCCTAAAGGGGTGTACAGAAGATAAAGACTAAAGACATATGAAGGGATTTGGAGAGGTGGCAAAGAATTATACGGTTACAATCGTGAATCTGGAAGAGGCATTACTAGGAATACCAGGATACCCCATCGAAACATTTCAATGTTTCAGTTTCACTGTGTACTGTTAATAGAAAACTGATTTTCCGATTAGATACTTACTCCAGGGTATGTATTTACCAGATACGATTCTCACATCTGTATGGTTTTACAGATGATGAGTGGGAGTAAGTTATTGGGAATTGGGTGATTATCCTCATTATATCGGGATTCGTTGTAATCGGTGATATTTGAGGAAATCACCTGGGTTGTTTGCCGGTCGGCAAATATTTGGTTTTGAATATCCGCTGTTATGCACCAATTTCAAATTGATATATCTGTACGTCTATTTTCATAGAGTGAGATATACCTTTCTGAAATTATGTCTACGACATTTACCTATATCAGTGGATGGTTAGGTAAGGAGCATTAAACAGCGGTGTAATTCTTCTTAACCATAAGTACAGTTTTCAACCTACGACACACAGTGAATGAGTAATCAGACTCAAGGGACTGTTACAGAGTATTGTATGTTGTCCTGAGTCCATCAGGACAGAGGGGATGGTCCTCGTACTATATTCGGTTTACTTATGACTCCTCTAATTTTTAGACAGGTGTTTCGTGGAAACACAGGGTCTGAATTTGGAGAAGTTATATGTATTTGAATAGAGTAGAGAACCAGGTATAGCAAGTATCGGGATTCTTCAAAGAGATCGAAGATGTAGATACTTGTGTATGGTGTTCAGTTGATAGTAATGATTAAGAGAAATTGCTTCTCTTTCAGGTTACTCATAATTGGAAGTATTCCTAAGTTGAGTAACGCTGATCTGGCCTCCTTCCATTTAGTTGACATGCACTGGAGACAGTTGCATGATTTGGATCTGGTTCAATTAAATCAGTGCCTCTGGTCCTATATGGGATATAGAACAGTTCATATCTTAACGATGTTAAGGTACGGGGAGTTGTCCGGTTTATGATTAAAACCAGACACTGGACAACTCAAGGCACGTTTCTGTAATGGCTGTTTGTGGGTTGACCCAGGCTATGACGAGGGTTGACTTTCTACCATCTGGATGAACAATAGCGATATTGTTCTAGACTCGCCACAGTTTTAATAAAAATGGATTTTTTTCAGAAAACAGTAGTGGGAGTATGGTAGAACTGGAAGTGATTCCGGAACCACAAACGATTACTGAAGATTTGATAAGGAACCTAAAGATTCAATCTGGATTGACATTCCATTGGCCACTCCGCAGATAAGGTGGGTAACTTCAGGCACCCGAGAGGTACTACGGTAGCCTCAAGGACGGTGACAGGGAAGTTCTTGTTTACCCACAATTACCATTGCTGTTGTTCCAGGGTGCGAGACCCGGCGGGAGGATGAGTATAGCGTCGTTCTAAACCAGTTTTAGAAGTGTACGTCTATATGACTCTGCCAGAGGGTTGTCGTAGTCAGTGGGAGCAGCGGAAGCATTGGTGGACAGGTAGCTTATGTCTATTTATAGAATAAAGCAGATGTAGCGGAGATAGATCATCTATTTCTGACGTGACAGTCATAGGTTTGACTTCATCAGAATAGGGGATGGATCTGTTGAGAAGGTAGTAGGGTGTGATATCCTGGTATTTGGATGACATACACAGAATAGGAAAAGAAACTTCTATACTACAATCGGTCATACTTTGGTCGTCACACAGTGGTTTCTCCACATGGGACTTGGATTTTACATCAGACATACTGGTTACTAAATCTATGGTTTTAGATCTAGATTTGGGTGGTTTCCCAATCAGGGTACTTGACAGCATTCTAAGAGTATTTGGGATGGACGACTCCTGGCACGGTAGTGTACCTGCAGGTAATGGAGTCACCCTCTCCAAAGGTGTCTTACAGACTAAAGGGGAGAGGGACGTGCATGATTGGCAGATCACTTGCTCAGGCAATTGAGTCAATCATGAGATGTCAAGTACCACACCAGATGTTGTTCTTGCACTAGATGCAATAAGTTGACATTAATCCAATCCTGGAGAAACAGTCGGAAGCAGTTTTAGAACATAAGTGGATGTTCTAGGGATATGATAACGACAGCCTCATTCAGGAGACAGTTATCATTCCAGGCTTCCAAGGTGACATGGACGACAAGGAGGTTGTCAGAGTTATAGTTTTCCTTCTGATGAGGGGCAGTATTTTGGACAGGTGGTCCAAGGCAATACTGAGGGTGGCATGGCGCAGGATACTGATTAAGTTCAGTTGACGATACAGTCTAAGAAGTTTGGATTTGAAGTTCATTTATGAGCTAGGTCCCATCAGACATCCAGACATATTCTGAGACAGGTATTGCTCTTTTCGGGAGATGGGTTTCTCCGCGAACTTGAGATATAGAGAGATATAGAAAGAAACAACTAAGCGGATCCACTCACTGAGGCTATTCCTCGAACGCAATAGTTCCGCAAACGAGCTTTGTGAGACTGACTAGTAGAGGAGTTGGATGTTCGGTATCACACGGGCTGTGAGTATGCGACATCGCAATAATTAGCCTTGAGTGCAAGTGGGAGATTGTTGGAGATAGTGCCCTCAGAGTCAATTATTAGGTCACAGGTACGTGATTGTAATGATTGAGGGAGGACCTATCCCGGTAGGACAGTCTTACTCGAGATGATAGTATGCTATCTGGTTTACCTTTATCATCGTGTACTGCTTTAAGTGACCTGACATGTCGCTATTACACGTTGATAGAGCCCCTAGGATTCTTGCTTGACCACCAGCAGTATGAGGGCGATCATATAAGTGGGAGCTGGGGGTCTACAAGCATATCCTTAAAAGGTCCCTAGTCGTGGGAGTTTCGAGACCGGGCATCGATACTCCATTAGTAGACTAGTGTATACAGTCGAGACCCCGACGAGGGGCGGTGGCCGGTCTCACAAGCCACTGGTGTCAGTTGGATCACCTAAGATGTATACAGGTGCTCATTGGGTTATGAGTACACCGGACAGGACTCGCCGGGAACATGCTAGTTGGTCATATACCAGACGTCAGATGGCAGTTCCCAGGTGACATGTGTGCAGGTTAGTTCATCGACCTGGGGATCGTCATTTGTCTCGTGTGAGTTCCCACTGTACTTTGATTACTACCCTACCACGGCTCAAAGGAGTCGTGCAAACAGGTTTTAGTTGGGTACAGTCCCGAGCCACATGGAGGCAGTGAGCGTATCTTCAGGGGTTCGTCTCTCCCGGTATTGGGGGTGAGGTCGTGCTGTGTCTAGGAGAGCCATTACACAAAGACCTTGGCCAAGGCAAGGAGATTTACTGGTAGGTATTCCAGTAGTATCTCAGGGTGTTCTGGGCTACACTCCGACACGACTTGTACCGCTTTTGGGGGTCTGACTTTTACCAACCCCCTAGGCCCGCCATGCGATGCTCATAGACGAACGGACCGGACTGCACGGATATTGTCACTGACAGGCTCAGTAGGGTGTCAGGATGAGTTTACTCATCGACGTCCCTTTTGGTCAATAGCTGGTGGCCCGTCACGTATTGGCTTATACCTCTGACGTGCTAGTGGTTAAATCCACAGCCATAGTATTGACGAGTCTTTAGAGTCCACCACACTTTCAGTTACTCAAGCTTTCGGGCGAAACGCTGTAGAGGCCGTATGGAGATATGGCAGGGTCCGATCAGATACGTGCGGTATTGCACGGATCAGGATCGGACGGTTTTGTACTAGTGGCCGTATAGTTATATGGCAGCGTTCGATCAGATATGTGCGGTATTGTACGGATCAGGATCGGACGGATATTACTAGCCGGCTTTGGTTTAAGCCGGATCCTAGTATAGTACAGTGTAGATTTTGTCTCATTGCATTTGTATCCGGACGGAATACAAATGCGGGTGTGTATGCACAGTGTGGGGTTTTTCCTGTAATTTATTACGGGACCAGTTTTCTGGAGTTGCCAGTTTGCTTTCCGTTCCGGCCGGTTTTTCTTTGTTCTTTCCCGGCCGGACTTTTCTGATGGAGGGACTAATTTGCAATTGTGCAAATTGGTATTTGTGGAGGACTTATTTGCATAAGGGTTGACATGATAAGCATCTTTGCTTTTCATGATTTGATGAGATTAGAAATGATTTGAGGTTGATGTAAGTTTAGTGATGATTATGTTTGGATGTGGTCACCCTCCTCCTTTTACTACACTCACCTCCCTCTTGCTTCATATTGTTATCCTCCACCATTTCTAAATGAGAGAGATTATCATCATGGTTGTAAAAAGAAAGAGAGAAGAAGAAAAGAGAAGAAAAATGAGAGAGTTTCATTTTGTGAGCTTGGAGCATTCCTTTCATCTCAATTTCCTTCCATGAAAAATGAAAGCACCATTTTTCTCAACCTCATTCTTCCTTCACCTCCATCAATGGCAACCAACCCCAAAGTGAGACATACACTCTACACTATCTTCCTACAGCATATCTTGAGCATGTCGAGTTGCCGGCTTCATGCGCGAGTTGCCTCGGTATTGAGGTGGGAGCCCGTAAAAGTACCCGGCTTCGTGGTGCCCTTTCCGACGAGGAGGAGACGGACGGAGATCCCGCGAGGAGATCGGAGTGGAGATGAAGACCGGAGGACTTGGATCGTCGGTACTTCTCTACCCCATCTCTAGATAGCTTAGACTAGTTTAATGGCACGATCCGGGGTTTAGTGCGCGGTGGTGCCGGTTTTGCTAAGTCCGCAAAAATCAAAGTTTATCACCGTTTCCGCGTTTGGCCGTCGGATCGACGGCCGGGGCGCCGCCGTGCACTTACATATAATTCTCTGAACTTAGGTCATCTCTTAGGTTCTAGATCTGCATGGCAGAATCTCCCCGATGAGAATTAAATTCTCAACTTATGGGGAGATCTACTTCTGCAGACCTTCAACCAAAGGAAGAACTAAGTTCCTATTCAGAAGAGTTAAACTCTTAATTTGAGAATTAAATTCTCTTTTTCTTTTGTGGGAGCTTATTGGATGATCTCTCATTTAGGATTTCTTTCTTTTCTCAAGAGACCATCTTTTCTCTCTAGAGAATTAAAATCTCTTTTCTTTTTATATTCTCTTTCTGTTGTTCTCTCTCCTTTTTTCTTCCCTTCTTAGCTCCTATTTATAGGAGAAAGAAAAGAATCAGTTTTTTTGTCAATCTTTCATTAAAAGATTTTAATTGATTTTGTAACCAATCATGATCTTTTAGATCACCCAGTGAATATATTCATCATTGGATTTTTAATCCAAAAGATATTTTATTTGTTGTTCCTGGAAGCATTTAGGAAAATTTTTCCTTGTATAGAATCTTTCTATAAATTGGTGATTTTTAATTACCGTTGGATTTTTAATCGAACAGTGCACCACTTTACAGAGCACAATCTTTTTTGTTTGGAAAGATCAAGAGAAATATTTTTCCATTTAGGGTTTTTGATTCCCTCTTAATTAGAATTTAATTCTATTAGTTTAGAAGGTTTAAGAGCCTGTCACGTGTTGGCACGTGACCTTCTGATTGACCATTTAATTCTAATTTAATTCTATTATTTCAGATATCTTACGAACCCATCACGTGTTGGCACGTGACCCCCTGTCATGTGTGGGAACGTGATGCCCCATTTGGGGTTTCTTCTTGCAGTTTTATTATACATTTTAATTCTTTTCAGTGGGTTTAAAGGCCCATCACGTGTTGGCACGTGACTTTATCTCAAGTTGTGTATCTCAGCGCCTATAACTTTGCCCATAGAAGGTCACGTGCCCCACGTGATGCTTCTCTTGTGTATTTGTTTGCTGCTTTATTCAGTTCCCATGAGGGATCAAATGCCCCCACAACGTTGTTCTCACGTGTTTGCACGTGAGTGCAACGCTGTCATCTTTATGGCCGTTGGATTTGCCTAGGGAAGGGGGCAGATGAACCGTTTCTCATCACATCCTACAAATGCGAGGGTCTCTTCAATAGTGCCTCCGCTCCTTCATCTTCTTCCTTTTTTTATGTTTACATGCATTCTTTATTATGCTCTGTCACGCTGTTGTTGGTGCTCACATGTTTGGCGTGCGAGGAACTGCTTAATGGGTCGTATCATCTCCTTCCACTGATTTCAACGAGTCACCTCTTTTCATTTCCAACGCTCTCCCCTTTTTCCGATCCTTGGGAATAGTTCCACCATGCACAACATTTTCTGTGCATAGCATTGAATGCTCCCATTTATAAACCGAAGCCGTGCCTTTCTTTCTCTCTTCAATGAAAACCCATTTAGACCTTAAGGTGATCATCCTTGAGAAACCGATCAAGTGTTATGGCTTCCAACCGCCCCCACGCTCGTCTGCAACCATGGGAGGTGTCCATCGAGTAGATGATTCCTCGTTTTGCTGCACGGCTAGTGGATCCTCTTCTCATCGATGCCGAATGCGACGCGGTGATGTACAAAATCCTAATTCGTAGGGGTTCTTCCCTTCCTATGGGTTCCATTTGGCTGCAGATGTTCTTTTCGTCCATACTTTCCGATATTCCTCCTCATCCGGCAGAGATGACCCTGGCAACTCTCGATACGGCGGAGGACAAGATCGAGTGTTTCTATGAGGCACGCTTGATTACTCGGGCTTTGAAGGATTTCTCTATCCATCTACTGGGTCAGATAAGAGCTCGGCGGGCTGTTATGTCCGCTTTTGCTGATGAGCATGGCGCTAATCGATAGGGAGCAACTCCTCGCGAAAGTCTTCATTTCGACGTGTTGGAGAAGGCAGAGAGGGAACTGGAGAATTTTGTATGTTGTTTTGTTAACCCTTGTATCTCTGATCCCGTGTTTGGTGATCTCTTTCCCATAGAGTAGTATCAATGTATTTCTCTTATGATTAATCGTTGAATACTTTCTGTTGAATTTTTTCTTTTCGTCATATATTCGTACGTGCATCCCGCCTGAGTACATGATCGTTATACTTGACCCCTGGGAATTTCCTTTAGATACGAACATCGTCGTTGTGTTGTCCATAAATCAGCGCGTTCTAGATACCATAGGCATATAGTCATGAACGCATGCTTAAAGGGGTACCTACCGAAGACTCTCCTTGTTGCCAGAAAGAGAAAATAGTTTATGCATGTTTTGGATCGAGGATTGGCATCGAGTGGAGGTTTGCCCACACGGGTTTGAATGCATCCGGCTTCCTTCAGAGGTTGTGGTTGCAAAGGCAAGCTTGCGGGGGCTGATTGAACGGTGCGCCACAAATATGCAGTCATGCAAGAAGAGGCTCAATCGAAAGTTTTCGGAGAGGGATATGGCTTCCAAAGTGCTGGGGGGACTTCAAGCTGAACTTATGGCCAAATCCACTCGTGCGTATGAACTCTGGTGGGTGCTTCAAGAAGATATCAGGGAGGTGGTAGCTATTGATAAAGCTGTCATCTTTACCCGCGAGATGGTTGAAGCCCATAAAGTAACCGAACATGAGCTTGAAAGTCGGCTTGCTTCGTACCAGGCCCAACAGTCTCAAGCAGAGGCCCGTCTTATTGCGATAACAAATTATGAAGCCGGGGCCCAGCGGAAAAAGGATGAACTGACGAATCTGTTACATCGTCCGCCGGTTTAAAGAATTGTATATTTTTCTTTTTATTCTTCTTTTGTACATACTCCTAAATGAGAGTACTTTTTGATTCTTTCATAAATTGTACTTTGTACTCTTTTTGATTCATGAATATAAGACATATTTTGATTCATGGTGGTGTGTCCCTTTTAGTAAATGAATTTTGTGGATAATCTATTATGATCTCCTTGTAGGACAGCGATGGTTTAGGAGTTAGGTTCAAATCTTCCTTCTAAGGCTTTTCAACTTTATGAGCCGTGAGGGTCTCATAAAGACTTTTCTCCCTACGACTCGAGAGGATCTCGTAGGTGTATTTTCTCTTTAGAAATCGTGAGGATTCCTAAGTGTGTTTTCCCTTGAGAGTCGTAAGGATCTCACAAGAGGGTTTTTCTTGCTTACGAGTCGAGAGGACCTGCAAATGGTTGTTTCCTTTCTTGTCGGAGAGTGCAGCCCGTGGAAAATCTACCTTGATCTCTCTGCGATGCAACGATGGCTTGGGAGACAGGGTTATGATCTGCCACCTAAGACTTTTCAACTTTATGAGCCGTGAGGGTCTTATAAAGAATTTTCTCCCTACCGGTCGAGAGGATCCCGTAGTTGTATTTTCTCCTTAGGAATCGTGAGTATTCCTAAGTGTGTTTTCTCTTGATAGTCGTAAGGATCTCAAAAGAGAATTTTCTCCTTATAAGTCGAGAGGACCCGTAAGTGATTGATGAGTTGACATGCTCCCGAATCCAAGAATTGCTTTGATGGGGAAATCGAGGGTTGACTTTATCCGCATTTCACGGAGTCAGGGGGTTGACCTTATCCGCAATTCACGGGCTCAGGGGTTGACTTTATACGCATTTCACGGAGTAAGGGATTGACTTTATCCGCATTTCACGGAGTAAGGGATTGACTTTATCCGCATTTTACGGAGTCAGGAGTTGACCTTATCAGCATTTCACGGGGTCAAGGGGTTGACTTTATACGCATTTTACGGGTCAGGAGTTGACCTTATCAGCATTTCACGGGGTCAAGGGGTTGACTTTATCCGCATTTCATGGAGTCAGGGGTTGACCTTATCCGCATTTCACGGGGTCAGGGGGAGGGGGTTGACTTTATCCGCATTTCACTGAGTCAGCGGTTGACCTTATCTGCATTTCACAGGGTTAGGGGTCGACTTTATCCGAATTTCACGGAGTCAGGTGTTGACCTTATCCACATTTCACGGGGTCAGGGGTTGACCTTATCCGCATTTTACGGAGTCAGGGGTTTGACTTTATCTGCATTTAACGGAGTCAGGGGTTGACCTTATCCGTATTTCACGGGGTCAGGGGTTGACCTTATCAGCATTTCACGAGGTCAAGGGGTTGACCTTATCCACATTTCACGGGGTCAGGGGGTTGATTTTATCCGCATTTCACGGAATCAGGGGTTGCTCTGGACGTTTCCCACAGGGTCAGGATTGACATTAGCCGTGCTCCACGGGACCAGGAGGTGCTCTGGGCGTTTTCCACGGGGTCAGGATTAACATTAGCCATGTTCCACGGGACCAGGAGATGCTCTGGGCGTTTCCCACGGGGTCAGGATTGACATTAGTCGCGTTCTACGGGACAAGGAAGTGCTCTGGGTGTTTCCCACTGGGTCAGGATTGACATTAGCCGTGTTTTACAGGACCAGGATTTGCTCTGGGCATTTCCCACGGGGTCAGGATTGACATTAGCCGTTTTCTACTGGACCAGGAGGTGCTCTGGGCATTTCCCATGGGGTCAGGATTGACATTAGCCGTGTTCTACGGGACCAGGATGTGCTCTGGGCATTTCCCACGGGGTCAAGATTGACATTAGCCGTGTTCTACGGGACCAGGATTTGCTCTCTCGGTTGCCTGTGAACCGTCGAGGTTTGGAACAGGGACTTTGCCATGGCTCCAAGGTTGATTGTCGCGTCTTAATCTTGCTGGAATGAGAAGGAACGCTGTTGGTGATCTCTAGGCTGTAAATGCGGCCGTCGAGACTTGGTTCTCTTTCGGATGGAGCCTGGGGGTAAGGTATGGTTCCCTCTTTGTTTGTGCCCGTGGATTGTATATAGGGATCGATGTGATCTCACATGTAGGGCAGAAAGTTTCATTTTATATATTTTTCTTTCCGCGATACTCTATCATTTCAGGTTTAATATCGCGAAAGTCGCGATTGCCCAATCATTTCGGCTATTTTTCGCGGTGCCCAATCGTTTCGGCTATTTGTTTTATTTACTCGCTGCTTTTTATTGCAAGTTGCCCAACCATTTCGCCTATTTTGTATGCATATATTTTACTTGCTGATTCTGTTGCAAGTTGCCCCATCATTTCGGCTATTTCATATGAATTTGTGGCTCGCTGTGAGTTTGGGATTTGATACCGATTTAGGCATCAGCATCGTTACAACTGGGATATTGCCAGGAGCGAATCATCATTTGCCTCTGTTGATTTCGAACAAAGGTGGCTTAGCGAAAAGGGTTAGGATCCTGTCGACTAAATCTTTTAACTTCATGAGCCGTAAGGGTCTCATGAAGGTATTTCTCCCTACGAGTCGTGAGGATCTCGTAAGTGCGTTTTCTCCTTAAGAATCGTAAGGAGTCTTAAGCGTATGGCCTCTTATAAGTCGTAAGGATCTTATAAGAGCGTTTTCTCTTTATAAGTCGAGAGGACTTACAAGGGTCATCTACTATGTGAACATATCCCTAGTTGCTGGTGGGACTTTGTTAGGGAAATATTTATTCGCGCCCGTGGATTGTATACAAGGGTCAACATTAAACTGCTTGTAGGGTAATCTGGGGATTGTGATGGCTTAAGAACAGGTTCAGATCCCTGTAGCTTAAGGATTTTGAATCTTATGAACCATGAGGGTCTCATAAGAGGGTTCTCCCTACGAGTCGTGAGGATCTCGCAAGTGTAACTTCTCCTTAGGAATCGGGAGGATCCCTTAGTGTGTTTCTCCTTTGTGATTCGTAAGGATCTCACGCAGGTGTTTTCTCCTTACAGGGTCGAGAGGACCTTGCAAGTGTCTTTTAACGAGATTGCACCCTTTCGGGTTTTCACAAAACTCGCCGGTAGTCCTGCTGCTTTTACTCACGGAGCCCTTTCGGGTTTTCATCCGTGCCCATTTTGCTTGTGGACGTACCTTTTTTTTTTTTTTTTTTTTATCATCCCTGGGATGCTGCGGTTTGTAGTAATTTATAGACGTTCCGGCCAGTAGCCAGTTTTAGGACATAGTGGTCCATCGTTAGTTTAAGGACGTTCCGGTCCGTAGCTAGTTTTAGGACATAGTGGTTCATTGTTAGTTTAAGGGCGTTTCGGTCTGTTGTCAGTTTGGGAACGTTTCGGTCCGTCGTTAGTTTAGGGACGTTTCGGTCCATTGGCAGGCTACTATTTATAGAGTTTGGGCTCAGGAAGATAGCGAGCAGACATAGGCGTCGTCATATATCGTTGACCTAGGCCGTGACTCGTCAGGCGTAGTATTTTTTTAGGAATTGACCGTTTATTGGCCTGAAAGGTCTTTCGCCAAGCATGTCCATGAGTAGATAGGCTCCACCGTGGTAAACTTTGTCTATAATGTACGGGCCTTCATAATTCGGCTCGAATTTCCCCCGCTTGGCACGATTTGGGATCATGGGTCTCTTGACCACTAGCACGAGTTCGCCTTGGCAGAATGTTCTCGGCCTAGTCAATCTTTCATATGAGCACGTCATCTTTGCTTTATAAGTATCAAGATTTTGTTGCGCCATGAGCCGGGTTTCATCAAGGGCGTCGAGCTCCTCAAGCCGAAGGTGAGCATTTTCTTCGTCGGTTAGCTCGTAGAGAACCGCCACTCTTAAGGAGGGTAGCTCTATCTCCAAGGGGAGTACTGCTTCAGCGTCGAATACCAATGCATACGGCGTTGTGCTTGTGGCCGTTTTCAACGTAATTCGATACGCCCAGAGAGCTTCATGCAGTCTCTCGTGCCAGTCCTTATTTTGAGACACCGTATTTTTCACGATCTTCATCAAAGTCTTGTTGAAAGCCTCAGCTACACCGTTAGCTCGGGGATTATAGACCGAAGAGTATCTCCAGTCTATGTTATACTGTTGTGCGAAGCGGCTGATTTTAAGGCTTCTGTAGGCCGGCCCGTTATCGGAGATAATCCGTTACGGAGTGACGAACCGATAGAAGACATGTGTCTTGAAAAAATGGAGAATATTCTCCGTCTTCACTTCCCTTAGCGGTACTGCTTCTGTCCATTTGGAGAAGTAATCAGTTGTCGTCAAAATGAATTGATGTCCTCTGGACGATGCTGGTTCGATGGGCCCGATTATGTCGGTTCCCCATATTTCGAACGGCCAGCTAGCCACCGTTGGATGTAGTGGATTTGGATGCTGATGGATAAAGTCCCGGTGAATCTGGCACGAGTGCCACCTCTTCGCGTATTCGAGGCAGTCTTGGATCATTGTGGGCCAATAATAGCTCATCCATTTGATCTTCAGCTTCATCTTCGGCCCGGCTTGGTGAGAACCGTAGAGTCCGTCGTGAGTTTCTTGGACGACTCACCTTGCCTCTTCGGGTCCCAAGCATCTTCACCACAGAGAATCAAATGATCTCTTATATAAAGTATCATTGACAAAGGTAAAAGATAGAGCTCGTTTCATAAGCTGATGTCTTGAGGACACATCTTCAGGCGTTCGATGGGATTTGAAGTAGTCTATAAAGACTTCTCTCCAATCCTTAGCATTTTCCTGGTCTTTTATTTTCAGGGCCGTTTGCTCGGTAGCTCCCTTTTCTTCGGACGACTCCGGCATTATTTCTGCCGGTGCAAGAACCCGACGGCTTTGCACAACGATCCTTACGTCATCGAGGTTCTCGTCGGCCAGTTCTTTAGCAAGCTTAGCTAATGCATCCGTCTTGCTATTTTCCGCACGCGGTATGCTTTCCAGGATGTAGGAAGGGATTCGAGTCAGCAGTTGTTGCACCCTCTCACCGTACTTTACCAACTCTGGTTTGCACATTTGATAGTCACCATTTACTTGACTAACGACTAGCTGGGAGTCTCCGTATATGAGGAGGTTCTCGATTCCCATGTCCTATGGTCATTCCGGACCTTTTGACCCGCTTCCCTTATTAGTTTGTCCATCTGTTCTTCAAACGATGGACTTGGCATTTTGATGGCGAGACCTCGTTTTGGTTCAGGGTTAGCATCTTCTAACAGAGCATTTCCTTCTTCATCGAAGTCATGTATAACGTAGCAGTCATGGAATCGTTCCCGTTTCTTGGATTGGACATATCCAAGCCCGATCGTTTCCATTCTCCCGTTGGGCAATTTTCGCTGAGTTCTGGGAACGTCCCAGATCCTGTTGTAGAACTGAGCTTGTCGTGCAGTCTGTTTGAAGGGTATGCATTGGCGCCTCAACAGCATTTTTAATCCTTTTGTGTAGTATCTGGGTAGACGGATGGGCTGGAGCTTGTCAAGTGTAGAATCGGCACCATGCCAAATTTCTTTCTCCACTTTGGTTTCCGTGGATCGATGAAAGAGGATCGCCTTTTCATCTCTTCGCCTGGGAGGGACGTAGAATGTCTGCAATTCCTGCACATTATAGGTATCAAGCGCGTCAAGCTCTTTGCAATGCTCTTGCGGAACTATGGCAATTTGCAAACTCCGATCATTGCCAGCGAAGGCTTGTATTGATGGACGAACAGAAAATACGGCCTTGACCCCATCTTTCAAGTCAATGCCGAAGACTAGAATAGGGGTGGACGGTCCGGCTTGTTGCATTGGGGCGGCCCTGAATAAACTATTTCTTCATCCTCCTCAGTGTCACTCCCGAAGACTGGAATAGTGGTGATAGCTTTGTTCTTCGGTTCATGGCATCTTTCCGTGACTTCAAAATCTGGTAAGAAGTATTTTACATCTTCGTACATTCGGACTTCAGTCATGGAGAATGGTTTTAGTTCCCCTGTCACAGTATACTCGAGACCATCCTTGAAATACTTCATACACTGATGTTGTGTAGAAGGGATGATGTTGTACTCGTGTAACCAAAGCCTGCCGAGCAAAGGATTGTAACATGTCTTAGCGTCAATGACGTGAAATTTGATGTCCGTGACGAGCAGCCCAAAGAGTAATGTCTGTATCGCAGACCCGAGCGTCCGTGATGACTGGGAGTCAAACCCAGAGATGGTGATTTTATCATGAGCGAGGTGTTGAACGCTCATGCAGATTTCCTTCAACACTCTTACATTGAGGAGATTGACAGAGGACCCATTGTCAACCAGGATCTTGCCTATCTTAATATCATGACAATATCCAGAGACATAAAGGGGACGGTTATGCTCGCACGTCCCGTGGAGGAGATCTTCATCGCCGAAGGTGATATCGGCTGTGTTCACTTCTTCCAGTTCGTCCTTCATCTTTTCTTGTAGTGCCTTGATCAATGAATCTCCCTCCTCTATGGATAGCAGAAGGGCGTCGAGAATGCTTAGCTGTGAGGGTATCTTTCTCAGGTGTGCCAGAACGTTCTAATCTACCTTGTTTTTCTTGGGCAGATCCTTGGCTGTCATCTCTTCGACGGCTTGGTCATCGAGGGTTATATCCTGAGGGACCTTTTCTTTTCCCTTATCCTTTTTGTTCGACCCCTTGTTTACAGGTCCGAGATTCTTTTCAGGTAATGTGCGATTGCGCAGCTGAATGTTTTCACAGCTCTTCGGTTCTTCATTTTTTCTTGAGGTGGATTCTTTGAAGAGAGGGCCAAGAGCCATTTCTTCTTCAGAATCACTCCCGAAGTTGAGAACTTGCGATCCTCTATTATACACCATGTGACAGTTGACGGCAGCTCTTCCACGTTCGTCTTTCGCATTTTTCCGCTGTCGACGAACTTCACGCATCATCCTCTTGAAGTGCTGCCTGTAAGCGACTTACCCTTGCCACCAATTTTTAAAGGCGCTGCATTCTTCAGTAGGGTGCGCAATCCTTCGATAATATAAACAGTAATTAGGATGCACATCCTCTTCATTAAAGTGTATTTCATCAGAAGTGTTTCCTTCGGAGGGTGGCAGCTTCATTCATATCGATATGGCTTTGGCGAATCTTTTCTTCATTTTAAGCCTGATTTTGCTGGCGGCCGAAGTGCTCCTATCTAGTTAGGGTGCTTCATTTTTTCCGTTCAGTCACCGGCATTTGGCTATTCCAAATATGATCGTTTCACGCTCTCAATCAGAATTGCTTTTCAGAAGAGCTTCGTTCTGGAATGCATCAATCATCTCGTCTGATAGTCCAAGGAGCTCCGATTCGGGATATGACCCCAGTTTCTCTGCATCAGGAGCTTCTTTACCGTTTATCGACGAGTGAGAGATCACATGGCAGCTTGCCACATAATCCTCAGGTTCATCTGATGAGTCTTTTCCATTGTTATCATTTCCGTCCTTAAGGACGTAGCTGAGAAACTCTTGAAGTGTGACTGGGGTCCGCACCTTCTGGTTATATTCCTCCGGCACATCAATATGCTTTTGCAGGTCAGTGCGTTTGACATCAGGCTTCACGGGCTTTTTGGTCTTTTTCTTCTTCTTCGAAGACTTTGACGGCTGGGTATGGGCGTTTTGATTATCGCTACAAATTTTTGGCGTTGGGCGCAGCTTCAACATTCCCTCGATGATCTCGGGTTCTAGCTGATTTTTCCACCTGATCGCTGGGCATGCTTGGAGATCCTTCAGCATTCTTTTCGTTTTGGCTGAAAGAGAGGCCTCTCATGGAGCTTCTTCGACAAAAGAGCACGATGCCCTCGGTGTGTCCGCCTTTTTTAGAGCGTGCTGTTGAGCAAGGCTTATTTTCCAATTCTCGGACAGGGTGAATTTGCCCTGTTGGTATTAATCTTCAATCTAGCCTTCAAAGATGAAGCAATCTTCAATTGGATGGCCTGTCGCTTGGTGATAGGGGCAATAATTAGGATTATTAGCCTCACCGTGTTGCAATGGGCGTTTTGGATTCGGCAAATTGATGAGCCTATTGCGCACCGCTAGTTCAAACAATCTCCTCGTTTTATTCTGGGGAAACGAATAAGGACGCTTCATTTTCTCATTAAAGAATCGCCGTCTCTTGTTTAGGCGATCAGTTAGTTTTGGGCCACTGGGCTGCTGTTGAGCATTGGCGACGAAGGTCGCTTTCCCTTTCCCTTTTTCATTTTGAGATTCAAATTTTGAAGAAGATGATCTATGACCCATCTGGTCCATTTAGGCCAATTTGTCAATCAAAGCCTGGAAAGTAGTCGTCTTGAAAAACATCGTAAATTGCGAAATGGTCGCCTGCGGATCAAGAGTACCCACGAACATGCCTACCGCAGGCGCTTCTTCGCTGCACTGCTCGCACTTCGACCATTGATTCCGCCACCGTATCGCGTACAGGACCCAAGTTTCTCCCGTCTTCACCCTGGCATTGATCAATGACGTGATTGGAGTAAGTTCGCCGGCGCTCGCAAAACATTGGGTGAATAACAACTCCATCTCCGTAAAAGTTTTGACAGAATCGTTGGGAAGCTCTGAATACCATTCGAACGCCGTCTCCGCCAAGCTGCCGACGAATTGGAGAAGCAGTAGCTTATCATCCCCTCCAGTGTTGTCGTAGAGAGCCCTGAACTGAGCGACATGTTGATGGGGATTGCCAGTCCCTTTGTATACATGAAATTTGGGAATCGTATATCCTGGTGGGTACTTTATTTGATCGTACCAAACCGGATAGGGTCGTCCAGTTCTGACGACTTGACCAGCCACTTCATTCGCTTGATGAGCTTATATTTGTTGAGCTATATAATCATCGAGCATGGCTTGTTCCGCGGCCTCTTTATCCTTCTTCTCAAGCATTCTCTGAAGGAATTCAGCATCAGTTTCCAGCTCACGGCGCTGCTCCAAGGATGTCTCTGGGCTAGCTTTCGGTCCCGTAAGTGCGGCCATAGCTGTTAGCATTTCTTGGAGCTTTTGTTGTTGCTGCTCCTGAGCCTTAGTCACAGACCGCGTAAGCGGTCGATGACCTGTGGAGATACGAGTATCCTCTTTTCTGGATTCCATATAGATGGTGTGCACCACCATGCCCCCAGACTTGGGGAGTTTAGATTCAGTGTCTTTGAGATTTGCCAAATACGCAGGGATCTTCTCCGGCCTCCTTCTTTTGTGGGCGGTCGAAGTTGAGGGGGTTGTTGCAGTGGGCACCCAAATAGATGACACCTTCTGTGGCTTGACAGGGCGGTCCTCTTCTCGCTAAACTTTCACCTTTTTCTGTCGGCGAGAGTAATCTCAATCAATCACCGAGTCTTGGACTTGTCGCCAAACTTTATAAATTTTAGAGAACAGCCGTTGAGGGGGCTACTCCGTCTTCACCTTTGTGATCTTTTCAACAGGCGAATGAGACTTTTTTAGCACGGCAGTTGGCGAATTCCTATGCACCCTGTTAAGTAGTTCAAAGTTGTTCCCGGTTGGAACAGCAGCATCAACTTCCACCATTGGAGCTGGCGGAGTCAGTCCAGAAGGAGAATTGCCCCCAGCTTTCCTTACTCGGCGTCAGTGTAAACGTCGAGCATGTCGTGCGGCCGGGATCACCTCCGCTGTTGGATCAGCTTTTCTATGCCCCCTGTTCTGATGAGAGTCTGCTGTTGGCGCCAGCCTGTCAAAGACAGATGCTTGCTGAGAGGGAATGGCTAATCTTGAAAAGGCCGATTTTCGTGCAGGGGAAACGACCTTCATGACTTCACGTGGAGTAGGATCTGAAACGGACGGGCTTGTGAAGACCGACCCCTTAGCAGGAGAAGCTGCCTTGCAGACTTCAGGAGTAGAAATGGCTATCCATTTTGGGATAACCTCTTCAGGAATTATGGGCTTCTTCACGGACCCGTTGGAGCTTTGGCCCAGTCTACTGAAAACTGGGGCGCTTGGTTTTGGTGACCCGTTAAGGGGGCCGTAGTAGTGGTAAGCCGATCAAAGACCGACTTCTTCTGAGTTTCTTGAAATGGTATAGGGGTGTTGAAGCTCGTTGGTGGGAGCATGGTCCCGAAAAATAGACCGATGGTGGCTTGAGTCACCTAGTTCGCCGGCATTGTAAAAACGAAGGCCGCCTAAGGCCCGTAGGTTACTCCTCCAGATGAGGCAGAACGAGAGTTGCAGCTGGAGTAGTTAGAGGCCATTGATGTTCTCTTTTCTGTATGGGAGCAAAACCAAATCTTAGTACCTAGAACCTAAGGGCAACCATATCAAACCGCGACTCGTTCCCGAACACGACACACGATGTGTAGAGTGGAAAAAGGAAAAGGTCCCACCGGGCGTGCCAGAATTTGTTCTCCGCCGAAAATATAGAAGAGACCGCGCAGTTTCATCTTGCCTGAATTTCGAGGGCAGATGCTATTTGGTTCTATCCGTCTACCTCTCCGAAGATGCCAAGTTGATTTATGAAACCATGTATCGAAGGTTTAAACGGATGCGGCCGATGTAGCAGACTTCTTTTTTCTCTAGAGAATTAAATTTTCTTTTCTTTTTATATTCTCTTTCTATTGTTCTCTCTCCTTTTTTCTTCTCTTCTTGGCTCCTATTTATAGGAGAAAGAAAAGAACCAGTTTGTTTTATCAATCTTTCATTCAAAGATTTTAATTGATTTTGTAACCAATCATGATCTTTTATATAACTCAGTGAATTTTATTCATCATTGGATTTTTAATCCAAAAGATATTTTGTTTGTTGTTCCTGCCAGCTTTTAGGAAAATCTTTCCTTGAATAGAATCTTTCTATAAATTGGTGATTTTTAATCACCGTTGGATTTTTAATCCAACGGTGCACCATTATACAGAACACAATCTTTTTTGTTTGGAAAGATCTAGAGAAATATTTTTCCAGTTAGGGTTTTTGATTCCCTGTTAATTAGAATTTTATTCTATTAGTTCAGAAGGTTTAAGAGCCTATCACGTGTTGGCACGTGACTTTCTGATTGACCATTTAATTAGAATTTAATTCTATTATTTCATAGATCTTAGGAACCCATCACGTGTGGGCACGTGACCCCCTGTCATGTGTGGGCACGTGATGCCCTATTGGGGTTTTTTCTTGCTGTTTTATTATACCTTTTAATTCCTTTCAGTGGGTTTAAAGGCCCATCAAATGTTGGCACGTGACTTCATCTCAAGTTGTGTATCTCAGCGCCTATAACTTTGTCCATAGAAGGTCACGTGTCCCCACGTGATACCCGATCACGTGTGGACACGTGATGCTTCTCTTGTGTATTTCTTTGCTGCTTTATTCTGTTCCCATGAGGGAACAAAAGCTTCGAATGGTGCCATCTGAATAGTTTCCTGAAAGCTGTTGTTGTAGGAGAACTCAATTAACGGCAAGTGACGATCCTAACTGCCACCAAAAACAAGCACACATGCACGAAGCATATCCTCCAGAGTCTGTATAGTCCGTTCTGACTGACCGTTGGTCTGCGAGTGAAAAGTGGTGCTAAAACTCAACCTGGTACCCAAAGCTTCCTGAAGCTTCTGCCAAAGACGGCTAGTAAACTGGGTGCCTCTGTCGGATACTATACATGTGGGAACTCCGTGCAAACGCAAAATCTCATCTTTATACAGTTGAGCATACTGAGTATAACCGAAAGTGGTCTTCACTGGAAGGAAGTGAGCCACTTTCGTCAACCGGTCAACAATCACCCAAATGGAGTCATACCCCCCACTGGTCCTGGGTAGACCCACAACAAAGTCTATGGAAATCTGCTCCCATTTCCATTCAGAAACGGGTAAAGGATGCAACTCACCTGCCGGCATCTGATGCTCAGCCTTGACTTGCTGACAAGTCAGGCACCTCGAAACGAAGTCCAAAATATCGCGCTTCATCCCTTCCCACCAGTAAAAGTCTTTCAAGGCACGGTATATCTTGGTGGAACTTGGATGAACGCTAAAGGCTGACTGATGTGCCTGCTCTAGGATCTCGCGTCTCAACCCATCAGCATCTGGTACACACAAGCGAGCCCCGCATCGTAGCATACCCTGGTCATCAATCAAGAACTCTGAAACTGTACCTTGCCGAACAAGCTCAAGAATCACCGAAAAACGGGCATCACTGGGCTGCGCCTCATGGATACGATCAAAAAGTACTGGACGGGCGTTGACATGAGCAAGCTGTCCCCCAGTGGAAGTGAACTCAAACTGTACTCTACCATCGCACAAGATCTGCCAATCTGCAGAAGACAGTCGCTGAACTGCGCTCAACTGGGACAAGCTACCCCCAGGCATATGACTCAAAGCATCAGCTACAACATTCTCCTTGCCCGGGTGATAAAGGATCTCACAATTATAATCCTTCACAAGCACTATCCAACGGTGTTGTCTCAAATTCAGATCCCGTTGCTGGAAGATGTACTTCTAGCTCTTGTGATCTGTGAAGATTTGACATGACTCCCCGTACAAGTAATGTCTCCAAATCTTCAACGCAAAGACCACCACGGCCATCTCAAGATCGTGAGTGCGGTAATTCTGCCCGTGCTTCTTCAGCTGCCTAGAAGCATAAGCAATCTCTCTATTATGTTGCATCAGTATACAACCGAGCCCCACTAGAGAAACATCACAGTAAACAGCGTAGCCGCCCGATCCAGAAGGCAAAGATAGAACTGGTGCCGTCTCCAACCGAGTCTTCAACTGCTGAAAACTCTGCTCGCACGCATCAGTCCAAAGAAAAGAAACGCCTTTCTGGGTCAGTCCGGTCAGTGGTGCAGTGATACTCGAAAAATCCTGAATGAAACGGCGATAATAACCAGCTAAGCTCAAAATGCTGCGAACCTCAGTCACAGATACAGGTCTGGGCCAAAGCTGCACAGCCTCGATCTTCTCGGGTCCATAAGAATACCATCTCCAGTCACCACATGACCAAGGAAATCAACACTATCAAGCCAAAATGCGCACTTTGAGAATTTAGCATACAGCTGGTGCTCTCTCAATGTCTGCAAAGCAATTCTCAATTGCTGCTCGTGCTCCACTCAACTCTTAGAGTAGACCAGATTGTCATCAATAAACACAATAATAAACTGGTCGAGGAACGGCATGAAAATCCAGTTCATCAGATCCATGAACGCTGCTGGGGTATTGGTGAGTACGAACGACATCACCAGAAACTCATAATGCCCGTAGCGTGTACGAAAAGCAGTCTTCGGAATGTCATCATTCCGAACACGCAACTGATGATAACCCGAACGCAAATCAATCTTAGAAAAATGTTTCGCACCCTGGAGCTGATCAAATAAATTGTCAATGCGAGGTAAAGGATACATATTTCATACCGTAACTCGGTTCAATTGACGATAATCCATACACAACCTCAAACTGCCGTCCTTCTTCTTGACGAACAGAACAGGAGTTCCCTATGGTGAAACACTCGGACGCACAAGTCCCCTATCAATCAACTCTTGCAATTGATCTTTAAACTCTCTAAGCTCCGCTGGAACCATCCGATAAGGCGATATAGAAATAGGCCCCATGCCAGGAATCAGATCAATGCAAAACTCAATATCGCGCTCTGGCGGCAAACCAAGTAACTTATCGGGAAAAACGTCGGGAAGCTCTCGCACGATAGGAACCCAGTCTAACGACTCTACTGCGGCTCCAGTATCACAAATGAAAGCCATGAAACCCCGACATCCTCTCATCAAAAGCCGACTAGCGCAAAGGGCTGAAACCAAACTGTGAGGGGCGGCACCACGGTCCCCCTGCACAACCCGAACAGACTCGCCCAAAAAACTGAAACTGACAGTCTTCTCGCAGCAGTCCACCGACGCAAAACAAACTGCCAACCGGTCCATGCCGAGGAGAACGTTGAAGTCCAACATATCTAGAAGGATCAAATCAACGGACGACTCTCTATCTCCAATATGAACGGCACATGACCGAAACACATAGTGTGCGACGAAAGAATCGCCAACAGGTGTAATCACGACAAGCGGCTGATCTAGCAAACATGACTATCGGCCTAAACTCGGCACAAAGTGCGTAGAATCATATGAATGCGTATATCCCGGATCAAAAAGAACATGTGCATCAAAAGAACATACAGAAAGGGTACCTGAAACTACCGCATTTGACGCCTGCACGTCCTATTGAGTCAAGGCAAACACCCGAGCATGCCCTCTACTGGCGACTGGCTGTCCTCTGCCTCTACCACCCTGCCCTCTCGGTACAAAACCACTACGACCCCGACCTTTCTGAACAAGAGTCTGACACGGAGTAACAACAGGCACAAGGGGCAATGCCCTCTGAGGTGGGGAAGGTGGCAAGGTAACCTGCGGTACAGCTGCCTCGCTCTCACGTCGTTCAGCACACTCTCGAACCCGATCACCCAACCTCCCGCACCGGTAACATCCGAATGAAAACCGCTGCCTCTCCTGAGGATAAGAGCTAAAAAGCCGACCTCGTCCCGAACTTCCACTACCTCCAGTATCTGAACAGGAACTGTCACGAGGTCTAAACGCCCGCCTCCCCGCTGAATCACCAGTACGGACCCTCTTCATTTCTGGAGCAACCGATGACTCAGAAAGACGCTCCTCTACCAATAGGGCCGCGTCCACCGCTGCTCCATACGTGTCACAATGCTGAATGCTGATAGCGAGGAACAACTGGGTAAGCAGGCCTCGAACGAACCTCTTCACCCTCATCTCCTCAGTAGCTACCAAATACGGAACATACATAGACACGGTAAATAGCACATCGTACTCAGCCACCGTCATCCCCAGAGTCTGGCATAACGACTCAAATCTGCGCGCTTGAGCATCCCTGATGCTCGGCAGAAGAAAATGCACGAGAAACACCGTCATGAACTCAGTCCAAGTCATCGGAGCAAGACCTGGGGCTCTGCCCCTCTCCAAGGACTCACACCACTTCTGGGCCAGACCCTCCAAACGGAAGCTCGCGAACTCTACCCATCTCACGTCGGAGCATCTAAACGAATGACAAATCCTGTCCATCTGGTCGTTAAACGACTGCGGATGATCGGCTGCATCGGTACCAGTGAAAACCGGAGGCCTCAGCCTCATGAACTCCGATAGCGATACGGTGATCACCTCCGTAGCTGCAGGTACAACCGCCTGAATAGTAGGCACCAACACGGTCCCCATAACGGGTGGAACAACCGCCTGCCCCTTCACTTGAATAGCCTTAACTAACGACCCCATCATCTGGCGCAAATCCAGCATACCAGCCCGAACCATAGCAATCTGCTCCGGTACAACAGGCGTACCGCCCTGGTCAGTCCTCGTCTCAGTCGAGTCAACTCTGACCTCGGCCCTCGTGGCCGTTCTCTGTGCCCTCGTAGTCTTCGGCGGCATATAGGCTAAAAATTGAAACAAGATTCAATAAGGACTCAGAAATTGATTCATAAGGATGTATATAATCACGGAAGGAATTTCAATCAATAAGTCCTAAGGTCACTTAGGCGGAGTACCATGTCGTAAGTATGCCACGGAACATACACATACTACGTCACTCTGCTTAAGCTACCTACTACATCATACCAAGTGTAGGGTTACTAGGCACACGCACAAGGGTCTATAAGGCATCAACCATGCCCGATTTAAAATTTAGCCGTGCAGAACAACCCTAAACCAAGATCTAAGACTAGAGATTAGGTGAAACAAAGCATGTTAAATACTTTAACATCTAAAAGTTTGGGATTACAACCTTTGTAGTCCGGTCCTTCACTTCTTAAGCTCCGTGTTGTGGTCCCTTCGCTGTAATCATCAAGTTCTGGACTCTCGAGAGGCTCCACGAAGAGAAAGATGCAAGCTTGCTTCCGATCTTCGATAACTAAGATGATCTACCTTGAAGTTTCATTAACACAAGCTCCCACTCACTAAATGAAGTGAACACCCTGATCTAAATGGCTAGGATAGATAGGATGATGAAGTAGGAATTTAGCTCTATTTTATTTTCATAATCTCGTCCATTTTCATCACAAGAATCAAAGCTAGAAAGATTTGCAAGAAGGAAGAAGAAGATGAACATTGAATAATCCTTTTGTGATGAATAATGCAAATGATAATATCATTACAAATGCAACCATGGTCAACTATGACAAGGCTAACTCATGTAGAGATTTAACTAGGGCTAAGGGTTTGGGTTGGGTTAAGAATGAGTCACTTAAAATATCAACCGTAATATCTTAGCTCATGACAAAAGAAAAACCTTCTAGAAGGTTCATGAAAGAACTAACCCAATTCAAACCCTAACCTTATTTAATCTTCACTAAACATGTTGCATTAGTAATCATATCAAGTTACAATATTATATATCACATATATAATATATATTTGTAACAAAAGAAAATAATACAATTAACATATATCGCATATATATCAATGTATTACCCGGTGAGAAAATGAATCAATAAGTGAGCTAATATTAGTTAATGTAATTTAATATATCAAATATATAATTATACATTAAATTATAAAATCAACACTTGATCCGATAATCCGGCTATTTCACAAATAACCGACTAATATAACTGTATTAGTTCATCGAATCAACACTTGATCCGATGACCCGGCTATATCACATATACCCGGCCGATATCTCTTATCGCGAGAATCTAATACGGTATCGCATACACGTAGTGTTCTCGGTCCCACACATATCATATATGTGCCCCTACTCCGTTTTGCCTGAGCCAAGAAACCTCTGTGTCAGACTCTAAAGAATCGTCAATACGCCGGCAGCTGGTGATGATCATATCAAACACCCACAAGCTACAAGCGGTCAACTAAACGTAAGAGCCACCCAGGTATTGAGCGCTCAAAAGATCAACAAGAAAGCCTGTATATTCTCCTGCTAATCCAGTCAGTAACACTCCCATACAGTCCGGTCTCTTCGTCTGATATGTCGTATATCTCTCCTAGGGGTGGTAAACGTCAGACCTCAGTAGCTTGATAAGTCGTGTCGATATGAGGTCTATAACAGTTCGAGAAACTACTGATAACACTTACCAGTAAATATCAGCAATCGTGGCCAGGGATTTCCAGTTATAGCTAATCGAACACAGCGCAACATCAACTCCCTATACCGGGAGAGACGAATCCCCTCCTATCGTTCATTGCCACCATGTGATTCGGGACTGTACCCAAAATCCACCTTTTTTCACGCCCTCTTGGACGTGGTATGATGGAAATCAAAGAATAATGGGAATCACACAAGATTCTATAACGATCTCGGGTCTACAGACTAACTTGTACTAGTGTCACCAGAGAACTGCCATCTGACGTGAGGTATAATACCATCTGGGAGTTCTCGGCGAGTCCGTCCAGTGTACCCAGTCTCCACTGAGGACCCTAAACCTTCTCTGATGTCAAACACCAATGGATATGAGATCATCCATCGTCCATCATATGGGTCAAGAAGCGCATACGCTAGTCTACTCTGGAGTATCGATGCCTTGTCTCGGTACTCCCACGATTAGGAACATTTGAATGATGTACTTAGCAACTACGCTGTCCTCACTAGTATAATCTGCATCATAGTCCTGGTAGTCAAATACTCATCCTAAGGGCTTTATCTACATGTAACATAGAGACAATCAGAGTACATGTTAAGATAAAGAGTAACCAGATAGCGCACTATCATGTCGAGCAAGAAAGTCCTCCCTATATATGTTCAAGCATCCACTACAATATACATCGTATGTACAGTAATGGCCTCTAGGGCATACCTATAACTAACAATCTCCCACTTGCACTAGGGCCATCTGTTTTGGTATCGCATACCCAACAATTAGCTGTGGTTGAAGTATCTCATACTCAACCATCCCATAAAAAGTCTCTACTGGGAAAAAGGCCTTTGCGATTGGATCCATGTTGTTGTCATCTGTGTCTACTCTCCTATCCTCGATCTCCCTGGAGATCAACCATCTCCATGATCAGGTGATACTGCCTAAGAATTATATCTGGATTTCTGATGGACGGGGGGTTCCTTGGCATATGCCACAACTCCATTGTCATACAATGGTAGGAACGAAGTTCATTTCATGAACTTATGTATCCAGACTGCCTCTTTGGTAGCATCCTTGGAAAAGATGTATCTTGCCTTTAATCGTCTAGTAAGTGACGGTATCTAGCTTGGAACTCTTCTAACATACCGTCCCTCCACTGTGGGCAAAGACAATGCCTGCGACTGACATTCAGTCGTCCTTATCACCCTAGAACCGTTTCCAGTTATTCTCCCTAGGATCGATTGATACCATCTCACTACAACTAGTGAGAATCCTAAAATCCAATTAGATCTATCTCATAGATCCAAAACCCAGGATTAAGGAGGTATCACTTTGATCCTATATGGAGAATCATTGTGATAAGTGGAGATTGACCGAGCGTAGCATAGGAAACTCCTTCCCTATCAAGAGTATGTCATCCACGTACTCTATGAGTATCACCACCATACTCCCAACTATCTTTTTGTATATACAAGGTTCATATACCATTTTGATGAAGTCAAACTCTTTGACTACCACATCAAAACAGATGTTCCAACTCCGTGATGCCTGATTTATCACATAAAACATCTTGTACACGTTTCTGCTGCTCCCACTGTCTACGAAGCCCTCTGGCTGTGTACTTATAGACGCTCTCTTCCAAATCAACATTTAGAAAAGCAGTCATGACACCCAACTGCCAGATATCATAGTCATAGTATGTAGTCGTGGCAAGTAGGATCTGGATGGACTTAAGCATAGCATTGAAAGTCTCAACTTTTCCATGTACACAAAGTAATCTTCTCAAGATATACTCGCTCCTGATGGGGATTTAACCCTTCAGATAGAGCAACCAAAGTCCATACTTTGTTGGTATATAAGGATTCCATCTCAGATCGCTAAGCATCCAGCCGTTCTTACAGTGTCCCACTCCTGATGGCCAGCTCGAAACTAGTTGGGTCATCATCTTATGATGCAATCCTCGCTCCCACTATCATAGAGAAACCGAAGTATCTCTCAGGTGGGTGAGGAACCCTACTAGATCGGCGAAGAGGCTGAGGTTTGTTGGAAACTATTGAGTCCTTTGGTTCTACCAAATCATCAGCTGCAGTTCGTATAGCTGGAACTCTTTCCAGTTCTACCTCATGAACAATAATTTCTTCACAAGAAATTCCCTTTCACAACGGTGGCATGCTGAGAAACAAAACATATTTTGTTCCTCGGTTAGGTAGAAGATATTCCCTTGCGTATGCTTGGGATATGCAACAAACTTCCACAGATCTGACTTTGCCTCGAGCTTGTCCGGATTATGCTTTTAGACATAGGCTGGACAACCCCAAATCTTAACAAACTTAAGATATGGGCTCTTCCCATTCCATATCATATATGAAGTGGTAGGTAACTGATTTGATTTGAACCTATTCAATAGGTATGCAGCTTCTCAAGTGCATAACTCCTAAAAGGAAATAGGAAACTCGGTAGTACTCATCATAGAGCATGCCATATCACATAGGGTGCGATTGCTCCGCCCCGATACACCGACGTGATGTGGTGTATACGGAGGAGTAATGCTGAGAGAGAATCTCATTCTCCTTTAGAATAGTCCAGGAATCCCGTGATCAAGTATTCACCTCCTTGATCATATCAGAGGACATAATACTTATACCTAGTTTTTGGTTCTCTACTTCTAACTTATATTCTGTGATTATCTCAAAAGTTTCGGACTTGTGTTTCAACAGGAACATATGTCTGAATCTTAAGAGATCATCAGTGAATCTAATGAAGTATAAAGAACTGGTCCTGGTATGTATAGACAGGGGACCTCGCATACATCATTATGTATCAATCCCAAGAGTTCACTAACTCTTTCTCTGTTTCCAATAAACAGAGCTGTGGTCATCTTATTTTGTGACTTGACCGGAAAGTTTCAAAAGATGTAAATTCAAACTAATTTAAATATGCATCTAAATATAACTTCAGCTAGTCGGGTCACATTGATATGACCTAGTCTATAACACCTCAAGAAGGATCCGTTCATTTCTGAACTCTTCCTCTTGTGTGTGTTGTGTACATTAAGAACTGTAGTTTGGTTTAGAACGTCTATACTTTTAGATAACGTGCCTGAACCGATCAACACTTGATATAGGAAATGTTCAAAACATTATCCAACAATACAAAATTATATCCTTCTTTACTAATAAAGAGACTGATATGATGTTGTATATCACGTTCGGTATCTAATAACATTCGTTCAGAATCAATGTATTCTGGTAATACAGGGTGATAACTACCAACATACTTAGCTACAACACTTGCACCATTTCCATCTCATGAAATTTATCACCCGTTCTCAGTTCTCTACCTATCTGTAGCTCATGTAACAAATTACATATGCGGGATCCTGATCCGGTATCTCATACCCAGGACGTAAAGGATACTGAGAAACAGTTCTCGGTAATGAACACACCCGAAGATGATGCATTGGCATGCACTTTCATCGTTTGGGCGGAACAGGAATTCTGGTAATCCCCAATTTCCTGCTCTGTCTTATAACAATTATAAATTAGAGCGGGACCAATGTTCCCTAGCGCAGTATAACAAGCGGGTTCGGTCAATACATCCGTATTATTATCTTGATTAAGGCGTGATATAGTCGCAACCAGGAGGGAGAGAGAGAAGAAAAAACTCAGCGTGCGCTTTTACAAGATTAGATTGGTTATCAATTTATCTAATCAGGATGTCTCCCACTGTTTTAGTGAAATCTTCCTTCAAACCCTAAAAGGAAAGACTAGCCGGGATTAATTACACGTTACAAGTTCGCCAATCTTTCAGCCAGGCCAGTGCCGGTACTTTGAGGGAGGTTCCCCATGCTATCGCACGGACCTAATTAAAATAAACATCGTTTTCCCACGGGCGTAACCCCGTTAACACCTTTCTAGACTCCTACTTGATCGGCTAATTGTAATGTGTAAAACTTTCCCAGGAGTAACTCTTACTCGCAGCGGGTATCGGGATCCAACTATCTCATAGAAGGTATGCAATCTCATTGCAAATTTAAACTCTTGAAATTCCTAATAATATTTTGCCCCTAGCATCTTATGACCTTGGCTAAGATCAACAAATCATAAATGCTAGCCAAGTTCAACCCGTCATTTCCCGATTGAATTAAAGCCACCCGCACGACCCTTGGCTAAGGTCAACAAAGTCGCATGACTACCCTAACTCAATCGCATCATATGCTTATACAGATAAGCACCAATTAGCTACCGCATACTATGCCTTGGCTAAGGTTAACAAACGCAGCACGAATACTAAGTAGTACTTATCTGAAATGACGGAGGGCTATGACAGGTTTTTAAGAAAACCCTTTGCGTAATGAACTTGATATCGTTGTAGAATCGAGTGATTTTAAATGTAATGTTTCTGAGGCCTTTTCTAGTTTTTCTAAAGAGGTCACTCCCAGTGAAGGGATCGTCGTCTCTTTCTTCATCGAATAAGGTGTAGGATATTTCGCAAATATCACTATGCAAAGCAAAAACTATAAAAGCAATCAAAAGACAAACCGAGTTTGTAGCATCTGCTAGTTTCACTAAAGAGGTCACTCCCGGTAAACGGATCTCGGCTCTTTCCTTATCGAATAAGGTGCTAGATGTTCTACAAGGAACACCGCTATGCAAAGCAAGAATTAGAGCTACCAGTTTTTAAACAAGTTTCTACAACATCTTTAGGTTTCTTTTAGTTTCATTAATCTCATTAATGAAGTCCCATTTTATTATGCTTCACAAGAATCACATTTGAAACGAAATCTGCAATATAATATATATCTCATATATATAATATAAACATTCGTCTCAGGCAGTAATGTGATCTCATCACAGAACATTGCAGCAGAAGAACATATATGAAATATTAGATATACTAGGACGTCCGTATTTTAATACGAGCCTGTATAAAACACGGATTCCACGGTCGCGATGAATAGCCAAACCCACATCCCTAGACCCCTACGAGAGCGGCAAGCAACTCTGCCAATTCTAGGGTTAGGAGACCCGGTCTCGACTCCTCGAGATGGTCTCCTACTGGAACCTAGAACCCGGTTACTTGTGCTTCCCGCCTTGGGTCTACCTAATGCGGAAAAGTAAATAATATACAATGGTGACATCATCCTCAGCCCGAAAATGCCCCAACAAAAGAATATTACATACAAATGAATTTTACATGAATGAAAAAGAAAAACTCTCATCTAACATAAAACCCCCGGCTATTCATAACACGACGATCCAATATAACATATCACAGCAACACATAATATCTCATATCATCAACGTAAGCAAGTATGCATATCCCGATTGTCGTTGATGTATAGCAACGAAGCCGGCGATATACCACATATTATGCTTACGGTCATAGAAAAGAAAGTGTAAAACTACAACAGTTGGAATCCGCAACCTCCTTAGACATCGCATGCCTTACCAAATGAATTCCTTAGACATCGCATGCCTAACAATCATAAACTCCGCATTTTAGTCTCTTTTATCGAAAACTCTTTTCAATATCAAGTCAGGCAATTCAACAAGATTCCCGACATCCTGATCAAATGCTCGTCGCAAAATTTAGTAGACGACTGCACCCTCGGACGCCGTCGACGAAGTGCACTAAGACGGAACACCGTTGCTGCGAGCATCCGAACGGATGCTTTTAGCGACGGGGTTCTCCTACAGTCACTTGGTCGGGGCTATGGGGCGTGGCTGTCTATTAAGTTTACCCGGCGAGTATCCGCGTACGCTACATGATTGCGACGGACTTTTGATCACATCAAAATCCCGTGGCAACCGATCAATTGAGACTAAACTGCTAGATTTATAACATTCAAATTTGTTATCTCATAACTGCCTGTGGATTCCAAATATTGTATCACATTCCAGATAAAAGACAGTGTCAAACTTTACGATCGAATAATCGAACATCTAAGATTTCCCAAATAGCTCAACACTTGAGCGGAGTTCAAAAAATGTCCATCACATACCACAGTACCAATGGTCCAGCCATAGAAGGGTTAAGCCAACGCCTCACATGTAGAAACGCCGTACTGCCCCAAACCCTAAGGTTCAGAGGCAGTTCATACGGTCACATAATCGAGTTAAGGTTTGTTTTCTTCTAGAGGGTCCACCGCGTTACTTGCATGATTTTCCGGAAGTTTCAAAATCGAGAAAAATCCAACTTTTGAAAAATTTTCCGACAGGGGAAATAGTGAGTTACTGATATCCGTTCGAACTTTTTAACAGTTTCTAAAATTATCCGAAAAAAACTTAAACAAAGTTAAATTATCCGATCGAATCAACGAGTCCCCAATACATCCCAGAAAACTCAACACTTGAGTAGAAATAAAAATTTCCCAAAAATATCAGGAAAGAAATACGGACATTACTGTGCAAACCGTAAACACTAATGTTACTGTTTGGCCACGGAACCACCGCACAAGCCAGGTCGTTGCCGCGGTTCCGCAGCGCATTAAAGGAATTGGAGGCACGTGCTGCACAGTAATTCTTGTTTTTCCCTGCTGATATTTTTAAGTATTTTTAATATGAAAAAATCATCATTTTTACAAAATTTCCAGAGAAGGGTTTGTTTTGGGGTTTCGTGGTTCGATCAGACTTTAAATTTCGCCCAGATTTCGCCTAAAACTCTAGCTTGGCTTTGATACCACAATAGGGTTACTAGGCACACGCACAAGGGTCTATAAGGCATCAACCATGCTCGATTTAAAATTTAGCCATGCCGAACAACCCTAAACCAAGATCTTAGAGTACAGATTAGGTGAAACAAAGCATGTTAAACACTTTAACATCTAAGAGTTTGGGTTTACAACCTTTGTAGTCTGGTCCTTCACTTCATAAGCTCCGTGTTGTGGTCCCTTCGCTGCGATCATCAAGTTCCGGACTCTCGAGAGGCTCCATGAAGAGAAAGATGCAAGCTTGCTTCCGATCTTCGATAACTAAGATGATCTACCTTGAAGTTTCATTAACACAAGCTCTCACTCACTAAATGAAGTGAACACCCTAATTTAAATGGTTAGGATAGATAAGGATGATGAAGTAAGAATTTAGCTATATTTTCTTTTCATAATCTCACCCATTTTCATCACAAGAATTAAAGATAGAAAGCTTTGCAAGAAGGAAGAAGAAGATGAACAATGAATAATCCTTTTGTGATGAATAATGCAAATGATAATATCATTACAAATGCAACCATGGTCAACTATGACAAGGCTAACTCATGTAGAGATTTAACTAGGGCTAAGGGTTTAGGTTGAGTTAAGAATGAGTCACTTAAAATATCAACCATAATATCTTAGCTCATGACAAAAGAAAAACCTTCTAGAAGGTTCATGAAAGAACTAACCCAATTCAAACTCTAACCTTGTTAAATCTTCACTAAACATGTTGCATTAGTAATCATATCATGTTACAATATTATATATCACATATATAATATATATATTTATAACAAAAGAAAATAATACAATTAACATATATCGCATATATATCAATGTATTACCCGATGAGAATATGAATCAATAAGTGAGCTAATATTAGTTAATGTAATTTAATATATCAAATAAATAATTATACATTAAATTATCAAATCAACACTTGATCCGATAATCCGTCTATTTCATAAATAACCGACTAATATAATCTGTATCAGTTCATCGAATCAACACTTTATCCGATGACCCGGCTATATCACATATACCCGGCCGATATCTCGTATCGCGAGAATCTAATACGGTATCACATATAAGTATTGTTCTTGGTCCCGCACATATCATATATGTGCTCCTACTCCGTTTTTCCTAAGCCAAGAAACCTCTGTGTATGACTCTAAAGAATCGTTAATACGCCGGCAGCAGGTGATGATCATATTAAACACCTACAAGCTGCAAGCGGTCAGCTAAACATAACAGCCACCCAGGTATTGAGTGTTCAGAAGATCAACAAGCAAGCCTGTACATTCTCCTGTGAATCCAGTCAGTAACACTCCCGTACAGTCCGGTCTCTTCGTCTGATATGTCGCTTATCTCGCCTAGGGGTGGTAAACGTCAGACCCCAGTAGCTTGATAAGTCGTGTCGATATAAGGTCTATAATAGTTCAAGAAACTACTGATAACACTTACCAGAAAATCTCAGCAACCCTGGCCAGGGATTTCCAGTTATAGCCAATCGAACACAGCGCAACATCAACTGCCTATACCGAGAGAGACGAATCCCCTCCTATCGCTCATTGCCTCCATGTGATTCGGGACTGTACCCAAAAGCCACCTTTTTGCACGCCCTCTTGGACGTGGTATGATGGAAATCAACACACAGTAGGAATCACACAAGACTCTATGACGATCTCGGGTCTACAGACTAACCTGTACCAGTGTCACCAGAGAACTGCCATCTGACGTGAGGTATAATACCATCTGGGAGTTCTCGGCGAGTCCGTCCAGTGTACCCAGTCTCCACTGAGCACCCGTATACCTTCTCTGATGTCAAACACCAATGGATATGAGATCATCCATCGCCCATCATATGGGTCAAGAAGCACATACGCTAGTCTACTCTGGAGTATCGATGCCCTGTCTCGGTACTCCCACGACTAGGAACATTTGAAGGATGTACTTGGCGACTACACTGTCCTCACTAGTATGATCCGCATCATAGTCCTGGTAGTCAAGTACTCATCCTAAGGGCTTTATCAACATGTAACATAGAGACAATCAGAGTACATGTTAAGAGAAAGAGTAACCAGATAACGTACTGTCATGTCGAGCAAGAAAGTCCTCCCTATATATGTCCAAGCATCCACTACAATATACATTGTATGTACAGTAATGGCCTCTAGGGCATACATATAACTAACACCAAGGTCATCCTACACTCCGAAAGGTAAAACCTAGCGCTCTGATATCAACTTTGTCACGACCCAAAATTTGGCCCGTAACCGGCACTTAAACTATGAAACGTCAACAGGGGTACGCAACTTAAGTAAGCTGAAACCCAGCGATCTGAACAACCCAAAAAAAGGATAAGTGAAGAAAAACATAGTTTAAAACATTCGGAAAATCTTAAGTAAAATATTTAACTTTAGTTTACTTTCTTGAAAATTTCGTCAGCACCTCCTTTGTAAAAACTAGCCCCGAAAACGGGTACAACATGGAATATAAATAAAGCATCCCAAACGGGAGCAAATCACGCCCAACGGAGGAGAAAACCACCACAATCATATATACGACGCCGAAGCGAAGAAATATAAATGAAAACAGCATAAGGAGGTAAAACTTTACAATAAGACCGGCTCCCATAAGCACGACACCCAAAAGTGACCAAAATATATACAATACTGAATCCTCACAACTCGTCTCAAAGTCAAATACATGAAGTGGTAGATGGAGAATACTAGATCCAAGAAAAAGATACCCAATGTACAAAAAGGATAACCGCAAACCCACCTAATAGCAAAGGCCTCACAGCCAACCGTAGCGGTATCCGCAAAAGTAGAGATAAAACGGTGCCCCGCCGCGACTACTCTGAGGGTAAGTCCTGCAAAACACTGTGGCACAATGGGGGTGAATTGGCAACTCGTGAATAGAAAATGGCATCATACTGTAATCGCAAGTATGCACTAAGAGTAATAAACAATCACATGTAAGCTGGTAGCATAAGTATGGCAATATGAATATGCAACTATCATGATTAAGGTACACCACCAGGGTACTATATTTACATCAGTCCAATGCATATCAACAATATACTGAGTGCGGGGAAATAAATAGTCTCATGCACAAATCATAAGCATGGAAAAACCCATTATAAATCAACAACACCCCAAATCCCAAAATCCTCAGATCGGCCCTCAGATCGGCCCTCGTATCGGCCCTCATATCGGCCGTCGTATTGGCCCTCATATCGGCCCTCATATCGGCCATTTAAATCTCATGTAACCTGAGTGTCAAACATCGACACCCGAAATATCATGAAAACTAGTGCCCAACTTCGACACATAATTACTCGTATCCATACGTTCCTCGAATCCTAAGTGCCCAATATCGACACTTGTGATCCACGTATCGGTTCTCTGATATCCATACGTTCCTCGAAACCCAAGTGTCCAACCTCGACACTTTCCACGTATCGGTTTCCAAAATCCATATATCTCTCGGAATATAAGTGCCCAATATGGACACTTCAAATTCCCAAATCGCATGAAAACATATCTCAAATGCGTAAATCCATATAATATAATATATGCAGCATAGAACAACAATATGAGCATATCGCGGGAAAAGCCCGCTATTTTAATGCATCAAGTCATTAAATATATCTCGCGATTCTCAAGTATCAGAATCCAATATACATATATAACAGCATCCCATACCACCGATATATATGTCATAAAAAGATCATCATATAACTAGCAAGGTATATGTGTGAGCATGTAGGTATAGCATGTCATATGTGTAAGCATGTAGGTGTACAGGTATGCTATATGTCATATGCGCCATCGTACAAGAATAAATGCCTCTATGTCGCTAACCAATAGCAAGGTATATCATATGAATATATGTGTTGTGCGTACCATAGCAATTGCCGACAATGTGTGTAGCATACAATTGGTGCTCGTGCAACATGGACTGTCAATAATAGTGCAGTGTACAATAGATACAGGTTCAGGCACAACAAGTTGTTGGATATATATGCCCTAGAGGCCTACATTGTATAGGATGCTTGGGATATGTATGTACATGACAGTTTTGCTTGATATGATTGTACGCTATTTGGTTTGTCTTTATCTTAACGTATGATATATTTTACTTGGTGTTTATATATATATATATATATATATATATATATATATATATATATATATATATGTTGATAAAGCCCATAGGGTGTTTGTCTGACTACCGGCGTTGTGATGGCAGTCATACTAGTAGGAGCTGGATAGTCAATAGGCACACCCTTAGATGTCCCTGGTCGTAGGAGTATCGAGACTGGGCATTGATACTCCGGAGTAGACTAGTGTATACATATCTAGACCCTGAGGAGGGGCAATGGGTTCGTCCCGCAGCCATTGGTGGAGTGCACCTAAGATTGTATACAGATGCTCACTGGGTGTGAGTACACCAGACAGGACTCGTCGAGAACTGACTGGATGGTATTATACCTAACGTCAGATAGCAGTTCTCAGGTGACATGTGTGCAGATAGTTCGTTGACTTAAAGTCATCATTTGTCTCGTGTGAGTTCCCACTGTGCTTTGATTATTACCCTACCACGGCTCAAAGGAGTCGTGCAAACAGGTTTTAGTTGGGCACAGTCCCGAGCCATGTGGAGGCAGTGAGTGACTGTTAGGGATTCGTCTCTCCCGGTATAGGGAGTTGATATCACACGGTGATCGGTTGGTCATTACCATAAGTCCCTGGCCAGGGCTGATTGAGAATTACTGATAGATTGATCTGTAGATTCTCGGATGGTAATAGAGCCATTCCGACACGACTTGTACGTTTATTAGGGGTCTGATGTCCACCACCTCCCTAAACCATAGATGTGATACTCTTAGAAGAACAGACCGGACTGCGCGGATATTGTCACGGACAGGCTCAGTAGGATTTCAGATGGGTTACCTCATCGGCTTTCTTATCGACAACAACCTGGGGACCGTTACGTACAGCTAGTGCCACTTGCGGTCTGTGGTTAAACCCACTGCCAGCATAGTAGTCAAGTCTTTAGAGTCCCACACAGAGATCTCCCAATCCTAGGCGAAAAGATATAGAGGTCGTATGGTTTTACTATAAAGGTTCGGACGCATACGTGTTTAAACGCACGTACGACATTCGGACAGTTTTTACTAGCCGGCTTTGGTTTAAGCCAGATTCTAGTATCAGCTTATTGGATTTATACAGTCTAAAGTTTTTCCGTGTTTTCACGGATGAGAGTGGCGTTCTCGTAATTTTCCAAGAAGCTTCTAGAAGGATGTGACATGAGGGGTTAAGGTGGCATTTTCATTAATTGCTTTTGTGACTCATTCATATGAATCATCATATCATTAATGCATCATTAATGATCTAATGACTCATATGATGAATCACTCTCCTTGAATAAATGAAGCATGGTGAATAATCATTTAATTTATATTATTTGATAATTCATTATCTATCATATATTCAAGTGAGAAGGATTTTTATTCTCATGATCATCTCCACCTTCTCTCTCCTCAAGCTCTCTCTCCTTCACCAAACCCTAATCCTGCCGCTCATGAGTTGAGAACAAGGATTAGGAAAGACTAAACACTCCATAACCAATCTCTACATCATCTTAGTTCCTTTATTAGCAACTAAAGAAACTAAGTAACCTCAAGTTTAGAGGTTATAGCTTGGATTAGGGTTCTCGGGTGGATCGTCTATCACGGAAGGAACCCGAGGAGGAGGTGGAGATCCAAGGAAGCCGTATATATCATAAAGACGAAGGACTAGAATCATTTGGTATAATCTCTTCACATAGTAGCTTAGAACTCTATGCCTTTTGTTAAGTATTGTTTAGAAACGATCTTCGGTTAGTTGATGTTCGCTTTATAAACATGATTGTTTTTCAAATTTCCGCCTCCCCGCAACTCGTGGGGTGTTGCACATCAACTTACAGTGGTATCAGAGCCTTACTAAACAATAATTAACACACTTGCAAAGTCGTATGAATTTTGAACGGAAAAAAAGGAAAAAACCCCGATATCATGAAGTTTCTGTCGATTTTAAAATGAAGTCCAAAAATTTTTCAGGGACCTCCAGAAAGACCAGCATGAAAATATAAGAACACACAAGAAAAATGGGCTCTTGAATCGGCCAAAGCGCAGCGGAACCGCGGCCGATCCCACCGATTCGCCGCGGTTCCGCCGCCGAGTTGGGGCCGATTCAGCCCAGTTTTCTTCTGTTCCTTCTTTGTGATATTTGGGATTTTCTGGTATGATTTTATTTTTGCTCAGGTTTCAGATTTGCAGAGAAGTATTGGAGCAAAATTAAATGTGTTTAATCGATCGAAATTATATGGTGTTTGCTTGTTTGATTATATCTGCGAAATTTATTATGTGTTCGTAAACCTCCCCTAACTGCTAGTATGTCGGTTGGTAGGGGTTGCACATATCTGTGATGTTATATATAACTGTTTGTGTATATAAACTGTATTGGACTGTTGTGGTGATTAGCCGGGTTTTGTGATGGGTTATTCTATTAATTCATTCAATGTAATTGTAATAAGTTGTAATATTATTTTGCGGGGCACACCCAGGTTGCGGTTGTAACCACCGTTGTATTATTCCTTTTTCTGTTTTTGCTCCTAGGATAGACCCAATGTGGGGTACACAAACTACCGGGTATTTTAAAGTGTTGAGGGAGACCGCTTCACTTATGGTACTTGGCAGGTAGTTTGCAGTACCTGTAGGGGTCTGGGGTGGGGTAAATGGCTATTCATCACAACTGTGTAATCCGTATTTCGTTGCAGGCTCAAAAGAAACGCGGATTGGTTGCAAATCCAATATTGTTTATCTGTGATCTGGAATGCCTATTATTGCGTCTGACGAATGTACAATATCTATATATGATAGCTATTTAGACGTCATTTATGTTTTACACCCGTGCTAGCCCAGCCCCCGCTCTGTCGTTAGTTAAGTAACCTAACGGGTGATGACGGGACCCCGTGGCGAATGCAGATGGCATAAGAGGACGTTGTATTTTCGTTGTTATCTGTAATGATAGGTTAAAGATGGGACGCATTATTATTAATGCAAAGAAAATAAAACCTAAACTGAATCGTTGGAACAATTTCGAAAAACCACTCGGTTTTCTTGAAAAAGCAAATTTTAAATGCGGAGCTTAAACCACTCCTTTTAAATAAAAGCTATCTCTGTTCCTTCGATCATATCAAGTTAATTACGTTAAAGGTTTTTTGCCAAAATCCAGCCGTAACCCTCCGTCGTTTCAGATAGACAGCACATCGTATTCATGCTATGCTTGTTGGCCTACGTCAAGGCATAGTTTATGGTAGCAGTGTGTGTGCCTGTTTGTTGCATAGATAGATGCATTAGTTTAATACAGACGTACACCATGTTGGCCTACTTCAAGGGCTTGTACGATGTACTTAAATTGATCAGGACAACGACGGGTAGAACTTGACTTGCGTCTTATGACTTGTTGGCCTACGTCAAGGTCTATAAGAGCTTGGGGTAAAAATCACATCGGGAGTTTCAAACATAAAGGAAACTTGCAGATTTAGCTTACCTTCTGGAGTGTGGTGACTAGAGTGGCTTCCATCTAGGGCATCATACAATGATAGTTGGATCCCGATCCCACTGATGAGTAGGATTACTCTCGGGAATTTTTCTCACTTAACAATCAATGCTATAAACTAAGTAGGTGACTAGAAAAGTGTTAGAGGGGCTACGCCTCCAGGGAAAAGAGGTTATTTAATTAAGGAACTTCGCGAAAGCGTTGGAAAACCTCCCTCGAAGTACCAACACTAGCCTGGCTGAAAGGTTAAGCAAGTATTGTGACGTGTGATTGAAACCTGACTAGTTCTTCTTTTAAGGTTTTGAAGAAGGATTTGAGGAAACAGTGGGAGCCATCCTGTTTAGATAAATTAATAAACCAATCTAAACTTGCAAGAGCATATGCTGAGTGTTTTCTTTTCTCTCTTTCTGGCAGCTACCATGACTGGATTAAAACTATTACTTGAAAAAAATATACTGACCGGGTAGAACTATAAAGATTGGATATGGAACGTCAATATTGTACTGACTTATGACAAAATAGCATATGTTACCACCGCTGTTCCTCCCCTTATCCCAGGACCAGATTCCTCAGTTGTGGATAGGGAAGTTCGCAAAACCTGGGATCTAGACTGTGAGCGGGCTAAGTGTATCGTGCTGGCGACTATGAACAATGAACTCCAGAAACAGCACGAGAGTATGGATATTATATCCATCGTTCTCCTTGTCAAAGAGTTGTATGGAGAGCACTCACGTATCGCGAGGTACGAAACCTCAAGGAAACTCTTCCAGATGAGGTTAGCTCTAGGATCGCCTGTAGGAGAGCACGTCCTCAAAATGATCATCCTCATTGAGGAACTCGCAAACCTGGGATGCGTGCTGGAGAACGATTTGTATATCGACTTGATTTTGCAGTCCCTTCTCTACACCTTCTCTCAGTTCGTGCTGAACTTCAACATGCACGAAATGGAAGCTGATCTTCCAAAGCTCCTCAATATGTTGAGGGTAGCAGAGACCTCCTTGAAAAAGGAGAAGACCCCCGTTCTGTATGTTGGCCAATCATTTTCTTCTAAATCTAAAGCGAAAGCTAAAGGGAAGAAGAAGATGAAAACCAACAAACCGAAAGGTGGGGTCAAGAAGGTGCAGGGAACGAACAAGGCAGGAAGGGTGAAAACAGAAAAGAACGAGTGCTTCTATTGTCACAAGCAAGGGCACTGGAAGAAGGATTGTCAGGCCTTCAAAGCCAAGGACATGAAGCAAGTAGTTGCTTCAACTTCAGGTGTGTTTGTAATCGAAAATTGTCTTTCAGTTAACTCTACATCATGGGTACTTGATACCGGTTCTGGTTCTCACATCTGTAATTCATTGCAGGATCTGAGAAATAGTAGAGTGCTGGGGACAGGTGATATGACTCTCCGGATGGGCAATGGAATGCATGTAGATGCAATTGCAAAAGAGGAATATCACCTAGGGTTGACTAGTGGGCACATTTTGGTGTTGTACAGCTGTTTTTGTATTCCCAGTAAGTTGTGTAATATTATATTAGTATCTTTATTATCGAATGAAGGATATAGTTTTGTGCTTGAAAGAAATGTTATGAACATTCACCTAAGTCAAGAACTGATTGGGTATGGCACCCTGGAAAACGGCATATACATACTTAATCAACCTCAAATTTTCTATATTCAAAACACGCGTAAAAGAAAGGCTCCAGATTCGAATCAAGCCTTCCTATGGCATTGTAGACTTGGTCATATAAATGAAACAAGGTTGACTAAGTTACATAAAGATGGATATCTAGATCCGTTTGAATATTCATCATATGCAACTTGTCAATCATGTATCAAAGGAAAAATGACCAAATCTCCGTTCACCGGACACGGAGAAAGAGCCACTGAACTCTTGGGACTAGTACGCAGTGATGTATGTGGTCCGATGTCTACGCATGCACGAAGTGGTCACTCCTACTTCATCACTTTTACTGACGACTTCTCAAGGTATGGACATGTGTTCTTAATGAAGCATAAATCCGAGGCTTTTGAGAAGTTTAAGGAGTATAAAAATGAAGTAGAGAAACAGACTGGTAAAAGCATCAAGACACTTCGATCTGATCGAGGTGGAGAATACTTAAGTACCAGTTTCCTTGAATACTTAAAAGAGAATGGAATTCTCTCTCAGCTTACTCCGCCTTATACACCTCAGCATAATGGTGTATCAGAAAGGAGGAATCGCACTTTGTTAGACATGGTGCGTTCAATGATGAGTAGTGCTGAGTTGCCACTTTCCTTCTGGGGATTTGCTCTAGAATCAGCAACATACCTATTAAATAGAGTTCCGACTAAGTCTGTGCCTACCACTCCATATGAAATGTGGAGCGGAAAGAGACCATATCTCATGTATATCAAGATATGGGGGTTTCCGGTATATGTTAAAAAGCATAAACCGGACAAGCTCGAGGCACGATCGGTTTTATGCAAGTTTGTAGGATATCCCAAGCATTCAAGGGGGTATATGGTCTACCACACTGAAGAACAAAAGATGTTTGTCGCTCGTCACATTGTCTTCTTAGAAAGCGAATTTCTTGTAAAAGAAATTAGTGGGAGCGCGGTAGAGTTGGATGAAATTCCAGAACCTCAAACTGCTACCGAGGACTTAGTAGAACCTCAGATTTCAATAGAACATGACGAACCAACGCCGCTCTGCAGATCTAGCCGGATTTCTCATCCTCCTGAAAGATACTATGGTTTTCTTCTAAATGGGGATCAAGAGGATTGCATCATTGATGATGATGAGCCTACTAGTTTTCAGCAGGCTATTACGAGTAGTGACTCGATGAAATGGCTGGATGCTATGAGATCCGAAATGGAATCCATGTACACCAATAAAGTATGGACTTTAGAAGTTGCTCCTCCTGGAGTAAAACTAGTTGGATGCAAATGGATCTTCAAAAAGAAGATTGGTGCATTTGGACAAGTTGAAACCTACAAAGCTAGACTCGTAGCAAAAGGTTTTCGTCAAAGACCAGGATTGGACTATGATGAAACCTTTTCACCTGTAGCTATGCTTAAATCCATTCGGTTCCTGCTTGCGATTGCTGCCTTCTATGACTATGAAATCTGGCAGATGGACGTAAAAACAGCTTTTCTAAATGGACATTTAGAAGAGAGTGTTTACATGGATCAACCAGAAGCTTTCTTAGACAGTGGGAGCAGCAGAAGAGTCTGCAAGTTGCTTAAGTCCATTTATGGATTAAAACAAGCATAGCGGAGTTGGAACATCTGCTTTGATGAGACAGTCAAGGAATTTGACTTTATCAAAAATGTAGATGAACCATGTATTTATAGGAAGATTGTAGAAGGAGCAGTAGTCTTCCTCATTTTGTACGTCGACGACATACTACTAATAGGGAATGATATCCCTATGCTACAATCAGTAAAGCTCTTCTTGTCACATAAATTCTCCATGAAAGACTTGGGAGATGCATCATACATTTTGGGCATTAAGATCTATCGTGATAGATCTAATTGAATGTTGGGACTTTCACAGTCCAGGTATATTGACACTATATTAAAGAGATTTAGTATGGAAGATTCCAAGCGCGGTAATATGCCCGCTTATCACGGAATCACCCTCTCCAAAGAAATGTCTCCAAAGACTGATGAAGAGAGGGCTCGCATGGGCATTATACCCTACGCTTCGGCGATAGGATCTATAATGTATTCGATGTTATGTACAAGACCGGATGTAGTTTACGCACTTAGTGTGGTAAGCAGGTATCAGTCTGACCCAGGTGAGAAACATTGGATAGCGGTAAAGAACATTCTCAAGTACCTGAGAAGGACTAAGGAGATGTTCTTAATTTACGGTAATAAAGACCTCCAGGTAGAGGCTTTTACCGACTCCGGCTTCCAAAGTGACAAGGTTGATTCTAAATCCATTTCGGGTTTTGTGTTTACCCTCAATGGAGGGGCGGTATATTAGAGGAGTTCCAAACAGGATACCGTCGCAGACTCAACTATGAGGCTATAGCTGCTAGTGAAGCCGCAAAAGAGGCTGTCTGGATGAGGAAGTTCATTTCTGAACTTCAGGTGGTTCCGTCCATTGCCAATCCAATACCTTTGTATTGCGATAACAATGGCGCTGTAGCTTTAGCGAGGGAACCAAGGTCCCATCAGAAATCCAGGCATATCTTAAGGCATTTTCACCTGATCAGGGAGATCGTGGATCGTCGGGATCTCGAGAAACGGAGAGTGGACACAAAAGACAACACGGCAGATCCATTCACCAAGGCCATCCCTCAAGTGCAGTTCGAGAGGCTGTTTGAGATGTTGGGCATGCGGTACGCCAGCAACTGGATCTGGTAGAGACAGTGGGTACTCATTGTACCAATTATAGGCCTTAGTGCAAGTGGGAGATTGTTGGATATATATGCCCTAGAGGTCTACATTGTATAAGATGCTTGGGATATGTATATACATGAAAGTCTTGCTTGATATGATAGTACGCTATTTGGTTTGTCTTTATCTTAACGTATGATATATTTTACTTGGTGTTTATATATATATATGTTGATAAAGCCCATAGGGTGTTTGTCTGACTACCGGCGTTGTGATGGCAGTCATACTAGTGGGAGCTGGACAGTCAATAGGCACACCCTTAGATGTCCCTGGTCGTAGGAGTATCGAGACTGGGCATTGATACTCCGGAGTAGACTAGTGTATACATATCTAGACCCTGAGGAAGGGCAATGGGTTGGTCCCGCAGCCATTGGTGGAGTGCACCTAAGATTGTATACAGATGCTCACTGGGTGTGGATACACCGGACAGGACTCGCCGAGAACTGACTGGATGGTATTATACCTAACGTCAGATAGCATTTCTTAGGTGACATGTGTGCAGATAGTCCGTTGACTTAAAGTGATTATTTGTCTAGTGTGAGTTCCCACTGTGCTTTGATTATTACCCTACCACGGCTCAAAGGAGTCGTGCAAACAGGTTTTAGTTAGGCACAGTCCCGAGCCATGTAGAGGCAGTGAGTAACTGTTAGGGATTCGTCTCTCCCGGTATAGGGAGTTGATCTCGCACGGTGATCGGTTGGTCATTACCATAAGTCCCTGGCCAGGGCTGATTAAGAATTACTTATAGATTGATCAGTAGATTCTCGGATGGTGATAGAGCCATACCGACACGACTTGTACGGTTATTAGGGGTCTGACATCCACCACCTCCCTTGACCATACATGCGATACTCTTAGACGAACAGACCGGACTGCGCGGATATTGTCATGGACAGGCTTAGTAGGATTTCGGATGGGTTACCTCATCGGCTTTCTTATCGACAACTACCTGGGGACCGTTACGTACAGCTAGTGCCACTTGCGGTCTGTGGTTAAACCCACTGCCAGCGTAGTAGTCGAGTCTTTAGAGACCCACACAGAGATTTCCCAAACCCAGGCGAAAAGATATAGAGGTCGTATGGTTTTACGACAAAGGTTCGGATGCATACGTGTTTAAACGCACGTACGACATTCGGACAGTTTTTACTAGCCGGCTTTGGTTTAAGCCAGATTCTAGTATCGGATTATTGGATTTATACAGTCTAAAGTTTTTCCGTGTTTTCACGGATGAGAGGGGCGTTCTCGTAATTTTCCGAGAAGCTTCTAGAAGGATGTGACATGAGGGGTTAAGGTGGCATTTTCATTAATTGCTTTTGTGACTCATTCATATGAATCATCATATCATTAATGCATCATTAATGATCTAATGACTCACATGATGAATCACTCTCCTTGAATAAATGAAGCATGGTGAATAATCATTTAATTTATATTATTTGATAATTCATTATCTATCATATATTCAAGTGAGAAGGATTTTTATTCTCATGATCATCTCCACCTTCTCTCTCCTCAAGCTCTCTCTCCTTCACCAAACCCTAATCCTACCACTCATGAGTTGAGAACAAGGATTAGGAAAGACTAAACACTCCATAACCAATCTCTACATCATCTTACTTCTTTTATTAGCAACTAAAGAAACCAAGTAACCTCAAGTTTAAAGGTTATAGCTTGGATTAGGGTTCTCGGGTGGATCGTCTATCACGGAAGGAAGCCGAGGAGGACGTGGAGATCCAAGGAGGCCGTAGATATCATAAAGACGAAGGACTAGAATCATTTGGTATAATCTCTTCACATAGTAGCTTAGAACTCTATGCCTTTTGTTAAGTATTGTTTAGAAACGATCTTCGGTTAGTTGATGTTCGCTTTATAAACATGATTGTTTTTCAAATTTCCGCCTTCCCGCAACTCGTGGGGTGTTGCACATCAACTTACACAAGTAACTATATGCAAATGAGGTTCATGCACCATCTCTATATGTGCATATAAACATATGGCTAATATCATATCATATCTAGCCCAGATGCTTAACGCCATACGGGCGATTTTCCCGTAGATGTTAAATCTACTCACAGATGATCTCAAGCTATGAAAATCCGACCACCTGCTTTCCTTTCTTCGCAGCGTCCGAAGTCCCCGCTTGTGACCTTAAAATTTCACAAACACAATACATCTCGATGAAGCGTATAAATAACGTCGCAACGACCAACCGAACCCACGTCCAACTTTTACCGAAACCTAGTAAGCAACTTTATCGCAAAATTAGCACAAGACTAAAACTAACACAATTCTAGCGATTTCCAACATCGCAAAGTAGCTTAAGTAGGTTATCGAAACCATTTCCATAATTTTAATCTCACCCAATTATGTTTTAGTAAAACCTAATTTGCTAATACACTCAATTAAACAAATTAGGAATTAACAACAATTATCATTCTCCCACTAGGTTAAGTTTTCCTAGTCTTAACTTAACAATAAACCATATCATCAACTTAAACCCTAACTTGATCTTCACTAATTTATCATGAAACAACTAATCATGCAAATTAAGCTATATTAAACAATTAAATAGATAAGTTAATGATTTAAACATAATAATTAAAGATTAGGGTTAGAAATTATACCTCCTCAAGAACACAAAATAGCAACTAGATCTATCATTTTAGCCTCCAAAATGATGTTTTTTTTGAAGATCCAAGCAAGTTTAGTGATGAAGAATGTTGGGTTATGATTTGTTTATGAGTTTTGTGGGATTATTTAGCGATTTTTGATGATTTATTGAGCTTGGAGAAGATGAAAAAAAGGCAAGAAAATGAAAGGGCAGAACTTGGGGGAAGGCTCGGGCAATGGAAGAAATGTGGGGTTTTGTGAAAATTGTGTGGGGTTTTCTAGCTACAAATGACAATAAATGCTCATTAATGCATTATTATCCTTACCCACCTCATCTTTTCCTTTTAAATTTTTTTTCTTTTAACACAAATATCTAGATATTTTCTATGGATGGATTAACTAAAAATCTAGTGATTAGATTAGTATAGATTCACATTAGAAGTAATTAACCCAAACCAAAATTGTAATTACCACTAATTAAGTGCATAATTAAAAACTTAAAATAATAATTTAATTAGGGAAAAATTCTATGTGAACCAAAACTTCCGATTGATCCCCAAAGCCCCCAAACTAGCACTATTCTAGTTAAAGTGGGCGCAGTCAAGTCTGTACTAAAATTTGATCACATCCGGGTTTTTACGGAAAACACCGACTATTTTACCCTAAAACGGAAAAATTCGCATAACGATTTCTAAAACGTTACAATAGGCGAGATCGAAAGAGACCTTGAGCAGCTTCCTTCCAGGACACTGCTGCAATGAGATTTCCACCCAGGACCAGTTGTGTCACGTGTATTCAGAGGGCCAAAGGCCGACGCTAGTGACATGCTACTTTACGAGTGGTCATGCTAATTGGCCGAGAGATGACCAGAGAAGTGCCAGAGCGGAATCGTTTCCGTTAGCACACCGGACGGACCGACGAGCCGATGGATTGCAAGATTGGTAATCCATAAAGAAATGAGAACCCAGAGAAAATGTGGTCGCCAGAACGGGAGCGGAAGGCAAGCGGATGTTCTTGCTCTGCCAGTTTTGAGCGCACCGACATTTTTTCGACATTGTAGGAGGTGTACCTCGAAGTCATTTGTTGCGATCTGCGTTTGTGATTCGAGTATCACGCTTATATCGCTTGGATTTGAGTTTTGATGATGAATTTTATGATATTGATTTCGTGCACCATTGCTGCACCTACTGGGTATTTATATTATCGTGCATAGTTATTGCACTTTATATATATTTTTATACACCGTTGTGTTGGTTTATGATTTGTGCTTGTCTATTGCCTTTGATATAGATTTTGTGCCTTGGCGGCACATGATTATGATTTCGTGGTTTTCATACAGTTGAGTTGATTTTGTGCGTGTGGTACGCACTCGATTTGGTTTTTGCACTCGATATAGCTCATATATGCCTGCGGTGCATTGATACGGATTTTGTGCACATAGTTGCACACGTTTTTGATTTTATACACCTTCGTACACTCGGTGTTGTTTTTATATACTCATTTGCGTTATTGATGAGTTTTCATGCACTGGATGCACTAAAGTTGTATTTCGTGTACTGGATGCACCGGATCTATAGTTCGTACCTTGGTTGCAGCCGATTTATGTTTTTGAGCATTCGTTTTACCAGATTTATGTTTTTCTGCGCGTTTGCACTTGATGTTTGTTTTCGTGCATGCTACTGCGCACTAGATACTTATTACGGATTTGACGCGCTTGGGTTAGATTTTTGCGCATATTAGGTGCTTGGTATTGTATTTTGTGCGCATCGGATGCACTTGAGTGAGATCTTACTCGTGCATGTTGGCAACCCTTGATTTAGACCTTATTCGTGCATATTGGATGCACCTGATTTAGATTTCATTCGTGCATGACGGATGCACTTGATTTGGATTTTCGCGCATGTTGGGCGCATAATGTGAGATGTGATTTTCTGCACATTGGATGCACTCGATTGGGATTTTCTTTGTGCAGGTTAATTGCACTGGGTTGAGACTTTCGTGAACTCTAGATACACTTGATATTGTTGTCGTGCACATCCGTTGCACTGGAAAGATGTTTTGTGCATACCCGTTGCACTTAGTTTTGGCTTTTGTGCACATTCGTAGCACTTGTATTTAGCTTTGATTTCCATGCGCACCAGACGCACGTGATTGTTGGATACGCCTTTTGAGGCTGATTTTGCTCTTGATCAGTTTATTTTCATGTTGGGCACTACTATGTAGTGGCCGAACAGGACTGATCTGAGGACAGTACCTGAGTACTTTGCATGCATTAAGAGTTTAACAAGAGGTTTTCAAAAAGTAGTTATAGTCTCGCTATTTCCTATGTGTCCGTGAGTGACAAACGTTTACAAAGGAAAATCTTTTGGGATATTTCAAAATGGACGGGACGCATATCTGAGCAAAACATATACGAAACTATATTTAATATTTTACAAATGAACATCCGTCACTTGTGCTATGAGTTACGCATCACACGGCGATTCAGGAAGGATTTTTGCATGTGTTTTATTCAGTTTTTAGAGATTTTTGAAGGATGCGTACTATATACATATTATAGTATTTGACTAGTGTATATTGGATTTCAGTAGTGGATTTCGAGATCTGTATCTCCATTGTAACTCCGATGATATGCGTGCAAATCCGATGATTTGCGTGACGCTTGATGAAGTTCGATTTTGAGTTTCGTACTCGTTTTCAGATGCACGCGATGCGCTGTAGTATTTCGATATCTTCCGTGATTTCGGAGCCCCGTTGATTTGAGTTGATTATTGAAATATTTTAGTATTTGGGGGTTTAAATTTAAATTCGGGGACCGAATTTATTTAAGGGGGAAGATTGTAACATTTCAGAAAATATAAAATATTATTTTTGGAAGTTAATATTAAAATAATATATTTCCCGAAAACTGCCCGATTTGCGAAATTGGGGTTTTCGAAAAAGGGTATAAATATATACCAATATTTGTGAAATAAATGGAGATTAAAATGATTTATTCATTTAAAATTATATTTATTGGATTTGGCATTTTTATATTTAATTATATGCAGTTTGGATAAAAACCCGATTAGTGCACTGCTAATCACGATTTGGCCAAATCTGTGTTTCTACAATTTTCCATGCCTAGTGCACCATGTCATGTTGCATTTTTATTACATGTTGTTTATTGTGTTGTTTTGGGTATTATGTGGTTTGGTTTTAAAAAGAAAGGAAAAAGAGAAAAGGGTAAAAGTTTAGAATGATTGGAGAAAGAGAGAGAGGGGGGGCTGCCTCATTCATTTTCCCCCATCATTTTCTTCTCCTTCTTCTTCCTCACTTCCCTCTACCTTCAATCCTAAGATCCATCTCAAAAACCTTGTGAAAACCCTATACCCCTTTCACAAAAAAATGATCACCTCTTCATCCTCTACACAATGGACCAAGCAAAGTGGGATTTTGATGACATAGGGAAGCCTAGGTTTTTCTTGAGTTGCCCAAATGAGGTATAGCTTCTCCCATTTAGTTTAGTTTGAGTTTCCTTGTATTTTAGTTTAGTTTAGAATTTGTTTAGTGGTAGATATATGAACTTGGAAAATTCTAGAGAAGGGTTTGGGTAATTGTGTGGAATTGATGATGAGTAGTGGCGGTTAACAAGACATTAGAGGTGATTCTTGACCTGGACCATAGCATAGAACCGTAAATACGAACTTAGATTAGTTTCATGTCGGTTTTGTGTATAAATTGGGGACTTCAGGGAATCTGGGATGACCCGAGGAGTTTCTGAGTTAAGCAAACAACTCTAGAGACCTAATTGGGACCATAGGAGACCACCCAGATGAGACGAGCCCATTTCCTCATCAGATGGCGGAGCAGGCCGGATTTATAGGTGTTGTGGCCGAACACTTTGTGTTGTCTGGTGCCGGGATTGGTACAGTAGCTCACACACTCCATATACTACCCCATAGCACTGTTTGTTTATATCTTTTTGACATGAGTCAAAATCTGGGAGCACTTTGGTGTGATTTTGGATATGTTTTCCGTATTTTGAATGCTTTGTTTCAGTGTTTGATATTGTATTTGGTTGTTGGGCATTTGTACGTCAACAACAAGGGTTGATTTGGTTATTTTGCATGCGTAGACTATAGGTTCTTACCTATGAGCGCACCGTGTACCGTATTGGTTTTCCGTACTTTATTTTAATGCTATTGCGATTTTGTATGTATTGTTCATACCTTCGCGTGGTTTTCGAGACGACGGGGCATGGAGTCATCGACTTCAGTAAGCAAGGATTAAGGTGAGTATATCTATATCTACAGAGGATGTCGGGTGGATGGCATATAGCAACCCCGTAAGTTTTTGATGGAAACCGATATATAGAATATGGTTAAGGAAACCTAAATTAGGAAACTATGGATAGGGTTAAAAAAATAGTTAGAGATGAATGAGTGAATATATATATTGAGATATTAAATGTGAATGTGAACCACGACCTATAGATATGTAGTTGCAATAGAATAAGTATGTGTTTTAGAGTAGCATGACATTAGATGTTTAGGATAAAATATATATGTAAGATGACTTGATATGAGATATTAATATGATGGAAAAGAGTATACACTGTGATATGTTGACTTGATTGATATGTCGGTATACGGATGCAAGTCGATTGAGATGATTGATACCTTTGCCAGTCCCCTGATATGAGATTGTTATGGATGCAACCTGGAATATAGGTATATAGATTTACTTAATGTTGTGAATCATGGGTGATATGTCGTACGAGACGTTAGGTCCGTACCCTCATTGTCATATAGGTTGATAAGATCCCTAATGGTTTGATGCCGCCGTACGATGATTTATCGTACGTGATGAGTTTTGTGATGAGTGGTCTATACCCTTGACTAGAGGATGCCGTACGATGGATTATACCGTACGTGATGTTGTGAGGCTGGATGCCGATTGATAGATTCACCGACTCGGACATGTGTTAGATACGTATACCTTATAGCATTTAGCTAACGATATACTTTATGCTATGTTCATGTCATTCTCATTGCATTACATATACCTATGCTAGTACACCTACACCAATATCGATGATGCGAATGTTACACTTACACAGACTGGCCGGCTCACACACTTCATCATCGATAATTGCCATGTCAGTACATAGTAGAACTGCTGCATCATGATATGACTCCTTGCATAAATTACTGGGTATAGTTACATATACACCATTATACGATGTTGCATTTGACTTTGGAGAAATTGGGAACCGTAGGATATATTTTAAAACTAGATTCATTTAAAATAGCGGTTTCCCTTGATATGTACATATTACAGTTCAATGTTGCATGATATATGGATATGCTTACATTTCTGTTAGATGTCGCATACATCATGCTTTATGATTATACGCATTGAGATATACTGTTTTCATGAGATTTCTGGATTTGAGAACCGTGCTTATTTCAAAAGAAAGTATGTTTTGTTTTAAAAATACGGTTTCTCTTGATATGATATTTCAGTGCGTCAAACATGCGTTTTCTCGGTTTTAAGACGTGTGATATGTGAAACCCGATTCGAGGAGTTGGATGATCCGTTTGCGGGTTCATGATGGACCCGTTATGGTACCCCAGAGCAAGAAAGGGATGTCGCACAGTAGACAATGAGCCTGGCAGAGGGGCTACTACCTACCGGTGATTGGTTGGACCTAGCGGTTATCCGGAGAATACCGACAGGTGTCGAGAGATGGATATGGGCCAACCCATTCTACCGGAGCCCGAGGGCTGATCTCGCAGACGGAGCCTGTGGGCCGATCCGGACTGACGGAGCCCTAGATATGAAGATTTACGTGTCGATGCTGGACACGGGTTTCATGATGTTTCGAGTGTCGATGCTGGACACTCAGTTTCCATGATTTTGATGTATCGCGAGGGACACACGTTGATTTATATCCTCATACCTTCATGCATATGCTTTATGATATTTTCATGCATGATGTTGTTGTGTCATTGGTTGGCAATGCATACAAGCATTGATTACATGGTTGGCTGACTTCCACGTACATATAGACTTTGAGTATATTATTGGTACATATACAGATACGGTCACCCTAGATATCATAGTATTACCTTTATGATATAGTTGACCTAAGAATCGTTGTTTATTCGATTTCTACTTGTAGATGTTTTCTACTCACGAGTTGGCAACTCAACCCCGTTGTGCCCCAGTTCTTGCAGGTTGACCGCATGGATCAGTAGCGATATCGCTGGCACATAGCTGAACCCGGGTGTTTTGCTTTTGTAGGTGGTACATGTCGAATCGTACCCCTCTTGTATCATAGTTTCTATTGTATCTAGTCACTCCATCAATCAAAACTAGTAATTGTATATGTAGTAAGATTTAGCAAGACTTGTAGTTGCAAGACTTTGAGCGGTGGGTTATATTCTCTACTTGTGGGCTGATGTCTTGCCTTTCTTTATCTTTTGTGGTGATCTTCGCCGTTGGGCGTCGTATACATATATTTATGTCTTGCGTGGTTGTGAATCCTCCGTTTGGCAAAGGGCTAGCTCCCGCTTTGGGATGCCTTTATTACTATCATTTATTTGTGGTTTTGGATCAAAATATACAAAGGAGGTGCTGCCCAAATTTTTAAAAGACGAAACATGTTTTCAACTAGTAAAATTTACATGCATTTTCATGTTCCATTACTTATGCATTTAAGAAAACTTTTAATTTTTACCATACCTTTATTTCAAAACTTCACATCTTTTATTTTCTTACAAAGGTTTAGATTTCTGAGTTTCGGCTTACTTGATTTACGTTACGCCTTTAGACGTGGCGTGATTCGAGTGCCAATCACGAGCTAATATTTTGGGTCGTGACAAAGCTGTTATCATAGCACTACGTTTAACCTTGGTTCGAGTTTAGGTTTGACTATGCGGATTCTAGGGCGTATATATATTTCAGAACCTAGGCTTGACCTTACGGAACTTAGACTTGAACAGGGGGGTATTAGACCCGAACTTTCATTTCATAGACTGAACTTGATTGATGGAGTAGGTAGCTTTAGTAGAGTGACGTACCGTATATATGTTCCGCGGCATATTTACGATACGATACTCCACTTAAGAGACCTTAGGATGTATATATTTTGAGACTTATGATTCTTTTCGTTCTGTTGATCATATCATCACGTTATCATGCTATGATAGTTAGATCCCGATCCCACTGATGAGTTGGTTTACTCCTCAGGTGATCCCCGACTAATTCTTCTTTCAGGTTTGGAGGAGAATTTGAGGTTACAGTGGGAGATATCCTGATTAGATAAAGTGATTAACCATTCTGATCTAGGTTAGAGTGCACGCACAGTGTTTCTTTTCTCTCTTTTTGGCAGCAACCATATCCCGACCCTAGACTATGTCTCAGTGACCAAGTTAACCGAACTTTCTTAAAACACTGGCTCTTGGATTGTCTAAGTTGCATACAATATTGCCACTCCTTCTTTTACCCTTTGCTTTTCTCCTGAACATCCCGTATCACTAAGTAGATCCACTCCTATTGGATAAATCCATCATATAGTTACATACGAACTCGAAGGAACTTGTTCCAGATTTGAGGATGGATTCTGGTTCTGGAGAAAATGAATAGGACTATTCAGTTGTCTTTTCCTTTTACCTTCTCTCAGGTTATGAGGGCTCATAGGATTAGGAGAGATTACACCTGTTACGCTTATTGGATAGTTTTCTTCCAAACCATATGTAGGTGCCGAAAGGTAGGGAATGAAGAAAACCAAATTAGCTTAAATGTAGTGTACAGAAGGAAATAAGTAAAAACAAATGAAGGGATTAGAAATAGGGCAAAGTAAATTGCAACTGCTATCATTCATGACCAAACCACGTATTTCATCGCCACTCCTACTTCACCTTTGGATTTCGCCAGAACATTCCGTATCACTACGTAGATCTACTTACATTGGATAAATCCATCGTATAATTACATACGAACTCGAAGGAACTTTTTCGAGGATGGATTCTGGTTCAGGAGAAATAGGAATAAGGTTTATTCAGTTGTATTTTATCATCACCTTCTCTCAGGCTGCGAGTACTCCTAGGATTAGGAGAGTACACCTATTACGCTTATTGGATAGTCTTCTTCCAAACCATAGGCCGGTGATGAACGGTAGGGAAGGAAGAAAACCATTTAGCGTAACGATGGTGTACAGAAGGTAACGACTAAAGACAAATAAAGAGATTTGAAGAAATGGCAAGAAAATATACGGTTACAGTCATGAATCTGGATAATGGAAGTGGCAATACTAGGAATACCCGGATACCCCGTCGAAACATTTTCATGTTTCAGTTTCACTATCCGTTGTTAATTGAAAACTGATTTCCCATTTAGATCCTTACTCAAGGGTATCTATTTATCAGGTATGATTCTCACATCTATATGGTTTTACAGATGATGAGTGGGAGTGATTTATTGGGAATTAGGTGATCATCCTCATTATATCGGAATTCGTTGTAATTGGTGATATTTGAGGAAATCGCCTTGGATTTTGCCGGACGGCAAATATTTGGTTTTGAATATCTGTTGTTATGCACCAATTTCAAACTGATATATCTGTACGTTTATTTTATAATGTGAGATATAACTTTTTGAAATTATGTCCATGACATTTACCTATATCAGTTGATGGTTAGGTAAGGAGCATTAAACAGCAGTGTAATTCTTCATAACCATAGTACAGTTTTCAACCTACGACGCACAGGGTTTGAGCTATTTAACTCAGGGGACTTATACAAAAAGTATTGTATATTGTCCAGTGTCCATTAGGACAAAGGGGTTGGTCCTCATACTATATTCTTTTTACTTGTGATTTCTCTAGTTTTTAGACAAGTGTTTCGTAAAAATACAATGTTTAAGTTTTGAGAAATTATAGGTATAAGAATAAAGTAGAGAACCATGTGTAGCAAGTATCAGGATTCTTCTAGGTGATCAAAGATGTAGATAATTGTGTTAGGTATTCAGTTGATAGTAATGGTTTTTGAGAAACTTGTTTCTCTTTCAGGTTACTCATATTTGGATGCACTCATAAGTTGAGTAATGCTGATCGGCCTCTCTCCATTTAGTTGACATGCACTGGAGACAACTGGATGATTTGAATCCGGTTCTAATTAAATCATTGCCTTTGTTTCTATATTGTATATAGAATGTATCATATCTTAACGATGTTAAGGTATATGGAGTTGTCCGGCTTATGCTTAAAACCAGACTCTGGATAACTCAATGCACGTTTCTGTAATGGCAGTTTGTGGGTTATCCCAGACTATGACAAGGGATAGTTTTCTACCATCTGGAAGATCAATAGTGATATTGTTCTTGACTCGCCACAGTTTTAGTAAAATGGATATTTTCAGAAAATAGTAGTGGGAGTATGGTAGAACTGGAAGTGATTCCAGAACCACAGACGATTACTGAAAATTTAATAAGAACCTAAAGATTCAATCAAGTTTTACATTCCATTAGCCACTCCGCAGATATGGTGGGTAACCTCAGGCGCCCGAGAGGTACTTCGGTATTCTCAAAGACAGTGACAGAGAGGTTCTTGTTTACCCAAATTTGACACTACTGTTGTTCCAGACTATGAGACCCGGCAAGAGGATGAGTATAGCATCGTTCTAAACTCACTTTAGAAGTGCATGTGTATATGACTCTGCCAAAGGGTTATCGTAGTCTGTAGGAGCAGCGGAAGCATGGTGGACAAGTAGCTTGTGTCTATTTATAGACTGAAGCAGATATAGCGGAGATAGATCACCTATTTTTGATGTGACAGTCATAGGTTTTGACTTCATCATAATAAGAGATGGCTGTTAAGAAGGTAGTAGGGTGTGATGTCCTGGTATTTGGATGACATGCACATTATAGGAAGTGAAATTCCTATACTACGATCGGTTATACTGTGGTTCTCACACAGTGGTTTTCCGCATAGGATATGGATATAATATCAGACATTCTGGTTACTAGATCTATGGTTTTAGATCTAGATTTAGGTAGTTTCCTAATTTGGGTACTTCGACAGTATTCTAAAGGTGTTTTAGAATAGATAACTCCTGGCAAGGTGGTGTACCTGCAGATGATGGATTCACCCTCTCCAAATGTGTCTTACAGAGGAGAGGGATGTGCATGATAGGCATATCACTTGCTTAGGCAATTGAGTCAATCATGAGATGTCAAGTACCACACCAGATGTTGTTTTTTGCACTAGCTGCAATAAGTTTATATTAATCCAATCCTGGAGAAACGTTCGGAAGCAGTTTTAGAACATAAGGGATGTTCTAGGGATATGATAACGGCAGCATCCTTCAGGAGACAGTTTTCATTCCAGGCTTCCAAGGTGACCTAGATGACAGAGTGACTGTCAGAGTTATAGTTTTCCCTCTGACGAGGGGCAGTAGTTTGGACAGGTGGTCCAAGCAGATACTGAGGTAGTCATGGCGCACGATACTGATTAAATTCAGTTAACGGTACAGTCAAAGAAGTTTGCTGGATTTGGAGTTCATTTGTGAACTAGGCCCCATCAGACATCCAGACATATTCTAAGACAGGTATTGCTCATTTCGGGAGATGGCTTTCTCCGCGAACTTGGGATAAAGAGAGACATAGAAAGAAACATCAGGGTGGATCCACTCACTGAGGCTATTTCTCGAATGCAATAGTTTTACAAATGTGCTTTATGAAACTGATTAGTAGAGCAGTTGGGTTTTTGGTATCACACGGGCTGTGAGTATGCGACATCACAATAATTAGCCTTAAGTGCACGTGAGAGATTGTTGGCAATAGTTGTTAGTGTATATGCCCTAGAGGCCATTACTGTATCATACTAGTTTGTATATTACTTAATGGAAGCTTGGGATATTCACAGTTGTATAGACAATCTTGCTCAAAATGGTAGTATGCTACTTGGTTTGTTTCTACTTTAATATGTTCATATGATTCCTTTAGCATATCGCTTATACATATTAGTGGAGCCTTTAGGATCTTTGCTTGATTACCAGCGTTGTGATGGCAGTCACACTTTTGGGGCTGGGTAATCTATAAGCACATCCTTATACAGGTCCCTAGTCGTAGGATTATCAAGACGGGGCATCGATACTCTGGAGTAGACTAGCGTATGCGCTTCTCATCCAAGCAGGGGAGATGGTCTGTCCCACAGCCATCAGTACGTCGTACTGGAGATAGTATGCGGGTGCTCGTTAGGTTACGAGTACATTGGACAGGACTCATCGGGAACTGTTGGTTGGTACTATACCTATCGTCAGATAACAGTTCCCAGGTGACAGGAGTACAGCTTAGTCCATCGACTTGACACTGCTACTTCACCTTGAGTGTGTTCCCACTGTACTTTGATTACTACCCTACCACGGCTCAAAGGAGTCGTGCAAACAGGTAGTAGTTGGGTACAGTCCCGAAGCACTTGGAGGCAGTAGCGGTTAGATAGGATCCGTCTCTCCTGGTATTGGGAGTTGATATCGCGCTTTGTCTAGGAGAGCCATTACACAAAGTCCTTGGCCAGGACAAGCAAGAATTACTGGTAGTGTTTCCAGTAGTTTCTCAGGGTGTTCTGGGCTACACTCCGGCATGACTTATACCGCTATTAGGGGTCTGATGTTTACCGCCCCCTAGGCCCGACATGCGATACTTATAGACGAACAGACCGGACTGTACGGAATTGTCACATTCAGGCTCAGTAGGAGTTCGGATGGGTTTACCTCATCGACCTTCTTATCGGTATCTACCTATGGACCGTTACGTACAGCTAGTGCCGCTTGTGGTCTGTGGTTAAATGCACTGCCAACTTAGTGTTGAGTCTTTAGAGTCCCATACAGAGAGTTTCCCTACACTGGACGAAAGGTGTAGAGGCCGTATGGTTTTACGGCAGGGCTACGATCACTTACGTGCACTTGTGCGCGTATGCTGTTCGGGCAGACAATGCTAGTGTACTTTTGTTTATGCCGGATCCTAGTATTGTATAGATTAGTTTTGCCTTCTGTGCATTCTCATTCTACGGAATGCGGATGCGGGTGTGTATGGACGGTTGTGAAGAGCGAAGAAGAAGGAGGTGCCTCATTAGGGTTTTGACCGTTGGTTCGGTCAAAACCATTATTAGGTGAGAAAAATATTTACAAATCTTATTTAATGATAATTGTGTTATGGCTAATTGCTTTGACCATTTGACCATGCTTGACCATTTGACCTAGTTGGCCATTGTTGACTTAGACTTTTCTTGAGAGCACTAGATCCTTCTTTTGGTTTTGGCTTTGGATTTGATTTGAGATGATAATGGTCAAATCAATGTAGCCATCAACTTTATCATGATAAGAGATTAGTAATTATAATGTTTATGCATCATTATCTCTTGCTCATTCTCTCTCTTCAAGAGTGAGCTCCCATGGTTTCTCCTTCTTCTTCCACTCTTGAATTTTCTATAACTCTCATGTGTTGAGAAAAATAGAAACAAAATAGACAAAAAAATCCACCACCAACTTCTACACCACCTAGGACATCAAGAATAGAAAACTTGTTGCCCTAGTTACCTCGGCTTGAGGTGGAGCTCGGAGTACAGACTCTCAGGTGGATCGTCTTCGACTCAAGGAGGCCGCGAAGGTGACCAAGATCTGGATCGACCCATGGAGACTACGGCGACGAGGAGGGTAGCGGAGAAGACCCGAAGGACAAGTAGCATGAGGTATAATCTCCATGCATAGTAGATAGAACCTCTTGTATTTTGTTAGCAATGGTTTAGCAAAGATCATCAAGTTTTAGTCCATGTTACCTTGTGTTAAAAATTAGATTTTTACCTATTCCGCCTCCCCGTAAGTACCGGGGTGGGTAACGTGGACTTACAGTGGTATCAGAGCCTCGCTAAACCATTACTAACTTGTTAGCAAAGTGTTAGAAATTCGATCGCCGGAAAAAATCGCAAAATACGTCAAAAATTGCACTTTTCTGTCGATTTTAAAAACCAGTCCAAAAATTTTTCCAGGGACCTTAAAAATTCGTGCAGGCTTTTTGAAGGACACAGAAGAAAATTGAGACCATGAATCAGTCAGACCACCGTGGAAGCGCGGCCAAACAAAGGGTTTGGCCGTGGATCCGCGGCCGAGTCGAAGCCGAGTCAACTCGGTTTTCCTGCTTCATGTCTATATTTGTATTTTGTGATTTTTATGATCGTTTGTTTCTGCCCAGATTTTGCTGAGTACTGTATTATGCTTGGGGTAGTTTCAAATCAAGTTATCGATCGAAATTCTAAGTACTTTTGCTAATCGGATCTTCTGTGATGTGATATATGTATTGAACGTCTACTAATCCCTATACGTCGATTAGTGGGGGTTGTACATATCTGTGATCTGTGATGTTGGTTTGTGTATATGAACTTGTTGGATTGTTGTGATGAATAGCCGGGGATGTGAGATGAGAGTTTTCATTTTTCATTCAATGTAAAATTTGTAATTTGATGTAATATTATTTTATGGCCGCACATCCAGGTTGAGGTTGTAGCCGCCATTGTATATTATTTCTTTTACTTTTTTTGCTCCTAGGATAGACTCAAGGTGGGCTGCATAAACTACCGGGTACTTTGAAGTGCCGAGTAGCCTACTCACGTTATTGAGGGAGGTTGCTTCACTTCGGGTACTTGGCGGGTAGTTTGCCGCACCTGTTGGGTTCTTGGGTGGGGTTTGGCTATTCATCGCGACCGTGTAATCCGTCTTTCGTTGCAGGCTCGAACGAAACGCGGATTCCTAGCATATTCAATATGTTCATCTGTGATCTGGAATGGCTATCATTGCATCTGACGAATGTAAATATCTATATATGATATCTAGTAGGCGTTGCTTATGTTTTGCATCCGCGCTAGTCCAGCCCCTGCTCTGTCGCTAGTTAAGTAACCTAACGGGTGATGACGGGGCCCAGTGGCGAACGCGGATGGCATAAGCGTACGTTATATTTTTGTTGTTTTCTGCAATGGTAGGATTAATTGATGGGACGCTTTGTATTAATGCAAAGAAAACAAACCAAAGTTAAATCGTTGGAACAATTTCAAAACCACTCGGTTTTTTCAAAACAGAAAACTTTTAAAAACGCGGAGCTTAAACCACTCCTTTTAAAAGCTATCAAGGTTACCTCGATTATATCAAGTTCACTATGTTCACGGTTTCGCCAAAACCATTCGTAGCCCTCCGTCATTTCAGTTAAATATTCAGTATTATTCAAGCTATGTATTTTGACCTTCGCTAAGGCATAGTGATTGGTAGCTGCTGAATATTTATCTGTAGCATAGATAGATGCGTTGGTTTGGGACAGTAGTACTACTATTTTGACCTTTGTCAAGGGTATGTACAGGTGGGTTCAAATTAACCTGGATAATGACGGGTAGAACTTGACATGTGACTTATGATATGTTGGCCTTCGTCAAGGTCATAAGAGCATAGGGCAAAAATCCACATCGGGAGTTTCTAAGGAAATTAAAACTTGCTAGTGCTGCATACCATTTGGAGTTTGATAATGTTGGTAGGATTCTTTCAGCATTATCACGCAAGGATATTTGGATCCCGATCCTACTGTGAGTATCCGCTATTCCTCAGGAAACTTTTCACTTAACGATCAATGCTATAAACCAAGTAGGTGTGTAGAAAGGTGTTAGCGGGGCTACGCCCACAGGGAAAAGAGGTTATTTAATTAAGGAACTTCGCGAAAGCGTCGTAAAACCTCCCTCGAAGTACCGACACCAGCCTGGCTGAACGGTTAAGCAAGTATTGTACGGTGAGATCAATCCCGACTAATTCTTCTTTTATGATTTGAGGAAGGATTCGAGAAACAGTGGGAGCCATCCTGTTTAGATAAACTAAAAACCAATCTAAACTTACAAGAGCATCATGCTAAGTGTTCTCTTCTCTCTCTCTTAATTGCAGCGACCCAACGACCAGACATAGGTTACATCTAGATAATAAAATGATTGAATCCGACTGTTATGACTGGCAAAGGTCTGTCCAGATGTCCATTACCCATGACAAGCTGGGACACCTCCTCACTAATCAAACCCCTGCCGTCTCAGGACCAGTTTCCCCTATCACAGATATTTATATCCATAAGACATCGGAAAAGGACTGTGCGAATACCAAGTGCCTCGTGTTGGCCTCAGTTGATGGTGCATACCAGAGGCTGCACGAGAAGATGGACTTAGCTTCTGTCTTACTCCATAACAAAGATTTATATGGAGAGCAATCTCGTATCGCAAGATATGAGACCTCGAACGAATTGCTTCAAGCGAGGTTCGCATTCGGGTCATCTGTAGGGGACGACGTCCTTACAGAGACTAGCTATTTTGATGAGCTCATGGACCTAAAGACCACGTTGAAGAACAGGTCAAAAAATGACTAGATTCTATAGTCTCTGCCCTCTACTTATACCCTGAAGGAAACCAGGGAAGAAGAAGGAAATGGAAGGGCAAAAGTTTTGGGACAAGATATAGTAAAGGAGGGACGTTCCTATTGTTACGGGAATGAACATTGGCAGAAGGATTGCATGGCTAGCAAAGCCAGTAACCAGGATTCGAACCATGTTGTGGCTTCGGCTTCGGGTGTGTTTGTAATAGAAAACTGTATGTCAATTAACCCTACTTCCTGGGTATTGGATACCGGATCAGGATCTCATATCTGTAATTCATTATAGGCTCTGAGAAACCGTAGAGTTATCAGAATAGGTGATATGACTCTCAGGGTTGCCAACGAAATGAGCGTGGACGCTCAATCCGTAGGGGAATATCACCTTAGATAGACAAGTGGGCAGATATTGATTCTGCGTAACTGTTTCTATGTACCTAGTATGGCTTGTAATATCATATCTGTATCCTTACTTTCTAAGGAAGGATATGATTTTACTTTTGTAAGCGTTGTGGTCCACATCCACCTAAATCAAGTTCTGATTGGGTCAGGTGCATTAGAAAACGGGATATACGTATTGAATCAAGCTCAGGTTTTTAGTATCCAGAACACACTTAAAAGAATGTCTCCGGAAACAAATCGGGTTTTCTTATGGCATTGCAGACTGGGTCACATTAATGAGACACGGTTAACAAAGTTACATAAAGAAGGATACTTGAATCCGTTCGAGTATCAGTCTTATGCTACTTGTGAATCTTGTCTCATGGCAAAGATGACAAAGACTCCGTTCACTGGACACGAAGTAAGAGCGAGTGAGCTTTTGGGACTCATACACATTGACGTGTGTGGTCCAATGTCTACACATGCGCGAAGTGGTTATTCATACTTCATTACTTTTATGGATGATTTCTCTAGGTATGGACATGTCTTCCTGATGAAGCATAAATCCGAGGCCTTTGAGAAATTTTGGGAATACAAGAATGAAGTTGAAAAACAAACAGGCAAAAGTATCAAGACACTGAGATATGATCGAGGTGGTGAATACTTAAGTACCGAGTTTCTGGACTACATAAAAGAGAATGGAATTCTCTCTTAGCTTACTCCTCCAAACACACCACAACACAACGGTGTATCTGAAAGGCGGAATCGAACCCTGTTGGATATGGTTCGTTCAATGATGAGTAAGGCTGAGTTACCGCGATCTTTCTGGGGTTATGCACTAGAATCAGCTGCATATCTTTTGAACAAGGTTCCGTCTAAGATTGTGCCTACCACACCATATTAGATGTGGTGTCGGAAGAAATCCTATCTTCAATATCTGAAGATATGGGGATGTCCGGCTTTTGTTAAAAAGCAGCATGCAGACAAACTCGAGACATGCTCAGTACTGTGTAAGTTTATGGGATACCCAAAGAACTCCAGGGGGTATCTTTTCTATTACGCAAAGGAACAAAAGGTTTTTGTTTCTCGTCATGCTCACTTTCTGGAACATCAGTTTTTAGAAAAGGAAACAAGTGGGAGCGCAATAGAACTGGAAGAAATTCCGGAAGCACAAACTATTACTGAAAGCTTGTTAGAACCAGAAGTTTTAGGAGAACTGGACATCCCAGCGCCACTGCGCAGGAGTAGTAGGCAGTCTCATCCGCCCGAAAGATACTACGGTTTTCTCATAGACGGAGATCGAAAGGATTGCGTCATTGAAAATGATGAGCCTAGTAACTTCCAGCAAGCCATTCAGAGTGGTGACTCAGTAAAATGGCTGGATGCAATGCGGACCGAGATGGAGTCCATGTACACCAACAAAGTTTGGACTTTGGACATTGCTCCAGAAGGGGTAAAACCCGTAGGATGCAAATGGATCTTCAGAAAGAAGATTGGTGTAGATGGGCAGGTTGAAACCTATAAAACTAGACTTGTAGCAAAGGGTTTTCGTCAAAGACCTGGTTTGGACTATGACGAAACCTTTTCTCCGGTGGCTATGCTCAAATCTAATCGGATCCTTCTTGCCATTTCTTCCTTCCACGATTATGAGATCTGGTAGATGGACGTAAAGACGGCTTTTCTAAATGGAAATTTGGAAGAGTGCGCCTATATGGATCAGCCGGAGTGTAACATTTCAAAATAATAAAATATTATTTTTGGGAATTTTTATAATTTTATATTATTTTATTGAATATTTTAATATTAAATTTATAATAAATGAGAAAAATTTTGGAAAAATTATGGAAAATTCTAAAATAGGGTATTTTATGGAATTATGCCATTTTAAAGTTTTTATGAGCATTTATATGCTAATTTAGTGCTAATCGCGATTAAAAATCGCTAATCGGATTTTTTGCTTTTTGTGCAAATCATGCACATATCATTTTTGGACTTGTGTTACATTTTCTTGCCATGGTTTTATTTTGGGATCACTATTTGAGTGAGAGGGAATTAAAGAAAAGGAAAAGAAAAGAAAAAGGGATTAAAGAAATAGGTATGGTGAGAGAGAGAGGGTAGGTGAGAGTGTTGACTTGGTCATTCCCTCTTGTTTTCTCCTCTCATTTCTCCCCCCCCTCTTCCATGAGCTGCTGCTGCTCCTGCTGCCCTCCTCTTCCTCCACCTTCAAACCCCCATTTCTCCATGAAATTCACCTCAAAACCCCATATCGGTTTCACAAAAAATGCACACAAGCTCAAGATCTACACATTGGACTAAAGAAGCATGGGTTTTGGCCACTAGGGGCAACTCAAGAAAATTCTTGAGTTGCCAAATGAGCTAATTACTGAACCATTAGCTTAGTTTTAGCATTACTTATACCCCATATGCAAGTTTAGAATCGAAATCGGGTGATTTTGTGGATTTTAGGAAAAACTAGTAAGGGTTTGAGAAAATTATGAGTTGTGATGGGAAATTGAGTTCAGTGGAGACCATAAAAGCACCCTAGTGCTAGAAACCCAGACCAACCCCACTGGAAACCCAAAAATAAGGAATTACGGGACTTTCATGTCGATTTGTGTGATCTGTGAAGGTGTTCTGGAATCTGGAGCAACCCGGGGGCACCAAAAATAAAATTGAGCTGACAGTGAGTCGTGCAGGCACCTAGGAAGCTACCACCAAGACCCGAGCCCCTAACTCAAACCTACAGCCGCAAATTTAATCATTCTGGCCGCAATTTGCGGCCAGAGTAGAAGTGAATCGGTCAATTTTTGTTCCAGGGCTCATTTTGCACTAAATTAGACCCCTCCTATATGCAGTTTTGGCTAATTGTCATTTGGGGAAAATCTGGGAGCATTTTGGTGTGTTTTAGGCGATATTTTCCGTATTTTTAAATGCACTTTCTTGATATTTGGATTTGTATTTAGTTGTCGGGTGTTCGTACATCAACAACAGGGGTTGTTTGTTGGATTTGCATGTTTGGGCCATAGGTTCCAACCTATGAGCACACTGTTCGCTGTATCGGTTTTCTGCCTTGATTTTCATACGCATTGCTATGGTTGATCATTGTAGGTACCTTCAAGTGGTTTCCGAGACGATGCAGAAGATGATGGCGACATCGACACCGACACACTGAGTGCAGGTGAGTAGATTTATATCTACGGGGAGAAGTCGGGTGGATGGCGTATAGCACCCCCGCAGTTTGTGGTGATGTATACGAATACGTATACACACAGATATTGATTTTATATTGTTTGAGATTATTGATGATAAAGATGGACATTTGGTATTTTTGGATTGGTTTAGTGTAGTTGCGAAACCCTAGAGTAGTGGTCGCACTCACACACGCACGCACACACATACTTGCATACATTCTTTCTTTTATATGTGCGTATATGCGATTATATATTTATGTGTTCACATGGGTATGGGACTATGTGTTCATATACTGGATTTGAGGATAGTATTTGGGATTTGAGATGAGTCGATGAGATTGGGCTTGAGGCCAGGAGATCGGTGATGTGATTTGGTTCGTATTGAGATACGACATGATGTTTTCGCGGGTCTTTTGGCGTAGTGATTCTTATACCTGCATGCATACATAAATGGTATCAATATTGTACTAGACGTAGATCAGTACCCCGATCATGATATTTGAGAAAGAGGACACCAGATGAATAGTATGATGAATGTGATATTTACCCATACCCAGATTTGGGATGCCGTACGACGGATTTACGTACGAGCTATATTTTGATGATTGATCCGCACTCTTGACTTGGGATGTCTGATTATAGATATGGTATCGGATATGATATTATTGAGGCGGGATCACCGACTAATATATATACAGGTATGTATATGTATCGACTCAGATGTTAGGCGGTTTCCTTACCTGTAGCTCAGGTTGTTAGTTCAGCCGTATAGTTTAGTGTAGTTGTTAGATTAGATTAGACTCCTACCTATTTCAAAACTAGCGGGTCGTGGGTATTTTAAAGGACAGGTCAAGGGATCTACGGATATTTCAAAAGACGTATCTTTTCATAAAAACACCGTAGCCCCTATTTTCAAAACCCCATGATTCGTGTTATTTCAAAAGGCACCATTTGTAGGACTTATATTAGATTAATGCAGATTAGTTATAGTTGCGTCTAGTATTCAGCTCCCACTCATTATTGTGGTTCGCTTCGCATCGCATGCTTATATTATGTTTCATACTCCATTATTGATATCATGCTGTTAGGACACCAGCACCATTACCGATGATGCGTATGTACCACGTTCACTTACTTGCCGGCTCACACTCATCTTCATCGGTAATTGCCATGTCACGTACACCTTAGAAAATATTATTGCTTGACATAGCCTATTAGCTAATAGTTTAGACATGATATTAGTGTAATTGCCTTATATGTTAGTTTAGACATTGTAGTTATTACCTGCTACTTCATGCATACTGTTATTCATTGTTATGCCGCATTCATGGATTCTCATGCATATATTCACTATTTTACGTGTTATTGAGGTTTTGGATTCGGATTTCCATGAAATTTTCTGGATTTGGAGGAAAACCGCAAAAACATAAATAAACATTTTCTCTCTTTTAAATAAAAGTGCGGTTTTCCCATGATGTATGAGTCGTCCACCATGAGTTTGCTGATGGATTTCGAGACCTGATTCGAGGAGACGGATGAACCGTTTCGGGTACATGGTGGACCCGGTAAGGTACCCCGGGGCAAGAAGCGCGTGATGATGACGATGTGAGCCTGGCAGGGGAGCACTACCTACCAGTGATTTTATCCGACGCGTCGGATATCCGGAGGATACCGTCGTGGTCTTGAGATGGATGGTAGGGGCCGGTCTGGACTGACGGCGCCCTAGATAATGTGATTGAGACATTGAGATTTCGAGATATTGAGGTACAGAGACTGTGATACAGAGATATCGAGATATTGGCATTACGTTTTGTGCCGATGCTAGGCACTGTTTTATGCTGATTTCATTATGATACCTCATTTTAAAAATACAAAGGAAATCTCACTAAATTATGAAAACAGTTTCTTCATGTACATGTATTCTGTTTTCATGCATTCATACCCCATTTATATGATATATTGTTACCTGAGGCACTGACACAGGCACATGAGATTACACTCGGGTTAGATATTTACCCTAGCCTTGTTATTGACTGCTGGTTTTATTTGAGGATATATATTGATCGTATGACCTAGGATTGCGTCATACATGCGATTCCTGTTCGTAGATGTATTCTATTCACGAGTTGGCAACTCCCCCCGTTGTGCCCCAGTTCTTGTAGGTTTCGCCGTACAGGTTTCATTACGGCTTTGCTGGCACTGCTTTTTTCGGGTGACTTGCTAGTAGGTGGGTTTATTTGTATCGTACCCATCATTATACATTGTATATTATTATTCAGTTGTATCTAGTAAATTCCATCAACCAAATATGTATTTATTTCAGAGATAGAGACCAGTGTTGTTTATTCTATCGACCTTAGAGTCGCGCGTTGTATTTATACGGATTTCATGCTGTTTTGAGTTTCCTTTTCTGTTGTGATCCTCGCCTTTCGGCGTTGTATATTATATTGTTTGTGTGGTTGTGGCCGTCGTTTGACGAAGAGCTAGCTCCCGCTTGGGGATGCCTTTTTTTTTATTTCGTATACTATTCATGCTGTATCCTGTTTGGGGGCCTGTATTTACAAACGAGACTCTGTCGAAATTTTCAGGAAATATTTGATGTTTTTTTTAAAAAACGCATAATTCGGCTTATGCTATTAAAACTACTTGATTTAAATTGGTTTTCCTTCACTCTACTGTTTTTCTTGGTTTGGATTTCTGGGTTTTCGGCTTACTTAGATTACGAACGCCTCGAGACGTTTCGTAGTTTAAGTGCCGGTCATGTTCCGTACTTTTCGGGTCGTGACAAAGTTGGTATCAGAGCGTTAGGTTTTACCCTTAGAGTATAGGATGACCCTTGGTTGATGGAATAGGTGACTAAAGTAGAGTGACGTACCGTTGGTATGTTCCGCGGCATACTTACGACACGCCACTCCACTTAAGGAGCCTTAGGATGTACATTTCTTTGTTCAGTATCTTATCCATTCCTGATCTAGCCTCATCGGTACCAGTTGCGGTTTTGCTGCCATGATTACGGGCAGGGAGAGCTACGGCTAGAGTTGCGGTCAGCACGAGCTCGTTACGAACGAGGACTGACCAGGGCGTAATTCTGGCGACACACGATTGGAGAGATGTGTCTTTTAATTGTGTTTTGCGCCACGAGCGTTGGATAGATCGTTGTATGAGATTACTCGGACGTGCAGATTAACACTAGAGGATAGAGCCACTGACAGAGGCCAGCCAGATATTGATGACCGTTGGTGTATTGGTACACATAATGATTGATGCATGGTTCAACGTGCAGATGACTGAGCCAGTTATTGCTGCAAACGATGAGATATCGTCCCAGATATTGGAGCTATTGCAGTATGAGATTGTACTAAAAGATGATAGAAGGTCGCTAGTCACCGAGGATGAATGAGTAGGACACATGGATTGTTCGCTACCCCGATGCGAGGCCATCAAATAGATTGATTCCAGCTAGAGACGACTTCACACGGAGACGTTGAGAGTCGACAGAGACGATCGAATGTCAGAAACCTATTATTCCAAGTTTAAAGTAGTCGGAAAGACATGCAGGCAATTCTATGGTCCCTCTAGAAGAATGAAACCCTAACTCGACTTAATGACCGTGTGAAAGCCTTTGAACCTTCGGGTTTGCGGCAGTTCTACGGCGCCATTAGTGAGGCTTGGGTTTGCCCTTCTACGGCTGGACCATCGATGCTGTGGTATGTACTCGATACTATTATACTGTACCCAAGATGTTGAGCTCTTGGGGGACTATCAGGATTCGGCGAATCGATCGGATGGCTCGACTTAATTTGGATGCTAGGTGGTGAGATGCATTTCTTGGGAGACTCCAGATATGAGGATAGCCGTTGGAGCTCAGTCCATGCAGCCATGACGAGACGAGTCCGAAGCAGTCGAGATTAGAGAAAGGTGGAGTAAGCGGTTCGTATGAGATCTTGATAAGATGACGTTCCACTCCGCCGACATCAGAGATGCGATACGCATGCCGAGGCATTGTACTTGGATATGCCTTCCAGAAGGAGTCGCAGTGAGTATGCAGCTGTTCCGGAAGAAGAAATAGATATAGTAAAGGACGATGACTTCCGGACAGTTAGGCAGAGACGAGACTTGGAAGAGACCTTGAGCAGGATTCCTTCCAGGACACTGCTGCAATGATATTTGCACCCAGGATTAGATGTGCCACGTGCATTCTGAGAGCCAGAGGCCGACGCCAGTGACATGCTGCTTGACGAGTGGTCGTGAGGATTGACCGAGAGATGACCAGAGAAGTGCCAAAACGGAACCATCCCCGTTAGCATACCTGACAGGGCCGATGAGCCGGTGGATCGTGAGATTGGTAATCCACAGAGAAGACTTAGGCCCAGGAGTGGTCATGTTACGCACACCAGCAGGCCAGAGTTTAGGATTGTCGACGAGATATGCTATGAGTGACCACGACAGTTGGCCAGAGATTCTTAGAGGATGTGCTTGAGCGGAACTATTCCGCCATACTTGATTTCGGTATTTTGGGCGATCTATTCGCATGAGTGATTTTGATGATTGAGTTTCATGATATTTGTTTTCATGCACCATGGTAGCACTTGCTGAGCATTTACGATTTTTGCACAGTTGTTGCACTTGATATCGTTTTCGTGCCTTGGTTTCACCTGTTTGTGATTTTATGGGATTTCGACATTTGAGTTGATTTTGTGCGTACGCACGCACACGATTTGGTTCCTGCACTCTGTATAGTTTATATATGCTTGCAGTGCAGTGATACGCCTTTTGTGCACTTAGATGCACTGGACTCCGATTTCGATTGGGATACTCGATATTTGCTTTGTGCACCTTGTGCACCTGATTTGATTTTGCGCATGTTCGGCGCTTGATATTGGATTTCATGATTTCGTGCATGATGGATGCCCCCGGTTTTGGGTTTTCACGCATGTTGAGCGCATGTCTTGAGATGCGATTTTGGTGCACACCAGATGCACTAAATCGAGATTTTTCGTGCATGTCAAATGCACCTGATTTTGCTGTCATGCACACACGTTGCCTACGACAGATATTTCGTGCACACCCGTTGCACCTTGATGTTGTTCTTGTGCGCATATACGGCACATTCATGGATTTTGATTTCCGTGCGCACCAGACGCACGTAGTATTTCTATGCACATTTTGCGATTGATTTCTTATAGAACAGTACATTTTTATGATATGGCGTTTTGTTTTCGTACTGAGCAGGACTGATCAGATGACAGTACCTGAGTGTGTTTTGCATGTATTGATAGCTATTGAAGGGAATTCCACAAAAAAAAGGGATCTATAGTCTCAGTATTTACCTACGTGTCTGATATGACGCGAAACGTTTAAAACAAGGAAAACCCTTCTAAATTGTTTTCAAAACGGCGGAACGTGCATACTAAACAAAAGGTATATACGTATATGGTTATTTTCTTATAAGAGACGTCCGCCACTGTGCAGTGTTATGCGCATCGCACAGCAACTTAAAAAGATTTGGCATGCATTTACTTCAGCTAATTACATGTATAGTTTTGATATATATCATATTGGTTTCGTATTGGATTTGGCATTGCGTCTTTACCATAACTCCGATGATTGCGGGATGCTTGACGGAGTTTTGTTTTTGAGTTATCTGCTCATTACTCATGCGCATGCATTGCGCTATGATGCGTTTTATGTATTGATGATTTCGGAGCCCCGACGACTTGGACTTCTTATTGAAATGTTTTAGAAATTAGGGGTTTAAATATAAATTCGGGGACCGAATTTCTTTAAGGGGGGAAGATTGTAACATTTCAAAATAATAAAATATTATTTTTGGGAATTTTTATAATTTTATATTATTTTATTGATTATTTTAATATTAAATTTATAATAAATGAGAAAAATTTTGGAAAAATTTTGGAAAATTCTAAAATAGGATATTTTATGGAATTATGCCATTTTAAAGTTTTTATGAGCATTTATATGCTAATTTAGTGCTAATCGCGATTAAAAATCGCTAATCGGATTTTTGGCTTTTTGTGCAAATCATGCACATATCATTTTTGGACTTGTGTTACATTTTCTTGCCATGGTTTTATTTTGGGATCACTATTTGAGTGAGAGGGAATTAAAGAAAAGGAAAAGAAAAGAAAAAGGGATTAAAGAAATAGGTATGGTGAGAGAGAGAGGGTAGGTGAGAGTGTTGACTTGGTCATTCCCTCTTGTTTTCTCCTCTCATTTCTCCCCCCCCCTTCCATGAGCTGCTGCTGCTCCTGCTTCCCTCCTCTTCCTCCACCTTCAAACCCCCATTTCTCCATGAAATTCACCCCAAAACCCCATATCGGTTTCACAAAAAATGCACACAAGCTCAAGATCTACACATTGGACTAAAGAAGCATGGGTTTTGGCCACTAGGGGCAACTCAAGAAAATTCTTGAGTTGCCAAATGAGGTAATTACTGAACCATTAGCTTAGTTTTTGCATTACTTATACCCCTATGCAAGTTTAGAATCGAAATCGGGTGATTTTGTGGATTTTAGGAAAAACTAGTAAGGGTTTGAGAAAATTATGAGTTGTGATGGGAAATTGAGTTCAGTGGAGACCATAAAAGCACCCTAGTGCTAGAAACCAAGACCAACCCCACTGGAAACCCAAAAATACGGAATTACGGGACTTTCATGTCGGTTTGTGTGATCTGTGAAGGTGTTCTGGAATCTGGAGCTACCCGGGGGCACCAAAAATAAAATTGAGCTGACAGTGAGTCGTGCAGGCACCTAGGAAGCTACCACCAAGACCCGAGCCCCTAACTCAAACCTAAGGCCGCTAATTTAATCATTCTGGCCGCAATTTGCGGCCAGAGTAGAAGTGAATCGGTCAATTTTTGTTCCAGGGCTCATTTTGCACTAAATTAGACCCCTCCTATATGCAGTTTTGGCTAATTGTCATCTGGGGAAAATCTGGGAGCATTTTGGTGTGTTTTAGGCGATATTTTCCGTATTTTTAAATGCACTTTCTTGATATTTGGATTTGTATTTAGTTGTCGGGTGTTCGTACATCGACAACAGGGGTTGTTTGTTGGATTTGCATGTTTGGGCCATAGGTTCCAACTTATGAGCACACTGTTCGCTGTATCGGTTTTCTGCCTTGATTTTCATACGCATTGCTATGGTTGATCATTGTAGGTACCTTCACGTGGGTTCCGAGACGATGCAGAAGATGATGGCGATATCGACACCGACACACTGAGTGCAGGTGAGTAGATTTATATCCACGGGGAGAAGTCGGGTGGATGGCGTATAGCACCCCCGCAGTTGGCGGTGATGTATACGAATACGTATACACACAGATATTGATTTTATATTGTTTGAGATTATTGATGATAAAGATGGACATTTGGTATTTTTGGATTGGTTTAGTGTAGTTGCGAAACCCTAGAGTAGTGGTCGCACTCACACACACACGCACACACATACTTGCATACATTCTTTCTTTTATATGTGCGTATATGGGATTATATATTTATGTGTTCACATGGGTATGGGACTATGTGTTCATATACTGGATTTGAGGATAGTATTTGGGATTTGAGATTGGGCTTGAGTCCAGGAGATCGGTGATGTGATTTGGTTCGTATTGAGATACGACATGATGTTTTCGCGGGTCTTTTGGCGTAGTGATTCTTATACCTGTATGCATACATAAATGGTATCAATATTGTACTAGACGTAGATCAGTACCCCGATCATGATATTTGATAAAGAGGACACAAGATGAATAGTATGATGAATGTGATATTGACCCGTACCCAGATTTGGGATGCTGTACGACGGATTTACGTACGAGCTATATTTTGATGATTGATCCGCACTCTTGACTTGGGATGTCTGATTATAGATATGGTATCGGATATGATATTATTGAGGCGGGATCACCGACTAATATATATACAGGTATGTATATGTGTCGACTCAGATGTTAGGCGGTTTCCTTACCTGTAGCTCAGCTTGTTAGTTCATCCTTATAGTTTAGTGTAGTTGTTAGATTAGATTAGACTCCTACCTATTTCAAAACTAGCGGGTCGTGGGTATTTTAAAGGACAGGTCAAGGGATCTACGAATATTTCAAAAGACGTATCTTTTCATAAAAACACCGTAGCCCCTATTTTCAAAACCCCATGATTCGTGTTATTTCAAAAGGCACCATTTGTAGGACTTATATTAGATTAATGCAGATTAGTTATAGTTGCGTCTAGTATTCAGCTCCCACTCATTATTGTGGTTCGCTTCGTATCGCATGCTTATATTATGTTTCATACTCCATTATTGATAACACGCTGTTAGGACACCAGCACCATTACCGATGATGCGTATGTACCACGTACACTTACTTGCCGGCTCACACACATCTTCATCGGTAATTGCCATGTCACGTACACCTTAGAAAATATTATTGCTTGACATAGCCTATTAGCTAATAGTTTAGACATGATATTAGTGTACTTGCCTTATATGTTAGTTTAGACATTGTAGTTATTACCTGCTACTTCATGCATACTGTTATTCATTGTTATGCCGAATTCATGGATTCTCATGCATATATTCACTATTTTACGTGTTATTGAGGTTTTGGATTCGGATTCCATGAGATTTTCTGGATTTGGAGGAAAACCGCAAAAACATAAATAAACATTTTCTCTCTTTTAAATAAAAGTGCGGTTTTCCCATGATGTATGAGTCGTCCACCATGAGTTTGCTGATGGATTTCGAGACCCGATTCGAGGAGACGGATGAACCGTTTCGGGTATATGGTGGACCCGGTAAGGTACGCCGGGGCAAGAAGCGCGTGATGATGACGATGTGAGCCTGGCAGGGGAGCACTACCTACTGGTGATTTTACCCGACGTGTCGGATATCCGGAGGATACCGTCGTGGTCTTGAGATGGATGGTAGGGGCCGGTCTGGACTGACGGCGCCCTAGATATTGTGATTGAGACATTGAGATTTCGAGATATTGAGGTACAGAGACTGTGATACAGAGATATCGAGATATTGGGATTACGTTTTGTGCCGATGCTAGGCACTGTTTTATGCTGATTTCATTATGATACCTCATTTTAAAAATACAAAGGAAATCTCACTAAATTATGAAAACAGTTTCTTCATGTACATGTATTCTGTTTTTCATGCATTCATACCCCATTTATATGATATATTTCTACCTGAGGCACTAACACAGGCACATGAGATTACACTCGGGTTAGATATTTACCCTAGCCTTGTTATTGACTGTTGGTTTTATTTGAGGATATATATTGATCGTATGACCTAGGATTGCGTCATACATGCGATTCCTGTTCAAAGATGTATTCTATTCACGAGTTGGCAACTTACCCCTATTGTGCCCCAGTTCTTGCAGGTTTCTCCGTACAGGTTTCATTACGGCTTTGCTGGCACTGCTTCTTTCGGGTGACTTGCTAGTAGGTGGGTTTATTTGTATCCTACCCATCATTATACATTGTATATTATTATTCAGTTGTATCTAGTAAATTCCATCAACCAAATATGTATTTATTTCAGAGTTAGAGACCAGTGTTGTTTATTCTATTGACCTTAGAGTCGCGCGTTGTATTTATACGGATTTCATGCAGTTTTGAGTTTCCTTTTCTGTTGTGATCCTCGCCTTTCGGCGTTGTATATTATATTGTTTGTGTGGTTGTGGCCGTCGTTTGACGAAGAGCTAGCTCCCGCTTGGGGATGCCTTTTTTTTGCTTTCGTATACTATTCATGATGTATCCCGTTTGGGGGCCTGTATTTACAAAGGAGACTCTGTCGAAATTTTCTGGAAATATTTGATGTTTTTTTTAAAAAACGCATAATCGGCTTATGCTATTAAAACTACTTGATTTAAATTGGTTTTCCTTCACTCTACTGTTTTTCTTGGTTTGGATTTCTGGGTTTTCGGCTTACTTAGATTACGAACGCCTCGAGATGTTTCGTAGTTTATGTGCCGGTCATGTTCCGTACTTTTCGGGTCGGGACACGGAGGGTTTCATTCAGAGTGGGAGCAGCGGTAAGTGTGCAAGTTGCTTAAGTCCATTTATGGACTGAAGCAGGCATCGCGGAGTTGGAACATCTGCTTTGATGATACTGTCAAAGAATTCGACTTTATCAAAAATCCGGATGAACCATGCATTTACAGTAAGATTGTAAGGAGAACTGTGGTTTCCTCGTCTTGTACGTGGATGACATTCTCCTAATAGAAAATGACATTCCTATGCTACAGTCCGTCAAAGGATTCTTGTCCCAGAGGTTCTCCTGTTAGTTATATGTATGCCCTAGAGGCCATTACTGTACATAGGATGTATATTGTAGTGGATGCTGGGACATATATAGTGAGGACTTTCTTGCTCGACATGATAGTATGCTATCCGGTTGCTCTTTATCTTAACGTGTACACTGATTGTCTCTCTGTTACATGTTAGTAAAGCACTTAGGATGTGAACTTGACTACCTGGACTATGATGCGGATCATACTAGTGGGGACATGGTAGTCCATGAGTACATCCTTCAAGGTCCCTAGTCGTGGGTGTATCGAGACGGGGCATCGATATACCAGAGTAGACTAGCGTATACCTTCTCGACCCAAACAGATGGGCAATGGATGATCCCATATCCATTGGTGTTTGACATCAGAGATGATATACGGGTGCTCAGTGGAGACTGGGTACACTGGACGGACTCGCCGAGAACTCCCAGATGGTATTATACCTTACGTCAGATGGCAGTTCTTTGGTGACACTGGTACAGGTTAGTCTGTTGGCCCGAGATCTTCATAGAGTCTTGTGTGATTCCCACTGTGCTTTGATTTCCACCTTACCACGTCCAAGAGGGCGTGCAAAACGGTGGTTTTTTGGAACAGTCCCGAATCACATGGAGGCAATGAGCGATAGGAGGGGATTCGTCTCTCCCGGTATAGGGAGTTGATGTTGCGCTGTGTTCGATTGACTATAACCGGAAATCCCTGGCCAGGGTTGCTGAGATTTACTGGTAAGTGTTACCAGTAGTTTCTCGAACTGTTATAGACCTCATATCGACACAACTTCTCTAGCTGCTGGGGTCTGACGTTTACCACCCCTAGGCGAGATATGCGACATATCAGACGAATAGACCGGACTGTGCGGTAAGTATTACTGGTTGGATTCACAGGTGTGTGAGCGGGCTTGCTCGTTGATCTTCTGATCGCTCAATACCCGGGTGGCCGTTACGTTTAGCAGACCGCTTGCTGCTTGTGGGTGTTTGATATGATCATCACCTGCTGCCGGTGTATTGACGAGTCTTTAGAGTCCTACACAGAAGTTTCCTGTCTCAAGCGAAACGAAATAGGAGCGCATATGAGATATGTACGGGACCGAGAATAATACCAGTATGTGATACTGTATTCTATTCTCGCGATTTGTATTATTGGACGATTATATGAGATATAGCCGGGTTACCGAATCAAGTGTTGATTCCATACATTGATACACTTCATATTAGTCGGTTATATGCAGTTTGACCGGATCATTAAATCAAGTGTTGATTTAGTGATTTAATGTATAATTATATATTTGATATATTACTTTACATTAACTAGTATTGGTTCACTTAAAATTATTTTCTCACTAGTTTGTACACATTGTATATATGATATATTTTTATGCACTTGTTTGTATCATGTTTGATGATACATGCAAACTTGGGTGTGTGTATGCTTTAAACTATGATTAGGTTAATGGTTAGGGTTTGATTTACTCATTTATTTACTTTATTCATTTTTGGCAAGAAATAAAATGGTGGCTTCTTTGTTTTTTATTTGAAGCTTCATAAAGCTTTGAAAAGTTCAACCATTTTGTTTTTTCCTTAACCTAACCATTTGCCTAAACCCTAGTTTATTCTCTACATTAGTTTACCTCACCCATGGTTGCTAAATGATAACCATCACTTGATTTTCTTTTGAAATAATTCATAATTCTTTTTCTTTCTTCTTCTTCATCTTCTTCATGAAGAAAAAGCAGAGCTTTCTTGAAAATTGTCAAGTGATGAAATCAAGTGAGAAACCCAAATCCAAAGTGAACCCACTTCCTATTTCTTCATCCTCTACCACTTGTCATGTTGTATAGGGTGTTTTCTTTACAAGGTTGATGACTAAGTGAAGATGGAGCTTGGGTTTGAGTCGCCTCGATGTAGATCATCTTCGGCATCGAAGTCAACGACCTAGCCCACCCATTTCTCCGATGAAACCGACGCTAGAGTCCGGGATTCCGATGATCGCAGCGGAGGGACGTCAACACGGAGCTAAAGAAGTGGTGGACCAGATCTACAAAGGTTGTAGCCCCTTTCACTTATTAGTTAAGTTGTTGACTTGTTTAGTTTTCGCCTAATTTCTAGTTAACGATCTAGTTTAGGGTTTCTCGGCACCGGAAAATTTTAATTTGGCATTGTTAATGCCTTGTGGAACCACTTGAGTGTGCCTAGAAACCCTACAGTGGTATCAGAGCCTAGCTAGAGCCTTAGGCGATGAGTAGACGAAGTTAGAAACCCGATCGAACCCCCAAACCCTAGTCGCAACCCCTCTCTATACATTTTTGAACATAGTGGATTTTTCCAAATTAAAAATATCCAAAAAATACAGCAGGGTTTTCCAGGAATTACTGTGGAACACGTGCGCGCAAATCGACTAAAGAGCTGCGGAACCGCGGCCCCACCCTGGCATTGGCGGCGGTTCCGCGGCCATAAAGAAGCATTTGGTCACGTACTTTGCACAGTAATCCCCGTCTGTAATGCCTGTGTTTTCTGGGAATTTTTATTCTGCACTCAAGAGTTGTGTATTCTGGGTTGTATTGGGAGTTTGTAGATTCGATCGGATTATCCAATTTTGTCTATGTGTTTTTCAGGGTAATTTTAGAATATGTTGAAAAGTTCGACTGGATATAAATACCCACTTTTTCCCCCTGCCAAGAAATTTCCAATTGTTGGATTTTTCCGTAGTTTAATGACGTTCTAAGTAGTGCAAGTAACGCGATGGTCCTTCTAGAGGACAACAAACCTTAACTTGATTATGTGACCGTCTTGAACTGCCATTTGAACCTTAGGGTTTGGGGCAATACGGCGTGCCACATGTGAGGCGTTGGCTTGACCCTTCTACGGCTGGACCGTTGGTACTGAGGCATGAAGTGAATGTTTTAAACTTATTTCATATGTTGAGCTGTTTCGGGAAAACTTGGGTGTTTAATTGTTCGATCGGAAATTTTATCTGGAATGTGATACAATATTTGGAATCCACAAGTAGTTATGAGATAACTGATTTGGATGTTATAAACATAGCACTTTAATCTCACTTGACCGGTTGCCACGGAATTTTGATGCGATCAAATGTACGTCGCAATCACGTAGCGTACGTGGATACTCACCGGATAAACTTAATACACAGCAACACCCCTTAGCCTCGACCAAGTGACTGTAGGAGAACCCCGTCGCTAAAAGCATCCATTCGGGTGCCCGCGGCAGTGGTGTTCCGCCTTAGTGCACTTCGTCGATGGTTTCGGAGGTGCGGCCGTCTACTAAAGTTTGCGACGAGCATTCGATCAGAATGTCGGGAATCCTGTTGAATTGCCTGACTTGATATTGAAAAGAGCTTTCGATAAATGAGACTAAAATGCGGGGGTTTATAATTGTTAGGCATGCGATGTCTAAGGAATTCATTTGGTTAGATGTCTAAAAAGGTTGCGGATTCCAACTGTTGTAGTTTTACACTTTCTTTTCTGCGACCGTAAGTGTAATATGTGATATCACCAGTTTCGTTGCTATATGTCAACGACAATTGGGATACGCATGTTTACTTACGTTGATGACATATGATGTTATGTGTTGCTGGATATGTTATATTGGATCGTCGTGTTCGAATAGCCGGGGGTTTTTATGTGAGATGTTCATTTTCATTCATGTAAAAATTTGTATGTAATATTCTTTTATTGGGGCACTTCCAGGTTGCGGAAGATGTCACCGTTGATGTATATTATTTACTTTTCCGCACTAGGATAGACCCAAGGAGGGGAGCACAAGTAACCGGGTTCTAGGGTCCAGTGGGAGACCATCTCGAGGAGTCGAGTCCGGGTCTCCTAACCCTAGAATTGGTAGGGTTGCTTGCTGCTCTCATAGGGGTCTAGGGGTGTGGGTTTGGCTATTCATCGCGACCGTGGAATTCGTGTTTTTTACTTGCTCGTATTGAAAACACGGACGTCCTAGTATATCCAATGTTTCATATGTTTTTTCTGCTGCGATATCTGTGATGTGATCATTTGATATGCTATGATGGATACTGTATATAGTATATATGATATATTATGTAGACGTTACTTCTATTTTACACCCACGCTAGCCCTGCCCCGCTCTGCCGTTAGTCACCTAACCTAACGGTGCACGAGGGGACATCGAGGCGAACACGGATGGCATAAGTGTACGTCGTATTTATCTGTGATGTTTAGGTGGACTTAAATGATGGGACTTCATTAATGTGATTAATGAAAGAAAAGAAACCTAAAAGATGTTGTGGAATCGAATTTTCAAAAACAGGTAGCTACAGTTCTTGCTTCGCATCGCGGTGTTCCTTGTAGAACATCCTGCACCTTATTCGATAAGGAAAGGGTCGAGATCCCTTCACCGGAAGTGACCCCTTTAGCAATAACTGGCAGATGCTACACCCCTTGGTTTCTCTTTTGATTCCTTCTATAGTTTTTGATTTACACAGTGGTATATATGATATATCCTGCACCTTATTCGATGAGGAAAGGGCCGACGATCCCTTCACCGGGAGTGACCCCTTTAGCAAAACTAGAAAAGCCTAAAAAACACTCCATTTCAAAATTTATTCGATTTTACAACGATATCAAGTTCATTACGCAATAGGTTTTCTTAAAAACCTGTCGTAGCCCTCCGTCATTTCAGATAAGTACTACTTAGTATTTGTGCTGCGGTAGTTTGGCATTCGTCAAGGCGTAATGTACGGTAGATAACTAGTATTTATCTGCTTATGCATATGAGGCAGATTGGATTAGGGTATTCGTACGGCGTTGTTTGGCATTCGTCAAGGGTCGTGCGGGTGGGTTTAATTCAATCAAGAAATGTACGGGTTGAACTTGACTAGTGGACTATGGGTTGTTTGGCATTCGTCAAGGTCATAGAACACTAGGGGTAAAATATTATTGGGAATTTCAAATGTTGAAATTTGTAATGAGATTGCATACCTTCTATGAGATAGTTGGATCCCGATACCCGCTGCGAGTAATTGTTACTCCTTAGAGAGTTTTACACATTACAATTAGCCGATCTAGTAGGTGTCTAGAAAGGTGTCAATGGGGTTACGCCTCTGGGAAAACGGGGTTACGCCAATTAGGTCCGTGCGAAAGCACGGGGAACCTCCCTGAAAGTACCGTCACTGGCCTGGCTGAAAGATTGGCGAACTTGTAGCATGTAATTAATCCCGGCTAGTCTTTCCTTTTAGGGTTTGAAGGAAGATTTGATTAAAAACAGTGGGAGCCATCCTGATTAGATAAAATAATAACCAATCTGATCTTGCAAGAGCATACGCTGAGTGTTTTCTTCTCTCTCTCTCCAAGTAGCGACCATATCACGCCTTAATCAAGATAATAAAACGGATGAGTTGACCGAACCCGCTTGTTATACTGAGCTGGGAAACGTTGGTCCCGCTCCAACTTATAAATGTTATAAGACAGAGCAGGAATTTGGGGAATACCAGATTTCCCGTGCCGCCCAAACGAAGAAAGTGCATAATGATGCATCTTCTTCGGGTGTGTTCATTACTAAGAACTGTTTCTCAGTGTCCTCTGCGTCCTGGGTATCTGATACCGGATCAGGATCCCAGATATGTAATCAATTACATAGGGCTACAAAAAGATAGAGAACTGAGAATGGGTGATAAGTTTAATGAGGCAGAAAACGGTGCAAGTGTTGCAGCCAAGTCTGTTGGTCACTGTCATCCTGTATTCCAAATACATTGATTCTGAACGAATGTTATTAGATACCGAACCTGATATACAAAATCATATCAGTCTCTTTATTAGTAAAGAAATGATAAAATTTTGTATTGTTGGATAATGTTTTGAAAATTTCCTATATCAAAAGTTTATCGGTTCAGGCACGTTATCTAAAAGCATTGATGTTCTAAATAAAAACTACAGTTCTTACTATACGGAACACACATAAGAGGAATAGTTCAGAAATGAACGGATCCTTCTTGAGGTATTGTAGACTAGGTCATATCAATGCGACCCGACTAGCTGAAGTTACATTTAGATGCATATTTAAATCTGTTTGAATTTACATCTTGTGAAACTTGCCAGTCATGTCACAAAGATTAGATGACCATAGCTCTGTTTATTGGAACCAGAGAAAGAGTTAGTGTACTCTTGGGATTGATACATGCTGATGTAAGAAAGTCTCCTGTCTACACATGCCAAGACCGGTTCTTTGTACTTCATTACATTCTTTGATGATCTCTCAAGATTCAGACATATGTTCCTGTTGAAACACAAGTCCGAACCTTTTGAGATATTCACGGAATATAAGTCAGAAGTAGAGAACCAAAAACCGGGTATAAGTATTATGTCCTATGATAAGATCAGGGAGGAGAATACTTGTGCATAAAATTCCTGGACTATTCTAAAAGGAGAATGAGATTCTCTCTCGGTGCTACTCCTCTGAATACACCACAGCACAACGGTGTATTGGGGCGGAGCAATCGCACCATATTAGATATGGTGTGCTCTATGATGAGTACTACTGAGTTACCAATTTCCTTTTGGGAGTTGTGCGCTTGAAGCTGCATACCTATTGAATAGGGTTCCAATCAAATCAATTGCCTACCACTTCATATGTGATATGGAAAGGAAAGAGTCCACATCTTAAGTTTGTTAAGATTAAGGGTTGTCCGGCCTATGTCTAAAAGCAAAATCCGGACAAGCTCGAGGCAAGGTCAGTTATGTAGAACTGGAAAGGTTCCAGCTATATAAACTACAGCAGATGATTTGGTTGAACCAAAGGATTCAGTAGATACCAACGAACCTCAGCCTTTCCGCCGATCTAGTCGGGTTTCTCACCCACCTGAGAGATACTTCTGTTTCTCTATGACAGTGGGAGAGAGGATTGCATCATGAGATGATGACCCATCTAGTTTCGAGCTGGCCATCAGGAGTGGGACTCTATAAGATTGGCTGGAGGCTTAACGATCTGAGATGGAATCCTTATACACCAATAAAGTATGGACTTTGGTTGCTTTATCTGAAGGGTTAAATCCCCATCAGGAGCAAGTATATCTTGAGAAGATTATATGGTGTAAATGGAAAAGTTGAGACTTTCAAAGCTAGACATGTTAAAGGTTTTCATCATCGACCAGGCGTGGATAATGATGAAACCTTTTTCAGTGGCTATGCTTAAGTCCATCCAGATCCTACTGTTAGAGATAGTGCCCTCAGAGTCAATTATTGGATCACAGGCAGGTGATTGCAATGATTGAGGGAGGACCTATTTCGGTAGGACAGACTTACTAAAGATGATAGTATGCTATCTGGTTTATCTTTATCATCGTGTACTGCTTTAGGTGACCAGACAGGTCGCTATTACACGTTGATAGAGCCCCTAGGATTCTTGCTTGACTGCCAGCAGTATGAGGGCGATCATATACGTGGGAGCTGGTAGTCTATAAGCACATCCTTAAAAGGTCCCTAGTTGTGGGAGTTTCGAGACAGGGCATCGATACTCCACAGTAGACTAGTGTATACAGTCGAGACCCCGACGAGGGGCGGTGGCCGGTCTCACAAGCCATTGGTGTAAGTTGGTTCACCTAAGATGTATACAGGTGCTCATTGGGTTATGAGTACACCGGACAGGCTCGCCGGGAACATGCTAGTTGGTCTTATACCTGACGTCAGATAGCAGTTCCCTGGTGACATGTGTACAGGTTAGTTCATCGACCTGGAGATCATCATTTGTCTCGTGTGAGTTCCCACTGTACTTTGATTACTACCCTACCACGCTCAAAGGAGACGTGCAAACAGGTTTTAGTTGGGTACAGTCCCGAGTCATATGGAGCCAGTGAGCGGATCTTCAGGGGTTCGTCTCTCCCTGTATTGGGGGTGAGGTCGTGCTGTGTCAAGGAGAGCCATTACACAAAGCCCTCGGCCGAGACAGGAGATTTACTGGTAGGTATTCCAGTAGTATCTCAGGGTGTTTTGGGCTACACTCCGACACGACTTGTACCGCTTTTGGGGGTCTGACTTTTACCAACCCCCTAGGCCCACCATGCGATGCTCATAGACGAACGGACCGGACAGTACAGATATTGTCACCGACAGGCTCAGTAGGGTGTCAGGATGAGTTCGCTCATTGACGTCCCTTTTGGTCAATAGCTGGTAGCCCGTCACGTATGGTTAATACCTCTGATGTGCTAGTGGTTAAATCCACAGTCATAGTATTGACGAGTCTTTAGAGTCCCCCACATTCAGTTGCTCAAGTTTTCGGGCGAAACGCTGTAGAGGCCGTATCGAGATATGGCAGGATTCGATCAGATACGTGCGGTATTGCACAGATCAGGATCGGACGGATAATACTAGAGGGCTTTGGTTTAAGCCGGATCCTAGTATTGCACAGTGTAGATTTTGTTTCTTTGCATTTGTATTTCGGTCGGAATACAAATGCGGGTATGTATATACAGTAGCGGGGTTTTCCTGTAATTTATTACGGGATCAGTTTTTTGGAGTTGCCAGTTTGTTTTCCGTTTCGGCCATATTTCTTTGTATCTTTCATTGGCCGAAGATTGGTGGAGGAGGGCTTATTTGCATTTGTGCAAATAAGCATTGTAGAGGGTGGTCTTTGCATATTCTTGTGTCATGATCACTTGACTTTCTTTAGTCATCATGGCTTTACTTTTAGAGTCATGATTGTTGATGATGATGAAGGGTGATGGTTGGTGGAGTGTTGGACTTTGTTTGTGATGATTTCTTCTCTTGATCACACATCATTCCTTCTTGCATGATAGTGTGGCTCCCTCATTCTTTTCACTCCACTCCCTTTGGTTTTCCTCATGAGCTTGTGGCCGGCCAAGATGGGAGAGGGGCTGTCCTATTTTGGTGGGGAGAGTTTGTTCATCTCATATCATTTTTGCTTCACCAAAATTCCCAAGAAAAACTCCATAGTTCATCCCTCCACTAAAAGGCAACTTCTAATACCCCAAAATGAGACATAGTTTTTCTACACTATATTCTACAGCAAATCTTGGGCACGTCGACTCGCCAACTTCATGCCCGAGTTGCCTCGGTCCAGAGGTGGGAGCCCGTAAAAGAAGCCGGCGACGTGGTGCCATTCCGGCGACGTGATGGAGACCGGAGATTCCGCAGGGAGATCGGGACGACGACGAGAAGACCAGAGGACTCGGATCACTCGGTATATTTCTCTACTCGTTCTTTAGTTAGCTAGGACTAGATTGATGGCACGATCCGAGTTTATAGAGCGCGGTGGTGCCGGTATAAAAAGTTTAAGAAAACCATCACTTCCGCATTCCGGCGTCGGATTGACGGCCGGGACGCCGCCGTGCACTTACACCTACTTGCCACGGCTATATACCATGACTACGATATCTGGCGGTTGGGTGTCATGACTGCTTTTCTAAAATGATGTTTTAGAAGAGAGCGTCTGTAAGTACACAGCCAGAGGGCTTCGTAGACAGTGGGAGCAGCAGAAACGTGTACAAGATGATTTATAAGATTAAAGCAGGCATCGCGGAGTTGGAACATCTGTTTTGATGAGATAGTCAAAGAGTTTGACATCATCAAAATGGTAGATGAACCTTGTACATACAAAAAGGTAGTAGGGAGTATGGTGGTGATCCTCGTAGAGTACATGGATGACATACCCTTGATGGAGAAGGAGTTTCCTATGCTACGCTCGGTCAATCTCCGCTTATCACAAGGATTCTCCATATAGGATCAAAGTGATACCTCCTAAATCCTGATTTTTGATCTATGAGATAGAAGTAATTAGATGTTAGGATTCTCACTAGTTGTAGTGAAATGGTATCAATCGATCCTGGGGATAATCACTGGAAAGGTTCCAGGGTGATAAGGACGACTAAATGTCAGTCACATGCATTGTTTATACCCTCAGTAAAGGGACGGTATGTTGGAAGAGTTCCAAGCTAGATACCGTGGCATACTAGACGATAAAGGCTGGATACATCGCTACTTAAGATACTACCAAAGAGGCAGTCTGGATGTATATTTGTTCATGAGATGAACTTAGTTTCTCCCATTATGTGACAATGGAGTTGTGGCTTATGCCAAGGAACGTCCGTTCCATCAGTGATCCAGACATATTCAAAGGCAGTATCACCTGATCATGGAGATAGTTGATCTCCAGGGGATCGAGGTCAGGAGAGTAGACTCAGAAGACAACACGGCGGATCCACTCACAAAGGCCTTTTCCCAGAGAGAGACTTTTATGGGATGGTTGAGTATGAGATACTGCAACCACTGCTACAGATGGCCCTAGTGCAAGTGGGAGATTGTTAGTTATATGTATGCCCTAGAGGCCATTACTGTACATAGGATGTATATTGTAGTGGATGCTGGGACATATATAGGGAGGACTTTCTTGCTCGACATGATAGTATGCTATCTGGTTGCTCTTTATCTTAACGTGTATATTGATTGTCTCTCTGTTACATGTTGGTAAAGCCCTTAGGATGTGTACTTGACTACCTGGACTATGATGCGGATCATACTAGTGGGGACATGGTAGTCCATGAGTACATCCTTCAAGGTCCCTAGTCGTGGGTGTATCGAGACGGCTGATCGATATACCAGAGTAGACTAGCGTATACCTTCTCGACCCATACAGATGGGCGATGGATGATCACATATCCATTGGTGTTTGACATCAGAGATGATATACGGGTGCTCAGTGGAGACTTGGTACACTGGACGGACTCGCCGAGAACTCCCAGATGGTATTATACTTTACGTCAGATGGCAGTTCTCTGGTGACACTGGTACAGGTTAGTCTGTAGACCCGAGATCGTCATAGAGTCTTGTGTGATTCCCACTGTGCTTTGATTTCCACCTTACCACGTCCAAGAGGGCGTGCAAAACGGTGGTTTTTGTGTACAGTCCCGAATCACATGGAGGCAATGAGCGATAGGAGGGGATTCGTCTCTCCCGGTAAAGGGAGTTGATGTTGCGCTGTGTTCGATTGGCTATAACCGGAAATCCCTGGCCAGGGTTGCTGAGATTTACTGGTAAGTGTTACCAGTAGTTTCTCGAACTGTTATAGACCTCATATCGACACGACTTATCGAGCTGCTGGGGTCTGACGTTTACCACCCCTAGGTGAGATATGCGACATATCAGACGAATAGACATGACTGTGCGGTAAGTGTTACTGGTTGGATTCACAGGAGTGTGAGCGGGCTTGCTCGTTGATCTTATGATCGCTCAATATCCGGGTGGCCATTACGTTTAGCATACCGCTTGCGGCTTGTGGGTGTTTGATATGATCATCACCTGCTGCCGGCGTATTGACGAGTCTTTAGAGTCCTACACAGAGGTTTCCTGGCTCAAGAGAAACGAAATAGGAGCGCATATGAGATATGTGCGGGACCCAGAATAATAGCAGTATGTGATACTGTATTCTATTCTCACGATTTCTATCATTGGAAGGTTATATGAGATATAGCCGGGTTACCGAATCAAGTGTTGATTCGATACATTGATACACTTGATATTAGTCGGTTATATGCAGTATGACCCGATCATTAAATCAGGTGTTGATTTAGTGATTTAATGTATAATTATATATTTGATATATTACTTTACATTAACAAGTATTGGTTCACTTAAGATTATTTTCTCACTAGTTTGTGCACATTGTATATATGATATATTTTTGTGTACTTGTTTGTATCATGTTTGATGATACATGCAAACTTAGGTGTGGGTATGCTTTAAACTATGATTAGGTTAATGGCTAGGGTTTGATTTACTCATTTATTTACTTTATTCATTTTTGGCAAGAAATAAAATGGTGGCTTCATTGTTTTTTATTTAAAGCTTCATAAAGCTTTGAAAAGTTCAACCATTTTGTTTTTTCCTTAACCTAACCATTTGCCTAAACCCTAGTTTATTCTCTACATTAGTTTACCTCACCCATGGTTGCTAAATGATAACCATCACTTGATTTTCTTTTTGAAATAATTCATAATTCTTCTTCTTTCTTCTTCTTCATCTTCTTCATGATGAAAAAGCAAAGCTTTCTTGAAAATTGTCAAGTGATGAAATCAAGTGAGAAACCCAAATCCAAAGTGAACCCACTTCCTATTTCTTCATCCTCTACCGCTTGCCATGTTGTATAGGGTGTTTTCTTCACATGGTTCATGACCAGGTGAAGATGGAGCTTGGGTTTGAGTCGCTTCGATGTAGATCATCTTCGACATCGAAGTCCACGACCTAGCCCGCCCATTTCTCTGATGAAACCGACGCTAAAGTCCGGGATTCCGATGATCGCAGCGGAGGGACGTCAACACGGAGCTAAAGAAGTAGTGGACCGGATCTACAAAGGTTGTAGCCCCTTTCACTTATTAGTTAAGTTGTTAACTTGTTTAGTTTTCGCCTAATTTCTAGTTAACGATCTAGTTTAGGGTTTCTCGGCACCGGAAAATTTTAATTTGGCATGGTTGATGCCTTGTGGAACCACTTGTGTATGCCTAGGAACCCTACATCTCCATAAAGGACCTGGGCGATGCCAACTACATTCTGGGGATCCTGATCTATCGTGATAGATCTAAGAGGATTTTGGGACTTTTGCAGTCCAGGTACATCGACACCATACTGAAACGATTCAGTATGGAAGATTCAAAGTGCGGTAAACTATCGGCTTGTCATGGAATCACCCTCTCTAAAGAGATGTCTCCCAAGACTGATTTGGGAAGGGCTCGCATGTCATCTATACCCTACGCATCTGCGGTAGGCTCTATAATGTATATAATGTTGTATACCAGACCAGATGCAGTATACACATTAAGCGTTGTAAGCCGGTATCAGTCGGACCCAGTGGAGAAACACTGGATAGCAGTAAAGAACATTCTCAAGTACCTGAGAAGGACTAAGGAGATGTTCTTAGTGTATGGCGGAAAAGACCTCCAGATCGAGGCCTTTGCTGACTCCAGCTTCCAGAGTGACAAGGATGGCTCCAAGTCCATGTCGGGTTATGTCTTTACCCTCAATGGAGGGGCGGTTTGCTGGAAGAGCTCCAAGCAGGAAACCGTTGCTAACTCAACTATGGAAGCGGAGTACATAGCTGCTTGCGATGCCGCAAAGGAAGCTGTCTGGATGAAGAAGTTCCTCACGGAGCTTCAGGTGGTTCCTACCATTGTTGATCTAATACCGCTGTATTGTGACAACAACGGCGCTATAGCTTTAGTGAAGGAACCCAGGTCCCATCAGAAGTCCAGACACATTTTGAGGTGGTACCACCTGATCAGGGAGATCATAGATCGCCGGGAGCTCGAGGTGAAAAGAGTAGATTCGGAGAATAACACTGCAGATCCATTCACGAAGGCCATATCCCAGACTCAGTTCGAGCGGCTGATCGAGATGATAGGTCTTCGATACGCCAGTACATGGCCCTAGTGCAAGTGGGAGATTGTTAGTGTATATGCCCTAGAGGCCATTACTGTATCATACTAGTTTGTATATTACTTAATGGAAGCTTGGGATATTCATAGTTGTATAGAAAATCTTGCTCAAAATGGTAGTATACTACTTGGTTTGTTTCTACTTTAATATGTGCATGTGTTTCTTTTAGCATATCGCTTATACATATTAGTGGAGCCCTTAGGATCTTTGCTTGATTACCAGCGTTGTGATGGCAGTCACACTTGAGGGGGCTGGGTAATCTACAATCACATCCTTATACAAGTCCCTAGTCGTAGGATTATTAAGACGGGGCATCGATACTCCGGAGTAGACTAGCGTATGCGCTTCTCATCCCAGCAGGGGAGATGGTCTGTCCCACAGCCATCAGTACGTCGTACTGGAGATAGTATGCGGGTGCTCGTTAGGTTACGAGTACACTAGACAGGACTCACCGGGAACTGTTGGTTAGTACTATACCTATCGTCAGATAACAGTTCCCAGGTGAAAGGAGTACAGCTTAGTCCGTCGACTTGACACTGCTACTTCGCCTCGAGTGTGTTCCCACTGTACTTTGATTACTACCCTACCACGGCTCAAAGGAGTCGTGCAAATAGGTAGTAGTTGGGTGCAGTCCCGAAGTACTTGGAGGCAGTAGCGGTTAGATAGGATTCGTCTCTCCCGGTATTGGGGGTTGATATCGCGCTGTGTCTAGGAGAGCCATTACACAATGTCCCTGGCCAGGGCAAGCGAGAATTACTGGTAGTGTTTCCAGTAGTTTCTCAGGGTGTTCTGGGCTACACTCCGGCACAACTTTTACCGCTATTAGGGGTCTGACGTTTACCACCCCCTAGGCCCGACATGCGATACTCATAGACGAACAGACCGGACTGTACGGTGATTGTCACATTCAGGCTCAGAAGGAGTTTGGATGGGTTTACCTCATCGGCCTTCTTATCAGCATCTACCTGGGGACCGTTACGTGCAGCTAGTGCCGCTTGCAGTCTGTTGTTAAACCCACTGCCAGCGTAGTGTCGAGTCTTTAGAGTCTCACACAAAGAGTTTCCCTGCACTGGGCGAAAGGTGTATAGGCCGTATGGTTTTACGGCAGGGCTATGATCACTTACGTGCACTTGTGCGCGTATGCTGTTCGGGCAGACAATGCTAGTGGGCTTTGGTTTAAACCGGATCCTAGTATTTTATGGATGGATTAGTTTTGTCTTCTGTGCATTCGCATTCTACGGAATGCGGATGCGGGTGTGTATGCACGGTTGTGAGGAGCGAAGAAGAAGGAGGTGCCTCATTAGGGTTTTGACCGTTGGTTCGGTCAAAACCATTATGAGGTGAGGAAAATATTTACTAATCTTTTTTAATAATAATTGTGTTATGGCTAATTGCTTTGACCATTTGACCATGCTTGACCATTTGACCTAGTTGACCATTGTTGACTTGGACTTTTCTTGAGAGCACTAGATCCTTCTTTTGCTTTTGGCTTTGGATTTCATTTAAGATGATAATGGTCAAATCAATGTAGCCATCAACTTTATCATGATATGAGATTAGTAATTATAATGTTTATGCGTCATTATCTCTTTCTCATTCTCTCTCTTCAAGAGTGAGCTCCCATGGGTCCTCCTTCTTCTTCCTCTCTTGAATTTTCTATAACTCCCATGTGTTGAGAAAAATAGAAACAAAATAGACAAACAAATCCACCACCATCTTCTACACCACCTACGACATCAAGAATACCAAACTTGTTGCCCTAGTTACCTCGTCTTGAGGTGGAGCTCGGAGTACAGACTCTCAGGTGGATCGTCTTCGACTCAAGGAGGCCGCGGAGGTGACCAAGATCCGGATCGACCCATGCAGCCTACGGAGACAAGGAGGGTAGTGGAGAAGACCCAAAGGACATGTAGCATGAGGTGTAATCTCCTTGCATAGTAGATAGATCCTCTTGTAGTTTGTTAGCAATAGTTTGGCAAAGATCCTCAAGTTTTAGTCCATGTAACCTTGTGTTAAAAATTTGATTTTTTTCCTATTCCGCCTCACCGTAAGCACCGGGGTGGGTAATGTGGACTTACAATAGTGCCCTCAAGTCAATTATTGGATCACAGGCATGTGGTTGCAATGATTGAGGGATGACCTATACCGGTAGAACAGTCTTACTCGAGATGATAGTATGCTATATGGTTTGTCTTTATCATCGTGTAAATACTTCAGGTGACATTACAGATCACTATTACACGTTGATAGAGCCTATAGGATTCTTGCTTGACTACCAGTAGTATGATGTCGATCATATACGTGAGAGTTGGGTAGTCTATAAGCACATCCTTAAAGTGTCCCTAGTCGTGGGAGTTTCGAGACTGGGCATCGATACTCTATGAGCAGACTGGTGTATACGGATCGAGACCCCGACGAGGGATGGTGGATGGTCTCACAAGCGATTGGTGTTAGTTGGTTCACTTAAGATAGTATTGTAAGTCCATGTCACGCACCCCACGAGCTTGCGGGGAGGCGGAATATATGAAAAACAATTATTAAAGCTTCGTAACACGGACTTGAGCACACGGATCGTGTCTAAACCATTACTAGCAAACTACGAAAGGTTTAACTACTCGGATACGAAGTTATACCTCACGTCACTTATCCTTCGGGTCTTCATCGCTGTCCTCCACTCCTCGTAGGCTCTACGGAACGTCGGCTCCTCAACGGCTGCCACGAGTCAAAGACGATCCACCCGAGAGCTACTACTCCAAGCTTGACCTCTAACTTGAGGTAACTAGGTTACTCAAAGTGCTAATCTAAGCAACCTAGGGGATATAGAGTAGGATTATGGATTAATAAGTCTTGCTAACCCTTGATCTCAACACATGAGAGGTTAGGGTTAGGGTTTGAAAAGAGAGAGCTTGAGGAGAGAGAAGGTGAGAATGAGAATCGTTTTTGATAAATGATATCATTTGAATATATGAAGCATCTGATTTTATTAAAATAAATAACAAATTAATATGTGTCATCATGCTTCATTAATTCATAGAGTGATTCATCTCATGAGTCATTTAAAATATTAATGCAACATTAACTCCATGGATGATTCACTCTCATGACTCATTAATCCAATAAATGCAAATGCCACCTTAGTCTCTAAGTCATCATCCTTCTAGAAGCTTCTCGACAAATTACGAGAACGCCCCTCCTATCCGTGAAAACACAGAAAAACTTTAGACAGTATAAATCCAATAATCCGATACTAGAATCTGGCTTAAACCAAAGCCCGCTAGTAAAAACTGTCCGAAAATCGTACGTGCATAAAAACACGAATGTTTCCGAACCCTGTCGTAAAACCATACGACCTCTATATCATTTCGCCTGAAGAAAGAAAACACTCTGTGTGGGACTCTAAAGACTCGACACTACGCTGGCAGTGGGTTTAACCACAGACCGCAAGCGGCATTAGCTGTACGTAACGGTCCCCAGGTAGATGTCGATAAGAAGGCCGATGAGAAAACCCATCCGAACTCCTACTGAGCCTGATGTGACAATCTCCGTACAGTCCAGTCTGTTCGTATTGGACTACCGCATATCGGGCCTAGGGGGCGGTAAACGTCAGACCCCTAATAGCGGTATAAGTCGTGTCGGAGTGCAGCCCATTACACCTTGAGAAACTACTGGAAGCCACCAGTAAATCTCGCTTGCCCTGGCCAGGGACTTTGCGTAATGGCTCTCCATACACAGCGTGATATCAACCCCCAATACCGGGAGAGACGAATCCTGTCTAACCGCCACTGCCTCCAAGTGCTTCGGGACTGCACCCAACTACCACCTGTTTGCACGAATCCTTTGAGCCGTGGTAGGGTAGTAATCTAAGTACAGTGTGAACACACTCGAGGCGAAGTATGTTAGTGTATATGCCCTAGATGCCATTACTGTATCTTACTAGTTTGTATATTACTTAATGGAAGCTTGGGATATTCACCTTGTATATACAATCTTGCTCAAAAATAGTAGTATGCTACGTGGTTTGTTTCTACTTCAATGTGTACTTGTGTTTATTTTAGTATATCACCTATACACATTAATGGAGCCCTTAGGATCTTTGCTTGATTACCAGCGTTGTGATGGCAGTCACACTAGTGGGGGCTGGGTAATCTATAAGCACATCCTTATGCAGGTCCCTAGTCGCAGGACTATCGAGACATGGCATCGATACTCCGGAGTAGACTAGCGCATGCGCTTCTCATCCCAGTGTGGGAGACGGTCTGTCCCACAGCCGTTAGTACGTCGTACTGGAGATAGTATGCGGGTGCTCATTAGGTTACGAGTATAATGGACAGGACTCGTCGGGAACTGACCGGTTGGTATTATACCTATCGTCAGTTATCAGTTCCCAGGTGACATGAGTACAGCTTAGTCCGCTGACTTGACACTATCACTTCACCTCGAGTGTGTTCCTACTGTACTTTGATTACTACCCTACCATGGCTCAAAGGAGTCGTGCAAACAGGTAGTAATTGGGTGCAGTCCCAAAGCACTTGGAGGCAGTGACGGTTAGACAGGATTCGTCTCTCCCGGTATTGGGGGTTGACATCGCGCTGTGTCTAGGAGAGCCATTACACGAGTAGTCCCTGGCCAGGGCAAGCGAGATATACTGGTAGGCTTCCAATGTTATCTCAGGGTGTATTGGGCTTCACTCCGACACGACTTGTACCGCTATTAGGAGACTGACGTTTACCGCCCCCTTAGGCCCGCCATGCGATGTATCAGACGAACAGACCGGACTGTACGGAGAATGTCACATTCAGGCTCAGTGGGAGTTCAGATGGGTTTCACCTCGTCAGTCTTCTTGTCGGCATCTACCTGGGGACCGTTACGCACAGCTAGTGCCGCTTGCGGTCTGTGGTTAAACCCACTGCCAGCGTAGTGTCGAGTCTTTAGAGTCCCACACAGAAAGCTATTCGCCTTTAGGCAAAAGAGTAGAGGTCGCATGGTTTTGCGACAGGGTTCGGTCACATCCGTGCACTTGTGCACGTACAGTGTCCGGATAGTTAACACTAGCAGGCTTTGGTTTAAGACAGATCCTAGTGTACGTTTTGGGATTGGTTTTATCCAGTATGTATTCGTGTTCCTCGGAACGCGAATGCGGGTATGTATGCACAGTTGACGGAGAGACAGAGGCAGAGGATTCTCATTAGGGTTGTTGACCGTTGACCGTTGACTATTGACTTTTTGCTCAACCCTAATGAGAATATGATATGTAATTAACAATAATATTAATCAAGTATTGTGGTGACATGGTTGTTGAGGGGTTGACTTTGTTGACTTGTTGACTTTGTTGACCGGTTGACTAGGTTGGACTAGTTGACCATCATGATGACAATGGCTATCATTTCAAGGCAAAGACATTTTACTTGCTTGTTCTCTTGTGCAATATGAGTGCATGAAATGATATAGCCATTTTGACTTAAACCATTAACACAATACTTGATTACTATTTTTGTGATGATGGTTTTGGATTATGAGAGCCAAGTGAGAAAAGTCTTGCTCATTCTATCATTTTCATTCTCTCCCTTGTGTTCTTGAGCTCTCATCTCCTTCCTCTTGCTCTCCCTCTCTTTAGTCTATGGTTCACTTGTCTCATGTGTTGAGAACCATGAACCATAGAGAAAATCCCAGCACACTCTCCTCTACTCACTCTAGTTCACAAGGTTTAGCAAACCGACTGAACTAGTTTCTTCAAAGTTCGAAGAAGAAGCCAAAGGTAGAAGCTTTCAGGTGGATCGATCTTCGGCGCAAGGAGACGACGGGGTGAAGCCGATCCGGACAAACATTGAGGTTTGAAGACGAAGGAGTTCATGTAAGAAAGGTATAACCCCCTAACCGAGTAGTTAACAACTCCTAGTTAGGTTTTTAGTTAGATATTTAACAAAGATCCGGTTTTGAGTCCATGTTACCGCCTCTAGAAAATTGTTTTTCACCAAATTCCGCATGCCCGAAAGTACCGGGAGAGGTAGCATGGTCTTACAGTGGTATCAGAGCCTAGTTAAACTCTATCTAACATGTTAGCATAGTAACTAGAAGATCGATCAAACAAAAAGTCACGAAATACACCAAAAATTCATGCTTGCTGTCGATTTTCAAAGTACTGTAAAAGTAATAAATCATGCTTCAAAAATCGACTCAGGGTTTTTATAGCAAACTGCAAAAATTTCCTCCACTGAACAGATCAAAGCGCCGCGGAAACGCGGCGGGAGCGTGCTCCCGCCACGGTTCCGTGGCCGAGTTGACTCGGCAGTAGGAAATTTTGGTTGCAGTTTGTTCAATGGGGTATTTTGGGAATTTTGGAATATGTGTTTTCAGCCCAGATTTTCCAGAACGAAAATTTTGTGTTTGGGGCCTAAAAATCCGTATTTTTGATCGAACTTCTAAAGACTTGAGCTGACGGGTTTTTATCTGTGATGTGATATTTGTATTGAACGTCTGCTAATCGCTATATGTCGATTAGTGGGGGTTATACAAATCTGTGATCTGTAATGTTATTGGAATGTGTATATGAATTCATTGGATTGTCGCGGGTGAATAGCCGGGGGGTTGTGAGACGAGAGTTTTCTTTTCTTTCAATTCATGTAAATTTGTAAATTGATGTAATAATTATTTGTATGGCCGCACAACCAGGTCGGGGTTGTAGCCGTCAATGTATAATTTCTTTTTACTGTTTTTGCTCCTAGGATAGACCCATGGAGGGGGTGCACAAACTACCGGGTATGCCGAAGTGCCGAGTGGCGTACTCACGGAGTTGAGGGAGGTTGCTTCGCTTCGGGTACTTGGCGGGTAGTTTGCCGCACCCGTAGGGGTCTTGGGTGGGGTATTGGCTATTCACCGCGACCGTGTAATCTGCTTTTCGTTACAGGCTCGTACGAATTGCGGATTCCTAGTATATCCAATGTGTTCATCTGTGATCTGAAATGGCTCTCATTGCAATATATCTATATATGATATTATTTAGGCATTGCTTATGTTTTACAGCCACGCTAACCCAGCCCCCCGCTCTGTCGTTAGTTAAGTAACCTAACGGGTAATGACGGGGCCCCGTGGCGAATGCGAATGGCATAAGCGTACGTCATATTTTGGTTGTTTTCTGCAATGGTAGGATTAAATGATGGGACGCATTAAAAGAACTACTGCAAGAATATCACGCATTAAAAGAACTAATGCAAGAAAATAAACCAAGTAAAAGTCGTTGGAACAATTTCGAAAAACCACTCGGTTCGTTTCAAAACCAACTTTTAAATGCGGAGCTTGAGCCACTCCTTTTAAAAGCTATCTCGTTCCATCGATTATATCAAGTTCACTACGTTCACGGTTTTGCCAAAACCATTCGTAGCCCTCCGTCGTTTCACATGAATAGTCAATAGTAATCAAGCTATGTATGTTGGCCAAAGTCAAGGCATAGTGATTGGTAGCTATTGGGTATTCATGTGTAGCATAGATAGATGCGTTGGTTTGGGACAGTCGTACTTCCATTTTGGCCAAAGTCAAGGGTAGGTACGGGTGGATCCAAATTAACCTGGAGAATGACGGGTAGAACTTGACATGTGACTTATGATATTTTGGCCAAAGTCAAGGTCATAAGAGCATGGGGCAAAAATCCACATCGGGAGTTTCAAAAGAACTGAAACTTGCTAGTGTTGCATACCATTTGGAGTGTGATGATTCTGGTAGGATTCCTTCAGTTTCGTCACGCGATGATATTTGGATCCCGATCCTACTGTGAGTATATGCTACTCCTCGGGAAATTTCTCACTTAACGATCAATGCTATAAACCAAGTAGGTGTCAAGAAAGGTGTTAGCGGGGCTACGCCCACAGGGAAAAGAGGTTATTTAATTAAGGAACTTCGCGAAAGCGTTGGAAAACCTCCCTCGAAGTACCGACACTGGCCTGGATGAACGGTTAAGCAAGTATTGTACGGTGAGATTGATCCTGACTAATTCTTCCTTTTTGGTTTGAGGAGGGATTCGAGAAACAGTGGGAGCCATCCTGTTTAGACAAACTAAAAACCATTCTAAACTTGCAAGAGCATCATGCTGAGTGTTTCTTCTCTCTCCTAATTGCAGCGACCAATCGACATGACTGGACTTAAGTTACTTCTAGATAAAAACATACTGACAGGGCCAAACTACAAAGATTGGCTCAGGAATGTCAAGATGGCAATCACTTACGACAAGCTGGGGTATCTTCTTACCACCAAAGCTCCCCCTGTCCCAGGTCCCAAAGCCAGCGACGCGGATAAGGAAATCCGTAAGACCTGGGAAATTGACTGCGCGAAGGCCAAGTGCCTCGTGCTTGCCTCTATGGACAATGAACATCAGAGGAGGCACGGGAATATGGACCTCGAATCCATATTTCTCCATACAGAAGAACTGTATGGAGAGCAGTCTCGTATCGCAAGATACGAAGTGTCGAAGAAGTTATTTTCAGCAAGGTTGGCCGTCGGATCGTCTGTAGCGGAACACGTGCTTAAGATGATTGGCTACATAGAAGAGCTCGCGGACCTTGGGACCACGTTGGAGAATGAGCTCTATACGTACTTGATTCTCCAGTCCCTTCCTTCCACTTACGCCCAGTTTATCCTGAACTTCAACTTACAAGAAAACGAAGTTGAACTTTCAGAACTCCTCAACATGCTGAGGAGCGCAGAGGGCACCCTACAGAAAGGTAGGGAAACATCCACTTTGTTTGTAGGAGGATCTTCCTCTTCTAGGTCCAAGACGAAAGACAAGGGAAAGAAGAAGAAAGCCCCCGCCAAACCAAGGGACGGTGTTAGTAAAGTGGATACGAAGGGAAAGGCAAAAGCAACAAAGAAAGTGGGAAAGCTTGTGGATAAGGAAGAATGCTTCTATTGTCATAAGAAGGGACACTGGAAAAATGATTGCAGGGCTTGGAAGGCCAGAACACAGGATCTGAAGCAGGTTGCGGCTTCAGCTTCAGGTGTGTATGTTATTGAAAACTGTCTTTCAATAAACTCTACTTCCTGGGTATTGGATACCGGATCAGGATCTCATATCTGTAATTCTTTGCAGGCGTTGAGAAACCGTAGGGTTTTGAAGGCAGGTGACATGACCCTCAAAGTTTCAAATGGAGCTAGCATGGATGCTAAGGCCGTGGGGGACTATCACCTGGGAATGTCAGATGGACATGTTTTGGTTTTGCGTAATTGCTTTTTTGTACCCAACACAACTTGTAATATCATTTCTGTATCTTTGGTTTCTAAAGAAGGTTATGAATTTGCGTTTGTAAGCAATGTTGTAAACATTCACCTTAATCAAGTTCTGATTGGGTCAGGTACATTAAGCAATGGTATATACGTATTAAACCAACCGCAGATTTTCAATGTCCAGAATACACACAAAAGAAAGTCTCCGGAAATAAATCAGACTTTCTTGTGGCATTGTAGACTGGGTCACATCAATGAGAGAAGGTTGACGAAGTTACATACAGAAGGATATTTGAATGCGTTCGAATATCAATCGTATGCCACTTGTCAATCCTATCTCAAAGGAAAGATGACAAAGACTCCATTCACTGGACACGGAGTAAGAGCGAGCGAGCTCTTGGGACTCGTACACAGCGACGTGTGCGGTCCAATGTCTACACATGCGCGAAGCGGTTATTCTTACTTCATTACTTTTACGGATGACTTTTTAAGGTACGGTTATGTCTTCTTAATGAAACATAAGTCCGAAGCCTTTGGAAAATTCCAGGAATATAAGAATGAAGTAGAAAAACAAACCGGCAAAAGTATCAAGATTCTAAGATCGGATCGAGGTGGAGAATACTTGAGTGCCGAGTTCCTGAACTTTTTAAAAGATAACGGAATTCTCTCTCAGCTTACTCCTCCATACACTCCGCAACATAACGGTGTATCGGAGAGACGGAACCGAACCCTATTGGATATGGTACGGTCCATGATGAGTAACGCTGAGTTACCGCGATCATTCTGGGGGTATGCGCTAGAATCAGCTGCATACCTTTTGAACCGAGTTCCAACTAAGACTGTGCCTACTAGACCATATGAGATGTGGTGTGGGAAGAGACCCTATCTTAATCACATTAAGACATGGGGAAGTCCAGCTTTCGTCAAAAAGCAGCATGCGGACAAGCTCGAGGCACGCTCAGTACAGTGCAAGTTCGTGGGATATCCAAAGAACTCCAAGGGATATTTCTTCTATTGCGAAGAGGAACAAAAGGTTTTTGTTTCTCTTCATGCCCACTTTCTAGAACACAAGTTCTTAGAAAAGGAAATTAGTGGGAGCGCAGTAGAACTGGAAGAAATTCCAGAACCACGAGCTATTACTGAAAGCTTAGTGGAACCAGAGGGTTCAAAAGAACAGGACATTCCTACGCCGGTCCGCAGGAGTAGTAGGCAGTCTCATCCGCACGAGAGTTACTACGGTTTTCTCATAGACGGGGATAGAGAGGATTGCATCATAGATTATGATGAGCCTACTAGCTTCCAGCAGGCCGTTCAGAGTGTTGACTCGGTAAAATGGCTGGATGCAATGCGGACCGAAATGGAGTCCATGTACACCAACAAAGTATGGACGTTGGACATTGCTCCAGACGGGGTAAAACCCGTAGGATGCAAGTGGATCTTCAAAAGGAAGATTGGTGTAGATGGACAGGTTGAGACCTATAAAGCTAGACTTGTTGCAAAGGGTTTCCGTCAAAGACCTGGCTTGGACTATGACGAAACCTTTTCTCCGGTGGCTATGCAGAAATCCATTCGGATCCTTCTTGCCATTGCTGCCTTCCACGATTATGAGATCTGGCAAATGGACGTAAAGACCGCTTTTCTAAATGGAAATTTAGAGGAGTGTGTCTATATGGACCAACCAGAGGGTTTCATTCAGAGTGGGAGCAGCGGAAAGGTGTGCAAGTTGCTTAAGTCCATCTATGGACTAAAGCAGGCATCGCGGAGTTGGAACATCTGTTTTGATGAGACGGTCAAGGAATTTGGCTTTATCAAAAATCCAGATGAACCATGGATCTATAGTAAATTTGTAGCGAGAACTGTAGTATTCCTCGTTTTATACGTGGATGACATTCTCTTAATAGGAAATGACATTCCTATGCTGCAATCTGTCAATGGGTTCTTGTCACACAGGTTCTCCATGAAAGACCTGGGTGATGCCTCATACATCCTGGGGATCCGGATCCATCGAGATAGATCCAAGAGGATATTAGGACTTTCACAGTCCAGGTACATCGACACCATACTGAAAAGATTCAGTATGGAAGATTCCAAGCGCGGTAACCTACCGGCTTGTCACGGGATCACCCTCTCTAAAGAGATGTCTCCCAAGACTGATTTGGAGAGGGATCGCATGTTTATTATACCCTACGCTTCTGCGGTAGGCTCTATAATGTATGCGATGTTGTGTACCAGACCGGATGTAGCTTATACACTGAGTGTGGTAAGCCGGTATCAGTCAAACCCTGGGGAGAAACACTGGATAGCGGTAAAGAACATTCTCAAGTACCTGAGAAGGACTAAGGAGATGTTCTTGGTGTATGGCGGAAAAGTCCTCCAGATCGAGGCCTTTGCTGACTCCAGCTTCCAGAGTGACAAGGATGATTCCAAGTCCATGTCGGGTTTTGTCTTTACCCTCAATGGAGGGGCGGTGTGTTGGAAGAGTTCCAAACAGGAAACCGTTGCAGACTCGACGATGGAAGCGGAATACATCGCTGCATCTGATGCCGCAAAAGAAGCCGTCTTGATGAGGAAGTTCTTGAAAGAACTTCAGGTGGTTCCGTCCATTGTTGATCCAATACCTCTGTATTGCGACAACAACGGGGCTATAGCTTTAGCAAAGGAACCCAGGTCCCATCAGAGATCCAGACACATCTTGAGGCGGTATCACCTGATCAGGGAGATCGTGGATCGCCAGAAGATCGAGGTTCGGAGGGTTGCTTCAGAAGATAACACTGCAGATCCATTCACCAAGGCCTTGCCCCAGACTCAGTTCGAGCGGCTGATCGAGATGATAGGTCTTCGATACGCCAGTACATGGCCTTAGTGCAAGTGGGAGATTGTTAGTGTATATGCTCTAGAGGCCATTACTGTATCATACTAGTTTGTATATTACTTAATGGAAGCTTGGGATATTCACCTTGTATATACAATCTTGCTAAAAAATACTAGTATGCTACTTGGTTTGTTTCTACTTCAATGTGTACTTGTGTTTATTTTAGTATATCACCTATACACATTAGTGGAGCCCTTAGGATCTTTGCTTGATTACCAGCGTTGTGATGGCAGTCACACTAGTGGGGGCTGGGTAATCTATAAGCACATCCTTATGCAGGTTCCTAGTCGCAGGACTATCGAGACAGGGCATCGATACTCCGGAGTAGACTAGCGCATGCGCTTCTCATCCCAGTGTGGGAGACGGTCTGTCCCACAGCCGTTAGTACGTCGTACTGGAGATAGTATACGGGTGCTCGTTAGGTTACGAGTACATTGAACAGAACTCATCGGGAACTGACCGGTTGGTATTATACCTATCGTCAGTTATCAGTTCCCAGGTGATATGAGTACAGCTTAGTCCGCTGACTTGACACTATCACTACGCCTCGAGTGTGTTCCCACTGTACTTTGATTACTACCCTACCACGGCTCAAAGGAGTCGTGTAAACAGGTAGTAGTTGGGTGCAGTCCCGAAGCACTTGGAGGCAGTGACGGTTAGACAGGATTCGTCTCTCCCGGTATTGGGGGTTGACATCGCGCTGTGTCTAGGAGAGCCATTACACGAGTAGTCCCTGGCCAGAGCAAGCGAGATATACTGGTAGGCTTCCAGTGTTATCTTAGGGTGTATTGGGCTTCACTCCGACAGGACTTGTACCGCTATTAGGGGACTGACGTTTACCGCCCCCCTAGGCCCGCCATGCGATGTATCAGACGAACAGACCGGACTGTACGGAGATTGTCACATTCAGGCTCAGTAGGAGTTCATATGGGTTTCACCTCGTCAGTCTTCTTGTCGGCATCTACCTGGCGACCGTTACGCACAGCTAGTGCCGCTTGCGGTCTGTGGTTAAACCTACTGCCAGCGTAGTGTCGAGTCTTTAGAGTCCCACATAGAAAGCTATTCGCCTTTAAGCAAAAGAGTAGAGGTCGCATGGTTTTGCGACAGGGTCCGGTCACATCCGTGCACTTGTGCACGTACAGTGTCCGGACAGTTAACACTAGCGGGCTTTGGTTTAAGCCAGATCCTAGTGTACGTTTTGGGATTGGTTTTATCCAGTATGTATTCGTGTTCCTCGGAACGCGAATGCGGGTGTGTATGCACAGTTGACGGAGAGACAGAGGCAGAGGATTCTCATTAGGGTTGTTGACCGTTGACTTTTGACTTTTTGCTCAACCCTAATGAGAATATGATATGTAATTGACAATAATATTAATTATGTATTGTGGTGACATGGTTGTTGAGGTGTTGACTTTGTTGACTTGTTGACTTTGTTGACCGGTTGACTAGGTTGGACTAGTTGACCATCATGATGACAATGGCTATCATTTCATGGCAAAGACTTTTTACTTGCTTGTTCTCTTGTGCAATATGAGTGCATGAAATGATATAGCCATTTTGACTTAAACCATTTACACAATACTTGATTACTATTTTTGTGATGATGGTTTTGGATTATGATAGCCAAGTGAGAAAAGTCTTGCTCATTCTATCATTTTCATTCTCTCTCTTGTGTTCCTGAGCTCTCATCTCCTTCCTCTTGCTCTCCCTCTCTTTAGTCTATGGTTCACTTGTCTCATGTGTTGAGAACCAAGAACCATAGAGAAAATCCCAACACACTTTCCTCTACTCACTCTAGTTCATAAGGTTTAGCAAATCGAGTGAACTAGTTTCTTCAAAATTCGAAGAAGAAGCCAAAGGTAGAAGTTTTCAGGTGGATCGATCTTCGGTGCAAGGAGACGACGGGGTGAAGCCGATCCGGATAACCATCGAGGTTTGAAGACGAAGGAGTTCAAGTAAGAAAGGTATAACCCCCTAACCGAGTAGTTAACAACTCCTAGTTAGGTTATTAGTTAGATGTTTAACAAAGATCCGGTTTTGAGTCCATGTTACCGCCACTAGAAAATTGTTTTTCACCAAATTCCGCATGCCCGAAAGTACCGGGAGAGGTAGCATGGACTTACAAAGTACCAGTGTCAAGTCGATGGACTAAGGTGTACTCATGTCACCTGGGAACTGCTATCTGACGATGGGTATAAATCCAACCTGCAGTTCCCGGCGAGTCCTGTCCGGTATACCCGTAACCTAACGAGCACATGCATAGTATCTCCAGTACAACATACTGATGGCTGTGGGACAGACCATCTCCCTATGCTGGGATGAGAAGCGTATACACCAGTCTATTCTGGAGTATCGATGCCCTACCTCGATAATCCTACGACCAGGGACCTGTATAAGATGTTGCTTATAGACTACCCAGCCCCCACTAGTGTGACTGCCATAACAATGCTGGTAATCAAGCAAAGATCCTAAGGGCTCTACTAATATGTATAAGCGATACGTTACCAGAAACATATGCACATATTAAAGTAGACATAAACCAAGTAGCATACCACCATTTTTAGCAAGACTGTCAATACAACTGTGAATATCCCAAGCTTCCATTAAGTAATATACAAACTAGTATGATACAGTAATGGCCTTCTAGGGCATAAACACTAACAATCTTCCACTTGCACTAGGGCCATGTACTGGCATATCGCTGACCTATCATCTCGAATAGCCTCTCAAACTGCGTCTGAGGAATGGCCTTTGTGAATGGATCAGCAGTGTTATTCTCTGTATCTACTCTCTTTACCTCGATCTCCCGGCGATCTACGATCTTCCTGATCAGGTGATACCGCCTTAAGATGTGTCTGGACTTCTGATGGGACCTGGGTTCCTTCGCTAAAGCTATAGCGCCGTTGTTGTCGCAATACAGAGGTATTGGACCAACACTGGTAGGAACCACCTGAAGTTCTGTGATGAACTTCTTCATCCAGATAGCTTCTTTTGCGGCATCGCTAGCAGCTATGTACTCCGCTTCCATCGTTGAGTCAGCAACGGTCTACTGCTTGGAACTATTCCAACAGACCGCCGCTCCATTGAGGGTAAAGACATAACCCGACAAGGAATTGGAGTCATCCTTGTCACTCTGGAAGCCGGAGTCGGCAAAGGCCTCGATCTGGAGGTCTTTTCCGCTATACACCAAGAACATCTCCTTAATCCTCCTCAGGTACTTGAAAATGTTCTTTACTGCTATCCAGTGCTTCTCCCCTGGGTTTTCCTGATACCGGCTTGCAACGCTTAATGCGTATGCTACATCTGGTCTGGTACATAACATCGCATACATTATAGAGCCTACCGCAGAAGCGTAGGGTATATTCGACATGCGATCCCTTTCCAAATCAGTCTTGGGAGAAATTCTCTTTGGAGAGGGTGATTCCGTGACAAGCCGGTAGGTTACCGCGCTTAGAATCTTCCATACTGAATCTTTTCAATATGGTGTCTATGTACCTGGACTGCGAAAGTCCCAACATCCTCTTTGATCTATCACGATAGATCTGGATTCCCAGAATGTAGGTGGCATCACCCAGGTCCTTCATTGAGAACTTCTGTGACAAGAATCTTTTGTCTGACTGTAGCATAGGAATATTATTTCTTCTTAGGAGAATGTCATCCACGTACAAGACGAGGAATACAACAACACTCCCTACAATTTTACTGTATATGCATGGTTCATCTGCATTCTTGATAAAGTCGAATTCTTTGACAGCATTATCAAAACAGATGTTCCAACTCCGCGATGCCTGCTATAGTCCATAAATGGACTTAAGCAACTTGCACACTTTACCGCTGCTCCCACTCTGAATGAATCCCTCTGGCTGATCCATATAGACGCACTATTCCAAATTACCATTTAGAAAGGCCGTCTTTACGTCCATCTGCCAGATCTCAAAATCGTGGAAGGCAGCAATGGCAAGAAGGACCCGAATGGATTTGAGCATTGCCACTGGAGAAAAGGTTTCATCATAGTCCAAACCAGGACTTTGATGGAAACCCTTTGCAACAAGTCTAGCCATATAGGTTTCAACCTGTCCATCCACACCAATCTTCTTTCTGAAGATCCATTTGCATTCTACGGGTTTTACCCCATCTGGAGCAATGTCCAAAGTCCATACTTTGTTAGTGTACATGGACTCCATTTCGGTCCGCATTGCATCCAGCCATTTTACAGAGTCGCCGCTCAGAATGGCTTGCTGGAAGCTAGTAGGGTCATCATTATTAATGATGCATTCTTCTCGATCCCCATCTATGAGAAAACCGTAGTATCTCTCGGACGGATGAGACTGCCTACTACTTCTGCGGATAGGCGCTGGTATGTCCCTTTCTTCTGAAACTCCTGGTTCTACCATATTTTCAGTAACAGTTTGTGGTTCGGGAATTTCTTTCAGTTCTATTGCGCTCCCACTCTTCTTATTTTCTAAAAATTCAGCTTCTAAGAAGTGGGCATGACGAGAAACAAAAACCTTTTGTTCCTCTGCGTAATAGAAAAAATATCCCATGGAGTTCTTTGGATATCCTACAAACTTACACTGTACTGAGCGTGCCTTGAGCTTGTCCGGATGCTGCTTTTTTACAAAAGCTGGACATCCCCATGTCTTTAGGTACTGAAGATAGGGTTTCTTCCCACTCCACATCTGATATGGTGTGGTAGGCACAGTCTTGGTTGGAACCTTGTTCAAAAGATTTGCAGCTGATTCTAGTGCATAACCCCAGAAAGATCGCGGTAACTCAGCCTTACTCATCATGGAACGAACCATATCCAATAGGATTCGATTCCTTCTTTCCGATACACCGTTGTGTTGTGGTGTGTATGGAGGAGTAAGCTGAGAGAGAATTCTATTCTCTTTTAAGTAACCAAGGAAATCGGCACTTAAGTATTCACCACCTCGATCAGATCTCAGTGTTTTGATACTTTTGCCTGTTCGGTTTTCCACTTCATTCTTGTAATCCTGGAATTTCTCAAAGGCCTCGGATTTATGCTTCATCAAGAAGATATGTCCATAACTAGATAAATCATCCATAAAAGTAATGAAGTGAGAATAACCACCTCGCGCATGTGTAGATATTGGACCGCACACGTCACTTTGTACGAGTCCCAAGAGCTCGCTCACTCTTACTCCGTGTCCAGTAAACGGAGTCTTTGCCATCTTTCCCATGAGACAAGATGCAAAAGTAGCATAAGATTGATATTCGAACGGATTCAAATATCCTTCTCTATGTAACTTAGTTAATCGTGTTTCATTGATGTGACCTAGTCTACAATGCCATAAGAAAGCCTGATTTATCTCTGGAGACATTCTTTTAAGTGTGTTCTGGACATTGAAAACCTGAGCTTGACTCAATACGTATATACCGTCATCTAATGTACCGGACCAAATCAGAACTTGATTTAGGTGGGTGTGAACTACATCGCTTACGAATGTAAAATCATATCCCTCTCTCTAAAGCGAGGATACTGATATGATATTACAAGTCAAATTAGGTACATACAAACAGTTACGTAGAATCAATATCTGGCCACTTGTCAAACCTAGGCGATATTCTCCCACGGATTCAGCGTCCACGCTCATTCCGTTTGCAACTCTGAGAGACAAATCACCTACCCTTATAACTCTACGGTTTCTCAAAGTATGTAATTAATTACAGATATGAGATCCTGCTCCGTTATCTAGTACCCAGGAAGTTGAGTTAATTGACAAACAGTTCTCAATAACAAACACACTTAAGGCCGAAGCCACAACATGCTTCGTATCCTGGCTACTGGCTTCCAAAGCCCTGCAATCCTTCTGCCAATGCCCAATCCCATAACAATAGGAACATCCCTCCTTACCTACACCAAGTCCCGAAACTTTTGCTCTTCCCTTTCCTCCTACTTTACTGACACCGTATATCGGTTTTGTAGAGGTCTTCTTCTTTTCACCCTTTGCTTTCGCCCTGGATGCAGAAGAAGAAGGTCCCCCATTAAGCAGAGCTTGTGTCTCCCTGGTTTCTTTCAGGGTGTAAGTAGAGGGTAGGGACTGTGGAAATAAGAAATAAGTCAGCATATGACCTGTTTCCCAACGTGATCTCCAGGTCCTTGAGCTCATCAATATAGCTAGTCATCGTAAGGACGTTGTCCCCTACAGATGACCCGACAGCCAACCTCGCTTGAATTAATTCGTTCGACGTCTCATATCTTCGGATATGAGATTGCTCTCCATATAAATCTTTGTTATGGAGAAAGATGGAAACTGAGTCCATCTTCTCATGCTGCTTCTGGTATACACCATCAACTGAAGCCAACACGAGGCACTTGGCTTTCGCATTATCCTTTTCCCTTGTCTGACGGATATCCGTATCCGCGACGGTGGAAACTGGACCCGGGACGGCGGGATCTTGAGTAGTAATAGGGTGGTCCAGCTTGTTATAGGCAATGGACATCTGGACAGACCTTTGCCAGTCATATAACTCAGATTCAGTCAAATTGTTATCTAGATGTAACCTAGTCATGGTCACAAGGTCGCTGCAATGAGAGAGAGAGAAAAGAAAACACTTTATCATGATGCTCTTGCAAGTTTAGATTGGTTTTTAGTTTATCTAAATTGAATGGCTCCCACTGTTTCTCGAATCCTTCCTCAAACCATAAAAGAAGAATTAGCCAGGACTGATCTCACCGTACAATACTTGCTTAACCGTTCAGCCAGGCCAGTGTAGGTACATCGAGGGAGGTTTTCCAACGCTTTCTCGAAGTTCCTTAATTAAATAACCTCTTTTCTCTGGCGGCGTAGCCCCGCTTATACCTTTCTCGACACCTACTTGGTTTATAGCATTGATCGTTAAGTGACGAATCTCCTGATAAGCGGCATATACTCACAGTAGGATCGGGATCCAAATATCATCGTATGATAATGTAGAAGGAATCCTACCAACATTCATCAAACTCCAAATGGTATGCAACACTAGCAAGTTTCAGTTTTTTTAGAAACTCCCGATGTGGATTTTTGCCCCATGTTCTTATGACCTTGACGAAAGCCAACAAATCATAAGTCACATGTCAAGTTCTTCCCATCATTATCTTGTTTATTTGAACCCACCCGTACATACCCTTGACGAAAGCCAACAAGGAAATACGACTGTCCTAAACCAACTCATCTATCTATGCAACAAATGAATACCCCAGCAGCTACCAAACACTATGCCTTGACGAAAGCAAACAAACATAGCTTGAATACTACTGACCATCCATAAGAAATGACGGAGGGCTACGACTTGTTTTGGAGAAACCGTGAACGTAGTGAACTTGATATAATCGGAGGAACCTGATAGCTTTTTAAAAGGAGTGGTTAAAGCTCCGCAATTAAAATTCTGCTCTTTTTTTTTTAAATAACCGAGTGGTTTCTTTTAAATTTGTTCTAACGATTCAACTTTGGTTTGTTTTCTTTGCATTATAATAATGCTTCCCATCATTAACCTATCATTGCAGAAAAAAACGAAAATACAACGTCCTCTTATGCCATCTGCATTCGCCATGGGGTCCCGTCATCACCCGATAGGTTACTTAACTAACAACAGAGCGGGGGCTGGGCTAGCGCGGGTGTAAATCATAAGTGACATCTAAATAGCTATCATATATAGATATTGTATATTCGTCAGACGCAATAATAGGCATTCCAGGTCATAGATGAACATTATTGATATACAAGCAATCCGCGTTTCCTTTGCGCCTGCAACGAAAGACGGATTACACAGTTGTGATGAATAGCCATTACCCCACCCTAGACCCCTATGGATACGGCAAACTACCGGCCAAGTACCCGAAGTGATGCGGTCTCCCTCAACAATGTGAGTAGGCCACTAAAAACATCAAACTACCCGGTAGTTTGTGCACCGCACCTTGGGTCTATCCTAGGAGCAAAAAACAGTAAATGAAATAATACAACGGTGGCTACAACCGCAACCTGGATGTGCCCCGCAAAAGAATATTACATCATATTACAATTTACATCGAATGAATGAATATAATAACCCATCTCAAACCCCGGCTAATCATCACAACGATCCAATCAAGTTCATATACACAAACAGTAAAAACCATTACAGAAATGTGCAACCCCCGGCCAACCGACATACTAGCAGTTAGGGGAGGTTTACGAACATATTAAACATTACAGATAAAAACCCGATTAGCAAATAACTTAGAATATCGATCGACAACCTTTTTCCGTGTCTATCCTAAATTCAAGTTAGCACAGAAGTAACCTGGCCAGAAACAAAATATACAGGAAAACAAAACTCTACAAAATAAGAATTACTGTGAAAATCCGAGTCAACTCGGAGTTGACGCGGCGGCGGATCCGCGGCCAAATGCACTCATTCGCCGGGGTTCCGCGGCCATATCACCGAGTTACCTCCTCGTATTTTCCCAGAATTCTTATAATCCCCTGCTGTTAATTTTCAGGCACATCAAATAATTTTTTTGACACGTTTAGGGTTATGTTTACTCGTTTTTCCGACGATCGAAGTTCCAATTAGTTGCTAACAAGCTAGTAAAGGTTTAGTTGGCTCTGATACCACTGTAAGTCCATGTCACGCACCCCACGAGCTTGCGGGGAGGCGGAATATATGAAAAACAATTATCAAAGCTTCGTAACACGGACTTGAGCACACGGATTGTGTCTAAACCATTACTAGCAAACTACGAAAGGTTTAACTACTCGGATACGAAGTTATACCTCACGTTACTTGTCCTTCGGGTCTTCATCGCTGTCCTCCACTCCTCGTAGGCTCTATGGAGCGTCGGCACCTCAACGCCCTCCTCGAGTCAAAGACGATCCACCCGAGAGCTACTACTCCAAGCTTGACCTCTAATTTGAGATAACTAGGTTACTCAAAGTGCTAATCTAAGCAACCTAGGGGATATAGAGTAGGATTATGGATTAATAAGCCTTGCTAACCCTTGATCTCAACACATGAGAAGTTATGGTTAGGGTTTGAAGAGAGAGAGCTTGAGGAGAGATAAGGTGAGAATGAGAATCCTTTTTGATAAATGATATCATTTGAATATAAGCAAATGATTTTATTAAAATGAATAACAAATAAATATGTGTCATCATGCTTCATTAATTCATAGAGTGATTCATCTCATGAGTCATTTAAAACATTAATGCAACATTAACTCCATGGATGATTCACTCTCATGACTCATTAGTCCAATAAATGCAAATGCCACCTTAGTCTCCAAGTCATCATCCTTCTAGAAGCTTCTCGATAAATTAGGAGAACGCCCCTCCTATCCGTGAAAACACGGAAAAACTTTAGACTGTATAAATCCAATAATCCGATACTGGAATCTGGTTTAAACCAAAGCCCGCTAGTAAAAACTGTCCGAACATCGTATGTGCATAAAAACACGTATGCGTCCGAACCTTGTCGTAAAACCATACGACCTCTGTATCGTTTTGCCTGAAGCAGGAAAACTCTCTGTGTGGGACTCTAAAGACTCGACACTACGCTGGCAGTGGGTTTAACCACAGACCGCAAGCTGCACTAGTTGTACGTAACGGTCCCCAGGTAGATGTCGATAAGAAGGCCGATGAGGAAACCCATCCGAACTCCTACTGAGCCTGATGTGACAATCTCCGTACAGTCTGGTCTGTTCGTCTAGGACTATCGCATATCAGGCCTAGGGGGCGGTAAACGTCAGACCCCTAATAGCGGTATAAGTCGTGTCGGAGTGCAGCCCATTAGATCTTGAGAAACTACTGGAAGCCACCAGTAAATCTCGCTTGCCATGGTCAGGGACTTTGCGTAATGGCTCTCCATACACAGCGCGATATCAACGCCCAATACCGAGAGAGACGAATCCTGTCTAACCGCCACTGCCTCCATGTGCTTCGGGACTGCGCCCAACTACTACCTGTTTACACGACTACTTTGAGCCATGGTAGTGTAGTAATCTAAGTACAGTGGGAACACACTCGAGGCGAAGTAGCAGTGTCAAGTCGACGGACTAAGCTGTACTCATGTCACCTGGGAACTGCTATCTGACGATGGGTATAAATCCAGCCTGCAGTTCCCGGCGAGTCCTGTCCGGTGTACACGTAACCTAACGAGCACCTGCATACTATCACTAGTACAACGTACTGATGGCTGTGGGACAAACCATCTCCCTATGCTGGGATGAGAAGCGTATACACCAGTCTACTCTGGAGTATCGATGCCCTATCTCGATAATCCTATGACCAGGGACCTGTATAGGATGTTGCTTATAGACTACCCAGCCCCCACTAGTGTGACTGCCATCACAACGCTGTTAATCAAGCAAAGATCCTAAGGGCTCTACTAATATGTATCATGCACATATTAAAGTAGACATAAACCAAGTAGCTTACTACCATTTTTAGCAAGACTGTCAATACAACTGTGAATATCCCAAGCTTCCATTAAGTAATATACAAACTGGTATGATACAGTAATGGCCTTCTAGGGCATAAACACTAACAAGTATACAGGTGCTCATTGGGTTATGAGTACACCGGACGGACTCGCAGGGGCACTGCTAATTGGTACTATACCTATCGTCAGAAGCAGTTCCCAAGTGACATGAGAACAGCTTAGTCCGTTGACTTGACACTGCTATTTTGCCTATAGTGTGTTCTCACTGTTCTTTGATTGCTACCATACCACGGCTCAAAAGAGTCGAGCAAACAGGTAGTAGTTGGATGCAGTCCTGAAGCACTTGGAGGAAGTGGCGGTTAGACAGGATTCGTCTCTCCCGGTATTGGGGGTTGATATCGCGCTGTGTCTGGAGAGCCATTACACAAAGTCCTTGGCCAAGGCATGTGAGATTTACTGGTAGGTATTCCAGTAGTTTCTCAAGGTGTTCTGGGCTACACTCCGACACGACTTATACCGCTATTGGGGGTCTGACGTTTACTATCCCGCTAGGTCCGATATGCGATACGCTTAGACGAACAGACCGGACTGTATGGAGATTGTCACAGATAGGCTCAGTAAGGTTTCACGATGAGTTCGCTTGTCGGCCTCCCTTTCGCTCAATACATGGGCAGCTGTTACGTATTCCTAGTGCCACTGACGTGCTTGTGGTTAAACCCACTGCCAACGTATTGACGAGTCTTCAGAGTCCCCCACAGAAAGTTTCCCAAGTTCAGGCGAAACGTTGTAGAGGCCGTATAGTTTTATGGCAACGTTCGATCATATGCGTGCACTCGTGCACGGATCATGATCGGACGGATCATACTAGTGGGCTTTGTTTTAAGTCGGATCCTAGTATTAGATTGGTTGGATTACTTTCATCTCGTTATATTCGTATTAAGTCGGAATACGGATACGGGTATTTATATACAGATGAGGGGTATTCTTGCAATCCATTACAAGATTACTTTTGAAGATGCCATTTCTTTTTAAAGTATTAAACATTTAGGGTTTTGTTTTGTAAAATGTTTAATACTAATGTTGAGGTGGAAAGTTGAGCATGGGTCTTGGCATGGTGCATTTATGGCTTGAGCCATATGTCATTATTTATTGTTATTTGTTTTGTGATTTATTTTGTGAAGGGGGGCTGCTCATTACTTGAGCTAAGGATTTTTCTTCACAAGCCTCACTCACAAAATACCACACACAACACAATGAAAATGAGCCGCCACCATTTTTCTTTAGTTGCCATTTTCATTGCATGCCAAGTCTTAAGCTCACAAGTTCCATCCATGTGCATCTTCTTCAACCTCCACTCTATCCCTCTCATGTGTTGAGAATCCTAGAGTGTATTGAGACAAAGCAATCACACACCATCTCTACTTCATCTTGGTCATCTCTTTTGGCAAACTTGATGTCCGAGTTGCTTCGGATTGAAGCGGGAGCCCGTATAACGAATCCTCGACGTGGAGCCACTTCGACGAGCGAGATCGGAGAGCGAACTTCATTGGGGCAGCCGCAACTAGCAATGGGCAGAGATTGAAGATCGAAAGACACGGATCGATCGGTATAATCTCTCTAAAATCTTTTACATTTTACTAGTTTACGGTTAATGACACGATTCGGATTTTAGGGTCATGTTAACGCCATTTTGAAAAGTTTTTATTCCGCATTTGGCCTCGGATTGACGGCCGGGGCGCTGCCGTAGCCTTACAACCGTGGAACTGCTGCAAATCCTATGGTTCGAAAGCGGTTCCATGGTCATTATGTCCAGTTAGGATTTCATTCTTCTAGAGGGTCCACATAATTACTTGCATGATTTTCCGAATACCATAAACTTGGAAAAATGGGTTTTTGATATTCGTTCGAACTTTTTAACTTCACCTAGACAACATGCGAAAATCCGAAACAATTTTAATCTACGAGTACGAAACACTCCGAATTGCCTATATCGTAAGATCACATCACCTGCAAACTTAGCAAAAACAAGCAACACCTGAAACACTAAAACCCAGATCCTGGAACACTGGAAAAAAAATTTGAAGCCAGAACTCTCAAACTGTTGGATATGTAAGAGACCATTACTGTATAGTAGTAGTTTGTATAATACATTTTGGGAGCTTGGGATATATACACGGGTTGATGACAGTCTTGCTCGATATTGTAGTATGCTACTTGGTTTGTATCTATCTTAATATGTGTATATATTTCTTTTAACATATCTCTAATACATATTGATGGAGCCCTTAGGATCTTTGCTTGATTACCAGCGTTGTGATGGCGATCACACTAGTGGGGGCTGGATAGTCTATAAGCACATCCTTATATTAGTCCATAGTCGTAGGATTATCGAGACAGGGCATCGATACTCCAGAGTAAACTAGTGTATACGATTCTCATCCCAGCGAGGGAGATGGTCTATCCCACGGCCATTAGTACGTCATACTAGAGATACTATACAGGTGCTCGTTAGGTTACGAGTACACTAGACAGGACTCGTCGGAAATTGTTGGTTAGTATTATACCTATCGTTAGTTAGCAGTTCCCAAGTGACATGAGTACAGCTTTGTCCATTGACTTGACACTGCTACTTCGCCTCAAGTGTGTTCTCACTGTTCTTTGATTATTACCCGACCACGGCTCTATTGATTCGTGCAAACAGATAGTAGTTGGGTGCAGTTCCGAAGCTCTTGGAGGCAGTGGCGGTTAGACAGGATTCGTCTCTCCCGGTATTGTGGTTGATATCGCGCTGTGTCTAGGAGAGCTGCTTGATCGTTTCCGTGTCGTGTTTAGAAATGTTTCACAACCAAAGAAATTTATACCGCAATCAATTGATGGTGTCTATTGTAGTTTCGTTAATGAGAACGGATCGTCCACTGAGAAAGTGTGATTTGATCGATCTTGTTTTAGTTGATTTAAAAATTAAAAGGAAAAAGAAAAATGATTCAATAATTGTGAAATTTAGTTTCAAGAATCATCAAGAACTAGATCTAAAATCAAGAAATACTAAAGATCAAGAAGATGTCCAAATCGAATGAATTATCAAAATTTGTAAAGAGACCTGTAGGAATCGATCCAATTCATAGTGATGATTAATACTTATGATTACAAATTCTTATCTATTGAAGATTTGTTGCTAGATCGATGACAATCAACGAGATTCAGGGATCTACTGAAGAAACTAGGGTTTCTTCATCATCATCCCTTGTCCATTCGTTGATTAGCATTCAAATTCTAGCCTCTAAGAAATTCAATCATCGATCGTTGATCTCTAATTTAGAGCGAAAACATTCAAGAAAGCATCTCGCTCAAAACTAGGTCGTCGTTGGATTAATTTTCTAGAGTTTACAAAACTCATAAGACTTAAGAATCGTTCAAGAATTTAATCATTATCATCTATCTATTTTCTCGATTCCTCCATAAGCGGTGTTTTCACTCAAACATTATGAAAAAGAAAACAATCAAGAATTGATAACTCATCATAATGCTCAAATGTAAAGACAAGCAAGATCAAGAATTTTCACCTTTTATTTAATCGACGTTTCGTTACAATACACTCAAAGACTACAAGATTTGAGGAGGAACTAAATCGTTAAACTAGTTTCGCATCGTCTTCTTGAGTCGCGGATCATCGTGGATCTCTTGCTCGATTGAAGATCGGCATTGCTTCAAAAGGCTCGGTAGATTCTTGCTCAATTTCGTACTCGATGAATCTTGATTTGCATCAAATTGTATCACTCAATTTGTGTGGATTTTGATTTGGATCTCACTAGAATTTTACTCTAATTGATGTACAACCTCTTCATGAAGCCTTAGGTGCCTTTTATAGTGTTTCCCTTTAGCTTCCCCTAGAATCTAGGATTAGCTTCCTTTGGAAGCTTGGTTGTTATGAAGCTTGCATAGGAAGCTAGGTACTTGTAGGGAAGCTTCTAGATTAAGGTAGTTAGATAGCTTCCATGAGAAGCTTGGTCGGTATTTAGCTTGCACAAGAAACTTGGTTGTTAGAAGAGAAGCTTCTGGAGATCTCTAGGTACTAAAGTGTCTTGAAGAAGTTTGCCATTTAAAGAGAAGACTTCTGGAACATGAACAACCATCAACGAGTCAATGCGGCCGCGGATCCGCGGCGGATCGGCTAACTCGGCCGTTGATTCGCGGCCGTTTTGTGTGTTCTCTGCATGAAATTTCCAGGTTATTTTGTTGTTGGCTTTATGGCACTTTTCTGATGTCTGGAATATTTTATACTTTCTTGTTCACTGCCAGATCATAAGTCTTGGACTTGACGTACTTTATCAGCACTTTTAGCAGTTCCGGCTCTTTTACCTGGAGAATTTCCTGCACACAATCTCGAGAAAAGTGTTGACACACAAAATATCATGTGTGTAATAATAAACACTCAATTTCCCTCAAAATTTCGGTTATAATTTATAACACATGTTATTTGGTATTTTACAGACAAATTGCTAATATGTGCTATATTTATACCAAACACCTTTCGATGATTGCAAGAGTAGGGAAATTGATGTGTTAACAATGCAATATTTTGGACTGATTAAGAGCCATTACATAATGTCCCTGGCCAGGGCAAGTGAGATTTACTGGTAAGGTTTTCCAGTAGTTTCTCAGGGTGTTCTAGGCTACACTCCGACACGACTTATACCGCTATTAGGGGTCTGACATTTACCACCCTCTAGGCTCGAATGCGATACTCATAGACGAACAGACCGGACTGTACGGAGATTGTCACAGATAGGCTCAGTAGGAGTTTGGATGAGCTTGCTCGTCGACCTTCTTATCGACAGGTACCTGGGTAGCCGTTACTGTTAGTTGTATGTATGCCCTAGAGGCCAGTATTGTACAGATGATGTATATTATATTGGATGCTTGGACATATATGGAGATGACTTTCTTGCTCGATATGATAGTATGCTATCTGGTTGCTCTTTATCTTAACATGTATACTAGTCTCTTTAAACTGTCTTATAGTTACATGTTGGTAAAGCGCTTAGGATGTGTACTTGACTACCTGGACTATGATGCAGATCATACTAACGGGGACATGGTAGTCCATAAGTACATCCTTCAAGGTCCCTAGTCGTAGGTGTATCGAGACGGGGCATCGATATACCAGTGTAGACTAGTGTATACGCTTCTCGACCCATGAGATGGGCGATGGATGATCCCATATCCATTAGTGTTTGACATCAGAGATGGTATACAGGTGCTCAATGGAGACTGGGTACACTGGACGGACTCGCCGAGAACTCCCAGATGGTATTATACCTCATGTCAGATGGCAGTTCTCAGGTGACACTTGTGCAGGTTAGTCTGTAGACCTGATATCGTCATAGAGTCTTGTGTGATTCCCACTGTGCTTTGATTTCCACCGTGCTTTGATTTCCACCTTACCACGTCCATGAGAGCGTGCAAAACGGTGGTTTTTGGGTACAGTCCCGAGTCACATGGAGGCAATGAGCGATAGGAGGGGTTTCGTCTCTCCCGGTATTGGGGGTTGATGTTGCGCTGTGCTCGATTGGCCGTAACAGGGAAGTCCCTGTCCAGGGCTGATTCAGAGATTTGCTGGTAAGTGTTACCGGTAGTTTCTCAACCCATTATGAGCCTCACATCGGCATGACTTTTCAGTTATTGGGGTCTGTCGTTTACCACCACTAGACTTGATATGCGACATATCAGACGAGGAGACTGGACTGTAAGGGAAGTGTTGCCGGTTGGCTCGACGGGAGTTGTAGCAGGTTCGCTTGTTCTCTTCTGATCGCTCAATACCCGGGTGGCCGTTACGTTTGGCTGACCGCTTGCGGCTTGGGGGTGCTTGATATGATCATCACCCACTGCCGGCGTATTGACGAGTCTCAGAGTCCCAAAATGGAGTTACCTTGTCCAGGCGTAACGTTGTGGTGCGCGTATGCGATATGCGCATGGACCCGATTAAGATGCGAGTATAGAATACCGTATATTGATCGGGTGGCTTGCTTTTGGTTAGGGTCATATGTGATATGACCGGATTGATAAATCAATTGTTGATTTATCATTTAACCATTAGTTTCTCACTAGAAATCCTTTCTTGTATTTGATGGATGTATGCATGCATGTATGTTCTCTTTTTAAGATTCATGCACATATAGATGTACATTCACACATACATACATACATACATACATCCTTCATGCTTGTTTATACATGGAAATGGTGGCAATATATGACTCACACCATGGTTTTAAATATGGATTTTATTACATTTGATTTAAAACAAAAAGGAAAAAGAAAATGGTTATGATTGATTTGTTTCTACACTCTTCTTTTGACCTAACCATTCTCACCCACCTTTTAACCTTTGGTAAAATTTTCTTTTGTGTTTTAACTCAAGTTTAATAATATATTCATTGTTTAAACCATGGTTTGAGATGAGAACAAGAAAATATATATTGATATATTTTCATTTTTCTAGGACAAGGGGTTATTCTTTTTTTTCACTCTTGTTAAAAATATAGCCATCATCTTCTTCTTCCTCTCTCATTTGCTCTCTTGATTTTTGTACTGAGCAATATACTCAACAAGTTAGGATTTTGAAGTGAGAAAGAGAACCATAACACCATTCTTCACAAGTCTAGCCCACTTGTTTGAACTGTTAGCTTCATTTCGTTCTCTTGATCGGGTGAAGTTGCAAGCTTGGACAAAGCGGACTCCGGGTGGAATATCGGTGAACTAGAGGAGTTCAAGAGGAGATTTTTCAAACCCCATGTACCCGAGGAGTCTAGCGTAGGGAGCTACAAAGGTTGTACTCTCTAAACCCTAACTTTTCTTTCATATGATGATATGCAAGTTTTAGAAACCCTAATTTTCTAGGATACATCCTTTGTATGTTTACTTAGCACCATAAAGATTCCATCTTTGGTAAACGTGATGCTTCCAAACCCCTCATAGGGTGCTAAGTAAACCCTTCATTGGTATCAGAGCCAACCTAGAACATTAGGCGACACTTTTACGAAGTAAAAATCCTGATCGGATCAAAATACAACTTTTCGAGAACTTCTCTGGACAAATTTTAAAATCTGACATTTTTCAGAATTAAAAATACTTAAAAAATACAGCAGGAAAAACTAAGAAACACTGTGAAATTCGAAGCCCTGATCCGTACAAACCGCCTCGGAACCGCGGCAATTACTTGCTTAGGCCGCGGCTCCGCGGCCGTACAGAGGCATCATTGCTTCAAATTTGCACGGTAATTCTTATAACTGCTTGTATAGTGTTTTAGGTATGTTTAATATGAATATAGTACTGTATTTTATGGAGATGGTTTTGGACTCGTCGATTTGATCGGAATTTTCATTTCGTTGCTATTTCCGGGTAAATTAGAAAGTATTGAAGTGTTTGAACGAGTATCATTTGCTCACTATTCACGGGGTTTAAATACTTTGGAGATACGTGCAAGTTTTGTGGTGGACCCTCTAGAAGACAACAAACCTTAACTCGATTATGTGACCATCTTGAACTGCCCTTTGAACCTTAGGGTTTGGGGCAGTACGGCGTGCTACATGTGAGGCGTTGGCTTGACCCTTCTACGGCTGGACCGCAACTACTGTGTCACACTCCGGGTTTTTGAACTCGGCTCAAGTGTTGAGCTTTAGTGAATCTTGGGTACTTGATCTTTCGTTCGAAAGCTTTAATACTGTCTGTTTATCTGGAATGTGATGCAATGTGTGGAATTCATATTACTAGACATGAAATACGAAGTATGTGATATTTCGCATTTGCGATGTCTAAAGAGAATGTGGATTCCAGATATTGCAGTTTTACACTTTCTTTTCTGTGACCGTAAGTGTAGTATGTAGTGCTATTTCCGATTGTCGTTGCTATACGTCGACGACAATCGGTGTATGCATATTTACTTACGTTGATGATATGAGATATTATGTGTTGCTGAGATATGATGTGCAGGATTGTCGCGATTGAATAGCCAGGGTTTTTTTATGTGAGATGAGAGTTTTATATTTCATTCATGTAAATTCAAATGTAATGTAATATTCTTTTATTTGGGGCACTTCCGGGTTGAGGTCGATGCCACCTGTGTTGTATATTATTTACTTTTCCGCATTAGGATGGACCCAAAAAAAGGAGCACGGGTGACCGGGTTCTGGGGTTCAGTGGTAGGCCATCTCGAGGAGTCGAGACCGGGTCTCCTAAACTCCAGAATTGGTAGGGTCGCTTGCCGCTCTCGTAGGGGTCCAGGGTGTGGGCTTGGCTATTCATCGCGGCTGTGGAATCTGTATTTTCTATTGTTGGCTAAATACTAAATACGGACGTCCTAGTATATCCCACATTATATCTATGTTTCTGCTGCGATATCTGTGATGTGATCATTTGATATGTTCTGATGGATACAGTATATAGTATATATGATATATTATATAGGCGTTACTTATGTTTTACACCCGCACTAGCCCTGCCCTGCCCTGTCGTTAGTTACCTAACCTAACGGTGCACGAGTGGACATCGAGGCGAATGTGGATGGCATAAGTGCACGTCGTATTTATCTGTGATGTTTAGGTGACTTAAATGATGGGACTTCATTAATGTGATTAATGAAAGAAAAGAAACCTAATAGATGTTGTAGAATCAAACTTTTAAATAAAAAGGGTAGCTACAGTTTTGCTTTGCATAGCGGTATATATGATATGCCCTGCACCTTATTCGACGAGGAAAGGGCCGAGATCCCTTCACCGGGAGTGACCCCTTTAGTAATAACTGGCAAATGATACACACTCGGTTTGTCTTTTGGTTGCTTCTATAGTTTCTGCTTTGCACAGTGATATATATGATATATCCGGCACCTCATTCGACGAGGAAAGGGCCGACGATCCCTTCACCGGGAGTGACCCCTTTAGCAAAACTAGAAAAGCCTCAAGAACACTCCATTTCAAAATTCATTCGATTCTACAACGATATCAAGTTCATTACGCAATAGGTTTTCAGAAAAACCTGTCGTAGCCCTCCGTCATTTCAGATAAGTACTAGTTAGTATTCGTGCTACGTTTGTTGACTATGTTAAGGCGTAGTGTGCGGTAGCTGATTAGTGCTTATCTGTATATGCATATGATGCGATTGGATTTGGGTAGTTGTGCGACTTTTTTGACTATGTTAAGGGTCGTGCGGGTGGGTTTAATTCAAACAGGAAATGACGGGTTGAACTTGACTAGCACTTATGATTTGTTGACTATGTTAAGGTCATATAGCTGCTAGGGGCAAAATATTATCGGGAATTTCAAGTGTTGAAATTTGCAATGAGATTGCATACCTTCTATGAGATAGTTGGATCCCGATACCCACTGTGAGTAAGAGTTACTCCTAGGAGAGATTTACACATTACAATTAGCCGATCAAGTAGGTGTCTAGAAAGGTGTCAACGGTGTTACGCCTCTGGGAAAACGAGGTTTACTTTAATTAGGTCCGTGCGAAAGCACGGGGAACCTCCCTCAAAGTACCGACACTGGCCTGGCTGAAAGATCGGCGAAATTGTAGGGTGTAATTAATCCCGGCTAGTCTTTCCTTTTAGGGTTTGAAGGAAGATTTGATAAAAACCAGTGGGAGCCATCCTGATTAGATAAGATAATAACCAATCTGATCTTGCAAGAGCATACACTAAAGTGTTTTCTTCTCTCTCTCTCTAGGTAGCAACCATGTCATGCCTTAATCTTGATAATAATATGGATGTATTGACCGAACCCGCAAGTTATACTGTGCTGGGGAATGTTGGTTCCGTTCTTTCTTATAAGAGTTATAGGAATGAACATGACATAGGGGAATACCAGGATTCCCATGCCACCCGAATGAAGAAAGTACATGTTGATGCATTTTCTTCGGGTGTGTTCATTACAGAGAACTGTTTCTCCATTTGCCCTACGTCCTGGCTATTAGATACCGGGTCAGGATCCCATATATGTAATCGGTTACATGGGCTTAGGAAAGGTAGAAAACTTGGAGAAGGTGATAAAGACATAAAAGTTGGAAATGGTGCAATTGTTGCAGCTAAGACTGTCGGGGAATATCACCTTGAATTACCAACTGGTAATAAATTGGTTCTGAACGAATGCTATTACATGCTGAACCTGATATGCAACATTATATCGGTTTCGTTGTTGAGTAAAGAAGGATATAATTTTGTATTACAGGATAATGTTATGAACATTTTCCGTAACCAAAAGTTGGTTGGTTCAGGCATGTTATGCAATGGCATTTATGTTCTAAATCAATCAACAGTTATGAGCATAACAAACACACACAAGAGGAAGAGTTCAGAACTGAACGAATCCTTCTTGTGGCATTGTAGACTCGGTCATATAAATGCAATATGGCTAGCTAAGTTGCATAAGGATGGATACTTGAAACCGTTCGAATTTTCTTCTTATGACACTTGCAAGTCATGTCTCAAAGGCAAAATGACCAAAACTCCGTTTACGGGACACAGAGAAAGAGTTACCGAACTCTTGGGACTGATACATAGTGATGTATGCGGTCCCATGTCTACACATGCCAGGGATGGTTCTTCGTACTTCATTACATTCACTAACGATCTCTCTAGATTCGGATATGTGTTCCTGATGAAACACAAATCAGAATCTTTTGAGAAATTTAGAGAATATAAACACGAAGTCGAGAACCAAACCGGAAAAAGTATTAAAGTCCTTCGATTTGATCGAGGAGGTGAATACTTGAGCAATGAATTCCTGGACTTCCTAAAAGAGAATGGGATTCTCTCTCAGCTGACTCCTCCATATACACCACTACACAACGGTGTTTCAGAACGGAGGAACCGCACCCTATTAGATATGGTGCGCTCTATGATGAGCACAGCTGAGTTACCTATTTCCTTCTGGGGATATGCACTGGAAACAGCAGCATTCCTATTGAATCAAGTTCCATCTAAATCTGTACCTACTACACCATATGAGATATAGAGTGGGAAGAGACCATATTTTAAACGAGTTAAGATATGGGGTTGTCCGGCCTATGTCAAAAGGAAAAATCCAGACAAACTCGTGGCATAGTCAGTTCTTTGCAAGTTTGTAGGATATCCTAAGAATTCCCAAGGATATTTTTTCTCACGATGAAGAACAAAAAGTGTTTGTTTCTCAATATGCCACCTTTTTGGAAAAGGAATTTCTTGCAAAAGAAATTAGTGGCAAAGTGGTAGAGCTGGAAGAGGTTCCAGAAACACAAACTGCAACTGAAGATTTATTAGAACCAGAGGATTCGGTAGTTCCCAACGAAACTCAGCCTCTCCGCCGATCTAGTAGGGTTCCTCGCCAACCTGAGAGATACCACGGTTTTCTCGTGGATGGTGGGAGCGAGGATTGCATCATGGAGGATGATGACCCAACTAGCTTCGAGCTGGCCATCACGAGTGGGGACTCAGTGAAATGGCTGGATGCTATGCGGTCCGAGATGGAATCCATGTACACCAACAAAGTATGGACTTTGGATGATGCTCCTGAAGGGGTAAAACCCATTGGGAGCAAGTGGATCTTCAAGAAAAAACTTGGTGTAGATGGAAAAGTGGAGACTTTCAAAACTAGACTTGTTGCAAAGGGTTTTCGTCAAAGACCATGTGTGGACTATGACGAAACCTTTTCTCCAGTGGCTATGCTTAAATCCATCCGGATCATGCTTGCCATCGCTGCATATCATGATTACGAAATCTGGAAAATGGATGTTAAGACCGCCTTTCTAAACGGTGATTTAGAAGAGTGCGTGTACATGACTCAGCCAGAGGGCTTCATAGATAGTGAGAGCAGCGGGAAGGTGTGCAAGCTGCTTAAATCCATTTATGGATTAAAGCAAGCATCGCGGAGTTGGAACATCTACTTTGACGTCGTTATCAAAGAGTTTGATTTCGTCAAAAACGTAGATGAACCTTGTATCTACAAGAAGGTGGCAGAGAGTAAGGTTGTCTTCCTCGTATTGTACGTGGACGACATACTCTTGATAGGAAATGACATTTCTATGCTGCAATCGGTCAAGCTCTTCTTATCACAAAGATTCTCAATGAAAGATCTTGGTGATGCCTCCTGCATATTAGGAATCAGGATCTATAAAGATAGATCTAAACGGATATTGGGATTGTCCCAATCCAGGTACATTGACACCATACTAAAGAGGTTTAGTATGGAAGAATCCAAGCGTGGGAACTTACCCACGATCTCTGGAGTCACTCTCTCCAAAGAGATGTCTCCCAAGACTGATTTGGCGAGAGCTCGCATGCAAGGGATACCCTATGCTTCAGCTGTAGGCTCTATCATGTACGCGATGCTATGTACCAGACCCGATGTAGCATACTCACTAAGTGTAGTGAGCAGGTATCAAGCTGATCCTGGAGAGAGTCACTGGACAGCCGTGAAGAGCATTCTCAAGTACTTGCGAAGGACTAAAGAGATGCTCTTGGTGTATGGTAACGGAGAACTCCAAGTAGAGTCCTTTACCGATTCGAGCTTCCAGAGTGATAAGGACGACTCTAAGTCGCAGTCGGGATTTGTCTTTACCCTTTACGGAGGGGCGGTTAGCTGGAAGAGTTCCAAGTAGGAAACCGTGGCAGACTCGATGATGGAGGCTGAATACATCGCTGCCAACGATGCTGCCAAAGAGGCTGTCTGGATCAAGAAGTTCATTACTGAACTTGGAGTGGTTCCATCCATTGAGCATCCAATACCTTTGTATTGCGATAACAATGAAGCGGTGGCTTTGGCCAAGGAACCCAGGTCCCATCAGCGATCTAGGCATATTCTGAGGCGGTATCACCTGATCCGGGAGATAGTTGATCACCGGGAGATCAAGGTCAGGAGGATTGATACGAAGAATAACACAGCGGATCCACTCACGAAGGCCATTCCCCAGATACAGTTTGAGAGACTCTTCGGGATGATCGGTATGCGATACTACAGTAGCTGGCCCTAGTGCAAGTAGGAGATTGTTAGTTGTATGTTTGCCCTAGAGGCCAGTATTGTACAGATGATGTATATTATATTGGATGCTTGGACATATATAGAGATGACTTTCTTGCTCGATATGATAGTATGCTATCTGGTTGCTCTTTATCTTAACATGTATACTAGTCTCTTTAAACTGTCTTATAGTAACATGTTGGTAAAGCCCTTAAGATGTGTACTTGACTACCTGGACTATGATGCAGATCATACTAGTGGGGACATGGTAGTCCATAAGTACATCCTTCAAGGTCCCTAGTCGTAGGTGTATCGAGACGGGGCATCGATATACCAGTGTAGACTAGCGTATACGCTTCTCGACCCATGAGATGGGCGATGGATGATCCCATATCCATTGGTGTTTGACATCAGAGATGGTATACGGGTGCTCAGTGGAGACTGGGTACACTGGACGGACTCGCCGAGAACTCCCAGATGGCATTATACCTCACGTCAGATGGCAGTTCTCAAGTGACACTTGTGCAGGTTAGTCTGTAGACCCGAGAACGTCATAGAGTCTTATGTGATTCCTACTGTGCTTTGATTTCCACCTTACCACGTCCATGAGGGCGTGCAAAACGGTGGTTTTTGGGTACAATCCCGAGTCACATGGTGGCAATGAGCGATAGGAGGGGTTTCGTCTCTCCCTGTATTGGGGGTTGATGTTGCGGTGTGCTCAATTGGCCGTAACATGGAAGTCCCTGGCCAGGGCTGATTCAGAGATTTGCTGGTAAGTGTTACCAGTAGTTTCTCGACCCGTTATGAGCCTCACATCGGCACGACTTATCGGTTATAGGGATCTGACATTTACCACCCCTAGACTTGATATGCGACATATCAGACGAGGATACCGGATTGTACGGGAAGTGTTGCCGGTTGGCTCGACGGGAGTTGTAGCAGGTTCGCTTGTTCTCTTCTGATCGCTCAATACCCGGGTGGCCGTTACATTTAGCTGACCGCTTGCGTCTTGGGGGTGCTTGATATGATCATCACCCACTGCCGGCGTATTGACGAGTCTTAGAGTCCCACAATGGAGTTACCTATTCCAAGCGAAACGTTGTGGTGCGCGTATGCGATATGCGCATTGACCCGATTAAAATGCGAGTATAGGATACCGTATATTGATCGGGCGGCTTGCTTTTGGTTAAGGTCATATGTGATATGACCGGATGGATAAATCAAGTGTTGATTTATCATTTAACCATTAGTTTCTCACTATAAATCATTTCTTGTATTTGATGGATGTATGCATGCATGTATGTTCTCTTTTTAAGATTCAAGCACATATAGATGTACATTCACACATACATACATACATACATACATCCTTCATGGTTGTATATACATGGAAATGGTGGCAATATAAGACTCACACCATGGTTTTAACTATGGATTTTATTACATTTGATTTAAAACAAAAAGGAAAAAGAAAATGGTTATGATTGATTTGTTTCTACACTCTTCTTTTGACCTAATCATTCTCACCCACCTTTTAACCTTGGCTAAAATTTCCTTTTGTGTTTTAATTCAAGTTTAATAATATATTCATTGTTTAAACCATGGTTTGAGATGAGAACAAGAAAATATATATTGATATATTTTCATTTTTCTAGGACAAGGGGTTATTCTTTTTTTTCACACTTGTTAAAAATATAGCCATCATCTTCTTCTTCCTCTCTCATTTGCTCTCTAGATTTTTGTAGTGAGCAATATACTCAACAAGTTAGGATTTTGAAGTGAGAAAGAGAACCACAACACCATTCTACCCAAGTCTAGCCCACTTGTTTGGAGTGTTAGCTTCATTTCGTTCTCTTGATCGGGTGAAGTTGCAAGCTTGGACAAAGCGGACTCCGGGTGGATCATCGGTGAGCTAGAGGAGTTCAAGCGGAGCTTTTTCAAACCCCAAGTAGCCGAGAAGTCTAGCGTAGGGAGCTACAAAGGTTGTACTCTCTAAACCTTAGCGTTTCTTTCATATTATGATATGCAAGTTTTAGAAACCCTAATTTTCTAGGATACATCCTTTGTATGTTTACTTAGCACCATAAAGATTCCATTTTTGGTACATGTGATGCTTCCAAACCCCTCATAGGGTGCTAAGTAAACCCTTCAGTTACGCACAGCTAGTACCGCTGATGTGCTTGTGGTTAAACCCCTACCAGAGTACTGTCGAGTTTTTAGAGTCCCACACAGTGGGTTTCCCAGCTTCGGTCGAAACGAGTAGAGGTCGTATGGTTTTACGATTGGGTTCGATCACATAGGTGAACTTGTGCGCGTATGGTGTTCGAGCGGACAATACTAGTGGGCTTTGGTTTAAGCCGGATCCGAGTATTTGATTATTGGATTAGCTTCATCTTCTTGTATTCGTGTTTCCCGGAGCACGGATGCGGGTATGTATATACTGTTGGGTTACGGTAGGGCCCCGGCCGTCATTCCGAGGCCAAATGCGGAATAATTTTTTTTCAAAAACTTGACGCTACCATAACCTTTACCTGTATCGTACCATTAACACTAAACTAGCTAACTACAAGAAGATAGAATGGCTATACCGAACGATCCATATCCTTCGGTTTTTAGCTGTTGGAGGTAGTGCTCTCAGAGTCAATTATTGGATCACAGGCACGTGATTGCAATGATTGAGGGAGGACCTATCCAAGTAGGACAGTCTTACTCAAGATGATATTATGCTATATGGTATATCTTTATCATCGTGTACTGCTTTAGGTGACCTTACAGGTCACTATTGCGCGTTGATAGAGCCCATAGGATTCTTGCTTGACGACCAGCAGTATGATGGCGATCATATACGTGGGAGCTGGGGTCTATAAGCACATCCATAAAAGGTCCCTAGTCGTGGGTGTTTTCGAGACAGGGCATTGATACTCTAGAGTAGACTAGTGTATACAGTCGGGACCCCGACGAGGGGCGGTGGCCGGTCTCACAAGCCACTGGTGTCAGTTGGACCACCTAAGATGTATATAGGTGCTCATTGGGTTATGAGTACACCGGACAGGACTCGCCGGGAACATGCTAGTTGGTACTATACCTGACATCAGATAGCAGTTCCCTGGTGACATTTGTACAGGTTAGTTCATCGACCTGAGATCGTCATTTGTCTCGTGTGAGTTCCCACTGTGCTTTGATTACTACCGTACCACGGCTCAAAGGAGTCGTGCAAATAGGTTTTAGTTAGGTACAGTCCTGAGCCACCTGGAGGCAGTGAGCGGATCGACAGGGATTCGTCTATCTCGGTATTGGGGGTGAGGTCGCGTTGTGTCTAGGAGAGCCAGTACAAAAAGCCCTCGGCCGAGGCAGGAGATTTACTGGTAGGTATTCCAGTAGTATCTCATGGTGTTCTGGGCTACACTTCGACACGACTTGTACCGCTTTTGGGAATCTGACTTTTACCAAACCACTAGGCCCGCCATGCAATGCTCATAGACGAACGAACCGGACTGTACGGATATTATCACTGACAGGCTCAGTAGGGTATCAGGATGAGTTCGCTCATCGACCTCCCTTTTGGTCAATACCTGGTAGCCCGTTACGTATGGCTAATACCTCTGACGTGCTAGTGGTTAAATCTACAGGCAAGGTATTGACGAGTCTCTAGAGTCCCCCACAGACAGTTTCTCAAGTTTCGGGCGAAACGTTGTAGAGGCCGTATGATATATGGCAGGGTCCAATCATATACGTGCGGTATTGCACGGATCATGATCGGACGGATCATACTAGTGGGCTTTGGTTTAAGCCGGATCCTAGTATTAGATTTGTTGGATTACTTTAGTCTCATCGCATTCGCATTCAGTCGGAATGCGGATGCAGGTATGTATATACAGGTGAGGGGTATCCTTGTGATCCATCACGAGTTTACTTTAGATGTTGCCGGATTTTCTTTGTTATGGCAAACATTTGTATTAATGTTTTCTTAAGGAAATAATGAGCTAGATTTTCATCATGACAATGCATTAATGTGATATGGACTTGTATCATGAGTCATGGTCTCTTTTTTAGCAAAAGTGTCATATTAATGGCTTGATTTGTGATGATATGAGAGGAAGAGAGAGAGGGGGGTTGCCATGGGGATATGGTTAGCTCTCATATTATTTTCCTCACTCTCTCATTCTATCATACTTACAACAAAAGAAAAGAGGATGAAACTCCTTCTTCTTCCTCTTTCTTCTCTAGCTCATTGCTTCCATCAATGGCATCATCCTAAACCTCCATCTAAAGTCATGGATGCAAGAGACAAAGTGATCACAAACATTCTCTACAACACCTTGGACGCGTCGGCTAGCACACTTCGTGCCCGAGTTGCTTCGGATGAAGCGGGAGCCCGTAAAAAGACTTCTCGATGAGGTGCCCTTTCCGACGAGAAGGTGATGACCGGAGATTCCGCGAGGAGATCGGGATGGAGGCCGAAGACCGAAGGACACGGATCGCTCGGTATAGCATTCTACCCATTCTCTTGTTAGCTAGGTTTAGGTTAATGGTTCGATCCGGGGTTTTAGGATGCGGTAGTGCCGGTTTAAAGTCAAGAAAAAATTTTCGTTTCCGCATTTTGGCCGAGGAAAGACGGCCGGGGCTCTATCGTAGTCCTACATAGTATCAAAGCCACGCCATTAACCTAGTATAACTAGCTCTAACAAGTTTACAAGTTCGATCGAACGGATTTTCCAAAAATCGCGTTTCCATGTCGTACTTTCTTTCGAATTTTTCTGTGCTCTAAAAATTATTTGGTATATTGGAAAATTACGTGCAGGGTTTTTTTATGAATTCTGTGAAAATTTGGTAGGCTGAAGTAACTGTAGCGTGGCGGATCAGCGGCCAAAACGTGGTTTTGGCCGCGGATCCGCCGCCGAATTTTGGCTTCACTGCATCAAATTTTTACAGTGGCTCTCTGACATGGAAATAGGGTTTCTGGTATATTCTTTTTGGGCCCAGATGTTTTTGAGTGCTACAGTCGTGCTTGGGGCCCACTTCGGAAAATTTGGTCGATCGAAAACTTTAAACATGTTAGTTCACAGTATTTACATTATATCTGCGACCGTGAATGTCATTTGATCGGTAAATCCTGTCTAACTGCTATAGCCCTTTTGGACGGATTTGCGAACACGACATTCACGTTGATGTTCTGTGTTGTGCTGTGATGTTGCGAATTTGTCGTGGTGGATAGCCTGGATGCAGTGTTAGTACAGTTTGGTTGTATATGTACATTTGATATTGCAGGGCGAGCGTCCGACATGTAGACTGCCGTCACTGCCTGTTTGTATATTATTCTTTTTGGGCCACGACCGGGCTGAGGTCGATGTACCTGTTGTATGTATATTTTACTTTCTGTACTAGGATTGCCCCACGGAGGGGTGCACGGATAGCCGGGTTCTAGAGGGCAACGGGCCCGCATCTCATGGCGTTGAGACGGAGGGGATATCACTCTAGAATTGGCGGGCTACTCGCCGCACTCGTAGGGGGTACAGGTTGACCCAAGGAGGGGTGCTTGTTCATATCAGATTTTTGCATTTTCATACCGCCCAATTTTTATCACATTGCATATCGGTAGATACTCTTGAGCCGTGTTTGCTAGTCAAATTGCAGGATACAGGTTCTCGGCTCTAAACGGTGAAATTCATGGAAAAACACGACAAAACCCGGGTTCCTGCCAACCACAGATAAAACACGGATCTCCGCCCTTTATCCGTCTGTTGCCACACACCAGTTCAAGAGACAAAATGGCAAATCAATGTCGTTTTCATGCACAAGGCTCAATGGCAGCATAAGATCCAAGAAATCTACACGGAGCTCGAGGAAATCATGACAAAAAGATCCACATCAAATCACCTTTTGCTCAACAGAAATTCTGGAAAAATCGTGAAGAAAATCTGAGAAAAGATATATACCAGAATAAAGGGCACTGCCAAACAGGAAACACCACCAAATATGGAGAACCAAGTCCTCTAAAGTGCCGCGGTTCCGCGGCATTAGCAGGCTTAGGCCGCGGAACCGCGGCCGTATAGTGCCGGCAGCTTGTCATCTTTCAGGGGTGTTTTGGTCTTTTCAATGTGGTCCATAATGTTGCCCTAGGTTTTCATTTTCCAGCCTATAAATACCTCAGAACCTTGTGTAGCCAAGGGTGCATAATCTTGTATTTTTCTAGGTTTAGAATACTTGTTTCTTCTTCCTCTTCTCATCTCTTCTCCATTGAAAATCTTGTAGTGAGCTTTTGTGAGTGAAGAATGATGAATAAAGAAGAACCGTTTACTTCTCATCTCTTATCATGCTTGTCTTGTTCTTTAGTTAACTTGTTAATTGTTGTAATTCTCATTTGTTAACTAGTTGTTGTTATTTCTTGTTGTTTCTTTCTTTTCTCTTTTCCTTTATCCTTAAACAACCATGACGCTTACGCTTGATCCTTGCCAAGGTGAGGTCGCAAATAGCTAGTTGTTATCTTCTAATCTCCTTCTTTCTATCTTCCTCTTTGTTTTGTTTTGTTTTCATTATGATGTGTGAGTAGTTTCATACTTGTTAGGGTAGGATAAGGGAAGTTTGAGTGAAGGAAATCTCTCTCACTCTTTCCTTGCCCAACATCTTAAATCGACTCCCGTTAATTGAACCACAATCCGCTCCTTACGGCACCCTATCCTCCATGATAACGGTGATTCCGTAGTGAGACCGGTTGTGGTTAAATTAACCGGAGGTTATGGCTAAGAGCCAAGAACGGACGGACAAGAACCAAAAGGAAGAACTTAAGCGTTGGAAAGCCTAGCTTATACTCGCAAGTTCCTTCCTAGTCGTGCTAATCCCCGTTGTTGCCGATTACCGTAACACCGATATTAAGAGTGGCAATGAAAGAAGTGAGGGACTCCTAACTCAAACTAACCTAATCCTAACCCTAACAAGCTTTCTTTACATATCATTTTAACACTTAGATAATCACAAACAAATCTGGAAAACTGGACTTAACTCGTTAAAGCACATAGAAAAAGATTCCCATCTCACTGCGGACGACCCGTACTCAACCGGCTAGCTACAAGCGAAACCGTTTTGATTGCGGTAATTAACTAAACTTGAACACGCAGAATCTCTAACATTCAGTGCTCAAGTTACCGGATACCTTGAAGTGCTGGGTGGTCCATTCACGTTGTTGAAGGGGGCTGCCTCGCTTCAGGTTTTGGCGGGTAACTTGCCGCGCCCGTAGGGATCTAGGATTTCATTGCACAGGCTATCCACACGACCAGGGGAACGTCGGGTTTCAGCAGCGGCTCTATGAAACTCGGGGCTTCCAGATTATCTGTACTGTTCTGTGATGCTTATTACATTTCTGTGATGTTGCATTTTATCACGCCTTGAGCGAATATTATATATTGTTATATATACTAGTAGATGTTGTATATGTTTTGCATCCGCGCTAGTCCAGTCCCCGCTCTGTCGTTAGTTAAGTAACTTAACGGATGATGACGGGACCTATTGGCGAATGCGGATGGCATATACGTACATCATATTTTCGTTCTTTTATTGGTGTGATAAATTGATGGGACTGCATTGATTCGGATCAATGCAAGCTAAACAAACCTATTCTGATGTTGTTGGAACAATTTTTCAAAAAGCTGTTATTGCAAGGGCGTTCTCTTTTGTTTTGCACAGTGGTATTCGGTTATGAATATCCAGCACCTCAGTCGACGAGGCAAGGGCCGAGATCCCTTCACCGGGAGTGATCCCTTGAACAGAAGTTTGCGTCATGGTAATAACTTCACTATAGCCGATTGCTTTTTTCTTTGCATCGTGGTATTCAGTTGGAATATCCTGCACCTCATTCTATGGGGAAAGAGCCGAGATCCCTTCACCGGGAGTGACCTCTTTAGCAAAGGTTTTCGTCACTATATTTTTATAAAAAACTATGCAGTTCCTTCAACGATATCAAGTTCATTACGTTAAAAGTTATTCACCAAAAACTATACATAGCCCTCCGTCATTTCTTACAAGTATTACTTAGTATTCGTGCTGCGTTTGTTGACTGTGTCAAGGCGTAGTGTGCTGTAGCTAAGTAGTGTTTGTTTGTGGCATATTAATGGGATTGGTTAGGACAGTCATGCGGCCTTGTTGATTATGTCAAGGGCTCGTACGGGTGGGTTTAATGCAATCCAGGATAATGACGGGTTGAACTTGACTAGGACTCTTTGATTTTTTGACTGTGTCAAGGTCACTTGGGTCCTAGGGGTAAAAATCACATCGGGAGTATCTAAAGAAACTGAAACTTGCCAAGCATGCGGATACCTTCTGGAGTGTGGTGACGTGAGTGGATTCCGTCACGTTATCATGCGATGATAGTTGGATCCCGATTCCCACTGATGAGTTAGTTTACTCCTCGGATGATCCCGACTAGTTCTTGTAGGGTTCCTAGGCACTCTAGTGAAGTCTCACAAGTGATCAAACATGCACAAATCAAATTTTACGGGTGCCTACAAACCCTAATACGGATCGTTTACTAGATATCTAGGCGAAGCATGCAAGTAAACGAAAATGTATCTAAAGGAAAGGGGCTACAACCTTTGTAGATCCGATCCACCACTTCCTAAGCTCCGCGATGATCTCCCTCCGCTGTCCAAATCGAACCCATGACTCAAGCATTGGCATCATCGAAGAATATGCGGGCTTGATCGTCGGTTCGATGCCGAAGATGATCTACGTCGAAGCATCACAAGAACAAGCTCCAACTTCACCAAGCTTTGAAAACTTGTGAAGTAAACATCCTATACAACTTGGCAAGAGGTAGAGGATGAAGAAATAGGAAGTGGGTAAACTTTAGATTTGGATTTCTCACACTTTTCCATCAATCACCATTGATAGTCAAGCTTTCTCTTTCTTGCTCAAGATGAAGAAGAAGAAGAAAAGATATGATAAGTTAATTAAAAATAGAAAAGAAAATACAATACTTATCATATCTTCAACCATGGTTTAGTGTAGAGACTTAACTTAGGTTAGATGAGTGGTTAGGGTTAGGCATGAGACAAGAATGGTGACTAAGTCAATGCTTCATAAATCTTCAACTAAAAACAAATATAGCCACCATTCATTTCTCTTTTTCTTTTCAAATGAAATAAATAAAAAGATAAATGAATAAGCAAATGAAATGATACCCTAACCACTAACTAACCATGGTTCAATACTTTACACAAAACCAAGAAAGAATGTATCATCAAACATGATACAATCATGTGCACAAAAATATATCACATATACAATGTGCAATACAAGTGAGTAAATCCATTTAAAGTGAACCAATACTAGTTAATGCAAAGTAATATATCAAATATATAATTATACATTAAATCATTAAATCAACACTTGATTCAATGATCCGGTCATGTCGCATATAACCGGCCAGTATCCAACGTATCGGCTTATCGAATCAATCCTTGATTCGATAACTAGGTTATATCGCATATAACTAATCGATACAATCATCGCGAGAATAGAATACGGTATCACATATACGCATTATTCTCGGTCCCGCACATATCTCATATGCGCTCCTATTTCGTTTCGCTTGAGCCAGGAAACCTCTGTGTAGGACTCTAAAGACTCGTCAATACGCCGGCAGCAGATGTTGATCATATCAAACACCCACAAGCCGCAAGCGGTCTGCTAAACGTAACGGCCACCCGGATATTGAGCGATCAGAAGATCGACGAGCAAGCCCGCTCACACTCCTGTGAATCCAACCAGTAACACTTACCGTACAGTCCGGTCTGATCGTCTGATATGTCGCATATCTCGCCTAGGGGTGGTAAACGTCAGACCCCAATAGCTCGATAAGTCATGCCGACGTAAGGTCCATAACATTCTTGAAACTACTGATAACTCTTACCAGTATATCACTGCAACCCTGGCCTGGGATTTCCTGTTATGGCCAGTCGAGCATAGCACAACATCAACCCCCAATACCGGGAGAGACGAATCCCCTCCTATCGCTCATTGCCTCCATGTGAATCGGGACTGTACCCAAAAACCACCTGTTTGCACGACTCAGTAGAGCCGTGGTAGGGTGGAAATCAAAGCACAGTGGGAGACACACAAGACTCTATGACGATCTCGGGTCAACAGACTAAGCTGTACCAGTGTCACCAGAGAACTGCCATCTGACGTGAGGTATAATACCATCTGGGAGTTCTCGGCGAGTCCGTTCAGTGTACCCAGTCTCCACTGAGCACCCGCATACCATCTCTGATGTCAAACACCAATGGATATAGGATCATCCATCGCCCATCGCATTAGTCGAGAAGATATGCGCTAGTCTACTCTGGAATATCGATGCCCCGTCTCGATATTCCCTCGACTAGGAACATTTCAAGGATGTACTCATGGACTACCCAGGCCCCACTAGTATGATCTACATCACAGTCCTGAAAGTCGAGTACACATCCTAAGGGCTTTATCAACATGTAATCAGAGAGACAGAAAGTATACATGTTAAGATAAAGTGCAACCAGATAGCGTACTATCATGTCGAGCAAGAAAGTCCTTCCTATATATGTCCCAGCATCCACTACAATATACATCCAATGTACAGTAATGGCCTCTAGGGCATACATATAACTAACAATCTCCCACTTGCACTAGGGCCATCTGTAGCAGTGGTTGCAGTATCACATACTCAACCATCCCCTAAAAGTCTCTCTTTGGGAAAAAGGCCTTCGTGAGTGGATCCGCCGTGTTGTCCTCTGAGTCTACTCTCCTAACCTCGATCAACCTGGAGATCAACTATCTCCATGATCAGGTGATGCTTCCTCAGAATATGTCTGGGTCACTGATGGGACCAGGGTTCCAGGGCCTAAGCCACACTTCCATTGTCATACAATGGCAGGAACCAAGTTCATCTTATGAACCAATATACACCCAAACTGCCTCTTTGGTAGTATCTTCAATAGCGATGTTACCAGCCTTTATCGTCTAGTTTGCCACGATATCTAGCTTGGAACTCTTCCAACATACCGTCCCTTTACTGAGGGTAAAGACAGTGCCTGTGACTGACATTCAGTCGTCTTTATCACCCTGGAACACTTCCAGTGATTCTCCCCAGGATCGATTGATACAATCTCACTATACCTAGTGAGAACCCTAATATCCCTTTAGATCTATCTCATAAGTCCAAATCCCAGGATTTAGGAGGTGTCATCTTTATCCTATTTAGAGAATCCTTGTGATAATAGGAGATTGACCGATCGTAGTATAGGAAACTCCTTTCCTATCAAGAGTATGTTGTCTACGTACAATACGAAGATGACCACCTTACTCTCTACTACCCTTTTGTATATACAAGGTTCGTCTATCATTTTGATGAAGTCAAACACTTTGACTATCACATCAAAACAGACGTTCCAACTCCGCGATACCTGCTTCATTATGTAAAGCAACTTGCACACGTTTCCGCTGCTCCCACTGTTTACGAAGACCTCTGGCTGTGTTCTTATAGACGTTCTCCTCTAAATCAGTATTTAGAAAAGCAGTCATGGCACCCAACCGCCATATATCGTAGTCATGGTATGTAGCCGTGGTAAGTAGGATCTGGATAGATTTAAGCATAGCTACTGAAAAAAGGTTTCATCATTATCCACGCCTGGTTGATGACGAAAACCTTTAACAAGTTTAGCTTTGAAAGTCTCAACTTTTCCATCTACACCAAGTAATCTTCTCAAGATACACTTGCTCCTGATGGGGATTTAACCCTTCAGATATAGCAGCTAAATTCCATACTTTGCTGGTGTACATGGATTCCATCTCAGATCGCTAAGCATCCAGCCATTCTTACAGAGTCCCTACTCTCGATGGCCTGCTCGAAACTAGTTGGGTCATCATCTCATGATGCAATCCTTGCTCCCACTGTCATCGAGAAACCGAGGTATCTCTCAGGCGGATGAGGAACCCTACTAGATCGGCGGAGAGGCTGAGGTTCGTCGGGAACTATAGAATCTTATGGTTTTGTCAAATCATCAACTGCAGTTTTGTATAGCTGGAACCTTTCCAGTTCTACAGAACTGATCCTGCCTCGATCTTGTCCGGATTTTGCTTTTAGCATAGGACGGACAATCCCAAATCTTAACTTACTTAAGAGATAGGATCTGCCCATACCATATCTCATATGGAATGGTAGGCAGTGATTTGATTAGAACCCTATTCAATAGGTATGCAGCTTCTCAAGCGCATAACTCCCAAAAAGGAAACAGGTAACTCAGTAGTACTCATCATAGAGCACACCTTATCATATAGGGTGTGATTGTTCCGCCCCGATACACCAATGTGCTATGGTTATTTAGAGGAGTAATGCTGAGAGAGAATCTCATTCTCCTTTAGAATAATCCAGGAATTCCATGCACAAGTATTCTCCTCCTTGATCTCATCAAAAGACATAATACTTATACCCGGTTATTGGTTCTCTACTTCTAACTTATATTCTGTGAATACCTCAAAAGCTTCGTACTTATGTTTCAGCAGGAACATACGACTGAATCTTGAGAGATTATCAGAGAATATAATGAAGTATAAAGAACCAGTCCTGGCATGTGTAGACAGGAGACCTTACATACATCATCATGTATCAGTCCCAAGAGTTCATTAACTCTTTCTCTGTTTCCAGTAAACGGAGCTATGGTCATCTTATCTTTGTGACATGACTGGCAAGTTTCACAAGATGTAAATTCAAACTGATTTAAATATACATCTAAATGTAACTTCAGCCAGTCGGGTCGCATTGATGTGACCTAGTCTACAATACCTCAAGAAAAATTTGTTCATTTCTGAACTCTTCCTCTTGTGTGTGTTTAGTATTCAAGGAACTGTAGTTTGATTTAGAACGTCAATGCTTTTAGATAACGTGCCTGAACCATTCAACTTTTGATATAGGAAATGTTCAAAACATTATCCAACAATACAAAATTATATCATTTCTTTACTAATAAAGAGACTGATATGATTTTCTATATCAGGTTCGGTATCTAATAGCATTTGTTCAGAATCAATGTATTGGTAATACAGGGTGACAGTGACCAACAGACTTGGCTGCAACACTTGCCCCGGTTTCTGTCTCATGAAACTTATCACCCGTTCTTAGTTTTTCTACCTTTTTGTAGCCCTATGTAACAGATTACATATCTGGGATCCTGATCCGGTATCATATACCCAGGATGCAGAGGATACTGAGAAACAGTTCTTTACAATGAACACACCCGAAGAAGATGCATCATATGCACTGTCTTCGTTTGGGCGGCATAGGAATTCTGGTATTCCCTATTTCCTGCTCTGTCTTATAACAATTATAAGTTGGAGCGGGACCAACGTTCCCCAGCTCAGTATAACAAGCGGGTTCGGTCAAAATTCCGTATTATTATCTTGATTAAGGCGTGATATGGTCCCTACCAGGAGAGAGAGAGAGAAGAAAACACTCAGCGTGCGCTCTTGCAAGATTAGATTGGTTATGTATTTTATCTAATCAGGATGTCTCCCACTGTTTTTATCAAATCTTCCTTCAAACCCTAAAAGGAAAGACTAGCCGGGATTAATTGCACTCTACAAGTTCGCCAATCTTTCAGCCAGGCCAGTGTCGGTACTTTGAGGGAGGTTCCCCGTTCTTTCGCACGGACCTAATTACTGTAAACCTCGTTTTTCCCAGAGGCGTAACCCCGTTGACACCTTTCTAGACACCTACTTGATCGGCTAATTGCAAAGTGCAAAACTCTCCCAGGAGTAACAATTACTCGCAATGGGTATCGGGATCCAACTATCACATAGAAGGTATGCAATCTCATTGCAAGTTTCAACACTTGAAACTCCCGATAAAGGTTTTTACCCCTAGCACCTATGACCTTAACTATGGTCAACAAATCATAAGTACTAGTCAAGTTCTACCCGTCATTTCATGATTAATTAGACCCACCCTCATGACCCTTAACTAAGGTCAACAAAGTCACGCGACTGTCCTAACTAATCGCATCATATGCGGTGTAGGAAGACATCACTTAGCTACCGTACACTGTGCCTTGACTATGGTCAACAAACACAACACGAATACTAAGTACTCTACTTCCTAAAATGACGGAGGGTTGCGACTGGTTTTTATGAAAACCTTTAACGCTTTGAACTTGATCTCGTTGCGGAATCAAATGGTTTTTAAATGGGATGTTTTCGAGGCTTTTCTAGTTTTGCTAAAGGGGTCACTTCCGGTGAAGGGATCGTCGGCCCTTTCCTCGTCAAATGAGGTGCGGGATATATCATATATATCACTGTGCAAAGCGGAAACTATAGAAGCGATCAAAGACAAACCGAGTGTGTACCATCTGCCAGTTATTGCTAAAGGAGTCACTCCCGGTGAAAGGATCTCGGTCCTTTCCTTATCGAATAAGGTGCAGGATATTCTACAAGGAACACCACGATGCAAAGCAAGAACTGTAGCTACCTGTTTTTATTTTGAAATTCGATTCCACAACATCAATTAGGTTTATTTTCTTTCATTAATCTCATTAATGAATATCCCATCATTTAAATTACCTAAACATCACAGATAGATATGACGTACACTTATGCCATCCGCATTCGCCTCGATGTCCCCTCGTGCACCGTTAGGTTAGGTAACTAACGGCAGAGCGGGGAAGGGCTAGCGCGGGTGTAAAACATAAGTAACATCTATATAATATATCATATATACTATATATAATACCTGCCACAGAACATCATATGATCACAGCACAGATAAAGCACAGCAGAAGAAACATATGAAATATTGGATATACTAGGACGTCCGTGTTTTCAATACGAGCCAGTATAAAACACGGATTCCACGGTCGTGATGAATAGCCAATCCCACACCCCTAGACCCCAACGAGAGCGGCAAGCAACCCTACCAATTCTAGGGTTAGGAGACCCGGACTCGACTCCTCGAGTTGGTCTCCCACTGGACCCTAGAACCCGGTTACTTGTGCTCCCCTCCTTGGGTCTATTCTAATGCGGAAAAGTAAATAATATACATCAACGGTGACAACTTCCGCAACCTGGAAGCGCCCCAATAAAAGAATATTACACACAAGTTTTTACATGAATGAAAATGAAAAACACTCATCTCACATAAAAACCCCCGGCTATTCAAATACGACGATCCAATATAACATATCCAGCAACACATAACATCACATGTCATCAACGTAAGTAAATATGCGCATCCCAATTGTCGTTGACATATAGCAACGAAACCGGCGACATCACATATTATACTTACGGTCACAGAAAAGAAAGTGTAAAACTACAACAGTTGGAATCCGCAACCATCTCAGACATCGCATGCCTGACCAAATGAATTCTTTAGACATCACATGCCTAACAATTATAAACCCTGCATTTTAGTCTCATTATCGAAAACTCTTTTCAATATCAAGTCGGGTAATTCAACAGGATTCCCGACATTCTGATCGAATGCTCGTCGCAAACTTCAGTAGACGGCCGCACCCCCGACGCCGTCGACAAAGTGCACCAAGGCGGAACACCGCTACCGCGAGCACCCGAACGGATGCTTTCGGCGACGGGGTTCTCCTACAGTCACTTGGTCGGGGCTATGGAGTGAGGCTGTCTATCAAGTTTACCCGGCGAGTATCCGCGTAAACTACGTGATTGCGACGGACTTTTGATCACATCAAAATTCCGTGGCAACCGATCAAGTGAGACTAAACTGCTATGTTTATAATATTCATTCCGTTATCTCATAATTATTTGTGAATTCCAATTATTGTATCAAATTCCGGATAAATAGAAAATGCTAAACTTTTCGATCGAACAATCGAACACCCAAGTTTTCCCGATACGGCTCAACACATGAAATAAGTCTAACAACATTCAGTTCGTGCCTCAGTACCAACGGTCCAGCCGTAGAAGGGTCAAGCCAACTCCTCACATGTGGCACGCCGTACTGCCCCAAACCCGAAGGTTCAAAGGGCGGTTCAAGACGGTCACATAATCGAGTTAAGGTTTGTTGTCTTCTAGAGGGTCCATCGCGTTACTTGCACTACTTAGAACGTCGTTAAACTACGGAAAAATCCAACAATTGGAAATTTCCCGGCAGGGGAAAAAGTGGGTATTTATATCCGGTCGAACTTTTTAACATATTCTAAAATTACCCGGAAAGCCATACCGACAAAATTAGACAGTCCTATCGAATATACAGAGTTCCCAATACAAGCCAGAAAATAAAACTCTGGAATAAATATTAAAATATTCTCAGGAAAACCAACACCAGAAACTAGGAGTTACTGTGCAAACAGTATTGGGTATTGTGACTGTACTGCCGCGGAACCGCCGCAGAAGCCATGCTTCTGCCGCGGTTCCGCCGCACTCTTATCGAATCATAGACACGTGTTGCACAGTAATTCTTAGGATTCCCTGCTGTTTTTTCTGGATATTTTTAATTTCGAAAAATCCACATTTTACAGAAAAGTCCAGAGAGCAATTTTCAAGTCGGGTTTTGGGTCGATCGGACTTCTGATTCCGTCGGGACATCGCCTAAGGCTCTAGCTAGGCTCTGATACCACTGTAGGGTTCCTAGGCACTCTAGTAAAGTCTCACAAGTGATCAAACATGCACAAATCAAATTTTACGGGTGCCTACAAACCCTAATACGGATCGTTTACTAGATATCTAGGCGAAGCATGCAAGTAAACGGAAATGTATCTAAAGGAAAGGGGCTACAACCTTTGTAGATCCGGTCCACCACTTCCTAAGCTCCGCGATGATCTCCCTCCGCTGTCCAAATCGAACCCATGACTCAAGCATTGGCATCATCGAAGAATAGGCGGGCTTGATCGTCGGTTCGATGCCGAAGATGATCTACGTCGCATCACAAGAACAAGCTCCAACTTCACCAAGCTTTGAAAACTTGTGAAGTAAACATCCTATACAACTTGGCAAGAGGTAGAGGATGAAGAAATAGGAAGTGGGTAAACTTTAGATTTGGATTTCTCACACTTTTCCATCAATCACCATTGATAGTCAAGCTTTCTCTTTCTTGCTCAAGATGAAGAAGAAGAAGAAAAGATATGATAAGTTAATTAAAAATAGAAAAGAAAATACAATACTTATCATATCTTTAACCATGGTTTAGTGTAGAGACTTAACTTAGGTTAGATGAGTGGTTAGGGTTAGGCATGAGACAAGAATGGTGACTAAGTCAATGCTTCATGAATCTTCAACTAAAAACAAATATAGCCACCATTCATTTCTCTTTTTCTTTTCAAATGAAATAAATAAAAAGATAAATGAATAAGCAAATGAAATGATACCCTAACCACTAACTAACCATGGTTCAATACTTTACACAAAACCAAGAAAGAATGTATCATCAAACATGATACAATCATGTGCACAAAAATATATCACATATACAATGTGCAATACAAGTGAGTAAATCCATTTAAAGTGAACCAATACTAGTTAATGCAAAGTAATATATCAAATATATAATTATACATTAAATCATTAAATCAACACTTGATTCAATGATCCGGTCATGTCGCATATAACCGGCCAGTATCCAACGTATCGGCTTATCGAATCAATCCTTGATTCGATAACTAGGTTATATCGCATATAACTAATCGATACAATCATCGCGAGAATAGAATACGGTATCACATACATGCATTATTCTCGGTCCCGCACATATCTCATATGCGCTCCTATTTCGTTTCGCTTGAGCCAGGAAACCTCTTTGTAGGACTCTAAAGACTCGTCAATACGCCGGCAGCAGATGTTGATCATATCAAACACCCACAAGCCGCAAGCGGTCTGCTAAACGTAACGGCCACCCGGGTATTGAGCGATCAGAAGATCGACGAGCAAGCCCGCTCACACTCCTGTGAATCCAACCAGTAACACTTACCGTACAGTCCGGTCTGATCGTCTGATATGTCGCATATCTCGCCTAGGGATGGTAAACGTCAGACCCCAATAGCTCGATAAGTCATGCCGACGTAAGGTCCATAACATTCGTGAAACTACTGATAACTCTTACCAGTATATCACTGCAACCCTGGCCAGGGATTTCCTGTTATGGCCAGTCGAGCATAACACAACATCAACCCCCAATACCGGGAGAGACGAATCACCTCCTATCGCTCATTGCCTCCATATGAATCGGGACTGTACCCAAAAACCACCTGTTTGCATGACTCAGTAGAGCCGTGGTAGGGTGGAAATCAAAGCACAGTGGGAGACACACAAGACTCTATGACGATCTCGGGTCAACAGACTAAGCTGTACCAGTGTCACCAGAGAACTGCCATCTGACGTGAGGTATAATACCATCTGGAAGTTCTCGGCGAGTCCGTTCAGTGTACCCAGTCTCCTCTGAGCACCCGCATACCATCTCTGATGTCAAACACCAATGGATATGGGATCATCCATCTCCCATCGCATGAGTCGAGAAGATATGCGCTAGTCTACTCTGGAATATCGATGCCCCGTCTCGATATTCCCTCGACTAGGAACATTTCAAGGATGTACTCATGGACTACCCAGGCCCCACTAGTATGATCTACATCACAGTCCTGGAAGTCGAGTACACATCCTAAGGGCTTTATCAACATGTAATCAGAGAGACAGAAAGTATACATGTTAAGATAAAGTGCAACCAGATAGCGTACTATCATGTCGAGCAAGAAAGTCCTTCCTATATATGTCCCAGCATCCACTACAATATACATCCAATGTACAGTAATGGCCTCTAGGGCATACATATAACTAACAGTTCTTATTTCAGGTTTGGAGGAGAATTTGACGTTACAGTGGGAGGCTTCCTGATTAGATAAATTAATAACCATTCTGATCTAGGTTAGAGTGCATGCTGAGTGTTTCTTTTCTCTCTCTCTTTGGCAGTGACCATGACCCGACCCTTGACTATGACTCAATGACCAAAATTAACCGAACCTTCTTAAAACACTGGCTTTTGGATTGTCAGAGTTGCATACCACATTGCCACTCCTACTTTACCCTTTTCTCCAGAACACCCCGTATTACTATGAACGTCCACTTCCATTGGATAAAACCATCGTATGGTTATATACGAACTCGAAGGAATTTATTCGAGGATGGTTTCCGGTTCTGGAGAAAACGAATATGACTATTCAGTTGTCTTTTTCTTTTACCTTCTCTCAGTTTGCGAGTGCTCCTTGGATTAGGGGACAGTACACCTATTACGCAAATTGGATAGTCTTCTTCCAAACCATAGGAAGGTGCCGACCGGTAGGGAATGAAGAAAACTAGTTAGCCTAAACGGTGTACAGAAGGTATTAAGTTAAGACAAAGAAAGGGATTAGTAAGAGGGCAAAGTAAATTGCAACTGCTATTCAAGACCAAACCAAATATTTCTTCGCCAATCCTAAATCACCTTTGTATTTCTCCGGAACACTCCGTATCACTACGAAGATCCACAGTTATTTGGATACTCCATCGTATGGTTATATACGAACTCAAAAGGAACTTGTTCCAGTTCGGGGATGGATTCTGGTTCAGGAGAAATAGGAATAAGGTTTTATTCAGTTGTCTTTTATCTTTACCTTCTCTCGCGTTGCGAGTGCTCCTAGGATTAGGACAGTACACCCATTATGCTTATTGGATAGTCTTCTTCCAAACCATAGGCTGGTGCCGAACGGTAGGGAAGGAAGAAAACCATTTGTCCTAAAGGGGTGTGCAGAAGGTAACTACTAAAGACATATAAAGGGATTTGGAGAGGTGGCAAAGAAATATACGGTTACAGTTATGAATCTGGATAATGGAAGAGGCATTACTAGGAATACCCGGATACCCCTTCGAAACATTTCAATGTTTCAGTTTCATTGTGTACTGTTAATAGAAAACTGATTTCCCAATTAGCCCTTGCTCTAGGGTATGTATTTACCAGGTATGATTCTCACATCTGTATGGTTTTACAGATGATGAGTGGGAATAAGTTATTGGGAATTGGGTGATCATCCTCATTATATCGGGATTCGTTGTGATTGGTGATATTTGAGGAAGTCACCAGGGTTGTTTGCCGGACAGCTAATATTTGGTTTTGAATATCCGCTGTTATGCACCAATTTCAAATTGATATATCTGTACGTCTATTTTTATAGAGTGAAATATACCTTTTTGAAATTATGTCCATGACATTTACCTATATCAGTTGATGGTTAGGTAAGGAGCATTAAACAGCGGTGTAACTCTTCATAACCATAGTACAGTTTTCAACCTACGACGCACAGGGATTGAGTTATTAGACTCAGGGGACTTATACAGAGTATTGTATGTTGTCCAGTGTCCATGAGGACAGAGGGGTTGGTTCTCGTACTATATTCTGTTTACTTGTGACTTCTCTAGTTCATAGACATGTGTTTCGTAGAAATGCAAGGTCCAAGTTTTGAGAAACTATAGGTATAAGAATAAAGTAGAGAACCAGGTATTGCAAGTATCGGGATTCTCCAAAGTGATCGAGGATATAGATACTTGTGTATGGTATTCAGTTGATCGTAATGATTAAGAGAACTTGCTTCTCTTTCAGGTTACTCATAATTGGAAGCATTCCTAAGTTGAGTAATGCTGATCGGCCTCTCTCCATTTAGTTGACATGCACTGGAGATAGCTGCATGATTTGAATCTGGTTCAATTAAATCAGTGCCTCTGTTTCTATATTGGATATAAAACAGTTCATATCTTAACGATGTTCAGGTACGGGGAGTTGTCCAGCTTATGCTTAAACCCAGACTCAGGATAACTCAAGGCAAGTTTCTGTAATGGCTGTTTGTGGGTTGACCCGGGCTATGACAAGGGTTGACTTTCTACCATCTGGAAGATCAATAGTGATATTGTTCTTGACTCGCCACAGTTTTAATAAAAATGGATTTTTTTCAGAAAACAGTAGTGGGAGTATGGTAGAACTGGAAGTGATTCCAGAACCGCAAATGATTACTGAAAATTTGATAAGAAACTAAAGATTCAATCTGGTTTGACATTCCATTGGCCACTCCGTAGATATGGTGGGTAACCTCAGGCACTCGAGAGGTACTCCGGTAGCCTCATGGACGGTGACAGGGAGGTTCTTGTTTACCCATACTTGCCATTGCTGTTGTTCCAGACTGTGAGACCCGGTAGGAGGATGAGTATAGCGTCGTTCTAAACTAGCTTTAGAAGTGTACGTTTATATGACTCTGCCAGAGGGTTGTCGTTGTCAGTGGGAGCAGCGGAAGCATAGTGGACAAGTGGCTTATGTCTATTTATAGACTTAAGCAGATATAGCGGAGATAGATCATCTATTTCTGATGTGACAGTCATAGGTTTGACTTCATTAGAAAAGGGGATGGATCTATTAAGAAGGTAGTAGGGTGTGATGTCCTGGTATTAGGATGACATACACAGAGTAGGAAGTGAAATTCCTATACTACGATCGGTTATACTTTGGTTGTCACACGGTGGTTTCTCCAGATAGGATATTAATCCAGTCCAGGAGAAACGATCGGAAGCAGTTTTAGAATATAAGTGGATGTTCTAGGGATATGATAACGACTGCCTCATTCGGGAGACAGTTATCATTCCAGGCTTCCAAGGTTACCTGCATGACAGAGTGACTGTCAGAGTTATAGTTTTCCCTCTGACGAGGGGAAGTATTTCGGATAGCTGGTCTAAGGGGATACTGAGGGAGGCATGGCTCAGGATACTGATTAAGTTCACTTGTCAATACAGTCTAAGAAGTTTGGATTTGGAGTTAATTTATGAACTAGGTCCCATCAGATATCCAGACACATTCTAAGACAGGTATTGCTCATTTCGGGAGATGGTGTTCTCTGCGAACTTGAGATAAAGACAAACATAGAAAGAAACATCAGAGCGGATCCACTCACTGAGGCTATTCCTCGAACGCAATAGTTTCGCAAACGAGCTTTGTGAGACTGACTAGTAGAGGAGTTGGGTGTTCGGTATCACACGGGCTGTGAGTATGCGACATCGTAATAATTAGCCTTGAGTGCAAGTGGGAGATTGTTGGAGGTAGTGCCCTCAGAGTCAATTATTGGATCACAGGCACGTGATTGCAATGATTGAGGGAGGACCTATCCCAGTAGGACAGTCTTACTCAAGATGATAGTATGCTATCTGGTTTATCTTTATCATCATGTACTGCTTTAGGTGACCTTACAGGTCACTATTGCGCGTTGATAGAGCCCTTAGGATTCTTACTTGACGACCAGCAGTATGATGGCGATCATATACGTGGGAGCTGGGGTCTATAAGCACATCCTTAAAAGGTCCCTTGTCGTGGGAGTTTTCGAGACAGGGCATCGATACTCCAGAGTAAACTAGTGTATACAGTCAAGACCCCGACGAGGGGCGGTGGCCGGTCTCACAAGCCATTGGTGTCAGTTGGATCACCTAAGATGTATACAGATGCTCATTGGGTTTTGAGTACACCGGACAGGACTCGCCGGGAACATGCTAGTTGGTATTATACCTGACGTCAGATAGCAGTTCCCTGGTGACATGTGTACAGGTTAGTTCATCGACCTGAGATCGTCATTTGTCTCGTGTGAGTTCCCACTGTGCTTTGATTACTACCCTACCACGGCTCAAAGGAGTCATGCAAACAGGTTTTAGTTCGGTATAGTCCCGAGCCACATGGAGGCAGTGAGCGGATCGGCAGGGGTTCGTCTCTCCCCGTATTGGGGGTGAGGTCGCGCTGTGTCTAAGAAAACCATTACACAAAGCCCTCGGCCGAGGCAGGAGATTTACTGGTAGGTATTCCAGTAGTATCTCAGGGTGTTCTCGGCTACACCCCGACACGACTTGTACCGCTTTTGGGGGTCTGACTTTTACCAAACCCTTAGGCCCGCCATGCGATGCTCATAGATGAACGGACCGGACTGTACGGATATTGTCACTGACAGGCTCAGTAGGGTGTCAGGATAAGTTCGCTCATCGACCTCCCTTTTGGTCAATACATGGTAGCCCGTTACGTACGGCTAATACCTATGACGTGCTAGTGGTTAAATCCATAGCCAAGGTATTGACGAGTCTTTCGAGTCCCCCACAGACAGTTTCTCAAGTTTCGGACGAAACGTTGTAGAGGCCGTATGATATATGGCAGGGTCCGATCATATACGTGCGGTATTGCACGGATCATGATCAGACGGATCATACTAATGGGCTTTAGTTTTAGCCGGATCCTAGTATTAGATTTGTTAGATTACTTTAGTCTCATCGCATTCGCATTCAGTCGGAATGCGGATGCTGGTATGTATATACAGGTGAGGGGTATCCTTGTGTTCCGTCACGAGTTTACTTTAGACGTTGCTGGATTTTCTTGTTTATGGCAAACATTTGGATTAATGTTTGCTTAAGGAAATAATGAGCTAGATTTTCATCATGACAATGCATTAATGTGACATGGACTTGTATCATGAGTCATGGTCTCTTTTTTAGCAAAAGTGTTACATTAATGGATTGATTTGTGATGATATGAGAGGAAGAGAGAGAGACGGGGGATGCCATGGGGTTATGGTTAGCTCTCATATTATTTTCCTCACTCTCTCATTCTATCATACTTACAATAAAAGAAAAGCGGCTGAAACTCCTTCTTCTTCCTCTTTCTTCTCTAGCTCATTGCTTCCATCAATGGCATCATCCTTAACCTCCATCCAAAACCATGGATGCAAGAGACAAAGTGATCACAAACATTCTCTACAACACCTTGGACGCGTCGGCTGGCACACTTCACGCCCGAGTTGCTTCGGAGGAAGCGGGAGCCCGTAAAAAGACTTTTCGATGTGGTGCCCTTTCCGACGAGGAGGTGATGACCGGAGATTCCGCGAGGAGATCGGGACGGAGGCCGAAGACCGAAGGACACGGATCGCTCGGTATAGCATTCTACCCTTTCTTTGGTTAGCTAGGTTTAGGTTAATGGTTAGATCCGGGGTTTTAGGATGCGGTAGTGCCGGTTTAAAGTAAAGAAAAAATTTTCGTTTCCGCATTTTGGCCGAGGAAAGACGGCCGGGGCGATACCGTAGTCCTACATTAGCCACCATCTCTAGCTCCTCGCGGTATCTCTGATCTCGCTCGATTTCCGGTCTCCTCGTCGAAAAAAGCACCACATCAAGAAGTCTTTTTATGGGCTCCCGCTTCAAACCGATGCAACTCGGACATGAAGTTTGCTAGCCGACATGTCCAAGGTGAAGTAGAGAATGTGTGTGATAACTTTGTCTCTAAACATCCATTGATTCTCAACATATGAGATTTTCTGGATGGAAGTTGAAGATAAAGCCATTAATGGAGATTGTGAGCTCAAGAAGAAAGAGGAAGAAGAAGAGCTTTCTTTTGTTATTGTGTTGGAATGAAAAATGAGAGTGTACTAGAAAAGAATCTCAAGACCAACCCCAAGCCTCATGGCTGCCCTCTCTCTCTCCCCATATCATTTCAACACAATAATCAATCTAGAAGGTGACATTTGCACAAATAAAAAGACCATGAGTCATCACCCATGCACATGCCACAATTAAAGCTCCTCATGATGACTTGAGCACATAATTACCACTAATAAACATTAATCCAAATGTTTAACCCAAAAAGTGAATGACAACATCTAAAGTAAGTTCATGACGGATCATAAGGATACCCCTCACCAGTATATACATACCTGCATCCCCATTCCGACTGAATACGAATGCAATGAGACGAAAGTAATTTAACAAATCCAATACTAGGATCTGGCTTAAACCAAAGCCTACTAGTATTATCTGTTCGAATCATGACACGAGCACAAGTGCACGTATATGATCGAACCCTGCCATAATACTATTCGACCTGTACAATGTTTCGCCCGAAACTTGGGAAACTTTCTGTGGGGGGCTCTAAAGAATCGTTAATACGCTGGCAGTGGGTTTAACCACAAGCACGTCAGTGGTACTAACTGTACGTAACGGCTACCAAGGTATTGAACAAAAGGGAAGCTGACGAGCGAACTCATCCTGAAACCCTACTGAGCCTGACAGTGACAATATCAGTACAATCCGGTCTGTTCATCTAAGAGTATCGCATATCGGGTCTAAGGGGTGGATAAAGTCAGAACCCTAACAACGCGATAATTCGTGTCGGTATGAAGCCCATCACCACCAGAGAAACTACCGATCCTAGATCGGCAATTCTCGACTACCATGGCCAAGGTTTTCTAGTGATGGCCACCCGTGCACTGTGCAATATCAACCCATAATACCAGGAGAGACGAATCCCCGACGATCTGCTCACTGCCTCCATGTGGCTTGGAATGGTACCCAACTAAAACCTATTTGCACGACTTTTTTGAGCCATGGTAGGGTAGTAATCAAAGTATAGTTGGAACTCACACGAGACAAATGACGATCTTAGGTCGACAGACTAACCTGTATACATGTCACCTGGGAACTGCTATCTGACAATAGGTATACTACCAACTAGCAGGTTCCCGGCGTGTCCTGTCTAGTGTACTCATAACCCAATGAGCACCTGTTTACGTCTTAGGTGAACCAACTGACACCAATGGCTTGTGAGACCGGCCATCACCCCTCGTCGGGGTCTCGATCGTATACACTAGTCTACTCTGGAGTATCGTCTCGAAACTCCCTTGACTAGGGACCATTTAAGGATGTGCTTATAGACCCCAGCTCCCATGTATATGATCGCCATCATACTGCTGGCAGTCAAGAAAGAATCCTATGGGCTCTATCAACATGTAGAAACCAGATAGCATACTATCATCTAGAGTAAGACTGTTTTAACTGTATGGGTCCTCCCTCAATCATTGCAATCACAAGCCTGCGATCCAATAATTGACTTTGAGGGCACTATATCCAACAATCTCCCACTTGCACTTAAGGCTAATTATTGCAATGTCGCATACTCACAGCCCGTGTGATACCGAACATCCAACTCCTTTACTAATCAGTTTCACAAAGTTCGTTTGTAAAACTATTGCGTTCGAGAAATAGTCTCAGTGAGTGGATCCGCCCTGAAGTTCCTTTCTATGTCTCTTTTAATTCTAAAGTTAGCGGAGAAAGCCATCTCCCTAAATGAGAATTACCTGTCTTAGAATATATCTGGATATCTGATGGGACCTTGTTCATAAATGAACTCCAAATCCAGTAAACTTCTTAGACTGTATTGTCAACTTAATTTAACCAGTATCCTGCGCCACACCTCCCTCTGTATCCGCCTGGACCACCTGTCCAAAATACTGCCCCTCGTCAGAGGGAAAAACTATAACTCTGACAGTCACTTTGTCATCCAGGTCACCTTGGAAGCCTGGAATGATAACCGTCTCCCGAAAGAGGCTGCCGTTATCAAATCCCTGGATCATCCACTTATGTTCATAAAATTGCTTCCGAACGTTTCTCCAGGATTGGATTAATATCTTAACTTATTGCATCTAGTGCAAAAACAACATCTGGTGTGGTACTTGACATCTCATGATTGACTCAATTGCCTAAGCAAGTGATATGTCAATCATGCACATCCCTCTCCCATTTAGTCTGTAACATACCTTTAAAGAGGGTGACTCCTTCACCTGCAGGTTCACTACTAGGCCAGGAGCATTCATTCTAAAACACTTTTAGAATACTGTCTAAGTACCCAGTTTGGGACACTTCCTAAATCTAGATCTAAAACCATAAATCTAGTAACCAGAACGCCTGATATAATATCCATATCCTATTTGGAGAAACCAATGTGTGACAACCACAGTATAATAGATCGTAGTATAGGAATTTCTCTTCCTACAACGTGCATGTCATCCAAATACCAGGACATCATACCCTACTACCTTCTTAACAGATCCAATCCCTATTCTGATAAAGTCAAAGCCCATGACTGTCACATTAGAAATAGATGATCTATCTCCACTATATCTGCTTTAGTCTATAAATAGACATAAGCTACTTGTCTACTACGCTTCCGCTGCTCCCACTGACTACGAAAACCCTCTGGCAGAATCATATACACGTGCACTTCTAAAGATAGTTTAGAACAACGCTATACATTCCTCCTGCCGGGTCTCATAGTCAAGAATAACTGTAGTGTCAAGTCTGGGTAAATAAGAACCTCCCTGTCATCCTCTTTGAGGATACTGAACTACCTCTCGGGTGCCTGAAGTTACCCACCATATTTGCAGAGTGGCTAATGGAATGTCAAAACGGATTGAATCTTTAAGTTATTATCAAATTTTCAGTAATCGTTTGCGGTTCTAAAATCACTTCCAGTTGTACCATACTCCTACTACAGTTTTATGAATAAATCCTTTTTACTAAAACTGTGGCGAGTCTAGAACAATATCACTATTGATCTTCCAGATGGTAGAAAATTAACTCTCGTCATAGCTCGGGTTAACCCACAAACAGCCATTACAGAAACTGTAAGTGCACGGCGGCGCCCCGGCCGTCAATCCGAGGCCAAAATGCTGAAGCGATGATTTACTTTAAACTTTCAACCGGCACCACCGCGCACAAAAATCCCGGATCGGGCCATTAATCTAATCCTAGCTAACAAGAGAAAGGGTAGAGAGATATACCGAGCGATCTGTGCCCTTCGGTCTTCTCGTCGTCGTCCCGATCTCCCCGCGGAATCTCCGGTCTCCACCACGTCGTTGGAAGGGCACCACATCGCCGGCTTCTTTTACCGGCTCCCACATCTGGAGCGAGGCAACTCGGGCATGAAGTTAGCGAGTCGACGTGCCCAAGAATTACAGTAGAATATACGTAGATTACCATGTCTCTATTGGGGTTGAAGTTGCCCTTTTTAGTGGAGGTCAAGAGAGGAATTTTGGAGATGAACTAGAGGGCCATTTATTTAGCAAAGTGAGAAACAAAAATGCCACACACAAAATTGTGACAACCCCCACCAAGAGTGGCCGGCCAATGCATCAAATGAATGAGAAATGGAGTGAGAGAAAAGTCAAGGAGGAAGGCATCTATCATCCAAGAGAGAGAGAGAGAAAAACATGATGGTGAAAAATAATAATCACAACAAAACCCTCACTCCAAAACCAAATCATCAACAACCATGATTACTCCAAAGGCCAAGCAATCATGAAGTGAAGAAGTCAAGGTCAAACAAGATCTACCATGAAGCAACAATATGCAAAGACCACCCTCCACAAATACTTATTTGCACAAATGCAAATAAGCCCTCCTCCACCAATCTTCAGCCAATGAAAGATACAAAGAAATATGGCCGAAACGGAAAGCAAACTAGCAACTCCAAAAAACTGATCCCGTAATAAATTACAGGAAAAACCCGCTACTGTATATACATACCCGCATTTGTATTTCGACCGAAATACAAATGCAATGAGGCAAAATCTATACTGTACAATACTAGGATCCGGCTTAAACCAAAGCCCGCTAGTATTAACCGTCCGATCATGATCCGTGCAATACCGCACATATCTGATCGAACCCTGCCATATCTCCATACGACCTCTACAGCGTTTCGCCCGAAACTTGAGCAACTGTCTGTGGGGGACTCTAAAGACTCGTCAATACTTTGGTTGTGGATTTAACCACTAGCACGTCAGAAGTATTAGCCTATACGTAACGGGCTGCCAGGTATTGACCAAAAGGGACATCGATGAGCGAACTCATCCTGACACCCTACTGAGCCTGTCAGTGACAATATCCGTACAGTCCGGTCCGTTCGTCTATGAGCATCGCATGGCGGGCCTAGAGGGTTGGTAAAAGTCAGACCCCTAAAAGCGGTACAAGTCGTGTAGGAGTGTATCCCAGAACACCCAGAGATACTACTGGAATACCTACCAGTAAATCTCCTGCCTCGGCCGAGGGCTTTGTGTAATGGCTCTCCTAGACACAGCGTGACCTCACCCCCAATACCGGGAGAGACGAACCCCTGAAGATCCGCTCACTGCCTCCATGTGGCTCGGGACTGTACCCAACTAAAACCTGTTTGCACGTCTCCTTTGAGCGTGGTAGGTAGTAATCAAAGTACAGTGGGAACTCACACGAGGCAAATGACGATCCTCAGGTCAATGAACTAATCTGTACACATGTCAACATGGAACTTCTATCTGACGTCAAGTATAAGACCAACTGGCATGTTCCCGGTGAGTCCTGTCCGGTGTACTCATAACCCAATGAGCACCTGCATACATCTTAGGTGAACCAACTGACACCAGTGGCTTGTGAGACCGGCCACCGCCCCTCGTTGGGGTCTCGACTGTATACACTAGTCTCTTCTGGAGTATCGATGCCCTGTCTCGAAACTCCCACGACTAGGGACCTTTTAAGGATGTGCTTATAGACTACCAGCTCCCACGTATATGATCGCCCTCATACTGCTGGCAGTCAAGCAAGAATCCTAGGGGCTCTATCAACGTGTAATAGCGACCTGTAAGGTCACCTAAAGTAGTACACGATGATAAAGATAAACCAGATAGCATACTATCAGCTTGAGTAAGACTGTCCTACCGAAATAGGTCCTCCATCAATCATTGCAATCATGTGCCTGTGATCCAATAATTGACTCTGAGGGCACTATCTCCAACAATCTCCCACTTGCACTCAAGGCTAATTATTGCGATGTCGCATACTCACAGCCCGTGTGATACCGAACACCCAACTCCTCTACTAGTCAGTCTCACAAAGCTCGTTTGTGAAACTAATGCGTTCGAGGAATAGCCTCAGTGACTGGATCCGCTCTAATGTTTATTTCTATGTCTCTCTTTATCTCAAGTTCGCGGGGAAACCTATCTCCCGAAATGAGCAATACCTGTCTTAGAGTATGTCTTGATATCTGATGGGACCTAGCTCATAAATGAACTCCAAATCCAAACTTCTTAGACTGTATCGTCAACTGAACTTAATCAGTATCCTACGCCATGCCTCCCTTAGTATCCCCTTGGATCACCTGTCCAAAATACTGCCCCTCGTCAGAAGGAAAACAATAACTCTGACAACCTCTCTGTCATCCAGGTCACCTTGGAAGCCTGGAATGATAACCGTCTCCTGAATGAGGCTGACGTTATCATATCCCTAGAACATACACTTATGTTCTAATACTGCTTCCGATTGTTTCTCCAGGATTGGATTAATGTCAACTTCTTGCATCTACTGCAAAAACAACATCTGGTGTGGTACTTGACATCTCATGATTGACTCAATTGCCTAACCAAGTGATCTGCCAATCATGCACATCCCTCTCCACTTTAGTCTGTAAGACACCTTTAGAGAGGGTGACTCCATCATCTGCAGGTACACTACCGTGCCAGGAGTCGTCCATTCTAAAACACCTTTAGAATGCAGTCTAGGTACCCTGATTGGGAAACTACCCAAATCTAAATCTAAAACCATAGATCCAGTAACCAGGATGTCTTGATATTATATCCAAGTCCCTTTATGGAGAAACTACTGTGTGACAATCAAAGTATAACCGATTGTAGTATAGGAATATCACTTCCTACTCTGTGTATCTCATCCAAATACCAGGACATCACACCCTACTACCTTCTTAACAGATCCATCCCCTATTCTGATGAAGTCAATCCTATGACTGTCACACCAGAAATAGATGATCTATCTCCCCTACATCTGCTTTAGTCTATAAATAGACATAAGCCACTTGTCCACCAATGCTTCCGCTGCTCCCACTGACTACGACAACCCTCTGGCAGAGTCATATAGGCGTACACTTTTAAAGCTAGTTTAGAACGACGCTATACTCATCCTCCGGCCGGGTCTCACAGTCTGGAACAACAGCAATGGAAAGTCTGGATAAACAAGAACCTCCCTGTCACCGTCCTTGAGGCTACCAGAGTACCTCTAGGGTGCCTGAGGTTACCCACCATATTTGCGGAGTGGCTAATGGAATGTCAAACCAAATTGAATCTTTAGGTTCTTATTAAATTTTCAGTAATCATTTGTGGTTCTGGAATCACTTCCAGTTCTACCATACTCCCACTACTGTTTTCTGAAAAAATCCATTTCTTTTAAAACTGTGGCGAGTCTAGAACAATATCACTATTGATCTTCCAGATGGTAGAAAGTCAACCCTCGTCATAGCCTGGGTCAACCCACAAACAGCCATTACAGAAACGTGCCTTGAGTTATCCAGAGTCTGGTTTTAAGCATAAGCCGGACAACTCCCCGTACCTTAACATCGTTAAGATATGAACTGTTCTATATCCAATACAGAAACAGAGGCACTGATTTAATTGAACCAGATTCAAATCATGTAGCTGTCTCCAGTGCATGTCAACTAAATTGAGAGAGGCCGATCCGCGTTACTCAACTTTGGAATGCTTCCAATTATGAGCAACCTGAAAGAGAATCAAGTTCTCTTAATCATTACTATCAACTGAATACCACACCCAAGTATCTACATCTTCGATCACCTTGAAGAATCCCGATACTTGCAACACCTGGTTCTCTACTTTTATTCATATACCTATAACTTCTCAAAATTCGGACCTTGCGTTTCTACGAAACACCTGTCTAAAAACTAGAGAAGTCATAAGTAAACCGAATATGTTGCGAGAACCAACCCTTTTGTCCTCATGGACGCTGGACAACATACAATACTCTGTATAAGTCCCTTGAGTCTAATAACTCAATCCCTGCCTGTCGTAGGTTGAAAACTGTACTATGGTTATGAAGAATTACACCGCTGTTTAATGGTTCTTACTTAACCATCCACTGATATAGGTAAATGTCATATACATAATTTCAAAAAGGTATATCTCACTCTATGAAAATAGACGTACAAATATATCAATTTGAAATTGGTGCATAACAGCAGATATTCAAAACCAAATATTTGCCGTCCGGCAAACAACCCAGGTGACATCCTCAAATATCATTGATTACAACGAATCCCGAGATAATGAGGATGATCACCTAATTTCCAATAACTTACTCCCACTCATCATCTGTAACACCATACAGATGTGAGAATCAAACTTAGTAGATACATACCGTGGAGCAAGTGTCTAATTGGGAAATCAGTTTTCCTTTAACAGTACACAGTGAAACTGAAACATTGAAATGTTTCGTAGGGGTATCCTGGTATTCCTAGTAATACTTCTTCTATTATCAGATTCACACCTGTAACCGTATATTTCTTTGCCATCTCTCCAAATCCCTTCATATGTCTTTAATCATTACCATCTGCACACCCCTTTAGGCCAAATGGTTTCTTCCTTCCCTACCGTTCGGCACCAGCCTATGGTTTGGAAGAAGACTATCCAATAAGCCTAATGGCTGTACTGTCCTAATCCTAGGAGCACTCGCAATGCGGGAGAAGGTGAAGATAAAAGACAACCGAATAAACCTTATTCCTATTTCTCCTGAACCAGAATCCATCCCCGAACTGGAACAAGTTCCTTTCGAGTTCGTATATAACCATACGATGGAATATCCAATAAACTGTGGATCTTCATAGTGATATAGAGTGTTCTGGAGAAATACAAAGGTGATGTGGGAGTGGCGATGAAATACATGGTTTGGTCGTGAATATCAGTCACAATTTACTTTGCCCTCCTTCTAATCCCTTTATTTGTCTTTACATAATACCTTCTGTACACTATCGTTAGGCTAATTGGTTTTCTTTATTCCCTACCGGTCGGCACCTGCCTATGGTTTGGAAGAAGACTATCCAATTTGCGTAATAGGTGTACTATCCCCTAATCTAAGGGGCACTCGCAACTTGAGAGAAGGTAAAAGGAAAAGACAACTGAATAGTCCTATTCGTTTTCTCCAGAACCGGAAACCATCCTCGAATAAATTCCTTCGAGTTCGTATATAACCATACGATGGTTTTGTCCAATGGAAGTGGACGTTCGTAGCAATACGGGGTGTCCTGGAGAAAAGGGTAAAAGTAGGAGTGGCAATGAGATATGCAACTCTGACAATCCAAAAGCCAGTGTTTAAGAAGGTTCGGTTAATTTTGGTCACTGAGTCATAGTCTTAGGGTCGGGTCATGGTCGCTGCCAAAGAGAGAGAGAAAAGAAACACTCAGCGTGCACTCTAACCTAGATCAGAATGGTTACCAATTTATCTAATCAGGAAATCTCCTACTGTATCGTCAAATTCTCCTTCAAACCTGAAAGAAGAATTAGTCGGGATCACCCGAGGAGTAAACGAACTCATCAGTGGGAATCGAGATCCAACTATCATCGCATGATAACTTGATGGAATCCGCTCACGTTATCACACTCCAGAAGGTATGCGCATATCTGGCAAGTTTCAGTTTCTTTAGAAACTCCCGATGTGATTTTTGCCCCATGCTCTTATGACCTTGGCGTGAGGTCAAAATGTCATAAGTCACATGTCAAGTTCTACCCATCATTATCCAGGTTAATTTGAACCCACCCGTACATACTCTTGACGTAGGCCAAAATAGTAGTACGACTGTCCCAAACCAACGCATCTATCTATGCAACAGATAAATATCCGGCAGCTACCAATCACTATGCCTTGGCGTGAGGTCAAAATACATAGCTTGAATACTACCGAATATTTAACTGAAATGATGGAGGGCTACGAATGGTTTCTGGCGAAAACCTTTAACGTAATGAACTTGATATCGTTGAAGGAACAAGATAGCTTTATAAAAATATAGTGGCGAAAACCTTTGCTAAAGAGGTCACTCCCGGTGAAGGGATCTCGGCTCTTTCCCTGTAGAATGAGGTGCAGGATATTTCAACTGAATACCACGATACAAAGCAAAAGTAATCGACTATAGTGAAGTTATTGCCCTGACGCAAACTTCTGTCCAAGGGGTCACTCCCGGTGAAGGGATCTCGGCCCTTGCCTCGTCGACTGAGGTGCTGGATATTCATAACCGAATACCACTGTGCAAAACAAAAGAGAACGCCCTTGCAATAACAGCTTTTTGAAAAAATGTTCCAACAACATCAGAATAGGTTTGTTTTTAACTTGCATTGATCCGAATCAACGCAGTCCCATCAATTGATCACACCAATAAAGAACGAAAATAATGACGTATGTATATGCCCTCCGCATTCGCCACTGGGTCCCGTCATTACCCGTTAGGTTAGTTAACTAACGACAGAGCGGGGACTGGACTATCGCGGATGCAAAACATATACAACATCTACTAGTATATATATCAATATATAATATTTCGCTCAAGGCGTGATAAAATGCAACATCACAGAAATGTAATAAGCATCACAGAACAATACAGATATCTTGGATCCCCGGGTTTCACAAAGCCGCTGCTGAAACCCGACGTTCCCCTGGTCGTGTGGATAGCCTGTGCAATGAAATCCTAGACCCCTACGGGCGCGGCAAGTTACCCGCCAAAACCTGAAGCGACCCCTTCAGCAACGTGAATGGACCACCCAGCACTTCACGGATTCCGGTAACTTGGGCACCCCTCCTGGGTTAACCTGTACCCCCTACGAGCGCGGCGAATAGCCCGCCAATTCTAGAGTAAAGGCCCCTCCGTCTCAACGCCATGAGATGCGGGCCCGTTGCCCTCTAGAACCCGGTTACCTGTGCACCCCTCCGCGGGGTAATCCTAGTACAGAAAGTAAAATATACATACAACAGGTATATCGACCTCACCCCGGTCGTGCCCCAAAAGAATAATATACAGACAGGCAGTGACAGCAGTCCACATGTCGGACACTCGCCCCGCAATATCAAATGTACATATAAAACGAAACGGTACTAACATTGCATCCAGGTTATCCCCCACGACCAATCCGCAACATCACAGCACAACACAGAACATCAACGTGAATGTCACGTTCGCAAATCCGTCTAACCGGGCTATAGTAGTTAGACAAGATTTACCGATCAAGTGACATTCACGGTCGTAGATATAATGTAAAAACTGTGAACTAATGTGTTTAAAATTTTCGATTGATCAAATTTTACCAAGTGGGCCCCAAGCACTACTGTAGTACATAAAGAAATCTGGGCCCAAAAAGAATATTCCAAAAACCCTATTTTCAACTCAGAAGCTCTATGTAGAATCTTGATGCACTGAACAGTAAAGACTGCGGTGGAACCGCGGCCCAAGCATGGGTTTAGCCGCGGTTCCGCGGTAGGATAGTGTGTTCACGTGATCAAATTTCTACAGAAGTCTTAAAATTCCCTGCACATCATTCTGCAACACTTTAAAAAAAATTCTGAGCCAAAGCAAAATCGACAGAGAACAGATGTACATGAAAATGCGGTTTTGGGATTTTTGTTCGATTGGAAATGTAAACACGTTAGACCAAGCTAGACTCGGTTAACGGCGTGGCTCTGATACCAGTGTAAGTGCACGGCGGCGCCCCGGCCGTCAATCCGAGGCCAAAATGCGGAAGCGATGATTTATTTTAAACTTTCAACCGGCACCACCGCGCACAAAAATACCGGATCGGGCCATTAAACTAATCCTAGCTAACAAGAGAAAGGGTAGAGAGATATACCGAGCGATCCGTGTCCTACGGTCTTCTCGTCGTCGTCCCGATCTCCCCGAGGATTCTCCAGTCTCCACCACGTCGCCGGAAGGGCACCACATCGCCAGCTTCTTTTATGGGCTCCCACCTCTGGACCGAGGAAACTCGGGCACGAAGTTGGCGAGTCGACGTGCCCAAGAATTGCTGTAGAATATACGTAGATTACCATGTCTCTATTGTTGGAGATAGTGCCCTCAGAGTCAATTATTGGATCACAGGCACGCGATTGCAATGATTGAGGGAGGACCAATCCCGGTAGGACAGTCTAACTCAAGATGATAGTATGCTATCTGGTTTATCTTTATCATCGTGTACTGCTTTAGGTGACCTGACATGTCGCTATTACACGCTGATAGAGCCCCTAGGATTCTTGCTTGACTGCCAGCAGTATGAGGGTGATAATATACGTGGGAGCTGGTAGTCTATAAGCACATCCTTAAAAAGTCCCTAGTCGTGGGAGTTTCGAGACAGGGCATCGATACTCCAGAGTAGACTAGTGTGTACAGTCGAGACCCCGACGAGGGGCGGTGGCCGGTCTCACAAGCCACTGGTGTCAGTTGGTTCACCTAAGATGTATACAGGTGCTCATTGGGTTATGAGTACACCGGACAGGACTCGCCGGGAACATGCTAGTTAGTCTTATACCTGACATCAGATGGCAGTTCCCTGGTGACATGTGTACAGGTTAGTTCATCGACCTGAGGATCGTCATTTGTCTCGTGTGAGTTCCTACTGTACTTTGATTACTACCCTACCACGCATAAAGGAGACGTGCAAACAAGTTTTAGTTGGGTACAGTCCCGAGCCACATGGAGGCAGTGAGCGGATCTTCAGGGGTTCGTCTCTCCTGGTATTGGGGGTGAGGTCGCGCTGTATCTAGGAGAGCCATTACACAAAGCCCTCGGCCGAGGCAGGAGATTTACTGGTAGGTATTCCAGTAGTATCTCAGGGTTTTCTGGGCTACACTCCGACACCACTTGTACCGCTTTTGGGGGTCTGACTTTACCAACCCCCTAGGCCCGCCATGCGATGCTCATAGACGAACGGACCGGACTGTACGGATATTGTCACTGACAGGCTCAGTAGGGTGTCAGGATGAGTTCGCTCATCGATGTCCCTTTTGGTCAGTAGCTGGTGGCCCGTCACGTATGGCTAATACCTCTGACGTGCTAGTGGTTAAATCCACAGCCATAGTATTGACGAGTCTTTAGAGTCCACCACACATACAGTTACTCATGTTTCGGGCGAAACGATGTAGAGGCCGTATGGAGATATGGCAGGGTTCGATCAGATACGTGCGGTATTGCACGGATCAGGATCGGACGGTTATTACTAGTGGGCTTTGGTTTTAGCCGGATCCTAGTATAGAACAGTGTAGATTTTGTCTCATTGCATTTGTATTTCGGTCGGAATACAAATGCGGGTGTGTGTACACAGTATCGGGGTTTTTCCTGTAATTTATTACGGGACCAGTTTTCTGGAGTTTCCAGTTTGCTTTCCGTTTCGGCCATTTTCATTTGTATCTTTCAATGGCCGAAGATTGGTGGAGGAGGGCTTATTTGCATTTGTGCAAATAAGCATTTGTGGAGGGTGTTTTTTGCAAGACTTTGTATCATGATGGTCTCATGATGGAGGACCATCCCTTGACTTTCCATGGTTCATGATTGCTTGACTTTGTGAGCAATCATGGTTGTTGATGATGGTAGTATGAGTGTTGGAGTTTCTTTATGATCATTTCTCCATATGATAACCTTTTCTCTCTTGATTTTTTTGGCTCACTCTTTTGCATTTGGCCACATATACTCTCTCCTCTCTCTCGCCATTTTACATGGCCGGCCAAGCCTTTAGGGGGCTGTCCAAAATTTCATGTGTGGGGTTTTTGTGCTTTTGCTTAGGTAAAAATCCCACAAGATCAATCTCCATTAGCTTGTATCATCCCTCCACCAAAAGGCAACTCCATACAAACCCCAAATGAGATATGAGTTCTACAAACAACCTACAGCAAACCTTGGGCATGTCGACTCGCCAGCTTCGTGCCCGAGTTGCCTCGATCTAGAGCTGGGAGCCCGTAAAAGAAGCCGGCGGCGTGGTGCCCTTCCGGCCAGGAGGTGGAGACCGGACATTCCGTGGAAGATCGGGACGACTGCGAGAAGACCGGAAGACTCGGATCACTCGGTATATTTCTCTTCCCCATCTTGTAGTTAGCTAGGACTAGTTAATGGCACGATCCGGGTATTTAGTGCGCGGTGGTGCCGGTTTGAAAAGTTAAAGTAAATCACCGCTTCCGCATTCCGGCGTCGGATTGACGGCCGGGGCGCCGCCGTGCACTTACAGTGGTATCAGAGCCTCGCCATTAACCTAGTCTAGCTGGGTCTAATGTGTTTACACTTCCGATCGAGCAAAAATCCCAAAACTGAGTTTTTTATACACATCAGTTTTCTGTCGAAATTTTTTTGTCTCGAAATTTTTTTCAATGTGTTGATGAATGTTGTGTAGGAAATTATAAGCATTCTGTAGAAATTTGATACAGTAACTCGACAATGGGAGCGCGGAACCGCGGCCAAACCCCTCTTTGTGCCGCGGTTCCGCCGCACTTTAATGTCCTTACGGTATCAAATTTCTGCAGTTGCTTTATGGGTTGAAAATGTGGTTTCTGGAATGTTAATTTTTGGGCCCAGATTTCTTTAGCTGCTACAGTATTGCTTGCGGGCCACTTGGTAAAATTTGTTCGATCGGATATTTTAAACATGCTAGTTCACAGTATTTATATTATATCTGCGACCGTGAATGTCACTTGATAGGTAAATCCTGTCTAACTGCTATAGCCCGGTTAGACGGATTTGCGAACGTGACATTCACGTTGATGTTATATGATTTTGCTGTGATGTTGCGGATCGGTCGTGGGGGATAGCCTGGATGCAATGCTAGTACAGTTTTTGTTGTATTATGTACATTTGATATTGCGGGGCGAGCGTCCGATATGTGGACTGCCGTCACTGCCTGTTTGTATTATTATTTTGGGGCACGACCAGGTTGCGGTCGATGTACCCGTTGTATGTATATTTTACTTTCTGTACTAGGATTACCCCATGGTGGGGTGCACGGATAGCCGGGTTCTAGAGGGCAGCGGGCCCGCATCTCATGGCATTGAGACGGAGGGGGCTTCACTCTAGAATTGGCGGGCTATTCGCCGCACTCGTAGGAGGTACAGGTTGACCCAGGAGGGGTGCCCAAGTTACCGGATTCCGTGAAGTGCCGGGTGGTCCATTCACATTACGGAAGGGGGCAGCCTCGCTTCAGGTTTTGGCGGGTAACTTGCCGTGCCCGTAGGGGTCTAGGATTACATTGCACAGGCTATCCACATGACCAGGGGAACGTCGGGTTTCAGTAGCGGCTCTGTGAAACCCGGGGATCCCAGATATCTGTATTGTTCTGTGATGCTGTACATTTCTGTGATGTTGCATTTTATCACGCCTTGAGCGAAAATTATATATTATATATATACTAGTAGATGTTGTATATGTTTTGGATCCGCGCTAGTCCAGTCCCCGCTCTGTCGTTAGTTAGCTAACCTAACGGGTAATGACGGGACCCAGTGGCGAATGCAAATGGCATATACGTACATCAGTATATTTTCGTTCTTTGTGGTGTGATCAATTGATGAGACTGCGTTGATTCGGATAAATGCAAGTTAAAAACAAACCTAATCTGATGTTGTTGGAACTTTTTTCAAAAAGCTGTTATTGCAAGGACGTTCTCTTTTGTTTTGCACAGTGGTATTCAGTTGGAATATCCTGCTCCTCAGTCGACGAGGCAAGGGCCGAGATCCCTTCACCGGGAGTGACCCCTTGGACAAAAAGTTTGTGTCAGGGCAATAACTTCACTATAGCCGTTTACTTTTGCTTTGCATCGTGGTATTCAGTTGGAATATCCTGCACCTCATTCTACGGTGAAAGAGCCGAGATCCCTTTACCGGGAGTGACCTCTTTAGCAAAGGTTTTCGTCACTATATTTTTAAAAGCTATCCGTTCCTTCAACGATATCAAGTTTATTACGTTAAAGGTTTTCGCCAGAAACCATTCGTAGCCCTCCATCATTTCAGTTAAATATTCGGTAGTATTCAAGCTATGTATTCTGACCTCACGCCAAGGCATAGTGTTTGGTAGCTGCCGGGTATTTATCTGTTGCATAGATAGATGCGTTGGTTTGGGACAGTCGTACTACTATTTTGGCCTACATCAAGGGTATGTACGGGTGGGTTCAAATTAACCTGGACAATGATGGGTAGAACTTGACATGTGACTTATGATATTTTGACCTCACGCCAAGGTCATAAGAGCATGGGGCAAAAATCACATTGGGAGTTTCTAAAGAAACTGAAACTTGCCAGATATGCGCATACCTTCTGGAGTGTGATGACGTGAGCGGATTCCGTCACGTTATCATGCGATGATAGTTGGGCCCCGATTCCCACTGATGAGTTAGTTTACTCCTCGGGTGACCCCGACTAATTCTTCATTCAGGTTTGGAGGAGAATTAGACGGTACAGTGGAAGGTTTCCAGATTAGATAAATTGGTAACCATTCTGATCTAGGTTAGAGTGCACGCTGAGTGTTTCTTTTCTCTCTCTCTTTGGCAGCGACCATTGACCCGACCCTAAGACTATGACTCAGTGACCAAAATTAACCAAACCTTCTTGAACACTGGCTTTTGGATTGTCAGAGTTGCAAACCTCACTGCCACTCCTACTTTTACCCTTTTCTCCAGGACACCCCGTGTTATTACGAATGTCCACTTCAATTGGACAAAACCATCGTATGGTTATATACGAACTCGAAGGGATTTATTCGAGGATGGTTTTCGGTTCTGGAGAAAATGAATAGGACTATTCAGTTGTCTTTTCCTTTTACCTTCTCTCTCAGATTGCGAGTACTCCTTGGTTTAGGAGATAGTACACCTATTACGCAAATTGGATAGTCTTCTTCCAAACCTTAGGCTGGTGCCGACCGGTAGAGAATGAAGAAAACCAATTAGCATAACGATGGTGTACAGAAGGTATTAAGTTAAGACATAACAAGGGATTAGTAAGAGAGCAAAGTAAATTGCGACTGCTATTCAAGACCAAACCAAGTATTTATTCGTCAATCCTAAATCACCTTTGTATTTCTCCATAACACTCCGTATCACTACGAAGATCCACAGTTTATTGGATACTCCATCGTATGGTTATATACGAACTCGAAAGGAACTTGTTCCAGTTCGGGGATGGATTCTGGTTCAGGAGAAATAGGAATAAGGTTTATTCGGTTGTCTTTTATCTTCACCTTCTCTCGCATTGCGAGTGCTCCTAGGATTAGGACAGTACACCCATTATGCTTATTGGATAGTCTTCTTCCAAACCATAGGCTGGTGCCGAACGGTAGGGAAGGAAGCAAACCATTTGGCCTAAAGGGGTGTGCAGAAGGTAATGACTAAAGACATATAAAGGGATTTGGAGAGGTGGCAAAGAATTACACGGTTACAGTTGTGAATTTGGATAATGGAAGAGGCATTACTAGGAATACCAGGATACCCCATCCAAACATTTCAATGTTTCAGTTTCGCTGTGTACAGTTAAAGGAAAACTGATTTCCTGATTAGATACTTACTCCAGAGAATGTATTTACCAGGTATGATTCTCACATCTGTATAGTTTTACAGATGATGAGTGGGAGTAGGTCAGAGGGAATTAGGTGATATTTGAGGAAGTCACCTGGGTTGTTTGCCGGACGACAAATATTTGGTTTTGAATATCCGCTGTCATGCACCAATTTCAAATTGATATATCTGTACGTCTATTTTTATAGAGTGAGATATACCTTTTTGAAATTATGTCTGTAACATTTACCTATATCAATGGATGGTTAGGTAAGGAGCATTAAACAACGATGTAATTCTTCTTAACCATAAGTACAGTTTTCAACCTACGACACACAGTGAATGAGTTATCAGACTCAAGGGACTTATACAGAGTATTGTATGTTGTCCAGGGTCCATCAGGACAGAGGGGTTGGTCCTCGTACTATATTCGGTTTACTTATGACTTCTCTAGTTTTTAGACAGGTGTTTCGTGGAAACACAAGGTCCGAAGTTTGAGAAGTTATAGGTATATGGATAAAGTAGAGAACCAGGTATTACAATTATCAGGATTCTTCAAGGTGATCGAAGATGTAGATACTTGTGTGTGGTATTCAGTTGATAGTAGTGATTAAGAGAACTTGCTTCTCTTTCAAGTTACTCATAATTGGAAGCATTCCTAAGTTGAGTAACGCTGATCGGCCTCCTTCCATTTAGTTGACATGCACTGGAGACAGCTGCATGATTTGAATCTGGTTCAATTAAATCAGTGCCTCTGGTCCTATATTGGATATAGAACAGTTCGTATCTTAACGATGTTAAGGTATGGGGAGTTGTCCGGCTTATGATTAAAACCAGACACTGGACAACTCAAGGCACGTTTCTGTAATGGCTGTTTGTAGGTTGACCCAGGCTATGACGAGTGTTGACTTTCTACCATCTGGAAAATCAATAGTGATATTGTTCTTAACTCACCACAGTTTTATTAAAAATGGATTTTTTCAGAAAACAATAGTGTGACTATGGTAGAACTGGAAGTGATTCCAGAACCACAAACGATTACTGAAGATTTGATAAGAAACCTAAAGATTCAATCTGGATTGACATTCGATTGGCCACTCCACAGATAAGGTGGGTAACTTCAAGCACTCGAGAGGTACTCCGGTAGCCTCAAGGACAGTGACAGGGAAGTTCTTGTTTACAATGACTTGCCATTGCTGTTGTTCCAGGCTGCGAGACCCGGCAGGAGGATGAGTATGGCGTCGTTCTGAACTGGCTTTAGAAGCGTACGTCTATATGACTCTGCCAGAGGGTTGTCGTAGTCAGTGGGAGTAGCGGAAGCATTGGTGGACTAGTGGCTTATGTCTATTTGTAGACTAAAGCAGATATAGCGGAGATAGATCATCTATTTCTGATGTGACAGTCATAGGTTTGATTTCATCAGAATAGGGGATGGATCTGTTAAGAAGGTAGTAGAGTGTGACGTCCTGGTATTTGGATGACATACACAGAGTAGGAAAAGAAACTCCTATACTACGATCGGTTACACTTTGGTCGTCACACAGTGGTTTCTCCACACAGGACTTGGATATTATATCTGACATTCTGGTTACTAGATCTATAGATCTAGATTTGGGTGGTTTCCCAATCAGGGTACTTAGACAGCATTCTATTAGTATTTAGAATGGACGACTCCTGGCATGGTAGTGTACCTGCAGATAATGGAGTCACCCTCTCTAAAGGTGTCTTACAGACTAAAGTAGAGAGGGATGTGCATGATTGGCAGATCACTTGCTTAGGCAATTGAGTCAATCATGAGATGTCAAGTACCACACCAGATGTTGTTTTTGCGGTAGATGCAATAAGTTGATATTGATCCAATCCTGGAGAAACAGTTGGAAGCAGTTTTAGAACATAAGTGGATGTTCTAGGGATATGATAACGACAGCCTCATTCGGGAGACAGTTATCATTCCAGGCTTCGAAGGTGACTTGGACGACAGGGAGGTTGTCAGAGTTACAGTTTTCCCTCTGACGAGGGGCAGTATTTTGGACAGGTGGTCCAAGGAAATACTGAGGGAGGCATGGCGCAGGATACTGATTAAGTTCAGTTGATGATACAGTCTAAGAAGTTTTGATTTGGAGTCTATTTATGAGCTAGGTCCCATCAGACATACAGACACATTCTAAGACAGGTATTGCTCATTTCGGGAGATGGCTTTCTCCGCGAACTTGAGATATAGAGAGACATAGAAAGAAACATCAAAGTGGATCCACTCACTAAGCCGATTCCTCGAACGCAATAGTTTCGCAAACGAGCTTTGTGAGACTGACTAGTAGAGGAGTTGGGTGTTCGGTATCACACGGGCTGTGAGTATGCGACATCGCAATAATTAGCCTTGAGTGCAAGTGGGAGATTGTTGGAGATAGTGCCCTCAGAGTCAATTATTCGATCACAGGCACGTGATTGCAATGATTGAGGGAGGACCTATCCTGGTAAGACAGTCTTACTCAAGATGATAGTATGCTATCTGCTTTATCTTTATCATCGTGTATAGCTTTAGGTGACCTGACATGTCGCTATTACACGTTGATAGAGCCCCCAGGATTCTTGCTTGACTGCCCGCAGTATGAGAGCGATCATATACGTGGGAGCTGGTAGTCTATAAGTACATCCTTAAAAGGTCCCTAGTCATGGGAGTTTTCGAGACAGGGCATCGATACTCCAGAGTAGACTAGTGTATACAGTCGAGACCCCGACGAGGGGCGGTGGACGGTCTCACAAGCCACTGGTGTCAGTTGGTTCACCTAAGATGTATACAGGTGCTCATTGGGTTATGAGTACACCGGACAGGACTCGCCGGGAACATGCTAGTTGGTCTTATACATGACGTCAGATGGCAGTTCCCTGGTGACATGTGTACAGGTTAGTTCATCGACCTAAGGATCGTTATTTGTCTCGTGTGAGTTCCCACTGTACTTTGATTACTACCCTACCACGCTCAAAGGAGACGTGCAAACAGGTTTTAGTTGGATACAGTCCCGAGCCACATGGGGGCAGTGAGTGGATTTTCAGGGGTTCGTCTCTCCCGGTATTGGGGGTGAGGTCGCGCTGTGTCTAGGAGAGCCATTACACAAAGCCCTCGGCCGAGACAGGAGATTTACTGGTAGGTATTCCAGTAGTATCTCAGGGTGTTCTGGGTTACACTCCGACACGACTTGTACCGCTTTTGGTGGTCTGACTTTACCAACCCCCTAGGCCCGCCATACGATGCTCATAGACGAGCGGACTGGACTGTACGGATATTGTCACTGACAGGCTCAGTAGGGTGTCAGGATGAGCTCGCTCATTGACGCCCTTTTGGTCAATAGCTGGTGGCCCGTCACGTATGGCTAATACCTCTGACGTGGTAGTGGTTGAATCCACAGCCATAGTATTAATGAGTCTTTATAGTCCACCACACATACAGTTACTCAAGTTTTCGGGCGAAATGCTGTAGAGGCCGTTTGGAGATATGGCAGGGTTCGATCAGATACATGCGGTATTGCACGGATCAGGATCGGACGGTTATTACTAGCGGGCTTTGGTTTAAGCCGGATCCTAGTATAGTACAGTGTAGATTTTGTCTCATTGCATTTGTATTTCGGTCGGAATACAAATGCGGGTGTGTGTACACAGTATCGAGGTTTTTCCTGTATTTTATTACGGGACCAGTTTTCTGGAGTTGCCAGTTTGCTTTCCGTTTCGGCCATTTTCATTTGTATCTTTCAATGGCCGAAAATTGGTGGAGGAGGGCTTATTTGCATTTGTGCAAATAAGCATTTATGGAGGGTGTTTTTTGCAAGACTTTGTATCATGATGGTCTCATGATGGAGGACCATCCATAGACTTTCCATAGTTCATGATTGCTTGACTTTGTGAGCAATCATGGTTGTTGATGATGGTAGTATGAGTGTTGGAGTTTCTTTATGATCATTTCTTCATATGATAACCTTTTCTCTCACTTGATTTTTTTGGCTCACTCTTTTGCATTTGGCCACATATACTCTCTCCTCTCTCTCACTATTTTACATGGCCGGCCAAGCCTTTAGGGGGCTGTCCAAAATTTCATGTGTGGGGTTTTTGTGCTTTTGCTTTGGTAAAAAACCCACAAGATCAATCTCCATTAGCTTGTGTCATCCCTCCACCAAAAGGCAACTCCATACAAACCCCAAATGAGATATGAGTTCTACAAACAACCTACAGCAAACCTTGGGCATGTCGACTTGCCAGCTTCGTGCCCGAGTTGCCTCAGTCTAGAGGTGGGAGCCCGTAAAAGAAGCCGGCGACGTGGTGCCCCTTCCGGCCAGGAGGTGGAGACCGGACATTCCGCGGAAG